>CM071856.1:3845000-5278333 GCA_036507275.1 Sicyos edulis | reverse complement strand
CTAATAACTTCATTTAGTTTGTATCGTAAAATCTAATTTTATCAAGTTTATCTACAAAAGAGAATAATAAATTTATTAAGTTATTAGATAATATAAAAATTTAATGTATATATCTATATATATGGTTTTTTAATATGAATTTTGTGACTGTATCCATAAATCTTGTTTTTTTAATACATATCGGGAGAGAGAAACAAATACCGATTGTCGGGATCGAACGCTGGTATTGAATTGGTTTACAACCAAACAATAAAATCATTACGCAATTGATCCATTCGATGACTATATCCATAAATCGAACTAACATAAATATATTATGAATTTTTCATTGAATATTTTCTTAAGTTATTAGATACATTAAAAAGTTCAAAATTAGTCCCGTAAATTTGAAAATGATATTAATAAAATTTGATTCAATAATATTAATAATTTTAATACCAAAAAGATAAAATTTAATGAAAAAATTACAATGTTTTTTATACCGAATAAATTTAACTTTTTTTTTCTTTTTTAGTTTAGAAGCTAAAATGAAATAAGTATTAGATAAATTTATTATTCGATAAATAAAACCAGACAAAGGGAAGTTCACAAACCCAAGTTCTTCAAATAAAATTTCACCAATAATGCCGAAACTATAATTTTAATATAAAATGAATGTTATATGAGATGTATATTCTTTTATCATTTATACAATTGCACCAAAAAAAAAAATCAATCAATAAGCTATGAACATATATTTGAAAAAGGAATTGACAAATTTAATCATTGAACAGATTAAATGTGATTTAACTTATTTGCAAGTTATAAATTTTATTTTTCTAGAATTTTTCTTTCTTTTTTATTTTAATTTCAATTAAAACTGAATATGCAAAATAGAAGATTTTATACTTACTAAAAATAAAAAATTTAGGAAACTAAATAATTAGAAGAGACAAATAGATAAATATTAATGAGAAATACAATATAAATGAAACAAAAATTTTATTATAATTATCTATACAAATGATATATATATATATATATAAATAAATAAATAAATAAATCCGCAACACCTACAAAATAACCGTCAAAATAAGCTAGAATACATCCAAAATGAGCTTTTAGCTATAATTCCTCCGCAGTACATCCAAACAAGTTTTTTTCCTACAATTTTTTTACAAAAATTTTCATCCAAATGAACTATCACGTGTTACTCCTTCACAAAAATTTCTATTCAAATGAACTATTAATGCACAAATATCAATTAAATCATCAAAATAATTTCACATTTTTATGATTCAAACTAGACACTTACACAAACATCCCTCATTTTTATATGAGTTTTTTTTCGTAAATACACCAAATTTGAAAAGTATTTGCAAATTTAGGTTATATGAAAAATATTAGAAAAAATGAGATTTTGTTAATTATATTATTAATTCATTAAATTTTTATTTATAATAATACACTTCTTACTAAGACTTTTAATTTCCAAATTATTTTCGTATTTGGAAAAATTTCTAATTTCATACACATTTATTACGAAACTTTGGGGCATTTATTGCAAAAAGTTGGGGGCATTTATTGCAAAAATTGTGCGCATTTTTTTTGAAAAACTTGGCAAAATAGAAACTAGGCATAATATTATTTTTTGCATACATATATGATTGAACAAAAAATTTTGTTTAATGGGTTATAACACTTATCATAACTATACAGTACTAAAATGACCTATTTTTTACTGTCCATTAAGGAAAAAGAAGCCAACATCTAGCCTCTATGTTATGATGGTTAATTTTTTTAGTCGGTTTTGTGGAAATATAAAGATGTTAGAATGTAAAATATAAACAGTAACACAACAACCAAAACAACATAGTCCTTAAGTTATAAATTTTATACGGTACATTACTACGATATAAGAAAATTGTACCATCATATGTGTGTTATCGAAACGTAATATTTATGAGGATTTAGAGTTATATCACTTAATTATTAATGTTCAAAAATAGTTAATATTAAACATGTCTTAATGTAAATGAGTGAACGAACGATTCCACAAGACTGTATGGTAAAAAATTGTCTTTTCAAAACTGTGTTAAACTTGCTGATATAGAGACGCGTATTGTGCTATAATATGTTTGTTTTAGTGACCGAGTATTTGTGATGGTTAGTAATAAAAAATTTTTAATGTATTTGATTGTACGAACAGTTTCAAAAGACTATATAGTAGAACATTGGAAAATAAAAAATGTACAAATTGTGCTTAGATATAGACTCGTATTGTTGGAACAAGAAAAAATGATATTATTATTCAAATTTAGTAAAAAAGTAAATTAAAAAGTCTCATGGATAATAAAATCAAAATTGAAAAAGAGTTTCACATAATAAAAATACTATAATGTGAAATAGATCATTGAAGGTTCTGTCTTGAAGGTTAATATGATGTTGTTGGATGTCATATAGAACTTGGTATTGAAGAATGTCAATATGTTGTACCTGTTATAAGTTTAAAATATATAAGAAGTTCGAAATAATACACTAAAGAGAGTACTCTATTGTAAAGAGAGTAAATACCTGCATGAAATATCTTATCTATTAATATCTTCAAATGCTTTTTGAAAAACAATTAATTAATTGTTTTTCACATTCCTCGGTCAGGTTCGTAATCGATGCATCATGTCTTCTAACACAAAACCACCCTTGCAACAACGTCCTAATAAGCTTGAACATAGAAACTATTGGAAACTTCACGTTCATACACTATGATTATTATAGCTTTGACCACCTCTCATAACCAATATTTTGTAATTCTTCACGAATACTAGGACATCCATTATTAAGATGCCGTAAAGTTATACAGTATTACTAAATGTTCAAACACTACTGTAGTGTCGTTTATTTCGTATAATATACATGTATATACTTCAGCTACTTCATAATTATGATACACCTCATTTTCATCTCACTGACCATATGTGCAATAGAGATTGGGATGCTTGTTGAACATATGAGGAAAAGTTGTATAGTATTTAAAAAATGTCCAAACAGTACTCTTCTATATTATAAGTCGTACAATATATACGTATAAACAATATCGTATTGAATAATGAAAATGTAATGAATAGAAATAGGAATACATAAAAGGTATTAAACTACCGTATGAGTTACACAATATGTAGACTCATATAGAGTTTTGTATATTTATACAGTAATATAACAGTTCATGGAAAAACTACAGTATTAATGATATTATACAATCTGAAGCCGTAAATAATATTGTAAGACATCTGAAAAAATAAGATGGATTTGATATGAAAAGAATGTACTGTAATGGTGTTAGGTTTAGTAGTATTGGAAAAAAATGAAAGGAATAAAGACATACTATAATGTAACATTTGAGACATGTCAGATCGGAAATAAGGGAAAATGAACAGTACAACGTTGATGAAATGGAGGGATTTCAGGAACAAATAACGGACTACAATGGTCAGATGATTGCGATGAAAGGATTGAATGAAGCTACTATGTGGATGAAAGATTTAATGCATGCGATGTAACGAAACTACTGTTAGGTCGGAAAGCAGAGGTCGGTATAAGACGAAATTTAGGACGCCGGAATCTATGAAGGATGAAGATGGAAGAAACAAATCGATGAAGAAGCTTGGCGGAAGAACCCAAATTCGTAACATTAATTTGCCAATTATGAATGAAATAAATCTACTTCGTATGGAAAGTATGAAATGCCATTTTGAAATTGAAATGAAAGCAATTAATTAATGAAATGACAAAATTGTATTTAAAAAAATAGTTAAATTGGAAATTTAAACAAAAACAAAATGCAAAACAAAAGTTTGTCACCTATTTTTGTAAATACCATAATACCTTAAAGTGTGGCTTAAGGAGAAAATCATGATTTTACCCCTTAAGTCGTATTCTAAATTACAAACATGTCATCTATTGGAATATAAAAAAAAATTAAATGCAAATAATGTAAAAGATATTTATAATATCATTTAGATTTTCATCCGTAGAAGATAAAATATTTTTATCAGATCTCATAGATTTTATGACTAGTTAGAAGATAAGAGATTTCAACAATCAAATGAAGATATTTTCAATATCATTTAAATTTTCATCATCTTTATAACATAGAAAATAAAAATATTTTTACCAAATATCATAGATTTTATTTGACATTTTATATTCTAATTAAAATAATAAATTGAATTTTCCAATCCTATAAATAGCTCTCTAAATTTTGTTTACAAGAACAGTTTCTATTTGATTGGATTTACTTTTCTTTGTTTTTTTTTTTATAATAAGTTATCTTATTATTGTTGGATTATTTAACTTAACTTTCATCTGATAATTTTTTTTGTTGCAATAATTTTTGTAGGGATCTTTTTTGCATAATTGTTGCATGGAAAAAAAAAAGTTTGAAGAATGATAAGATTATCATCTGAGGCTAAAGTGCATGAATTTTTCAGTTTCAAAAGTTTCGTAACGATGATTTCCTACTATTAATATGTATAGTTTTCTATATTTTGTTTACAAACACATTTGAAACTTTCTCTTTGCTTGGGTTACCTTTCTTGCTTGCTTTTTGTTTTTTTGTTTTATGATAAAAAATTTAGTTATCTTATTTTTGTTGGATTATTTACCTGACTTTCATCTAATTTTTCTTTTGTTGCAATAATTTTTGTAGGGATCTTTTGTTGTTTAATTGTTGACTTAGAGATATGGAATTTTTTTTTGAAGAATGATAAAATTATCATTTGAGGTTAAAATTAAGTTCATAGATGTATACTAATAAATATATTTTGCTTATTTATATTTATAATTATAATAAGCGATTTTTGCATGTATATTAGGACAAAATGGCTAAAATATTCCATGAATATCACAATAATGAAATTATGTGCACATATAGAAAAAAATGTAAATTGATTGACTTCGAGATTGATAGATTCTAAGGGTAGAGACTGATATAATCAATTACTAATAAATAAAGTAAATCGATAGACTTCCATTAAGTTCTATCGATAAGGGCTCATAGAATAAAAATTGATAGACTTCCATCACTAGAGAATGATAGATTCTATCAAAGTTTTTGATAAAAAATGGTAAATAAATATTTTTTTTAAAAATAGGCAGAATTTGCTATAAACGAATTATTTTTAAAAAGTTGTTATAATTGTAAAATGTGGTAAAAAAGAATTGCTATATGGTGCAAATTCCCTTTTAATAATGATATAACTATTATAAATTTTATAATTCAAGATTAATTAGTCTATTAATAGATAAATTGAGAAAAAACTAAAGAGCATCGATTTTTAAAAATCAGAGATAAAATTTAATTTTAATGCAATAAATTTTATTAAGTTTTTTTAAAATAATAACACCTATTATTTTTTAAGCTCAAAATAAAATATTAACTGTTTTTTAACATATATGTGAATTTTAATAAATTTAACTAACGTGAAAAAATAGTTATAAAATTCAATATTAGATTGAAATTATTTTTTGATGATTTAAATTTAGTGAAAAAATATAGGATACAATTTATAATTATAATTATAATTTATTATTTCAAAAATTATCACGTGTAAAAATTTTAGTTTTTTTAAATAGTCTATTTAGTATAGTTTTCCTATATATCTTAATCTTAATCTTAATCTTAAAACCTTAAAGTGTGGCTTGAGTGGGAGAATCATTTTTGGACCAATATATCCAATAATTGTTTTAAAATTTCAAAGATATCACTCTATATTATTATTTAAATATTTATAAATGCCACTAAATTTTAATATAAATCTTTAGGTTTTTCTTTTCATTTAATGTTTTTAATTAAATAGGAATTAATTATACATGAGTGAATTTCTAGGTTTTTTTCATTTCATTTAATGTTTTTAATTATATAGGAGTTGTTTTTGGAGAAATAATTATATAGGAGTTATATAACCAACTTTACATCTTCCCATGTCTATATATAAATATATGATAAATGAATGAATTAGAATTAGAAAAGTTATATATTTAATTCTATAACTTATTTTCCTTCTAATTTATTTTTTAATGGAGAAAATTCAAAAGTTTTGTAATTTTTTTTTCCAACCACTATATAAAGGGCGTTTTTTCAACAATTTTCTACAACAATTTAAGTGTCTTATGTTCTTTTGTTAATTTATTATTCTTGATCTTGTTTTCTTATCATTTTTGTTGAATTATTTTGTATAGGCTTTGTTGAATTAATTTTTATATATATATAGGTTTTGTTGAATTACCTAATCTAACATCAATCTTACTTTCTTTTGTAGCAATGTTAATCCTTTGTAATGAAAAAAAAGGTTAAAAATATGTAACAATGACGATGATATACTACCATTTGAAATTAAGCGTAACTATATTTCAAATTACATTTATATGTATTGACTCTTATAAACATAGTTAGCTTAGTAAAATTTATGAAAAATTATATGTTTATATGTGTATGTGTCAATTTCTTCCTCATTTTATTTATATACATTCATATATTTATTAACTTATCAAAAAGTGGCTACGAGAAATATTTATATTGGTCAACATGTTGTAAAAGATGTTTATGTTGATGCGTTCAAAATTTCAACCAAGATAACTATTCTTGAAGTAGTATACATATTGATACTTCAATCGAGAATCAAATGTTGTAGATTCGTTTTAAGGAGAGTCAAATACATTTATATATAGTCCCTTATAAATATATATAGCTTAATAAAATTTATGAAAAATTATATGCATAGATGTTTATGTATCAATTTTTTCCTCATTTTAATTATTGTATTGATGTATTTATTAATTTATCAAAAAGTGGATACGAAAAATGTTTATATTGGTAAATAAATTATAAGAGATGCTCACGCAGATGCGTTCAAAATTTCAACCAAGAAATCTGTTATTAAAGTAATTAACATATTGATTTTTCCATCCATAATCAAAGGTCGTAGATACTAATACTTTTCAGTTAATTTAAAATAATATAAATAATAATATATTTCACTTTATTTAAAATAATTTACCATTAAATTCATTAATACTTAAAAAAAATTAAATTCATTAGTATTATTGAATATTCTACTAAAAAAGGGTGTTTAATTATTGAATAAAAACTTAAGATTTTCTCATTAATATGTATTAGGTAGTCATGAATGTTTTATAATATATACTGTAACGACCCGACTTCATAAATATACTCTAATAGGGTGTTACGGGTGCATGCATATTAAAATCCTTAAAATCGATTTAGTAACCACATGCGTTTTCCAACAAAGTCTCATAAAAACATGAAACGGTACTAATAGTTTGAAAACATACAAAACAGGGTTCGGGATCCCGATAGTTGAAAACTAAAGATAGTTTAGCAGAGTTTAAAACGTAAAACATAAGGTTTGACACAAGTAAAACAATGTGGAAAAGAAAATGTCGACACCGTGTCCATGATCGATCCAACTCCCAGCCCAGCCTACTTCGTAATGGGTCAGTAGGTGAAAATGTAAGGGGTGAGTATATCGAAATATACCCAGTAAGGAGCCCCACCATGGGGTTAAGCATGTAGACAGAAACAAGATAGAAAGTACGGCAATAGAAGCTAAATGCCTCGCTCATGCATGGCCGAACTTCAGGCAGGTCATGGGCAACCAATGTCAAACAACGACGTGCAAGCCGTGAGCATGTTACGGCTAAATGCCGAGCAATCATCTGACCAAGGTCAGAGTAAAGACCCCGAGCGGGGAGAACACACAAGTTCCCCAAACCTCGGGTCGGACACGTCCCATACTGTGATAACCCCATTTATTTCCCTTTTTATTGCAAGTTAAATGAGAATGAAAAGCAGTTTGGAAATAGGCTTGAAGTTGAGGGGCAAATTGGTCTTTTAACCCATTATATTTAAAGGAAATTTCAAACCCCTAGGTCTATATTGTCACTGTTCATAGCCGCCCACCTAGGTCCATTTCGACCAAGCCCGAGTTCGCCGGAGATGTCGCAGCTGTGGTCGTTCGAGCGTGTGGGTCTTCGCGAGCTAGTCTTCGTGGGTCAAGTGAGTTGGGTTTCGTCGTCGGCATCTCCGTTTGGGTTAGCAAGTTGCTCGTGAGTCGCAGGTCGTAGGCAGTGCCGCCGTTCTTGCTTGCATCGTCACCGTCTGGATTCGCCGGAGCCGTGGGAATGTCTTGCAGTCGCGGGTTCAAGCACAAGGCGTCGCTGCTGGTTCTGCCTGCGTCGAGGAACAGCGCCAACAAGCTTCGTCGAGTTCGCGTGTGTCGCCGTGAGTCACATCGTGAGTTGGTCGCCGAGGATTCGAGGTCGTGTGAGTTGAATGGATGCTGCTTCACCGAGATGCTGATTGTGCAGCTGGTTCCGCGTGGGTGTCGCCGCCATCAGCTCGGGGGTGCTGTCTCGCCCAGCAGCTCGAGTCTCGTTGCCGTAGGAGCTCATCGCCGCCTTAGCTTACGAGTTCCGTCGCAAGCTCGCCGTCGTCGGAGAGGGTGGAAGGGTATATTTCTCTCTCTCTCTTGTTTTCCCTCTCTTATTTGAGTTAGGTTGGAAAATGGGGGCTAATTGAAGGAGAAGATGGGTGTTTGGTAATGGGCTTGTTATTTAAGTTGGGTTTAAGACTATTCTAATGAGGGATATGGGTTGTTTGGTTAAGGTTCAAGCTCATTTAAATGAGGTTTTAGGCTTGTTTGGTTATAGGTTTAAGGATATTTAATTAAAGAGTAAGGACTGTTTGGTTGTTGGTTTATGGGCATTCAAGTTATAGATATGTAATGTTTGTCTACAAGGTGAAAGCTATTTAAATCAAGATTAAGGGTTGTTTGGTTGCATGTTTAAAGTTACTTAGATGGTGGATTGTGCTTGTTTGGGTGTGGGTTTAAAGCGATTTAAAATTGGATTAAAGTCTTTTTATCGATTTATTAAGCTTGTTTGGCTAGAAGGGCAAATGAATTTAAGTTGTGAATTAAGGTGTGTTTGGCTCGGGTAAAATGATGAGTTTTGACCCATTGACTTTTCTGTGACCAGATTTGACCCGAAACCATTTTCTGTTCATCGAGCCGAGTTTGTGAGGCACGTGTAGCCACCGGGTGTCTTCGTGACACATTTTTCGAGGTTCTTCCCTGTTTGATAAATTCGATTTTCTGGATTCGATTT
The DNA here is from genome assembly GCA_036507275.1 of Sicyos edulis. Classification (NCBI taxonomy): domain Eukaryota; kingdom Viridiplantae; phylum Streptophyta; class Magnoliopsida; order Cucurbitales; family Cucurbitaceae; genus Sicyos; species Sicyos edulis. The sequence continues at coordinate 5,269,171 of CM071856.1, read as the reverse complement.
TGATGGTCTAAAGTGCTAGTTTTGACCAGTTTGCTTGTTTCAGGACTCGGAGTTATGTTTGGACAGTTGAAGGCTTCTAGTATATTCTAAAACGTTGTTTGGGAGATTCAGCCGAGGTAAGGGACCCGTTACCCCCTTCTCGAGGCCCGTGGCTATTACATGTGTTGGATTGACTGTATTCACTTACGTGTTTGATGTGGCATAATCTGTGTTGTTTGAGCTTGCATTGATTATATTGAGAGCATGCAACATCTGATTGATATCATGTTAAGGCAAGCATGTAGATTATGTTGATTATATGGCCATGCATGAACTACTGTATGTTGATTGATAGAGTCGGTCTCGCATGACAGTCCTTATGTCCCATTGGGGGCTTGCATGATGTTTGATGCACGGCTTGGTGCTTCGTTTGGACGCAAACGAGACACGGAGACCGGATAGAGGATGCTAGTAAGCGGATGTGCATGGTTTGTGGCCGGCACGTTCTCGATGGGGGATTTGTGGTCCCTCGCCGTCGGGTTCCCGTGGATGGTTGGCCCACCAGGCTCACGGCCCTGTCGGCATTTTACTAGTAGCCTAGGGTGCTCTCCAGGTATGTGGTTGGGTTTGTGGCCCTTTGGTGAGCGTGCTGGATCCACCCTCACCGTGAGTATGAGACCTGTGGGATTTGTGGTCCCTTAGCTACCAGGCTTCTCTACTCGCAGGATCCCTCGGCCTGGAGCAGGTATCCCAGATTGCCTTAGAGATTTGTGGTCTCTATTGGCCTTTAGGTCTTTGGTTTGTGGCCTCAGACCGCTCTGCGTGGCGTGGATCTTGGACATGGTTCCTACCCCTTTTCGCCCAGGAGCTCGGGTTTTGTGGACCCCTTGATTATGTTGCTATCTTGCATGTTCGTGATGCTTTTGACCTGATGCATGTCTTTACCCCGAGGTGGGGAATCCTTACTGAGTTGCAAAACTCACCCTTTCCACTGTGGAATACCACAGGTACTACGAGATTGTATCGAGATGGGTGATCGAACGAGCTGGAGACGACCATGGGACCCGCTGCATTATTCTGTTTAGAGTCTTCTAAATTTCTTCTTTCTGCATGAACTATTTAAGGGCGTGATAAATGGAACCTGTTTTATCGAGTTTTTATGTTTTGACTTTAGGGTACCCTAAGACTGTTTTAATGAATTTCTCTCTTATAACCTTGTTCTTCTGAGTTGTTTTAAAGGAGTTTTGTTTTAAATTTACATGCCCGAGATTGCGAATACTATTTTCATGCATTGTGAGTTAAGGACTTAGGTTTAGACCCTAGTTTGGGTCGGGTCGTTACAGTTGGTATCAGAGCTCAGAGTCATAGATTCTGCATACTAGCTTACATCGTAGGCTGTTCTTTTGGTCCCCATGGTCTTCAGCTGTCGATCTCCATCAGGTAACTTGGAAGTGGATTAAGGATTTTAAAGCATGCTTAGTTATGATTAACACTGTTCATTTATTGTATGTTATTTTCTATTATCATACTTGCATGCTAGCCCAAAGCTTTCGGAGGGGGCTGAGATGTCCCTAAGTATGATGTAAACGGTTGAGATTCCTAGTAGAGTTACTAGGAATTTTGTTAAAAATTCAAGAGCCATTGAGCAGTGAAAGCTTTTAAGCTCAAGAGGTGCACAAATCTCGAGCTGCAGCCCAGAGTTGAGCAGTAGAGACATTCAGTATTTCGGACAATTGCTGCAGTTGTAAGAGTTGGGTTGAAAGCTGAGATGTTGGATGTATGCATTAGCAGTTGAACGATGCTCTTCAGATCGGGCAAGATGTTGCTCAGGTGTCTACACCAGTTGTAGATGCGCGGGTTAAGCGTAGTGATGGGAATTGCAAATGTTCAAAGTTCTTAAAAGAGTTTAAGTTTTGGGACATCTACCCTTGTTGGATTGTCTAAAATCCATTTAATAGCTGAGGCATGGTTGTCACTGTTTGAGATGATCTTCAGCCACAAGTCTGCTCATAGGAGTAGAAGATTAGATGTGATGTTTTGCTTGAGGGTTTAGGCAAAAGTCTGGCGACTATCTGTGCGGAATTCTAAGCCAGAGGTTTCGACCATTTTTGAGTTTGATGACCTACAAGAGCCGTTCCTCGGATCGTGTTTTCATATGTTGATGAGTCGTTGGCGTTAGCCTAGTCCCCCTACTTTCAGTAGGGGAATGGCGTAGTGGCAGTTTGGAGATAAATGGATTAGACTTGCAAGTTTTGTTAAGGAGTTGATATATGTTGTTTGTCAAGGAAGAAAGTTTGAGACTACTAGATCGTTTAGGTCTAGGAGTCAGCAGCAACGGTATAAGTGTTGATAAATGTTAAGCTAGAGCTAGATCTCGAGATGATGAGTTTGAGGTCAAGCCAGTTAGCGGGTTGTGTCTGAGGAATCGTCAGATGTCACCCATAGTTGCCTGCGAGCGAGTTTTATCCAATCTTTGGTTTGGAGTGGTTGTCAGAGGACCATGTTGTGGTTGCTGGCAGTTGTTAGTAAATGATTTTAGGCATCTCGGAAAGTTGAGCTTTGGTATAGAAGTATGAAGCAAGAAGGGACTCCCGCCGGTTTCGACCTTGAACGTGAGGGAGTTCCTAGCTAAATGAGTGTTGGCTTTCTAGCCTCAGAATCAAGAGTAGAAAGTTTGTGTGGAATGTCTATTCAATTCCAGCAGTGAGTTCGCCGATGTGTTTTCAGAAGAGTTGTTGGGATGTTCTCCAAAAAAAAAAAAAAAAAAAAAAAAAAAAAAGGGTTCTTTTAAGTCGAGTTTGAGTTGGGGAATGACCCCCCCCTCTCAAGATTTCTATGTATGGTGACTTCGATGGAGTTAAAGGAACTTGGAGTTAGTTGCAGAAGTTGATTGCGAGTGGACTTGTTAATCTAGTTTGTCACTGTGGAAGCATCTGTGTTGCTCCTTAAGGAGAAGGATTGACCTATGAGTTTTGTGTTGTCCATAGAAAGATTGTTAAGGTAACAGTTGAGATCAGATACCCGTTCAATCAACTTCAAAGTGTCGCAGTGTTTACCAAGATTTTGTTATGGTTTCCATCAATTAAGGATCAAGAAAGAGGACATCTCTAAGACAACTTTTAGATCTTGTTTCGGTCACTGGTAGTTCTTAGCGATGTCGTTTGATTTGTCAATTGTCGTGCATCGGTTATGGACATGATGGATATAGTGTTAAGGATTTCCTAAGCAAGTATGTGTTTGCACATGGATGATATCCTGGTTTTCTAAGTTACAGTCAGATTATGAAGGGGTGGCTGGAGTTTTGTTAGCATTTCGGGAAAGAGGTTTGGTTGCTAAGTTTCTAAGTGTGGGTTTTGGTTGGATTCAATGGCCTTCTTTAAGGCCATGTGGTTCCTCGTCCAGAAATTTCAGTGGATCTTATTTTGACAATTGCAGTGGGCAATTAGGACCAAGTTGACATCAGTTGTAGAGGATCGATGACACAGCTCGCCAAAGAGAGAGTCGGGCGTTGTGTGATCAGTTGGGTGTGAGACCGACTAAGTATTCGGAGAACATGTTAGATTTTGGCATCGTCTGGTTGGTACCTGAGAGGTCAGTTAGCTTGGTGGCTTGTAGTGATGATTTTGAAAGGGTCTATGTTGTGTTTTTGTAGAGATAGAGGAAAATGTAGCGTGTGGACCCAATCAGCTTAAGCCTGAAGAGCAGATTTGTGCTTCGTGTTCTGAAGTTAGCATTTATGGTGTGCTTGGAGATCCTAGATGCATTGCTTGTTTAGAGAGAGTGCAGTTAATTGTGAACCATAAGAGTCATGAGTTTTGTTCCACCTAGAAAGGCCTGAATTTGAGAAAGCGCAGATAGTTGGAGCTTGTAAGATTATGCTCGCAAGATTCGTTACCACCTTGGTAAAGCTCTTCTGGTTGCTCTTGCACGGAGTAGAGAAGTTCATTTTCAATGGCGTTTGTTATTTCTCTGTGTTAGGGTGGTCTTAGTTTGGCCGAGCAGAGTTGTGTTGATTGAAAAGTCTCAACTAAGTTGGTTTAGTTATCAGCGTAGCTTTTTGGGCCGAGTTTTGCAGCGAGTTAGTTGTATGCGAGATTGCAGACAAGAGAGCACACTGAGATTTTTGTTGCTTCTATTGTGAGTGGCAATTCAGTTAGAGACTTTGTCGTCGTTGATGTTGAAATCAGACCTGAGTTCTGGTTAGAGGTGTATAGTTTGTTGTTGCCTGGCACGCCGAGGATGCTAAGATGTATGGAGATTTGAGGGTTCTGTGACTACGGAGTATCGAGTAGAGAGATTTTTATGTCGCTAGTTTGGGTTGGACTGTTAGTGAGTGAGGTTGCATTGTTGTTGCAGCCTCTTAGTTTCCCAGAGTGGAAGTGGAATGAGGTCTCTATGAGTTTCATTTCAGGACGCCCGAGGACGCCGAGAGGTTTCACCAGAATATTGGTGAATTCTGGATCGACTCATCTAGTGCGCTCACTTTATTCCAGGGAAGATGGATTGTTCTGTTGAGAAGTGAGCACAGTGGTACTGGGGAGAGACTTTCAGGCAGCATGAGGTTTTTGTGAGTATCGTTGTAGATAGAGACATCCGGCCCACTTTGCATTTCTGGAAGAGCCTTCAGGAAGGCAGTGGGATTACATGGAAGTTCAGTTCAGCTTTTCACCCATACACAGATGGTCAGACCTAGAAAGGCAGTTAGATATTGGAGAACATATTTAGTTTCGATGAGTTTTGCTCTCTATGTGGTTGAGACAGGTGGATGTATTTGTACAAGTTGCTTGGTATCAGTTATCAGTCCATTGTCCAGTTGGCACAATTTAAAGCATTGTTTACGAAAATATGTTGTTCACTTCCCCATTGGGACGCAGCTTAAGAGAGAAGTGGTAAGGTCTAAATTTTCCCAGTAGGTTATGGGGCAGTTTAAAAGGTCGGTGTTTGAATGCTTTTGGTTCAGTGTTGACATAAAAGTTATGCAGGCTTTTGTCACAGAGATATAGAATTCGAGGTCAGTAGTATGGTGTTCTAAAAGTGGCATCGATGCATGGGATGCAGAGATTTGATATTAGAGGAGACCTGAGTCTCGGTTGTTTGCTCTTTGGATTTCTGGAGTGGGTGGTGTGGTAGTATGCTTATGTTGTTATTTTCACTGCATTTTGTGTTCCATGTTTGATGCTTCGTCAGTAGGTATCAGGTTTGTTCTATGTCGATCATAAGCATTTGGAGTTAAATGAGGATATGTCTCATGAAGAAAAACTTGTTCAGATTCGGGGTCAAAATCGTAAGGTTCTGAGGATCAGTGAGTTACTCTCGTTAAGTGTTGTAGAGGTGGTTATGCGTTCTTGTTATTCTAGGTGATTTGAGCCTTAGTCAACTTTCGAGGACGAAAGTTTTCTAAGGGGGGAATATTGTGATAACCCCATTTATTTCCCTTTTTATTGCAAGTTAAATGAGAATGAAAAGCAGTTTGGAAATAGGCTTGAAGTTGAGGGGCAAATTGGTCTTTTAACCCATTATATTTAAAGGAAATTTCAAACCCCTAGGTCTATATTGTCACTGTTCATAGCCGCCCACCTAGGTCCATTTCGACCAAGCCCGAGTTCGCCGGAGATGTCGCAGCTGTGGTCGTTCGAGCGTGTGGGTCTTCGCGAGCTAGTCTTCGTGGGTCAAGTGAGTTGGGTTTCGTCGTCGGCATCTCCGTTTGGGTTAGCAAGTTGCTCGTGAGTCGCAGGTCGTAGGCAGTGCCGCCGTTCTTGCTTGCATCGTCACCGTCTGGATTCGCCGGAGCCGTGGGAGTGTCTTGCAGTCGCGGGTTCAAGCACAAGGCGTTGCTGCTGGTTCTGCCTGCGTCGAGGAACAGCGCCAACAAGCTTCGTCGAGTTCGTGTGTGTCGTCGTGAGTCACATCGTGAGTTGGTCGCCGAGGATTCGAGGTCGTGTGAGTTGAATGGATGCTGCTTCACCGAGATGCTGATTGTGCAGCTGGTTCCGCGTGGGTGTCGCCGCCATCAGCTCGGGGGTGCTGTCTCGCCCAGCAGCTCGAGTCTCGTTGCAGTAGGAGCTCATCGCCGCCTTAGCTTGCGAGTTCCGTCGCAAGCTCGCCGTCGTCGGAGAGGGTGGAAGGGTATATTTCTCTCTCTCTCTTGTTTTCCCTCTCTTATTTGAGTTAGGTTGGAAAATGGGGGCTAATTGAAGGAGAAGATGGGTGTTTGGTAATGGGCTTGTTATTTAAGTTGGGTTTAAGACTATTCTAATGAGGGATATGGGTTGTTTGGTTAAGGTTCAAGCTCATTTAAATGAGGTTTTAGGCTTGTTTGGTTATAGGTTTAAGGATATTTAATTAAAGAGTAAGGACTGTTTGGTTGTTGGTTTATGGGCATTCAAGTTATAGATATGTAATGTTTGTCTACAAGGTGAAAGCTATTTAAATCAAGATTAAGGGTTGTTTGGTTGCATGTTTAAAGTTACTTAGATGGTGGATTGTGCTTGTTTGGGTGTGGGTTTAAAGCGATTTAAAATTGGATTAAAGTCTTTTTATCGATTTATTAAGCTTGTTTGGCTAGAAGGGCAAATGAATTTAAGTTGTGAATTAAGGTGTGTTTGGCTCGGGTAAAATGATGAGTTTTGACCCATTGACTTTTCTGTGACCAGATTTGACCCGAAACCATTTTCTGTTCATCGAGCCGAGTTTGTGAGGCACGTGTAGCCACCGGGTGTCTTCGTGACACATTTTTCGAGGTTCTTCCCTGTTTGATAAATTCGATTTTCTGGATTCGATTTTGATGGTCTAAAATGCTAGTTTTGACCAGTTTGCTTGTTTCAGGACTCGGAGTTATGTTTGGACAGTTGAAGGCTTCTAGTATATTCTAAAACGTTGTTTGGGAGATTCAGTATGAGGTAAGGGACCCGTTACCCCCTTCTCGAGGCCCGTGGCTATTACATGTGTTGGATTGACTGTATTCACTTACGTGTTTGATGTGGCATAATCTGTGTTGTTTGAGCTTGCATTGATTATATTGAGAGCATGCAACATCTGATTGATATCATGTTAAGGCAAGCATGTAGATTATGTTGATTATATGGCCATGCATGAACTACTGTATGTTGATTGATAGAGTCGGTCTCGCATGACAGTCCTTATGTCCCATTGGGGGCTTGCATGATGTTTGATGCACGGCTTGGTGCTTCGTTTGGACGCAAACGAGACACGGAGACCGGATAGAGGATGCTAGTAAGCGGATGTGCATGGTTTGTGGCCGGCACGTTCTCGATGGGGGATTTGTGGTCCCTCGCCGTCGGGTTCCCGTGGATGGTTGGCCCACCAGGCTCACGGCCCTGTCGGCATTTTACTAGTAACCTAGGGTGCTCTCCAGGTATGTGGTTGGGTTTGTGGCCCATTGGTGAGCGTGTTGGATCCACCCTCACCGTGAGTATGAGACCTGTGGAATTTGTGGTCCCTTAGCTACCAGGCTTCTCTACTCGCAGGATCCCTCGGCCTGGAGCAGGTATCCCCGATTGCCTTAGAGATTTGTGGTCTCTATTGGCCTTTAGGTCTTTGGTTTGTGGCCTCAGACCGCTCTGCGTGGCGTGGATCTTGGACATGGTTCCTATCCCTTTTCGCCCAGGAGCTCGGGTTTTGTGGACCCCTTGATTATGTTGCTATCTTGCATGTTCGTGATGCTTTTGACCTGATGCATGTCTTTACCCCGAGGTGGGGAATCCTTACTGAGTTGCAAAACTCACCCTTTCCACTGTGGAATACCACAGGTACTACGAGATTGTATCGAGATGGGTGATCGAACGAGCTGGAGACGACCATGGGACCCGCTGCATTATTCTGTTTAGAGTCTTCTAAATTTCTTCTTTCTGCATGAACTATTTAAGGGCGTGATAAATGGAACCTGTTTTATCGAGTTTTTATGTTTTGACTTTAGGGTACCCTAAGACTGTTTTAATGAATTTCTCTCTTATAACCTTGTTCTTCTGAGTTGTTTTAAAGGAGTTTTGTTTTAAATTTACATGCCCGAGATTGCGAATACTATTTTCATGCATTGTGAGTTAAGGACTTAGGTTTAGACCCTAGTTTGGGTCGGGTCGTTACACATACAATGTTCTAAAGGGAAAATCACAATTATCTCGGGGGTAGCCTGACCTTTGTAGGGACCCGCCAAAGTGCACTAGCGGAGGCATGCCTCGGGTAGCCTAACCTCTGCCAGGAACCCATAACGTTGTGCTCGCGGAGACATACTTTATTGTCTCGGGGTAGCCTGGCCCATTCCAAGGACCCACCAATAAGTCACCCAACCTTATCAGGGAGGACCACGAGTGAGGGGACCGCATAACATCCCTAAACCTCGAGTCGGGACAATGACACGAGAGTCGTGTCAGCAAGGGCATACACAATGCCAAGTAAATCTCCTGACCATGTCTGGGAGAGCCATGAGTAAAGGAAAACTACAAGGTTTCTAAAACTCGGGCTCGGGGCGCCAACTACTAACCCCTGGAATGCAGGAGGACCGACCTGCCTACAGACAACATCCCCACTAATGCATGCAGGCTCACCGACAAGCATGCCTCTGCGCCTTCATTTGTCCTAGTGGCCTCTTCCAGTAGTCTTAGGGACAAGCACGGCATGACCGGCCCCCCGTCCAACGTACTGGGAAGGTAACCTGGTGGAACCATGTACACTTCATAGCCTAGCGTACACACAGAGAGATAATAACTAGCACTAGAATCACACAAGATCTAGCCTAGAGTAGATGAGTGCACCTAGCCCACCTGAGGGTTGGTGTGACCCTCAACGTGTGCTCACAACCAAGGAACCCGTTGTTCCGCACATAAGGTGACATGTGGATGAGATCCGACCCCTTGGTCGGAAGCAAAAGTTAACCTATAGACTAGTGAAACCCAACCACGTGTCTCGAAGCAAAGAAGATCTATATCTCCGCCTGATTCCTAAGGGGTACTAGCGAGTCATAACAACAACAAGATATCGATCATGCAATCTTGAGCCCTAAAATGTGTGAGCTAGCTGCTCCTGTAGGTCATCAACACGGTAACCAGACCTAGCTATTCTAATGCCAAACAAACATACAGGCAAGCCTTTAGGTAACAAATAGAGAAAACGAGCATAATCATGGTAGCACATATACCGTCAAACATGGATGAAGTCAACAACATGGAACATGCATAAACCCAAGGAAATTCAGTCAATCAACAGGTTAAATAGATAAGTAGTTCATCACATATACGAGCAAAGATACCAATCGAGAAATGATGATACGATCACAAGATATACAACAACAGAGATGTAATAGTTTACGAGCTATATATGATTTTGTGCTACCATGAGTAGTAATAGGTCCACACAGTGAATAAAAACACCAAAGCATACATGTGACAAGTCATCCAACATTGAATTATCATAAATTCTATCATGCCACTATTCACATGCTTTAAACCACAAACCCGAATCATAATAAATTTCCTTACCTTCCGGACGACTCGACCGAAACACCACGGGAACCAACAAGCTACGACGACTCGAACGATGAACCCGAGAGCACCTAAACACAAACAACATTGTGGCGCTCATTAGAGGACAATCTAAATGAGCCACAAAGGGGGTTAACATAAAGGGAACAAGGGGAAGCTACTACCCAGAAATGCCTCGCCAGAGCATGGCGTCCCCGGCGGGGGCACACTATCACGGAATGGGGAGATTCATACCTCGTTGGAAAGGTCTCGAGATCAGGATCACGGAAAAATTCTTGGATTTGCAAATGGACTCCTCTAGCTCCCGAAAACTACAAAAGAAGAAACAAGTTTCAAAACCCTCTCACTAAAAAACTCCATGAAAACCAACAAATCTTACCATGTTTCGAAGCTCTCGACTCCCTGAGCACGAAACTAGTCTCAGAATCGTGAACGGACCTCTCTAGCTCCGCAAAACTTCGAAAGAAGAAACAGATTTCAAAACTCTCTCGCCGGAAAACTCCACGAAAACCAACAAATCTTATCATATTTCAAAGCTCTCGACTCCCTAAGCACGAAACTAGTCTCGGAATCGCGAACGAACGTCTCTAGCTCCGCGAAACTATGAATGAAGAAACAGGTTTCAAAACTCTCTCACCATGAAAATTAACAAATCTTACCATGTTTCGAAGCTCTCCACTCCCTAAGCACGAATCTGGTCTCGGAATAGCAAACAGAGCTCTCTAAGAGTGGGTTTTAGGCGGTGGTGGTGGTTGTTGGGGTTGAATGAAGAGGAGAGAGAAAAGGTGGTCAAATAAAAAAAATACATAAATAAATCCGTTTCCATTTAAATCCATAAACCCTAATTTAACTTTAAAACTACAAATTCCATAACCAAAAATAACTTTTGCATTTTAGCTTTTATTACTATAAATTTCTAAATAACTTATCACAGTGACTCATACCTTAAATCTCATGAGCATTAAATAATATAATTAGTTTGAGATTTATTAGCTTATTCAATAAAACACTTACTATACTTACACTACTACAAAAAAGACAATACTTGACACCTGTTGAATGTCAACTAGAACGTTACTTCACGATTTTCCAAACGTCAACTATACTGCTGTCAAGTAATGTATCTTTACTTGATGGTCGATTAACCGTCAACTATATATATAGTTGACATCCAATACGTATCAAATACATAAGTGGGTTGACGGTTGTAAAACGTAAAGCTTAGTTTCCTCATTGACACTATGAAAGCGTCAAGTACAATAGTAGGTTTGACAGTTGAGAACCGTCAAGTATAAGATATTGATTGACACATTACAAGCGCCAAGCAATATATTCTTTTTTTTAAAAAAAAAATTAAAATATTCATTCCATAATTTTCTCGTAAACCTGAAAGTATTCCTGTAAATTTGAAAGCATTCTTCAAACTCAAATATTTAATAGATTTGTAGGAACCATAATAATAATAATGTATATTTCATCAATCAAAATTTTCACCATGTACACAAAAAAGAATATGAGGATATATTGAACCCTTTGTTCCATGTACACAAACAAGAACCTAACTAGATTTCCAGGAAATGTACCCGAGTTATTTGATCTTCTTAAAAATACACTTCAAACATTAAATATCCCATAGATTTCCAGCAACCAAAGTAACTTGTATATTTCAAGAGCCAAAATAACAGCCTCTATCAATTCAAACACAAAATACCTACCAAGAGTTTAAGGAAAAACAACTCACATAACTTAAACTTAAACAAACATTATCTAAAAATAGTGAACATTACTCTATATATTCAAACACAAAATACGAACCCTTTCTCAACTTCATTTTTTTTATACAAAAAAAACAAGACTTATTATACAAAAAAGCAACAAATATGAATGAAGCAAATTTATGTGAAAAATAAGAAAACACACCATCATTAGCCACAACAGCTTTCATGAACATTGTTTATCCTTGCCTTAACACTTTTCCATAAAACCGTTTTCCAATCAGCTTACATCTTTAGTGCATGCCCTACATTTAAGTCCAACCAAAATGAAATACTAAGATTAGAAAAGAAAAAAAAAAATCAAACAAGTGAAATTCTACCACTAGTTGTTAAGTATTGAACAAATTATTCATGTCTACATTCTAGAATCCTAATCAATGATCAAGCAAACAGTTGAGCTACATGTTTGTGTTCCAAATTCAGTTCAATACCAGTAGTTTAACAAACATTTAGTTAAAGCTCAAGTTCAACTTTACCTACTTGAAACTAACAGAGTCAGTAAAGTTGGAACATTTACAATAAGATATTACAAGCAACTCTCAGTTTCCTAACAACATACATGTTGAATGAATTTGCAGAAAGTTAAAGTCAGTTCCAACTAAGTCCACCAAAGTCAAACAGTTCAACAGTCCTAAACAACAATAACAGTTCAAGAAACAATCAGTTCAAGTAGTTGCCCAACAATCTTAACAGAACAGTTATTTGAATCTCAGTACAATAGTTCCATCTCAACTCTAGATACTTCTATATATAGCCTATTTTTGTACCCAATTGAATCTAATTGAAAAATGAGAATTCATAAGTGAGAATGAGTGCAGGCTTGTAAAATGTATTTTTAAGTGTATGTCTGTACTGTGCAAGTGAGATTTGTAACCCACCTTGAAGAAGAGAAAGAAAATGAAAGTACTTACCTCTTGGTAGTGGAGTAGGCATCAATTTGGCCGAACCACTTAAATTGTGGTGTTATTTCTCTCATCCCTTCTCATTATCTTTTTACTGTGTTTGTGCATCTTAAAGTTCGATTGTGTACATGTCAAATAAGAGAAGAGAAAATAGTGTAAATGATATACAATCTGAAGTCTAAAAGAGAAAATAAAGTTTCAAGGCTTCTGAGATTTTACCTTTTATCATGAGAATCATTCAAGTAAGTATCTCCATTCTTGTTCAAAATTTCTTTTCTACTAATTCTTTGTATGTTCTATTTCATGATCGCAACAAAAAAAAAATCATACATGAGTCAGTAAGAGTATTGAATCAAAAGAATGAAAGCAAATAGAATTAGAAATGAGAACTCACTCATTTTCAGATCCTCAAGCTAGCAACTAAGAAAATCACTATGGTTGGAGCTTCTGGAAACTCATACTTGAAGAAAAATCTTGAAAAGAATAAGGTTTCATTTTAGCAGCACTTCCTTTATAAGGATGAAACCATTGAATGAAAATGACAGTGTTAAACAAAATTTTGTTCAACTAGTTTGAATTGTCCAACAGTTGTAAAAAATGGAACATGCAGGCCAACAAGTGTCGGTCATGGGTAAATTCTTCCAGAAGGTGGTCTTAAGTTTTTGGGCCTTTGATGGAAATTGGTTTTCAAGTTTAAAATAGCTACTGGGTTTTCTTTTAAGTTTCGTTTAGTGCTATTGAGCCTGTTATTGCATTCATACTAGTCATTCATGATAAAAAAAACAAAAGCAAATAGTACCCAAAAGTTAGGATTATGTAACATAAACAAAGATGATCCAAACACAAAAATTCAAAAAAAGTTAAAAGTTACCTAGCAACTGAGAAAGTCCATGGAGTGACGAGTTGTTCCTCTATAGGAGAGTCTTATCCATAGATATCCTCTATGTCGCCACCAAAAGTGGAATTAGGATCCATATTCTGCATAGAATCATCATCTCCGGTCTTCTTGAAAGTGTTTTCCATCACTTAACTCAAAAGCACCCCATAGAAAGAAGAATTAAAAATTAAATCTACCCAAAAACAAACACATATACAAATTGGGTAGACTTAGCTTTTCATTAAATAGTCAAATTCAAACTCACTTGCGAGAATTGAAATGGGAAAAAGAGCATAGTCACTTTTTAGGAAAAAATCAAACTGCATCACTACCAAACAAAAGAATAGGAAAGAGATAATTTTGGAGCTAAAAAACTAGCTATAGAAAATAAGATTCAGCCACCCGCACAAACCAAATTATTATTAAAGCTAGTAAAAAATGATAAACCATGTCAATCTAGTTTAATTTGTTATTTAAGATGAAAGGAAATATAGAAAAATGTTTTGATTCAAACACACAATACCAATAAATTGAGTTTAAAAGAACAACTCACATAACTAAAACTTAAATAAACATTATCTAAAAAAAAGGAACATTCTTTTATATCCACAACAACTTTATGTGAAAAAGGAGAAGAACACACCATCACTTGCCTTAACACTTTATGAGCATTGTTTTTCTTTGCCTTAACACTTGTCCATAAAGAAGTTTTCCGATTAGCTTGCATCAAAAGTTCCCTACACCAGCCAGATAACCAACTACTTCAAGAATTAAATTTAGAAATTTATCCCTATAAAAATAAAACTAAATGTTGCATCATTAAGAAGAACAGAGAAACATAAAACTTTTTTACCCATTTGAACTCTGAGAGAATTTAAATTCAATAAACTAGATGAAAGCAGATTTCTTTATTTATTTTATCTGTTTGATTGAAAGTATTACTGAAACTACTTTATATAAAGTGCCTTGTTTTCAGGCAGCTTCAATAAAAGGTCAAGAGGCAAGCATGGTGAAAGATTCTATTCTTCAGGTAATATAATTCACTCCAAGTTAAATAAATGCGAATAAATATATATGTTCTAAGTTTCAATCAATTTAATTTCATGTGTCATACTTTTTTTCAAAGTTAAATTATAAATTTGCTATCTACGTTTTGAAGAAAATTAAAATTTAGTCTCTATGGTTTCATAAACTAAAATTTAGTCTCTAAGATTTTAAGAAAGTTAAAATTCAATCCTTACCTCATCTCCAATTTTCTATTCCTTCCTCAATGTAGCTAACTCAAAATCATGAGAAGAATGACCATCATCTTCATGGGAACAAGCATCGTCTTCAAACAAATGTGGAGGCTCAGAAGATACCATCAAAAAGTTATTCCTCTTCTTCTTTAGTAGCTTTAAGCTTTCCAATATCCATCACATAAACCACTGTTTTAACAATGAAAATGAAAATAATGCTCCAAATATAAACTCCATTTCAATGCATCATCTCTAAATACCCAAAACATGACCTACCATCGTTGGGTATAAACTAATGCCACTCTCGTTGGCAAATACACTCTTATCATTTATGTAAGCTATGACATATTCCTAGCTATCAACTCTTAAAATACAATTAGTTTACTATTTACACAACAACAAAATACTGAAAAGTTATTAAGAATGATAATAAATAATAGAGTACATCATGGAGCAGTTACAAAATTCATAACAATTACCAATTGAATCATGAAGGATTAGACAAGAATTAACACAATTTGAATATATAAAAAGAAAAGAAAAATTAAAATTCAAAGGCGGCACAAACAAACAATTAGGGCAAATTATTTTTCAAAGCTAAAGCCTGTTGCAAACCTTCCTCATCAAATCAGGATTAGCCTTATGGAAATCGCAGAGTTCATCAAGTGAGATGATGCCCAAGGATTTTCATAAATCCTCAACGAAAATGTCCTCGCCTAGTTCACCGTAAGTTCTCTCGCCTTCCTTGTGCCTGGACAAAAGCTAGAACCCCAATTCATCGACAACCCAAAAGAAAACCCAAATTAATCAACAACCCAAAGGAAAACCCAAGGATTTCTGGCGCAGAATCAAAAGCGAGGAAAAACTTGAAACAAATCGAAGAATACGAGAGCTTTGGTTGATTGGTGAAGGAAAATCGAAGAGGAGATATGGAAGAAATTTGGGGAATTTGGGTAAGGAAAAATTGTAACTGAGAGGGAAAAATCGTGAAATTTTAGGGCATAGGGTTAACTTGGTGAAAAGCACTTTAATGTGAAAAGATTCGTGAAGTTTTGGGAATTAATTTTTTTTTTATACCTTATTTGACATTTAATAAGTGATTAGCACTTTAATGTACTACTTGACTCTTACTACGTATCAACGGTTGGTACACATTAAAAACACGGGATCCTGAAACAATCTCCGCGTGTTTTTTAACTATACTTGACGGTTTTATTAGGAATTAGTGAATTATTTGACGCTTTTATGAAAAAACGTCAAGTATTTGAAAAAGCTACTGTCAAGTAATGTCTTTTTTTTAGTAGTGAAAAATTATCTAGAGTATTATAATATTATAAAAACAAATTCAATAAAAACACTTAAATGATTTTGGAATTGACTACGGTGTTACATATAGTTTTAAAAACATTTATGTACTATTAAAAATCATTAAAAATCATTTATGTATTTTAGAATAATATATTAATATAAATTAAAAAAAGCATGTATTAAATATCAATCTTTTTAAACTAATATTGAATTATACATAATCATATATACTTTCTTTCTCTTTAAATAACTTTATATCTTATCATTTTTTAGATAAACTTCATATCTTATTATACTATCATACAAGTAGCTAATTTAAACCGAATGGGTTAGTGGAATTTGTTCCCCCACCCCAATATGTACTTAAAAAAAACTAATTTAAAAATGGATTTTGCCTTTTAAATTTCCAATCAATTAAATTGATGTGTTTTTTAGTTTGTTTGTTTTAAATTTAGATGTGGCTCAACAAAAATTTCTTACATCGCTTTATTTTCTTATTATATTTTCAACCTTTTCATATTCTCAACTTTAAAAATATCACTTTTATGAATGATATTTTTTGAACGAGTTGAATTTGAAAAGTTTTTAAAATAATATATTTTATAAAGAAGTTTACGGTTAAGTAAAATAAGAGAATATTTTTTTCTTCGTGAGTAAACAAATTATTTAATCCAATTTATTTTACTTGATTAAAAGTAAATATGATTCTGTACTAAAAAAAAAAGTAAATATTATTCTTTGAGTTTTAATATATATATTTTATTTTGTTTATATTGAAATGTTACATTGTTACGTGAAAATATGCAAAATTGGTTTTTTTATGTTATTGCTATTTACATTTATAATGATTTATTTTTAACGCTATATTATTGTAAAATGCTCGAAAATTTTGTATATCATGTTTATTTTTGTATAATCTATGACATTTATCATAAATACAAAAATAACCATCAAACTTAATCAACTTTTAATATTTCATCTTTTTAGTTCTATCTTGGAAACAATGTCATGGAAGTTGGCAGGGTTGATTTTCCTATTAAATGTATTAAAATTTATTACTATAAATATTTAGCTTGTCAAAATAAAAGGTTAAAATATAAAACAAAAGTATAAGTATTATAACTCAAACAGTTTTGAAACTATAATTTTTTTTTAAAAAAAAATTGGGAAATCGGAGCTTCCTTTGAAGCCCTTAGCTTCAACCGCTAGGCTGCCTCTTGAGGACACTTCAACTATAATAATGAAAATAGAATTAAAAAATATATAATTCTTTAATTGTCTCTTTATTATTATAATAATTAAAAAAATATATGAAATACTCTTCTATTTAGCTTAAAGATTGTGATTTAATTTTTTTAATAAAATAAATTAAATATAATTTTTAAATTAAGTTAAAATTTATGTTACATACTTATAGTAAAAAAAGTAACTAAAAGAAAGGGTATATAAATTACCATCTACAAAAATTTTAATTTTAAATATTTTTACCTTTACTTTATTTAAAATTATTATAATCAATATAACTAATTATAATAATAATTTTATTTATTTATAATTACTTTAATAAAAATAAATATAATCAAAATATAAACACGTGCCAGACGCGTTTAAGTATTCTAGTATTATTAACATAATGAAAAAAAGAGAACATATTTAATATTCTGAAAAGTTGGTAAAAAATGAAAAATTATAAATAAAATAAAAAGTTAATGTCACGGTTGTGCTAGTGTGCCATGAAAAATTTATTTATTTTTTAATTATTCAAACATGTTTTTATACTCCTAAAAATAACTCCTCGTTTTTAATCTCTCATTTTTAATTATTTATTTATAACTACTCAAAATAATTCTTCATTTCTAATTATTCATTTCTTACTCATCAAAATAATTCATTTTTAACTACCATTATAATTACTTTTTTAATTACTCAAAATAACTACTTATTTTAAATTCACATCCAAACAAGTTAGTCTAATTCCTCCACATAAAAATCACATCCAAACGACTTTTTTATTACAACTCAAAATTTCTAACTAGTCAAAATAACTTCTCAAACTAACTTTTGGTCCAAATCTTATCCGAACACCTTTCAATTAAATAACCCGAAGATTGAAACTTTGATAGTATGCATTTTTTGTGGTTCAAAAGTATGAGACTCACTTATGATTTTAATTTGTAGACACTTTTAAATTATATCGAAAATTTCAGATGAGTTGTAGCTTAGTGACATTAATGTACACTTAAAAACTATGAGATTTTAGGTTTGAGTCCCCCACCCCAATTATGTTGTAATCTCAAAAAAAATTAAAAAATTAACAACCAAGTCAAAGCCCAGCCTAGATTTCACATGCATGATGTCAAACTAGGAATAAAATTATGAGATAACTACACCAATGAATAGAAAATAAGTTCTTACGTTTTTCTTGCAAGTTTTGTTAAATTAATTGTTAAGCGTAATGATTTAAAAAAAAAAATTTGTTAAGCCTAATAATTATGTCATTAAATAAATTATGATAAGTTCAATGTGTTGTTTATTCTTTCTTTAATTTTAAAAAATTCATTAGAAGATTTCCTTTTATTTTTTTGTTTTTTTTAAGTACTTTAGAAGATTTTAATGGTTCCTTAAAAGTTATTCAAATGCATATTTTAGGAAATATTAGCATATCTCAAGTTTGTAACTTAGAAAATTTTCTTTTATTAAGAAGTTGGCCTTATCATGTCAACCACAAAGAGATAAGTACGTGATGTTCACACCCCAAAAAAAATAAAATTATGACAAAATTATTAGAAATGAGCAATTAAAGATGTTCATACTCCATTACATTAAAAAAAAATTATTTTGGAGTACCATTATACTTCTTTCTAACTCCTAGAAATAACTCATTTTTAATCACTCATTTCTAATTATTTTTTAACTACTCAAAATAATACTCATTTCAAATTCAAATCCAAAGAAATTATTGTCTCTAACCCCTTTATAAAAACTACATCCTAACAAGTTTTTTTGTCACAATTCTCAATTTCTAACAACTCAAATAACTTCTCAAAATAACTTATCGAACTTACTCCTCATCGAAAACATCATACCAACACCTCTAGAGTATCTTCAACTAGGATGGTTACAAGCAATTGACCGTGTGATTCACAAACCACCACACACAATCGACAACTAGGATCCTACACATTGTTTCGATGCCTTTTCTTGCTTAATTCTTAATTGTTTCGATGTTTTTGTTGAAGATTTTAAGTTTTAAAAAAAATTGAGAAGACTTTCTAGTATAAGAAACATGTGCTAATTATTTCTTCATTAATATAATTCGAGAGGAATGCTCGGACTATTCTTATATAATATTAGAGTTTATTAATTCCAAGTGAATATACAATCTAACAAAAATAAAATCAAATTTCAATTTAAGATTGGCTAGCTCAACACGACACCATTTTCGAAGGAGCTCTTGAAGATCCTACATTGATACGTTCAGAAGACCTTCCAACATCTAGATAGGTTGAACTACTACTCTTATCAATAATTGATCTTTTTAAAAATATAAAAAATCGGAGTTTTGTTCCCTTATAGTCGAGACACACAACACTCGTCCCTAAGTGGAGGACCGGAGCCAAAATTTGGGTGCTAGGTTAGTTTTGAACAAGCATGACATTTTTTGTGATGCATGTGCAAGCATTGACATTCAATCTTTAATAATTACTAGAACTTTGGAACGTGCCTTGCACGAGAAATTTTTTCTAGCATGTGAGATTATATTTTTATTTATTAAAATACTTATAAATAATATATATATATATATATATATATATAAAAATTTCAAATGAATAAGTAAAATATTTATTATCTACTTTATTTAAAAATCTCATACAACCTAGTTCAAGATAAAAGTGAAATAAAAAAAATATACATATCATAATTTTTAAAGAAAATTATGAAATAAATTAAACTTCTTTAAGAAATAAGTTTTCGTCGTGCTAAAATCTTATTTTGTACGCAATATATTTTTTTTCATTCATTTATTATTTTAGTTTAATCTACAAACATCGAAGCCATCTTTTCAAAAAAAAAAAAAAACCTCGAAACCTTCACCTCTCTAAAATCTTAAGCTTTCTTATTTCATCTTATATTTTATAAATAATAAAAAATAAAGAAAATATTGAAAAATAATAATAATGATGTATATTAAAAAAATAAATAATCTACGAATTTTGATGAAACTTAAGTTTTTTAAATATTAATTTAAAACATAATATTATATTAAATCTTTTGTTCTCTACAATAATAATAATTGTGTATAGATTTATATTTAAAATTAAAAAATATATAATTAGTAAAATTGATAAAATTTAAGTAGTTTCGTATGTCAAAATATGAGTAGTACTTCAATGACATCACGTATGACAAAATAAGCAATAAATTACATGTTATGTCATATTTATTATAATAACAAATAATAATAATAATAATAATAATCTGAAAAAATAATAATTATAAAAAATTACATTTCATTAATGGAAGAATGTGATAAACACTTCTTCAAAATTTTAAATACTCCATAAATGTAAAAGAAAATTATAAATTAAAGCTGAAGCATAAAATAAATAGAATTACACAAAGAAAACATAATAAAAATAAAAATAAATAGAGAAGGAGAAAATGTTTTGTACAACGAATTAAATACAGATTGAAAAAATTGTTCTTTACCTTCGACAACAACCGCTCCCACGAACACAACTCAGTGCACCAATGTTAAGACTCTCAACCCAAACAAAATCTGTACATCTGTGCAACATCAAAAGAATTATTAGTAATTTGAATTTTGAAGAACAATAAATTTGTGGTATTTATAGAAAAAGTTGGAACCAAGATCTTCTTTAAATTTGAAAAAAAAAACTCAATATCTTCATGTGATTTTATACTTATTTAGTTTGAAAATACTAAATTTTAATAATTAATAATAATAATAATAAGTCACATTTTAAGTAGTAAATATAAATATAAAGAATATTACGCTCATTCTCTTATCTTCTAACTTAATTTATGAGATTTGCTAAAAATATATTATCTTCTAGATGATTGAAATCTAAGTATCTAAATAATCTAAATAATATTATAAATATATTTGTACTTTTTTTTATATTAGAATAGAAGATCATGACATGTTTGTAATTTAAAGTGTGACTGAAGGATAAAATCGTCCAAAAATGATTTTCCTCTTAAGCCACACTTTAAGTTAGTATGATTTTTTATATTAGAATAAAAGATCATGACATGTTTGTAATTTAAGGTGTGACTGAAGGGTAAAATCGTCCAAAAATGATTTTCCTCTTAAGCCACACTTTAAGTTAGTATGATATGATATGATCAATATATTCAATCTTTAATGATTATATGATCAATATATTCAATCTTTAATAATTATATGGTCAATATATTCATTCTTTAATGAGTATATGATCGATATATTCAATCTTTAATAATTATATGATCACATTTCAAACTTTGAGAGCACGGAGCTTAGGTCAGTTTTATCTTTTTTTTTATTTCATAAGATATACGTTGCCTCTAAAATAATCACAAAAATTTGTTGTCTAGATAGGAAGACTTGTTTTACACAATATTGTTTTTCAATTATTTTCTACTCAATACATAGTATTTAGCGTGATGCATGTTCTTATCGATGAATTGATTTATTAGTCTTATCCAAAAAAAACGCTGTGTTACAAATCCCCTTCAAACTTCTTTCAATAATTGAATTATTGACTTAACTATATATTATTAGATAATGTTTTTCCCAATAAAGTTGATATTTAGAGTAAACTTTTGTATACTCTCTAACATAATAACATTATTATTAGAAAAAAAAAATTAAAAAATAATCAAATGGGTCAGTGGCACGGTTGGTTATCTTGTTTGGTATTAATCCATTTCAACTCCACGAATAGTCACGAGTTCAAGTTTGAAAATTTGTATTATTTAAGAGCAGCGGTAACCTATACTTGTTTCATTAAATGTGTGTGGTATAATAATTTTATTGTTTGGTGGAAATCTAGTACAACACTAAAATCAGAATTTGATCCACAAAATTGATATTTGACTCTCAATTATTTGAGAGTCGTAATTAGATTAGATGACACATTTTCGACAAGGATGCCACGCTTTCTAAAGCCCATATGCTTCAAAGGTCGTATGGTGTTTCTTTGAACTTTTCTTCAGTCCTCTGTTCTTGTCCTTATATATGGAAAAACACACCCTAGATTTTTCTCCAATGCCATCGAAGCTTCATTAGTTCCTGTTTGTCCATGCCAAAGAAAATTTATCACCAATGAAAGTGGACGAACATAAAATCAAAGTTGTTGTCTCTTTAGACATTTATATGCTCATAGCAATGAAGGCAGCTCTGTATGTTAGGGGTTATGTCTTAAAGGTCTAGTAGTTTGTAATTAAAGAATATTATTTATTAAATTTAGTTGTAATTGGATTATCACATCATCCAAAACGAACGGGCTAATTGGATTAATGGTGTCCTTTGATATGCTTGGGTGAGGGCAGTCAAACAACGCTAGTCAACATGCCTTACACGTTAGGGATTGTTGCAATTAGTAGTTGGGAACGTAATGTCACAAGATGGAATTCACTCCTTCCCTATTTGTGTGGGATTAGAGGAATTATTCTCTTAGAAATTGATTATGGAACTTGAATAAAGGGTCCTAGCCTCCCATTGGCTTGAGAGGACACTAGTTCATGGTTGGATCATTAATATATACATTGTTCATTAAATGAATTAGTGGTACTTAAGGAAAAAGATGTAATTGCAGGTGTAAAACGACATTTGACCCAGTTGCAAACTAAGAACAGATATTCGTGTAGGATCATATAACATACAACCGATTATATCCATGGACATAACTCATCCTACAGTGCGAGAGAGATTGACACAAGCCTTCAATTGAATAAGTTTGTTGTCTACGAATAGGGATTAGACCTCAGATCGTTTAGCTTCCAATCTATAGGTCCATTATTCCCCAAGCTAACTCACAATTGTATCGAAATAGGTATGGCAAGTTAGTTTGAATAGTTCGAATTAATTAATTCAGATGTTGGACATATTAATTAAACATGAATTTTTTTAATATATTAGATAATTAATTGATCAATATTTAGGGAATTTTGCACGTATAATAAAAAATGGCAAAATATTTTCATCTATAGTAAAAAATCAAAACTAATTCATTTGTAGCACTAAATCCAAATTGATAACTATCACTGATAGAATTCAATAGGTGATAGAGTTTTATCACTAGTTAGTTCTATCACTGTTAAAATTCAATTAGTGTGATAGACTTATTCTATCCCTGCTTGAGTCCTATCATTAATAGAAGTCATGTGTTATAGATGAATTATTTTAGAAATTGTGCTGCAAATATAATACGAGAGATATAAGAGGTAAAATGTGGTGCTGAGGATAAATTCTCTAATATTTATTGGATAAATATCAATTAATAAACAAATTGTTAATAGATTGGATATATTAATAAATTAATATTCATTAGATGAATATTGATAAAAAAAGTGGAGAGAGAAAGAGAAAAAAGGGAAAAATTAGAAGAATAAGTAGCTAAGTTAGCGGATGGAGATTCGAGCGATGATGGAGTCATTCAACAGATCAATGACTGATGGCTAGTAATGTATGTACGTATTTTGAATTATATCCTATTTTTCACTAAGATATCGAATAATTGCATGTGTTGGTTGTGGCTATACTCTAACAAAGATAGTCACAACGTTTTTAATATAGCTTTGGGTTTTGTTTGTATGATTTTTTGTTATTTTTGGATATCAAGTAGTAAAGGTAGTCACAAAAATTAGAATTGTTGAAACAAGTAAAAGAAAATTAATTTGGTTCTCAGTACGTCGTTATGCTGCCAAAATTTCTAGACCACGTAATGTGTTAAGTTCTTTATTTAAAAGTTTTAGCTTTAAACTCCAAGTTCTAACTAATTTATATTTCTCTTTTTCATGTATAGGTCATTCATGCTATTACCTTGGATAAATAGGCCACCTTACATTTTTATACAACTACGTGATTTTGGTAATGTACATTATATTTTAATGAATGAAAAATAGATGTTTTTTTTTGGATAATTTTGAATGATATGAATGAAACATGATTGAAAAGCAAAAACAACACAATTTTAAGTTCTTTTGAAAAAAAAAATAAAATGATTTTATTTACTTTTTTTTTTTAAACATGGAACTAATTTGAGCGAAGATTGATTAACGTCGGCCATTTAAAGAATACAACAAACAATTTGAATAACCATAAACCAATTATTATGATAGCCCACGATTAAAAAACCGTAAGCAAATGGTCGTGTAGTCAACGGTGCAAAAATAGTTTCAAATTATCCAATAACCAACGTTTTATTTTTACCATGTGCCAATGTTTAAACAGCCAATGATGAGAGAAGATGTGAGACAAGGTTCTCCTAACGGTGTTTAACCGACATTTTCCAAAGCTCAATAAACTGTCGGCCATTATATTAACCAACGATTTGATGATTGTGGCCGACGTTATAAACCGTCGCCTAAAACTCTTTTCCTTGTAGTGTATCATTCTCTTATGTTCGAGTATATTGGAAGGCTATGACCTTGATTTATCTAAGAAACAATCCTAAAATGTACGTGAAGTTTCTAGGTTTGACATAGTCATTTATGTTGAAAAGCTTAAACGGTTTCATTTATTAATGTACTTGACATTGGCGCCATCTCTAGTGTTCATCAGAACTAGTTATTAGGTCCGTTAAATCGGCTCCTCTACTAGGGATGACTTCAAATAACCCCAACGACACGTCAATTCGGTCGTAGTCAAAGTACACGGATTAAAATTAGATGTTTTAATGTACAAAACCTAAAATGAATTAAATCCAAAAAATATAAATAAAAAATAGTTCTTAAAAAAAAAGGTACTTAAACCTAGCTTATTTTTAAGACAACTTGATTGAGAAGTTTAGAAGATTAAGCTAAAAGGTAATTTGATATATATTATTAGAGTTGACTATAATATTAAATTTTATGTATTGGATTAGAATCATACTTTGTGCCTATAAATACCAAGGGTTGCAAACTCCAAAGAACAAATGAGTCTCACAACATAAAGCTTTGCCAATCCATGGAGCATTCAATGGCTTCCTTTCTCCTACTGGTTCTTATCTCTATTTTTCACTTCCACTTGGGAGTTCTCTCCAAGAACACAATCCCCAATCTAGGTAAACCCCCATCTTTCTCACTAGCACTAATTATTTTTTTGGTTAAAAAACATATGGATTAAATATTAAAAAAATCCCTTCAGAATAACAAACATATCTCTTTGTAAGGTTTATTTTTATCTTTCGATGTTAACATGCTCTTTCAAAATGACAGTCTCTTTGAATTTATGGCTTATAAATCAAAACCTAATATTTTTTTAACTGAATAATTAATCATTTGGATTTCATAAACTAATATACAGAAAAAGAAACAAAAAAAATGAACTCTAATATCATATTAAATATCACTAAATTTTATTTAGAAAATTAATCAAATGAATGAAGTAGCTCACGTCTAATTTCTATGGAAATTCCATAAACAAATTATTTCGTGCTTTAAAATGTCTTAGTGCGAGAATCCTTTTTTTTGTTTTTTTGTACTCTTCAATAAATATATGCTCAAAAATGTATTTAATATATCGTTAGTGAACAACGAAAATTTATGTGTTTGATTTGTCTCTTTATTTATTCTGTGTATGCCAATAATAATGACATTTTTTTCATCATTTTGACATGGAATCATCAATATTTTCTCTTTATCTATTGTGCTAAAATTATCTTTAGATGTGAGCTACATGAAGTTTGTGCATGATGCCAATGAGTTCCCAGCAAAAGAAGTGTATGACTACATAGTAATAGGAGGAGGAACAGCAGGCTGTCCATTAGCTACAACATTATCATCAAAATTCTCAGTCCTTATTCTCGAAACAGGAAGCGATCCAAACAAATATCCCTCGGTATTGAGCGAACAAGGTTTGTTGAATGCTTTTGCTGCAAAAGACGATGGAATAAACCCCTTTAACCGGTTCATCTCCGAGGATGGCGTGGAGAACATAAGAGGACGGGTCCTTGGCGGTAGCAGCATGCTCAATGCGGGGTTCTACTCGAGGGGCCATCGAGAGTTCTTCGAAACTGCGGGGGTCAATTGGGACATGGAAATGGTGGAGGAGGCTTATGAATGGGTGGAAGAGAGTGTGGTGTCTAGGCCAAGTTTGAATGCTTGGCAATCAGCTTTTAGAAGTTCATTGTTGGAAAGTGGGGTTGTACCTGATAATGGATTTAGTTTGAAGCATATTGTGGGGACTAAAACTAGTGGTTCTATTTTTGATGGGAAAGGAAATAGACATGGAGCTGTGGAACTTTTGAATAAGGCTGAACCAAGAAACCTTAAAATTGCAATTCGAGCTACTGTTCAAAGGATTATCTTTTCAGGTTAGTTTTCAAAAGTCTCTTTTAAGTTTTTTTGTTTCGAAATTAGAGAGAGATCGTGAACTCTACGTAAGGGTATTATAACTCTAAAAAAAATGAGAATAGAATACCAATTTTTACCATTGAACTTATAAATGTCAGGTTGAACTTTTATAGGAAAAGAAGATTTTATAAGTTGTATAAAGGATACACTAATTAGAGAGAGTAACTGTGGAGTTGAGTTAAAATACAACCAATCAAACAAACGTCATCAACTCTGTTAATTTCTTAGTTTATTTTTTTTTAATCAACTCTTTTATTTATTTATTTTTTTTTTCTGAAACATAATACATTCTTTTTGTTACTTCTTTCTTTAATTTATTTGTTTTTTAATTATAAAAAAAATAGAATAAGATACATAATGGATTAATACCAAATCAGAAAACTAATTACGCAACCAAGTCTTTCAGTAATGAGATACATTATTACAATGCAATAAAATGTCAGAAAAAGTCTTTCTTCAAATATGTTGGTGAGAATTACTTGGCAGTTAGCTATATATAGTATAATGATGTGATCTTTTATATTTTTTTAACCGTGCAAGTAGATTATCTGATAAAAATGAATGGTAAGTTGAAAATTTCTTGCAGGTTCTTTGTAATGACAAAAACTATTTATTAGAATTCATCTAATTTGAGAGGTTAAATTCTAATTTTCTCTTACTACCAAATTTTTAATTCAATTTATTTTTTTGTTTCTAAATGGCTGCCTAACTGATGAAGTTGTAACTTTTTAATTAAAAACTATTTTGAACCGTGAGTAAATTAACATCAGAAAGTAAAAAAAAAAACATATACTTTTCATGTATGAACTTGATCTCTATAGTCATTAAAATTGGAATTTAATTTTTGGTTTCTTAAAGAATAAGATCCTTATCAACCAATTTAGTTGTCACTTATTAAAAGCGATTTGGAACCATGTGATTATATTCCAAAAACATAAGCAAAAAAACCCTCTCTCATTTGCCTTTCATTAATGTATGAAACATTGATTTATCAGCAATTGGGGTTTTGTTGGGATATTTCATTCTCATATATATCAAAGTCAGTTCACACGGTGTTATTCATGATTTGACAATTTTTTTTAACATTTATTCTCCTTGTTATGGTCGATATCTCGATTCGAGTTGTGGACCAAGATTAAAGTAGTATCAAGGTTTTGTTTCTTTTTTTGGTTGCTCCACGTTTGTTTGGAGTGAGTTTGTGTGCCTTATTATTATAGGGTAAATAAAAAATTTGGTCTTCATGGTTTGAAGAAAATTAAAGTTTAGTTTCTATACTTTCAAAAATCTGAATTTAGTCCTTAACGTTTTGAAGAAAGTTGGAATTTTTTCATCTACAACTTAATCCTTATGGTTTGAGAAAATCTAAATTATCATTCTCATCGTTTCTAATCGTTAGCCAATTGAATATGTGAAAAATTAGGCCCATTTCATAGCTATTTGGTTTTTGAAATTTAAGCTTCTTATATTTCTTATAATGTACTCTATCTTTTCTACGATATATTCTAACTTTACTTAAGAAAGTATATGAATTATAACCAAATTTCAGAAACAAAAACAAACTTCTGAAAGCTACTTTTTTTCTTCTTCCAAATTTTGGTTTGGTTTCTACAAATATAGGTAAGATGTAGACATTCATGTAGAAGAAAACATATCTCATAATAATTGTTGTAGACTTAAATTTCAAAAATAAAAACTTAAAACAAAATAGTTATCAAACGAGGTCTTAGTTATTCATTTCTTCAATGATGACAGTGTGAGTTAAGTACTGATTGATTGGACAAACAACTTACATCATATTTACGCATGATAGCTAATTTATAAGTATATAATTCACAAGGATTAAGTACGACATAGCCATCATATTCGTCAAACTTATAATTTACCCTTCCTACAATTATTGTTATTATTAATGAATGATTTTTTATTACAGGTTTATCTGCAATTGGGGTTTTGTATTCTGATTCAAAAGGAAAGTTACACAAAGCATTCATACGAAACAAAGGAGAGATAATTGTAAGTGCCGGAGCTCTTGGAAGCCCTCAACTCCTCCTTTTAAGTGGAATTGGCCCAAAATCTCATCTTTCATCTTTAAAATTACCTGTCGTCCTCCACCAACGACATGTCGGCCAATTCATGTCCGACAATCCTCGTTTCACTTCGAGCATTGTTCTTCCATTTCCAGTATTAAGTCAAACCTCCGCAAAAGTCGTCGGAATCTTAGAAAACAACATCTACTTGCAATCCTTTGCCAGTTCCTTACCTTTTTCATTTCCACCGTCGTTTAGTCTTCTTCCTCCTAAATCTAACTCCGTCAACATGACGTTAGCCATCGTCGCCGGAAAATTCTCTACCGTTGATTCCGTTGGCTCGCTTCGGCTGACCTCTTCCGTCAATGCGAAAAAGAACCCCATTGTTCGATTCAATTACTATTCTCATCCCGATGATGTTTCGAGGTGTGTTAGGGGAGTGAGGAAAATCGGGGATTTGCTTCGAACCGAAACAATGGAGAGGATTAAGACGAGGGATTTGGAGGGTAAGAAAGGGTTTCGGTTTCTCGGGCCGGCGTTGCCGAGTAACTTATCGGATTATAGTTCTGTTCGAGAATTCTGCCGGGAAACTGTGACATCTTATTGGCATTATCATGGAGGGTGTTTGGTTGGAAAGGTAGTGGATGGTGATTATAAAGTCATGGGAATAAAAAATCTGCGTGTGGTGGATGGCTCTACTTTTTCTGAATCGCCCGGAACTAATCCTATGGCCACAGTTATGATGCTCGGGCGGTGAGTATGGATTTTTATTTTTATTTTTCGTATTAAATTAGTTATAGATTTAACCCAATGAGTGTATCTATTAAGTTCTTAAATCATAGAAAAATAGTTTTTTTTAGGACAAGTTAGGGAAGGAAAATTACAAATACTGATTACTGGGATTGAACCTGTGGAGTAGAAATAGATTAATATAAAAAAAGATGACCAATCACGTTACTGACCAAAATAGTATTTCACTAGACACAAAATTACAAGATGAATGGTTAACATTTTAAAGTTTAAGAATGATGTTACTTTAGGAGGATCTTATGACTCATGATCTTGCCTTGGATAGTTCTCAAAGTAAGAAAACTCTTGATTTTGATACAGATTATGAAATTGGACTTAGTAATGACAATATCATTAAAATCTATTAAAAAACAGCAATCTTTCAGTATTTGCTATGCTTTTTGAGATTATTTCATTATCTTTTATTTTTGTAAACTAAAAAAGTTTGAAATTATTTTTCAGGTATGTTGGTCTTAAGATGCTGCGGGAAAGATCAAGTTACTAAGAGAGATCGTTTCTGAACATTCTCATGCTTTACGTCTCTCAAATTTAATAAAAATTTGAGAAATAAAATAATTTGGTGATTTCCCTATTTCGTGTCGTACTTTTAAGAACATTAATAAACTTCCGATTGTGTACTTCTTAAAGAAGATTAATAAACACTGCCAATAAAATCTTTATTTAACCACTATTATGAGTTTGAGCCAAGAAATCGGTATTTAACTTTCATATTATTTGTTGAACTTTTATTTTTACAATTACTGAATTCAATGTGTATCAAAACATTTTTTTACGTATCATTTTTTTGAAAATCGAAAAATCGGAGTTTCGCTCTACTATACCCGGAGCACCACTGAACTTTTTTACGCTCCTTCGATTGGCATATTCAATTGGTTTATCATTCCATGGCGCATCACCTTATCTCAATTGACGCTTCTCTCACATATGGTTCAAGTTAGACTTCCTAGTGTATGTCCTCCACTATTAGATATTCTATTATTGCATTCAAGGTTAATTAAATTTAGTTATAATCATTACGCAAGTTAGCTTTTCCGGACTGATTTCTATGTATAAACGTACATTTCCATTCACGAAATAAAATGGTGAATTTTTACTATTATAATTATTGAATTCAATAGATTTAAAGGTCATAGATTAGAATCCTTTGTTCAAATACGGTTGGGTCAATATAGAGGCGAAATTTAAAATTTATACCAACCACTGCTAATTTGCAGTAATAGCACAACAATATTCTAAACACCAAAGTCCTAAACCCCAATGAATAATTAAAACCTCGTTTGATAACCATTTTGTTTTTCATTTTTTGTTTATGAAATTTAAGTCTACAACAATTACCTTACCATAACTTTATCCTTATTTGGATATCTAGATCTTATCTATATTTTAAGAAATAAAACCAAAATTTGGAAACAAAAAAAAGTAGCTTCCAAAAGCTTATTTTTGTTTTTAAAATTTGGTTAGTATTCACCTAATTTCTTAAGGATATATTGTAGGAAAGATGAAGCACATAATAGGAAATTTGAGTAGAAATAAGCTTAAATTTCATAAACCAAAAACAAAAAATCAAATAATTAACAAACGGGGCCTAAATCTTTTTTTTCAAGCACATTTTATATTTATTTGGTAGAGGTTTGGATTTAGGTAGCTATTAAAAGGATGAAATATTCACTTGTCGCGTTTCAACGTTGAAGTTCTATGCTCCACAATGCTAGGGAAAAATGCTAAGCTTGGAATGATGCCTCTACGCTGGCCTGGGGCACCTCGACACTACGGGGCGAAAGCGCCTCAATGCTAGTTCAGAGCATTTCGATGCTGCAAAACGGGGAGTGCGTCGATGCCGGTTTTTGGTACCTCGATGTTTTCTTGTTTTTGAATAAATTGATGGTTGTGATTAATTTAATTGTTGTGTGATCTAAGTAGAGTGATAGGAAAGTTTAGATATTTAAGATTTAATTTAAATATTTGAAGACATGATATTTTTTAATATACATGATATTAAAAAAGTAAAAGAGGTTAGTAGTTGTCTTTTTCCATGAACCAAGGAGTTGAAGATTTGATCAAGTTAACCGTGAGTGCCTATTTTTTTTTTTTTTTTTTTTTTTTAATTCGAGAATCTAAAATGGGGGCATTTTGGAGATGAGTTTGTTATCGGGTAAATTGTCAAATGAGGTCAGTTTTAGAAATTTACTATGAAAATGGATCTAATTTCAAACTTTTTTAAAAAATGGGTCTTTGCGTCTTTAGGAGAGACGCAACTCACTTTATTTTTTTGTTCCAATTTTTTAAGAAACGTGGCAAAATTTGAGTTTTGACTTTTTTCTCTCTCTCTTATTTATTTCTTTAATTTGGTTTTTACTTTACTTTTTTTTTCCTTCTTTTCTCTTTTGCTGATATGTACGTGCTTTCAAAAAAAAATCTACTTACTTTCATGTATTTTTTCGTTTTCTTTGTTTTATTTTATTTTTCTTTATAATATTTTGTTTGTTACAAATATATACTAAATTTGTGAACTTTTCTTCATGAACATATATATTTAAGAATGTCTATTTTAATATAAGTAATCTATCATTATGTTAAAGTATAATGAATGATTTTTTGCATGATTGATTTAGAGTTATAATGATTTAAGAATGGTTCTAAAAAATAATAATTATTATTATAATTTAAGAAAGTATTTTTATTTATTATCATGTTAAAATTATAATGTAATTTATGTGGTAAAGATTAAAATAAATGACAAGTTAATATATATGGAATGCATATCTATTTGAAAAAAAAATAACTTGAATAATTTTTTATCTTAAAAACTTACGACTATTGATCGCATAAATGAACAATGAACATATCTTAATCATTTATATTTATAATGATATTTGTCAAATTCAACTTCAATTTTTGGGTGTGCTACATATAAGAGTCAAGTCTTTCATTTGACTTCTTGATTCGAACCTGTAATCTCATCGTTATCATGTTATACAAAAATGTCGGTAACATTCAATGTATATTTTTTAACCTTAATAACTATTAGTAATTTTTTATAATTTTTACAACATAAGTTACATTATAATCCTAACATTCTTTTTTTGAAATCTATAATCCTAACATAATAATAAATGAACTAAGTATGCACTCTTAAAATATTATAACTAAACCAACATGCAAAAAATCATTCATTATAAGTCATTTATTTTAATCTTTACAACATAAATTACATTATAATTTTAACATGATAATGAAAAAAAAAACTTTCTTAATTTTCTCAAAAAAAAATTCTTAATTTATTATAACCCTAAATCAACATGTAAAAAATCATTCATTATAATTTTAATATAATGATAAATTACTTATATTAAAATATAAATTCTTAATATGTATGTTCATGAGAAAAAAATCTCTTTTTCGAAGGTTTAAAAAAAGGAAAAAAAAATCACAAGTTAAATATATATTTGTAACAAACAAAATATTTTAAGAAAAATAAAACAAGGAAAAATAAAATAAAGAAAAACAAAGAAAACGAAAAAATATATGTGAAAGCAAGCAGATATTGGAAAAGAGAAAAGAAGAGAGAGAAAAAATAAAATAAAAACGGAATTAAAGAAACAAATAAGAGAGAGAAAAAAAGTAAAAAACTTTATGTTAACCAAATTTTGGCACGTGTGATCAGTTAAGTATCTTCAAAAAGTGAAACAAAAACGTAAAGGGAATTGCAGCTCTCCAAAAGACACAAAGACCTATTTTTATAATATGTTTGAAATTAGACCTATTTTCCTAATAAGTTTCAAAATCATACCCCATTTAATAATTTACCCGCTTGTTATCTCTTCCCTAATTTTATATTTAAAAAGATTCAGGAAGACCAAAGGCTGTCCACGGGGTATGAAGCTTCGTGAGAATATTTTTTGGAGTTTTCTCGAGATTAAAGACCACAATTTCCCAATGGAAGCCACGCCTATCATGATTGCATTCAGTGAACTTTGAGTTGATGGGAATCTATATTCAAATTACAATACAGTATGTGTTGATTTCATTCACAATATTCCAACTTTTATCATCCGCTACTACACGATCGGGTTGACAAAAGTTCTAAATTTTATACCCTAAGGATCTCTCTTTGAAACATGGGGTAGACAGGGTCAAGATTATAGCCTTTATGGAAGATAAAGATGTACAATGAGCTTGCCAATGAGGTGTATATCAACTGTTGTATTTTGGCAGAAATCACAACAATACGTACAAATATGTATAATATTATGTTAGGCGTTATATCAACTCATCATCTTCACCTTGTCAATTATGGTGGTTATAAATATTATACGCTTATGGAAGCATATATACAATAAGTGCTAGATCAACTCTACCTTCTTCACTTAGGTAATAATGGCGGTTAATGACATTCACACACCCAAACCCATCAATATCACAATTTAATACGGGCGGCAGATTTTTTTAATCTTACTTTTTTTTTTTTTTTTAATTTTTTTAATCTTAATTTTAGTTATTATCATATTTTAATATTATTCATTCAGAGGGATATGTATGGTTATGGAAGTTTATATATCACCCTTGAAGTTTTTAAATTTTAAAAATATGACTAATGTATTTTGTTACTAAATTGCACGTGTTAATATTATATTATATTTTTTTCTATACTATTTCAAAATGTATTTTCATTAAAATATGATTAGTATACATATTTATATAATAAATATATACATCAATTTTAATGTTTTTTTTACTACGATCAAGCGTTTAATTTTATTTTAAAAATTTGGATAAGAATTTTCAAAAATAGAAAATATATCAAAATAAAGTATGTGGTAAATTTAATAACAAACCTTAAAAAATCTTAAAACAAATTATGATTATTATGGTTTACATACCATGCAAACTTGACATATCCTCATCAAAAGATTGCATATTGGATTTTTTTTTTTTTTTTAATTATTCTCCTCTAATCCCTATATTATAAGCTTTTTTAATTTTCTTTTCCAATAAAGTTGATAATTATATTATTTTATTATTATTTTTAAGTATAAGTTGGGGAAGGAGGGATTACGATCCTCAATTTCAGGAATCGAACTCGTCATCGTGGGATAGAAATTGATTAAAACCAAACTAGATAACTAATCGTACCACCCTCCCATTTGGGATTTGGTGTTGAGGAGAGGATAGAAAAATCACAATTCCATGTTTGTTTTTATGACATCAATCTCTCCTCAACATCTTCACCAACACCACATCAAATATTTTATTTAATCTTTTAAATGTCACATCAAACATTATTTTAATTCTCAACCACATAATATAATATAAAAGATTTTTTATTTAATCTTATCAACTATCAAATCAAATTTTATTTAATTTTCAACCACATAATATAAAATAAAATTTATTAATTAATATAAATATGTAATGATTACATTCAAAAACATAATATAAAATATATACTTTTTACAACATCTACTTTCTAAAATATCAATCTTCAAACATTTCATATCTTTAATTCACTCAACTTTCTCTTCTTTTTTTCACTTTCTCTCGTCTCTTCTTTTCAACTCCAAAATCCAATCACCTTCTAACCTTTTGCACGTTAGCCAAAAAATCTCTGACGATAAGATGGATACCAAAAAGAAAACATAATTGTTCCTTTCCAAAAGTTATAACGTAAACGCCTATTTACAAATTTAATAACCATTTTGACTTGTTCTTCAGCTCGCTCTAGATAAATATACTAGTAATACTAAAAGCCAAAAGGTAAAAACAAATAATAAAAAATAAGTAAATAAAACTTCTTTTCACCTATTTTTATACAATAGTCTTCTACGATAATTGTCGATGACAAAACAAAGTATATTAAAAAGAACAATAAATATGTTATTGTTGTTATTTTAAAATGATATATGGTGTACTTTAAAAAATAAGTAAATAAAACTTCTTTTCACCTATTTTTATACAATAGTCTTCTACGATAATTGTCGATGACAAAACAAAGTATATTAAAAAGAACAATAAATATGTTATTGTTGTTATTTTATTTTTATACAATAGTCTTCTACGATAATTGTCGATGACAAAACAAAGTATATTAAAAAGAACAATAAATATGTTATTGTTGTTATTCCTATTTTTATACAATAGTCTTCTACGATAATTGTCGATGACAAAACAAAGTATATTAAAAAGAACAATAAATATGTTATTGTTGTTATTTTAAAATGATATATGGTGTACTTTAAAAATAAGTAAATAAAACTTCTTTTCACCTATTTTTATACAATAGTCTTCTACGATAATTGTCGATGACAAAACAAAGTATATTAAAAAGAACAATAAATATGTTATTGTTGTTATTTTATTTTTATACAATAGTCTTCTACGATAATTGTCGATGACAAAACAAAGTATATTAAAAAGAACAATAAATATGTTATTGTTGTTATTTTAAAATGATATATGGTGTACTTATTT
Source organism: Sicyos edulis (assembly GCA_036507275.1). Taxonomy (NCBI): domain Eukaryota; kingdom Viridiplantae; phylum Streptophyta; class Magnoliopsida; order Cucurbitales; family Cucurbitaceae; genus Sicyos; species Sicyos edulis. The sequence continues at coordinate 5,233,724 of CM071856.1, read as the reverse complement.
AATAGTGTGTGTGTGTGTGTGTGTGTGTGTGTGTGTGTGTGTGTGTGTGTGTGTGTGTGTGTGTGTGTGTGTGTGTGTGTGTGTGTGTGTGTGTGTGTGTGTGTGTGTGTGTGTGTGTGTGTGTGTGTGTGTGTGTGTGTGTGTGTGTGTGTGTGTGTGTGTGTGAAACAAAGTATATTAAAAAGAACAATAAATATGTTATTGTTGTTATTTTAAAATGATATATGGTGTACTTATTTAATAATGTGTGTGTGTGTGTGTGTGTGTGTGTGTGTGTGTGTGTGTGTGTGAAACAAAGTATATTAAAAAGAACAATAAATATGTTATTGTTGTTATTTTAAAATGATATATGGTGTACTTATTTAATAATGTGTGTGTGTGTGTGTGTGTGTGTATGATATATGGTGTACTTATTTAATAATGTGTGTGTGTGTGTGTGTGTGTGTGTGTGTGTGTGTGTGTGTGTGTGTGTGTGTGTGTGTGTGTGTGTGTGTGTGTGTGTGTGTGTGTGTGTGTGTGTGTGTGTGTGTGTGTGTGTGTGTGTGTGTGTGTGTGTGTGTGTGTGTGTGTGTGTGTGTGTGTGTGTGTGTGTGTGTCGACAAAGCTGTGTGTGTGTGTGTGTGTGTGTGTGTGTGTGTGTGTCGATGACAAAACAAAGTATATTAAAAAGAACAATAAATATGTTATTGTTGTTATTTTAAAATGATATATAATAATGTGTGTGTGTGTGTGTGTGTGTGTGTGTGTGTGTGTGTGTGTGTGTGTGTGTGTGTGTGTGTGAGATCTTATTTTCTTCTTCCTTTGAGTTTATTGTTATCTGTTTTCATATCTTTGTATCGATTGTTGATTGTTGTTTTCATAACATTCTTTTTCCCAAGACTCTTTTAAAGGGGGTTATGTAACGCCAAACTCTCCAAAATAATTTAGGAGAGTTAACCTTGCTAACGTGAAAACGGAGGAAAACGAGTAAAAGATATAGTTTGTGATCCCAAGTTCAAAGACATAAACAACAAACATTAGAATGTTCAACACGAGAACTAAAACATGAAAACAACATAAAATGCTAAATGCAATTGGATGATGACCGACGACACATGATCATGATCTTCACCCCTCCGATCTTTGGTACCTTGAGGAATAGAAAAGGGTGAGTATAAATATTGATAAAATGTTTAATACTGATTTTAATGTATTTAGAATAGTATCAGTGGCACTATAATTAAGGAATTAATGGGTCTATGATTAACGAATTGATAAAGCTATAATTAAGGAATTAGTAAGAAAACAGTTTTGGTAAAGAGCCAAAAATGGAAAGAGGGTTGTAGAGCAAGTTTATAATAGGGTTATAAATAGAGTAATCGTTCCATTGTGAATGATAGAGCAAGGTTGAGCAAAAGAGAGAGCGCGAGAGAGCAAGAGAAAGTAGTAGAGAAAGAAATTGAGAAATAAAGAGAAAAAAAAATGTTTTCTTTAGAGAAATTCAAGTGTCTTGTCTCTCCACTCATAAAAGTGATTGTCCTTTTCGTTTTTTTAGTTTTACAAATTGGTATCAGAGTCAATGGTGAACGTGATGGTCAAATTTCATTGCCACAATTGACGAAGGCGAATTACGAGAATTGGAGCATTCAAATGAAAACTCTTCTTTGATCTCATGAAGCATGAGAAATGGTCAAAGAAGGTTTCATAGAGTGAATCAATTCAAAGCGTTGAAAGAGACGCAATCAAAGGATAAAACAACATTATACATGTGTATTTTGAGCTGTTGACGAATCAGGCTTTAAGAAGATTGCAAGTGCAACTACTTCAAAAGAAGTGTGGGACACTCTAGAAAAAGTGTACAAAGGAGTCGATCGAGTTAAGCAAACGTGTCTCCAAAATCTTCATGGTGAATTGGAGAGCATAAAGATGAAGGAATCATAAAGCGTATCCAATTACATCACATGTGTACAAACGATGGTGAACCAACTCATTCGCAACGGGGAAGAGCTAACCTATGCGAGTAGTGGAGAAGATTTTGAGATCATTGACCAACAATTTTGATAATGTTGTGCGTGTGATAGAAGAGTAAAAATATCTTGCAACGCTCACTAATGAAGAGTTCGCGCCGGTTCTCTTGAGGCACACGAGTAATATAAGAACAAGAAGAAGGAGAAAACATTGGAGCAAGCGCTTCAAACCAAGGTGTCAATCAAAGATGAAAAGATACTTTATTCTAAAAATTTTATGGGTTGAGGACGTGACTGTGGAGGTCGTGGAAATGGTCATAGTGGTCAAAGCGAAAGTCAAGAGGAGAGAGGACAGTCGAGTCAAGCAAATTGGCGTGGAAGAGGATGCGGTCAAGGAAGAGGTGATCAATCAAATTATTCGAGTATCTTGTACAACAAATGTCACAAGTATGGTCACTATGCGAGTGATTTCTACTCGAAAAATGTTATAATTGCGAAAAATGGGCATTTTTCAAAAGATTTCTGAGCGAATAAAAGGGTTGAAGAAACAACTATTTTAGCATTACAAGACGAAGCAAATGAAGATCTTCTCTTGATGGCGCATAATGACGACATTGCCAACAATGAAACTCTATGGTATCTCGATATAGGTGCAAGTAATCATATGTGCGGCCATGAGCATCTATTTAAAGAGATGCTGAAAATTGAAGACAGTCATGAATCTTTAGGCGATGCATCATAGGTGGAGGTCAAATGCAAATGTACAATTTCTTACTTGCAAAAGGATGGCTTAATAGGGTCAATCCAAGATGTTTATTATGTAGTGTAGGATCGGTATGACAACCCTAGAGGGGGTGAATAGAGTTTCTTTAAACTTTATGAAACTTTTTCCTAATGTGGGCCCAATTAAACAAATGAATTTACTTTTTACTAAACAATCAATTTAACCAAGAATACCATGTAAATTAAATAAGAAATTATCAAAGACCGATTTCAAGCACCCTATTTAATTATAATATAAAGATTGGTAAAGAATATGTCAAGATAAAATTATAACAACCAAACAAAACATATAAGAGCAATTAATATAATATAACAATAAATTAATTACAAAAATAAAAGAAGTTAAGGATAGAGAAATTGACACCGTGAATTTATAGTGGTTCGGCGCACCTACTCCACTCCCCAAGCTCCTCTTGGGTATTCCACCAAAACAATGAAGACTCTTTCCACGACTTAGAGTCAAACCGTTACAACGTTTCTTTTGCGGGAGCAAGAACAAACCCGATCTTTTCCATGGCTCAAGATCAAACCGTTACAACCTCTCTTTTTATGGATCAAGAGAGAACCGTACAATGATTTGGAAATGTAAGATCAAGATGAACAAACTCTCTCCAAGAGTGGATTTACAAATTTAACTCTCACAAATCAAATCCTCACAATACAATAATTTCTCTCTCAAGAATAAGATGAAAATTGAAAGCTTGGAGAGAGCAACAATGAAGACTTCTTTATTTTGGAAGATTGAGAAATATGAAACTTGGTGTTATACATTTGGTGGAGAAGATGAAGCTTAAATAAACATGAAGATGCAAAGTTACCGTTAGACACAAAACATAATAATATTATAATATTCAAATAGTTACCGTTAGACACAATACATAATAATATTATAATATTAAAAAAGTTACCATTAGACACAATGTATTATAATGATATAATATTCAAAAAGTTACATTTGGACAAACACATAAAAGTTGTATAACAATATATAACTTTTTTTCCCTTTTAAGAAAGTCACCGTTAGACACATCCTCAAATAATAATATAATAATGGATACCTTTGTTTTCTTTTTCTATTTTGCTTTTACCTTGACTTTTTATAACACAAAAAGATATCTCAAATGTCAAACATCCAAGGCTCCACATGTCGCTCTTGGATTGGCCAATTTTTGCTACGCCATAACGTCGAAATTTATCATTCAAAATCTTTTAGGCCATAAACTTTTCATCTTAACTTTGATTTGAGTAATTCAAAATGCGTTTGAATTAGTATTTCAAGCTCTACAAAATGTATATTTCAGAACACTATATTTGTTAGTAAATAAATTTCAAGTTTGTTATCATCAAAAAATTAATTAATTAATTAGTTAAAATTAATTAATTTGAGATGACCAAAAAGCCAACATGTAGCAGATCTAAAAAAAAAATATTGTGAGTTTGGGGCAACTCAGGGTTACTCAATATTTATGAAAGATCGGCTTGTACACTTGAAAGACTAGTAATAACGTTTAGTAGCTCAAGTCGAGATGGGAAGAAATCGGATATATAGACTGAATTTTAGAAGAGTACGAGATAATATTTACGAGTCGATGTAGAAGATAAGGCATCGCTTTGGTCCCTCACATCATGATGGACCAAAAGAGTCAGCGAAAAAGGATATGGTGCACGAGCTACTTGACATGCACTGCGAGGGAAAGTTTTGTGAAGAATGGATGCTCAGCAAACATACGAGAACCTCGTTTCAAAAGAAAATGGAATATTGGACGAAGCAACTGCTCGAGATGATTCATATTGATATATGCGAACCAATTACCCCAAAATATTTTAGAGGTAGAAGGTACTCTATTTCCTTTATTGATGATTTCTCACGAAAACATTCGGTATATTTTTTTAAAGAAGAGTCAGAAGCATTTGAGGCATTCATATAAATTCAAAGTGAAGGTGGAGAAGGAAACTAGTAGATATATAAAAGTTGTATGATCTGATAGAGATTGCGGATATACTCGACAACTTTTATGGAGTATTGCGAGGACCAAGGAATAAGGCAGTTTATAACCGTAATATACACTCCTCAACAAAATGGTGTAGTTGAGAGGAAAAATCGGACAATTCTTGACATGGTTAGAGCAATGTTGAAGAGCAAAATTATGTCAAAAAATATTTGGACAAAAGTAGTGCAGTGCGCAATTTATGTGCAAAATCGACCACATACGATGTTAGGTGATCAGACACCACAAAAAATATGGAGCAGAAAAAAGCCCATAGTTTCGCATTTCCAAATGTTTGGTAGTGTGGCTTATGCACAAGTATTAGATTAACGAAGAATGAAGCTCGAAGATAAGAGTAAGAAGCATGTGTTTATTGGGTATGATGAGAACACAAAAGGGTATAAGCTTCTTGACTCAACAAGAAAGAAGGTGATGGTGACCTTCGATGTGCGAGTAAATGAAGAAAGCGAATGAGACTAGAACAATTTGATGGAAGTTAGCATCAAAGTTGGTGAATTACCACTCGTGGCATCAACAAGTATGCAGCAAACTCTAAAACTAGCGATGATAAAGTTGAACGAAAAAAAAAACCAAAATGATATGTTTGCAAGATTTGTATGACTCGACAATGAGGTACACCTTATATGAATTTTCACAGATGTAGATAATATTAGCTTTAAAGAAGCAGTGCGAAACAAGAAGTTGAAAACCGTCATGGATGAGGAGATTAAGTGATTGAACGCAATAATACATGAAAGCTAACAGAATTTCCGAAAGGAAGTCAGCTCATTGGTGTGAAGTGGATATTTAAGAAAAGATGAATGCACAAGGCAAGATAAAGCAATACAAGGCACAACTTTTTGCGAAGGGATTCAAGCAGAAAGAGATAATCGACTATGATGAAGTGTTTGCTCCCGTTTCAAGAATGAAGACAATCCAATTGCTCATTTCTCAAGTGGTTCAATTCAAATGACCGATTTTTTAAATGGATGTCAAAACGACATTCTTGAATAGTGTGCTTGAATAAGAAGTGTACATTAACCAACCACCCTATTATATGAAAGTTGGAGAAGAGAAGAAAGTGCTAAAATTGTAAAAAACTCTTTATGGATTAAAGCAAGCACCATGTGCGTAGAATACTCATATTCATACATATTTTAAGGAGAACAGATACAAACAATGTCTATACGAGCATGCATTTTACACAAAGAAGAACGAAGGTGATGCGATATTTGTTGCTCTTTATGTCGATGACCTTATTTTCATGGATAATGATGATGAGATGATCGAAGAATTTAAGGGCACGATGACGTTAGAGTTTGAGATGACATATTTGGGCTTGCTCAAGTTTTTCCTTGTTTTGGAGGTTAAAAAATGAGAGATGGGTATTTTTGTATTTAAAGAGCAGTAGGCGAAAGAGATTTTGAAGAAGTACAAAATGGTGAATTGCAACCAAATTTCAATACTAATGGAACCAAGTACAAAAATTTCGAAGTTTGATGAACGAGAGTGTGTAGATGCGAGTAGATATTAGAGCTTGAGAGCTATCAATAATATAGGTAGCAAAGATGAGTAGGAATGTGTACGCATGTCGAGAAAGTTCTTTGCATGTTGATATAGCACATGAAACTTGAGAATCAAAATAAAAATAGGAGTTAATGAAGTTGATTAACAACTAGGCTAGGGGTCCTAAATCTAGAGTAATCAGGTTAAAGGTAGTAAGGACACACCACATTCCGAGCTTCCAGAGCATAATTAAGATAAAAATTTCAGTACATAATTAAGGATGGCCTACTTGATCAACTTTATCATTCAAAGTGTTTACTACATTTATTTCTAAATCCAAAGCATGCTAGCATGTAGATAAATTTTAAGATAAATATGAACATACCAAATCAATGGAACCTATTGGATCTAAATGACCCATGTTCACCTAGAGATTGTCATCCCAATACCAATTCATTATCTCCTTATTTTATTTTTTTAGTCTTTCTATTTCACCATCTTTAAATCTCCTCATAGTTTACGTCGATAAATAAGTAAATCCAAAAAAAAAAAAAAAAGCGATCAAGCAAAAGTTGTACTAGAGTTCAACTTGATCATTTATAAATGTATTCAATTTAACTTGATCTCAACAAGTGAGTAACCATTAGGATTGAAGGAAATGTCTCATCTAACAAAAATCTCACTAAATTTTGAATACTTATGATTTAGTGAACTTCTATTGAGGGCCTCTAAAACGATGGTTAATATGTTCCTTATTTGAATCTCAATTTTCATCATCTTTTCTTTGCTTACAATTTTAGAAGATTTAAATTATTTGTTTCTGAAACAATTCAAAACTCTTTCTAAACAAAGAAATTCAAAAAGGTTAATAATAAAAGAACAAAAGAATAGCACTTTAGCCTTCATATGTTCGACTTGACTACCATTATGAAAATGGGTATCAACAATCGTAAAACGAAGATATAAAAAGCAGATAATGGTAAACGTGAGAGACGAAAAAGAAAAACAACACACAAAAGTTTACGTGGTTCACCAACGTTATGTTGGTTAGTCCACGAGCAGAGGAGGAGAGCAATATTATTGAGAGCGACGAAAATTCACAGATACAGATTATAATACGGCTAGGGTTTAATTCGAGTTTATATAGGCTCTCTAATTTAACCCTATTACAGAATGCGTAAGTATTAAATGGAATGCGGACGTAGATGCGCGCTGCAAAAAACAGCGAGACCCTCGACTTCTATCGCAAGGCATTAGTGCATTCAAGGCAAAATACAACATCTACAAATTTTAGTAGTTAGTTATAAATTTTATCATTGGCAACCAAACCTAACAAGCATTCGGCCAAAGATTGGCATCATTGTAGGAGAAGCACGATATTTTTAATCGATAAATTGATTATTTCAATCAAATTAGGTGAAATTAATGGCTACAAACAAGTTAAACCTATTGAAAATAATAGAGCAAATATGATTGAAAACAATCCCCAAGTTCAATTTATTAAAGTTAATCAATTAAACTATCGAAAATAATTCAAGTGAAACTCAATCAACACAATAAAAATTGAAATATTTTGTTATTCATAAAATATTTTTAAAAAGAATATTTTACATGTATAACAAAAAAGCAACATATTTTCATCTATAGTACAAAATCAAAACTAATTCATTTGTAACTGAAAAAATCTAAATTGAGTTCTATCACTGTTTGATTTCTATCAGCAATAGAATTCAATTAGTAGTAGACTTATTCTACAACTAGTTGAGTTCTATCACCGATAGAAAATTATATTCTATCACTTGTTGAGTTGTATCAGTGAATTATTTTAAAAATTGTGTTATAAATATAATACAATAAGTAGAATATGGTGTTTAGGGTAAATTCTCTTTTAACAAGTTGCAAAAATTAAAATTTGGATAGGAACAAATTCAATAAAATAAATATACCTTATTTTTATTAAAAACACAAACTATATATTATTGGATTTGACTAAAATATTTTACTTGTATGAATTGCCTCTATAAATACGCACATATTGCTAATTTTAAGAACCATGAAGCATTATTCTATGGGTACTTTTCTCCTACTAATCCTTACCTCTCTTGCTTACTTCCACTTAAGAGTTGTCTCCTCGAACACAATCCCCAATCAAGGTAAACCTTTCTGTCTTTCTCTTTAGTCTTATTATTCTTTGACAAAATTAACTTTTAATAACATAAACATCCATGTTAAATTCTTAACATGTTTTTACTATATGGCTTCTTTTCACAAATTGATTATCAATTTTTTTTTTTTTGAAACGAATACCTATTTAACTTTCATGTATTTTGTTGAAAGATAGAATTCAAATATGATACTACATCAAACATCACCAGGCTCCATCGAAATGACAATAAAAAGTCATGTGTCTTAGTTATTGTGAGGTCTTTGTTTTTTTTTTTTTAATAATAATTATGAAGTCTATTGAAATTTTTAATTAAAAAGTCGGTTATTTGGCCCTTTGAAAACACCGAATCTTACTATGTATCTTCTTAATAAAACAAGATCTTTAAGCTCATTGTTTTAGTTAGCAAATGATTGATAAAACATGTAAATCTATACCTTTGTTTATTTATTCTTTATTTATCTATTTTCATTTTTTTATCATCATAATCTTTTTTTTGGATTTACATGTATAGCAAAAAATAAAAAAAAATAATAATAAAAAATACGATAGTTACAATAATAATAATAAAAATATACCATAGTAATATTAAAAAAAATAGAAAATTGGCCCGATTTTTGTAAATTGACCAAACTGTCCATTCTGATCAATTCAGAGATAGTTTTAAATTAGTTCGCTAATAGTTTTTTATTAGTTTTGCTAATAGATTTTAATCAATTTTGCTTACAGCTCTTAATCAGTTTCGCTCTAATAGGCTTCAATCAATTAACTGATAGTACCAATTAGAAATATATTTGTAAAAATAAAAAATTCCATGTAAATGTACTATACATGTAACTTTCTTTAAAAAAAGATGCTATTAATCGTAAACGACAACAAAAAATTGGTGTGTGAGCAATTTTTCTTTTTTTTTTTTTTTTTTTTTTTTTTTTGTCTTTTCAATTTGAAATGATCTTCAACATTTTTGCCATACTTTTCTTTAGATGTTAGCTACATGAAGTTTGTACACGATGCAAATGAGTTCCCAGAAAAAGAAGAGTATGACTACATAGTAATAGGAGGAGGAACGGCAGGTTGTCCATTAGCAGCCACAGTATCATCAAAATTCTCCGTCCTCCTTCTCGAACGAGGCAGCGATCCCAACAAATATCCCTCGGTATTAAACGAGCAGGGACTGTTCAACGCATTTGCAACAAAAGACGACGGAGAAAACCCCTTCCAACGCTTCGTCTCGGAGGAGGGCGTAGAGAACATAAGAGGACGGGTCCTCGGCGGCAGCAGCATGCTGAATGCCGGGTTCTACTCGAGGGGCCATCGCGAGTTCTTCGAGACCGCAGGCGTCGAGTGGGACATGGAGATGGTGGAGAAGGCTTATGAATGGGTGGAAGAGACTGTGGTGTCTGAGCCAAGTTTGAATGCTTGGCACTCAGCTTTTAGAAGTGCTTTGTTGCAAAGTGGGATTGTTCCTGATAATGGATTTAGTTTGAGGCATCTTGTGGGGACTAAAACTGGTGGTTCTATTTTTGATGGGGAAGGAAATAGACATGGAGCTGTGGAACTTTTGAATAAGGCTAAACCTACAAACCTTAAAATTGCAATTAGAGCAACTGTTGAGAGAATTATCTTTTCTGGTTAGTGCTCAATAAGTCTCATTTAATATGGTCAAGTAGTTATATTATAAATTTGGAATAGAAAACAGATCTATGATGAAAGCTCATAAAAAGTCTTTGTGTATATCTCCATGACTCTATGCTTTTATTTTTATCCATCAACATATTTTAATGTCTTTAAACAAATTTTCTTTCCTAAAAAAAACAATGTAGAAAAAAATTGCATTTTTAATCCTTAGGTTGAAATGTAGTTTTTATTTGCTCGATGACATTTATCCCAAAAACTAAGTCAATGACATTTATCTCAAATATTTAAAAGAGAAATTGTAGTGCATAGTCTAATTTCATAAAATAATTGCAGATCTAGGTAAATTTGAATTGTTTTTGTATTCATAGTCAAATATATGATATAATTAATATTAATCATACGGTATAATTTAGGGTATTAATAAAGTATTTTGTATTATTATTACATTATTTTGATTTATTAACACAATATTATATATATGTTATTAGTACAATATTGTGTACGGTATGACTATGATTGCTATTTTTTTTTTATTTGCCTAGTATTATAAATATTTTTCCAACTCCTAAAAATACCCCTATTTAAAAAATACTCCATTTTAATTTTTGTATCTTATTAGTATATATATATATATACTAATTTATTTTAAAATATAGGACTAAATAGTAACTTTAGTATCCACACTTAAAGACTTTTAATTTTTTTTATGTTTTTCATGTTAACTACCTGTACAGATTTATCCGCAAGTGGGGTTTTGTATTCTGATTCAAAAGGAAGGTTACACAAAGCATTGATTCGAAACAAAGGAGAGATTATGGTAAGTGCCGGAGCTATGGGAAGCCCTCAACTCCTCCTTCTAAGTGGGGTTGGCCCAAAATCTCATCTTTCATCTTTAAAACTACCCGTCGTCCTCGACCAACAATATGTCGGCCAATTTTTGTCGGACAATCCTCGTTTCAGTGCGAACATCGTTCTTCCATTCCCACTACTTCCAACATCTGGAAAAGTTGTCGGAATCTTAGACGATAATATCTACTTCCAATCCTTTGCTGGTTCCTTACCGTTTTCGCTTCCATCGTCATTTAGTCTTCTTCCTCCTCGATCCGACTTCGTCGACATGAGCTTAGCCATCTTCTTTGGAAAATTCTCTAAGGTCGATTCGGTTGGCTCGCTTCGACTCAACTCTTCGACCGATGTTAAAAAGAGTCCGCTTGTTCGATTCAATTACTATTCTCATCCGGATGATCTTGCACGGTGTGTTAGAGGAGTGAGAAAAATGGGAGATTTGCTCCAAACCAAAACAATGGAGAAGATTAAGACAATAGATTTGGAGGGTAAGAAAGGGTTTCGATTTCTCGGGTCTCCGTTGCCCGAAAACTTGTCGGATTATAGTTCTGTTGGACAATTTTGTCGGGAAATTTTGGCAACTTATTGGCATTACCATGGAGGGTGCTTGGTTGGAAAAGTAGTGGATGGTGACTACAAAGTCATGGGAATAAAAAATTTGCGTGTGGTGGATGGCTCTACTTTTTCTGAATCGCCCGGAACTAATCCGATGGCCACCCTAATGATGCTCGGCCGGTGAGTATATATATATGAGTCAATTTTTTATTTTCTAATAAATTTGTTTTAACTTTAGCAAAGTTAGTAAGGGGATCTATTAAGTTTATGAATTAGGGAGAGTCATGGAATTATTATTTTTTTTTTATTAAAATATTTATGGGAGGAGAACTCACCTATAAATTTCAAGGTTGGTAAATTATAGAATATTTCACTAGAACTATATACCGATATATATTTTTTCTGGCAAAAGTCAAGAAATTATTAAACTTAAAATTGAAAAAGATGAAAGATGTCAAGAAATTATTAAACTTAAAATTAAAAAAGATGAAAGATATATTAAACGCTTTAAAGTTTAGATGTTCACTTCAAGATGAATTTTTACTCACGATTTTTCTTTGGACGGTTTTGGGTTTCAAAACCGGTTGAGTTCAAAGGTACTAAAAAATTGTTGAGTTTGAATTCATGACTTCTTAATCAAGGATGACATTTATATGGCTGAACTATTGTTTCCGTTGTCATTTTCATTTAAATATTTCTTTATTATGTTGTTCTCTCTTTACTTATGTTTTTTTAAATACAAACTTTTATTTTGAAAACTAATTAAGCAAAATGAGTTTCAAAAACATAATTTTTATTTCTGAAATTTAGTTAAAATCACAATTGATTTCTATGTCATTATAGCCAAGAGTAGAAACATTACGAAAAACCAGCCAACTTTTTAAAAACTAAATAGTTATGGAATGAAATCTAGAAAATATCATATAAGACTTCATATGGACAATAGTTATACATATTTCCTATTCATTTGGGTAGGTAATAATATGTCACAATTACAATTTATCATTTCTTTTTTATTAATCAAATCATCATTTTTTTATGTTATCAAAATATTATTTATATAATTATATTACTTATGTGTCATATTATTATCAACAAAAATGTTGAAAAGTTGTAGGAAATACTTCTCCAAACATTGTTATAATCTATTATGTTTTGCAAAGTAAGAATTTTCAAATTATTTTGCAGGTATGTTGGTCTTAAAGTGCTCAAGGAAAGATAAAGTTAAAGATTTAAAACTAAGAGAGATTGTTTCCTAATATTCTTGTTTGTCACGCTTTACGTCTCTCTCAAATTGTATATAGAAATAAAATGATTTGGTTTATTTCCCTATTTCATGTTGTACTTTTAAGAACATTAATAAACTTTGTGCTGTACTTTTTTTAAAAAAAGAATTGCTTCCTGTTGTAGTTGTAAGAATGTTAATGAAGGGGAGTTTTTTATGAATAATAAAAAAATGAAAAACAAATTATAATAATATCCCAATTTTACAAAAAAATCAAATATAATAAAAAACTGATCGAATCAAGTTAGACTAATAAATTCAATCAAGTCTAGAAAAATATGACTTTAATTAAGTAAAATTGATAACTTTAATAAAGTGGGAATAATAGTTTCAATTAAAATAAATTGATTGAAAACAAATAAAAGAAATTGATTTAAACATGGAAGCTGGATATTTTGCTTTGTATAAAATATATACTTAAAAATGATTATAATTAAAAAAAAATGAATGTTAGAATTCATTATCTGCAACAAACTTCAATGAACTTAGTAAATTCACTATTTTTTTATAGACATTCTATGTCAATTATATAGGTGTGGGAATAAACATTTAAGATAAAAGAAATTAGAATGTCCTAACCTTTGATGCCAAAGCATGATTTGTTCATGATCAAAGAGAAAACTAATACGACTAATTAATATTAGTAAGATCTTGAGTTATTTTAATACTAGAAATACCTTAATTGAAGTAGTAAAGATCATCTAGCATTTTAGCACTGCTAATTTTCTTACCTAAGTCTTCACGTTAAAAAACACAATGAGATTCAAAGAAGATGATATTATAATTAGAGTCGCTATACAGTTTACTAACGGACACAATATTATAGATTAAGTTTTGAACATCAAGGATTGATGGAGAAAGTTTTTCAGTCAGTTTGATTGTTCCTTTACTTGTAACAAAAGAGAAACTTTCATATGCAATTCTATTGGGTTATAACAGCCACGAGAATCGACTGGTTTGCTTTTCAACAAAGAAACTTGGGTGAGAATTTATATCAAACTCACTCTCACCTTTCTCTGTGTATGAGCCATTTCGACATTCAATTTAGTCATAATAATGGGCAAATTAACTTTGCAAAGAAAGTAGGGGTGATATCTACTAAGGATCTCATATTGAAAAGAGTGGAGATCTCATAACAATATATAAAAGATCTTGATTATTCCCTTCATTGTTAATTGATTTTGAGGTGGAACCCTACATTATCTAATATGGTACTAGAGCCCCTAATCTCAAATGGATATTCAATCCAATAAAAATTAAAATTGAGATCTAATTCAAGATTAGTGAGTCCAAAAGAGACACTATTTTAAGGGAGCATGTTAAGAATCTCACATCGGAAAGAGTGGGGACTTAATAATAATATATAACAAATATGGGTTATTTTTTTCATGCTAATTTGTTTTGAGATGAAACTCATATTATATAATATGGTGTCAGAGCCCTTAAGCTCAAACAGATATTTGGTCCCATAAAAATGAAATTGAGATTTTATTCAAGATTTGTGAACTCAAAGGAAACACCATCTTGAGAGGTCATGTTGATTCCTTATCGAAAAGAGTGGATACCACATAAAATGTATAAGATATATGAGTTACTCTCCTCACTACCAATTAATTTTCAGGTGTAACCTCATACTATCTAATATACACGAATGCACATTCATCTTACCAGAAGTTTGAAGTATGATTTTTTTGTTAGCTATATAAAACATTGAATACCGTGTCAGAAATTCGATACATAAGCTTGGTTTGTATAAGAATACATATCTAGATCTTATTTTAATTGTGATAGATATATATAATTGATATACTCCAAAGTTTATCTGGAGTGCTCGAGCGAAAGAGAATCCTTGGGCACTTTATGTTCACACAAAAGTGGGTACATTTCTTTTTCTCATTTTTGAGTCATTTAATAAAAGAAAGTTTGTTGGTTGACGTGTGCAAAGTTTTTGTAGTCAAGATCGATGTTGGTCATGTCTTTTGTGAAGAAAAGTTAATTGATAAAGGTTTCTCTACTATAGGCTTGAACGAGTTATACCTTCGAGAGTGTTTTCACTCCTCTACAATCTTGAAGCTCTCTTCTTTTGTCCTAACGGCTTCGTGTGTATGTCAGTATGACTTATATTAGTTGGTTTACCCTCCATAATTATATTAAACTCAATTATTAAAGTGATAAAAAAAAAATTTAGTCGATCTTTTATATTGAGTTATTCCAATCTCAAGTATAAAAAAAAATCAACTCCCAAGGTTATGTTGATCCTTCTATAATTTTTTAATATTTTGATTCTTCTTGTAATAGTCGATACGAATCCATGATCTCTTAATTTTTAGGTATAGATAAATGTCACTGAATTATTGCTCTTATTCGCACAAATGAATCTTCACTAACAAGTTTAAGTAGAGTAGAGTGTAATTAATATTTAATAAATAAATGAAATATCTTCCGTTTCAAATTTTTAAAACTCTCATGTTATGTCATTTGGGACATTTTTCAGCTACACAATGACACAGACTACTATTTTATGACAATTTTTAAATGGCATAAATTAAATTATCGAAGTCAGCTTGGGCTATATGTCATAAATAGGGTTGTCTTGATGGGAGCTATTTTATAACCAGTCTAATATATAATAGTGAACTTTACTACTTTTTTTTTTAAATGTTGAAATGGAATATATTAGACATCCACCGCGACTATTTCCTCGACCTCCATGGTCAAGGCTTCTACCCTGAAATTTATTAGAAATGAGTATCTTTTCGTTTTTCATTGACGCCTTGGTTTAATTTGAAGCGTTTCCTCCTTCTTGTTCTTACGATACTCGTGTGCTTCGAGAGAATTAACAAGCTCGTTTACCAGGAGCGTCGTAAGGTCTTTTTACTCTTCTATTGCGCACACCACATTTTTGAAATTGTTGATCAATGATATCAAAATCTTTTCTACTACTCGCACATCAGTTAACTTTTCTCTGTTGCGATAAGTTGGTTCAACATCGTATGTACACGCGTGATATAGTCAGATACACTTTCTGACTTCTTCATCTTTATGCTCTCCAACTCGCCGCGAAGAGTCTATTATTGATGCAATTGCTTGACTCGATTGGCTCCTTTGAACACCTTTTCTAAAGTATCCCACGCTTCTTTTGAAAAGTTACACTCGCAATCTTCTCAAACCCCTACTCATCAACTACTTGGAATAGCATGTTCAGTGCCATTTTATCCTTTGATCGCATTTCTTTCAACGCTTTGATTTGATTCGTCATATAACTCGTGGTATCGGCTTGTTCTTCGAAACCTTATTTGAATACTTGTCATGCATCATGAGATCCAAGAAGAGTTTTCATCTAGATGCTCCAATTCTCGTACTTCGCCTAAGCCAATCGTGGCAGCGATATTTGACCTGTCACGCTCGTCATCGGCTCTGATACCAATTTGTAAAGCTTTGATACTCATTTGTAAATAACAACAAGCAAATAAAAATAAAAAACCATCACGCAAGCTATCACTTCGTGACTGGAGACGCAAAGCACTCATAAATTCTCTACAAACACTTTATTCTATCTCTATCTGTTTTTCAATATCTTTCTTTCACTTGCTCTTACTCTACTTTTCACAATGAAGTGAGCATCCTATTTATACCCTATACAATATTGGGTCTCCAAGACTTTTCCATTTTTTACTTATCATTTACCAAAAATGTTTCCCACTAATACCTAAATTAAGCATCCATTAATTCTTTAATTTGCCCCATGATTAAAGACTCATTAATTCCTTAATTACATACTCCACTAATTACATTCTAAAAATAACATTTAAAGTTGAAGGGATTTTGCATATATAACAAAAAATGGCAAAATATTCCTATCTATAATAGAAAATCAAAACTTATTCATTTGTAGAAAAAAAAAATCAAATTGAGTTTTATCACTGGTTGAGTTCTATAAGTGATAGAATTCAATTACTGGTAGACTTATTCTATCACTGGTTGAGTTCTATCACTAGTAGAAAATTATGTTCTATCACTAATAAAAAATTATGTTTTATCACAGGTTGAGTTTTATCATTGATAAAATTCTATCGTTTGTAGAATTCAATAAGTGGTAGACTCATTCTATCACTCAAAGAAATTATGTACTATAAATGAATTATTTTAAAAATTGAGTTACAAATATAATACAAGAGGTAGAATGTGCTGCTCGCGGTAAATTTTCTAAAGTTATTCAACAAATTAAAGCTAATCCTGGCTTATCCCAACTCTGTTATTTTCAGTTATCCCACTTTTGTATAAATACTCTCATTCTCTTCTTAATAGCGTACAATTCATTTCTCAACTCTTAAATAACCACATTGTAGTCAACCTCAACTTAAAACCACAATTTAATTATCACAAAATGTTTGCTATGATCTCTAATCAAAGTACGATTCAACTCAAAAATACAAAATCCAAAATAATTTTGTTCATGTTCTTGAAACCCTAGAAATGGGAATAAAAACCAAGTTTATCCCTTTTATTTAGTACAATAGGAGATGAAATGATTAGAATCACAAACTTCATACGTGCATACTTATACACGCCAAAATTCTAGTTGAACTATGTTCACTTTTAGAGAAACCCATAAAAAATACATAACACGAAAAGAAAAAGAATTATTTCTAATTATATGAAAACAGAAACTAAACATTGAAACTTATGACGTTGAGGAATAATATGAGAGCCAAATATCAATTTTCGGGCTCGAACTCGCGACCGTGGAATGGATTAACACCAAACAAGATAACCAACTGCGTCACTGACCCTCGATATTGTACTATTGTTTTTATTACATAAATATAGTTACATGTCCATCCAAAATATTAAAATTATCAGTTACTTACAATCAATTTCGACTAAATTAATTTCAGATTTACTATAAATTCAGTACATAGACAAAATTGGAACATTTAAAAGTATAAGAACAAAAATGAAATAATTCTCAAAATCTATTTACCAAAATAGTATTTTAATCGTGACTAAACTCATAATTTAATTTGTTTAAAAAAAATTCATAATTTAATTATAAAAAAAAATCTAGTGAAAAATCAATGTACTAGGGTGAAGAAAATGGTTCAAAAACTAAATCTATTATAACTAACCGGCCAAGCATCATGAGAGTAGCCATAGGATTAGTTCCGGGTGATTGAGAGAAAGTAGAGTCATCCACCACACGCAAATTTTTTACTCTAATGACTCTGTAATTATTATCGACGACTTTTCCGATCAAACATCCTCCATGGTAATGCCAATAAGTAGTCACCGTAGTCTTACAATATTCTTCAACAGAGCTGTCTTTCGACAAATTTTTCGGCAACGACAACCCTAGTAATTGAAATCCCTTCTTACCCTCCAAATCTCTTGTCTTAATATGTTCCATTACTTGTGTTTGAAGCAAATCACTCACTTTTCTCACTCCTCTAACACATTTAGCAAGATCCTGAGGATTAGAATAATAATTGAATCTCACAATCGGACTCGTCTTCACATCAGTAGATAAGTTCAGTCGAAGTGATCCCTTAGAGTGGACGTTAGAGAATTTTCCAACAAAAAGGGCTAAGCTTTGAAGGTTTGAATTTGATTGAGAAGGAAGAAGACCAAAAGTTGGTGGAGGTGAAAATGATAAAGGACTTGCTAGTGTTTCGAAATAGGTATTGTTTTGTAATATTCCAACAACTTGTGCAGTTGAAGCAATGAATTGAAATGGAAGAACGATGTTGGCATTGAAACAGGGATTGTCGTGTTGGGAATAAACACTATTCTAATATGGATCAATTATTCCCCTCTTGTGTTCCTGATGAAAAATAGCAAGCATAAATATGAGGTAGAAATATCAAGCACAGCACAACGATTTTAACGTGGAAAAACCTCCTCAATGGTAGGAGTAAAAAACCACGGACCGAAGTCAAAATCTCCACTATAATCAATAATGGGTCACAATGAATTTTCCCTACTCACAACTAGAGGTATACAACAGATAATAACTCGAGTAAACTAATGTCAGCAACAAACGACATTAAACCAAAGAGAAACAAATAGAAAAGTCTCACAAATTGTGGAACCGAATCGCCATTGAAATCTGGATATAGAAGCCTATAAACCATGATCCCACGGTTGAGATTGAAGACCCTCGTGTTATAAACACACTGTCAAATTTTCAGCTCGATCCAACGGTTGGTTACCTCGAAAACGCTAAAACGCCAAACCTGTGCGAAATCCTTTTTCTTTCTATTTTTCACTCTCTTTCTCTGCCGTC
This sequence comes from Sicyos edulis, assembly GCA_036507275.1. Classification (NCBI taxonomy): domain Eukaryota; kingdom Viridiplantae; phylum Streptophyta; class Magnoliopsida; order Cucurbitales; family Cucurbitaceae; genus Sicyos; species Sicyos edulis. The sequence goes on along the minus strand of CM071856.1, from coordinate 5,214,730 downwards.
TCTTCTGTTTCTCACAGGTGCTGTTACTCCCGGTAAATCTCAAAATGTGAAATTAAAATCTAGCAGCCCTAATGGGCTTGGGCCTCCATATATGTGAATAAACACCCAACAAATCTCCTCATATTCAATATGTGGAGGAACTCGCCATTCCAGCAGCGGAACGACAAAACTCAAGCTTCTCTCTTGGTAGATTCTTAGTCAACATATCTGACCCATTGTGATCAGTATGTATCTTCTCTACCTCAAACAAACCATCATTTATAGCATCTCGCATCCAGTGATACCTCACATCTATATGTTTAGTTCTGGAATGAAATGTAGAGTTCTTACCAAGATGAATAGCACTCTGGTTATCACAGAATATCACATACCGTTGTTGCTTGAAGCCAAGTTCCTGTATAAACTACTTCATCCACAACATCTTTTTGCACGCTTCTGCTGCAGCTATATATTCTACTTCTGTAGTAGAAAGTGCAACGCACTTCTGTAGTCTTGACTGCCAAGACACTGCACCACCTGCAAACATCATCAAATAACCCGAAGTAGACCGTCGGTTATCTAAATCTCCTGCCATATCTGAATCAGTATAGCCTGTAAGCAAGGGTTTTCCACTTCCAAATGTAAGCTTCAAACTGGAAGTGCCTCTCAAATATCTCATGATGCACTTCACTGCCTCACAATGCTGTTTTCGTGGATTGGACATAAATCGACTAACAACTCCAACAACATGAGCAATATCAGGTCTAGTACTCACCATGGCATACATCAAACTCCCAACTGCTGAAGCATATGGGACTTTCCTCAATTCTTCCTTCTCTTTATCATTTGAAGGACTCTGTTTGCTGCTCAGTTTGAAATGACTAGAGAGAGGGGAGCTAACAACTTTAACTTTATCCATGAAGAATCTTTCAAGAACTTTTTCTATGTATTGCTCTTGTGACATAAACAACTTCTTGGATGCTCTGTCTCGAACTATTCGAATTCCAAGAATCTTCTTTACTGGCCCCAAATCCCTCATGGCAAAGGATTTGCTCAACTGTTTCTTCAAACTGTCAATTCTAGAAACATTTCTGCCAACAATCAAAATGTCATCAACATACAGCAATAATATCACAAAATCATCATCATAAAATTTTTTAGTAAAAACACAATGGTCAGAAGTAGTCTTTTTGTAGCCTTGCTCCCTCATGACTGTCTCAAACTTCTTGTACCATTGCCTCGGTGCCTGTTTCAACCCATAAAGGCTTTTCTTCAACTTGCACACAAGTTTCTCTTTTCTTTTCTCTTCAAAACCCTCAGGTTGTTCCATATAGATTTCTTTATCTAGGTCTCCATGTAGAAATGCAGTCTTAACATCCATCTGCCCAACTTCTAAGTCAAGGCTAGCAGCCAAACCCATAACCATACGAATCGAAGACATCTTAACAACTGGAGAAAAAATCTCATCAAAGTCAATACCCTTCTTCTGACTGAACCCTTTGACAACTAGTCTCGCTTTATAACGTGGCTTTGAGGTGTTTTCTTCTTGTTTCACTCTATAAACCCACTTATTTTTCAGTGCGGTTTTTCCTTTAGGCAATTTAAAAAGCTCAAAAGTGTGGTTCTCATGTAAAGATTTCATCTCATCTTTCTTTGCGTCAATCCACTCTCTTTTGTGCTCATCTTCTATAGCCTCTTCATAACTCTCAGGTTCTCCCCCGTCAGTTAATAACACATATTCATCAGCAGAATATCTTGTTGACGGACGACGATCTCTGACAGACCTTCTGAGTGGAACATCTATAGAAACTTCAGTTTATGACAACTGTTCCTCAATATCATCATCTACCTCAACCTGTTCATGACCTTCTACATAATCTAAATTATCAAACTGATCATTCTGTATTTCATTCTCAATCTGTGTAGAAGGTTGTGCCAAAGGAACTGTATCTAAATCAATCAGATCGTCACTAATTTCTGACTCTGTTTCATAAGTTTTATCTATGTCTTGTAAGGTTTGGTCTTCAACAAAAACAACATCTCTACTTCTAATAAGTTTTCTCTTCACTGGATCATACAACCTGTAGCCAAACTCTTCTTGACCATAGCCAAGGAACACACATGGTCTTGTCTTTGCATCAGGCTTTGATCTCTCATCCTTAGGAACATGAACGAAGGCTTTACAACCAAAGACACGAAGATGACTATACGATATGTCTTTCTTTGACCAAATTCTGTTAGAGACTTCATTTCCCAAAGGAACACATGGTGTGAGATTTCGAACATGTACAACTGTATTTAATGCTTCACCCCAAAACGTTTTGGCTAACTGTGACTGTGAAAGAAAACATCTCACTCTTTCCACCAAGGTCCTATTCATTCTCTCAGCCAACCCATTTAGCTGAGGAGTCTTAGGAGGCGTCTTTTGATGTCGAATACCATGATTTCTGCAATACTCATCAAAAGGTCCAATATACTCTCCTCCATTATCGGTCTTGATGCACTTTAACTTTTTACTAGTTTTTCTTTCAACAAGGGCATGAAACTGTTTAAACACTTACAACACCTGATCTTTAGACTTCAAGGTATAAACCCATATTTTCCTTGAGTGATCATCTATAAACGTCACAAAGTAGGACGCACCTCCAAGTGTTTTTTGTTTTCATCGGACCACACACATCAAAATATACTATGTCAAGTACTTCTGGTCTTCTTAAAGGTTGGGATGCTTTAAAAGAAACTCTCGTTTGCTTTCCCGCTAAACAATGCTCACATCTCTTCAAGGACACATTCTTTACCTCAGAAAGATGATTTTTCTTGGCTAGAATCATCAACCCCTTTTCACTGATATGACTAGCTCTTTTATGCCAAAGCTCAACACTCTGTTCACTGTCCACTGCATTGATATCACAATCAGTAGTCTTTGCCTGCATAAAGTACAATGAAGAACACTTCTCCCCCTTTGCTACCACCATTGAGCCTTTAGTAAGCTTCCATGTACCATTACATAAGGTATTACAGAAACCTTCATCGTCTAGCTTACCTGTGGAGATTAAGTTCATGTGGATTTCAGGGATGTGTTTCACATTTTTCAAAATCAAGATAGTACCATTCTTGTTCTCCAAATGCACATCTTCTATGCCAACTGCTTTTGCTAATCCATCGTTACTCATCCTAACATTACCATAATCACCAGATGTGTAGGATGCAAAGAATTCTCTTCTGGATGTAGCATGAATCGAGGCACCACTGTCAATCACCCAACTGCTCTGTTATGTAGCAAGGTTTACACTATCACTGTCAAATACAACGAAGAATTCTTCGGTGGCTGCAGTAATTCGGTCTGCATCATCATCAGTCACTTTTTCTTTACTTTTATCAGCTTTATTTTCTCTCTTCGGTTTTCTACAATGCTTCTTTATATGACCTTTCAAGCCACAATGAAAACATTCAACATTAGAAAACCGGCCACTCTTGCTCTTGCTTCTGTCTCTGCTTTTCGGACCTTTGCTCGTACTCCTCCTCTTTCTTTCAGTAATAAGAACATCAGACTGTGAAAAAGAACCCTGTGACTTTCTTCTCATCTCTTCGTTACATACACTGTTTTTTACCAAGTCCATACTTAGTACACCATTTTGGGTTGAGTTCGATAAGAAAGTTCTAAAAGTCTCCCATGAATCTGGTAACGAACCAAGAAGCCATAACCCATGTATCTCCTCATCAAACTTGATACTCATTCCAGCTAACTGATTAATAATACCTTGGAATGTATTCAAGTGATCTAACATAGATGTTCCTTCTTGATACTTTAAAGTCATCATTTTCTTAATCAAATACAATTTACTATTACCAATTTTCGGGGCATACAAAGACTCAAGCTTGTTCCACATAGTCCGTGCATGATTTTCTTCACCAATATGATTTAGAATATTTTCTTCTACCCAAAGTCTAATCATGCCACATACTTTCCATATTTAACACAAGGCCTCTAATTAAAACAAACCACGGAGCTCTGATACCACTTGTTGGGAATAAACACTATTCTAATATGTATCAATTATTCCTCTCTTGTGTTCCTGATGAAAAACAACAAGCATAAATATGAGGTAGAAATATCAAGTACAACACAACGATTTTAACGTGGAAAAACCTCCTCAAGGCGAGGAGTAAAAAACCACGGACCGAAGTCAAAATCTCCACTATAATCAATAATGGGTTACAACGAATTCTCCCTAGTCACAACTAGAGGTATACAACAGATAATAACTCGAGTAAACTAATCTCGGCAACAAACGACATTAAACCAAAGAGAAACAAATAGAAAAGTCTCACAAATTTTGGAACCGAATCGCCACTGGAATCTAGATATAGAAGCCACTAAACTACGATTCCCACCGTTCAGATTGAAGACCCTCGTGTTATAAACACACCGTCAAATGTTCAACTCGATCCAACGGTTGGTTACCTCGAAAACGCCGAAACGCCAAACCTGTGCGAAATCCTTTTTCTTTCTATTTTTCACTCTCTTTCTCTGCCGTCTCTTCTGTTTCTCACGGGTGCTGTTACTCCCGGTAAATCTCAAAATGTGAAAAACTCACATTTAAATCTAGCAGCCCTAATGGGTTTGGGCCTCCATATATGTGAATAAAGACCCAACATGTCGTGCATGAATTGACCGACATGTGGTTGGTCGAGGACAACGGGTAGTTTTAGAGATGAAAGATGAGATTTTGGACCAATCCCACTTAAAAGAAGGAGTTGAGGGCTCCCTATAGCTCCAGCGCTTACAATTAACTCTCCTTCGTTTCGCATGATTGTTGTATGGGACTTTCCTTTCGAATCTGAATATGAGATTCCAGTTGCAGATAACCCTATGAATTCATAATAAAGTGAATAAGATTAGGTTAAACTATAAATTTGGTTTCTATAGTTTGAAAGAAAATATAAAAAGTTCCTATAGTATGGAATAAAATCAAGTTGTTATATTTTAAAAAACGATTAATATAATTGTATTAAATTTTTCATTTTCTACTTGTTTTTATATCATAGTTATTTAATTCAAATCTTCAAGCAAGTACAAGAATAGTAAGCTCAACGATATTAATGTGTTCCTATGACCAAGAGTTCGAGCTTCTCCTCCCTTATTGTCACATATATATATATATATATATATATATCTTTGCAAATAGTGGATATTAAGTAAGAAAGTAAAGTTTGAAGAAAATGATGGCACTTAACCAGAGAAGATGATCCTTTGAACTGTAGCTTCAATTGCAACTTTAAGGTTCTTAGAATTAGCCTTATTGAGAAGCTCCACAGCTCCATGTCTATTTCCTTTCCCATCAAAAATAGAACCTCCAATTTTAGTCCCCACAATATGCTTCAAACTAAATCCATTATCAGGTACAACCCCACTTTCCAATAACGCACTTCTAAATGCTGATTGCCAAGAATTCAAGCTTGGCCTAGACACCACACTCTCTTCCACCCATTCATAAGCCTCCTCCACCATTTCCATGTCCCAATCGACCCCCGCAGTTTCGAAGAACTCTTGATGGCCCCTCGAGTAGAACCCCGCTTTCACCATGCTCCCGCCGCCGAGGACCCGTCCTCTTATGTTCTCTATGCCATCCTTGGAGACAAAGCGTTGGAAGGGGTTTTCCCCATCGTCTTCTACAGCGAAAGCATTCAATAGACCTTCTTCGTTTAATACCGAGGGATATTTGTTGGGGTCGCTGCATTGTTCGAGAACAAGGACCGAGAATTTTGATGAGAGTGCTGCAGCTAATGGACAGCCTGCTGTTCCTCCGCCAATTATTATGTAATCATATTCTTCTTTTTTTGGTAAGTCCTTGGCATTATGTACGAACTTTTCATGTAGATAACATCTGTAAAATAAAAGCTTAGAACAATTAGAATCAATGAAAAGATCACCATGTTTAAAAGTTAAGAACAAGAATGAGAATGGATTTTTTTTTTTTTTTTTGGCCTTGATTGGGAATATTATGTGAGGAAAAAACTCCAAATTGAATGATAGATATAAGAATTAGTAAAAGAATGGAAGCCATAGGTTAATCTATGGTTTTCAAAAGCTGTATGCGCCTATAAATTAAAGAAGGAAATATAGAGAAGATAAATTTTGTTAAACTTCTTATGCATTGATTGGGGCATTATTGTATAATACGAAGTTGACTAAATATACCTAACCTCTTTAATGATTTTGAATGGAAAATAAAGAAGAAACCTAAAATTGATACTAACGTGCACAAAGAAGAAATGACTAAGCATTTGTAGAAGGTAGTTTCAAATATCTCAAGCTTCAACATTCTCTCAAACGAAGCAACCATATTGATCGAAGACGAGTTTTTTGCGCAATGGATGACAGTGGTTTGGTTAGACAATCAACAACTTAGTCATTCGGTAGACATAAAAAAATCAAGTAGATGCGATAGAGCTAGATGACGGATAAAATGAGTATTGGCTGAGGCTTAAATTGACAAGCATTAGGATGTTGGAATAAACTTAAATTTATTTTAATGTATTTTTGTAATATTTAATTTAGGAATTAGTGGGGTAGACAATTAAGGAATTAATGGATTTTCAATTTAGGAGAGTAATTAAGGAATTAATAGATTTTATTGTTTTAGCAATTTTGGCAAGAACTTTGGAGACCAAGTTTGTAATAGGCTATAAATAGAGTGTAATTGTGAATTGTAGAGACAACCATAGAGAAAAAGAAAGGGAAAGCTAAAGAATTGTAGGGAGAGTTTTAGATAAATAAAGAAGAGTGGTGTGCATTGTCTCTCTAATCCCGAAGCGAAAAGCTTACGCGATTGTTTAATTGTATTTATTGTTTTTTTTTTTTTTTTGAATTACATCTTACATAGGAGACATCAAAGTTATCTCTAGACATAGTACCATTTTGGACACGATAAAAATAGAGATAGTACAATATTTATAAACCAACCAATTAAGCTTTGGAGCATAATTAGTCAGATCGACTAATAAGACTCATGAACTTTGTGGGAGTATCCAAGCCTAAATATAAACTAGATCGGGGAATTGAAAGTGGTTTCTAAATTATTCTAAGGAGAAAATTAAATATAGTAATAGAGGTGTACTAGGTGAATTATACATCATGTATTAGCCCATAAGATGAGTTAATATTTAACTTTGGTTAATTAATGGTTAGTTTACTAATCATGAGAGATGTGTATTGGTGCTCACATATAAAGCACATTTGGGGGTTTTCTTCTTCTTTGAGAGTGAGAGTAAAAACCCTAGCCACTTTTGAGATCCCTTGTATAATTTATCAATGGCATTATGATGGTGAATCGAATAAGCTCAATCGCTCCATAACAGTGGAGTAGGGACGTTCTCGAACCACTATAAATCTGGTGAGTTTTGTCTCTCTTCTCCATTTCCTTCTTTATTTGGTTTGATTTTCATCTCAATTTGGTATAGATCTAGAATTTGCACTTTGATTTGGTATAGATCTACAATTTTTCTTTTACAATTTGGTATTAGGGCACTTGCTTGATTTTAACGTCTGTTGCATTTTCTTTTGAGATCTGTTTATGTGATAAATTCATCCAATTGATTTATGTGTGTTGCTATTTTTTCAATCAATTCTACATCTAGTTTGTTCGTCGACGATTTTGAGGCGGTGATTCAAAATTGAATAGGTGATTTGGAGATGAAAATTGAAAAGAAGGATTCTGAGGCCTTGTTTGCAAAGATTAAGTCTTCCAAAAGCCAAGACAGTTCGTCAAGTAAATCAAGATCTAATTCTTCAAAGGGGAAACTGTAAGAGACCGACCCGAATGGGGCACTAAATGGGCCCTTACCCCAATGCATGCATTCAAAGTAAATGACATTTAAACAGACATGATTTCGGATTCCAATTAAAACAAAACATTCAAAATAACCCCTTTAAAAACTAGACATTTTCCTCGAAACACGTCCCTGTTTCCAAGCACTGCTCGGGATAAATACATTTCCAAAGTTTACTCGATCAGAGATTTACTAAAAGCCATTCAAAACCTGTTCGGATACAACACATGCTGGAATCCACAAATATTTACAAACATCCTAGGGCTCGTGTGCTGCTACATGCATTCGGGGAAAACAAAAACACACGAGAGTCATAATACAAAAATCGAGTTGGAAGATCGGGCCCCATGATCACAGCTCCTCCTCCTTCACCATCCTGTCTCGCTTAACTCGGTTACACTGTGGAAAAACCACAATAATAAGGGTGAGCAACGAATCGCTCAAGAAGAATCCCCAACCGGGTACAATACGATATACATGGTCATCTCGATGAGCGTATGCAAGCTATGAATAAAAACACGAATAGAGCACATAGCTTAGCCCACACTTGGGCCTCGGATGCCATCTCGGTGGCTTAGTCCGGAATAATATCATCATATAGTCCAATACATGAGTCGCCTATACGAGAAACAAGTCCCGGCCTCGGCGCTTCATCTGTCGACGACGAAAGGTACACTAGCTCAAGATCCCGAGGAGCTCTCCGGTCGGCGTTTGTAATGAGCGTAAACATGCACCGCGTGCTATCGCTGAGACCATGGGGGTGCCGGGTCCAGAGGCAAGTCGCCCATGTCCAGCCACCACGCCTAACTAAATCTTTGGATCGGTGTCACCGACAGGGGGGTGTGAGACTGGACACTTAAACTATGTCGGCTGAACCACCGCACTGAGGCTAAGGGAACGGGTCGTGGTAGGCTTACACCAGAAGCCGCCTTACCTTAACAGTGGCAATCGGGGCTACGGCCGAACACGCCGAGGACGTGCCGACTATCTCGGACGCAGGCAATGCCAAGTCATCATCCCGACGGTTGGGGCATTTAACGATCCGCCACCCTCACCCAAGATTGCGGGGCCTACCGCTCGGGTTAGCTAATCCTCACGGGGTCCGGGACGGAATGACTTGCTCGACGTCCCCGCCATGGATGCAAGGTTCTTTATGCATCAGCCCGGATGATGCTATCTACCCGCAATTCTAACCCGCCTAGCAAACAAACAAACAATTCCATAAAATCCAATACGTGCTCAATAAGAATACAATGAGCCTAGCATGATACTATGAAGCAAGGAACAGATACGAGCATGCGAGAAAGGAACAACCTAGCATGGATTAACATGAGAATTAACCAAGAAATCATGCTAACCGGGAATTTGATTGAAGCACCTAGCTACACATGTCAATAATCACGAACAAGCAATCAATCAACAATCACATATAATATCGCAGGTCCACACAACCCCGGTAAGAAATCCTTACCTTGGTGGGGACGGTTTGGCACTAAAACCTAAGTCACGAACAATCTCGATCTAGCTACCGGAACCTATCAATCATCACAATAATCACACAATAGGCCTAAATACAATAAAATAAATGAGGCTCGGCTCGAGAAACTCACGAGGCGTGATTTAACGCATTTAACGGGCCGACAGACGAACGGCAAAGAACTGGTCGGGCTGGGCGCGCGCTGGGCGCAGAATGGGCGAGCTGGCGTCTTTGGCGCGCGACGCTGGGCGCGACGCGCGCGACGAACGCGGGCGAAGCAGGGGCGCGGCTTGGCGCTGGCGCGCGACGCGACACGCGTAGCCGGGCGAGGACGCGCGCGAGACGAGGCGCGAGCGCGGCGCGGCGGCGAGCGGAGCGCGCGCGCTGCGACGCGGCGAACAGGCGAACAGAGAATCGGAGGAAACGAACTCGATTAGAGGCGATTGGAGAAGATTCGACGGCCGATTTATAGATGGATGAACTCCCTATTCCATTTTGCACTAAAACCACCCAACGTTTCACCTCGACACGGCCGAAAAAGGAAATCAAAAGCAGGGGAAAGAAATGGAGAAATCGGAGGAGAAGAAGAAGAAGAGAGGAGAAAGGGAGGAGAACTCACCGGAGGGGATCGATCGGCCGAGGAGAGCCGGCGAGTGCTGGTCGGCGAGGGGAGGCCGGTCGGTGAGGAGAATCGCGAAGAGAGAAGAAGAAAGGAAAAGAGGGAGAAGGCTCGGGCGAGCCGCCTTTTAAACCAAAATAGGGACAGACAAGCATACATAGAAGATGGCGCGTTTAGATTAACAAACGCGCGCGGAGGCTCCTCTGGTGTTGTGCCTCTGCCTAGCATGCGACACGGCTACTGGTTCGATTCTGCTTCGACGCGCTATTTAATTCCCTATTTATTTTTGCTCCTTCCCAAGCCCAAACGCCTTCACCAAAAATCCCAATTCTTTTCAAATTGACTCATAATTATTCCGACAAATTTAAATTTCAAAACTGCCTCGTCTTACCGACCCAAAATTACCAAAATGCCTGGGCCTCCAGGAAGGCGGGATGAATTTTCGGGCCGTTACAATACTACCCCTTACAAGACTTTCGTCCTCGAAAGTCACTTAAGATTGGAGCGGCTCGGGATATCGCAATCTCATCTCATCCTCCCGCTCCCAAGTGGCTTCCTCTCGAACTCGACTCCCCATCGAACCTTTACCAATTTGATTTCACGATTACGCAGTTGTCTTTGACTCAAAAGCAAGAATCCCCACCGGCTTTTCCTCAAGCTCAAATCCTCATTCATTTGCAAAGGCTCAAAATCCACAATGTGCGACGGGTCCAAGACGCATCTTGCCTCAACATCGATACATGAAATACCGCGTGCACTGCCGACAAACACGGAGGCAAGGCTAATCGATAAGCAACCTTGCCGATCCTCTCCGAGAATCTCAAACGGACCAACAAAGCGGGGACTCGGCTTTCCACGCTTGCCAAACCTCAAAACACCTCGCGATCGGTGCGACCTTTAGGAATACATGCCGACCAACCTCAAACTCCAAATCCCGACGCGAACATCGGCGCATAACTCTTCGCATGCGCTGAGTGTCAACATACGAGCTCTAATCTTCTCGCGACGGCACCATTGGTCAAGCTGCAGCAACTCGGGACCCAAAACAAAAAGCGGCGACCACCAACCTTTTCTCACAAAGACTAGAGAGACTGCAAAGCATTTACCTTACCATGCTTCAACGAACCAAAAGAACTAGCGGTAGGGAGCGCTATCCGAGGCGACCTCATAAAATCCAACACTCGGTTTTCGCCGCCTAACCACGAAACCCCAACTCACAACAAGCTCCAACGGATCGGCTCAATCCTCCAAAATACCATCGGTCGGAGGGTGGAAGCACTACTGTAAATCGCACTCGGCTCATAAGTCCCTTAACCACGCTCGCCTAGAACAAACCTTTGTTGCCCCACCCCGGTGACAACAACTCCACTAAACCGACATGACTCTACTCCATAGAAATGGCAATCAGACACGAGACGAGGTGCGAGCTCTCACCATGAAACCAATCCTCCAAGAATCTAATCTCACACAACAACCTCAACTAATCGACGGCTCCCACCGGAAAACTTACAATCCAACAACTTGAGTGCTACGGCCTCGGACGCTCAAACAACCACAAATCGCATAGCTATGCCAATCCACACAACTCTAGCTTGACTCAAATCACGGGGTTTGGACAAGTCACCGCTAACAACCTAAGGCCCCAGAGGGCTCCTTCCACCAAACTTACCTCCATGCAAGCAACGGAACGAAGCTTGCCTCAAATATGAAACACATCTCACAAGTCCAAATGATAGCACATACAGGCCTAACCCTCTAGCTTAGGCTCAATGCACCTTCCCACCGAAACTTCATGAACGAAACTCCACTACCGGTTAATACCAACTACCAAGAACCAGAATACCAATAATGGGCTAGCAGAGCACAAGCTACACTAACAAAGCAAGGATCCTCAAAATGCCAAGACCCTAGTCCAACCACAATGGTGCAACCTCATCCACAATCGATACAAGGGGTTCTTCAACTCTGAGGTGCAACAACTTCCATGCCAACACGCAAAACCTTAACCAACTAGGCCAAACACTCATAGGAGGCGAGAACAACTCTTATTGCAACTTCCGAACACCACTCAAGAGTCCGCTTAATCGACAAACAATCGCTTTGGTGGCCAACAGACTTTCCACCTACTAGCATCGCTACCGCCAAGTCCAAGACCAAGGGATAATTCGACAACTCCAAAAAAGGAAACAGATCATTACAAGCGGACATCAGAAGAACAGGAGCTCCACAAATGCTCGCTAACTTGCTCGCCTAAGCACAACATCCAATTCTCTCTCGAGGCAACAACAGGGGTCCGCCACAGATGGACCGCCGACCACGAACAAGCAAAGACTCGCCTCCAACACCAAATGAGGGCACTCTCAAACTCGGGAACATGAGGACATCCTACGGTGGCAAACCACTTACCCACGAACAAGGCTAACTCCTTGGCAACTCGAAAACCACACCTTGGCCAACATCAAACACCAACTTGCCACCACACAGAACCAAATCCGGACTTTACTCCAAACAAACTCGGCTTGCTAGCCCACCAAAATCGCCAAAGAACTCACCCGAGGCTACAAACTACTCGACTGCGGCTTGCTAACTAAACTTACTACTGGTCCGACTGAGCTCTGGTGAGGCTCTCCACAACTAGGGTTCTTCGACAACCCTCGACACACACTTTGTCGCCTAACGGCCTACAACCAATTGCTGAACAAACAAAAACTCCATTTTCTAGCAACACATCCATCTTTGGCCAACTCCAACTCCTTGGAAACCAAGAGGACCCAAACGCTACCGAACGCGTCATCCTCCTACTCAAACATCAACCACAACATAACTCCTACCCAAGTAAGGATCCGAACAACTCTCGGTCATGACGATCGCAAGTAGATCCGCCAACCTAGCTTAGGTCCATTTAACAATCTCACTTAAGCAACAACTCGCTACCACGAGCATGGTATCCTTACCACCTCACTAAGCCTTACAACATCCACTTGGAGTCCAACTTTTCCAAAAATCGAGCACCGGATCCCCAAAGCAAACCCTACAAGGATCGACTCTCTCGCACGTAACTAACCACACAAAACACACTTGTGTGCACAACTCCCAACCTTCATTTAGCGATCCAAGTCTAACAAATGCTTTTCCCAAAAGCCACACTAGCTCTGGCAGAGATACAGCCGACCAACGGAACACCCAAAGTTCCATCTCCACACGATGCTCAAGTCGTGGCAACCTTGCTCCACCAAAGCATAACCACGTCAAACCAAACTTACTTTATACCAAGCCTCTACCAAGGGTGCTTACCCATAAGGCATCCAACTCCTCTCACAAGGCATCTTACTTACCTCGTGAGACATCCAACTCATGGTCCCTCAACTGGACCCAACTTGCTTCTATGATGTTCAACTCTCCAGAGGTTTAGGCACTCGAAGGTAGTTGACCGCACTACCAACCACAAGGATCTCTTGGCCTTAAAACTAGCGTGAGATGCACGCGCACTAACACTTACCAACCGCCAACCTGCTTGACTTACTCAACCTCTAGTAACACCGGGAAAAGGCTCGGCTCCTCTCGAACATCCTTTCGCTTGAAGTCTTTCGATTACCACCGAACTAGCCCTTTTTGCACGACCTACACAGTGCAACTACCATAAATGGATCCAAGGCTAAAGGAGTACGCTAAACTCCGAACGGCATAGAACCATCTGCTAAGCCCATGCCAAACTCAGGCCTGAACCAGATTTAATGCCAAAGTGGCACACCAACCAATGCACCTCAAGTGCCACTACTACCAAATCCACATCTTACTACAACGGGGCCAACAAGGTCACAACCTCAAGTGACACGAACTCGGCTCGGCATACAAGGGCTCAACTCCAACAACCATGCCTAAGGCATCTCATCAAGTGAAGGCTCACGGCCTACTCTTGCATCTCCACATGATGCTCAACAAACTCGCCGGCTCTATCAACATGCAAAGAACTAGCCCTACTCTAGGGCTTACCAAAAGAAGAGTGTTCAATTCTATCACATCACCGAGAGGAACCACCAACGGATCCGGTCCGTAAGGAACACTACTTTGCGCACCCTTAACTACTGGGGTTCCGCCATCTGGCTACAACAACCACACTTTGCGAAACACAAAGATACCTCATCAACCTCCTCGAAGGCTACCAGCTTTGCAACCATTCTCCGGGCAACCAAAAATCTAACAAGGCTCAAGATCAAAGACTTGAGCTACCAAAGCTAGTCCACACGGGGACCTGCTCCACCAACATCCACATCAGCACAACCACAGCTACCTTCTCTCTTGGAGTGGCATTCCAAGGCGAAGCACCTCCACCCTCTCACTAGGGGAAAACCATCAATTGGGCCACAGTTGGCCTATGGGAGTCCAATCTCTACCTCCTCCGAACGATGTCCTGTGGCATCCGAATCTACCGGATACCACAACAAGCCACAACATACATCACACACACATCGCGGGAAGTTGGCATGATGGCGCTCTAAACCCAAACCAATAACGAGTCGAACTCGCTCGTCTCGCTCCACAACACTACACAAGGCATACACTAGATAGATGTGTATTGTAAATTCTTAACCCTTTTTCAACAACAAATAGTAAACTTAGGCGTACCTGATGACTGTCGGAGTGCTGGTGATCATGGGAAAACGACCTACAACAACAGGTCATACTACGGAATTTATGACTCTAAGCTCTGATACCAACTATAAGAGACCGAACCGAATGGGGCACTAAATGGGCCCTCTTACCCCAATGCATGCATTCAAAGTAAAGGACATTTAAGCAGACATGATTTCGGATTCCAATTAAAACAAAACATTCAAAATAACCCCTTTAAAAACTAGACATTTCCCTGAAACTCGTCCCTCTTTTTCCAAGCACATTCGGGATAAATACATTTCCAAAGTTTACTCTCGATCAGAGATTTACTAAAAGCCATTCAAAACCTGTTCGAGATACAACATCTTTGGAATCCACAAATATTTACAAACATCCTAGGGCTCTGTGTGTCTGCTTACATGCATTGAGGGAAAATAAAAACACACGAGAGTCATAATACAAAAATCGAGTTGGAAGATGGGCCCCATGATCACAGCTCCTCCTTCTTGACCATCCTGTCTCGCAACTCGGTTACTCGTGGAAAAACCACAATAATAAGGGTGAGCAACGAATCGCTCAAGAAGAATCCCCAACCGGGGTACAACACGATATACATGGTCATCTCGATGAGCGTATGCAAGCTATGAATAAAAACACAGAATAGAGCACATAGCTTAGCCCACACTTGGGCCTCGGATGCCATCTCGGTGGCTTAGTCCGGAATAATATCATCATATAGTCCAATACATGAGTCGCCCTATACGAGAAACAAGTCCGGCCTCGGCTGCTCTCATCGTCGACGAAAGGTACACTAGCTCAAGATCCCGAGGAGCTCTCGATCGGTACACAGAATGAGCGTAAACATGCACCGCGTACATCTGCGCACCATGGGGGTGCCGGTCCAGAGGCAAGTCGCCCATGTCCGCCACCACGCCTAACTAAATCTTTGGATCGGTGTCACCGACATAGGGGTGTGAGACACGGACACTTAAACTATGTCACCTGAACCACCGCTTTGAGGCTAAAGGAACGGGTCGTGGTAGGCTTACACCGTGAAGCCGCCCTTACCTTAACAGTGGCAATCGGGGCTACTGGCCGAACACGCCGAGGACGTGCCGACTATCGAGGACGAGGCAATGCCAAGTCATCATCCCGACGGTTGGGGCATTTAACGACCGCCACCCTCACCCAAGATTGCAGGGGCCTACCGCTCGGGTTAGCTAATCCCTCACGGGGTCCGAGTGGACGGAATGACTTGCTCGACGTCCCCGCCATGGATGCAAGGTTCTTTATGCATCAGGCCGGATGATGCTATCTACGCAATTCTAACTCGCCTGCTAGCAAACGACAAACAATTCCATAAAATCCAATACGTGCTCAATAAGAATACAATGAGCCTAGCATGATACTATGAAGCAAGGAGCAGATACGAGAGCATGAGTAAAGGAACAACCTAGCATGGATTAACATGAGAATTAACCAAGAAATCATGCTAACCGGGAATTCAGATTGAAGCACCTAGCTACACATGTCAATAATCACGAACAAGCAATCAATCAACAATCACATATAATATCGCAGGGTCCACACAACCCCGGTAAGAAATCCTTACCTTGGTCGGGGACGGTTTGGCACGAAAACCTAAGTCACGAACAATCTCGATCTAGCTACCGGGAACCTATCAATCATCACAATAATCACACAATAGGCCTAAATACAATAAAATAAATGAGGCTCAGCTCGAGAGAAACTCACGAGGCGCGATTTAACGCATTTAACGGGCCGACACGAGCAGGGGCAAAGAATCTGGTCTGGCTTGGCGCTACTGGGCGCAGAATGGGCGAAGCTGGCGTGGCTGGCGCAGACGCTGGAAGCGCGGACGCGGCGATTTAACGCGGGCGGCAGGGCGCGGTTGGCGCTGGCGACGCGACGCGACGCACGCGTAGCCGGGCGAGGACGCGCGAGAGGACGAGGCGCGCGCGCGGCGCGGCTCGGCGGAGCGCTCTGCTTCTGCGCGCGGCGACGGGCGAACAGGGGCGAACAGAGAATCGGAGGAAACGAACTCGATTCCGGGCGATTGGAGAAGATTCGACGGCCGATTTATAGATGGATGAACTCCCCTACTCCAGCTGCACTAAAACCACCCAACGTTTCACCTCGACACGGCCGGAAAAAGGAAATCAAAAACAGGGGAAAGAAATGGAGAAATCGGAGGAGAAGAAGAAGAAGAGAGGAGAAAGGGAGGGAGAACTCACCGGAGGGGATCGATCGGCCGAGGAGAGCCGGCGAGTCTGGCTGGGGCGAGGGGAGGCCGGTCGGTGAGGAGAATCGCGAAGGAGAAGAAGAAAGGTAAAGAGGGAGAAGGCTCGGGCGAGCCGCCTTTTAAACCAAAGCAGGGATGACAAGCATACATAGAAGATGGCGCGTTTAGATTAACAAACGCGCGCGGAGGCTCGGCTGGCTGTGCCCTCTGCCTAGCATGCGACACGGCCCTGGTTCGATTCCTGTTTGCTCCTTCCCAAGCCCAAACGCCTTCACCAAAAATCCCAATTCTTTTCAAATTGACTCATAATTATTCCGACAAATTTAAATTTCAAAACCGGCCCTGTCGGCCCGACCCAAAATTACCAAAATGCCCCTGGGCCTCCCGGGAAGGCCGGGATGAATTTTCCGGGCCGTTACAGAAACAACCATTAGAGCAGAAGACATTTACTTGCAATTAGTGTAAGGAAGAAAGTCATACAAAGTATAGTTGTCCCATTCTGAAGAGGAAAGGTAAGTTACCTATTAGGATAGTTGAAAATGATCCAACTAACTTCCTCGAAGATTGTGATTCGGTCAAGGTGCTCTTGACCAAAAATTTTTAAAATTTGTACCGTTTTGATAATTTGTGGATCATGGACTCTGGTTGTTCTTTCCACATGTCCCCTTTTGAGCACAATTTTGAAATTTTGGAAATTCTAAAAGATGGCAAAGTTTTTTTGGCAAATAACCTTCAACTTGAGATTAAGGAAGTAGGTCCTGTTCAGTTTAGCATGGATGACGGTTCCACAAGGTGCTAATAAATGTGAAATTTGTTCCAGGTCTTAAGCAAAACTTTATCTCGTTAGGTACTTTGGCTGCTGCTGGTTATGACTACTCATCTCAAATGAATTACTCTCTGAGCGTAAAAATGAGAAAATTAAGTTTTCTGGAAAGCTTACCAATGATTTATACATTTTGCAAGGCAAAGCTTTTCAGCGCAAGATGAGTGTTGCTTCTGATAAATTTGTTAAGACCCTATTTGAAAATTTCAAAGTTCCTTCACTAGAAGTCAATTGTGTTGTTGATAAGCAGTTTAGCTCTGATTTTAAGTATTATGATGATTGTTTGTCTGTTAACTCCACTTATGCATTTGAAAATCCATTTGTTAGCCTTTAGTGCTTGTGAGTGACATTGCACGTTTAGATCCTATCTTAGTTTCTTATGAACCCGAGGATGTTCCTACTGGTTTAGAGTATAACGTTCAGTTGTTCGATAGGGAGTTGGCTCGATTGTTGGGTTTGTCATGTAAGATGTTTGTGGTGAGACCTAAAGTTTGTTTGCTCATTGTCTGCTTTGTTGGTTTGTGATTAAGTTCGATGTAGAGGGTATTATGTACTATCGTTCTACTGCAGATTCGTTTGCTTTCAGTTACATGCATGACGTGGGGATAGATGTTCTTTCTCTGCTTGTCTTCTTGTATGTATCCACATTGTTGGGCTTTGATTGCATTGCTCAGTGTTGGTTGCAGTGTTTTGAGCAGTTTGTCTCTTTCATAATTTTCTACTCGTTTGCAATAAATCTATTTTGATTATGGCTTTGCAAGAGATCGTTTTTCTCATTATGTTTTTAGCTAGACTTCTAGTGCAAGTTGCATCATCTTCTTTTTTGCCATTTGTAGATGATTTTTTGGTTGCATCTGGTTGTTTTTTTGTATGGAGTTTACAGATCTATTGACTTGTCTTCGTTTGAAGATTTCTTGGTTCGTAAGTTTGATATGAAAGAGGTTAGTTTCTGTTCGTTTGGAGTATTTGTTTGTGCTTCTGTTTCTTGCCATTTTGAAGCACAGTTTGTTAGTTTGTTCATCAGTTACATGAATTTGACATATTTTGGTGCAGCATTCTTAGCATTCAGATTTTTGTTTTGGGCTTAGTTTATTGAGGGTCATTCAGATTCTGAATGTGTTTGTTTTTTATGAGTTTAGTCCAACCGGACATCCTGACTTACGTTTTCAGCTGCTTATGTCGTTCTGAGAGGGGATACCTCATTTGTTTTGATTCCATGTTATTTGGCAACGTTTTGTTTGAAGTCAAGTTTTGATTGTCTGTTGGATTGAGTTCACCATCCTGCTAATGTTCTTAATTCTGAGGTCTTGAAGACCGTTTTGATTTGCTCTAAATGGGCAAATTCTGAGCCAAGAGATTTTGACATTTCGAGGCCAAAAGAGTTTGGTATTCTGTTCTAAGCTACTTTGCTTTGGTAGCATTCTGAACTAGGTGAGTCTGACATTTTGTTATGATTGTTCAGTTTGAACAAGTTATGATCCAGTTTTGTCTAGAATTCTGATTGTCATTTTGTTTTATGATATGTATTTCAAGAGGGTATTTTGTAAATAGGTGAATTACACATCGTGTATTAGCCCATAAGATAAGTTAATGTTTAACTTGGGATAATTAACGGTTAGTTTACTAATCATGAGAGATGTGTATTGGTGCTCATATATAAAGCACATTTGGGATTTTCTTCTTCTTTGAGAGTGAGAGTAGAAACCCTAGCCACCTTTGAGAGCCATTGTACAATCTATCAATGGAATTATGATGGTGGATCGAATAAGCTCAACCGGTCCATAACAATGGAGAAGGGACGTTCCCGAACCACTATAAATCTAGTGTGTTTTGTCTCTCTTCTCCATTATCCTTCTTTATTTAGTTTGATTTAGAATAGATCTAGAATTTTCACTTTGATTTGGTATAGATCTACAATTTTACTTTTACAAGAGGAAAAAAGTAAAAATATGTGTATTCCAAAAGTTAACTCACTTTATTTACTTTGGTTGCAAAGGTCTTCAAAAATGTTCTAGCTTCCTATATGGTAATTTATTAATATTAATTTACTAATAGACTTTCGAACAACAAAGTCAATCGAGTTAGGCATCCTATGATGAAGCTCAAAATAAAAGCTCTTAAAGTCGAACAATAATGTACTTGGGAGTAGGGATGTCTATTTCTCCTATGGGGTCGGGTCCCCGCACGGACTGGTCTCTAATGGGGAAGGAAATTCACAGTTAGGCGGGGAACTGATCTAGAGACGAAAAAAAAAAGTTATGCATGTGAATATTTTTCTTTAATAATTAAGATTATAATTCAAACTTATAGATATTTTCTAAGAAAATCTAATTATTTGAAATTATTGTCCAAAAAATATGTAAAAAATGGAAAAACAAAATAATTTGAAAAAATCCACGCAGGGAATTTGATCCCTGCCCGTTTTGCACACCAAATTCTTTCTTCAATCCTCGAAAAAAAAACAAAAAAAACTTTTAGGACAAAGATTAATTTTTGTGATAGAAACAGGGACAACGGAGTCATTCCCTAATCCCGCCCGGCCTTGTGGACACCTGTACTTGGAAGGGACCTAATAAGGGGGGGCCATCCTCCCTCGACAAATTTAAAATTTATGATAAAATAAAAAAAAAATTATAATTTTTATAAATACTATTTTACACTTTCTTTTCTTTTTTTCATTAGACATATAATTTTGATTTTCTTACTTTTATTTATACTAAAATTTTAACACGGCGTTGCATGTGATAATTTTTTAAATAATAAACTATATATATATATATAATTATAAATTGTTTCTTACATTTTTTCACTGAATTTAAATCATCAAATAATAATTTCAATCTAATATTGAATTTTATAACTATTTTTCACGTAAGTTAAATTTATTAAAATTCACATTTATGTTAAAAAATAAATAATACTTTATTTTAAACTTAAAAAATAATAGGTGTTATTATTTTTATAAAAAATTAATAAAATTTATCGTATTAAAATTAAATTTTATCTCTGCTTTTTTAAAATCGATGTTCTTTAGTTTTTTTCTCAGTTTATTTATTAATAGACTAATTACTTTTGAACTATAAAATTTATAAGAGTAATTATACCATAATTATAATTATAAATATAAATAAGCTAAATATATTTATTAGTATATATCTACGAACTTACCTTTAACCTCAAATGATAATTTTATTGTTCTTCAAAAAAAAAATTCACGTCTCCAACTCAACAATTAAGCAACAAAAGATCCCTACAAAAATTATTGCAACAAAAGAAAAGTTAGATGAATGTTAAGGTAAATAATCGAACAAAAATAAGATAACTAAATTTTTTATTATAAAACAAAAAAAATAAAAAAAGTAACCCAACCAAAGAAAAAGTTTCAAACAATGTATTTATAAACAAAATATAAGAAAATGTATATATATATATTATAGTAATAGTAGGAAATCATTGTTACCAAACTTTTGAAACTGAAGAATTCATACACTTTAACATGTAATCTTATCATTCTTTAAACTTTTTTCTAGATCTCCAAGTCTTTTTTTTAAAGGCAACAATTATACAAAAAAGATTCCTACAAAAATTATTGCAACAAAAGAAAAATTAGATGAAAGTTAAGGTAAATATTCCAACAAAAATAAGATAGCTTATTGTAAAAATGAAAAAAAGAAAAGTAAATCCAAGCGAACATAGAGTTCTTGTAAACAAAAGGTATAGAACTATTTATAGTATTGGAAAATTTAATTTATTATTTTAATTAGAATATAAAATATTAAATAAAATCTATGAGATTTAGTAAAAAAATATCTTATTTTCTAATATGAGAATTTAAATGATATTGTAAATATCTTGATTTGATTGTTGAAATTTCTTATCTTCTAACTTAGTCATAAAAAGATTTGATAAAAATATCTTATCTTCCACGGATAAAAATCTAAATGATATTATAAATATCTTCTAGATTATTTGTATTTAATTTTCTTTTATATTCCAATAGATGACATGTTTGTAATATGATTTAAGGAGTAAATTCATCCGAAAATAATTTTCCCCTCCACAATTTAAGGTAGTATGATAAATTTTTTTAACAGTTCTCTATTCAATTTTTTTTTTGTAATTTTATAAACATATTATTTACACTTTTCGTTTTTGTAATATGTTTTTGTTTAAATATATTTTTATTCTTCCACATTTTTAAATACAATCTTTCTTTTCTTTCTTTTATTCAAAATATGTTATTTCTTCATGACTTACTTTTTTTTTCTTACAATTGTTTTTATATAAATATAAATAATAAATCTATTTTTTTACATATATCTAAAAAAATTTATAATTTACAATTTTATTTTTTTGAAATTTTTACCCATATTTTTAAATATTATCAAATTAGTTTAAATATTTATGTTATGTGGTTGATTTGTTGAACAATGTTTTTTTTATAAAAAAAAATTACAAATTTATTATATAAAAAAAATTGGGAAGTTTATAGATTTATTAGAAACATTTAAAGTTTAGAATTTTTTTTTTCTAAGTACAAGTTAAGAGAAGGAAAAACACAAACTTTACAAATAAAACATTTAAAATTTGAAGATAATTTTATTATTATATACTAATATAATTTTTTTGTCCCCCAGATGTCAATGTATCGATCTGCCTCTATGTCTTAGTCAATTCCTCTCCCCTAACTTGATTACTAGATTTTTTTTTTAGTACATATTGGAGGAGGGGGACAAATACCGATTCTCGAGCTTGAACTTGTGACGCTGGTGTTGAACTGGTTTACAACCAAACAATGAAACCATTGCGCCACTGACCCATTCGGTAACTTGATTACTAGATTAAGATACGTTCTCACCCATTTCATGCAATTTAATGGTAACATTCTAATAAAAACTCTACCTCTCTTAAATGTAGTTACTTTTGAATAATAATATAATATGCTTGATCATTCAACTTTATCTTAGATGGTCAAGGAAAGTTCTAGTGTAACGACCCAACTTCCTAAAATACTCTAATGGCGTGTTACAGGTGAAAATCCTCAAAACCAATTTACTAATCACATGCCTTTTTTCCAACAAAACCTCATAAAACATGAAAACGGTGTTAATAGTTCGAAAGGATACAAACAGAGTTCGGGATCCCGATAGTTCAAAACAAATACAGTTCAAACAGCTTAAAACGTAAAAACATATGGTTCAACAGTAGTAAACACTGCAGAAAGAAAATGTCGACACCGTGTCCATGATCGATCCAACTCCCAACCTAGCCACCTCGGAATAGACCAGTACCTGAAAATGTAAAGGGTGAGTATATTGAAATGTACCCAGTAAGAAGCCCCACCATGGGGTTAAGCATGTAAACAGAAACAAGTTAGAAAATACGACAACTGCAGCTAAATGCCTCACTCATGCGTGGTCGGCCCTCAAGCCAGTCACAAGCAAACAATGTCAAACAACGGCGTGCAAGCCGTGAGCAAGTTACGGCTAAATGTCGAGCCATCAGCTGACCAAGGTCAGAGCAAAGACCTCGAGGGAAGAGAACACACAAATTCCCCAAACCTCGGGTCAGATACGTCTCATACCGTGTCCTAAGGCAAAAGCACAATTATCTCAGGGGTAGCCTGACCTCTGTCAGGGACCTACCAAAGTGCACTAACGGAGACATGCCTCGGGTAGCTTGACCTCTACCAGGAACCCATAATGTTGTGCTAGCGGAGACATATTCTAATGTCTCGGGGTAGCCTAGCCCACGCTAGGGACCCACCAATAAAGTCACCCGACCCTGTCGGGTAGGGCCACGAATAAGGGGAACACACAACATCCCTAAACCTCGGGCGAGGGATTAAGCACATAGAATCCCAAATTCTCGGGCTGGGGATTAAGCACACAAAATCCCAAAAGCCACGAGTGGAGGACTAATCACATAGAGTTCGTAATGCCACGAGTGAGAGCTATCACACAGAATCCCTAAACCTCGGGCAAACAGGCACACCGACAGGCATTCCTCCACACCATTGTAACGGCCCAGAAATTTCATCCCGGTCTTCCCGGGAGGCCCAGGGGCATTTTGGTAATTTTGGTTCAGGCCGGTTTTGAAATTGAAAATTGCCGGAATAATTATAAGTCAATTTGAATAGGATCGGGATTTTTGGTGAAGGCATTTGGGCTCGGGAAAAAGTAAAAATAAATAGGGAATTAAATAGCGCGTCGAGTGAGATTCGAGCCAAGGACGTGTCGCAAGCTAGGCAGGGGTCGCTGCCAATCGAGCCACTGAGCGCTCTTGTGCTTCTAAACGCGCGATCTTCTATATGAGCCTGTTCGACGCCAGTTTTAGTTTAAAGGCCGAGCTACTCT
Organism: Sicyos edulis; assembly: GCA_036507275.1. NCBI lineage: Eukaryota > Viridiplantae > Streptophyta > Magnoliopsida > Cucurbitales > Cucurbitaceae > Sicyos > Sicyos edulis. The sequence continues at coordinate 5,190,766 of CM071856.1, read as the reverse complement.
TCTGTTTCCCCATTTCTCCTTCGCGATTCTTCCTCCGACCGACAACGATTTCACTTGCGATTTCTTCCTTCTCCAGCTCCATTTCGACCGTGCTTCTTCTCCCAATTCGTAGTCAATCTCTCCCCGAGCAGCAGGTACATCTCTTTCTTCTTCTTCTCGTCCAAAATTCGAGCTCTTCTCCCCTGTTTCGGGCTTCGCCATTTCCGGCCGAGTTGAGGTGATTTGAGGTATGGGTTTTGTGCAGCTAGTGTAGGGGAGTTCGCCATCAAAGCATCGCTCGTCGAATCCCCGTGGATCGCTCGAATTTGTTTCCTCTTCATCGCCCCTGTTTCGCGCAGAACAGAGCCAGACGCAGAGCCTCGCCGCTTTTTGCGCGCGCGCGCTCGCCGCACCGCGCAACGCGTCGCTCGAGCCCCTGCTCGCCGAGTCGTGCCAGCGCGAGCGCCCAGCCGAGCCTCGCGCCACTCGCCCGCACGCCCCTGTGTCGCCCGCGCGCGTCCGCACCCCAGCTGCGCACCCAGCGCGCCCAGCTCGCCCATTTCTGCGCCCCAGCGTGCCCAGCCAGCCCCGTTGCTGCCCCGTTCTTGCAATCGGCCCGTTCGTCGTGCCTCGTGAGTTGCTCCCGAGCTGAGCCTCGTTTATTTTATTATATTTAGGCCTATTGTGTGATTTTTGTTGTGATTGATAGGTTCTCGGTAGCTAGTTCGGGTTCGTTCGCCATTTAGGATTTCGTATCAAATCGTCCCTGACCAAGGTAAGGATTTCTTACCGGAGTTGTGTGGACCCTGCGATATATTATGCGATTGCTGATTGATTGCTTGTTTGTGTTTATTGACATGTGTAGCTAGGTATTCTATTCTGAATTCCCGATTAGCATGATTTTCCTGATTTAATTCTCATGTTAATCCATGCTAGGTTGTTCCCTTCTAGAATGCTCGTATCTGTTCCTTGCTTCGTAGTATCATGCTAGGCTCGTTGTATTCTTATTGAGCACGTATTGGATTTTATGAAATTATTTGCTGTTTGCTAGGGCAGGTTAGAAGTGCAGGTAGATAGCATCATCCGGGCCTGATGCATAAAGTACCTTGCATCCATGGCAGGGACGTCGAGCAAGTCATTCCGTCCCTGGACCCCGTGAGGGATTAGCTAACCCAAGCGGTAGGCCCTGCAATCTTGGGTGAGAGAGGCAGTTGTTAATGCCCCAACGGTCGGGATGATGACTTGGCATTGCCTTGTACCCGGCAGCCGGCATGTCCTCAGCATGTTTGGCAGTAGCCCCTGATTGCCACATGTTAAGGTAAGGACGGATTTGTGGTGTAAGCCTACCATGACCGTTTCCTTAGCCTCAGGTGCGGTGGTTCAGGCTGACATAGTTTACGTGTCCAGGTCTCACACCCCTATGTCAGTGACACCGATCCAAAGAATTAGTTAGGCGTGGTGACTGGACATGGGCAGCTTGCCTCGCACCAGCAACCCTCATGGTCTGCAGTAGCACGCGGTGCATGCTTATGCTCATTACAGCGCCGACTGGAGAGCTCCTCGGGATTGTGAGCCAGTGTACCTTTCGTCGACAGTAGACAGGCTGAGGCCGAGACTTGTTTCTCGTATAGGGCGACTGTGTGTGATATCATTTCCGGACTAAGACCCTAGTTTGGCATCCGAGGCCCAAGTGTGGGCTAAGCTATGTGCTCTATTCTGTGTTTATATTCATAGCTTGCATACGCTCATCGAGATGACCATGTATATCGTATTGTACCCCGGTTGGGGACTCAGTACCCTTATTCTGTGGTTTTCCACAGGTAATCGTGGTGCGCGACAGGATGCCTGAAGGAGGAGCTGTGATCATGGGGCCCAGTCTTCCAACTCTGATTTTTGTATTATGACTCTTGTGTGTTTTGTTTTCCCCTGAATGCATGTAGCCGGGCACGGAGCCCTAGGATGTTTGTAAATGTTTTGTGGATTCCAGCATTATTGTATCTAGACATGCTTTGAATGATTTTAAGAAATCTCTGATCGGAGTATACTTTGGAAATGTATTTATCTTGGAACAGGTGCTTGGAAACAGGGACAGGTTCCAGGGAAATTGTCTAATTTTTAAAGTGGTTATTTTGAATGTTTTGTTTTAATTGGAATCCGAAATCATGTCTGTTTTAAATTTCCTTTACTTTGAATGCATGCATTGGGGTAAGGGCCCATTTAGTGCCCCATTCGGGTCGGTCCCTTACAACCATCATCTGTCCTAGTGGCCTCTTCCGGTAGGTGTCGGGGTCAGGCAGGTCATGACTGCCCTCCTTCTCATGTACCAGGCCGTTGTCGTAGGTGTCCGAGTCAAGTGGGCCATGTCCGACTCCCCTTTCCACGTACACAACGGGTAAACCTGTGGACCATGCACACAACATATGAGGTTCCATGAGCACACACAAGATCTAGCACTAGAGATAGTAACTAGCACCAGAGTCACACGATATCTAGCCTAGCCTAGGTGAGTGCACTTGGCCCACCCGAGGGTTGGTGCGACCCGCAACATGTGCTCACAACTAAGGAAATCATTGTTCCGCACACAAGGTGACACGTGGATGAGATTCGACCCTTTGGTGCAGCCCAACCACGTGTCTCGAAGCAAAGAGTATCCATATCCTCGCTCGATTCCTAAATGGCACTAGCGAGTCACAACAACAGCAAGATATCGATCATGCAATCACGAGTCCCAAAATATGTGAGCTAGCTGCTCTTCTAGGTGGTCAACATGGTAACCGGGCCTAGCAATTCTAACGGCAACATAACATAAACGGACAACTCTTTAGGTAACGAACAGAGAAATCGAGCATAATCATGGCAGCATGTGTACAGTCAAACAAGGATGGAGTCAACAACATAGAACATGCATAAAACCCAAGGCAATTCAGTCAAGCAACAGGTTAAACAGATAAGCAGTTCATGGCATATATGAGTAGAGATACAATCGAGAGATGATGATACGATCACAAGAATATACAACAATAGAGATTTAAACATTTACGAGCTATACACGATCTCATGCTACCACGAGTAGAAAATAATAGGTTCAAATAATGAATAATAACACCAAAACATACATGTGCAAGTCATCCAACAATCAATTCTCGTAATTTCTACCATGCCACTATTCACATGCTTTAAACCATAAACTCGAATCATAATGAAGCTCTTTACCTTCTCGACGACTCGACCGAAACACCACGGGAACCCATGAGCTAAACGGTAACCCGAAACGATGAAACCCGAGAGCGCCTAAACACAAAACAATGCAGAGCATTCGTTATGGACAATCTAAACAAGCCAAAAAGGAGGCTAACATCACGAGAACGAGGTGAAGTTACTGCCTGGAAACCCCTCGCTGGAGCATGGCGGCGGCAGTGGCGCGTGGTGGCTGGCGGAGGTGCACCGTCACCGAACGGGGCGAGTCATGCCTCGTTTCAAATGTCTCGAGCTCAGGATCAAGGAATGGGTCTCGGATTTGCAAACGAACTCCTCTAGCTCCCGAAAACTACAAAAGAAGAAATGGGCTTCAAAACCCTCTCACCGAAAAACTCCATGAAAACCAACAAATCTTACCTTGTTTCGAAGCTCTCGACTCCCTGAGCACGGATTTGGTCTTGGAATCGCGAACGGAGCTCTCTAACTCCGAGAAAATACAAAAGAAGAAACGGGTTTCAAAACCCTCTTGCCGGAAAACTCCATGAAAACCAACAAATCTTACCTTATTTCGAAGCTCTCGACTCCTTGAGCACGGATTTGGTCTCGGAATTGCTAACGGAGCTCTCTAACTCCGTGAAACTGAGAAGGAAGGAGTGGGTTTTAGGTGGTGGTGGTTGTTGGGGTTGGATGAAGAAGAGAGAGAAAATATGGCCAAATAAAAAAAATACAAAAATAAAACCTTCTTTCCATTTAATCCATAAACCCTAATTTAACTTTAAAACTCCAAATTCCATAACCCAAAATAACTTTTGCATTTTAGCTTTTATTACTATAAATTTATAAATAACTTATCAAGGTGACTCATAGCTTAAATCTCATGGAGCATTAAATAATATAATTAGTTTGAGATTTATTATCATATTCAATAAAACACTAACTATACTTAAAAATTATCTAGAGTGTTATAATATTATAAAAATAAATTCAATAAAAACACTTAAATGATTTTAGAATTAACTAGGGTGTTACATCTAGATCATATACATATGTTCTAGATTGGTGAAGAGAATTCTAGAACATCATTTGCCTAAGAATTGTGGAGAGAATTCTAGAACATCATTTGAATAAGATTGGTGAAGAGAATTCTAGAATATCATTGGTCTAAGAATTTTTAAGAGAATTCTAGAATACACTTTGTCTAAGATGGTTGGAGAAAGATCTAGGTATCGAACTTGTCAAAAAATATCTACTCATACTTATCCAAAGTGAAGTTGTGGCAAAATCATGGCCACATGATTTACTTGATCACCAAGGAAAAATGTGGAACATTGGATCATACTTGGAGCCCAAGTTTATGAGTAGTATAAATAGGTAATGTCATTAGTTGGCAAACCATCCCAAAATCTCCCATGACATCCCATATCTAAGTGAGTGAGTGTGTGAGATAAAAATAGAGAGAGTTTCTCCTTGTATAAGAATTTGTTGCTACTTTGTAAGAGAGAAAGTTGTAACTCCTATTTTTATAATGAAGTTCTTCTATCCTTACCCGTGATTTTTAAACTAATTTATTTAGGGGTTTTCCAAGTAAAATCATTGTGTCGTTCTTTCTCTTCTTCCTCTTTGTTATTATTGTTATTCTCAATTTATTGTACCTGCGACCCTACTCTATTCGATCCAAACAATCATAACAGTTATATGAAACAATTTTGACTTTTTAAATACTCTAATGAAATGTTAACAAAGCATGGATTTAAATTATCTTAGCAAAAGTGAAGCACATGTATTTCAAAACATAATATTCAAAACCAAACAACATTTAACAAGTTGACCACATGATCCAAAGGTCAGTGACGCAATATTTCATTTTGGTTGTAAATCAGTTTAATACCAACATCACAGGTTCGATCTCGAGAATCGGTATTTTTCCCCCTCCCCCAATATCTATTTAAAAAAAAAAGTTGACCACATGATAAATTTTTGAGATCCTTTACAACATCAAAAAGACAGTAAATAATAAAACACTATATGATTGCTCGTAGATAAGATCTAAATTGGCTTGCTACTAAGTCAATGACAAGCATTCACACCATCATCTCTCTGAGACCTCTAATCATCCATTGTGCCACCATATGTGAATGAGTCCCGATCGCTCTCGGTTGGCTCCACCTAGCACAAGGCCAGGGCCCCTATTCACATGCTCCAAGCGATATATAGTCTAAAATAAGTTCACACAAGCTCTAATCAAGACTATTGATCAAGCTAGGCCTAACACCTTACCAATATAGAAAATCGGCTTTTGCCCCTCACGGGGTAATAACTAGAATATGTAACTGTTCACACGGGATTTTCGAAGAAATTTTGATTCGTGTAGTTGAACTTAAATTTTGAGATGATTTTGTGTGAAAGTAGTTCAATCTCTTTGAATTGACCATCTGATTCTTTCTCTTTGAATGTTTGTTTGGAATTGCTTGGCTTTCAAAGTGTTGTTTGATCTTCGAAAATTTGGAAAGTCTTAATTTTGATGGAATTTTCTCTGAAATTTCCAATTCTTAACTTCTTCAATGAAGGAGAGCTCCTCTATTTATTGGGCTCAACAGACCATAAATTTGGCCTTTTATGGGCCGCTGGGCCTAGCCCTTGGACTTGGCCTTTTAAGTTTGGATTCTCTAGTTTGGCTCACTAAATGAAGTTAAGTCTGGTTTAATTTTTACTCAAATTCGAGATAAATCAATTTTAAACCCAATTTAATTTTGAGAAATATTGTCTCAAATTTTAATTTAATTTCGTCGTTAAATTTTGAATAGTGACGTAGTAATCTATGACGGACCGAAATTTATTAGTAAACACAAATGCCCATTTTCGAGGTTTATACACAAACATGTGTTGATGAATCTCAAAAAGTATTATTTTGCATCGAAACATGAGTGTGCCCTTTTTTGCTTCTATCTTCAATTCTATGAAGCGTCAATTTAATGAGAAAGGTACGTATTTAGGTCATAATTTTGATCGTATCAAATTCTTATATACTTGAATGGGTAGTAGACCATCCTTATAGCATGGATAAAATTTTAATTCTATAATATGGATAGAATTAATTTTATCAAATTTAACTTTTATATAAAATTTGAGTAACACGAATAAATCTAACAACCTTAAAAGGTGGCTTAGAGGGTAAATCATTTTTGGAACATTTTATCCTTAATCCACACTTTAAATTACACCCACCCCCTAGAAACACCCACTTCATCCTAAAATATTTTTAAAAAAGTTTCTTTTAATGTTCCTTTAATACATTTAACATCCATTATGTTATGATGTTTTATGTTTTATGTTTTAAAGATTAATTATAACCTATTATTCCATTAATACTCGAATTTGAAAAGAAAATTATAACTCTCATTTCAATAACTTACTATTTAATTCATTTTCGTAACTTAAAAATTTAATTTAATTTTTTCATTAATTGTACTAAATGTTGAATTTAAAAGATGGGTAACTTCCATCTCCCACAACTTTTTATCTCTTTACTTTTATTATTTAATGAGAATATCTTTAATTATATTTAGTGGCGAAAATTGATAGGATTTGTAACTTTTGTTTCCCTACAACTATATATATTGAACTTTTTCCAACAATTTTCTTAAAAACAACTTGAGCATGGTCATTTGTAATTTGATGAAAGTTTTTTTTTTCTTTTTGCTATCTTCAACAATTTCAAAGTAGAGTTTTGTGATTCATCACCATTCCTTCCATGTTTATATTGTTTATGTGTGGTTGACTGTATAAGATTCTTGCTTTTGAAAACTTTAACCATTAGGTTCTTCTTCTCTCTTTGTAATTTAGAAGAAATAGGATGTTTATTTTGTAATTCTCAAATTATTCAATAGATTTTGAAATTGTGCTTTGTTGATTTATTTTTATTGTATATTGAGATTTGTTTTGTATTTGTTAGATCATTGTTAGTGTTTTGAAGATGGATGTGAAGAAGAAAATGGCAACCATAGATTATAATTGGTAAACAAAAGAAAAGAATATGCGAAACTATAGATAGAATGTTGTATTTTAATGGATTTTGTTTATTTTGTTTTTTTTAAGCTTGGAAAAGATGAAATCCAAGTTATTCATTTCTCTTTCCTTTTAATAATATATATGTGTGTAACCGTGTTTTTATTAACTATAGATAGAATGTTATATCTTCATGAATTTTCTTTATTTATTTTTTTTTAAGCTTGGAAAAGATGAAATCCAAGTTATTCATTTCTCTTTCCTTTTAATAATACTAGAACTTTGGAACGTGCTTTGCACGAGAAATTCTTTTTCTGCATGTGAGATTATATTTTTATTTATTCAAATACTTATAAATAATAATATATATATATATATATATATTTTAAATAAGTAAGTAAAATGTTTATTATCTACTTTATTTAAAAATCTCATACGACCTACTTCAAGATAAAAATGAAAAAAAAAATATAAATATCATAATATTTAAAGAAAATTATGAAATAATTTAAACTCTTTAAAAAATAAGTTTCTAAAATTTTACTTTGTACACAATATTTTTCATTCATTAATTTATTAATCTACGAACATTGAAACCATCTTTTCAAAAAAAAAAAACCTTGAAACCATCCCCTCCCTAAAATCTTAAAAATCATATTTGTGCTTTCTTATTTCATCTTATATCACTTTTTATTTTATAAATAATAAAAAATAAGGAAAATATTGAAAAAAAATTAAAAAAAATAATAAAATCTATTATCTACCTCTTCTATGAATTTTGAGGAAATATAAGTTTTTTAAATATTAATTTAAAACATAATATTATATTAAATCTATTGTTCTCTACAAAAACAATAATGGTGTATAGATTTATATTTAAAATTAAAATATATATATATATATATATATATATATATAAATATATAATTAGTAACATTGATAAAATTTAAGTAGTTTCGTATGTCAAGATATGAGTAGTACTTCAATGACATCAAGTATCATATCATAAGCAACAAATTACATGTTAAGTCATATCTATTATAATAACAAATTATAATAATAATATGAAAAAATAATAATTATAAAAAAAAATTACCTTTCGTTAATGGAAGAATGTGATAAACACTTCTTCAAAATTTTAAATACTCCATAAATTTAAAAGAAAATTATAAATTAAAGTTGAAGCATAAAATAAATAGAATTATACAAAGAAAACATAATAAAAATAAAAATAAAAATAAATGAAGAAGAAGAAAATGTTATGTACAGCGAATTAAATACACATTGAAAAAATTGTTTTTTACCTTCGACGCAACGGCTCCCACGAACACAACTCACTGTACCAATGTTAAGACTCCCAACCTGAACAAAATTTGTAATTTGTACAACATCAAAAGAATTATTAGTAATTTGAATTTTGAAGAACAATAAATTTGTGGTATTTATAAAAAAATTTGGAACCCAAGATCTTCTTTAAATTTGAAAAAAAAAAAATCAATATCTTCATTTGATTTTATAATTATTTAGTTTGAAGATACTAAATTTTAATTATTAATAAAAAGTACATTTTAAGTAGTAAAGATAAAAATAAAGATTACATGGATTCTCTTATCTTCTAACTTAATTTATGAGATTTGCTAAAAATATATTATCTTCTACGTATAACTTAATTTATGACAAATATATTATCTTCTACGTTATAAACATGATGAAAATCTAAATATTTAAATAATATTGTAAATATCTTTGCATTTTTTTAATATTTTAATAGAAAATTATGGCATGTTTGTAATTTAGGGTTGGCTTAAAGGGTAAAATTGTCCAAAAATGATTTTCCCCTAAATTTTAATTATTAATAATAAGTACATTTTAAGTAGTAAAGATAAAAATAAAGATTACATGGATTCTCTTATCTTCTAACTTAATTTATGAGATTTGCTAAAAATATATTATCTTCTACGTATAACTTAATTTATGAGAAATATATTATCTTATACGTTATAAACATGATAAAAATCTAAATATTTAAATAATATTGTAAATATCTTTGCATTTTTTAATATTTTAATAGAAAATTATGGCATGTTTGTAATTTAGGGTTGGCTTAAAGGGTAAAATTGTCCAAAAATAATTTTTCCCTCAAACTATACTTTAGGGTAGTATGATATATATATGTGTGTGTCTGTGTGTAACCGTGCTTTTATTAAACTATATATTGTCAATATTTATCTAATGTTGTTTCAATTTGGTAGTGAATCACAAAACTCGATTTTGATTAGCATTTTTTTCATGTTTAATTTAATTCATTTATAATCTTATAAGAATAAATTTATCATTACAAGTAACAATAATAACTAAATGATAATTATATATATATAAAAATAAAGACTTGAAAGATTAAAAAAATGTAAACAATATTATTTTAAAAAAAAATGTAAGCAATATATATTACTAACATTATTATAAGAAAAAAACTAAAAAATTCAAACAATTTATGTTGTGTGTTTTCAATCTCTACAATTGTTTTTGTAAAGTATTTAAAAAAATTGTTTTCGTAAAAAAAAAAAGAAAAAAAAAGAAAAGTAAATGAATGTCATTATTTATTTAACAAAAAAGTGTGAAATAAAATGTATTTAACAGTATGATAATGTTCCGTAAAAAAAACTTATGATAATAATAATAAGATTCTAAGCATTATTTAAATGGACAAAAAAGTATAAAACAATTACTTCTCTAAGTTTTGAGCAAAGAAAAAATTTCAATACTTAGTCATTTTTTTATTATATCTTAAGAACATAAAAATAAAAATAATATTTGTTTACAAAATATAAATTTTCGTATAATTATAAATTTATTTTTAAATGTTAGAAAAATTTATATTCAAATGACATAATGTATCATATAATAACAAGTTGGTTACAAGTTCAAATGTCAAATATTGTTGAATTAAAGAATATATGTTAAAAAATTTTATATTGTCTAAAGTTTAAAATAAATATTTGAAACATTGATAACATAAGAACATACTTTAGGCAGTTAAAACATCTATTCATTCTTATGTGGTCTAAAGTTTCTATCATCCTCTCATATTTTATTTTTTTTTGAAAAAAGAACCATTCATTAAGAACAAAGCACCAACATCATACAATCAACCTCCATAGCAGAGGCAACAGTAGGGGGGAGATTCCCCCTCCAAAATTCGACCATGTCCTCCACAGAAGAAGAGCTACCAATCCTACTAAGACGCATTGAATTAGTTTGTTTGGCCAACACATCGGCCACACTATTACAGAACCTACTACAATGCATAATACTCACAATACCTATAGAAGAGATCAACTCTTTAATGTCAACAACAATATTGCTAAACTCAGACAGATCATAAAGGTCCCCCCTAATAGCTTTTAACACCTCTAAAGCATCTAGCTCAACCATGATAGGGGGCCTCCACTGAAAATCGACCTCCAAAATATGCCTCAGACCTTCTCTCAGAGCCATCCCCTCTAAAGCCTTGATAGAAAGATTTTTGAAACCCGAACTCGAACCTATTAGCTTAGGTCTTCCCATCCAATCCCGAACCACCCACCCGATTCCACCAGTATCATGGCATAATGACGCATCCACATTTAGTTTCCAGCATCCACGAGGGGGGGCTTTCCACCGGCCCTCACTACGCCTCCTATTATTCCTCTCAATCCTAGTGCCACCTGCAAAAGTTATCAGATGAGAATTAATAGTCTTGATAATTAAATCACAGAGATTTTGGAACTCTAGTTTAACTTTATCGTGAACGACTAAATTCCTAAAGTTCCATAAACCCCAAATAATAATGATGGCCTTAAAAAGCTCCTCCTTAGGAATTTTGCGAGCAATTTCGTCCCAGAAATCAATACCATTCTCCACATTCCTGAAATAAAACTCAAAATCATTAAAACCAGGAAAGAAAAATTTCCAGATGCGAATAGCCATCTTACAACATTTAAGGATATGTATATTAGATTCGTCATTCCTCCCACACAGGATACAAACCACATCCGAGCTTATCCCTCTCCTAACAATATTGCACTTAGAAGGAATGGCATTTGAAATCACAGCCCACGCGCCCATCCTAATTTTAGGTGACATATTAACCTTCCAGAAGCAGTTCCACACCTTGGACCCCACCTCATAATCAGAAACAGAGCCCATATTCGGGTTCGCAGAGTTTAAAGCTAAATGGTACGCACTTTTCACCGAAAAAATGCCCCTCGAATTATTGTTCCAAATGATTTCATCAGAAGTCCCAGAGGAGCTCAGCGGGATATTCAGAATCACCTCTGCGTCAGCAGGACAACAAATATTATTAATCAGCTCACTATTCCAACAGTTACCGTTCCTGATTAAATCCGCCACATAGTTATCCTGCCACCCACTTTTCACCCCTTGAATAAACGGATTCCCTTCCCTGCTCAACCATGGATCATTCCCAATGATAATGCTTCTACCACTTCCCACTTTCCATTTATACCCCTTCTGAAAGAGATCCCTACCCCAAAGAATACTTCTCCAGGCTAAAGAAGGGTTTCTGCCCAAAGCCGCATTCAAATAATCACCATTCACAAAATATTTACCTCTTAGAATCCTAGTTAACAGACTATTAGGATTCCTAAGAATCCTCCAACTATGTTTAGCGAGCAAAGCTTGATTAAACAAGTTAAGATCCCTAAACCCCAACTCACCCATATCTTTACTCCTCCCCAGGTTCCTCCAACTCTTCCAGTGCATTCTTTTTTTTCCATAAGGATCCTCCCCCCACCAGAATCTGGCACAAAGGTTCTCCAAATCCTCATTAAAAGATTTCGAAAGCCTAAAGCAACTCATAACATAGGTAGGAATAGCTTGACCAACCGCCTTAATCAGCACCTCTTTTCCACCTTTAGAGAGGATCCTCCCTTTCCAAGAGTGGAGACACTTCTCCAATCTCCATTTAATAGACTGGAATAAAACTTTCTTATTCTTGCAATTCTGCGACGGCATCCCAAGATGGACACCTAAATTATCATTCACTTTCACCCCAAGAATCTTGCTCAATCTCTCTCTCTCCCTCCCACAAACATTCCCACTAAAAAGCATAGCAGACTTATCAAAATTAACCAATTGGCCCGACGCATCCTTATAACAATTTAAAAGATCTTTCATTTTCATACACTCCACCTCTTCCGCCCTGAAAAATAACAAACTGTCATCAGCAAAGAATAAATGCGATATTGGAGGGCAATGATTATTAATTTTGAAACAAAGAGAGGGGTTTAAAATCTCTTCCCTGATAAGCAAAGAGGAAAGGCCTTCCGCACAAATGATAAATAGGTAAGGGGATAGAGGGTCCCCCTACCTCAAACCACGTTTCGGAATAATCTCCCCATAAGGAGAGCCGTTGATTAGAACCGCATACCTAACCGACGAGATGCACATTTTAACCTTCTTAATCCAAGCCTGGGAAAAACCCAGCTTTTTCATCATTCCAAACAAAAAATTCCACTCCACTCTATCATAAGCTTTGCTCATGTCCAGCTTTAAGGCCGCCCAACCTTTTTTACCTGATTTTCTTTTCTGAATAGCATGAATACATTCAAAACCAATAACAACATTATCGGTAATAAGTCTACCTGGAACGAAAGCCGCTTGATTTGGAGAAATGATTTTATTCAGAATTGTTTTCAGCCTATTAGCCATAGCTTTAGCAATAATTTTATAGATTGTATTACACAGGCTAATAGGCCGAAAGTCCCCCATTTTACAAGAAACCTGCAACTTAGGGATTAGAACAATAAAAGTACTATTAATCGGCCCTAACTCCATACCCTCATTCAAAACCCCAAGACAAAAATTCACCACCTCATCCCCAACTATATCCCAATACTTTCGAAAAAATAAGGCATTAGTTCCATCCGGCCCAGGCGCCTTAGAAGGATTCATACCCTTTAACGCGAATTCCACCTCCGACCTAGTGAATCTCCTATCCAACTCCTTAGACTCCACCTCATTAATCTTTCTCTGAACACCCTTCAAAAAACTTTCCATCGCTATAGAGGAGCTATCTTGGGCCTTAAAAATATTTTCAAAATAATTTATGGCACCCCTTGCAATATCCGTCTCCTTAGACCACCATCTACCCTCGGCATCACAAAGACTTTCAATTCTATTTCTTTTCTTGAGTTGGGAAGCTCTCAAGTGAAACCATTTGGTATTCCTATCCCCCCATTTAAGCCAATCCTCCCTCGACCTTTGTTTCCAAAAGATTTCTTCCTCCTCTAACAAATTTTCAAGCTCAACCTCAGCTTTCTGAATCGAGAAAGACCGATAACCTTCTCCCGATTCATTCAGCTGAACAATCTCCAACTCTTTATCCGAAATAGCCTTTTTCAAAGAACCGTTTAATCTGTTCTTATTCCAGCTGGCCATCTCTTTCAGGCACCTATTAACACAACTATTAAGCTTAATAGCACTAGACCCTCTAGCATTAGACACCACCCAATTATCTTCAATTAATTTTTTGAACTCCTCAAACTTAACCCAACCATCCTCAAACTTTATTGAACGAGCTTTCCTAAACATTACATCCCCCGAACTAACCCAACGGAACTCAGAAAGAATTGGCCTATGATCCGAAGAGTGAAAGTTTAAGTGCTCAATCCGAATTCTACAAGATTTAGCAATGAAAAGAGGATTAGCAAAATACCTGTAAAGACGAACGCGTGTAGCCGTATTACTATCTTTCCGCTTAATCCACGTAAAAGGATCTCCCGTGAAGCCAATATCGATAAGCGAGCACTCATCAATCACCTGGCGAAAATCCTCCATACCCACCTGACTTCTTGTTGAACCAAACATCTGTTCCTCCTCATGCACAATCTCATTAAAATCACCTCCAATAATCCACGGGAGATTGAAACAATGACAAAGTCTCCGAAGCAATTCCCAAGACTCTCTTCGCTTGGACTGAACGGGATTCCCATAGAAGCCTGTGAATCTCCACCATTCTCATTGGTCCTTGATAGAGACATCAATATGACCTTTGGAGAACGAAGAGATCCTGACATCCAGAGACGAGTTCCAAAATAACAAAAGACCACCGCTTCTTCCCTTACTCGGAACACAAAAACAGCAATCAAACTCAAACGACCACTTAAAATTAACCACAACATCTTTCCCACACTTGGTTTCCGAAACAAACACAATATCCGGCCTAGTACGAAGCACCTCATGTCGAAGAGCCCCGACGGCCCGAGGATTTCCCAACCCCCGGGCATTCCAGCATAAGGTTTTCATTGCGTCCGACGAGACTGTTCCACAGTCTCTGCCGATATCCCATTGATATTATCAATGTAGTTCATTCGAGCTTTCTTTTCATCACCCTCCCTATCTATATTCTCCGTATTGCGTTTTATCACACACAACCTTGGTAAGCCAGCTCTCCCCTCCTCATTCTGGGAGCAATCTTCACTACCTCCAAGCCTTGCTCTACGCTTCCATTTCCCCCCACCCGTCTTCGTTCTCAAAACTTCCGTCCCATGACCCGCCACTAAAGATAGCGGCTGATCCTTAATGACGGGCTCAACTTCCACTTCCCTTTTAGAGATTTCTTTATTATCGACCTTAACATTCCCATTCGATTCCTTAACCGCTATAACCTCAAACTTTTTTAGCGTCGTCTGCTCCTCGAACCCATATGTCTCAGCATCTATACAAATCCCCTTTCCCTTTTTATCAATACTTGTCTTACATCTACTACGATGGCCATCTCCCAAATCTTCTTTAAAACTACCTGGCCCAACACCCTCTTTAAAATTCTCCATCCCTGTTGAAATATCCATTACAATTGGCTCACTAACGATTTTTGCCCCATTTTCCCCCTTCTGACCATTACCCACCTTATCCTCAACTCGTTGAAGCCCATTAGACCCACTCCCTGCTTCTTTAGCCGACTCAGCGATAACTTTCTGCAATATTTCCAATTCCAATAAATCCCTCGTATGACCTGAAGCCCTGGCTGGCTCTCTTCTCTGCACCTCCACCTCCCCCTTCTGACTTTGATTTTGACAGGACGCCGAAGCTTCCTTCCCCACGGAATTCGTCGCCGGTGAGCCGTTATTACACCCTTTAACCTTCTCCGGCAAGGGCTCCGGCTGACGAACCCACTCCTCACGTCTGTGATGAATATCGTTCCCCCCCATTTCATCTCGAAGATTTTGTGTTGTCTGCCTCCAACCATAGCCCCTTCCTCTTCCTCTCCCTCGACCTCCCATCTCATGGTCAACCGCCTGACCACGATCCCCTCTGAAGAAGCTCAGAGGTTCACGGAGCTCCTCACCAAAAGGAAACGGGACTCCTTCCCCAATCACCACGAAGCTGCATTTTTTAACTGAGTGACCAATTCTCCCACAGCCTGAACAGAATTCAGGAAGCTTCTCATAGGATATTCTAACCCATTTCTCCTCAGCCATGGTACCACTCTTAATTTTTATAGCTCTCCTTAATGGTTGCCTAATATCAATATTCACCTTCAATCTTAGGAACTTTCCCATATTTCTCTTATCCCCTTCATTATCCCATCCAACATAATCCCCCCATCAATTTCCCTAATCCTTTAGCACATTTTTCAGAATGACAGGCCGGTGGCACATCATGAAGCCTTACCCAGAAAGCCGAAAAGCCAAAATCGAGCTCCGATACTCTCTTATCCCCTCTCATTGACTCAAAGACCAGGAGAGCATTGTCAAAAATCCAGGGGCCAGCCTCAACCACTCTCTCTTTAACAATTTTATTAGAAAAGTAGCATAAAAATCTATTTTCCCCCAGAGATTCAAGACTTACCTCAGCATTCCAGATTTTAGGCATTAACGTTTTGAACATATCTGGGCTAATAAACTTCTCCGTAAGAATCTTACAGGCCATCGTGTTCTCTAACTCGCTGCCGAAGTCCTCAATAACCTTATCATCAAGCTCAAATACATCTTGAGCCTCATGGTCTGCTAGCACTAAGTTCTCCATCAGCTGCGCAAACTGAGCCGCTTCCATTCCTGCATAAAGAGAGCCCCCTTTCGAACACCCTAAAAACCCCTTCAACCCCAAATCCTCAAGACAACCTCTGATTCCACCCCAAAGAGGAACCCCACGGACACTTTGACAACTTTGACAGCCCCACACACAGCTTTGACAGCCCCACGAACGCTCCTCCGTCCTCTCCAGAGCGAGAGAGAGAGCCCTAGAAATTGGTCCTAAACCCTAATGTAGCCAAGCTTCAGCCCCGGAGTTGTAGTCTATCATCCTCTCATATATTTATTATTTTAAAAATTTTGAAATGCAAAATTTATTCATCTATTCCACCTTAACTTGAAATGCAAAATGAGAAAATTATGTTGAAAATTATGAAAAAATGAATTAAGATAAACGTTAAAAAAATTGTAAAAATAAAAGACAAAATTTAGTAATTTAAAGGCCAAAAATAATCAAAATATAAACACGTGTGAAGTACGTTAAGGTTTTCTTTTTTTGAGTACATATCGGGGGAGGGGGGACAAATACCGATTATCGGGCTCGAACCTGTGACGCTGGTGTTGAACTGGTTTACAACCAAACACTGAAACCATTACGCCACTGATTATCGGGCTCGCATGTTAAGGTTTTCTAGTTATACTTAAATTGGAGTAAAATTTGAACTTGAATATTGAATCCGACTTAAGCAAAGTAAAATTGAATACAATTCCTTTAGCTTCGCACTTAAGAATACAATTTTTGAATTTAACTAATATTAAGTTTCCCTTTTTAATGAGAAATTGTAATTTCGATTCTTCTTACAAAATAATTATAAATGAAATATTTACATCCATATTATAAGTACATTTTAATACTTATACACATTTTATCATTAATACCAATGATATGGCTGACGAACTTTTTTTAGAAGCCACCATATTTCTAATTATATTCTGAATTTGACTGTGCTAAGTTTTTTTTTTTTTTTTATTACGCCAACCATTATACGCCTAGAAAAAGAAAAATAGGTCAACCATATATTCATTTACATCTAAAAATTAGGAACATAACGGACCAAACCTTTTAAAATTCAAACAAATAACCCGATATTGTCACTTAAAATTCCAGATTTTCCTTAACCCAAATCTAAAAGATTATAACACGATTAGAAAATAAAAGATTTGGATTTCAAAATTAGCATTTAATACGATATTTTAGGGATCTTAGCCTCAAATCTTCGCTATAAATACTCAAACTCACAGCATAATTAAGCCACTCAATTTTTTTTCATTGTACGGCTGGTTCAAGAATCTCAATCCTTTATCCATCTTTTCTTAAACCCACAAAACTAAGGTACTTTTTTTGTTTCATTCTCTATGAAAACGCATAGAACACTAAGGAAAAAACATGGTTTATATTGAAGGTTGTATAATGTATATGAGGTTTATATTTTTTAAATTTATGAATGTGGTTTATATTTCTAATTCTAAACATGAACTTGGTCTCTATTTAGAATAATCCAAGTACAATAATGAACTGTAAATAAGGGTTTATCTTAGGAGGGACGGGTTCATATTCTGAATTGTTTTAATTATTTCATTTTGTAAAAGTGGGGAGTCCCTTCTCGTTATCGTCAATTTTTTTTTACAGGGTCGTTATTGTCAATTGTTTTGGAGCTGGAACTCCATATTTTCTAATATTATGGTATGTGTGTCTTTCAAAGCAAGCTTTGATTTTGCATAGTTATGTAAAAAATTTGAATGCAAATAAGATGAACATTGAATTGAACACACATTGTAGATAGAATCATTCTTGGCTTACCAAATTTGTTGTACTATACCGATAATGAGTGTATATATTGTCATTTACTAGTGCTAGCAACCACGGCTCAAGCCGCTCAACCGCACCGGTCACCCGAGCTACCGTCGGGAGTTGCAGGTGAGGGAAGTTTTTGTGTTCTTCCTGTTCTTTTCATATTTACTGAACTAAGTGTGTCTCACCTCTTTTTCTTTATTATTCCTTTTCTTTCTGTGCTCCTTTTCTTTCCTTTTCAATTGCCTTTTTTTAAACACATTTTTTTTTTCTATTCTTTATTGGAGGAGTAATTATGGAGTGATTAGTAAAGTGGTTATATTAATATCCATTTGGAACTAGTTATTTGTAGAGGAGTGATTGTATTAATGACTTGTTTGATGTGATTTTTTGTGGAGGATGGTAGGAGAGGTTTGTCATTATTTTTATTATTTTTAATGATATGATATTTATGATTTTTTTTCAATTTAAATGATAAAATTTTATTTATTTATTATTTCAAAAAGTAAGTGAAATATTTATGCTGAGAATTTCCTTTTTTATATGGTATCACCTCTTTTATTTATCATTTTAGTTTGTAATATTAAACTCTTATTGTTATTTTTTTGTGAGAGTATATTTTTTATAACTATTTTTTATGATATGAATTTTTTTTTTTTTTTTTTTTTGTATTTTAAAATCCCATGATTATAGTTTCAAAAAAAAAATCACATGATTATGAAACGAAAATTAATTTTATATGACGAAATGCATTCCTTAAATACCACATTATGGAAATGAAAATAATTTGAAGGAACTTATATTCTTAGATCTAATATTAGATGGGTGAGAAGAAAATATATATATTATAGAAGGAAATTATATCATAAAATAAAGTTTTGAAAACAAAATTAAATAATAATTTAAAACTGAAATTTTGAAAAAATCAAAATATAAAGTTAAATTCAAAAGATTAATAATAAATTGAAATTTTGAAGCAAATAACTAAAAAACCTGAAAAATGAAAATTTTAAAAATAAAAAATGAAAAAGAAGGAAAAAGTAACTGAAATATTAAAAAACTTTTTTCTCTGCTTTTAAAATTCACTTAAGATCCTTCACTTCTTGGTAATCCAAGATTTTCAATACATAGAGATGGATCAGCATTTTTACTCTTAAAATTTTTTCATATATATTTTATCAATTTTCGTTTTCTATATTTTGTAACTTAAAATTAAATAATATATTATTTGTTAGTATAGGATTATTATGCTTGGATTAGCAACTATCTATACATAATTAATTATATTTATATTTTACGTTTTGTTTTAAAATAAATTTTATTAAATTGAATGATTATTTTCAATAGTAATTTAAAATGCATGGTGTTTTAATTATATTTGAAAAAATATAATTGTCTAAACTCTATAATTGACTAATAAATTTATTTTAGTATTTTTATTAGGCAAGTTTTGAGTATAGTATTTAAATCAATAAAAAAATGTGTTATATAAATTAATGTGTAAATTAAGGTATGAGGGCATTTAAGACATTTCCATACATTTATTTAAATATTTAAATATTTTTAGATACTCGTAAAATTAATCATATAAAATAAACATGACTATCTAAGAATGTCGAACTTATATCATTCTTGGTATCTTTAACACCTTAGGATTTCAGTCATCTAGATTACTCTAAACTAAACACACTTATATTTAATACATTTTTGTGAAAAATATCTAAAGTTTCAATTTTTAATTTTCAAAATTAAATATTTCCAATCTCTCATATTTCAATAATAATCAATTTTAGTTTTTAACATAACACTTAACGGAAAGTGAGATAATGACTAACTCATTTTAAACTTAAATGATTATTGATGTGTTTGTTTTATTATGAATATAATTTATTTTTAATTGTCAATAAGAGGAGCACTTTAGTGGCATGTACATTTAATGACCATACGGTATTAGGTTCGAGTCTTCATGTATTAGTAATCTAAAAAAAAAAACTTATTTTAAATTTTTTTTTTTTCAAAAAAAACAAAGTGCCCCATATTCAAATGGAAAACATTTGAAAATGGTTCAGCGTTGACGAAATAAATTCAATGGGCTTAACAGTAACATTTTCTGTTTGAAATGTTAGATTTTCGCAGTTAAAATCACTGATTTCATTATTTTTTTTCATATATTAATCGCTTCTTCTAAGCAACGTGTTGGGCTCTTTTTTTTCTTCCTAAATAATTAAAAGGAGAAACGAAAATGGTTAGTTTTTTATTTTTTTATTTATTATTATTATTGAAAATAGTTATTCATTAAAAGAAAATGGTTATTCATTTTCCAAACAAAAACTCAAAATCCATTATAAAAAAAAAACTAGAAGTTAAAAGCAAAAAAAAAGAGGTAGGGGAAATGGAAAAGCAAGAAAGTAAGGGTGGGTTTGGGGCACCGGTTTGGTTATTATAGACGGAAGGTTATTATAAATGGTGTTTGAGGGGCAAGTTATTATAATAGGGATTATGATAAACGGTGTTTGGGGGGCTGGTTATGTAACAAAAAGTAATATATGTAAGGTTTAGGTAAACGGGCACGCAGGTTTAGGTAAACGGGCACGCAGGTTTAGGTAAACGGGCACGCAGGTTTAGGTAAACGGGCACGCAGGTTTAGGTAAACGGGCACGCAGGTTTAGGTAAACGGGCACGCATGTTTAGGTAAACGGGCACGCATGTTTAGGTAAACGGGCACGCATGTTTAGGTAAACGGGCACGCAGGTTTAGGTAAACGGGCACGCAGGTTTAGGTAAACGGGCACGCAGGTTTAGGTAAACGGGCACGCAGGTTTAGGTAAACGGGCACGCAGGTTTAGGTAAACGGGCACGCAGGTTTAGGTAAACGGGCACGCAGGTTTAGGTAAACGGGCACGCAGGTTTAGGTAACCACCGTTTATAAGGTAAACGGGCACGCAGGTTTAGGTAACCACCGTTTATAATAAACGGTGGGGCAAACACCGGTTGGGTTATTATATATATATATATATATATATATATTTTTTTTTTTTTTTTTATAATGCTCTTTTCGGGGTTTTCCTTTTTTTTCTTTTTTCTTTTTGATAAAGCGTCTTTGGGTTTCTTTTTTTTATTTATTTTTCATTAAAAACAAAAGTTATATTAATAATAAAATAACCACATCATCGTCATTCAAATTTAAAATGAGTCTAGTCATAATTTTAATCAAACATTTTGTTAACCCATTAACAGTTCTATTATGTTATGGACTAATTGAATAATTGAAACTTCACCCAAACCTAAGGACAAGGTATTTTTCTCTACATTTTTTGGTAAAGCGAGAACGAGGTCCACCATTTATTTGCAGAAGGATTTTTTTAAGAAACCCTTTTTTTACAAGCCTTTTTTTCAAACATCATGATTTTTTAAGTTAAGTTGGGGGAGAGGGACAAAAAAACTCTATATACGATGCACAACTACTCTCAAATAATGTGAGAGCCAAATACTGATTTTCAGTGTCAAACTCGTGACCGTAGAGTTGAAATCGATTACCATTCATCTAGATAACCAACTCATTCGATTATCTTATGTAGGATCTGAGGCCTAACGTAAATGCTCTTTTTATATATTCTTTTCTAACTTTTTTAATTTATTTACAACCGATATATATATATATATATATATATATATATTATTTCTTTGTTTTTTGTGTCTCAAAACATCGAGGCTATCTTATGTATGATTTGAAATCACTATAACATAGACACATTGATATACCATCTCTTAAGGGGCAATTAAGTATATATATCATTCTAAACCTTAAGGATGTGAAATTTCAACACTACTAAGGTTTGGGATAAATGGTGTATGTGTCCCCTTGCTCTTGGTGGGGGTCTTCATTGACATTGATTCGTTGATTGACTTCATTGATCGGCACATTGAGTTGTTCCTTATGGTTAGAAGGATAAGGATCTGTAGTTGGGTGAAATGTTTATAAGAAAAAAAACAAGAGTCAAATTTGTGAAAAAGATTATAATAAAAAAAACATGGAACTTTAGAAAGACATCGTAGGCAAGTCCAATTTTGGGCATGGGCCTTCAAAGGTGTGACCCACGGTTAGAGATTTTTTTCCCTTCTTTGGCTTTTTTCAATGCCGATCCTCGTTGCTGCTACAATTCTTTCCATCATCTCCAAGAATGCGTTTAGGGTGAGTTACGACCTCGAGCGCAGGTGCATGTTCACTTTCTTCCAATTCTTCAACATTCATATCTCTATAGGTTTTAGGTTTTAGTGGGAGCAGTTTTATCCATAAGAAGCTGGATATTATCTTTCATGTACTTTCCATGCTTTTCTGCCCATCATTTTTTGTAACGCTTAGTAGTTTGGGTATAAAGGTTTAACTCACATGCAGGAAGTATATTCTTGAAGAGGTTAGAGGTTTCAATCCAAATTCTTCAATAATAATAGACTTTGTTGGGATTAACGTAAGGAGAATTTTTGTTTAATTCCTTAGGCACATCGATACAGGTTGTAGGCCTCAATGGTGATCAATTTTTCATGATGGAAAGATAAATAGCATGATTGGAGACTTAGGAATTATGATGAAGACGAAAATGATAATCCTTTGATATCATGCAAAGTTTTGGGCGTATTCTAGAATGAAGGTTCACATGCCACATTATAGTTTCACCTTGTTGGATTAGTTGATGGGGCTTTAAAACCACTAAAGTATCGTGCATCTCCTTATCTAGAGAAGTAAAGCATCCCCAGACCTTTGAAAAAGATTTTTGGTTTATTATAAGTGTCGTGTCCAAGAAGCCATGTTATGTATTTGACGAAGACAATGATAAATATTCTATAGAACTGGCACAACAAGGTTGAAGATTTTTTGTTCGGCCACGAGTGATGCAACCTTAAAAAAACTAGGACGGAGTAGGTGGTCACTTCTTAGAGAGAATATGAACATACATAGCCAGCATGAAAAGGAAAGCAACCAAGTACATTTCATCCTTCATTCTTTTTTTGTCAAATCACGAGCCTCTAGAATAGATCCGTTAGGGTTATTAATGGAATAAGAGCACAAATTTTTCTTTGATCTTCTACTAGAAGGCTATCTGTTCCTTTTCTCCTCTCTAAACCAAAACGTGATCCACGTGTCTATTTGAATCGTTTGTCTCTCTATTTACTAGGAAGCAAAACAACGGTAAGCATAAAAAGGATGTTGACAACTAGTTAAGAAGGATTGAGACCGCCAACTTGGTCCCAATAGTTCTTTATAACTAGGGATAACTTCATCGTAAAATGCACCTTTGATAGGAAGACCACCCGATTGCCACATATCCCACAGCGAAATAACTATTTTCCCAGATGATGTATGAAGGATGTTTTGTTGAAAGACACTAGACTTTAAAAAAGGCTCGCATCACGTGGCTATTGAGGTCATAGGTATATAAAGAGAAAATTATTGTTGCTAATATCCTTGCATTCTTCGGTACTTCATGGTTTTAAGAGGCTATAAACTCTTACCATTTCTAATAATGCTCCACAAAGGAAAATTTGTAACTAAACTTAATTCAAGGCCCGAACGAATATGATCTTCTATAATGTGATGCCCTAACAACGGTTCTAGTTTCACATTTTGGCTTGTTCTATGTATATATAGAAGTTTAGAACACACGTTGTAGCGGATGAATATTTATGTAAGGATCTCTCTATAGATTTGAAATCTCTCTGAAATAGACCAATGTCTTTTTTCCCATAAGAGATGCTACAAAAGACCTTTGAGGTTTAGAATGGATAGATACTCCACCATAAAAGACCTTTGAAGTCTATTTCATAGAGACTTCAGATTCTACAAAAGATAATCATGTTTTCTTCAGCCATAAGGATCAATCTTTTCGTTAGGGAACTATTCTTCCAATCTTTACCGTATAGAGAGATAAGGCTTAATTAAGGAAATTTGATTTTTCAACCAGAATGGTTTATAGATATATCCTTACATAAATATTCATCATCTACAACGTAGGTTCTAAACTCTCGTATACATACTATAAGTCCAACTGTGAAACTAGAACCGATGTTACGACGTCGGGTAATACTAGAACCGATGTTACGAAGTCGCGTAATAGAAGATCATAATCGGGGCCCTCCATTTAAGTTTAATGGAAAATTTTCCTATGTGGATCTTTATTGGGAATGGTTAGAGTTTACAGTTTCCTGAAAGCATGAAGTATTGAAGAATGCGAGATATTATCAGCAATAATGTTTTTTTTTATATCTATGATCGCAACAGCCAAATGATGCGAGTCTTTTTTGAAGTCTGGTGTCCTTAGACAAACACTCTTCATACGTCATTTTGGGAAATATCTATTTCGCTATAGGATATATGGCAATTGGGTGGTCTTTTTATCAAATGTGTGTTTTACGATGAAGTTATCCTTAGTTCTAGAGAACTTTTAAGACTATCAGTGGGTAGTCTCAATCCCACCTAACCAGCTGTCAACATCATTTTGCTTCCCAAAAAATAGACAAACAAACGATTCCACTAGACACATAATCTCGTTTTGGTTTATAAGGGAGAAAAAGTATAGCAAGCCACCCAATAGAAGATCAAAGAAAAATTTGCGCCCTCATTCTTATAGCCATAATGGATTTATTCTAGAGGTTTGTGATTGGACAGAAAAATATAAGAGATTTTACATGTGCTTAGAGTAAAAGAAAATATGAAAGAGGAAATATACTTAGCTGTTTTTCTTTCCTGTTGGCTATGTATGTTCGTATTCCCTCTTAGAAGGCCACCTACTCTGTCCTAGTGTGTTTAAGGTTGCATCTCTCATGGTCAAAGGAAAATACTTCAACCTTGGTGTGCTAGTTCTGTCAAATATTTATCATGGTCTTGGTCAAATATATAACATCTCTTCTTTTATTGGGCACTCACACATCTGTTTCCCTATGCATTATTTTCATGGCTGACTTGCCCACAACTTTGGCATTCATTATAAGCCCAAAAGCTCTATCAAAGGTCCAAAGATGGCTGACTTATCTGGAAAAGAAGGTGCACAATACTTCAATATTTTGAAACCAGTCAACTGATCTAGCAAGGTGAAGTTATAATGTGGCATGTGAACTTTTTTAGAAATAAGGCCAAAACTCTCCATGATGTTTAAGAATTATCATTTTTATCTTCATCATACTTCCTAACTCCTCGATCATACCATTTATCTTCTCGTTATAGAAAACTGATGACTATTGAGGCTAATAACCCGTATCGATTTAGTTGCTAATTCGACTTTTACCAAGATTTGCCCAATGAATCCAATGAAAATTCACCTTGCATCAATCTCAACAATATCTTTTATTACTGGAGAATCTGCACATAACTTTTAACCTCTTCAAGAGTAAACCTTCTAGCACGTGAGTTAAACCCTCATAACCAAACTACTAGGTCTTACAATGAATGGTGGGCAGAAAAAATTGGAATAGAAGATAATATCCAGCTTCTTATGGATAGTTTTACAACTACTCCTACTAAACCTGAAACTCATAGAGACATGATTGTAGACAAAGTGGAAGAAAGTGAACGTGCACATATGCTCGAGGTCGTAGCTCACCCACCTTAAACGCATTCTTAGAGATGATGGTAAGAGTTGTAGCAGTAGGGAGGATCGACATTTGAAGAGGCCAAAGAAGGTGAAAAAACCTCTTGCCATCTATCACACCCTCTTTGAAGGCCTCTCAAAGGATAAAGAGCACCCAAAATTGGACTTTCCTACAATGAGCATCCCTCTTTCTAATGTTCCATATTTTTTGTTATAATTTTTCACAAGTTTCACTTTTTTTTTCTTATCGACATCTCACTTAGCTACAAATCTGGATCTTCCTCACTATATGAAACAACTCAATGTGCTTATCAATGAAGTCAATCAACAAATTCATGACTATAAGGACCCCCACCAGGAGCAAGAGGACATATACACCATTTATCCTTAACATTTAAACCTTAGCAGTGCTGAAACTATTTTTGCAGGAAATCGTCCCATTACCCTTCACATGTAGACATATTCCAAAAATTTATTAGAGAATACAACATTTGAGAATGCATGCGCCTTTGAGTCAAAGATGGAGATAATATTCTAAGGCATCTAGACATTTTCTATTGTTGATTTAACTCGCATTCGAAGGTCAGTGAAGGAATATCTTGAGAACATACAGACATATAATGACTTGAAATACACAACTTCTCTCCATCATGCCTTTACTAGTGAGAGTCAAGTCCTTTTATAACTTAAAGAAGATAAGGAGAAAGCGTTGTCACATAGAAGAAAGATTCCCTGTGCAAGCAATTGAAAGACGTATCTCGAAAGATAAAGGAGCTAAAGGTCGAGAGAAAAAAAAATTCAAACTTATTTCCACAGAAGCAACACTCCTAAGCCAAAGACAACAAAAAGCTTCCAAGCTCGAGGAAATGCTACCTGAAACTAAGGAAGTCCAAGCTACCAACAAGGATAATAGGCAAACCCTATCAAGGTTCGAAGAAACCCTTGAAAGCGCATGACGAGGGTTGTTGAATTCTAACGGGACATTTTATCTTTTCATTATTATTTTTTATCACATTATAGAAACTTGCAAACCTTTTTTTTTTTTTTTTTTTGCCCTCATTGTATTTGTTGCTTCGGTATTTACTTTTTCTTATCATCATCATAAATTAAATGACATCTTTTATTATGACTTTCTTTTTTTCTATATTGTGATTGAATTTAAAGCTTGATACATTTTTTCCTTTGTTTTTTTCCCTTTTTAATTGCCTATGTAACATTTTATAAGGATTGAGATCAAATCATAACGTAGTTCCAAATACATAACTTGGGTGATAACACTTTTTTTATTCAACGACTGAACCTAAAGTTTCCCTTAAGTTGCCTACTTACCCTTTTATAAGAAAAGGGGTTAAGTTATAATGTAGTTCATTTACATAGCTTGGGTCGTTCACATTTTTTGTTCATATGGGCTAGGAATAGCTTGCATTTTATACTCATATGTCTAGGAGTGTTACATCATTAAGCATAGAACTTTTAAGAAATTTTCTAACTGAGCTAATCCTTATTCCATCTTTATCAATTTTTTTAGGCTCCATTAGTGTAAACTTCTTTAACAACATAGGGTTCGTACCATTTGGGTGTGAACTTATTTCCTATATGTTGCATCGTGATGATAGGTCTTCTAACGACAAGCACTAGGTCCCCTCCCCAACTTGAAACAAACGAGGCTTGATATTTTTGTCAAAAGCTTTACTCATTCGTGCTTGATACATTGTAATGCTTGCTGAGCTTCAAGTCTTCTTCCATCCAACTCCTCTAACTCTTGAAGGCAAAGTGTTCCATTTTCTTCGACTATCAACTCTTCTTTTACAACCATATAAAGTGACAAAAGTTCTCTTTCCATTGAAAATATGACTTCTACTCCATAGAATAAAGAATACGAAGTAACTCATATAGGCGTACGATGCGTTGTTTGATAGGCCCACAACACTTCACTGATTCTTACTTGCAAATCCCTATTTGCCTTGGAGACTATCTTCTTTAAAAGATTGTATAGGGTCTTGTTGAATGTTTCAACCCCAACCCATTTGCAACTGCATTGTGCATGCATGACGAACTGTGTGTCGTGTGTTGTTGGTGCTTTAGCATTCTCGCTGTCTAACTCTAGCAGCGTCTAAATAAGAGCATTCTCAGTTGTTTGAGGGAGTGATAACGAATCTTTTATGCTAAAGGAGGACATACCCTCAAGCTCAATAGCACCTTTTAAAGAACTCGTCGAGTCATCACTTGTGCAAATTACATTACATGACATGTAGCAATGTCAATCGCTTATTCTTCTCCATCAACAAGAAATATGTTTAGAAAGAAATCGGTTAATGTTATAGCATGGCTCACTCATAAAAGATCTTTGCTCTCTTCCATGACGGGCTTGGGATTCTTTGCAATTCTTTTGCCTCGTTTCGTTGGAAATTTCTTCCTTTTTGGCCCTTAAAGTAGGCATGATTCCTTCTGAACATAAGTTTGACTTTTTTTCATTACACTGGGTTACGATGGTCCAACATTCATTCTCATAATCAGTTGGCTCTAAAATACATCTTTCTTGAGCTAAGCTTGTTGAAAGTTTTCTTCTTGAAGGCTGCAATCTAAGGGTTTCTTCTATAACTAAACAACAATAGGCTCAATTAAACCCTTGGGGCACGATTTTATTAAGGGGACGAAAATACATAATGAACATCATTGGGCGGCTAGGGTTAATTTGAGTTTATATAGACACTTGTAGGATCGAAGGCAACACTAGAGGGGGGTGAATAGGGTTCGCCAACTTTTAAGTTATTTAAAAATAAAAATAATACTTTTATGATCTACATTTTGTTAATCTGAAATCACCAAACAATAAAATAATAATATGCAAGAAGTAAAATCACGAAAAGTAAAAGTGAAGGAAGAGAGAAAACATCAAAGTTTATAGTGGTTCAGAAATCCTACTCCACTCCCCAAGGCCCTCCTTGGGTATTTTACTAAACGATTCTCTTGCGGGTGAGAACCAAACTTGCAACCCTCTTTTTAGGCTAAAGAGAAACTTAAATCTTTTTCAAGGGTTCAAGATTAAACCACTACTACCCACTTTTTTTTAAGGTTAAAGAGAAACTCAAATCCTTTTATTGGTTCAGGATTAACCCAATTACGTTTTATCACAACCCAAGGTGTTCCCAAACCTTAATACAAATCTCAAATAAAAAATAAAAAAAACTTTCACAAAGTACCTCTCGTAGGCAAGATTCGCAAGTTTTGCGTCGACAACTTCTTCACAAAATTTGCAATGCACCGAATCAAGAACGTGTGAAGTAAATGAATCTTTTTGGAGCTGTTTTGAATCTGATAGTTTCTGTCTTAATTTTGTTATGGAGGCTATGGATTTAATAGGGAGAAGATGAAAGGTGTCTGTTGGGTTTAGGGAAAACTGATCGACGGACGAGATTTGATGAATATATTATGAATGGTGACCATTGGATTTAGGAAAAATATAGTATATGGCTAAGATTGAATGAAGATAAGATGGGAAGAGTTATGGTTCAAAAGGAAACAATTTGAAAATGAAATTTTTGTTTTTTTCATAGGCGATTTTTTTTTCAAATATTCATTTGTTCATATCTTCTTCATTTTAACTCCGATTTTCATGATTCAAAATGTGTTGGAATCGTCTCTCCGAGCTCTACATAATAAAAACTTAAAAACTCCAAAAATATTAGTGAACAAAATTTAATTTTGTTATCATCAAAACATTAATTAATTAATTTGAGATAATTCCAAAAAAGGCAACAACACTCTCATTAAACCCTATTATAGATTACAGGCCCAAAATACAAAAAAGCCCATTAAATAATAAATATATATTTCGTTTAGGTTTCCCCAACTAACTAATCGTACGGCATTCAATCGTTCGAAACATATCTCAACACCTCCAATCGATGCAATCCATCTTCAATGTTTCTTAGAAGCTTGACCATCTTAAACTTATTTTCTTTAACTACATATGACTCATTATTAAATTCAATCACTCTACCATTGTATCTACTTAATATAAACATGCCAATCAATTTTTTTATATATATGTAAAACATCCCTTAAGATTAATTTTAATCCTAAATCGTTCAAGTATAATGTTGAAATATAATGAATAGACAATTTAGTATCATTTCCATCCATAATATTTTTGGCAATAGATGGCTCACCTTTAAGGCCATACCTCATAAGTTTTATAGGAAAGTCATCAGATCACTAGGCGATTCTTCTGATTTTTTATTTAGACTGTTACTTCTTTGACTTCTAGCTAGGTGTGATTCTTCTTAAATATATGTACCTACGATAACAAACAACACCCCCACATGCCCGACTTTTTCACAAATTTTATAAATGAGAAATTACATCGAATATAAGGGAATTTACCCTAACGGTGTAAGATCTAGATTCAAAAAATAAAAAACAATAAACACAATCAAACAATCGCGCAAGCTTTTCGCTTCGGAATTGTGAGAGACAATGCACACAAACTTTCTTTACAACACTTTTCTTTATTTCTCTAAAACTCTCTCTACAATTCTCTCGTTTTCTCTCTAGCACTTTCTCTTTCTTTTTCTCTACGATTGTCTCTACAATTCACCATGAATGAACACTCTATTTATAGCCTATTACAAACTTGGTCTCTAAGTTCTTGCTAAAATAATAAAATCTACTAATTCCTTAATTACTCTCCTAAATTGACAATCCATTAACTCCTTAATTGTTTACCCAATAATTCCTAAATTAAATATTCCAAAAATACATTAAAATATATTTAAGTTTATTCCAACAAACAACACATTCTCTCTTGTATTTAATTTAATTTGCAACACAATTTCTAAATTAATTCACTATAGTATATGATTTCTATTAGTGATAGAACTCAACCAATGATAGAACTCTATCACTCATTGAATTCTATCGGTGATAAAACTCAATTTGAATTTCCTACCACAAATGTATTAATTTTGATTTTGTGCTATGAATGAAAATACTTTGTCCTTTTTTATTATAGATAGATGCAAAATCCGCTTGAATGTAAGATGAATACATTTTCTTTTTTAGCTATTCATCCTCGTCCACTATTAGTCTATTCATGAAGATTTATAAATTTGATTGAATATCTGTTGCGGTCACAAAAAAATTTTTAATCAATTTTAAGGAAAAAGTAAAAAGCAAAAAGTAAAAATTTTGTGGCACCAAATGGTGTCACATATACCCTTAAGAAGTGAGCCCTCCTTAAATAAGGAGAGAAGTATTTCTCTTACACAATATGATCATATGCCTAGAGTGCAACTCCCCGTCGCGAGTCAAGACATGAACTCCCATCTAGGTGCTAAGCTGAAGCCATTTATCGGCGCTCATTCTTGAGTCGTACGTGTGTAGCCAAGTGCCCTTTGCACTGCCGAGACCTATTGCATGTGTTGTCGTCCCGTACGTGTTTTTCACGTGCCACCCACCTTGTTTTTCATGAAAAAGTGTTAGCTCGCGCACGTGGTAAATTTCATGTCCCTTGACCTATTGATCGGTTATAAAATTAAATAAGTGTAATTATTTTTTTAATAAATTAAATGTATGCATGATTAGAGTGAATTATTTAGGTTACCTTGCTTAGAAGCTCATTGTTTGTTTGGGAAGCTTGATTGGTTCAGTTCTATAAGTATTAATCAGGTAAGAGCTTTCCTATTGTGATTTATGTGGTTCTTGTACGAATAATTATTGATTGCAATTGACTGAATGGTTGACTTGTATGCTTGATATGTATTCCAAAATTGACTTGTTGAGCATGTTTCATGGATTTATGTTTTCCTGAAGCATGTTGACTAAGGCTAATGTTTATAGTTGTCCAATTGTTGTTATTGCATGGTTTATTGGGCTATTTATTATTGTTATGCTAGTGTGTCGGTTGGGCATTGATCCGTAGCTCGGCTATACTAAAAATTTAATCAATAATGTTCAAACCATTCTACACTAGTATATGCAACCAAGATATATGTATCAAATGATAGGTATACTAAGTCATTGTCTTTATGCACTAGTTTTTCTATATGTATTTCTTCAGAGGAATTTCAGTATCATTATCATCAATCCCATTTGAATAATTTTGCAATTGTGAACAATTTACCATACTATTGATTTGAAGCTTCCAAGACTTTGGAGACATATTTTGGGGTGAACCATGCCCTAACATCTCAATATTCTTCAATTTGGGCAAACATGCTGAAGTACGACCCACCTTTGCATTAAAATTCTCACCCATTACTTCCACAATCCTTTCATTTAAAATTTAAATAATTGCAATGAGACCCACCAATTGACTCTCCCCACCCTCTTCAACAATTAATTGCACTTAGTTTGACTTATTAGTTTCTTGATTTAGTTTGGTTCGTACAAATGCCCTTATATCTTTTGCTATGAAAAAAATTCTTTAATTGACGAATATATAAGTAGGAATTTGAACTTCTAAATTTAAGATTCGTTTGATAATTATTTTATTTTTAGTTTTTTGTTTTTAAAATTTAAGCCTATAATAATTATCATACTATATTTTTTTTTTCTATGATATCTACATCTTACTTATATATTTATAAAAATCAAGCCAAAATTTGGAAAAAAAAAAGTATTTCAAAAGTTTGTTTTTATTTTTAAAATTTAGTTAGAACTCACCTACTTTCTTAAAGAAAGTTAGATATATTGCAAAATAGATGAAACACATACTAGAAAATACATATAAAAATAAGCTTAAATTTTAAAAATTAAAAACAAAAAATCAAATAGTTACGAAACGGAGCCTAAAAAAATGTAACAATATGTTTTAAAAAATCTATACATAAATTGGTATGCTCTTTAGTTATATAATATAGATAGAAAACAAAAGATTTATTGGGGGTATTACCAAACCCAAACAAAAAAAGCACCTTGTTTTAAACTCTTATTTCAATATTCTCTTAAGGTTCAATCAATACTTTGATAATTTGAAAATTTGGAGTTTTTCTACCCTAAACTCGATGACATAATTAGTCCATCTCTATATTACAATACTGAATATATCGAAGGAGTGGAAATATAATTAGAGCATGCTACATGTTACAAAACGGATCTCGAACTAGAGATCTTAAGGGTAAAATATATTCTCAAAGTTATAGTTTTGGACCAAGTGCACCACCTCCCTTCAATACTCATTTAGGAATTTGTGGACACTCAACTAAAACTTACCAGAAACTGAAATTGTATCTAACTAAAAGAAGTTAATTCTGGTCATCAACCCCAACAAAACCTGTAGTAGTTATGACAAACAATCTATTCCAACAGATTACCCCGAAACTACATGGACTAGAAGACGACAAAACATAAATTATTCTTTAATTTATTTATATATTATATTATACATATGAAGATTTATTATTAAAATGAATATTTCCTTAAATAACTATGAGGATTGGAAGATGTCCATTAGTTTTTGTGAAAATCTAACAAATAGTTTATTAAATGATGCAATTGATTTTTTTCTTTTTATTTCTTTAATGGAGATTTTTGCATGTATGGTAAAGATAGGAACGTTAAAGCCATCTATGCCCTCACATGTGAACATTTCTATAGTTCATACATTTTATTATAAATATGGGGTTTCTCCGTTTTTTAAATATGAGATCTTTAACATACTTTCTTAATTAAGATGGTGTTTTTTATATTCATTATTTTTAATCGAATAATTGTTTGGATTTTTTTTTTTTGAATATATAGTAGGGGAAGGGAGGCCAACAAATCCTACATAGAGAACAAAACTACTCTCAAATAATATGAGAGCCAAATACCGATTTCCGGACTCGAACTCGTGACCGTGGAGTTAAAATAGATTAACATCAAACAAGATAACCAATTGCATTTAAGAGCTCTAAGACCTCACAAATATAAAATTTCATCTTAAGATTAAAGGGAGTAACTTAACTCATGGTCTCATGTCAAATCATTTTTACCTTCATTTTCGTGGCCCTAAAATTCTAACGAATTGGTGAGAACTCAAGCTTTACCAACTTGACCTAACATTCATTTCCTTGGTCTACGCTCACATAAAATATATTTTGGAGCATGAAAATATGTAATGTTATCATATTATTTTTAAAATAACTCGCACTTTAATCTATTACACAAATCTTGTATTCTACTTTAGATTGCAACTTGTGTATCTTTCAAAAATAAAATTTAATTTGAGCTTGTGTGTATATAAACAACCCATGGTTTGCCTGATTGCAATCGATTCATTATAGCTTTCGAAAAATGGAGTATGCAACCGCTGCCTTTTCCCTTTTCATCCTCATTTGTTTCTCTCATTCCCATTTAGGTGTCTTCTCCACTCGCACTATACCCAACAATGAAGGTAAAATAATAATAGGTTATAATATTTTTTTACTTCCATTTAGAGATAGTTCATTTTTCTTATAGGGAATTCTCTATAGGCAGAAAATAGGGTCGGGGACGGGAAAGAAAATTATCCATAAGCTAAACGGGACGAGGGACGAGAAATGTATTTTCATCCCCGTTTCCCCAATTATTGTCTCGTTTACAATATTTTCTTTTTATAAAAAAAAAAAAAAAAAAAAAATCTCATTTTACTCCTCTAATTTTTAGATAAAAAAATTTTTTGGTGAATCCTCTAATTTTGTTGGAGAAATGTAGTTCATTTTTCCCACCGAGAATCCTCTTTAGGTGGGGGACGTGGCTAGGGATGGAGAAAGAAAATTTTCCATGGGTTAAACGAGGTCAGGGATGAGTAATGTATATTCTCATCACTATTTCCTGATTA
This sequence comes from Sicyos edulis, assembly GCA_036507275.1. NCBI lineage: Eukaryota > Viridiplantae > Streptophyta > Magnoliopsida > Cucurbitales > Cucurbitaceae > Sicyos > Sicyos edulis. The sequence continues at coordinate 5,156,372 of CM071856.1, read as the reverse complement.
TCTCTAGCTTACAATATTTTTCTTTTTAAAAAAAAGATTTGTTTCTCTCATTTTACTCCTCTAATTTTTAGATTAAAAAAATTATTGATGAAATTATGTCAAATGAATCATTTTCTTTAATAATTAACAATATAGTTAAAATTTATAGATATTTTGAGATTATTATCCTAAAAATATAATAAAAAACTGAAAAATGGAAAAAAAAAAAAAAAAAAAAAAAAAAAAGTTAAACAGATAAAATAATCTATGGGGATCTAGATCCCCGCAAATTTTTTAAGGGAAATTTCAACCTCGAAATTTTAAGTACCACTAACTCATCTTTAGACTGTATTACCAAAATAATCTTTTCAATTGAATGGAATAATAGGTTAGAACCATTTAATCCAATAATAAATAATCTTATATCAATAAACTCTTCTTCAAAAATGAAAGACTATGATAAAAAATAATAGCCAACACGTCTTGTCATTTTTTAAGAAGAATATATTGATAAATGATCATTTATTATTAGATTGAATAATTTTAACCTTTAAAGATGTCTTCACTTCTTTACGATTTTGGAGCTCACTACTTACTTATCGGAGGCTATTTGTACGTCAATATGATCTTTTTCAGTTAGTTTAACAACCCCAGTTTCATCAAAATTCAACCATTTTTCACCAAAATTAACTCGCAGGCTTTTGTCGATACCTCTAAAAAAAAAATTATCTTTAGCTATTGTGTTCGTGGTCAATTTTGGTTGGACCGGAATCATTTTTCTTTATCCATTGTGTTTGCTTCTTATTGGGAGTGGATTTATATGCTTTTCTATTTACAATTATTTCTTTTAGTAAATGGTTATTTTATTTCAAAAAAAATCATTTATTTTCAGGAAAAAAAAAAAAATTGAGATTACAACAATTGGGGGGACTCGAACCCAAGACCTCTGATTATTGAGCATATACTAGTGCCACTGAGCAATTCATGTTAAAAAAAAATTTAAAAAAAAACTTTTCTTTCATCCAAATTATTATTATTAGATAAACTTAAGATTCAAATTCAAAAAAATTGATAACAAAATGAATAATTTCATTTAATTTTATAAATGTTATAAAGGTCTCGTACAGTCTTGGGCATTTTCCTCAGAATGGTTTTTTATATAATCAGGATATTGGAGCCACCTAAAGTACTTACTCATTTGACTTTAAAAAATTCACTATATAGATACCTAATGGCACTAAAATATGTTTTTTTCTTTTTTTTCTTTTTTTCTTTTTTTTTTTTTGAGAATAATTTTGCTGATCGTATCTCGATTTCTCTTTGGAGAAATATATATTTTTAGTTTTTAGGTTTTTATGATGTTTTTTATTTAGTCTATAAATTTTAAAATTAAACATTTTCACACATAATGCTCAAATTTTGGTCTTAATATATCCATAAGATTTTCGTTTCTTACTTATTTTCTTTTTAAAATAATATTCTTATCAAGATCAAAATAACCACAGCATCCATCTAGTGGAATTTAAAGTTATAGTTAGTCATTTTTCCCATTCAATATTTGTTTTGTCACTATCGATTTTTCTATCTAAAAAATTAAGTATTATTAAAATGCAAGACTAAATAAAAAAATTTAAAAAAAATTTGAAATAAGAGAACTAAATAGAAATGTTACCTTAAATCTAGGGACTAAAGTTTGTATACTTTTCCCTCCTTTTTTAACATGCCCCATCTAGATATGTTTATGATTCTTCCTTCTTTTTATCAAATCTTTTTTTAGTGAATATTAGCTTTGAATTTTATGATCATCATATTAGATAATTATGAGATACAATTTCAAAATCAATTATCAATGAAATAATAATTAATTGTATTTGTAAAAGTTGTGAGGTGACATCACCTTTCCATATATGATTCTCAACTATTGTTATATATTGAACTAATTTTGGATAAAATTAATTTCAAATCTATTATGGGCCAATTTTAAGTTTGGCTAAAAATACAATAACCAAAATGAAAGGCATTTTAACCAAAGTAATATTTCTCCCTAAACTACTACTCTATCACTCGCTATCACTTTCTACTAGTTCTTATTATTTCATGAACTTTTGTGGAGATTACTCGATACTTGTTTGAGTTTTATGGTTTGTGATATATAACAAATAAGCATGAGATTTTATCTAGAAGATAATTCATGTAAATGTAAAAGTTGTGAGAGCTAATTACTTTCAATCTATTATATGTCTATTTTAAGTTTGACTGAAAATATAAAGATCAAAATGAAATAAATTTCAAATTAACATTTTAACCAAAATAACATATCTCCCTAATCTACTACTATACAGTACTCTCTTCCAGTTCTTATTTGTCTAAGCTTTTCTTTTATAGATGTTTTTTTTTTCTTTTTTGAGATTTTTCTTTTGTAGATGTTAGCTACATGAAGTTTGTCCATAATGCCAACAAATTCCCACAAAAAGAAGAATATGACTACATTATAATAGGAGGAGGAACAGCAGGCTGTCCATTAGCAGCAACATTATCATCAAAATTCTCCGTCCTCCTTCTCGAAAGAGGCAGCGATCCCGAAAAATATCCCTCGGTACTAAACAAACAAGGCTTATTAAACGCATTCACTGACCCAGATGACGGGGAAAATCCATTCGAGCGGTTCGTGTCAGAGGACGGGGTTGAGAATCTACGAGGGAGGATCCTGGGAGGGAGCAGCATGATCAATGCCGGATACTATTCGAGAGCTCACGCCGAGTTCTTTGAAACATCAGGCGTGGAATGGGACATGGAAATGGTGGAGAAGGCTTATGAATGGGTTGAAGAGACCGTGGTGTCTCGGCCGAGTTTGAGTTCGTGGCAGTCGGCGTTTCGGAGGGCGTTGTTGGAAGCCGGGGTCGGGCCGGATAACGGGTTTGATTTGAGAAACCTTGTGGGGACTAAGACTGGAGGTTTGATATTTGATAAGGATGGGAATAGACATGGAGCTGTGGAGTTTTTGAAGAAGGGTGAAGCTCAAAACCTCAAGGTTGTTACACAGGCTACAGTAGAAAGAATCATCTTCTCAGGTTAGTGTCAACAAATGTTTGTTGATAATTCTTTTGTGTTTAGTTTTTGGTTTTTGAAACTAACTTGTCCTTTAATTTTTTTTATTTTGATATCTACATTTTATCTATTTTTTAAAAACTAAAAAAACAGCTTCTAAAAATTTGTTTTAATTTTTAAAACTTGATTATGATTCACATACTTCTTTAAGGAAAGACGAAATTATTTGGAGCTAGTGATTTTGAGTGAAATTTAGCTTAAATTTAAAAAATAAAAAATAAAAAACAAAAAATCACATAGTTATCAAATGAGACCTTAACTTTGTGTTGAATTAGGTTAAAATAATCAATCAACCCAAGTTTAAATTGATTAATTAGGTAAATTTAATATCAACCAACACTCTCTTCACTTCTTAGTGCTTTGAAATTTGAGAAATACCTTAAATAATGAAATTCAATTTCAAATGAGGAGGAAAATGACTTTTGACAAGAACTTGAATTCGAACTATATGTAAATTTTAGAAATGTTTTATAAGTAGAATTCAAATTTAATTAGAAAGGAAAATGACTAATTATGGGGACTTCAACACAAGACCTCCTTCTCTGATATCATATTGAATGAGAAAAAGAATAAACAGTGTATTGAATTGTGTTAAATTACCAACCAACCCAAAAGATTAGTTAAGTTGATGAATTAGGGTAAATTGAATTAAATAAACACCACTTTTGTATTATGAGTAAATTAGATGGCAATGTAAGGAGACCTTGGTTAGTCAAAGTAGTATTTGTAGTCTTAATTTTCAAGATCAAATTAACTCATCATGGATAAATTTTTTTAATCACCTAAAATTGCAAAAGAAGAGATATAACCTAATTCTTACTTCTTCATGCATTTCTATGAATTAGGGTTAACTGCAAGTGGGGTTTTTTATTCAAATCCAAAAGGAAACTCCCACACAGCATTCATCAAAGAGAAAGGAGAGATCATCTTAAGCGCAGGCGCCATAGGAAGCCCTCAACTTCTCCTCCTAAGCGGAATTGGCCCGATAATATCCCCTCTCTCCTCTCTAAACCTACCCGTCGTCCTCCACCAACCACACGTCGGTGAATCCATGTCCGACAACCCCCGTTTCAACGTAAACCTAGTCCTTCCACTCCCTCTCCCATCGACGACCGTCGAAGTCTCTGCAACTCTCGAAAACAACATCCATTTCGAGTCCCTATCGAGCTTACTACCCTTTTCAATTCCACCATCTTTTAGCCTTCTCCCTCCTCAATCCACTTCACTCAACATGACCTTAGTCCTAATCAGTGGTAAATTTTCCAATGTCGATTCGGTTGGGTCGCTTTGGCTTAATTTGACCGATGTGAAGAAGAGTCCGGTTGTTCGATTCAATTACTTCTCGCACCCTGACGATCTTGCGCGATGCGTTTGGGGGTTGAGAAAGATTGGAGATTTGTTGAATACCCGGATTATAGAAAGTGTTAAGACGACAGATTTGGAAGGGAAGAAAAGGGTGCAGTTTTTTGGGGCTCCGTTGCCGGAAAACATGGAGGATGATGATTCGGTTGGGGAGTTTTGTCGGAGAACGGTTACGACGTTTTGGCATTTTCATGGAGGATGTTTGGTCGGAAAAGTTGTGGATGGGGATTTTAGAGTTATTGGGATTGAGAGTTTGCGTGTAGTGGATGGCTCTACTTTCTTCCAGTCGCCAGGAACTAATCCTATGGCCACTGTCATGATGCTCGGTCGGTGAGTACTTTAAATAACATGGAGTTTCACCTTAAAGTCGAGGACTTGAAATCTCACACTTTTAGAAACTTATATGAGGATACTTATTTTTTTTAAAAAAAGAGTTCCTTATTGTTGTACTTTAAGATTATGTTATTATCTTTTATATAGGTCCATGAACTAACAATTTCAAAATTATTTCTGAAGGTATGTTGGCCTCAAGATGCTTGAAGAAAGACAAGTTAAGAATTCGTGAAGTAGCAATTTTCTTTTATGTTACTATTATAAATAATAATAAAAATATTTAAAAATAAATATCAAAACAAAATAGAAATTTATCATATGTTTTTTTCTTTTTACATTTATTAATTGAGTTATTATTCTAGTTGATTAAAGTTATTTTCGACTAAAATTTTATTATTAATGTTTGAGAGTTCTAATTTTAATTAGAAATACCATAATTTTATGAAAAAATAATAATAATTTGAAAAATAAAATAAATGGTTACTATTTTTTTTATTGTCGATACAAAAAAAAAAGAAAAAAAAAAGAGAACTTCAAAGAAATTCACTGATTTAAAAAGAAGAAAAAGTATATCTTCATAACCTAAGAACCTATTTGATATGGTGGAATCAAGAGAATACTATTCATTACGAAAATATGACCTGATAAAATTAATTCCAAATTATTAATCTGAGAATTAAATAAATAGCTATGGAAGTCCTTCGTTTTGAGAAAAATTATAGAGTACAGAGTACTATTTTTCCAATACTCGAAATGGGAAAGCTGTATATCCTAATCACTATTAAAATAAAAAATTCAACCAATAAAAAATCTTGTCATTACGCAATATTAGTTGATGATAAAACTATCCATTTATTTACAGATGAGAAGCAAATTTACCTGTATGTTAATAAAATATATCACATGTCGTCAATATCACCATTTTATCAACTTAATTAAGTCTAAGTTGGCAAATTGAATTTTATGTAATTTTTGTGGATTTTGGTCCAAATGAAAGGCCATCCTACAAAACAAAGATGCCATATCACAAAAAATGCAGAGATTTTCACCGACCAAATCATGCTATATAGTTCATAGTTTACAAAGAACATATAGGTAACAAAACAAATTTCTCTCATGAAAGAAGTAATGAAAGTAAAGGCATGATAAAATCTCTTTCCCAGTTTAATTTCTTAAACACCTAGCCAAACCAACATTGATTTAATTCTTCCCATGCTAGTCAAGAGCACCATCGACTCGATACCGAGAGACTAAACAAAGTAGAATTCATACAGATTTTCGATTCACTTTTGCCTATTGCGATCCTGTCTGTATGCGACGCCTATACTTGAAAAGTTCTTCAGCAGTTGAACAAACATCCTGACCATACAATAGATTCAATTTCTAGGATTCAGAGTAGAATATCCTCATACAGGAAGTGATAGAAAGTACAATTTTAGACACAATCACTGTATCAGAAGTGATGTAACAAATATGCTTCAAACAAAAATCAAATAAAGATGGGAACACAAGTAAAATAGAGTAAGTGAAGACCCCTATGGTCACCATTCTTAATGAAAGCAATTTTACATGTATACGGATGGTTCGTTCTCTTAAAAAAATTATATTGTGAACGAAAAGCAAGTAAAACTGGCGAAATCGCTCCAAAAAATGAGTTCTCTTCTGCAAGTCATAACGCTTAAACACCGTACTTGTCAACTGGGTGCCTCGATATTCATCTTTGGCTGGTAAGAGTTAGCCACCTCCAGACTTGAGTGTGTTACTTAACCTGCATTTCGCAGCTAACTAGTTAGACAACATAAAAGTGAACCATATAACGAGTGAAATCCTCTGACTAGCCATGCTCCTCAAAGCGTTTTGACCAAACTATTTTTAAGCAAAAGAGAAAAGTGAAAGCCAAATAGACGAGTTCAGAATAACAGGGTCGTAGTAGATGAAATGTAATAAAGTCATATGCCTACTATGCCTGAAATCTATGGAAGCACAGACACTTCAAAATAAGGAAAGAATCCATATCGGACATGCATTCTTTTGGACACTTCTCAGACACGTGACCGACATGCCATTTTACGTGTCCTTATTTTTATTATTTTTTAAATAATTGGACACATTTTGGACACACCTTAGACAAATCTTGTAAACATGTGTGGTCTTTAAGCCCAAATGTAAAAAGCTCACACCCGAAATAATTAACTAAATGATAAAAAGGTAAAGGAAAACAAAAAAAACAAAAAAAGGTCATCTCTCATTTATCACAAAAAAAACAAACCACCTTTCCCTCCTCTTCATGAAAAAAAAATATTTGTTTTCATCTTCTAAAATACTCGTTTGCCACCACCTCCCACATGACATGTCTAACAGACGTCCATTGTACTTAACTTAATATTCTATGCTTGCTTTTTAGTATAGTACCTTTAGTATTTTATACTAAATTTACATATTTATTAAAAACAAATTAATGTATCATCAACGTATCCATGTCCTAAATTTTTAGAAAATGACGTATCGCCATTGTTTTGTCGTGTCTGTATCAGTGTCTCGTGTCCGTGATAGCTGATAATATCTCCATAAAGTGAAGTATCACAATTGTTGATTAAAGATCAAAAGACTCAACACCATTCCTAAGGTAGAAAAAATAAATATAACAAGATTGGTCGACTATTTCAAACAAATGTCGGGGATTAAACTTCTAAAACTTTTAGTTACAGATTCCCTGCCCTTTTTTCATATCAAAATATTTTGTATTCTTTAACCATTAACAAAAACAAAGTTCAAGATAAAAAAACAAATGTCATTTCTTCGATACTCTTGTTTCATTAATATCAACCATTCTCCATAGCTTCTACAGACTGTCTAATTATTATAGTTTTAGAAATCATTTTAAAAATTAATTAAAGAAAACAAAGCAAAAGGGAAGCATAAATATGAAACATACCAATCCAATCCCTCAAAAAGACCCTCTCCTTTTATAGCAGAGGCTTTAAATATCGCCCATTGGCGGTTCTTAATCTTATGCAACTCTAAAGCCTCTGTGACTGCAGCATCATCAAGTGCACCCGGAAGATCCTATACCAATGAGAAGATGATGATATGTGGAATAGATTACAAAAAAAAAGTAGAAAGTGCATTAGCCATTCAAAAGATCTCAGATACAAGCAATCACTAACGCTGGTCTTGGACCTTGTGTCGGTTTTAAGAAACAGCTACAGAAACAATTTTCAAGCTCCAAAAACAGAAATTTATAGGGTTGAAATGCTAAAAAGGAGAAATAAGGTTATACTGTTTTCAAGTATGTTTTGAAAAAAATAAGAACTATTGATTCCAGTATTTGTTTTGTTTACAATCAATGTTTTAAAAGGCTATTGAGGCTTACGCCTTTCACCTCGAGTCTTATGCCTTTGTTGGATCACAAGAGACTTATACCTCTGTGATAAGGCTTAAAGTCCCTATGCCTCATAAAATTATATTAGTTTTTTCTCCTATGGATTCTTGTGTTGCACAAATTTGTTTAGGAACTGTCGATTTGAATTTTTGCTGGTTAATTTTCCTTTCGCATCTCGATTATTTATTCACTGTAGGTACTTGAAGAGTTCACTTATGTTTCATTCATTAGTGATGGTCATGATGTTCAAGAAATCATTTTAGAAATTTTGTTTAATTGACAATTGTTATTGTGATATTGTATGTATTTTTACCCAAGTATTATGTTTACACAAATTTAAAAATTTTATAATGCTTTTAATTAAAATTGAGGTTGACACCTCATACCGCCTTGAAGCTGCCAGCTGCCTTAATAACTATTAACATTTCTCAAATTTTATAGATGATAAACTTAATGATGCTTTTTAGTATGTAAAATGAAAGGTAAATGAACACTAGATAAAAAATAGGGAAAACAAATCCACAGCTTTCCAAACAAAAAATATGAAATTGTAGATTTAACTTCTTTCTAAACACATACAAACAAATCCTTAATCACACTTTTTTATTCTGACAAAAAAAGCTAATAGCACTAACCTGCTTATTCGCAAAAACTAAGGCAACTGCACCTCGCAACTCTTCTTCCTGAACAAACACAGAGGAAAAACTATTGGAACTGGCTAACAAGAATGTACTGGAAATAGTAAATTTCTCTAATAAACAGACTTACACAACCATTACCAAACTCGATACTTTAACGAAAATCGATGAGAAATGTTCAGAGACATTCAATTTATTTCATAAGCAATGACAGGACATTAAAAACTGAAGGGAAAGAATATGCATGCAAACATACTAGCTTCTACTGACATCTAGGGACCAGACATAAACTCCATGCCCTTGATGATGTATTTCATTTAAGCAGAATTGATATATTATTCACCATCAATAAAACCATCAACCTTACAAACTAAAATGCAAATTTTACGATATTACCAATCAAGGGAGTTCATTTCAAAATTTCCGAAACACAAAGCTCAGCATTTGACAAATTTCTACATTTTGTCTGCCAACTTTGCAAGAGAATAGACCAAATTGTACCTCAAGTATTGCATGAAACTCCTCTCTTGCTACCACCAGCCTATCAGTATCACTTGAATCAACCACATAGATTATAGCTTGCGTATTTGGAAAGTAGCATCTCCAGTATGGTCTATAACGCAAGGGGCAAGCAACCAGTCAGCTTAACCATTCAAAATGAGGAGAAAAGAAAAACGACAGATAAAGAAGAACTTATGTAAGGAACTTCAGAAACAACATCTTGTTGATCCATGACATGGGAGATCCTATTTATGAAATATGATATAGGGTCAAATCTAGTTTATGTATCCACAGTTCATTTCGTTCTGGAATAACCCAGGATTACTATTTGTGGTAGGAAGCTCCTTCACAGAAGTCAATTCGGGAAAATAATGGAGTAGAAAATTTTCTTTATTGAAAGAATAGAATAGAATGAATATAGAATTTAAAAATCAAGAGTCCTTCCATAAATTTCCAACATTAATGGAAAACCCAGATATGAAGAGACAAGCTTCCGTAGGATTCATTAACTGCATAACAGTAATCATGTAACAGAATATCTCACTAATTCCCTTCATACCTTACTTTACTTCTATTCCCAAAATACCCCAAAACAGGTCTCTAAGAGAACAATGCAAAGGGCATACAAAAAAAAGCACAAATCTTTCAAGGACAGAAAAAGAGAAGAGAAAAGAAAAACTTCCTCTTATCAAAAGCACATGGTACACTCTCTCCTGCTGTGGAACCCATTGATTTGGGAATTGGAGGTGGCAGCCAGGGTAGAGCACCCCGTTGAATCTTTGGAGAAAAAAAGAAAAAGAAAAGCACCCTAGAGGTGCGGGATTGCGCTAAACCAGTTTTTAGATGGAAAATGATACATTGACAAAGGAATTTACGGACAATAGGGGAGCTAGGTATCCTTTTCAAGAGTCTTCTAACAATTCTAGTAAACTAGAGTTTTTCTTCTTTTTTCCCTCCTTCCATTAAAGTTGAACATTGAATCAACTAAAATATATTAACATTTTTAAGAAAAATCACACACAGTTAATAAATAAAAAAATTATAAGCTATTACCCATTAAGGAGAAGAAGAGAGAGAGAATAAAAAATGACAACCTGCAATGAATTTCTACTTTTAAAATTACAATCTTTCAAAGTTGCATATGTTTCACAATATCTTTAAGTTCAATATGCAACCACCTACAAGCCTCAACCTGATTTAATAGAATCTCTTCTTTCTTTATTTTTGTTCAACAAATTATATTCGATTTTGGTTTCCTAACTAATATTTAACCGGATATTATTTCAGAAATCTAGACTATAATCAAAACATCAGAAAAAACTAGAATAAACATTGAATTTCAAATTTCTAGGGAAATATCTAAAAATTGACAAAAGGAAATCACTAACCTGATACTAGTCTGTCCTCCTGCATCACAGATAAACTAAAAGCTATTAGTACATATCAAAGATGCTCGGATGGATTCGACAAATTCATCAAAGCTAATATTTGTCCCAAGTTGATAAGATTATCATAGTAAAAAAGCGCACACAACCAATCACAACACATACAAACAAATGCTTTGAGATTAATGACTTTATGATCATAATAAGCATATTGGCATACGGATGAAATATTTTTGCCCCAATGAAATTGATTCTTATAAAAGGTATAACATAAAAAAATTTCTAAGAAGATAAGGTATTAATATAACTAATAACTCTTTAGTATTTTTAATATTAATGTTAAAGTTAAATAATAAGAAATTATCATGCTGGATTATATGGTAGAATTTAGAATAAAAACATTACAGATCCGCATAATCAATTTATCAATTTAGCAGAACAAAACATGCTCCTTTCTCTCTATACTTATTCCTTTCCATCTTCGAGCGTGTTTTTGTTTAATCAGTGTAGCCATGGAGAAAAAGAAAACAACATGAGATCACATATCTTATCTTCACTAAAAGATATTAGGACCTAGATTGGCTTACCAAGATCCCAAACCTGGAATTTGATGTTATTGTACTGCACAGTTTCCACATTAAATCCAATTGCTGCATAAAAAAATGGCATAACTTATAACATATTGAACAGTAGCTCAAGGAAACCAAATGCAAGATACAATTATTTAAGAATCAACTTTTCACTTATGAAACTTCTATGATCCATCAATAAATATGGAAGATACTACAACGAGAAGGCATCACAGAGCATCAAAAAACCAACTGGTGACAAACATTAAAACCCCACCAAATAAAAAAAGCACAAAAGGTAAACCTCTCATAAATTAGAAGGAAAAAAAAAATCCAAAGTGAAGCATTACCCTGAACCTAGTTTGACATTTTCATAGAAAACAACTCAGTCATAGAGAATTTTCAAGTCCTCTCAATTTAAGTACCTAATAATGAATAAACGGCCCAATCATGGCAAATTAGTCTACCTCTTATACCATAAAAAGACAGGATAGTCCTCTGAAGTATTACCTTCATAGAACATTCAATATCTTAGATAATTAGCTACTATAGTTTAAATCCATGATCTGAGAAGAAAGAATCTACATCTATAGCTTGACACTTAAACCTTTGCCTAACCTTTCACAGTTTCTTCCAATCAACTTTTCAGTGTTTACAATCAAACAATCGAAAAACTAAAGTCGTAGTTCATGCTTCTTGTAGTTGAATTTAAGACTCAAGGCATAATCTCCAATATTTACCCTTCTCTAAATTGGATGGACAGTCCAAAGATAAAAAAGAACAAAAATTCATGGTAAAAAAACTAAAATTCCCACAATAGAAACCTTCAAAGAAAACTAGTAGAGCTTTGCTCCTCTAACTAAGGAGCACCACTAGCCCGTCCCTTGGCGCCGGGATATATCGTAGGAACGGAAGCGAAATCAGGGGTCGCTAGGATATAAATCCCACAGCCAACTCCAACTTGGGACATCAAGGGGAGCACACCCTCAAAGCCCAGGTGCTCGACCAATGTGCCGCCAGTAGGGGACGAGGCCGCCATTGTTTTCAAGCAAACCATTTGTAAAACTAATGCAGCAACTACTGTGGTAATTCCACATGACGATAACCTAGTAAACTTGAATGCTGAAAATTCAAATCGTAGTTCACATGGTCTTGATTAACGAAATGCTTCTTACCCCCCATATCAAATTCTAATTAAAATTCCCCACCCCATTTCCTTTGAGCACAAAAAATAAAATAACCACAAGATCACATTAAGAAAGAATACCAACTTGGAATTGTCGAGACAACCTCCCCCATCTGGAGCCGATCTGCACAAAATCGAAAAAGACCCATTACAAAACAGCGCCAAATCTCCATTCAAACACAAACCAAACCCCAAAAAAACAAAACTAGAAGCAAAAAATCAAGAACCCCTACAGAGAATGGTGGTTTTTCCGGCATTATCAAGGCCAAGAACAAGGATCCGAGCTTCCTTATTCCCAAACAGCGAAGAAAACATTCGAGAAAACAAAATCCCCATACTGGGCAGAGAAATATTATTAGGGATCAGATCGCGAACGCAGAGCTCAATACATCCCTGCAAAAACCCAGCTACAGAATCAAAATCCAACAGTACGGTGAAAATCAAGAGAAGGGCAACGGAAAGAGAATGGAACCTGCGTTGTTCTTCAGGAATTATGGATTGAATTTGGAATCTGGAGAAGGAAGTAGAGCAGCTTAGAAGAGAATCGCAGTAAGAAACTGGCTGATCTACTCGAATTTGATTCGAAGTTGTGGAAATTGGAACTGGAAATTTGGGTTCGTAACCGAAACTTCTTTGATGGGTCGATACATAATACTTCCGTATGTAATACAAAATTTGCCTAAATACTCTTCTTCTTCTTTTCATTTTTTTTTTTTTTTTGAAAAAATGAATAAATTATCCGTGAACCATGGTATTTGTAACAATTAATCTCTTAAACTTTTAATTTGAGCAATCACCTTCTCTAAAGTTTAATAAGTGTTGTAAATAACATCCTAAACTTTCAATCTTAGCAATTATCTCCCCTAAAGTTTAATAAATATTGCAATTAATTTTCTAAGCTTTCAATTTTATAACTTTTTTTTTCTTTTCAGTTAATAAATTGTAGTTTTTTTATTTTTTTTTAAACGACAATTACTTTTTTTTTTTAAGCAAGGGTAACCAAGCTCGTCCCTAGGCATGACACTACTTACTTTTTAATACTTAAAAACATATGTCACTTCAAACCTAGAAAACAAAAATAAAACTTTCTCCAATTATATAGCTTTTTCTAAATTATTTTAGTATAAATACTACCAACATTTTTCATTAATTAACTTCAAGCTTCATCATAATAAACGTTGAGTTGTTTGGATTCAACTTTCTTAGGATTGTTCTTCGGGGAAAGCTCCGATGAAGTTGAATCCGAACAACTTCAACTTCTATTATGATGAACCTTAAGTAAATTAATGAAAAGTTTCTCAAAAAAAAATTAATGAAAAATATATAACAATTAGGTTTAAAATCAAACAACTTGCTTTAAAATAAATTAGAAAATAGTTGGTAGTATTATACTAAAATAATTTGAAGAAAGCTCTGTAAATTGGAGAAAGTTTTGTTTTTGTTTGCTAGGTTTGAAGTGACAATATAATATGTTTTTAAGTATTAAAAAGTAATTGTTGTTAAAAAAAAATTAAAAAGCAACAATTTAATAAATCAAAAGAAAAAAAGTTATATGACAAATTGAAAGCTCATGAGCTTAATTGAAACATTTATTAAATTTCAGGAGAGGTGATTGTTCAAAATTGAAAATTGAGGGGTTAATTGCAACATTTATTAAATTTTAAGGGAGGCAATTGGTCAAATTAAAAGTTTAGAAGATTAATTGCAAAACTTTTTTAGCAATAATAACAATACTTATTAAACTTTAGGGGAGACGATTTCTCAAATTAAAAGTTTAAGAGGTTAAGTGTTACAAAAATCATAGTTTATAGGTGGTTTATGCATTTTTCCCTTTTTTAGTACATAACGGGAAGGGAGATCACGAACTTTAGGTACTATTGCTCTAAAATAAAATGAAAATTAAATACCAATTTTTAGGATCGTGGAGTTGTATTTAGTTCATATTAGGAAGGAAGATTAGAAATCTTATACATAGTATACCATTGCTTAGATGCCTTTAATAAGAAATTTTGAGGTGAAATTACTTATTTTAAGTACGGTAGGACTCAAATAATAAAGTATTTTTGTAAGAAAAATGTAGATATTTTGTTGCTAATATAAATTGAGTTATGATTGTTTCATTTTTAACCTAATTGTTGTGATGCTTAATTAAATTCCCACATCGGGAATTTTGTTGCTTCCATTGCCCAAAACCAATATATATATACACTACTATACGTGTTCACTATTATTTGCACAGCAAGAATTTTAAGAATTTTATAATTCTTATTTCTAAATTCCTTTTATATTAATTTCTAATTGCATTTAGAAATTAACTTTTGGTGAGTTCAAATATTTTGGTGTATTGGGATTTTAGTGAGTGTTTGAGTGTGCTCTTTTGTAATCCGGTTTGGAACTCTAGTGGAATATTCTTGTCGTCTTCGCCCGTGGATATAGGGTTCGTCCGAACCACGTATGATCTTTGTGTTATTCTTGCTTTTCTTTCTTTACTCCATTTATTTATTTTTAACTATTGTCATAATTAGAATCTAGTTTATTTCCGCTGCATCGATATTAAGTTATCGATATTAAGTGGTATATGTGAAGATCGAGTAATTTTTATCAACAAGTGGTATCAAAGCTTGGTTGGTTTGTTTAAGCTTGATTTGTTATTATTGTTTCGTTTGGTTGTGCTAATTTTGATATGACAACTATGAAATATCATATACCGCTTTTGGATCGAAATACTAGATTTTCATTATGGCAAGCTAAAATGCGGGCAGTTCTTGTCCAAATGGATTTAGAAGAAGCTTTATTGGGAATTTCTAAAATGTCGGCTTCTTTGACTCAAGAAGAAAAGAAAAGAAAAGATCGTAAGGCTCTTAGTCTAATACATCTGCATTTGTCTAATGAAATTTTGCAAGATGTTTTGAAAGAGAAAAATGCTGCTGGTTTATGGTTAAAGTTATAACAGATTTGCATGACAAAAACTTTAACTACAAAATTGCATTTGAAGCAGCGTTTATTTTCTTATCATATGGATGAAGGATCTGATATGATCCAGGATCTAGATTATATCAAAAGATAAAAGAATAAAGATAAATCAAGTTTTGATAGGAACTTGGAACCTCCCTTCTCAAGAGAATCTCTTGAGCCCTTACAATAAATCACTCAATAACTCATTTAACAATTGGATGTCTAAACTCTAACCTAACCCACTCTATTTATAACAAAATACTAATTTATTCTCCAAGTAATGGCTAAATAGAGCCCTAGGCCCAATCGAGTCCTAGGCCCAACCTTATCAATACCCACCCCTTTAAAGCACCTTGTCCTCAAGGTGGGCATACACAAAAAATAGAAAAATAAAAACTGTTGGGTTTTTTTTTTTTCTGGCTGCAGCAGTGGCGCGTCAGTGGTGGAGGCGGCGGTGACGGAGGTGGTGGCGATGGCGGTAACGGCAACACTGGTGGTGGTGGCGGCAGCAGTGTCGGAGGTGGTGACGGCGGAGATGGCAGCGGCGATGTTAGAGGTGGTGGCGGCGATGGTGGCGGCGGCGGCAAGCGCGCGGTGGGGTTGGTGATGGCGGCGGAGGTAGGTAGGGGCGGCGGCAGCAGCAGCGGTGGTGGCGGGCGGCAACGGAGGAGGCGGTGGTGGCGGGGTCAAAACCCTAGCCGTCATTGTTTTTTCCAACCTAATTTCCTCCCTAAAACATCGTTTTAGGTCATTGAAACTCTCTTTTAGGTCTTCTCTAATTTCTTTTTTTAGAGAAGCTACCTCTTCTCTAAGGTCTTTTTTCAAGTCCACCATCAAACTTTGCAACTTTTCTTGAATGAAACGAAGAACCTCGTGATCCATCTCTACAACCAAGAATAGAACGGCTCTGATACCAATTGATATGATCCAGGATCTAGATTATATCAGAAGATAAAAGAATAAAGATAAACCAAGTTTTGATAGGAACTTGGAACCTCCCTTCTCAAGAGAATCTCTTGAGCCCTTACAATAAATCACTCAATAACTCATTTAACAATTGGATGTCTAAACCCTAACCTAACCCACTGTATTTATAACAAAATACTAACTTATTCTCCAAGTAATGGCTAAATAGAGCCCTAGACCCAATCGAGTCCTAGGCCCAACCTTATCAATTCTATCAATCAACTTTATAATAAATCTCTAGAGAGAATCTCCCGTAGAGCTAAAAGGTTACAAACTAACAAATGACAATTGATTTCTGATGCCTTAACAATGACCTAATAACTCTTATTTATAGGACTCCTAGAGATATCCTATTTAAGGTAAAAGACTCCTATTCCATAAAAGACTTCTTTCCATAAATGACTTATTTCCATAAATGACAATTCCATTTATGGAAAGTACAAATAAGGACTAATTAAATAATAATAAAATACTAAATAATAATAGAATACTAATTAAAGTCTTTTCTCACTTCCGGCCCCGCCTCGAATACACAATTAAAGGTCTCGGGATTGTATCAATACTTCCCCCCAACCTTATCAATACCCGCCCCTTTAAAGCACCTTGTCCTCAAGGTGGGCATACACAAAAAATAGAAAAATAAAACAAATGAATTTTTTTTTTTTTTCCGGCGGCAGCAACAGCGGTGCGTCGGTGGTGGCGGAAACGGCAGCGTTAGTGGCGGCGACGGCAGCGTTGGTGACGGCAACGACGGTGGTGGCGGAGGTGGTGGTGATGGCAGCGGTGGCGCAGGTGGGGTTGGTGATGGCGGCGGAGGTAGGGGCAACGGCGGCAACGGCGGCGGTGGCGGAGGCGGCAACGGAGGAGGCGGTGGTGGCGGGGTCAAAACCCTAGCCGTCATTGTTTTTTCCATAATAATTTCCTCTTTGAGCTCTCTAAGAGAACTATTTAGGTCAATGCAACTCTCCCTCATTTTTTTGAGATCTTCTTTCATTGAAGCTATCTCTTCTCTGATTTCTTTTCTTAGAGAACCAACCGAGGCCATCAAACTTAGCAACGCCTCTCGAAATAAACGAACCTCTTCCTGATCCATCTCTACAACCAAGAATCGAACGGCTCTGATACCAATTGATATGATCCAGGATCTAGATTATATCAAAAGATAAAAGAATAAAGATAAACCAAGTTTTGATAGGAACTTGGAACCTCCCTTCTCAAGAGAATCTCTTGAGCCCTTACAATAAATCACTCAATAACTCATTTAACAATTGGATGTCTAAACCCTAACCTAACCCACTCTATTTATAACAAAATACTAACTTATTCTCCAAGTAATGGCTAAATAGAGCCATAGGCCCAATCGAGTCCTAGGCCCAACCTTATCAGGATCATCCTTGAATGACCATTTAGTTGGTTTTAAAGAAATTGCCTCTGATTTAGAATCTATGGAGATTAGTTATGATGATGAAGATTTGGCCTTGATTTTGTTGTGTTCTCTACCTCCCTCGTATGCAAGTTTTAGAGATACGATTTTATATAGTCGTGATACTCTCACTTTAAATGAAGTTTATGATAGTTTGTTTAATAAAGAAAAAATTAAACATATCACTGGTAGAGGTGAGAGTTCTGCCGAGGGGTTAATAGTTCGGAGGACAACACACGAGAAGAAAAATGATGGCGATCAGAGAAATCGGTCAAAATCTAAAAATAAAACTTGCAATTATTGCAAGAAGAAAGGTCATGTTATTTCTGAATGCTACAAATTACAGAATAAGAATCAGAGAACCTCTGCATTTCAAAAGGGTAAGCAACCTGAAAGCTCCGGTCATGCTGGTATTGTTGAAGATGCTGATAGTGATGGTGATCTCCTAGTTGCTTCTGATGACAAGTTAAAATTTGATGATTGGATTCTTGATTCGGGATGTTCATTTCATATGTGTCCCAATAGGGACTGGTTTTCAACATATGAATCAACCTCAAAAGGCACCGTATTGATGGAAAATAATACTTCTTGTAAGATAGTTGATATTGGAACAATCAGAATCAAGATGTTTGATGGTGTTGTCAGAGCACTTTCTGATGTGAGACACATTCCTGATTTGAAGATAAATTTAATCTCTTTAAGTACTCTTACGACACGAGGGTACGAGTTCACTGGTGAATGTGGAGCTTTGAAAGTCAGTAAAGGCAGTTTGACAGTTTTGAAGGGACAGAAAACTTCTGCCAATCTTTATGCATTACAAGGTTCTACTGTTATGGGTGATGTAGCAGTTTCTACACCTTCATTATCTAATATGATGACTAAATCTTTTCCACCAAGCAAATACAAGCATTGCTTAAGTTTGGTGGGTGTTTGCTATTTCTAAACTACTTAAAGTTGGCGAAGACGATTGAAGTTTTTATTTGATGTTTGGATCATTAAGCATCTTGATGCTTAATTAAATTCCCACATCGAGAATTTTGTTGCTTCCACCGCCCAAAACCAATATATATACACTATATGTGTTCACTATTATTTGCATAGCAAGAATTTTATAATTCTTATTTCTAAATTCCTTTTATATTAATTTCTAACTGCATTTAGAAATTAATTTTTGGTGAGTTCAAATATTTGGGTGTATTGAGATTTTGGTGAGTGTTTGAGTGTGCTCTTTTGTAATCCCTTTTGGAACTCTAGTGGAATATTATTGTCGTCTTCACCCGTGAATATAGGCTTCGTCCGAACCACGTAAGATCTTTGTGTTATTGTTGTTTTTCTTTCTTTACTCCATTTATTTATTTTAGCTATTTCCATAATTAGAATCTAGTTTATTTCCGTTGCATCGATATTAAGTGGTATATGTAAAGATCGAGTAATTTTTATCCACACTAATAATAAGTATTATGTATTTCTTATTTAAATTTTGGTGTTTAATTGAGTATTTTGGTGGATGAATTCGCAACTCCTCATTTTTGTGGAGACGTTACTAACTTAAAAGAAATTATAAAAAAAAAAAAAAAAAAAAACTTCTTTCTAATAGAATCCTAGAAATCTAGGGAAGATAATTCATAAGATAAAATGGGCACTTGGCAATATAGTAGAAGGCTCGAGAGTCAAAGTCATGCCCCCTCAAGATGGCGTCTCTTTTGGGCTCACCAATCTTGAATCGGATCTCAATTTCATTTTTATTGGACCGAATATCCATTTGGGCTTAATGGGTTCTGATACTATGTGAAATAGTGTGGACATCCATCTCAAAACCAATTGGTGATGAGAAAAGTAGTACACCTACCTTTTAAACATTTAGAGATATCCTCTTCTTATCAACGTGGGATTCTCAACACATTCTTTACTGCTTTAGTTATTTGTTTATATGCTTTATGCTTCCTATTTACTTTCTTAGAGTTAAGTGATAGCATTGTTATTTATTTTTCATACCGATTATTAATTCAAGTTACAGTTCCCTTTTCTATTGTGTACCGCTTTGTTTATGTGTCATATATTACTTGCTTTAGTTACTTTCCATTTATTTCTTTCATTTGCAACATGTTTCCTATCGTTCCGATTCAACCATGAGCTAAATACCATAGACAAAGGACTTCGTTAGCTATTTATTTAATTCTCAAATTTATGATTTGGAATTAATTTATCAGGTAATATTTTCGTATAAATAGTATTTTCTTGATTCTACCATATCAAATAGGTTATTAGGTTATGAAGATATATTTTTTCTTCTTTTTACATCAGTGAATTTCTTTGAAGTTCTCGTTTTTCTTTGTTTTTGCATGGACAATAAATAAATAAATATATATATATATATGATTATTTATTAGTAACCATTTATTGTATTTTTCAAATTATTATTATTATTTCATAAAATTATGGTATTCTAATTAAAATTAGAACTCTCAAACATTAATAATAAAATTTCAGTCGAAAATAACTTTAACCAACGAGAATAATAACTCAACTAATACATGTAAATTCGAATCTTAATAAAGAAAAAAACATATAATAAATTTCTTTTTTGTTTTGATATTTATTTTTAAATATTTTTATTAATTATTTATAATTGTAACATAAAAGAAAATTGCTATTTCACTCCTAGCCGTTCAATTCTTAACTCAGTCTTTCTTCAAGCATCTTGAAGCCAGCATACCTTCAGAAATAATTTTGAAATTGTTAGTTCATCGATATATATAAAAGAATGATAAATAATCTTAAAGTACAACAAATAAGGAACTCTTTTTTTATCTTTTCAAAAAAGTATTGGGATATTGTTGGTGTAGTTTTCTTTTTATAATTTAAAGATGGAAAACTAACTTTTCATTTGCAATTCAAAACTTTATTTATTTATGGTCATATTTATTTGCCTTAGGAGATGCTCCTATAAGAGAACTACTAGTTCGTAGTCATTATGTTAGTGTAAGGCTTATACCTGTTTAGGGAAAGGTTAGGTATAATCATCCCACTAGTGCGCATGTATCACTAACTTAATTCTGAGGTCTTGAATTAGTTTTCGAGCCTCAACGAGTGTGTTTCGATAGAAAGCTTTAGATGAAGTCTAGTGTGGAACTTTCTTCTTACCAATAACTTATCCTTAAGAAATTGTTGTCCACGTTCCTAAATTCTAATATGAATCTTATCGCATGAGTTATCTTTAGTGTTTCTATTTAGAACTAAGACCACAACCCACTTGAACATTTCATTAATTTTATGGTTGATTCTTAAATTAATGTTACTAATTGCAAAAATATTAATTCCCTCTGAAGATCAATATAAATATACTTATTACATGACTTTATATTGACTGGATATACTTTCATAATGCAACTTGTAATGTGCAAGACATTATATGTGTCATTCGTTTAAAGTTAGTAAATTGGAAATTATGTAGCATCGAAATAATCACACCAATGTTCAATCGATTTATGCTAACGAAACTTAACAAGCATTCTCAATCCAACATCCTTTGATTCTACGCTTAAGCAAACAAAAACCTAAATTATCCTAATCCTTCTGCAAACAAATTAGCTCATGATAATAACAAACATCTTAATAGAATTCAGCAAAACAGAGTACAACATACAAAACTAACTACATCTAAAACTTCAATCGTACCAAACTACAATTCAAATCACAAAACTACTCACGCCAAAAAGAGAAGAAAAGAATCCTGATCACTAAGCGTTAAGACAACATCTTTGCTCCAAGCTCAACTCTGCTCCGAATGCTAACTAATCTGACGACGAACTCTGCTATCTAAATTACTACTCGCTCCAAAAGGAATCCCCTTTTCTAATTTACAATGCTACCTCTTTTAATTTCCTTGCCAAAAAAATCAATGATTTAGATTAGCTCGGATCATGTAGTTTTAATAAGATAAAGTTCAATCTTAAATCTATAGATGAATAATAAAGATACTCATAAGTTTAAAGCATAAAACAGAAATAGTAGTAAATAAGATCCATCATGTCCCTAAAATAGTTCATGACAAAGGAAAGACTAAACATGACTCAAAATAAATGCAGCAGATCCCATGGTCATTTCCAGCTCGTCAAATCACATATCTCGATACAATCTAATTTTACATGTGGTAATCCATAGTGGAAAAGGCGAGTTTTTGCAAATTCAATAAGGATCTGGGTAAAGACATCCACCAAATCATAATTATCAACCAACAAGCATGATCAATAGTACAATCAAAGGATTTTCATAACCCGAGCTTCTAGGCTTCTAGGTGACAGATCAGGAACCATGTCCTTGACCTGCACCACGCAGAGTAGTCTAAAGGTAGAAACCTAAAGACCAACAGTCCACAAGAATACTTTAACCTAAGGGTAAGTTGGGAACCTACTCTAGGTTGAGGGATTTGGCAAGCAGAGAAACATGTCGGCCAATAGGTCTCTTACTCGTAGTGAGGGGTGGATCTAACATGACTCACCAAGGCCCTTGTAGCCCATACCACATACTTGGAGGGTTCCTTAGGCTACTAGTATACAATTTTTAGGGTCGTGAGCCTTGTCAGCCGACCATCCACTAAAGTTCTAAACTGCAAGGGTATCGTTTCAAGCTCGAGCGAGTCACGATGGGATATCGCCCTACTACCACACAATGGATAAGTTCCTAAGGAATGGTGAAAGATATCTCGACAGGTGGTCGACTCTCCTCACAACCTACTGTCCAAAGTTATCGCCTTAGATGAAAGGGAATGTGTCCCTACAACGTAGTCCAACAACCCCAGTAGATAACCAACACCCATTATATGTTACCTATGTCCTGGCCACGTCCTCTGAGACACCAACACGTGCTATAATTCACTGTCCCCTATGGGACAATAGTGTCAAACTAGCTCACCATGGAACGCCATTACTCAACACCCACCACAAGCGAGTTCCCAATGGAACGAAACAATACATGAATCTTGTATCAAACATCATCATGCAACAACAACCATCACTCACAATAGACAAGGCACATGAATAATCAGAGCATACACATAGGAAAGTTATTTAGCTACATACATGTCCTAATTTAGTAATCACATCAAAGTTGCATGAGCAACACATTTAAACAGTTTGTCACAGATATCACATTGCATAGAGCATCACAGAATATTAGATAAAAAAACAAGCTAAACTATGCAATCGAATATATTTACGTATTAAACCACATGATCTCCAGCTGAGAGTAAATGGGTCATTTACCTTGGTCGAAATCCACAAAAAGTCCAAAGCTCCTAAACCACAAAATTTAGAGTTCATTACTCAAACTGGATCCTAATGGGTAAAACTTGGTGAGCTGGTGCTAAAAAGGTTGGCAAAGTTAACGTTCTTGGTAAAAATAACTTAGTAAATTTACTTGGTCAAACTTGTCAAACTAGGTTAAGAATAACAATTTAGTTATTTAATCACTTTGGGTCAAGAGTGGTCAAAGGTTCAACATTTGGTTAGAATATATGTGCCTAGTCAATAAATTCAATTTAGTCAAAAGGGGTCTAGCTTCACAATACGGCCAGACACTCTTTCCAGCGAGCTTCCATGACGATCAATGGAGAATAGAACGACAATGGCTGGGTTTGATTTCAGGCAGCAGATTCTCATGAGTCTTGACGGCATCTGCAACGTCGATGGAACTCGCGGCCGACGGAACGAAGGCGGTGAGGGGTTCAAAGAACAAGTAACAATAGGCAAATCCTTTTTGGCGAGATGCTGATCGAAGACAGAGGTGGCGGCTGGGCTTGCTCGGTTTCTTTTTTTAAATATAGAAGGTTGAATAATAGTACAAATAAAGGAAAATTATGTTTTTGGTCCCTAGGTTTGGGACACTTTTTTTTTTTTTTTTTTTTTGAGTTTGGTCCTCATATTTAAAAAATGACCATTATTTCAATAATGTTCACTTTTGGTCCCTAAATTTAATATTAATTTCAATTTGTTCAATTTTGAAACATAGAGATAAAAAATTAGACCTCAAACTTCATGACTAAAAAAATATTTTTCCGTTGATTTTATCCAATTTTCTACTAAAAAATATATATTTTTTATATATATATAATTTCTAAAAAACCACTAAAAGATTTCTTTTCTTTTAATATTTTTAGGTGTGGGAATTTGATGCCACTTGAGTTATTGCTCGTGTTGGCTACTATATTTCCTTTTTAGTTATACAACTGTCATGATAAGTCGATAGTAAATAGGTTAAATGATCATCAATGTTAGCATTTTTTATAAGAATTTACCATCAGCAGCACATTTTACCTTTTGTATTACATTTACAACACAATTTCTAAAATAATTTCATCTATAGCATATTAATTTCTATCAGTGATAAAATTTAACTAGTGATAGAACTCAATTTGAAATTTTATCACTAATAGAAAATTCAAGCGGTGAAAGAAGAAGTCTTTCATTTATTGAATTCTATCACTAATAGAACTCAGCTAGTGATAGAATTCAATTTGATTTTTTTACTACAAATGAATTAGTTTTGATTTTATGCTATAGATGAAAATATTTTGTCTTTTTTTTGTTATACATGCAAAATCCCCATTTTTTATTGTATTTTTATTTTTTATTATTATTTTAATTTAGAAAATTGTATTCATTTAGGAAAAAAAAAAGATATTTTTAGTCTCAAAATTTGGGGTCTAATTTATATTAGGCACATATGTTTCAAAATTGAATAAATTTAATTATAATATTTTAATAAAATTCAATAATGCTCAATTTTAATAATTAAAATGTCAAAATCGTTAGATATATAATGTAATGTTCACTAAACTAATTTTAAATTTTAATATATTAATAAATTTATTATTTTACTTCTAATGTGAATTTAATTTTTTTTAATAAACTAAAAAAACACACAAGGATTAAAATTGAGCATTATTAAATGTCACAAGTAAAAATGTTCAATCTTAAATCATAGAGACCACATTGGAATTAGATTTCAAACTTAAGTACTAGTATTATTGAAATGTCGTGGTTAAAAATGCTCAATTTTGAAATATATACACCAAAAGTGAGGATTATTAAAATGTCACTAATAGAAGTGTTCATTTTTTAAATCTAGAGACAAAACTAAAATTGAATACCAAATCTAGGGACTCAAAATGTAATTTTCTCTAAAAATAATAATTAGGGGTGTATAAAAAAATTGGTAACCCAAACTACTCAGACTATACAACCCAAACTGTAAAGGTTGAGTTGGGTTATGTTTTTTTCAATTTGGATTGGATTATATTTTTAGGAAATCTGATTTTTCGAATTGGGTCGCAGGTTTTGGCGTTTTGGGTTGGGCTCAACCGGAACCCGAATCTAAATATATATTAACTAACTTATTTGATTATTATCTAAAAGCGTGAATAGTCAAGGTTGTAGATTCTCACATGCAAGTAGTAGGCCCTGATTCAAAGTGCGAGGATTCTTTCTCTTTTTCTCTTTTTCTTAGCTACATTTACTTACGTTTTTTTACACTTTATGGATTTAAATTCAGATGGCTACCAACTTAATATATATATATATATATATATATATATATATATATATTTATTGTGCCCTCATTTTTTTTATGGAGTAAGTTAACTCTCATATTTCTCCAAATTCTTTTCCTTCAAGAATTTTTTCTATTAGATGGTATATAATATTTTTTAAAGGTTAAAATACAATTTTGGTCCCTCAACTTTGGGGTTTGTTTCAATTTAGTCTCTAGACTTTCAAATGTCAAATTTTGGTCTCTTGACTTTATTGTTTGTCCAATTTTTGTTCCTTGACTTTTAAATGTCCAAAAAATGTGTATTTGAACTCTCATCTTATTTGAAATGAACTAAATTTGGACATTTAAAAGTCGAGAAACCAAACCTTACATGTATAGGGACTTTTAGTTTGTCAAATAAGTTAGTTAATATATATTTAAGTTTGGGTTCTGGTTGAACCCAACCAAAAACCCCATAACCAGCGACCCGACCCAAAAAATCGGGTTTCCTAAAAATAAAACTCAACCCAAATTGAAAAAAACATAACTCAATCTAATACTTACAGTTTGGATTAGGTAGTTCGGGTAGATCGGGTTATCGATTATTTTGTACACCCATATTACTAGATTGAGGGGTTTGATTGGGTTCTCGAACCAAATTGACTACTTGGAGGAACCATCTTGGTTGGTGAACCAAATTGCCGACTCCTAAACCAACTTAGTCCTTGAACCAAGTCAATTTTAATGTGCTTGCTTCTTCCTTGCTCTTTTAATATATCGTAACTTTTTGCTAAAAAAAAAAGTTTTCTCATGATTTTCTAATTCGTTAGTCAATGGGCAAGACAATTTCTTTTACAAAAGAGATATTTTATTGATGATAAGACTATGCAAGAGACTTATAATTAATTATCAAAGAGAAATAAGAAAGCTCTTTAATTAAGAGAAATAATAACAACATCATAATTATTATTTTTTTTTTTTTGATATAACATCATAATTAATTTTAAACATATTAAATTTCTCGAGAAAGTAACATTTCTTTTATATAATATCTTTTCAAAGAGACCTGATTGTTTACCACTAATACAATTAAAAACACACCCATTGTTCTATCTCCATATACACCAAATAATTGCATCAAGACAATTCCATTTTCGATTCACAAATTAACATGCCTATGCTAAGACATTATTTTGAAGCTTTCTTACAAAAACTTCTAGCAAAAAACTTCACTTACAAAAATGATTTAGAGATTGTCCACATTCACTTTTCTTTAATATGAGAGTCAAATACCGATTGTCGTGCTCGAACTTATGACCGTGCAGTTGAAATAGATTAACACCAAACAAGATAACCAACTGCGCCACTGACCTTCGATATAAGGTTGTCCACATTCACTTTCTTTACTATCATTTCATACATAAAACAAAAAAGGTTTTCTTAGTGCAAGAATAAGTTAGGTTTTATGTTAATTCACATCAATTTTGCCATCCTTTTTAATGATATATAACTGTCAATTAACAAATTGGGTATTATAGCTAAAAACTAATAAAATCAGTAACCCGAGTTACTCGGACTACCTAACCCAAACCGTAAGGATTGGGCTGCTTTATGTTTTTTCTTTAATTTGGGTTGAGTTTTATTTTTAGGAAACCCTATTTTTCGGGTCGGGTCGCTAGTTATGGGGTTTTGGATTGGGTTCAATCGAACCCGAACTTAAAATATATATTAACTAACTTATTTGACAAACTAAAAGTTCCTATCTATGTAAGATTTGGTTCTTCGAATTTTAAATGTCCAAATTTAGTCTATTTCAAATAAGATGAGAGTCAAATACAAATTTTTTGAACATTTAAAAGTCGAGGTATCAAAATTGGACAAACAATAAAGTCAAGAGACCAAAATTGGCAGTTGAAAGTCCAAAGACCAAATTGGAACAAACTTCAAAAGTTGAAGGACCAAAATGATATTTTAACCTTTAAAAAATATTGGATACAATTTAATAAAAAAAATTCTGGAAGGAAAAGAGTTTGGAGAAATATGAGAATTAACTTACTCCATAAAAAAGATCCAAAGAAGAAAAATAAAATATAAAATAATAAGAGAGGGTATATATATGTATTAAGTTGGCAGCCATCTGAATTTAAATCCATAAAAAGTGTTTGCTCCAAAAAAAATCCATAAAAAGTGTGAAAAAATATAAGTAAATGTAGCTAAGTAAAAGAGAAAAAAGAAAAGGAGAAAGAAGCTTTTTTTTTTTTTTTTTTTTTTTGATGAAAAAGAGAAAGAAGCTCGACTAGGAAAATTTGCAACTTTAATTTCAACTTCATGATTATGTTTGAGGCTCAAGTTTTCCGAAAAAGCCTATGGCTGTTTGTTTGGCACATTTAGGTATAATTTAATTTTAGGATTTATTTCCTTTTAAAAAACATACATTTGACAAGTTTTTACTAACTACTTTTCATTTTTACTTTTAAATAAATAACTCTCATTCTTAAATATTCATTTTTAATAATTTATTTATAATTAGTCAATCATTTCTAACCACCTATTTTTAATCATTTCTTTCAAATTAATCAAAATAACTCATTTTTAATTATTAAAAATAACTACTCATTTTAAATCTAAATCCAAAGAAGGTTTTGGTCTCCAAGGACAGCCCGGCGATTGAGTTTAAGACCTTCAAGACATGTTTCCTTAAGAGATCCTTAATTCGAGGCTGCTGGAAATGCTTAAACTAGAATATCCTTCGAAATATTCCGGTGCCACATTCTAGGGACTGATAAGTGGTGCCTCAGGTATAGGGGAGTGAAGCTCCGATTTTTCGATTTTCAAAAAAAAAAAAACAAGATTCTGACTCTACTTCATCTACACAAAAATTACATTCAAACGAATTTTTGACACAACTCTTAAATTTTTAACTACTCAATATAACTTTTTATCCAAAATCCTACCTAAATATGTCAAACAAGTATCCCGCTCGAGGATTGCATTGGGTAGGATCTATTTCAACTTAACATGATCATTTTTCATGGTGCTTTTTAAGGAGAACACTAATTGCTAATTATTATTTTACTCTTACTAATATTTCCAAACTATCACTTCCTAGGGGTCTATTAGACTCCCATACTTCTAAGTGAAGATAAAACACTTCACAGAGAATTTGACAAACAGTTAACAGAATTTAAGAAAACAAGTAACATTTTCTAACTTTTCTATCACTTCCTTGATGTCATATATCAGAGCATACCTAAATTTTAGAAAAGAAAACAAGTTTTTGGAACCTAGCTTCCAAATTTTAAAATATTGGGAATATTTTCCCAATAACATAAGTTTTCCAATTAACTAAGCCAAGCTGGAGTTGGATATTGGTTTGGTTAAAACGAAATAAAGCGACAAACTACCTACTTCATTAGTATGAAGCATGTTGGTATGAAGCATTTTGGGAGATATCCAAAAATAAAATCATAAAGGTGGATAATATCATATCAGTGTGGAGGCTTGGTGGTTGTTTGTTGTCCGTAACATCTATTTTTTCGAATTGAAAAAAATATCATGAAATCTAAATTTTAATTCAACTATATTAATATATGTGTTTTTTTTTTTTTGAGGAAATATTAATATATGTGTTTATTGCCATAATAATGAGATATTATTATTATATTAAATAAATCATGTTAAACCAATAAATATAGGTTACTTTTTTTAACCAACAAATGTAATTTGCTTCTTTACCTTCAAAAAAGAAAAATGCAATTTGCTTCTTTATATAAGATAATAAATTTCATTACTTCTCATTTTTTAGATCAATAGTTTTCCTTGTAAAAAAAAAAATAATAATAGTTTTTGTATAAAACTTCGATTTTAGTGATATAGTTGAAATATCACTAGCTATAAGATACATTTCATTGTATCTACTGTTTCACAATTAAAAAACAAAAGAAGTTACGAATAATTTGATATGTAAATCATGTTTTTTAAATATTAGCAAAACGTGTATCTAGTTTGTTGTTTCTTATCTAAACACATATAATTGGGTTAAAAAATATATTTTTTCATGTATTTGCTTTAAGTGTAATGCCCAATTATAATTGAGAATATAAATGGAATTAAGATAAATTATTGTATATATCCTAAAACAAATTAAAATGATATAAAAAAAAATGCATGAATCAATTTGACAAAAAAACTGATGATTATTATATGATTTAATTTTACACAATATGATGCAATAACACAATTTAAAATGAAAAAGTGAACAATACTCTTCAAAATCAAGTAATATGTTACTTTTTATTTGGATTATCAATTTATCTATGAAACTTTTATAGGAAAGAGAAGATCATGTACATTATAAATAAATTATTCCATTTTTATTATTATTTTAATTGAAAAGATTAATATTTTTTAAAGTTCTTCATCTTCATTTGGTTAATTTAGTAACTTTTTTTTGTTGTTGTAAATTTAAGATCTTTCTTCTGTGAAATTAACTATGCATGCTAGAAAACACTCATCCAACTATACCAACAAAAGTTATCAAATGAGAGCAACTTCATGCAATTATTTTATTTAAAAAAATACAAACATTTACAAAAGTTAAAACTCCAATTATATCCTTGCACTACTACAAATTTGACTTTCCATGACAGTTAACTAAATTAATAAATAAGTAAAAAGTTAAAAAACTGTCATAAAAACAAAAACATACGTGTTTGTAGAGAAAAGATTGATAATTTTAAGTTATAAAAATTTCATGACAATTAATAATTGTCATAAAAAATTCATTGGATTTCAAAAATCCATAAACATTTTTAAGTTGTGAATTAATTGCTTTTTATTGGGTTTAAAAATGTGTACTTGGGTTTGGTTAAAATATAGTATATAATTTAATAAAAATATGAGAGGGAGTTTAGAAATAGAAGAGGGAAAAAGAAGAGGGAAAAAAAGAAGTGAAAAAAAGAGTTAAAAAAGGTAAAAATTCTTCTTTTTCTTTTTCTTTTTCTTTTTCTTTTTCTTCTTTTTCTCCTTCTTCTTCTTTCTTCTCCTTCTTCCCTTCCGTCCCTTTTTTTCTTCTTTACAAACCCCAGCTGCCTGTCTCCTTCTTCCCGCCTGTCTCCGCCGTCAGCGTGTACCTAGACACAGCCGCACACCATACTAAGTGACCGACCACGACGAAACAGCCCCACCCTCACACGTACGCCGCTGCAAATAGCCCCCGTAGCCCCTTCGCGAGAGCAGGAGCCACCCTCGCGCGCGCGCGTCCATGGCCGAAGCAGCCCCCTTCCTCCCTGCCGCGTCTGCTCGAGCCCAGCCGCACGTCGACTCGTCTCAGCCGTCATCCGCCACCGATTCGCCTTGTCGCTCGCCAGCACGTGCAGTCTCCGACCAGCAGCAGCGAATTCTTGAGCCCGCCCTGCGTCTCACGTGTGGGTTTCTTGTTCCGCCTTAGTGTCTGTCCTCGAAAAGCCTTGCAGCGGCTGTGTTTCGTTCGGGACTGGTTGGGTAAGTTGACAAACTTAATTTCGTGTTTGATCGTCAGTTGTTTGGGTCGTTCTAACTATGGATAATGCAATGTTGTGTTGCTAGGCTTCATTTTTGTTGGATCTTAAGGTGTGCGTTGTTGGTTTTGGTTGAATCTTGTTTCTAATTTTGGACTGTTATGTCGCTTGTAGATGTTAGGTTCGTTCTCTTCTCTTTGCTTTGGATCTTTGATTTATGATTTTTTTTTAATTAGTTGGACTGATTTTGTAATTTGTTCAGGGTCTCTACAAGGATTTCATCTTTTTTCTTGTTCATCATTTTCTCTTAGAGCTTTAGGAGATTCTTTTGAGGCTAAACAACCAATCAATTATACATTATAAAGTTTATAAAATAAAAATAAATAAAAAATCAATTATACATATCGTTACTAAATGTGTGGCTTAAAGTTTGACAAAGGGCCAAGTTTAGAAGCTTTCCTTTCCTTTCCTTTTATAAAATTTATTCCAGAAGCCTATATAGTTTTATGAATTGTTATTTTGTATCTAACGTTTGATTTCTAATGTTGAGTAAGATGCCCACTTTTGTTCATTTAGTGACGAAACATCTCAATCTCATGTGTTGGTGTGTTCTTTCATTGCCCATCTTTTTTAGTTTGAAACTGAATGTATGAATTTCTTTTTTTGTGTATTTCAATCATATTCATTTCTTACTCGGCATCCTGATCAACAAGTACAAGTGGATCCAGAACCATTGAAAATTTAAGGTATAGCAGTAAGTGTTAATGCTCCTCTCTTAATTTTAATTGAAAGTATATATTCTCTTAAAACTCTGGTACTACTAGTTTGCTAGGCACTGTCTCTTTATTATGGTTGAGTCGTTGACCCTCTTTTCTTCCTTATTCTTGAAGCACATTTTATTTCTATTTCATTGATATATGAAAAATAAAAGGAATACCGGGAATATTTTAGAGATTGATTGACTTAAAAAACTTATGAGTTACTCCTTGTTGATGATTATGAATTTTTTGCCACAGGTTAGTTGATTAATATTTGCTTTAAATTCTTCATAAGTTTATGGAGGTTTGAGAAAATGAGATCCGAAACAACAAAGTAACATACTCTTGATAGTGCATTTTTTACACGTTGAGGTAATAGCCGCTACTCTTAAATTTTAAGTTGAATGAAAATTGATGGTTTATAATTTCTATAGTAAGGAAAATGTCTTGGATATCTTTTGCAAATACGAACCTTTCTCAACTACGTACACCAAATGAACTAAAGTGTTGGTGATTATAGTTTTTTTTTGTTTGTTTTTTTTTTTATAGTTTTCTATCTTCTAACTCCAAGTAAGTCTAACCTCAAATATTTACCTGATGAAAAAAATATGGTTTGAACTTCTAATCATGAATGTAGTTCATTTTGAGTTTGTTAGGAGCAACCACTTTTGAATAAGTAAAATTGTGAGCAACTACCTTTGTTATTGGTTTATACCCAATCTTTGAAACTCTTCTGTTTCTAGTTCTTTTGTATTCTAAAGCAAGTAACATCTCTCGTCTTCAAAATGAAATTGGTTCTCAACTTTTTTCTGAAGTCGAGTTTGAGTGTACTTATATTTTATAAATTTTGTTAAAGGTTCGTTAATTTTGAGATTATGATTTAATGGTTTGAGATTTTAGAAAGTTCAAAAGTTCATTCTGAATGTTTAATTCTTATGTTGTATTAAAGCAGGTACCCCGAAGAACATCGATTGCACAAAGAGACCAATAGGTAGTACATATCATTTTGAGATGAAGGACTAGAAAGAAGTACATAGCTAATGCGGGAATTGTTGTGAATTTCTAGCTTTTGGTGTCTGAGTTCGAGAGTTTTTCGTACATTTGCATTGTTGGAGACTCTTTGCTATTAATTATGTTTTGCTTGGCATTGTGATAAATTATGATCCATGACTAGATGCACTTAGTTATTGTGATAGATAATTAATAATTGTTTTGTTTCAACTAGTTCAACTATCTCGCTTCATCCTTTACTGCTCAAACTTTGTTTGAAATTAGTGAAAAAATTGGATAGCCATGAAGTAAGTAATTTCACAATCCATTTAGTTTAGAAAAAAGGTTGCTCCATTTATTTATTTTTATTGTTTCATTTTTTTTTTTTGAGGTTACAATAATTGGGGAGAGGGGGTTTTGAACCCATGACCTATTTCTCAATGTATGTACATTGATGTCACTAAGCTACTGCTTTGTTGGATGGTTGCTCCAATTTCATTTTCATCTTGGCCATGGGAGAGCTTTGGGATTTTCAAGGTACATTTTTTTAGTTTAAAATTTTAATGAAACTAACTATCAAAGTTTTTGTATTTGTAGATTGATATGTAGAAATATTATGTTTTGGTGCAATATTTTCTATATGGGTCATTACTTGCAACTGGTTTGTACTCATTATATGAAGATGAAAATATTATACACAAGTAGTTTCTCTATATTCTTTTGGTATCTTTCCAAAGAGTGGGAGTTCATGTTGGTTGGAACACTTGCACCAATATGATTTTCTTGATGAGAAAGTGAAGGATTCTTTAACAAGGGATTGATTTTGAGCAGATATGTGGAAAATTAGAGCTTGTAATTTATCTATGCAGCGCGTGGGAGTGGAAGAAGCAAGTGTTTTCTGTTATGAGGAGTAAAGTGTTTCTTTTCATGAATTTTAGGAGTGGTGGGTGTTGAGTTGAATGTTGTATGTTGTATGTTGGCTTTAGGAGTAATGTAGCTTTTCTCATTGCTTACTCACGGTTACAATGCAGGACATTCTTGATAAGAAATGGCCAAATGCCTAGATTGGGCAAGTAGGTTATAATCTTACTTTGAGTCAAGGACTTAATGATGTTTGTAGATTGTTGAAAAACAAAAGGTGGACACATCTAGTGAATAAAACCAGCGCTCCTCTTGAGTATTGAGCCAAATTGTTAGTCTTTATTGGAGAGTAGAAGAAATCAAAGATGAACAATCTATTTACCACCATTCTCGCTTCATTAGCCATATAAACACATTCTCTTTAAGGTCGTCATGAATTAACTTCACTACCTCATAAGCATTCGTTTCTATCGAAACATGAGTTCTAAAATCTCTCCACAAAGTGCTTTCAAAATTACTAAACTCTCCAACATACTAATATAGTTTGAAAAGATTTCGAATCTCTATTAATATCGTCTTGTAACACCTGTAATTTTATAGCAATATATAATTAATAGTATATTAAAATAAGATTGAAATTAATAATTATAAATCCAAAATGAAAACTAAAATATTCCCACGGTATGGTATTGCAAATACTATAGAGTACACCAAAATCTAAAAAAATTGGAACAAAGATTTAAAAGTAAGTAGAAAGAAGAAAAGAAACAAAGATGTAAAACAATTTGAAGATTTACATGTACCTCATTTGTAACGAAATTGAATGACAAAACACAATTATTTTTGCTTAGCACATATATATTTCAAAAGTATATGACTATTTATAGGGAATGAAAATCTATACTTTAAATCAATTATTTTTTGTGGTTATAGAATTTAAGGAGATAATAATTATTACTTTTGAGGTTATGAAATTTATAATAAGTGAAGTTAAAAAGATGAAGTAACATATCTACCATTAAAACTTATTTGTACAACATTTTTGTAACTACAACATAATAATTATTAACTTTTTTATTTAAACAAAATGGTTACAAAATATTAAAGAAGTGGAAAGATCAATAGCCATACCATTTATTTAATATTGTATTTAAATAAGTAATTATGGTTTTCTATGTAAGTGGGGCGTGTAATTTATTACCATTATGTTTTTTTTTCGTACGTGGTTGTATAAGTTAGTCAAAGTAATTAAAAATATGGTTGTGTAAGTTAGTCAAAATAATTAAAAATATATTTTTAATTTTTGTACGTGGTTGTTTAGGTTAGTTTTACTAAGTAATAATTAAAAATAAATTTAAATGAAATGGCATATTGGTTATTTAAAGTATGACTTAAGGGCAAAATCATCTAAAAATGATTTTTTATTTAAACCACACTTTAAGATAGTATGATATAGGTTAAATTATAGAAAATGCACCTATGGTATTTGTGTAAAATATACCTCTAAACTTTAAAAAAATTCAAAAGTGCATTTTTAAAAGGGTTAAATAGGCAAATGTCTAATTTTTTAAAATAAAGGGAACAAATGTCTACCGTTTTGAAAACTTAAAATATATGTCTAAAATATAAAATTCAGTAGAAAATAAATTAATAGTTAAAATAATAACGCTTTTTTTTTATCCTTTTTACTATTTTGAATTTAATTAATATCTTAAATATTTGGATATGAATCTTTCAAACTAAATCCGAAAAAGATATTTGGAAAAAAAAGATATTCTTGTTCCACATAACAAGTAGATTGTTTGAAAAAATTTGTTAACAAAATATCATTAAAATAATATTTAGATTTTGTATTTCTAATTAAAAAAATTTTAAAAAATATACCATTAATGCTGATACTCACCCTTTCATCTTCGTCGTCTAATTGAAAACGAGCCCCCAAAAACCGAAAGTCTTCGATGCATTAAATTCTCTATAGGTTCTAGACCTAAACCCTTGTTGACAAAGATGAAATTCCATTATTCATTTTATCATACACTCATATATACAATAAAGTTCATATATACAATAAAGTAGTGTTTGGGCATTGTGTATTCGTAGTATATACTATGAATAAAACAAAAAACATTGCTTGTCATCATTAGTATATACTACTAGTATATCCCTCGACTCCATCTCGATAAAACCCCATAAAAATTGTACATACCCATCTGAGATTTGTCAATGAAACTTGATTTGTAGAATCAGTATTTAGATTTGATTAACAATAATTTTAACAACAAAAAATAGCAAATGCATCAAATTCTCTATATTGTTGAGATATCGACAAAAATGAAATTCCATTATTAATTTTATCATACACTCGTATATAAAATAAAGTAGTGTTCGGGCATTGTGTATTCTAGTATATACAATGGATAAAACACAAAACCTTGCTTGTCATCATTAGTATATACTTGTATATACAATGGCTAGTTCCAACAACCCCTGCAACGAAACTTCTTACTAAACAAGTAATTATTGGTATATCTCTGGACTCCATCTCGATACAACTCATAAATTTGTACATACTTGTAATGCCAGATTAGTGTATCTGATCGAAAGCTCTTCAGCTGAAGTATGATAGGCCAAAAGTGTGATATACTATTTAAAAAAAAAATCAGAAGTAGAATGAAGTATAGTTAAAGTAAGGCTTCTAACCAAACACAAAAAAGTTACTCCAAATAAAATTTGGTGGACTTGAAATCACTCTGAACTCAACCATTGGAGATGGAGAACGTGAAAGAAATCGGTGGATTGGAAGATTGGATTTGAAGAGAATATATAACAAACTTTAGATATTTAGCAGTTAAATTAGATATCATTTGATAAAGATGTTTTTTAAATTTAAATCCAACGATTTAATGTTTATAAATCATAAGGTATTTCTAGTATTTTTAATCTAAAATAGCATAAGGGTATTTATGGGATACAATTTCTCTCTCTCTCCTCGAGAATTTTTGAAATCGACATTCAATTTAAGTATTTGAATCGGTAGACATCATATAGATTATTTTTTAAAAAGTAGACATTCTCTACTATTTCTCTTTTTAAAATGTCTCTTAGGGGTATTTGTTTTAAGAGGAGGTGAGATGAGGTGAGGTGTTGAAGTTCAACACCTTGTTTGGCCCAAGATGTTCTTCACTCATCTCATCTCATTTCATCTTCTCTCTCCTTTTTTTTTTTTAAATTACAAATTATTTCATCTTTTTATTTACATATATTTACTTATTTTATTATTTTATGTTTGATATATTTTTTTATAATAATAATATTATTTTAATATATCAATATATAATTATAATAATTATACTATTATTATACCAAATGTTTATTTAAATATATTTGAATTTTAAAAATTAAAATAAATAGATATATATTATCTCTTAATATATGACGTTAAATTTTCATATTTTTATTCATTTTTTAATCGTCTTTAATAACAAAAAAAGTTATAGAATTTCAATTGTTTAGAGATAGACTATAAATATCATATTTAAAAATTAATAATAAAAAGTTATATGTTTATTTTTAATATTAACAATAGATATACCAATTTATTATTAAATTTAAATAATTTATACACGTTGAATTTTTATTCGTAGTTTACAATAGATTTAAAAGTATGAACTTATTTTCAATAAACTTAAAAATATTAAACTTATTTTGTTTGTTAAAAAAATGAGATTCAAATTTTATACTCTTGTATTCACCGTTGCACTTTGAAATAATAGTAAGAGTGGATTTTTTTTTTTAAAGGATAAATTAATTTAAATAACTTTGACAGTCTTGATTGTATATACAAAAAAACAGCTATAAATTTCAAGACTTATATGAGTCATAGGAATTGAGATCTATTCTACATAATAAAAAAAATAATAAATTCCAAAATTTGAGGGATATTTTATTATTCACATGTAATAATTATTATCAAAATGTGATCAAGTTCTCTTTTAACTACAAAAAAATAATAAATAAAAAATTTTAGCGGTGTATATGGTTACCTAGAAGTATCAATGACTAATAAGATAAATATATTTAATTTATTATTATCTATTAATTTGTGTATTTTATTAACAATTCTTTGACCTTCAGTAACTACGAATATGAATATGATGTATAAAAGGTATAAGAAAATAATTTTTTTTAAATAAAATAAAAATTACTATCAAGATTTTATAATGACTAGTTTAACCAAATGGTCTTATTTTTATTTTTTAATAAATAGAATCTTGGTATTTTTAATTTTTTTTATTATTTAAGTCTAACAAATCTTTTGAAAAAAAAGTTATTAATGATATACAAATATTTTAGATTAGTCAAACTTTATTTTGGTGGTGTGAATTTTTTTTTCTCATAATTTATTTTTAATTAAACAATATTTAAGTATAAAATATTAGAAACTTTTAACCTCATGGTTATTATGTCGTACATAATATCATTGAAACTATGTTTTTTTTTAATAAAAACATTAATATGATTAAGGGTGCTTAATATTAAATTTATAATACTTACATTTTATTTATGATAGTAGTTATATTTACATACTTATTATATTAATAGCTAAATATTTGAGAATAATTATTTTAAAAAAAAAGAAAAAGAAAAATTTTATTGTTAAAAAAATATAAGAACAGGTTTTTTTTTTATAAAAAAAACATATCTTAACATCTCATCACCTCTCCTCCCACCCCAAACAAGGTTTTTTTGTCATCTCATCCCATCTCCCTGCATCCCAAACAAGGTTTTTGTGTCATCTCATCTCACTCCAAACAAGGTTTTCTGCTATCAACATCTCATCTCATCTCATCTCACCAGCAGCCAAACATCTCCTTACCGTTAAAGTTGGATGGAAACTGTTAAAGTTTAAGTTTCAAAAATATCCCTAAACTTGTAAGATGTTTCAAAAGTGCTCTTAGTCTTAAAAAAACATAAAATAATGATGAAAATGTTAAAATTTTGTTTCAATAATACTATAGATATTTAATTATGCTTGTAAAAGACAAATTTTACTTTTATATTTCTAATTTATGAATTATTTTTATGTAAATATTGATTTCTTATACTTTAATTGTGTTGAAAATCTCATATTGAAAATGTGACAATACCTCGTAACATTATAAAATCATTAATGAGTTACTCATTCATTGTACATTAATTTTGAGATAAAAAGTGATATCTTCTAATATTTGTAAAATAGATGATTTACTTTCTCATTGTCACTTGATTTAGTTTTAAACTTATGGGTAACGAAATTATTTTAACAAATTTACTTAAAAATTGATTAAAACAATGATAATTATTTTCAAATATTAAATAATTGAACAAATCTCTACCTCAAAATATTTATTTGTGTTCCAAATATCATCCGAACAACAATTTTTGGAAAACAAAGTTATGAATGATGATGATTATAATTTTGAATTTTGAAACTTTTTTTTGTCACGTTATTATTCCAATGTTAATAATATATTTATTTTCATTATTTTTCGTGGCGAAAAATCATATGAATAAGGTGAAATAATAATCATTTTAAGTAGTAATAATTTTTAAAGTTTTTTAAGGGTTCAATATTGACACTTTTAAACATAAAATTTTTATCCAAAAGGTATTAAATTTGGAGGAAACCCGCCTACTCATTTTCAATTGATTTTGTTTCAAATTATAAATAAATAACTCAATTATTTAAATAAATTCAAGCTCAAATTGATTTTAAAAAATACCTATAAATTCCTAACGACAATTTAGACCCAATTTTATATTTATTTTATTTTTTGAACTATAACAACAACTATTTGATCCGTTGAATTTTCTTATTTTTGTATGTACATCTTATAGGTCTTTTAGCATGATTAAGCTCAATAAAGAAGAGATTTGCAAAAATATTCACTTATAGGAAAATTAGCAAAATTGTTAACCGCATTTTAATAAAAAAAATTATTTATGGACAAAAAGACACAAATGACCTCCCTCCCTCTTTAAATCAATAAAATCTTCCACCGTCATTGATTTTTTCAATTTCCATCTAAATTGTCTCCTAAAAATTTCATCAAATCATGGTTGTTTTGTTTTCTTTTTTAAAAAAAAAATTTTGGTCAAAATACTTGAAAACTGTTATCATGTATTAATAAATAAATATGAAATTATGGATTGACATTGTTTCTGTGGTATTGATCATCTCATGTGTAAATACTATATTTTTTTTATAATACCATATTAATGACTATTTATAATAAAATATTAAAATGTATTAATGACTATAGGTGCAAATAGTTTAAAATTTACAATACTATTTATAAATACAATATTATTAATGTGTATTTATAAATATTGTATTATATAAATATAGTATTACTTTTTTTATAAATACATTTTAAATACGGTATTTATTTATAATTAATATAGTATTTTTTTATAAATACAATATTTATTTATAATTAATACAGTATTTTTTTTAATAAATATAGTATTTATTTATAATTAATATAGTATTTATCTTTAGCTTCTATCATGCCAAAAAATTAGGGTTTCAAGTTGGCTTTCGCCTTCCATTATTGTGAAGGTTAGAGGTGCGATGATAACAAACAAAACACGAAGAAATCGAAAAAAAACCACTAGAATACAAAGAGATCCAAAGAAAATCATCGGAATCGACAAAAAAACCCAAAGAAAACACCGAAAAGAAGAAGAAGAAGACTTGTTTGGAAAACATAAAAAGATGGCCCAAAAAACACCGGAATAAACAGAAAGAATACGGCTTCTCCTTGGGACTTGATTATAATCAAATATTTTCAAATTTGACTGTAATTATTTTATTATAATAGTCATATATTACAATTTCCCAAAAAATAAATAATTAAAATGATGAAATTTTAAATAAAACATGGCCACCATATCAGTTCAATGACAAACACAATTTCTACGCTTTTTTAAAAAAAAAACCTTTCATTTGAAAGAATGAATCAGACGAAATTGAATAAAAAAATATTTTTAAAACGTAATTGCTTTAAAAAAAATAATAAAGGGAAATTTAAAAAAGTTAGGATTTCAAAAAAACAAAAGAAAGAAATCATACATTTGTAACGAGTGGCATAGCAGTACAAAGCCACATGGCCACCACATAAATTCAATCACAAACTCATTTTATAAAAAAAAGAGACGAGTTCAAGTGGCACAGTCATATTTGGTTGAGGGTATAACAGGTATTATGAAACAATATTATTAATTAAATTTAAAATAAAAAAATAGATTTATAAATACTTTCAAATATGACTAGATTTGTAATTATTTTCCTAAAAGTGGTTATCCACTACAATTTCCCCATCTTATATTTGTTTTTAAAAAGTAGATCAAATACATACGAAAAAAAATGCATATGAATAAGAGAAAAAAAAACCTTTTTTTAGTAAAAATATTTTTTTAAGTTGTTAAAAGATCAAGAATACAACTAAAATAAAATAAAAATATTTATTTTATTTTTAATCTAAAATTTAAAATTTATGGACAATAATATTTTTAATATTTTTTTAAGTCGAGCATATTTTTGAATTTTTTTAAAAATTCAAGAGTATTTTTAAATTTTTTTAAAAGTTAAAGAATATTTCTTCAACCAAACTTTAATGGTTTCTATCTAAATTTAATAGGTATTTTTGAAATTTAGGTTAAATTTGGGGGCATTTTTGACAAAACTCCCATAATATAGACGTATTTTCTATATTATTTTTTTTTTGAGAATCAGGTATTTTCTATAATTTAGCATATATATATATATGTGTGTGTGTTGTGAATAGGGACAAAAGTATTAATTAAGAGAGTGAGAGAAAAATGGGGATGGAAGAAGAGGCGAAGATGCAAAGTGTGAAATCCCCACTGATTGGGATCTCGCCGGCGCCGCCGCGGGGAGACGGCGGAGGGTTGAAGAAGGAGGAGGTTTTGGCGGAGGCGAAGCGGCAGCTCCGGTTGGCAGGGCCGCTCGTAACGGTGAATCTGTTGATAAACTGCTTGCAAGTGATCTCGGTCATGTTCGTCGGTCACCTCGGGCAGCTACCTCTCGCCGCCGCTTCCATGGCTACTTCATTCGCTTCCGTCACCGGTTTCAGCCTCCTGGTATCTATTTTTATTTATGTAACTACTCAAAATAACTTTTCATTTTATTATTAAAAATATTTCTTCATTTATATCTTCTCCTTTCGATATAACTTCATTTGTTAGAATGGTTTTGTTTTTAATAAATCAAAATAATTCATATTTTATAGCTCATTTTAAATTTGCATTCAAATAAGGTTAACAAATTTTTTACTTTTACTTCTTAATTTTTAACGGCTCAAGATAACTTTTTGAAATAATTCTTCAAACTAATAAAATATAGAACATTTTCTACGTCTTATTAATATTAATAGTTTTTTTTTAGAGAACAATGTGGAGAAAAACTTTTCTATAATTCTACATTATGGGAGTGTTTGTTTGAC
Source organism: Sicyos edulis (assembly GCA_036507275.1). Taxonomy (NCBI): domain Eukaryota; kingdom Viridiplantae; phylum Streptophyta; class Magnoliopsida; order Cucurbitales; family Cucurbitaceae; genus Sicyos; species Sicyos edulis. The sequence continues at coordinate 5,114,441 of CM071856.1, read as the reverse complement.
ATATTTAAGTAGGATTTAGGTTAAGAAATTATATTGAAGAGTTAAAAATTGAGAGTTATGTCAAAAATTCGTTTGGAAATAGCTTTTGTGAGTTTGAGTCATAATCTTGTTTGAATATAGATTTAAAATGAATAATTATTTTTAGTAGTTAAAAGTGAAATGATTAAAAATGAGTAATTAAAAATGAATTATTTTGATTGATTTAAAATGAATGATTAAAAATGAATGGTTAAAAATGATTAAATAATTATAAATAAATGATTAAAAATTAATGGTTAAAAATGAAATTTTTTTTTAAAGTATAAGAAGGAATTAATAAAAACTCATTTAAATATAAATTTTGGAGGAAGGGTTAATAAATCCTAAAACTAAATTCTACCTAAATATGCGAAACAAACAACTCTTATATATAGGGGGTTTTTGGATGAAGGTTTTCAACTAGATTTTCAAAATAAGTTTTTCAATCATTCTTCAAAAAGCTATATCCAAAGGAGCTATAGTAATCAGTAGAAAAGAGATTTTCAAAACCAGATTTTCATATTAAAATAATAATTATTTTTTCGTTGACATTCTATATATTTTATTTAAAAAAATAAAAAATATAATTATTAAAAAACGATTGAGTATTATTTATTTTTATTTAAAAAATTTCTATTTTTTTATAAAATTTAATTAGAATTAAGGCTAAATTATAAAACATATCATTGAATTATGGAGTTCGTGTCAAACATGCCCTAGAACTTTGAAAAGTTTCAAATGTATCCTTGAATTTTGAAAAATGTCAATGCCTAACTGGTAATTTTTTTTTTTTAATCATCAATTTTTAAAAAGTTTTAAAAACTTTCTTAACCGAAATAAATGTTAAAAACAATTTTTCCAATAATTATTATTATTATTTTATAATAAAATGTTAAAGATTTTTTTGTTGATATTTTGAAAACTAAAGATATTTTTTAAACTTTTTTTTAAGTTGAGGGGTATTTTTGAAACAAAACTTTTTCCATCCAAAATTAACCGCAAGGTATTTTTGAAACATTTTTCAAAATTTAGGGACACTTTTAAAAAGTTTTAAAGTTTAATGGTATGTTTAATACAAACTTCACAATTTATGAATATGTTTATACTTTAGCCTAAAATTAAATATGCAAAATACATGGTTTTAATATTATTTGAATAATTTAGAAATTTATATAATTTTCAAAGCAAGATAATTGGAAGAGACAAATTGCCAAATATTAATAAGAATGAGAGATTTTGTATAAATGAACAAAAAAAATTCATATAAATTGTCTATATAAATAAAATATTTAAAAAAATCAACATATAACTCCTCCTCCAAAATCTCCATCCAAACTAGTTATTTTTGCAATTCATCCTCCAAAATCTCCATCCAAACGAGTTTTTCCCTGTAACTCATCTACAAAAAATTCCATCCAAACAAGTTATTGCACAAATTTCAATTTTTAATCACTCCTATAAATTTTAATTTTTATTGAAACACTTCTAGCTAAACACTTCTGTAAATTTCCATCCAAACAGCCCAATAATGTACCTACTTCATAAATTTATTTTATAATGGGTGGAAAAGGCTTTCTTGTCTTGATATGAGGCATATTTTCTCCACTATGACGACAACCTTTTCTTATTCAAATAATGTGGCCTGCTCGTCTTTTTTTTTTTTAATTATTTTTTAGTTGAATTAAAATAATAATTATGTTTTGTCGATCTACGCTTTTATATACTGATTTAATCCATGTAGTTTTACCTTTTTTTCTTGGACCGTTGATGATATTTCGGTTTGTATTTTAAAATTTTAAACAAATAAATATCACTGTTCATCTTCTATTTTTCTTTGTTTGTTATTTACTTTTTATCAATATTTTAAAGAAAATTAAAGATCATAAAAAACTAAGGGAAAATATATTTAAAAAATATAAAAACAAAAAGGCATCAATACTTTGATTCACGAGTTTGTAGGGATATGTGCCATGGTCGAGATTGCAAATTGTGCCTTCTTTTATAATCTACCTTCTACCTAATATTTTTTAGTTACTTTTTGAAATTGTTATATAATTTTTATTATGAATTATTAATATGAAATGTTTTCTGAATTTTCTTTTCCAAAAAAAATTGTTCGAGGAGAAATATTTGTATGCTATCAATTATTCATATGGCAAAATTTGAGTCGTTGATTTTATTTTTAATTTAGAGAAATAAATTTTTTTTATAAAAAGAAAAAAAATCAGTGACTCATATTTTACCATATGGAGACTCCATGCTATCTTGACAACATGTAAATATTTCTCATACTTCCCTACTCATAAAACAAGTAGAGTTTTGGTGCTAATGTGACACCATTTAGTGCCACAATTTTTGTTTATTTTTTTAGGACCGTTTGATCATTTTATTTTTAATTTTTGGTTTTTTAAATTTAAACTTATTGTATCATACTCATAAAATAAGTAGAGAAACTTTACTTGTTACTGATGTGACACTATTTAGTGCCACAAATTTTGTTTAGTTTTTTAGGCTTGTTTGATAATCATTTTATTTTTTATTTTTTATTTTTGAAATTTAAGTCTACAACAACTTAAATTATATATATATATATATATATCCATCTACATCGAATCTATATTTGTAGAAACAAGGTCAAACCAAAATTTACAAAAAAAAAAAGCTTATTTTTGTTTTTGAAATTGGGTTAGGATTCACATACAAGTTAGATATATTGTAGAAAAGATGGAACACATGTAGAAATTATGAGTAAAAATAAACTTAAATTTTAAAAAATAATAATTATTATTATTATTAAATGAGACCTTAATTGCTGATTTTCGTTTTAAAATAAAAAAAATTTGTGACAACAAGTTGTGCCAAATAAAGAATAAGTGAAATCTTTCTACTTGTTCACGAGTAGAGAGAAGTATTTATCTTATTTCACAACAATATTATTTTTAATCTAATTTATAATATTTAATTAAATTTTCTCATTTATGAAATAATATTTGTGAAAAATATATTTTATAGCCTAGTTTTATAATTAATAATGTTTAGTTTTCTTTGTAAAATGTATTTCTTATATTATCTCTTCTACCTAATATCATTTATTTTAAGTATTCCTTTGAGAATTCAAAACTTTTTCATTGATATTAGATGGAAGAAATATAAAGGAATAAAATTCATTAAAAGAATGACTTACAAATAATATTATTTTCTTTTTTCTTTCAAAAAGAATATATTATTTTCTTAAAATTTAGACGATATCGATTATATATTTGTTAAAATCTTTATTTTATATTTTTAGTTATTCAGATAAAACATTTACTTTCAACGAATTATTAAATAAAAAGTGAGGGTTTAAATAATATGAATTTGTTGACAATTTTTTCAAGTTGAATAATTTTTTTAATTGAGCATCCATAATGTCAACATATGTGGTACCTTACATCTCAGCTCACTTTTTTTTTAATAAAAAAGTATTAAAATTTGTGTGTGACATCATGAGTGTGGTGCAGCCAAATTGCCCTCTTTTTTTAATTAGTTGTTGATATCTTCTTCGCTCATCAACAAGTAAACATCCACAACATAAGTGTGACTAGATAGAAGTGTAAATAAATTAGATTGAATTAATGTGTTTTTTTTAGACTAATCCAAATTCTTGATCGGTGAATTGATGAACTCATCCAACTTTATGTGTTAGAGCAGCTCAATCGAGCATTCTATATATTCTCAATTAGTTGATTTTAATTGAGTTATTAAATTATATTTTCTTCTTAATTCTATAATATATTTGTTATTTACTTTCCATTTCTAAATAAATCATTAATTATAACTTCTAATTTAAATTTGTATTTAGGAAAGATATCTTCTAAAAATTTTAAAAATGTTTTAAAATATTTTAGAGATTAAATAATAAAAAAAATAAATATCATTAAAATAAATATATGCATATATAATTATGTTTTAAATTAAAATTATATTTTTTTAAGTTAATAATAAATTCGTGTTAAGTTTGAGTTATTTCAAAATGTTTAATCACTTATGAACCAATTTAATCATGATAATTTCACTTATTTGAACTGATTTCTTTTTTAAAAAAAATCAACAGTCAACCAACCTGTTAAATGAATTTGGTTGATTGGGTTGTTCGAGTTATTTAAGATCCTTTTGTTTAGTGATAAAGAAGTCATAAATTTAAATTTTAAATTTTTTTTGGGTAAAATTCAAAAAAAGAAAAAGCTCCACCCATGTAAAAGGTTGTAATAAATTATTTAAATTTAATACAGAATGGAATGGGCAGTGCATTAGAGACATTCTGTGGACAATCTTACGGAGCACAACAATACCACATGCTAGGAATCCACATGCAAAGAGCCATGGTGGTTCTTCTTCTCGCCAGCGTCCCGCTCGCTGTCGTTTGGTTCAACGCTGGCGACATTCTCCACCTGCTCGGCCAAGATCCCGAGATCTCGGCCGAAGCCGGTCGGTACGCCCGTTGCATGATCCCTAGCATTTTCGCCTTCGCCATTCTTCAGTGCCACATTCGGTTCTTGCAGACCCAGAATAATGTCCTTCCCATGGCAATTGCTGCCGCAGCCACGGCCATGCTTCACTGCATTGTGTGTTGGGCTCTTGTTTTTCGGTCGGGATTGGGGAACCGAGGAGCGGCCTTGGCCAACGCTGTGTCTTACTGGATTAATGCAGCGGCCTTGGCTATTTATGTTAGGGTGTCGCCTTCGTGCCGAAAGACATGGAATGGTTTCTCCAGTGAGGCGTTTCATGGGATATTAAACTTCGTTAAACTCTCCATTCCTTCAGCCATCATGCTCAGGTTCATTTAATCGCATGATTTTATAATTGTTTCAAACCTGTATCATCTTAATTTTTAGGTATGATGCTAAAAATGATTTATTTATTTGCATTACTTTTTGCTTCTAGACTTTTAAAAAAGAAACTTAAATTATACCATATACATCTGAAATTTAGGATATGTTTTAAATTTATGTTACTAAAATCTGGAAGTTCCCCTTTAAGTTAGAACTTTTGAAAATTTTGGTAAGAGATACATTTCAATTTTGAAATGAGTCCACAAGGCAAAACTATTTCTATTAAAAATAAAGGATGAAAATTGGTATAACATGTGTAGAAATTAGAAAAAAAATTGAAGATCATTTTTATTTTCTATTTATTTTATATCAAAATATATGGTAAAAATCAATTGCATAATTAAATTTTACATATTAACTATTACATTAATGTTGTTGAATTTTCAAAAAATAAATTATTACGTGAATTTATTTGAATAGTTAAATTTAAAAAATGGAGTAAGAGAATCAAACTTATGATTTCATAGTCATATATTATATATAATAGGAGTTGAGCTTAATTTTGTTAGGTAATTATAATATGTAAAAATCACTTAGCTTTGTTGAGAATTAATTTTGATATTTTTGGGAACAGTTTGGAGATATGGTCATTTGAGATGGTGGTTTTGTTAGCAGGGCTTCTTCCAAATCCAAAGCTTGAAACTTCAGTTCTATCAATCAGGTAAATGTCCCCTTTTTGTTTTTATTTTCTGCTTTTAAAATCATGTTGACTTTTCTTTTTACCATTAACAATGTTTCATGTTACTTAACAAAAAAGAGGCTAGACTTTTTAGTCAAATTCTTGAAAATACAAATGTTCTAAAATTTGAATTGGATTTTGAAGGACAAAATTCGTGAAAGACAAAATTTATAAATAGTTATCCAATGAAATATAACTATTTATATTTACAAGAGAATTTAATATCCGCATCACATTTATTATATTTGTAACATAATTTTTAAAATAATTCATGTATAACAGATTAATTTCCATTACTAATAGAAAATTCAAGTAATGATAGAATGTGAACGAATCTATCATTAATTGAATTTTATAACTCATAGAACTCAACTAGTAATAGAAATCAATTTGAATTTTCTACCATAAATGAATTAATTTTGATTTTATGCTTAGATGGAAATATTTTACTTTTTTTTGTTATACATCCAAAAATCCCTGTTTACAATGTGAATGTTGATAATAATATAATGCAGAATCTAATTCTAGCATTAATCAATATTTTTCAGTCTCAATACAAGCTCAATGTTTTACATGATACCCCTTGGAATCAGTGGTGCAGTGAGGTTAGTTACAAAGTATTTGTCTCTCTATTTCATAATATATATATATATATTCTGCATTAATTAACTCATAGGATATTATTTAGATCAAGTTTTTTTTTTTTGAAAAAATATTTAGATCAAGTTACCAGTTTAGTTTCTAAGTATTAATTTAGTTGCCAAAGATTATTAGTATTTGGTTTCAAGAGTAATTTTAGAATTACCAAACATTTAAAAAATTGTTTAACCAAAGTTATTGTGATTTAAAAAAATTTATCTATCAACCAAAAAATATTATTAAATGAAACTGCCATAACGTAACTAATTAATTCTTAATAACGTAAGATTAAGCTCAAATTGATGTATGACGTGATTATTCTTAATAACGTAAGATTTAGATCTTAGAATATTCTCCGTAAGAATTAAGCTCAAATTGATGTATGACGTGATTATTAAAAGGTTACCACTCAAATCTCCACCCTTAAATATTATTGAATTCAAAATAAAAAATTTAAAAATATTCTTACCCTCTAATAATTAATCATTGGATACTTAACCTTTGAAGTTAGTTAAATATTAGTTTGGTTCCTCCACTTGAACTTGTTCTATTTTGGCTCAAGCCATATATTTTCAAAGTTTGCACGTTAAAATAAACTTAAAATTGGTCTTGGTGGCAATTAGGTTTAAAGTTAATTTTAATAATTTTAATAATAATAAAACACACAATGTCAACATATTTCGAATGGTATTGAAAGATAACTCTTCATTTCTAACAATTTATTTTTAATCATTTATTTATATCTATTCAAAATAATTTCTTCAAGCTCGAATTCATGACCGTAGAGTTGAAATAGATTAACACCAAACAAGATAACCAACTGCGCCACTGACCCTCGGTAATAAATATGCACTAATAAGATAAGTAACCTAAGTTTAAGTACAATATCATGTATGCATATTTTCTTTGTTTATGTTTCATATATTTATGAGCTACGAGATTCATCTAAGAGAAGAAAGAAAAAAATAACGTAACTTGATAACCTAACTAAAAATATAGGGTTGAATGAGTTGACGAATTGACCAACTCAAAAATTTGAATTAGTAATTAAAAAAAATTCCTTCAATCCAAGCCAACTCAAACTATCAACACCCTTAATCAAGAGTTATAAACACGACCCATCCAAATGAAACTCACTCTAACTAATATAGGTCATGTGTTCAAACCATGTTCTAAAAGAGATTAAAATAATCTAACATAGGTCGTGGGTTGGTAGATTGACGAATCCAAAATTTTAAATTGGTTAAAAAAATTCTTCGAACTCAACTCAATCCGAATCACATACCCCCTTAATCAAAACTTATAAACACGATTCATCCAAGTGAAACTCACTCCTAACCAAAATAGGTCATGTGTTCGAACCGCAGTGTTTTATTTATTATTAACAATGGACAGCACAAGAGTTTCAAACGAGCTAGGGGGAAAGAGGGCAATGGCAGCGGTCTTATCAGGGTGTGTGGCGTTGGGGACAGTGGTGGCAGAGGGCACAGTGGTGGCCACCATCCTCATAACTTGCAGAACAATATGGGGTTACTGTTACAGTTCAGATCAAACTGTGGTTCAATATGTGGCTCAAATGTTGATTTTGCTTGCAATTTTGCACATCTTTGATGGAATCCAATCAGTTTTTGCAGGTTTTGTTCTTCCCCCTTCAAACTCATTTCATTTCCAAAAATTAAAACAAAATCCCAATTCATTATCTCAACTTCAAATCTTCAAATATTACAACAAATTATTGGTGAAAATAGTAGGTGCTCGAAAGTACCTAGTACATACTTCCTAACATTTGTAAAGATAATAATATACCATTTATATATACTTACATTATTCCCGTGACATATTATTGTTCTCATAAATGGTTGGAAGTATGTACTATATTTCTAAAATAGTATTTTTAGGTTTATTTTCAAAATGTAAATCAAATGATCATCAAATATCGGAGTTTGTTTGTCGTTTGAGAAAAACTTTTTTAGGGTGCACTTGTGGTAAGATTGAGTTAGTGTAAGCATTACTTTATCATAATTTTTTTGCTCATAAATATTGAATAAATAAAACATTAAATACTTTATATTCAATTTTTTATACTAATTTTCATATGATTTTTTTAGATGTTTAATTTAAAATTTCAACAAAAAAAAAAGAAGAAGAAATGATTACCACACATACATTGATGATTAGGAATCACAAGAGGATGTGGAAGGCAGAAGATTGGAGCTTTTATAAATTTGGGAGCTTATTACTTTGTGGGCATTCCTGTTGCCATCTTTTTAGCCTTCTTTCAAGGCATTGGAGGAAAGGTGTTTTTTTAAAAAAGTATTTTTATTAATTTATATATTTTTTTAAAAACTTCATATTGACCTTTAAAAAATTGTGTAGGGACTATGGGTGGGAATCATGGTGGCAGTGTTTTTACAAGCTTTATTTCTTGGAATTTTGATTCTCTGCACAAATTGGGATAAAGAAGTGAGTTGCCTTTATCTTCTTCCATATATATATATATTTTCTTCTCATTTTTAATAGGTTAAAATTTGGATGCTCCTTCTAAACAAAGCAAAATTTCAATAACATCTTGTACGACTTAGTAAATAGTAGATTTCTGCTAGATGTTCAATTGAAAATAAAAAATAAAAAAACTTGAGTGTAGGTATCCAATTTTTAATTTTTAATTTAAGGTTTATTAAATATAGTATAAGATTTCATCTCAATCTAACCTTTTCAAATATTTGATTAATGTACTTGTATCTACAAGTGTCTGATCTATCCCATTGAATTTTAGGTAGATCACTTTGAATACATATTTTTTGGTTTTTTTTTTTTTGAGATTACAACAATTGGATGTGAGAGGACTCGAACCCAAGACCTCTGGTCATTGGGCATACACTAGTGCCGCTGAGCAACTGCATAGTAGTTTAGTTGAGTTTTGAGTGTGTGTTTTTTTTTAATTCAACAATATTTTCGGGTAGAAGAAAAGAACCTATAACTCTTTGGTTGTCAAGTTATACATCAATTAGCCGAACTCAATGAACTTGTTTGGTTTGAATCTTGGTTAAGGAGTTCTCTTTTAAATCGTGATTGAAAAGAATATGTAAGATTTTTGTAAATTATGTAACCCAACTTTCTATTTTTTTTTAATTTTTAGGTCAAGAAAGCAGCCGAAAGAGTTACCAGTTCGATGCCCGAAAATCTTTTGCAATAAGGCAATCAAATGCTATTTCATTAGTTTTCAATTTTTGAGTATAGATGAAGTAGTTTTGACTATACACTATTATTATTCTCTCTAGTGAAATTGTAGTTTCTTTTTTTATATGTTCTTATCCATGAAGTTGTAGTTTTCACTCTTTAAAATCATGAGTTGGGTTTTTAATTTCCATTTAAACTTAAATTTCTTTTGAAACTGTTTACAGTTTCTCTTTTGAAATAGTAAACGTTATACTTTTCTCTCATTAATATTGTGAAACCTTCCTCCCATTAATATTTAGAAACCGAAAAACATTACACTTTTCTCCCATTATTATTTTGAAACGTTTCATGATTTTTTCCGCTCTAAAAACACTGCATCTTCTTCATTCTACTATATAACAAAAAGAAAATAAAACATTTGCTCCCAAATCTTCTCTGGTGATAGAGTTATTCACGGTTTTTGAGTTCGTCTGTCCTCAATCTTTGTGCTACGGCATCGAATGAATTAATGATGCGATTGGTTATCTAGTTTGGTGTTCATTTATTTTCACTCCACGATCACGAGTTTGTTCTCTAGAATCGGTATTTGTAATTCCTCTTTCCCCCACTTGTACTAAAAAAAAAACAATTATATGTTTTGAAACCTTTGTAAAAGACCCAACTTCTTGGAATAATCCAAGTGGATGGTTACTAATCTATATTATATCATAAATATTATATTAACTTCTTTAAATATCCTTATTAAATTTGATTAAATATAAAATTTTGGAATGCCGATGGAAACATTTCAATAATAAATGATAGACTTTCAGAATAATAAAGGATAGGGGCTGATCTAGCATTTGAAGTTTGGGATGGTCCATTTTTGTTTTTTCTAATATTGGCACCTTTAATATTTTTGTAGGATCAATGGTCTTATTCTAAAATATTTTATTAATATAATTCATAAAAAATTAATTTATAAATAGGCAAAATCGTAAATTGAACTTATATCCGTTGGTTGTAAGTTGAAAATTATTTTTTGGAACAAAATTTATAAAAAAAAGTTACATTTGTTCAACTTACACTTCCAAATTAATTGACCTAAATTTTCAATTTATTATCTAAGAGACCCGGCCCCAAAAATTTAAACATAAAAAAAAAATCAAAATAATCACCGATATTTTAATATAGTTACTTATAAAATTAGATAATAAAACACTTTAATAATATTTAACACCATTTTTTAATTTTAAATATTTTTGTAGATATAATTTTTATTTTTATTTTTTTGAAGAATTTGTAGTATAAATTGGTAAGCAAAACATGAATATAAATTTTTTATATTTATATAAAAAATAGGATAAAATGTTTTAAAAGTATTATAAATAGAAAGAAAGAAATAGTTATAATATATAAATAAATATAATAATAAAAATATTTAAAAATAGCCAGAGGAAAAAAGTGCCTAATAAAAGTTTAGTAAACATATACAAACAAAAGGAAGGAAAAACATATGAAAACAAAAAAAATGTAATATATAAAAGGTAATAACGAAAAATAAAAAGAAAGAGAATATATATAAAATGAATTAAATAAAAGAAGGAAAAAGGAAAAAAAAAATTGAGAAGAATTTGGGTATATCTTAGGCTGCACATTTACAATGATGTTACTTATGTGACACTTTTGTGTCACACATCTCATCTCTTTTTCTTTTTCTTTTTTTCTTTATATTTATTATAAAAAAGAATTAGAAGAAAAAAAGAATATGTGACTACCCAAATTCTTCTAAAAAAATATAATGTGCCTTAATCTCAAAGTAGGTCCGCACTTGATAATGTGGAATATAAACACCACAATTAGTGCACATGACCAGTTTAGCTATCCAATCATAACATATTTAATATTAAACATTTGACAGAGAGAAGTCCACAAGGGTATTATCCATCCCTCAATAATGACAATGGGCATAACATAAATAATACTTTTTTAATACATATCGAGGGGAGAGAGGACAAATACCGATTTTCGGAATTAAACCTGTGACATTAATAATGAACTAGTTTACAACTAAACAATGAAATCATTAGTATTAATCCATTCAATAAATAAATAATGTAAGCACCGGACACACAATATAACTAAGCTTGTATGTAGTCATAACTCTATAGTCAATAGATATTTTCATTGGTTCATAACGTCAAATGTGCATATCAAGACAACAAATATAATCATCAACCATAAAACACAATTGCAATTATTTAGTCACATATGTTATGTTCAAGCTTACAACGATCTTCAACTATTTTTAGATTATGCCAAAAATTATGATACTAGTGATGTTCATTTTCTTCGTGGTGCAAACAAGAAATGAGGGAAAAAAAGTTGTTGTGTTTACATTTTCTTTTTATTTTTTATTTTATAATTTGTTTTACACCCTTAATTTTTAGATTAAAAAATTTGTCGATAAAATTATCTATTCAAATGAATATTTTTCTTCAATAGTTGAAATTATATTTTCTATAAAAGTTTAATTATTTGAAATTATTATCCAAGAAAAATATTTAGCCATCTAAATTTAAAGGGGTGTTTGTTTGCCATATATATGGAGGATTTAAATGAGTATTTACTAAGTACTCCTTAAAAAATTACATCCAAATGAGTTTTTATAACTACTCCAAATAACTCCACATTTTTACTACTCAAAACAACTCCTCATTTCTAACCACACATTTTTAATCATTCTTTTATAACTACTTAAAATTACTCCTCAATACTAACCACTCATTTTAATCCTTTATTTCTAACTTTTAAAAAATAATTAATTTTTAACCACTCATTTTTAATCATTTTTTTTATTAACAACTCAAAATAATTATTCATTTTAAATTCATATCCAAACAAACATTCGTCTTTAACTTTTGTAAAAAAAATATATAAATTATATCTAAACGATTTTTTTACTATAATTTCCAATTTTTAACTCTTCAAATAACTTTTCGAGCTAACTCATCATCCAAACAGCACCTAAGAACACTACCCATTTCCCTAAACTTTCTTTTCAATTAAATCAAAATGATGGATGACATATTGATTAGATTGTTAGTTGCTAATCCATTTTAACACTATAACTATATCCTATTCTCAGTAGGGTTTGTAATCGTCCTTTTCCAATTTATATTAAAGAAAAAAAAATTTCTTCTAATTAATGTCCAACCCTATATAAAAAGTACATATGCTCTCAAATCAATACGAGTCAAATATCAATTTTCAGAATAAAATCCGTGATCGTGATGTTGAACTGGATTACCACCAGACAATGAAACTAACTCGCCACCCACTCTTTCGATAATTCCAAAGAAATTCTAATACCATGATTGCTAAACTCTTCAAATATAGAATTATATATTAATATTTACCCTCGACAATCTTTAATAGTTATGCAGTCATTCACTTCAAAGTATAACAAATGTGGAGTACTACAAAATTTCACTTTAATCTAAAAAAACAAATACATGTTGATTATTCATTTCAAGCTTACTAACTCATTCTATTAAGTCTACTAACCCTATTTTAGCAGTAAATTTTTTTCTAACCATATATATTGTAAGTTTAAGGAAGCAAGAACTAGCCCAAGTCAGAAATAAAAAAGTAAGCAGGTACTGGCCAACAAGAATTAATTTACCAGCAAAAGTAGTAGGTCCAATGACTAAGAGATTAGAGTCTAAATTGATTCACTTTAGAAACTTATTATTATTATTATTTTGAGTTCTTTAATTTGATTCACTATTGTTTAGAAAAAAAAATGAAAGAGGTAAGAAGTATATTGCTGAAGCAAAATTGAATAAGAAAATCATCATAAAATAATTTACGGGTTAAAAGAGTCATGAGAGAGTAAGAGGGATGAATTTAATTTATAAAATTCACCCATTTATAAATTAATTTTCTAGAGTTTTGTATTATCCAAATGTTATAAGATAAGCATTATGTCTACTGTTTTTTATTGATATGAAAATCTTATACTCTATTTGATAACCATTTCGTTTTTATTTGTTTTTAATTTATAGTTTTAATCTTCGATGTATAATATCGGCCCAATGGACTTCGTTCCTTCTTCTTCTTCAGCCTTTCGGCCCACGTTTTGTTTTATTATTATTTTATTTATTATTTTTTATAGTTCTAATTGGATAGACGCATACTATTTCATTCAAATAAGACGAAAGCAAAATAACAATTTTTAAGAATGAACAAAAATCCAAAAAATGAAAGGAAAATGATTTACAATGTTTTTTAGATAGAAATTTTTGTAGTCGTGTAGTCAAATAGCATACAATGTTATAAAATGACATTTGTTTTTCTTGGTTCTATTCTCAGCTTTTTATCTAGTTAAAAGGTAATTAATGTATATATATACATATATATTTTTATTGTTCTTACAAAAAAAAATGTATATATTTTTTAGTTTAGAGATTTGTATCATTTAGGGTGCGTTTGGAGCACCGGTTTGGTTATTATAGACGGAAGGTTATGATAAACGGTATGTGATTTGATAATGGTTTTTAGTTTTATGTTTTTAAAAATTAAAAACAAAAAAATCATGTCTGATAATTGTTTTTTATTTTCAAATATCATATTTTGTTTTGATTTTTTTTAGTTTTTTACCATTCATTCATGATCTTTTCATACTTTTTTTAAAAAACGAAAAAAAAAACCTATTTTTAAAAGTTACATTTTTTTAAGTTTTTATAATTTTTTTAATATTTTAAAAATTTTAAAAACGAAAACCAAATTTGGTTATCAAACAAATCTGTTTTCAAAAAAGTAAAAAAAAAATTAAAAAAATTAAAAATGAAATGGTTATCAACAAGACCTTAATGATACCAAAATACGATATAAATTTGTATAGCAAAAATATGGTTTTATTAAAAATGGGATGGTCATAGAGGCACACTTATTTATTTTGAGGATATAACATTTGGAGGTGGAGGATTCGAACCTATGATGCGAAGTTTACTAGGTGTACACTAATACACAACTTGGGCAATAAAATCATAAATCTCCAAAAAAACAAAAAACCTAAATAATGTTAAATCCATCCTTTAATAAAGGAAACCAACATTAAATAAATAAAAAAAAACGAAAGTAATTAAAAACTCATAAAATTCAAGAACTACACGTAAATAAAGGAAAAACTATTTTCAGGCCAAAAGAAAAATAAACGGTTGAGATTGTCCGAAGTACTACATCTAGGGGCAGAGTCTGTGAATGAAGAACCCCATTACATTCATCTGGCTATATAAACCCTTCAAGAACCCTGATTCGAAACCCTAACCCACCATTGTTTCTCAGAAGCAGCCAAAAGGTATGAAACTTTCTCTTCTCTTTTCATTATGGTATTAATGGCGACCTGCTTCTTGTCGGCTAAAAGTGATATTTTCTTCATCGATTTCCGTGTCTTTGTTTTGTTTTCTTGTTCTTTGGCTTTTCTGCTTCGTTTCTCGTGTTTTCATCCTGAAACGAAATGTTTAATGTCTGTCACTGATGATACATTTCTTCGAAAATGGTGATTTCTTGTAGTCACGAGGTTTTAAGTAGGTTCTCAATCTCAGAAATGGATAATATATGATTTAGAATCGTTCTTTGAATCATTGTTATGTACTTTATTTGTTAATTTCGTTTTTATTCTTGTATTCGATGTTTCTTGATTTCATTAGTGTATTGTAGTTGAGGAAGCCACACATTCTTCGAAAATGTGTGGTTTCTTGTTCTGATTCTCAGAAATGGATATTATATGATTTAGAAATCGTTCTATGAATCATTGTTTATATGATATTTTTGTTGTATTCATGTTTCTTGATTTCATGAATGTATAGTAGTTGAGGGAATGACACATTAATGAAGTTTTAAGTAGCTTCTGATTCTTAGAGATCGATATGATATATATGATTTAGAATCGTTCTTTGAATTATTGCTATGTACTTTATTTATTAGTTTAGTTATTTTTTGTTGTATTCGATGTTTCTTGATTTCATGAATGTATCGTAGTTGAGGAAATGCACATTTCTTCGATAATGGTAATTTTATATAGTAATGATGAGGTTTTAAGGGCTTTTGATTCTCAGAAATGGATGTCATAAGACGTAGAATCGATCTTAGGATTATGTACTTTTATTTATTGATTTAGTTGTTTTTGTTGTATTCGATGTTTCTTGTTTTCGTTAACTGAGTGTACTGTAGTTGAGGAGTAGAAATGTATTGTAAAAGTGACACTATTGATTTAGTAATGAAACTTGTTAGCTAAAAGACGAAGAGTGATTCCGGATTAAGTTTCCAGATCTTGAAGAGTGAAGTTATATTAATTATTACTTACAATAATTCTGTACATAATGGAAGAAATGGAAGACAATCATAGGTTCTTATATGAAAATACGAAGATTTCAGTGAACTGTCAAAATAAAAGTCCATTTCTGTAGTCATTATGCTTTCTTTTCATTGTTGGTTATATATATTTTTACGTTTAATTTAATTTTGTTGGGTTGGCCCACAAAATTTCTAACTTGGTTGGGTTCGACTCCTTCTTTTAACATGTATATTTAACTATTTAATTTAATTTTCATTCTCTTTTTATTATTCAACTTTTTTATAACAATTTTTAATTTTGGTAAGCTATTCTTCGTTTTTTTTTCCTCAAGGTTTGGGCTTTCTCTTTGTAAGCATATATATATATTTTATAAATGCTTTTATTTTGTTTTAACGGTTATTTTGAGGGAATTTGTACTGGATAGCATTTTTTTGACCCAAATTTATAATTATAGTAATATTTTAAAAATAATTGTGTCTATTTTTTAAAAATATTTCTATTTTCCTTTTTGCCCTTTGCTTCTTTCATTCTCTTGCTACATTATAAAACTTGTACTTTTTTTCTTTTATATTTTTACGTTATTTAACTATCTTTTCTTTCTTTTTTTTTTAACTGATTTTTTCTATTATTTCATGGAAATTGATTTATATAATTATTTATGGGACTTTTACATGTATATTATAAAATGGCTAAAATATTATATAAATAGTACAATGATGAATATATTTGCACATATAACAAAAAAATGTAAATTGATTGACTTCCATGTTGATAGATTCTATCAATAGAGGCTGATAGAATCAAGATAGACTTATATAAGATTCTATTCATCAGAGCAGATAGAATCAATTATTGATAAAATTGATTTCCGTGTGACTATTTTGTTTTCATTGTTGCTTTTTTTTCTTCATGGTTAAATATTAAAGGCCGCCTGGTTCTTGTTAGCTAAAAGTGAGATTGGTTGAAAACTTGGATTTTGAGGGTATATTCCTCTCAAGGTCCTAAGTTTGAGACTCATTTTTAACATTACTCTTTCGATGTCTCACGTGTCTAACCTAAAGATAGGCATGGTTACCCTGTTTAAAAAAAAGTGAGATTATTCTTCTTTGTTTTCTTTATTAGTCTTCTGGTTACATTGATTTCCGTGTGCTTATTTTGTTTTCTTGTTGTTTGGCTTTTCTGCTTCGTTGATCGTGCCTTTTCATCCTGAAACCAAGTGTGTTAATGCCTACACTGATGATATTAATGACATTTCTTATAAAATGGTGGTTTCTAAATCTAGCTTTTGATTCTCAGAAATTGATACGATATGATTTAGAATCGTTCTTTGAATCAGTGTTTATGTACTTTATATATTAATTTAGTTGTTTTTGTTGTATTCGATGTTCCTTGTTTTAGTTGAGCAGAGAAGAAATGTATTGTAAAAGTGACACTACTGATTTAGTAATAAAACTTGTTAACGTGGCAATATTTTAGACTTTTAGTTGATAAAGTTGCCAGATCTTGAAGAGTTAAGTTATATTACAATAGTGATGGACCTATTGGAAGCAATGGTGGACAATCACCTAATCATTCAGAGGGACATTTGTCTTCAAAACAAGCCTAATAGTTAACATTAAAAGAACTTCAAGAGGCCATGGATTCTAATAAAAAAAAGTTTACACCAAAAGAAGGAAGAACTACAATTATGCTAGGTTATGAGTCAGCTTAGGTTCAGCCTGATAATACCAGATTATGAGTGTCACACCCTTTGGTCACATTTGTTCTATAGCAAAGAAAAATTTGTCTCAACTTTCTGGAGTTGGGAGGAGGAATAGTCAAAATTTGTAACAATAAGCCTGATCCTTGAAAGTATTATTGTTTGCACCATGTTGCATATACATCAAGCAGGATAGGCTTGATCAGAGAGCTAAAAAGTAAATTCTTGTAGGAGTTGAGACAAAAGTCACATGCCCAAGTTAGAAGCTAATATTTCTGTCTGTCATTTTCTGGTGAATTACAACAGTTACATCCCAATTTGGCTCTTGTGATTGCGTTTTATCTTTCTTGATTTCAGAACTTGGTTTAACTAACTAGTTTGATGTAAACTTTCTGTTAAGATGTGACTTGAACTATTTAATGCCCTAAATCTAAACTAAATCTGTATCAGACATTTTATATATATAAACTCGAATAAAACTCTAGCTCTCATGATATTGATTATGTATTTTTGACTCTCCTTAAATAAATCGTGCCTACTCTCTGCTTGTAGACTAGCTAACACAATGTTAGTGAAATGTGTAAATTTGTGTGTTGTTTTTTCTTCTACATTTTCTTTATTTTCAATTGCTTTTAACATCAATTATGAAACTCGATATGTCAATAATCTTTACTTACTTTTTTGTTGTGGTAGGAAATCACAGCAATGTCAGGAAAGCACCTTGATCAATGGAGTGGCAACCAAAGTTACGACTACGACGACTATACATACAATGCTCCATCCCAAGAAGTAATTCAGCCAAGAACTGAATATGCGACTATCGGATACATCGGTGTTATAGAAAACAACCAGATCAGTAACTACGAACAGACTTGGAGGAGTCATGATCGTAACAGGCAAACCGGAACGTATAAGACCCAATCAACGAAGGAGGTTGTCTCTCATGGTGATACTTTTAAAGAGAGGGGAACTGGCAGAGTTGGCTCCAAAGATGAGTTCAAAACTACCTCCACCTACAGGGTTGGCGACAAAAGCGGATATTCTGAGTATCAGTATCAGGAGAGGTACCGCCGAGTTGATTTCGGTGGCAACAATGGTAGTAGCAGCGGTGGATCCGGAAGTAAGGGGGTGTATGGCAACTATTCGACTTCCAACAAGTATCTCAATTGAAGGGTTGCTGTAAGTAAATGCTAGCATGTTTGGCTCTCTTGTTTTAAACTTGGTTTTTTCCTTTTCTTTTCTTTGCAGACTTTGGTTTTGTTATGTTGTTTTGTGATGTCTGAACTTCTTCTGGTATTTTCCTTTCTTTAGATTCTGAAGAGAGCCTTTTGTTGTTTTGGTGTCTGTAAATGCCCTAATTGGTTTATAGAGCTGAATTCTTCGAACTATGTTTGTGTTTGTTTCACATGTTGATAATCTTGTTTGCACTTTAGTCTCGTAATTTCAGTTTTAGTTTAATCCAATCATTGGCCTCTTGTATTCTTAAAAAAAAAAAAAAAAAAGATCAAGCTCTTACTCAAGCATAAAAAGTATGGATGCTGCTTGGTTTGCACATTATACTGCTTGTCTTGTATTGATTTTTGAAAATCAAGCGGTACATTTTATTTTCTTATCTACACAACAATTTTTAAAATGAAATTTGTCATATTGTAAATTTTAGTCTCTATTTTAAATATAACTGTTAAAAAATCTTTCATGTGTAACAAAGTCTATCAATTTTAGTCTCATCTTGGTAGTATAATATTATCGTTGATCCCGAGTAACCATTTTTCGGTATCAACAGTTGGTGTTGTCTGCGGAGACGAGTAGTGCTCTACCAAAAAACTATACCCTTATGTTTTCCTACAAAAAATGACGAATAATGTGAGCTATAACAACCATGCTAATGACGTAGAACCTGACAATTACCATGTTTCAATGAGGATAGTAGCTAGAATTCATGATCAAGAACAAGTCAGGGGGTCAATCTAGAAAAATGCGTGAAGAAACCAAACTGGTAGAGGAGCACGTTGATCCAAAGATGTCAACCCTGGAGAAGAAGGTTCACGGTATGGTGGAGAGCATCGATCGGCTTATGGAGTTACTAAAAAATTCCAATCTAATCATGGTCGCCATCATAAAAAATCAAGAAGTGCAACCAGTAGTAACAGAGCATCCCACTACCCGAATGACAGCTGAAGCAAGTAAGCATAAAGGTAATGGACAACGTTTCGAGCATCATCCTAACCTCGGTGATGGATCATGCTAAAAGAAAAGCTTTTGCGAGTGACACACCCGTCAAGGATACGACTAGACACCAAAAGTAAGTTGAAAGATTTAGGCTTAGTGGGAACGATAAAAGAACGAGCCAATCAAAATGCTAGAGGAACGCTTCTCGAAGTGAAGGGTGTCGGTCCAGGACCCATTTGATGAGAAGCAATTAGCCATGAATCAATCTTCAAGAGTCCTATACCTTGAAGGCCACCAAAGCCCCGAGTGTCTGTGTAAGGGAATTAAATTTGGGAACCGATTTATGGGACCTAATCAACCAACGAGGACAAAAGTTGGTACATGGGGAGGTCGAAGGCCAACCCTGGGTTGCAGACCTGTGGAACCTATAGAAACAACTCAGAGACATGAATAAAAGGCAAGATCAATACAGACTCGACCTAGACAATCTTGTAGACTTGGTCGGCCCTGCTTTCACTGACATATTATGAAGGAGGAGGTTCCAAAGAAGTTCTAACTCCCGACGATGATGCCTTATGATGGGTCAAAAGATTGTGTAGAACACTTGGACATATTTTCGGCCATGGATGGAACTCCATGGAGTCCGAGATGCAATCAAGTGTAGAGCATTCTCGTTTATGTTCACTGGACCAGTGCGACGATGGTTTAGGTCGCTTAAACGAAAGTCAATTGCCTCGTTTCATGAGTTGGAAAAGGCTTTCATCACTCAATTTTTGTGTGGTTGAGACCATAGGAGTCGGCCACTCATTTGCTAATGATAAAGTAGAGGAGTCACAAAACACTACGAGAATATGTGTCTCGTTTCAACAATGAGGCATTGCAAGTAGAAGGGTATACCGACGATACCGCCCTAACGGCTATCGTTGCGAGACTAGAACATAAAAAATTATTATGGTCTTTGGGTAAGAAAGCTCTGATTACATACGTGAAATTACTAACTCGATCCCAGATGTATAATGAGCGTGGGAGAATTGCTAAATTTCAAATAGTTATTTTGGATTGTAATTAAAAAAAATATATTAAATAAATTGAGTTTACATTTAAAAAAAAAATTAAATGGGTTGAGGTTGCATTTTTTTATATATATATAAATTTATTAGATATAAGGTGAAATGTTAACTCATTAACGTTGATTTAATTATGTTAGATAGTTTTCAATGTTTAATCATTTTTAAAAATTAAATGGAGTTACAATTTTAAGAAAATAAATGAATTGAAATTACATCTTTTTTTAGTTATGTTTGTGAGTATATTTCTAATCAATAGTAACTCTTTTAAACAATAACTAATAGATGACATAGTTAAAATTAGAGAAAATTATTTGGACAAAATAGTAAAAATTGTTTCTTCTTACTAAGCCACATTTTAAGTAGTAATGAGTAAGGATAAGCATGAGGATAAGTTTTCATATCGATGAAAGTTGTGGTCATCCCATTTATATTGATGATTTTTTCACTCCATTTCTCACGTAGGAAAATTTGTTGCAATACCAATACCCTTCAAATATAGAATTGTATATTAAGATTGTACCCTCAACAATATTTGCGATGCTTTAAAGTTCGTCGATGGGGTCAGGAGCAATCGATGGGTGCCGCCGTGTGTGAGAGCTTGGAAGTTGAATGTGGATGCTTGTGGTCATCCTCGTCTGGTGTTGGGGGCGTGGGTTGGATAGTGTGGGAATGGGTAGGCAAGCCCATGATGTTGGGAGCTCGTTCAGGTGTGTGTGGTTCGTCGGCTATAGTTTTGGAGGGTTTGGCGGTGTTGGCAGGGCTCGTGCAGATCTTGTGATTGCATAGTCATCCACTGCCCGTTATCTTGATGGAGTGCGATGCTTTTGTGGTCATCAATACTATTGTTGGGACTTCTCAAAATATTTTTGAATTTCAATTTGTTATTGATAGGATTTTTAGGGTTGATCCCATTGTTTAGGATGGTTGTTTTTTTCATGTTCCTAGGCAGTGTAACTTGGTGGCTGATAGGCTAGCCCATTTGTGTGTGTCGAATGACTGTTTCTGTTGGGATGCTTCTGTGGCTCCCTTTTGTTTGGACTCTTTGTTTTGGCGGGGGAATCTCCCCCATAAATTTCCTCGTTTATTATTGAGGAGGGTGTTGGATTGAGTTTGGTTAGTATATAGTTTGGTTTTTCAAAAAAAAAAATAATCTGGAGTACTACAAAATTTCACTTTAACCTTAAAAAAAATATATTTGTCAATTATTCATTTTAAGCGCCTTATCAACTCATTTCATTAAGTCTACGAACCTAATTTTAACGATAATATTTTTTTCTAACCATATTGTAAGTGACAAAAACCAAAAAGTAAGCAGGCAAGAATTCAATTCGCCAACATAAATAATAACTTGAAATAGTGTATTATATATTTTTTTAAATTAGTGTATTATATCTCATGACCAAGAGAGAAATCTAAATTGATTTACTTTGGGAAGTTTTTATTTACCAGAATTTTAACATGGCGTTACACGTGATAATGTTTTAAATAATAAATTATATATATATAATAAGATATGTCAATTGAGTATAATAAATTGTAAGTATATATATATATATATAATTATAAATTGTTTCTTACATTTTTACACTAAATTTAAATCATCAAATAATAATTTCAATTTAATATTGAATTTTATAATCATTTTTTACGTTAGTTAAATTTATTTAAATTCACATTTATGTTAAAAAACAGTTGATATTTTATTTTGAGCTTAAAAAATAATAAATGTTATTATTTAAAAAAAACTTAATAAAATTTGTCGCATTAAAATTAAATTTTATCTCTGATTCTTAAAAATCGATCCTCCTTAGTTTTTTCTCAATTTATCTATTAATAGACCAATTACTCTTGAACTATAGAATTTATAAGAGTTATATCATTATTAATTATAAATATAAATAAGCTAAATGTATTTATTAATATACATTTATGAACTTACATTTAAGTTCAAATGATAATTTTATCATTCTTAAAAAAAAAAAATCACATCTCCAAGTCAACAGTTAAGCAACAAAATACCCTACAGAAATTATTGCAACAAAAGAAAAGTTAGATGAAAGTTAAGGTAAATAATCAACAAAAATAAAAAAAACCAAGAAAGGTAATCTCAAGCAAAGAGAAAGTTTCAAATGTGTTTGTAAATAAAATACAGAGAACTATATAAATATATAGTAGGAAATTGTTACCCAACTTTTGAAAGAATTCATTCATGAACTTTAACATCAGATGATAATTTTAGCATTCTTCACATTTTTTTTTTCCAGATCTCCAAGTCGAAGGCAACAATTATGCAAAATCCCTACAAAAATTATTGCAAAAAAAAAAAAGTTAAGGTAAATAATCCAACAAAAATAAGATAACTTATTATAAAAAAAAACAAACAAACAAAAGTAAATTCAAGCAAAGAGAAAGTGTTCTTATAAACAAAACGTAGATAACTATTTATAGGATTGTAAAGTTCAATTTATTATTTTAATTAGAATATAAAATGTCAAATAAAATTTATGAGATTTGGTAAAATATCTTATTTTCTACTTTATAAAGATGATAAAAATTTAAATGATATTGTAAATATCTTCATTTGATTGTTGAAATCTCTTATCTTCTAGCTTAGTCATACAATATATGAGATTTGACAAAAATATCTTATCTTCTAAGGATGGAAATCTAAATGATATCGTAAATATCTTCTACATTATTTGCATTTAATTTTTTTTTATATTCTAATACATGACATGTTTGTAATTTAGAGTATGACTTAATGGGTAAAATCGTCCAAAAATGATTTTTCTCTTAAGCCACACTTTAAGATAGTATGGTTTGTTTATTATTACTATTTTTTCATTTTAAAGTTCTTTAATTTGATTCACTATTGTTTAGAAAAATAAAGGAAAGATATAAAAGTATATCGATGAAGCAAAAATTAAATTTAAAAAATCATAAAGTGATTTAGGCCCCATTTGATAATTATTTTGTTTTTCGTTTTTTGTTTATGAAATTTAAGCCTACAACAACTACCTTACTATACATTTTTCCTTATTTGGATATCTACATCTTACCTATATTTTAATAAACAAAATCACAATTTGGAAACAAAAAAGTAGCTTCTAAAAGCTTGTTTTTTTTTTTTGAAATTTGGTTAGTATTCACCTACTTTCTTAAGAAAATATGGATAGTAGGAAAGATTGAGCGATGGAGCACATGGTAGAAAATTTAAGTAGAAATAAGCTTAAATTTCATAAACCAAAAACAAAAAACCAAATGATTATCAAACGAGATCTTAGTGGTTAAGAGGATCTTAACAAATAGGAAAACTTACAAATTAGTTATGTTCAGAAAATAATTACAAATATAGTCACTTTTAAATTTTTTTTAGTAATAATAGTCATAAAGGTTTTAATGATAAACCAGTATTAATAATATATATATATATTAATATACATAAAATATTAATAACATATAGTACCGTATTAATAATAAATAATATTGTATTAATAAAATTAATAATATAGTATTATACGTATTTATGACTATGAATACAAATATTTTCAAATTTAATTATATTAAAAATTATTTTGTTAGAATAGGTTATCAATTACAATTATTTATAACTAAAATGTGATGAATTGAATTATAGTGAATATCCTAATAAACTTATTTTCTATAAATTTCCTTAATATTGTAAGATAGACGATATATCACATAACAATAATTTAGGCATTCACAAATTGACACGGGACAGTTAAAAATATTAAAGGGATTTTTTTTTAAAGTAACTTTTACTAAAATGAAAACTTAAAGTGGTACAAATTTGTGTAACAAAAACATGGTGTTTTTTGTTTTTTGAAATCAAATATGGTTTGGCATTAGAAAGATTCCGGTGTCACACACTTCTCAATGATGTTCGTCTATACAAGTTAAGTTGATTTTTAATTGACATAAAATTCAATGGGTCAGTGATACAATCATATCATTGTATGGTTGTAAATTAGTTGAACACCATAATTATACATTCAATTTTAAAATTTACTTTCATTTATTCGAAAGGAGTAATAGTTTGTTCTTCCTTCCCCAATAAGTGTAAATCCATCATTTAATAAAGGAAACAAAGAGTAATTAAAAAACTGAAAATAAAAAACTCATAAAATTCAACGACTACATATTAAATAAGAAAAAACCATTTTAAAGCCAAAAGAAAAATCAACGGTTAAGATTGCCCTAACGATTACATGTCGGGCTAAGTCTCTGAAACAAGAACCAAGGTGATACTATACAACGTTTTTTTATAGGTTCAACAAGCATTCCAATCTGTATTGCACATAATGGTCAGTAGGATGAAAATGAGATGTACCATAATCATGAAGTAGCTGAAGAGCGTCGCATAAATATTGAGGAATGCATTCATTCAATGATGATTTTACATTACAGTTTTTTTTTTATGTATAATGCTTTCAATTTCAATTTTGTAACCCATGAGACCTTTTTTATTTACTATTGATCTCACTTTGAATAGTAATTTTGTGTGAAGTTGTTCCAACAGTACGAATCTCTATCAATTCACAAATATTACATATGTTATTTCTCAATGTTTTACTATACGGTATTGTACATTCAAAATTACTTGTTAGCTGTCGCAAACATATTAAATCACACTACAAGTATCCATATCAGCAAATTAAACACTTAAAAAAAAACACAAAGTTTTAAAAATACGGTATGATACATGATATATTATGGTTGTACCGTATATACTAAGTTGTTTCAATACTGTGTGGTTATCAAACGTATTCTAGTTTCAATCAACGAAATTGAACGTTCAGCCGCTCATACGGTTTATTTATAAATAAACTTACTAGAATCAAATAACATGTACATTACGAACTATACTGTATGTAAATCACAACACAGTACGTCTAACAATGTATTGTCGTCACTCTCGTCCTACAATTAATGCACCATAAATTGGCGATTTCTGATTTGGAATGTGAGACGAATTTCCTTTTTTAAAATTTTACTCCCCAAATGAAAAACCAATTACTTGATCGTTATTTTTTAAATTTATAAGGTATTACAAAAAGGAAGATGAAACGTCTCTAATAAATGTGATTTCGAATGATATATTTTTCTACAATTAATGCCCATAAATTTGCGATTTGTGGTTTTGGAATGTGAAATAGTTTTCTTTTTTTGAAAATTTTCTTCCAAAATTAAAAAACAACCAATATGAGGGTATGATTGTAATTCATTATTTTCGGATTTTATAATGTATTAAAACAAAATCTACTTTTGCTAATATTTTTGTAGATATATATATTTGCAAATACTTTTCAAATAGGGTCTATTTATGAAAAAAAAACCCTTTTTTATTAAGAGAAAGAGAAATTTTGGATGAGAAGATTAATTTAACATGTTTAAAAACATTTTATTTTCTCTTTCATCAAATATGTGGTTATGTGTTGGTAAGTATGAACACCATACTTACCAACAAGTAGGTAAGTTTTGTTCATTAGATTTTGGAGTCGAAAGGGGAAGAGGAGAGGAAGTGGAAAATGGAATAAAAGTAGAGTGATCTAAATGTGTGAAATATCGAAAAGATGTTGTAAAAGTATTAATTTTATGTTAATGTAATTATTGCATATTTGTATTAATTGATAAATTTAATATATTTTATTTTATATTATGTGGTTGAAAATTAAAAGAAAATTTGATATGAAATTTAATAACATTAAATAAAAGATTTGATGTGATGTTAAAAAATAGGTCGAGGAGAGATCGACATATTAAAAATAAATGTCAAAAAATCTAACTCCTTTCCGGGTTTTCTTTCTTCTTCTCTCTTCAACACCAAAATCCAAACACCCCCGGTGTAAGTAGTACTAAAAGCAGGCGATTACATTCACCTGGCTATATATACCCTACGTGGACCCTGATTCAAAACCCTAACCCTCCATTTTTTTCTCAGAGGCAGCCGAAAGGTATGAAACTCTCTCTTCTCTCTTCATTATGATATTAATGGCGACCTGCTTCTTGTTTGCTAAAAGTGAGACTATGCTTCATCGATTTCCGTGTCTTTGTTTTGTTTTCTTGTTCTTTGGCTTTTCTGCTTCGTTGATCGTGTTTTCATCCTGAAACGAAGTGTTTAATGTCTGCACTGATGATCTAACATTACAGATTTCTCTGAAAATGGTGGTTTCTTGTAGTCGTGAGGTTTTAAGCAGGTTCTCACTCTCAGAATTGGATATTATATAATTAGAAATCGTTCTTTGAATCATTGTTTATGTACTTTATTTGTTAATTTAGTTATTTTTGTTGTATTCGATGTTTCGTTGTTGAGGAGAGAAGAAATGGATTGTGAAAATGACACTATTGATTTAGTAATGAATCTTGTTGGTGTTGCGATGTTATATTACATTAATGTTGTACATAGTGGAAGAAATGGTTGACAATCAGAAGTTCTAATTTGAAAAGATGATGATGGGAAGACAGGAATCAGTAGTAGCTGGAAATACTTTTGTCTCAAACTATATTATGAGGGACATTGCCTTCAAAACAAGTCTAATAGTTTACATTAAGAAAACCCAAGCAGCCATGGATTCAAAAAACGAAGTTTACACCAAAAGAAGGAAGACCTACAATTCTGCTAGGCTATGGAGTCAGCTTAGGTTCAGCCTCATAATACCAGACTATGAGTGTATTAGATTTAGATTTATACCCTCTGGTCACATTTGTTCCATAGCAAAGAAAAATTTGTCTAACTTTTTGGAGTTGGGAGGAGGAATAGTTAAGATTTGGAAAAGGGTCCTTTCTATGAAGTGAATTGTGAGTGACATAAGCTTGATCCTTAAGAGTATTATTGTTTGCACCATATGCATATACATGATGCAGGATAAGCTTGATCTGAGAGCTAGAAAGTTTATTCCTTGTAGGAGTTGAAATAAAAGTCATATACCAAGTTAGAAGCTAATATTCTGTCATTTTTTGTCACATTTTCTGTTGAGTTAAATCCTATTTTGGTTCACTCTGCTCTTGTTATTGCGTTTTATCTTTCTTGATTTCAGAATTTGGTGTAACTAGTTTGATTTAAACTTTCAATGTGCCTATTTCTTATCTTTTGCATGGCATCTATCATACAGACATTCAAATTTTACATACCAAAGCTCTAATTCCACCTACTCACATTTGCTTGAAGCTGTTTATAATTCTTGTTTTTGAATCCATGGTTCATATTTAGTATGATTAAAATGATATTGACATACTTTAATTTCACTTATAAGCCAATTGCTCTTAACATCAATTATGAAACTTGACATGCCAATAATCTTTACTTTTTGTTGTGTTAGGAAATCGCAGCAATGTCAGGAAAGCACCTTCATCAATGGTGCCGCAACCAAAGTTATGATTATGACAGTGATAGCGATAGCGATGACTATTCATACAATCCTCCATGTCAAGAAGTAATTCAGCCAAGAACTGCATATGCGGTTTCTGCAAATGCACCTCCAGTTGTTCGTGTAGAAGGCAACCAGATCAGTAACTACGAACAGACTTGGAGGAGTCATGATCGTAACAGGAAAACCGGAACGTATAGGACCCAATCAATGAAGGAGGTTGCTTCTCATGGTGATACTTTTAAAGAGAGGTCAACTGGCAGAGTTGGCTCCAAAGATGAGTTCAAAACTACCTCCACCTACAGGGTCGGCGACAAAAGTGGATATTCTGAGTATCAGTATCAGGAGAGGTACCGTCGAGTTGATTTTGGCGGTAACAATGGTAGCAGCAGCGGCGGATCCGGAAGTAAGGGAGGATACAGCAACTATTCAACTTCCAAAAAGTATCTCAAATGAAGAGTTGCTTTGTAAGTAAATGCTAGCATGTTTGGCTCTCTAGTTTTGAACTTGGTTTTTCTGTTCGTTGCATACTTTGGTTTTGTTATGTTGTTCTGTGATGTCTGAACTTCTGGCATTTTCCTTTTGTTAGATTTTAAGAGACCCGTTTGTTTTTTTGGTGTCTGTAAATGCTCGTGGAAGTATACAATATACAAAGTATGGATGCTTGTAATTACTTTTGAAATAAGTGAAGCTTAATGCTTGGTTTATATGTTCAAATAGGTGATAAATTATTCTGGGTGCATTCTTCATGCCATGGTTTACTAAGTCTACAGTGGTACATTTTAGTGATTTCTTATCTAAAAAAAAACAATTGTTATAATCTAATTAGTGTTTTGAAAATTTAGTTAAAAATTTTAATGCTTCTATGAGAAAGATGCAAATCACATACGGAGAAATTGAAGGAAAAAAAAAAAAATCCTATGTTATGAAAGACCGTTTGAACTTGTGTCTATTTTAAAATTGTGTAGTAATTTTGAATTTTGAATTTTGAATTTTGTCTAGTTTTCAATTTTGTACTTGATATAATTTTAACATATTTAAAATATTGAATAGTAAATTTAGTAATCTTTCTTCACATTACATTAGGACTAATGTAACCCAATAGATCTTTTAAGTTAGATTATCTCTCAATTCTCATCTTCATATCAGTAGCTTCCATCTTCTTCTTAGTGCAATCTCATATTAGGACATGCTTTCTCATACTCTATCAATCATTCGGGTTACCAAATCGAAACCTCTCAACTCTCTAATACTCTCTTTATCACTAATTTGGTCAGTACTTTGTAAATATCGTTTTTTCATTTAATTAAACCAATATCATAAAAAAATAATTGTATACTTTTATTGAACAACTATTATGGCATATAAGTACATGGTATAAACGTTTTAACCCAAATGTTGGTGTATTATTGTAAATATTTTATAATATAGTGTTTTGGGGAGATGACGTAGGTCAATGGTTTGATTCGAAACATCAATCATGGTCGGTGATGTTTCTACGACCGTTGATTGTTGTCGGTGGTCGGAATCAGGAAAATGAAACAACTAGTGATCAGAGCAACCAGACAGTCTATGGTCGTAAAGTTTCGTTGGAGCACCGCTTGTAAATGATGGGAACTTTACAATCTCTATTTTGGACATCTTTGTTCAAGAGTAAAGAATTTAATTTACTTAAATATCTCATTTTGTTGAGCCAAAAAGCTTCCCTTCTTAGTCATAAGCAGGGAAGTATTCTAGAATATATCTTTCCATTAATCAAGCAGGTCTTAATTTTGATCCATTTTTTAGCATTATTCACTCTGTTCTGCGGCCAAGAATAATCCTTAAGCCTATATTCTTTATAGCTTCGATCCGACAAGACGTTGTCGACGCCCTTATTGGTGACTGCAAAAGAGAATAATGAGAGTAAAGAGATCAGCAATGAGGATGAATATAACCAAAAGGTAAAGCCAAAGAAGCCAAGAGATTCTACAGCAAGCTCCTGGAATATCAACAATAGAAATTACTATCAGAAAAATATCGATTATAACGACGGTTTTGCCTAAGTACTTCTCGCATTCTGTGCTTCCTAATTTGTTGCGCCAAATGCCGGCAGAGTAAGAAGGTTATGACATACCAGAGCTCTAGAATTCAACTCCACTTACTCACATTTGCTCGAACCTGTTTATAATTCCTGTTTTTGAATCCATAGTTCATTTATAGGATGATTAAAATGAGACATACTTTCGTTTCACTTAAAAGCCACGTGAATAACAAACTCTCATGTATTCACTTACGGTGTTTTTGGGCCCTACTTATGTAAACGGTCGAGTTGGTTATAGTAATCCAACTCATGTTTTCCCCACCGTTTATTATAACCGATGGTTACCTAAACCTGTGTGCTCATTTATTTAAACCTACGTGCCCGTTTATCATAACCTTACATATATTATTTTTTGTTACATAACCAACCTCTCAAATACTGTTTATCATAACCCATGTTATAATAACTTGTCCCTCAAACACCATTTATAATAACCTACCATTTATCATAACCTTCCGTCTATCATAATCAAACTGGTGCTCTAAACTCATCCTAATAGTTTTGGGTTTGTTTGTCATATTTAAAGACATATTACAAATGAACTTTTACAACTTCTCTTCAAACAACATAGACATACGAGAGTATTGCATATTACCCTTCATTTCAAAATCACTAAAAAATAATTATTCATTTCTAATTCCCATATTTCAAAACAACTCAAAAACCCCTATGCAACCCTTATAGGTACCTAAAATATTTGATAACTTATAACTTAAGAGATAGTATATTATTGCCAATAATTTTTTTATGTCCACTTATGTGCATATTGTAGTTTGATATTTGATTCATGATTTTATTAATTTCTAAAGAGATATGTGCATATTGCACTATCTAAGGAATGGATTCAGCCAAAATGTTTCATTTTATGTATTCAAATTATCAATTTTACCATTCGATCATTCAATATAAAGCACATCATTCTTAAGTAAGTACAAGTTCCAATCCATAAACAAGAAGGTTATGTGCCTTCTCCTTTTGGTTTTGAACAAATTCAATAAATTTGCTCTACCTTGTGGTGAGCTCATACTGATTGTAGAGCACCAAAAAAGGGATTTGTCAATGCAGATTCCAACAGTGATCCAGCAGTGACTAGAAGTTTCCGGTCGACTTTATCACGAGGAAGGTATAGGAAGTCTCCTTGTCTCTGGAAGCCGCAAAGCTCGAGAAACTCGATCCCTTCTTTCAAACTCCCAACCCTTTCCTGTTGATGTGCAGAAACAATGAGAGATGAATGAAGAATGTATGTTAGTTTAAGAGATCTTAAGAACAGATTAAAGATGTTGACATTAATTCCATCAATCTCATCATTAAAATTGAGAGCTTGAAATATGAAATTTTAGTTGGAAATATGAAATTTTAGTTGGATATC
The DNA here is from genome assembly GCA_036507275.1 of Sicyos edulis. Classification (NCBI taxonomy): domain Eukaryota; kingdom Viridiplantae; phylum Streptophyta; class Magnoliopsida; order Cucurbitales; family Cucurbitaceae; genus Sicyos; species Sicyos edulis. The sequence continues at coordinate 5,082,936 of CM071856.1, read as the reverse complement.
AAGCTTAAATTTTCATATAACTCAAAATTCCAATAAAAATGGAAATACTTAGGGGGGGAGGTCTAGCAGTACCTAAAGCATGATTCTCATTTGAAAGAGTTGAATGCCTAAGAGGAATAATTTATCTAGGACAACTGCCAGAAACTTTTGGACCTCATTGGTGAATAACATATACATTTTTGCAGAAATTTACATGTCCACTATGAGGTTTATGTCAAAATCGATCTATTGAATTCGATAAATTTACCTGAAACAAGGGATTACTTAGTCGAATTTTCCGGAACCTTTCCTCGTCAAGATTTCTTGCAACATTCTTAACATAGATGAAGAGGGTTTGGAAGGCATTTCTCACCTTGTCAGAATCATCCTGAAACCCAGAAATAGTATAATTAGGAGTAAAAAAGTATGTTAGTCTAACAATTATAAGAGATATAGCTTTCTGTATGGAAGGTTGGTACGGCAAATACAGTTTTTCTAGGAAAGGGTTAAATTATAGTGAGTTCAACTGGAAGCACAGCATTTTTAAATAATCAGTTTCATGTGTGGGGATGCAAAATCAAATCAACAGAAGAAAATTTCATTTTGGAACAAGTACAAAATTTCTACTAAAGAAAGAAAACTTTTTATTGCAATTCTGTAAGGTACCAAGCTAAGGGCATATTGGCAATATGAATCAAAAAGAAAGAAGGGAATATTAGTATTATGGGATATTAGCAGGGGCATAAGGGTAATTGGCTAAACATAGAGTAGTTTGTTATAAATAGATTGGGAGGGCTGGCTTGATAGAAGTTATCAAATTGTTTAGGAGTTTAGTCTTGGGTCAGCATCATGAACTACAATTGCAGAATTGACAAAGGAATTTTTGGAGGGACGAGACTACAATCATCACATTTTGTCAAAATGTGAGTGGCGAATCGAACCTCTATCCTCGAAGTCAATAGTAGTACAAACTCTATACCAAATGAACTAGGCTCATTTTGGCAACAATCCTGACATCTTGTACTAATCTTTTTTGGATAAAGACAACTTGTACTAATCATGAGCAGTAAAACTCTATATGAGTGCTACATTAATCCACACATTTTCCATTGATATAATTACCTTTTGATGGTGTCTAAGAGACCTTAAACATTCTCTCATAGAGATTGCTTTACTAACTGAAGTTGCTGAATTCTGTGATCTAAGTTCGCCCTTTTCCCCTGCTCTGGTTGTGGTAGCTTTTGTTGCAAGGCTTTCAGGCCTTTCCGAATACATTCCAAGAATCCTCCTTCTTTCTAACTGTACAGACGTGCATACAATTTTTATAATTTTTTTTTTGAAACAAGGGTAACCACGCTCGTCCCTAGGCCAGATATCGGAGACATCGAAGGAGTAATGTCATAATGAGTTTCGAACTCAGGACCTTGAAGGGAGCATACCCCAAATTCCAAATCTTCGACCACCGTGCCACCTCTTAGAGACAAGATTTTTATAATTTATAAGAGTAGAGTCTACAATGGAAAGGTACTGATAGGAAACAATTTGGTGTTCCCCAGAGATCAACCAAAAAAAAAAAAAAAGAAGAGAAAAAGAATCGTAAGCCATGATTATTGTTAATAAGCTTCTGCAACCACCAAAAGAGACTGTAACAAAATCTTAGGAAGAAAACGTCGAACCTACAATTCTACCTATCGTTTTCGCACAATCAAGTAGGCCGCAACCTCCAAGTTGAAGACTAGGGCATAAACTTTTTTTTTTCTAATGACATGAGAACTTGGAACTTTGCTGCTTTAAACCCGAAGACACCACTTACCTATTTCTAGATTGTGGCACCGGAATAAATTGTAGGATCAAAAGAAAAATTAGAAGTCTCTTGGAAAATTGATCCTCACAACCGCCATGAATGCACCACAAAGCCCAGGCGCTCAACCACTGCACCGCCCCTAGGGGATATAACCTTTTTTTTATAACCGGGAATCGGAGTTTACCCCCAATACATACTCGAGATACCTGTGGTCATCCCAAGACTCAGACGGTAAGACAAAAAGGGATTTCGTAGTAAAGTTCACTCGTGAGATTTTCATTTTTTAACCTAGGACCTCTAGGAGAGTATGAGACCTAAACTCTCTGCCAACAAGGTCACCCCTGGGGAGCACTGCAAAATAACTAAGCAGCAAGGACACCTATATTACAGGAACTACTGAAGACAGAAACTAGTAAAGAGCAGCATCATGAAGAACAGAACTTCTAGACATAAACCTACGTTGATGAAGTGGAGTGATCTTTTTTTTTTTTTGAGATTACAACAATTTGGAGTAGGAAAATTCGAACAATAACCTTTTGGTCATCAAGTATACACTGATGTCATCGAGCTTCCATGATTATTGTAAATTTGAAGTGATCTCATGTTAGAAATAGAACCAAGAAATTTACTGTAAATCATGGAGAATCCTGACAGCGACAATTGGTTGATATAAGATATAAAGAAGTGGTGGAGAAAGCAAACCTTATCCTGTTCAAGTTTTCGTAAGACTTTTTCCCTTGCTTTTTTCTCCTCCTGTTTCTCAACTTGCCTAAAATCTATAAAGCTGAGAAAATAAGAATAAATCTTTCATTACAAACACAACGTTATAACGGTTTATCTGACAGAGAAGACGATCAGAAACGAGATTGAAAAAGAAAACACACCGTTTTCTTTCCGTTTCTTCTGCCATTCTTTTCGCTTCTTGCAGATCTTTACCAGAACGAATTCTATCCTATAGAAATTTGACTTGGTCATGAAAGTTTGAGTTACAATTAAGCTTGCAAATGGCATCAAATCAAACACATGGAAACAAAATCAAAACATCTTCTCATGATTGGAGACTGAAAGCATACTAATTTACTAATAAAATTCAATCGACCCACCAAATGAGTAAAAATATTTAACCACAATTACAAGACTAGAGTCACCAAATAGAGAATGAATAAAATGGTAATAAGTGAATGGTTTGCAAAACCAACCCAAGATCCACATGATAAGAACCAAATACTATCGAAATAAGAAAACGGAACTGCAAGATAACCCTAGCCGAAAGACACCTAGAACCTCCTTCTTGGATAAACTAACCCAATCCCCAACTCATTCCCAAACATTTTGATGCCTCTCTCAAATCCCCTGCCTTTGTTTATGTTGAATTATGTTAAACTACCGATCAACCCAAAAACTTAAGCTGATGAGTTGGAGTAATTTAATTATATTAACCAACACTCCCCCTCATTTGTGGGTTTTGAAATTTGAGAAATGTCCTACAAGTGGAATTCAATATTAATTGGGGATGAAATGACTCAATAGGGCCTCAAACTTAGAACTTCCTGCTTTGATACCATGTTGAATTATGTTAAACTACCAGTCAACCCAAAAGTTTAAGCTGATGGGTTGGAGTAAAATTTAATTATATCAACCAACAATCTAACCAACACTTTAATTAACGGCTTAAATTCCCTAGAAGTATTCCGTACTCTTCTAACGCCCAAACCTATCACCATAATGTAGTATCTAATGTTACACACATAATGGTTAGTTTTCTGTTGAATTGTAATTATGCTAATTTACTAAATTTAACCAAAATAAACCGAGAGGGAAAATCAGAGATTCGAATGTGATACCTTCTCCCTTTGTCTTTTTATCTCTTTTTCTTCTTTTTCCTTTCCTTTCGGTATTAGACCCCTAGACATAGGAAAATCAATACGAATTTAATATGATGACATTTTAGATCAAACAATTCAATGTTTAAGGTGGCACTAGAGTGAAATAAAATGGCAGAGTAATTATTTTTTTTAAAAAAAAGCAAAAAGGATAGAAGAGTTCACAATAAACAAATTCTGGCACCACACCTTAGTTCATAAGCTTTCCTTTTCATTTCCTCTGAGATATGAAATGGTTCAGGAGATTCAATATCAATCTCTACTGCCACCTGCATAGCATTTATTTGTTATATTTATCACTGTCAAATTAAAATCCAGTCCATTCATCAGCTTTAGTAGCAAAAATCCAGTATCATGGTATTATGGGCCATAGAGAAAACATGCAATTTATCTCAAAATCTAACTGAATAAATGGAATGCAACGAAGACATATGAATACTTTTATGGATTAAAAAAATAAGTCTATATGAATGAAGAATTATACCAGGGGCATTTGATCTATGTCTGGATCATTCTCATGATCAATGATCCAATTTATTGCCTCTGCAGAGTTGACATTTCCTGAAGAACAAAGAAAATACTTTTCTGAGAACATATAGATAAATCAATTATTCTAACTCAAAAGTCCAGTGAAAGTGAGAATAGTTGATGTTGTAGATTAGAGGCACTCAGTCCTCAATCTCATTGGCTCATTCATCAATCTTTAGCTGTGTATTTGGAATGCAAAAGCAAAAGAAGTGTATTGTTCATCAATCTCAAATTTTCATTATCAGCATTCACACTCAATGAAAAAAAAGAAATGAGTGAAATGACTCCTATTCCTAGAAAGAAGTGAAAGGTATGGCCAATTTTGATAACCATTTAGAGTTATGTTTTTTAAAAATTATGCTTGTTTTCTCATCATTTTTCTGCGATGTTTTTTTATCTTTCTTATAAGAATATTTGGATTTTTAGCCAAAATTCCAAAAAACAAAAGAAATTTTTGAAAAACATTTCTTTTTAGTTGGTTTTTTGAAACATACCGACTGAAAGTAAACTTCATGAACTCAATTTTAAAAAGCTAAAAAAAACTCACTTATTGAAACACCCGAGCAAGTCCCTCTCCTATCAGCCCTCTCACCATCTTTCCCTTCGACCACAACAACCTATCCTTTTCTGATGATTCTCCTCTCTATGAAGCCATGGTTAGCCCTCTACATTCTCACAAAATTGACTGAAAGACTCTTACACTCGACGTTGACCCCAGCAGACCCACTTTCTTCAGGATTGCTAAAGTTGTCAAGAGTTTTTCCCTCTCCTTACCCAGGAATCTATTGGTGTGGCTTCTCTCTTGTTTCAAAAGCCTTTGCGACCTTCCTTTGAACCAAAAGCCTAAACTCACGTGTTGATTGGGATTTTCTAGATGAATTGTTGAAAGTTAAAAGCTTTGGACCTATCTCGAGAAGGTGGATTAGAGGTTGTATATCTCGACAAACTACTCCATCTCCATCAATGGCAGACCATGTTTCTTGATTTAGTACTTGTTGGACACCCCTTCAAAGGTGAGAAGAAGATGGGAGTCTTTGGTAAAAGCTTTCCTTTGGATGGAAAGAAACAACAGAACCCTCAAGGAAAAATCTATTTCCATTCATAAATTTATTGAGTCCACACTATATCTAGCTTTATTTCAGGTCCATCTTTTGAAACATTTTTGTGATTATTGCCTTTCTTTGCTTATTGCAAAATGGAGGTGATTTTCGTAACTGTTTCGATCGGAACATATCTTTTTCCATACAATCGATGAAAGTTTAGTTTCCTATCAAAAGAAGAAAAGCTAAAAAAAATCAAGTGGTCGTTGAACAGTGAAGAAATCAACTTATTCATATGTAGCTGAATCAATAGGACTCAAATATTTGGTCATACAATAAAATCATAACATATGATTGATATACTCGAGCTACGAACATCTTAGCAATGCTCACCAGTACTATGAAGTCCTCGAACAGCTTGGGCCCTCGAGAATCCTAAAGATTCGATCTCGCATAGGAGCTTCTGTTTTACCTCTAGAAAAGCCATGGCTGCAAGACATATCAAATTTCAATTACTAACAAATACACCAAACCACAGCTCACATTAGTTATGAACCATACATTCCTGACATCAAGTTTAAAGAAATAGTAAGTAACTACAGAACTAAAATCTCAAAGAAAAATTCCAACTCTACCCAAATGGCAAAATCAATTTCATTTTTCAACAACAAATTTCCCAATATAGTATCAAATTTCAAAAGGGGTTTTGGCAATCAAAACCCAGTAGTTTTCCACCTCAAATTTCCTAAATTTCTGGACTAGCAAATGAATCAGGGCCTAAATTGAAAAGGGTAGCTTGTTTTTTGAGGATTTGGAAAATGAGAATGAAGAAGAGTGAGAAATAAATGTAGGATGAAGTTTATTATACCTTTGCGGGAAATTTCTGGAGAGATCCACAATGAACAAAGGGGTTTTCGCTACGTGAAGCCATTGAAGATCCCTTGCTCTCTTGCTCCTGCAAATGATCACTCTCATTTTCATTCTCGGATTTATACCTTGTTCACTCGTTCAAGAAAGGAATTATTGATATGGGGATTTTTCTATTGGATGTCAACGAAAAGAATATAAGGTCTTTTCCTTCTTTTTTTTTCTTTTTTCATTCAAAGGGAAGATTGCGAATGTATACTATGGATCTGAGTAGTAGCCCAATATCCAGATAATCAACAAGTTATAGATTTGAATATTTTTTCTTTTCTCGTTGTAATTAAAATAAAATAAAAAGTATATTTCATGAGTACAAAAAGATTATTATCCATCAAATTTGAAATTTCTTTCAAATTTGTTAAAGTGCATACCTAAACAATTAGAAATTAGAGAATTTGTACTCTATAACAACTTTTTGCCTCAAGATTATAATTATAGCAACTTTTCTAAAATAATTCGTACATAGCACACTTTGCCCTTTTTAAATAAAATCCCTATTCTACCCTTTTGATCGACGATTTTGAGCGCAGGTCTTCGGGGTTCTTCAAGCTTCGACTTTTTTTTTCTTCTTCGACTTTGAGCACAAGCTTCGACTTCTTTCTTTTCGACTTCTTCTTTTTCTTATTCAAGCAACGATTAATTTCATTTCTTAATCCATCAAAATCAGCGAAGGATCTCGCCGCACTAGGTTATAGGTACGAATTCCTTTTCTACCTTTTGATTGAATTTCTTTTGATTTCAATCCTTTTTTTAGTGTGCTTTGTGGTAGAGACTTTGAATCAATAAGTCATACCTTTTTTAGTGTTAGAGATCTACAAAAATCTGGAAGTTGTTGAATGTTGGAATAGATGGCAAGGACTTGGCCAAACTTCACTTTCCTTTTGTTTTGAACAACTTTGCAAGTGAAAAATCATCTGCATAAATCGAAGTTATAACTATTACTCTCGGGGCCATTTGGAATGATAGAAATAAGATAAATTGTGGAGAATCGACCAGAAACATTGAATTGAGAGTTTAGTGGATCTGAGGATACCTTAAGGAGATTATAAATTTTGATTGAAGAAGGCTACTATGTGGCATTATTGATGAAGGGTCGAATCTAGAAATCAAAGTGAATGCCTCTGAATCGAAATAGTCCATTCCTCCCCCAAATTTTTTGAAACTTAACGTGGATGCTTCGATTCTTGTTGGTAGTAGAATCATTGGGCTTATGTCTTGGAGCTAGATGTGTTTATCGAGCTTTGATGCTTGATGTTCTTTCTGCTGAGGCATTTGCTCTCCTTGAAGGTTTAAAATTGGCAAGTGAGTTGGGGGTCGTTGCGTTGGAAGTTGAATCAGATTTGAAGACTTTGGTGGAAGCCATTTCTAAAGGGAGGTTAAAGAACAGATCAATACATGTTATGTTGTCTACATGTAGTTGATTTTATTATTCTAATTTGATACTCATTTTTAGGCTGATTTTTTGTCTTCTACTTGTAAACATTCATTAGGTAATTGTAATTGCGATTTGCTCGACAAGTTGTTTCAACATATATGTCTGCTATGTATAAAATACTTCCAATTGATGGAAATCTTATATCAGTTGAGCTGATAGACTTCTATCAGTTTGCCATCTTCTATCAGTCCAGCTCATAGACTTCTATCATCTTGTCTGAAAAGCTTCAATCAATAATTTTTTTATATCTTTCTTTTGGTTAGCTAGTTATACTCACTTTTTTATGTACATTGTTTTCCTCATTTACACATTCTTCTCTGTTATATGGAAACATAATGATTGTTCCTACATGAAGTGATATTATATGATGTACTGTTTGTTTCAACATATATGTCGGCTACGTATAAAATACTTCCAAATTTGTCTTATATCAGTTATTATCAGTAATTGATTCTATCATTCTGTAGTGATGGAGTTCTATCTACCCCTAGTGATGGAAGTCTATCAATTTACTATTGATTGAATCAACTTTTCATTCAAAGGTTTCACTTACTTGTTTCAATGATCTATATGTCTAAAAAAGATGTGTCATCGAGATTTCCAAACAGAAAGGGAAATTAAGAAATACCTTTCAAAATGTCTATTTATCAGTAATTGATTCTATCAACCCCTAGTGATAAAATGTATCAGTCACTAGTGATGGAAGTCTATCAATTTACTATTAATTGAATCAACTTATCACTCAAAGGTTTTAATTACTTTTCAAAATGTCTATTTATCAATGATTAATTCTATTAGCTGTTAGTGATGGAATTCTATCATTTTACTATTGATTTAATCAACTTCTCATTCAAAGGTTTTAATTACTTTTCAAAATGCATATTTTTCAGTAATTGATTCTATCAGCCCCTAGTGATAGAATCTATCAATCCCTAGTGAAGGGCTACCTTTTATCAGTCCCTAGTGATAGAATCTATCAGTTTCTAGTGATGGAAGTCTATCAACCCCTAGTGATGGAAATCTATCAATTTACTATTGATTGAATTAACTTATCATTCAATGGTTTTAATTACTTGTTTCATTGATCTTTATGTCTAACAAAGATATGTCATCGAGATTTCCAAATAGAAAGGGAAATTGAGAAAGACTTTTCAAAATGCCTATTTGTCAGTAATTGATTCTATCAGCTCCTAGTGATAAAATCTACCAGTCCTTAGTGATGGAAGTATTAGTTGTAAGAACAGAAAAATCTAGCAAATGTTCCTTGTTGTTGACCGTACTTCTCTCAAAGCTACACACAAACCTTTAGCTATAAATTCAAATGCACATTATAAATTCCAAATAGAGTCAAGTAATCGTCTAATAGTCAAGTAATCATTCAAATGCCCAATACAATGTCAAATTGCAAAAAGAACTGTGTAAAAGATGTTTATAAAGTTTATATAAAAGTCAATTTGGAAAAGAAAAAAACTATCCAACAGAAGGTGCTTCTATCAATTTTCATCCATTTGTGTAATTTTCAAATTAAAAGAAGATGTTTCCACATTCAACCTTGGAGAATGCCTTACTAGAGGAGAGTTTGGGGATAATGCTTGACATTTTTTCTTTGGAGAATTTTTCTCTATAATTTCCAATCCTTTGATAGCTTCTGATACTTCTTTCAGTCCCTTTCCTCTCTTTTTCCTTTCATTTTTAATTTTATCTATCATTAATATTGATTCATTCTCCAATGTCTTTTTCGTTGGCCTTATTTGCCTTTTTTTCCTTCCAACACCAACCTTAGGTCGATGTTTTGTTGCAACCTACAAGTATTACAAGAATCATTAGTTGATAAGCATTTTATTGACAATGACAGGTTATTTAAAACACAAGTGTAGTCAACCTTACCTCATTTTCCCCTTTTCTGTCATTTGACATTTTTGTTCTTTTTTAACCTTCCAGCAAAGCCTAGTTTTCTTTCTCTGTTTCTTCTATTTGTTCATCATTCTCCTTTTCATTCTCTTATGTTTCTTTTTCCTTCAATCAAACATTACAAGTCAATCATTTAACTACGAACAAAGCCAATCATTTAACATTACAAGTCAATCAAACATTACTCAATACAAGTTCAACTGATAGCAACTACAACTACATAACCTAAATCAAGACTACAATTTCCAAATCACCCAATCAGTTAACTTTATAGAATCTGAACAGAAAAACACATTTTCAATCTAAACTACATAAATGAGTGATAGAATTCGATCATTTGTAAGTGATAGAAGCCAATGTGATTGACTTCTATCAGTTAACTGATAGAACTCAATCTGATAGAAATCAATAAGAGAATTTAAATAATAAAAGAAAGTGCCTTAATCATTTTGCATAAGTAAAATTGATGGGGAGGAAGTAAACATTTCAATAGGTATGAGTTTGCAAATTTAACTTTGAGTTTTTCATTTAAACTAATATCTAACACTAAATCAATCGTGTAGAAAAAAGAATTAGTACTTTGAGTAGGAAACATTCTACAGTTTAGGCTAAGTAAAGAACATACTGATTGGAAGGGCTTGGAATCAAATTAGTTCTTGAAATCAAATTAGAGTTGGAAATAGGTGATGCAACCAATGTTTTTCTTCGATCTCTAGTTCCGTTTGTGAAGAAGATAATAGATGGAAAAGAAAATGTTGCGTTTGGTTCGTGATAGATTGGAAAGAATGACGAGCGTGAAGAAGAAGAAAATGACGAAAGAGAGAGTGGAGAGCGTGAATGAGATAATTGTGAATTCAGTGATAGAGAACGTGTAGAAGATGAATGCGAAGTGGAAAACGTGAGGCGTCGTGGAAGAAAAATCGAAAGGGTAGAAAGTTCGTTTAATAGAAGGTGTTTTGAAAGTATATTGATAGAGAAAGGAGAAAGCCCAATCTGAACATATATATTAAAAGCAGCTGGAGGAGATCATGGGCCTTTTGGTATTTTTAATAGGCCCTTTTTCGTTTTTTGCTATGTGTGCAAATACTTTCACTATTGTGCTATTCATGAAATATTTTAGCGCTTTTGTAATATACATGCAAAAGCCCCTAGAAATTATAGATTATGATTTATATTTTAAAAATAAAAAAGTATAGATTATTATTCTTTTTTTTTTTAAATGTGGATTTACATAAAGTGAGCTCAATTTCACTTGATGTATAATTAAACCAATTAAATTTCAATATTCCCTAAACTTCCTATTAAAGGGACCACAAATTGATCCATCTCCATAGGTTGAAGTGTGATCTCTTAAAATGAACAAATTCGCTACAAGATTGAAACAATCAGAGAAACCAGACTTCTATATCGTAGTTTTAACCGACATGGAGAAATAGGACTACAATTAGATAGACCTAAATTCTATCATAACCCCTAATATGAGATTTTTTTTCATTAGTCCTTGGGAGGTAATTTAACGTCGATCTCTTTGACCGTAGGAGGCCAATCTCTTTCTTGCCACGAAATCACAACATCCCTAACCCTACTAACATCTCGTCAACCAATTCGACGAAAAAAATCTAACTATCACAAACCAATCAACAGACAATAATGCAAAAGAAAGAAAGAAAATATGCCTAGCAAATTGGAAAGAAACCTTAAGGAGCAACATTCTGAGTGTCAAAGGCAAGAAAAACAGACATTCAAAAGTGTTGGAATAAACTTAAATATATTTTAATGTATTTTTGGAGTATTTAATTTAGGAATTAGTGGGTAGACAATTAAGGAATTGATGGATTGTCAATTTAGGAGAGTAATTAAGGAATTAGTAGGTTTTCTCGTTTTAGCAATTTTGGTAAGAACTTGGAGACCAAGTTTGTAATAAGATATACATAGAGTATTCCTTTATTGTGAATTGTAGAGACAATCATAGAGCAAAAGAGATTGAATAGAGAAAAATGTGAAAGCAAGAGTAGAGAGTTTTAGAGAGAAATAAAGTAAAGTATTTAGAGAATTTGTGTTTTATTGTTTTTCTTTTTTTGGAATTTAGTTCTTACAAATTGGTATTAGAGCCGATGACGAACGTAACAGGTCAATTATCATTGCCACGATTGACAAAGGCAAATTAAGAGAATTGGAGCATTCAGATGAAAGTGCCACTTGGATCTCATAATGCATGGGAAGTGGTCGAAGAAGGTTTTGCAGAACTAGAGAATACCACGGGTTATATGGTGACTCAAACCAAAGCGTTGAAAGAGAAGCGATCGATGGATAAAACGACATGTATATGGTGTTCTGAGTAGTGGATGAATCGGGCTTTGAGAAGATTACAAGTGCAACTACTTCAAAAGAAGCGTGGGACACTTTAGAGAAAGTGTTCAAAAGAGCTGACCGAGTTAAGCAAGTGCGTATCCTGACTCTTCCGGTGAGTTGGAGAGCATAAAGATGAAGGAGTTAGAAAGTGTATCCGACTACATCAAGCGTGTACAGACGGTGGTGAATCAACTCAATCACAATTGCGAAAAGCTAACGAATGTTCGAGTTGTTGAAAAGATTTTGAGATCATTGACGAATAATTTTGAGAATGTGGTGTGCGCAATAGAGGAGTCAAAGGATCTTGCAACACTTATTGTTGACGAGTTTGCTAGTTCTGTTAAGGCACACGAGCAACACAAGAACAAGAAGAAAGAGGAAACGCTAGAGTAAGCGCTTCAAACCAAAGCGTCGATCGAAGATGAAAATGTACTCTATTTTAAAAAAATTTAGAGAGAGGTCACGGACGTGGAGATCGTGGATATGGTCACAGTAGTTAAAGCGATAGTTATGATGCGGAGAAGGAACATACGTGTCAGGTGAATTGGCGTGGAAGAGGACGTAGTCCATGAAGAGGCGATAAGTCGAATAAGTCAAATATTGAATGCTACAAGTGTCACAAGTATGGTCACTATGTGAACGATTGCTATTATGATGAATGCTACAATTGCGGTGAAGAAGGGCATTTTGCGAGAGATTGTCGTGCAGAGAAAAAGATTGAAGAAACAACTTAGTGTTAGAAAACAATGCGAATGAAGGTGTTCTTTTGATGAAGCATAAAGAAGGCGGCGAAAATTATGATACTGTGTGGTATCTCGACTCAGGGGCAAGTAACCATATGTGTGGACACGAGCATCTATTTTAAGAGATGCAGAAAATTGAAGATGGTCATGTTTCTTGACACTATGAAGATGAATACATTTACCTTAAATAGATGAATGAATATCATTATAGATTTATGTGGTTTGCCCCCCAAAGAACACAATAACCTTTATCTATATCTCTTATTTAGGGTATGGATTAAGAATGCATGTTGCTATTTATAGGATTGGAAAATCCAATTTATTATTGAAATTTGAAGTTATGGAATTTAAGAAGATAATATTCATTTGAGTATAATTAGGTGAAATCTCTTATCTTCTAACTTAATATATGAGATTTGGTAAAAATATATTATCTTTTACATTATCAAGATGATGAAAATCTAAATATCTAAATAATATTGTAAATATCTTTGCATTTTTTTTTATATTCTAATAAAAGATCACAGATGACATGTTTGTAATCTAAAGTGCGGCTTAAGAGGTAAAATCGTCCAAAAATGATTTTTCCCTTAAGCCACACTTTAAGATAACATGATATGATACAATACTTATCCTTCTAGGCAAAGTTTTCATATTTTGGAATTCTAATTTTTCTTTTTAATTTCTAGATTCGCCTATCTTTTTTAAATACTATTTTACTCTTCTTCTACCTCTAATACCATTTCATTATTTTTTTTTAAAAAATTATTCCTAATTAACAATTTCTTCCACAAAAATAGAATACCAAAACCGTCTTCAACATTTAAAGTTGTTTCCCTCATTTTTTTTTTCCACACATTAATTCCGACAAACAAAAGCTACCATTATATTAAGGATAAACACGATGTTCCACATTTTAGCGATAGTTTGATATGATCCGCATTTTTGTTTCTTTCATATGACTTCGATATATCGACAATAAAGATCATCTCTCATCTAATCAATGTTATAATTTGGTTGATTTAAAAAATAATAATAATAATAATTTGGTCGCATTTTCAAGAAATCTACAATTTTGGCTTCCTATAATAATTTTTAATTTTCATAATTTACTTATTATAATAATTATGTCTAAATTTTTACTCTATCATGATTAATCTTTTATAACATATAGTAGCGATGTCATAAAATATCATTTACATCGTTTAAATTTTTTTTATAAACATTCTATCATATTAATTAAAAGTTGTCATGAATTAATGAAAAATATGATTTATTATCTCTATTGATTAAATTTTATAATTGTTATAAATTGAGTTATTTTTGCAATTTTAGCTTTTGTTACTATGACAGTTTTAGAATGTCATGACAGTGAATTATTTTTTTAAATAAAGTTAAATTGTAAATTGTCATGAATTCACATTTTATGATAATTGTAATAGTCATGCTTTCTATCTTATCGTAGAAGAGATAACACAACTGTTGTAATAGTTATGTTTCTATTTTTTGATAGTTTAAAGTTGTCTTAAATTAAATTTTATGATAGTGTGTGATAGTCATGATTTCTATTTTTTTATAATTTAAAATTGTCATAAAAAATAAATCACAACCATTTTAAATTATAAAATTGAATATATACTATTATTGAGTCATGTTAATTATATTTAGACATGTTAATTTAAAAGTAAGAATATTTAAACTTATCAATAATTATGCATTTTAAAAATAATGTCACATTTCACATAAAAGTCAATTCTATTGATTCCATTTCGGATAAAATCCCACATTATTTCTCGTCTCTTGGAGATTTTTTAATTTTAATTTTGTTGGTTGTTACAATAAAGTTTGAAGAATTAGAAAAGCATCAATTCGTAAAGAAATTAAACACAATCTCCCACACAATTATAGTGCTACCACATTCTTTCAGCACGTACATGAAATGCGTGTTCGAGATGACTTTTTTTTTTAAAAAAGAAAGCTTTTAAAATAAGAAAACATTTTCCACCAGGCACCTTGAAAATTATCATTTAAATGAGTAGAATCTGTTTAGTATAGCTTCTTAATTAAGTGAAGAAGTGACTTTTGTTCACAATATGTGCATCATATTATTAATTTGTAGGGTCTCAATTGAGTTGTGTTAGAGGAAATTTTTTAACCAATCGAAGTTTTCGACTCAATTCATCAATTTGTTTAATTTTATGCATCAGAATAATTCAACCCATATTTTTTGAGTTAGGTTGGATTTAGATGCTCTTCTCTAAGAAAAAGCTACTATATTTGTACATACGTTACCCATCTTATTAGTACATATGTTTCTTACTAATACAAGAAGAACTTATCAAGTTATATTAGATAATGTGAGAATCCATTTAAAAATCAACCGATAAATCTACCTATCTTATAAATGTCTTGGGGATTCCGTACTTTTTCAATGTAGGACAATAGTTAAATCCTAACAAATTAGTACATGTTGTTATCATTATTATACTAATAGCTTATCTTATTAATTAATCATTTATCTATATATATATATATGTATAATATTGTTCTTAATTTAAGGCCGGATGAACTAGCAAAAAATGGTCAATTAAGGATTGTTCTAAATTAACAAAAATGATAAAATCATAACTCAACTAAAAAAATTATATATATCCCAACCTAACTATTACGGAATGGGTTAAATAGTCTAGATTGCTCGCTTAACTGAACTAAAAAAATTATAACCCAACCTAATTTTTACAGTTTGGATTGAATAGTCTATATTGTTGTAACTCACCTAAAAAAATTATAACCCAACCTAATTCTTATGGATTATGTTGAATAGTCTAGATTACTCTGTTTGTTAGTATTTTGTAAACTCCTAATTTTGAATAAATATATATATACAACTAAAACATTTTTTTTAAATAAGGGTAACCACACTTGTCCGTGGGCCAGACATAAAAGGAGTAATGTCATAGGGTAAGTCTCAAATCCAATATCTTGAAAGGAGCATACTTTCAAAAGCCCAAATCTTCAACCACTATGACATCTCTTGAAGACAAATAAAACAAATCTTCATTTGACATATGATTTTTTTTGAGATTATAATAATTGGGATACTATGCTGCTGAGTTACTGCTCTTGTTATTGACAATACAACGTACGATATAGAAAATTTATTCTCAGCAGCACATTTTACCTTTTGTATTATATTTATAACATAAAGTTTAAAATAATTCATCTATAATACATGATTTTCTGTTAGTAATAGAACTCAATCATTGATAGAAGAAGTCTATCAACGATAAAATCAATTAGTGATAAAACTCAACCAATGATAGAATGAATTAGTTTTAATTTTGTATTATAGATAAAAAAAAAACTTTATCTTTTATTTATTATACATGTAAAATTTCCTATGATTTAATTGTCAATAACTTATAAAATTCAAATCGCAATTAAAAAAAAAAAAAGAAAAACTAAATATGATTCGGTTAGAACTTTGAAAAGAAAGTAAAATAGGGCAAGTTAGAGGATCCATGTAATGTAACAAACCTTTGAAAGTTGGGGAAGAGAAGGTTGGTTTTTCGTGGCGTAAGAAGGCAGGCAGCTGACGTGGCACTTGACTTATATTTCTTTGCCTTTATTACAGAAAATTTTGGTATTTCCTGCCAGTAATTTTTTAATACAAATTAAAGGAGGGAGAAATAAATTTCAAAATATCGATTTCTAAGATCGAATACATTATTATGATATTGATTTGTATTACAACCAATGAAAAATGAATGACATAAATAATGTAATAATATACAAAAATACACAATTTAAAAAAAAAGAAGATATTTTGACTCATAAAAAGCATATTTTGCTTTCACATTACCTCCTTTTGACTTGAAACAACCTAATTTGATTAATTTTTAATATTTTGATGCTCCAAATCCATAAGAAAAAAATGGAGTAGCAAAAAAGTGTCTCGAAGTTCAAACATTTATCATTTATTTATTTTTCTTTAGAATAGAACAAGTGTAATTCTCTTAATTTTTATCTATTATCTCAAAATTGATTAATGAAGTATTAGACTATACATTTTCTTTTAAGGAAAAGCGTTCTACTATGAAATTCTTAACATATCTCTTCAAGTGGTATCTCTAGAATTTGTTATTCTTTGATTGAATTTCAAATTTTTTACATCAAATATTTATGTAGACTTAGTAGGATTTGGTGATTGATACTATATTAGACAAACATCAGATTTTGTACCAATACAAGTTAATGATGAAATGAGTAATGATACTTATATTTTATCCAAATCAATTTATTTATTTATTATATTTCTTATATTTTGCAATTTTATTGACCGTTCAAAGGCTTATTCTAACTTGTATTTAATGGTATACAAAAATATTTATAATTGTGTAAATACATGCTATCATTCACGAATGTAGCACAACTTTTTAAGTGCATGGACAAATTTTTTTTTTATTTCTAGTATTGCAGGTTTAATCCTCTAGATTAATTACTATCTTTATAAGTTTAAAAATAAATAAATATATTTAAAAAATTAAAAATGAAAACAAATAAATGGAAATATAAGAAAACAAATACTAGAAAAAACCCAAAGATGGTAATCTAGTGCAAGTACCAATTTCTTCTTTGTGAATTTATTGACACCCATCTATATTAATTTGACACTTTTTCTCTCCCACCTCTAGTTCACAAACCAACTTACTATGTCAAAAGAAGGTACTATATATATATATTACAAATTTATAAGTCAATAACTATAAATAGCTATTTATAAGTCTCTACCTAATTAAAGTTGAACTAAAAAAGTACTGCAAATTTGCATTGACATAATGCAATTTTTTAATTTTCCCTTCTTTTTTTCTTTCTTCACATTCATATTTCACTTTTACTTTACTTTATTATTCATGAAATATAAGAATTACGATACCACTAACATCTAGCCTCAAATGATAAATTTAGCTCTTCAACTTTAAAATTATATTTATATAACTTCTAAACATTCAAAATTATAAATTTAGTCTTTAAACTCTTAATACATTTAAAAAAAAAAAATCTATCTATTAAGCCTGTAAGACATAAAATTAATTTTTACGAATAGTTTTTTTTTAAACAAAAGTAATCACACCCGTCGCTAGGCCAGACATAAAAAAACATCGAAGGAGTAGTATTGCAGGTGAGGAGCATATTTTCAAAACCCATGTAACGACTACGTCACCTCTTAAAGACCCATCAACTAGCATAATAGCTCTATTAATATAATGTATATTCATAACTGCTGATGCTTCTACTCCCATGTTAATTTTTTAAAATAAACAATTTTATAACAAATAAAAATTTTGTTTTTTTTTTAATTTTTTAAAGTTATAGCACCAAATTAATAATTTTAACAAAAAAAAATAGAGAGAATGATTGAAAAGTGAGAAGATTCAAATACACGAAATTAATATATTACTCGGACAATAGTTTGATGGTTTTATTATTTGGTGATAATTCAACAAAATCACGAATTCGATCTCGAGAATCAGTATTTGATTTTCATTTATTTGAAAGTAGTAGTACATATTATAGAGTTTGTGGTCCCCTCTTTCAACTTATATTAAAAAAAAAAAATAATAAATATTTAAGTCATATTTAGATATATGACCTAAATATGAATGCCTACCTATGAAATTCAATATGAGTAGTATTATTTCTCTAAATCATCAATATTTTATGTTGATTCAACTATACTCCTGTTATCATAAACCTAACCTATTAATCAGAGTAATTGAAAAGATGATGACTAATTTAATCATCCTCATGAAATGTACACAATTTTGGTTCTCTTCCTATAACCGTTTTAGATTAAGTGCTTTAAACACTTCTCCTTCTATCTCTTCTCACCATTTTCAGTTTAAATATCGTGTTCGCTATACCTTTAATTTCCCATAACAAAAACAAAAACAAGAAATGGGTAGAAGCCAAATTGAACCGCCGCCGCCGCCGATGACCGGAGTTAAGCCGTTGGGTTTGGCGGTTATGGTGGTTTGTTTGTTGGGGTTTGCCGGAGCCGGAGATTTAAACAAGGAGGTGGAGATCACGTGGGGCGGTGGCCGGGCCAAGTTCGTCGACGGCGGGAACTTGCTCACGGTGTCGCTCGATAAAACCTCCGGCTCCGGTTTCCGGTCAAAAAATCAGTATTTGTTTGGCAAAATTGACATGCAGATTAAACTTGTCGCTGGCAACTCCGCCGGAACCGTCACCGCGTATTATGTAAGCTTTTTAATTGAATTCATAATCTTTTAGTCGTAAATAAATGTCTAAATGGACTATTGTTTAATGCTTATAGCCTTCTTACTCTTCTTATTATTTTGATCTTAGTTTAAGAAAATTTTAAATATTCCCTAAATTTACTGAAAACAAAAACAATAACTTAGACTCTATTTTGATAATTATTTTGTTTTTAATTTTTAAAATTTAAGTTCACAATTACTAACATATTTTTCTTACTTGATACTTACATCTTGCATATATTTTTATAATTCAAACCAAAATTTGATTATGTTTTTGAAATTTGGTTAGTATTCACTTATTTTTTTATTTTCAGAAAATATGAATACTAGATGAAACACATAATAAAAAATTGGAGTAAAAATAGAGATTTAAATTTCAAAAACAAAAAAAATCAAATTATTATCACCCGGGTGATTTAGGATATTAATATAGATTCATAAACTAAAAAGTTTATGAACTCGAATCCTCCCACCTCCCATGATTGGATTCAAAAAAAAAAAAAATCTTATGAGAAATATTATTCTTTATTTCCTTAATCATATTCACGAGTTCTTTTTTCTTTTTCTTTTTTTTTGGGAGAGATATTCAAGTTAACTATGTTCTTATATTAACTCGTAACCATTGTATTAAATACTGTTTTTATATATAATTTTTCTTGTTTTATTATATCTATTTGTAAGAATCCAGTTGTGTTTTGAAAATTACAATTTGAAGTTCTATTTAAAATTAATTAGTGATGAGTTGACTAGTTATCTTGTTAATATTATAAAATCATCAATATCATTTTACAAAATTAAAATAGTTAATATAAAAAATAGTTAGTTCAATAATATAAAATTTTCAATGTTAACTTACTCAAAAATATAAAATATGAAAAGGTTGGATTAAAATTTTGTGAAACGTTATAATTTTTTTTTTTTTTGAGAAACTGTGAAACGTTATAAATTGTATATATACATATATTTATTTAAAATGTAAAAATAGAGAATTTGAAGTCCCATGAATCGTTCTATCGAATAACCAAAATGGAAAAAGCATATTTGAATTAAATTGCCAAATTAGAGCATGACTCACAATTGGTTTAAGTATCTTGATCAAGATGTCTTTCTTTTACAAAAAAAAATGTCATTTATAATTTTTAGAGATATAATAATATTGAAAATTTTGATGTGGTAGATTAGCCTTTTTTTTTTCCTTCCGAAAGAGTGGTAGATTTTTTTTGGAATTTGGAGTGTATAACAATTTTTTTACTCAAGTTTACAATTATACAACTTTTTAAAAATAATTTGTTTATAGCAAATTTTGCCTATCTTTTTTAAAAAATATCTATTTACCTTTTTTTATCGAAAACTTTGATAGAATCTATGATTCTCTAGCGATGGAAGTCTATCAATTTTATCGGTAATTGATTCTGTCGGTCCTTATTGATAGAATCTAATGGAAGTCTATTAATTTAGTTTATGTATTAGTAGTTGATTCTATCGACCTCTATTAATAGAATCTATCAATATAAAAATTTATCAATTTACATTTTTTGCTATGTTACAAATATTTTTATTATTATGCTATTCATACAATATTTTAACTCTTTTATAATGTACATGCAAAACCCCCCCCCTTTTTTTTTTTTTAACAAAGTTGTTTATTTTAGCAACTCTAATTTAGGATAGTTTTGATAACATGATAAATTTGAGAAAGGCTTGAACCATCATTAGCTCTAAAAAAAATCTCTTAATAGCATGGGTCCAACAGTTCTGATTATATATATATATATATAAAGTCTACCTTCATTTAAAAAAAAAAAACTTAAATTTGAGTAAAGTCCAGCGTCATTTTTTTGGTTGTAATGTAAATTTATGGGTCAAAGTCAATCAGATATTTTGTCATCCATTTAAAAGACTATTCACAAGGTAATAACTTAAATCCATTGAATTTACACATTACACATCATTAATAGTAGAGATGACTTGCATTTAAACCATATAAATATATTAAATGACAGAGAAAAAATAAATAGTTTGAAAGTCTAGAAGTTCATTTAAAGTCAAGAGTTAAAAGTCTTTAAAATCTATCATCAAGAACAATATCAATTAAATGAGCTTTTATCTGTTAATTTGGCTCGAAATTCTTAATTGAAGGTTAAACTATATTAAACAACAATTTAGGTCAAGATTTATTTTTTTCATGATTATATATGTGATTCATGTAAATATAATCATATTTTAAGGTTAACTCAAAAATTAGAAAAATAAAATTAATTAAAAAAAAAATGATCCAAGTTGAATTACATACATGGACATGAAAATTCAATGTCAAAACATGATTTAAACTTTTCTATTTCAATTATATGTCATGCAAATTATTCAAAAATCAAATATAATAAACCTCGAGAATTAAATCTATGATAATAATTTAAGTGTCTGTAAAATGATCGAAACATTATTTATGATTACATAAATATAACTTGAATTTATATATATATTTTTGTTGAATAAAATAAAATTAAAGGTTGTTCACTTTGAGATAATCTAAGATTCCTATAAAATGAGTATTTGGATTGCCATGTTTGTTTCGTGGTAATTGAAGAATGCCGGGTATTTTGACATTCCTAGATATCCTAGGATTCCTGTCAATAAAAGGCATTCAAATTCTAAACTTTTTAATGATTAGATTATATGATATTGTTAGAGTTCGAGTGCTTCTAACGTAACACGTAACTTTAACCGATTTCGTTTGCAGTTACGTTCAGGAGAGTCGAAATGGGATGAGATAGATTTCGAGTTCTTGGGAAACCTAAGTGGGCAGCCATACATTGTCCATACAAATGTGTACACTCAAGGCAAAGGTGATAGAGAGCAACAATTTTATCTTTGGTTTGATCCAACGGCTGATTTTCACACTTATTCCTTTCTATGGAATCCCAAAAATATCATGTAAACTCTACTACACTCCTTTCTCTTCCATATTTAATTAAGTTAAAATAAGATTTTGATCAGTTTCATTTTGATTCCTGATTTTTCAAAAGTTTAATTTTAGTCTGTATATTTTAAAATTTGTTTCATTTTAGTCACTCAACTTTCAAAAATTCAATTCCAATTCTTCAATTTTGAGTTCTGTTCTATTTCGATGTCTGAGCTAAATAAAGAAGACTTAAAATTGGTTCTTTGGAAAATATTGGATTTATTTTTCTTTTAAAAGTATTACCATCTTTCTTTACAAATTTTATAAATATGTTAGCTCTTTCTCTTTGATGTATTAAAATTATTAATATTATTGGACCAATTTTTTTTATTAATATCAAGTTTAAAATTATCAAAGGGACCAATTTTACGTTTTTTTTTTATAAAAAAAATAAAGACAAAAATTAAATATTTAAAAATTTAGAGATAAAAAAACTAAACAAACTTTAAAATTCATGGACTAAAGTTTAACTTTTGAAAATTGAACAAAATTGAATAAATTCAGAATGTTTAGACACCAAAATAGTATTTTAATTAACCACTAAGTTATCTGGACTTTGGAGGACAAAGAATTTAATTTTATATTTTTAAAAGTTAAAAATTAGTGTTATGATTTGATAAAATTTTAAAAATAGTTTTTTTTTTTTTTTTTTTGTTTTATCATTATAACACGTATGATCAATGAAGTATAGTGATCTATGTATCAATGTGTATTAAGTAGTTGATTGGATTAAAAAAGGGTTTGAATTTAACAATTTTAGTGTGTTGTTTAACAACTCACTTTTTTATCCAATTAGACTACTTAACTCACACTCCCAACAAAATACAACAGGCAAACTTATTTATACATGAATGACTAATTTTCAGCGTTTAATTTCCGACAATTACAAATAATAAAGGATATTTTAAAAATTTTGATAAAATTTCATAGACTAGTTTGTGTTTACGATCCCAAGTTAGGAGGATGATAATAAATTAATTACTCATCTCATTGTCAATTATATCTTAAAAAAAGAAAGTACAAATTCAAGTTTATTAAACCTCACATGAATATTTATAAAATACGTGGGTTATTTCTTTAATAGTCAAAATTATTTGGTGTTCTAAATTTAAACTTTTTACAAACTATTCTATTGATAATAGTATAGTAAGAAATTGACCTGCTTTCTTATAACTCTCTTTCATACTTAGTTTGACTTTCAATATATAGTCTTTTTTCTCCCAAAAGAGAAATGAAACATCAAATTGTCTAATATGTTTTTTAGCTTTCTTTAAACTATACACGAACCAAATTCATAACTTAATTGATAGTTATATATATATTTGAAAATCGGTTTGATACGATTAATGAAATGGTTGTACTACATGTTATTAGATGAACGTTATTTCATTTTAGTATGACGTGATATACTTTTAATTGTAATGGCTGCTATGTAAGATATCGATATATAGGTTAAGAATTTACAGGTCAGAATATTACTAGATTAAAGAATAAAGTTTATAGTATGATTTGATAAAATCTAAATTACTAGTTTAGTCTTTATAATCTTTTATTAAACATATAATATCAAATATGGTTGAAAATACAAACAAACTCGTAATCTCACATTAGTTAAATAAGAAATAAATTATATGTTAACATGGAAGAACATAGTCCATCTTCATTTATATGAAATATTATGGGAAATATCCAAAAATAAAAGCATGAAGATGTAGCTTAAAGTAGACAATATTATATCCAATGTAGAAAGAGTAGGTTTGTTGTTCTTTAACAAATATTTTTTAAAGTTTTTAGATTTATTAGAAATGTTTTATATTCCAAAAACCAACATACACAAAATCTCGAAATTTATGTGATTTAATAACATTTTTGTTTTTGGTTTTGAAAATGAAGCTTATAACAACTGCTTATGATATTTATATTTTATTTTTCCTGCTAAAAATCAAACTAAACAAAAATATGAGTTAACAAAAAAAAATTATTTTTCTAATTTAGTTTCCACTGAAATACTTGGATTAAGAAAGATGAAACAAATTCAAAATTTGAAAACGAAAAAATAAAAACTCAAAATAATTATCTACTGTTTTCAAATTTTGATTTGATTTTTAAAAGGAAAAAAAAAAAATAGATAAGCATAGATTGAAATAGTTATTTTATTATAAAAAATCATTTTTTTTATTATTAATCAAATTTAATAAGAACTATACTATGCTAGAGAAAAATCCATAATATCAACTATACAGGTTGTTGAGGACTTGTTTAATTTTTGGTAATTGAGGAGCGATTTCACTCGGATTTGGTTCTTTTATCCATAAAATTATATATTCTATACATAAAAAAAAAGCCTTTCTCCAGATTTTCCTACAATCTAATGTGGGTAAAAAATTGTACATGATTAACAATATTTCCTTTCCCTTTTTCTAACCCAGATTCTACGTGGATGGGATTCCAATAAGAGAATACAAGAACAAGGAATCTCTAGGCATTCCATACCCTAAAAAGCAGCCAATGCGGCTCCAATCAAGCCTATGGAACGCCGACGACTGGGCCACGAGAGGCGGTCAAGTGAAGACCGACTGGTCGTTGGCTCCTTTCACTGCCGCCTACCGAAACTTCAACGCCAATCGCGCCTGCATTTGGCCCTCTTCTTGCAAGGACGGGGGTTGGATGTCGCAGCACTTGGGCTCGGCTGGCTACCGAAAGCTCAAGTGGGTGCGGACAAACTACATGGTTTATGATTACTGTGCTGATTTTAAGAGGTTCCCTCATGGCCTCCCTCGAGAGTGTACTGCTTGATACTTTGTGGAATTTGATGTTTGCGTTTATTATAATAAGAAGCTTGAGTCTAGCTCGAGCTTAATGCATATATATTTCGATTCGGTTTAGGTTAAGTGTGTTTGTGGTGTCTTTTGTTCTGTTTTAATAAATATAGTGAGAATACTTAATGTGCGTGTCTCTTTGAATCGAATCTCAATTCATGTCTAAATGTGTCTCTTATTATCTTTATAATTTGAGATCCTCAATATGTACTTCTTAAGATGACGATTCTATAAATTCAATATTACTCGATCATACTTATTACATATATAAATGGTTATAAATATCAATTTTATTTTTAGATTTTATAGATTTGGTTGTTATATTTATAAATTTTAGTTAAGATTGAGTTTTTTTTATGTATAAATACATCTAATAGAGAAAAATAAAAGTTAGTACTGAATAATTTGATAATTATTCGTTTTTGGGTTTTCGTTTTTGTTTTTTACTTTTTTTTTAAAATGTTTGTTTGATAATCAATTTTTATTTTTATTTTTAAAATTTTAAAATATTAAAGAAATTCTAAAAACTAAAAAAAGTAACTTTTAAAAACAAGTTTTTATTTTTGTTTTTTAAAAAGTATGAAAATAACAAGAATAAATGGTAAAAAACTAAAAAAACCAAACAAAATGTAATATTTTAAAACAAAAAATAGTTATCATACATGTTTTTTGGATTTTTATTTTTAAAAACATAAAGCAAAAATGAATTATCAAACATATATAATTTTTATTTTTTAAAACAAAAAAAAATAAAAAACTAGAAATAAAAAACAAAAAATTAAATGGTTATCCGAATGACTTAAAAAAATTATTTTGCTTATGTGCCTTTTTTATTTTTATTTTTATTTTTTGGCACATGTCAAACATGCTTTCCAGTCGTAAGAATATGTCACTTAATTGGTAATTTTTTCCAATTCGTGCTTCTTTCCGGTGGTTAGACAGCTTTTTCCCATGGCCCATGTTCCTATGATGCATTCTATTGGATATGGATCTTGTAAGTTGTTATTTTTAATTTCAATTTTAGATAACTTAGATTCCATTATTATATTTTAAGTTTTAGTTAAGAATGAATTTTCTATGTATAAATATAAATATGTATGTCTACAAAGTAGATAAAAGTCGAGTCATTATCAATAAATTATTGATTTTAATAATATGTTTTTTTTAGTTGAATATTCATTTAAACTTTATAATAAAAATAAATAAATAAACATGGAATTCCGTCTCAAAAATAGTAATGAGAAATGTAATTCATGCATCTTATAAAGAATATGAGGTTTACCCATTTTTGTAATGATGATGGCGAAATCACATAAGTTTTATTCAAAGCTAAATGTCGTAACCATAGTAATTAATTAAGTTGGGTTAGGTTATTGTTGATTTAAGATGGTTTGGGTGAGTGTTCATATTGTAATATAATATAAAAGCACCTTAGGACTATGGTGAGAGGTGTGATAACAAACACATTCCCCATTTCTACCTATCTTGAGGTTCTTGGTTGTGACATTGTGAATGCGAATATGATCTCTCTAAAATTCTAACAACGATTATAGGGCTGCAGTTATTCAGCAACATTAGTGTACATTTTATGGTCTTAAGTTCGAATATCTCTTTCTTCGATTATTGTAATCTAAAAAATAAATAATAATGGTTGTAGGGTCAGTCCCCAAACCATTATAAATCATGTGTTTGTTCTTCTCCAATCATTTTCAACCTCTATTTCGTATTTTGGCCATTAATGCCTTAGTCTCGAGCTTTGGCATTATGAAATTTGCAATGGGTTTTGAGATTTAATTTGGGAAATGGTATCGAATGTCTAATTTTAGAAACTAACTTGAGGGATTGTCTACACCTTTCTTGTGTTTAAATGCATGTCTAAATTCAAATCCATGAAGTGAGCTTTGGTGTAACCTAAATGCCCTTATTACCTTTTGATTGTGGAAAAGTAAAAAAATTATTAAAAAAGTTAAATTCACTTAGTTGACACTATCATCCCATGAATCAAGGGGAAAATAACTTCCAATTATTGTAAAACGATTTTAAAAAAATTATCAATAATTTTGCCAACTAAATATCCCATGGATTTAGGAATAACCAACCACCATGTTTAACAACCAAGACATTTCATCACATTTGATCATATGATTCCAATTTGGCACATTTTTCATTTTCTTTCTCTGTGTTGTTCACATTTTGGAGGTGATCATTTTTTTTTTCTTTCTCAGTTTCACATGATTCAAAGCTTACTTTCAATGGAAAAAACTCCTATTATCATTGCATTCCATGGGCATTGGGACACGAGTAATGTGTACTCAAATTACAGCACGATGTCTCTGATGTGCTCAATGAGTGCATCATATCTCAATTGTTTTCATCCATCGCTGCTCGACTCGAACTCAACGAGGGTTCCAAAATCTCTAGTCTATTTATTTACAAATTGGGATCTCCCAAAAACAAGGTTATAGGGTTGAATGAAGATGCCGATGTTCGGTGGATGCTCAATGGCTTTGGCAACTGGCTATATACCGACTGTTGCGTCATAGCTGAAATCACAACTATGTGTACAGATATGTACAACGCAGACACATTGTTAGGTCCAGGTGCGACGAAAGTAGGTTCAGTGTTTCCGAACAAGGACGACTTGAAGGAAGCACTGAGTAAAAGCTTCCAGTTTAATACCATAAAGTCTAGTAAGTCACAATTTACTGCAGTATGCATCCACGAGACTTGCAACTGGTATATCCGTGCGTCTGTCTATAGGGGTAGCAACCTTTGGGTGGTTAGGAAGTTCACGGACTCGCACACATGCCCTTTGATGTTGTTCAGGATGACCATAAGTAGGCCACTCCCACAATAGTGTGTGGATACGCGGAATCTGCAATTCATGCTAGCAGCAAGGTAATATGCACACCAGCTGATGTGATTGAGTATGCAAAGAAGATGCACGGGGTCAATATAAGCTACTACAAAGCTATGAAGGTGAAAGAGAAAACCCTTGAACGCATGATGGGTAGGCCTGAAGACTTATACAACTTCCTATCAAAATTTGCTGCCAACTTGATTGAAAAGAACCCAGGTATAATGACCGACTCGATTTCTTGCTATTCAGTTACTACGTTGTGTACAATTACGTACAGTCGCATGATCATCTATTTCCATTTTTTGCAGGTAGCTAGACTGCACATAACGTCGATGATGATGGTCGTTTTAGATACTTTTTCATGAGTATCGCAACATCCATAAACGGGTGGGATTATTGTCTCCCGGTCATTAGTGTTGACGGTGCATCATTAAAAAACAAGTTCGCTGGTACATTAGTTGTTGCGTCAACATTTGATGGTAATTGGCGTATATATCCACTAGCTTTTGCTGTGGTCGAATCCGAAAAGGATGCATCATGGGAATGGTTCTTCAAGAACCTGAAGGCTGTCTATGGGGACCAAGAAGACTTAGTTGTAGTATCGGATCGCCACCAAAGCATAGAGAATGGGTTCTCTAGAACATATCACTCAGCAAACAATATGCGTATTCCATCTACTCAAGAATATCAAACCTGGTCGTAGGACTAGAGCGTTTACAAAGACATTTTAATTATGCTCGAGCGTACACGTCTGAAGGTTATGAATACCATATGAGGCTTCTGGAACAGTTGTCTCCAAACGTCAGGACTCGCTTGGAAGAAGCTAGGGTACATAGATGGACACGAGCATATGCTTTGAAGAACCGTCATATGCTTATGACAACAAATGTGTCAGAAAGCCTGAACAAGCATCTACTCTAGGCACGCGAGCTCCCTGTCATTACATTGCTAGAGCACATTGTAGATTTCATGCATTCTTGGTTTTACAAAAGAAGGAATGATGCAAATTTTCAACGGTTAGATATTAGTTGACGTTGCTCTGAAATCGTAAGCAGAAACCTACATGATAGTCATACAATGGATGTAAGTGTGTGTATCATTTCAACACATCGATCCAATCATTATGCCTTATTATATATGTTTTCCATATTCACAGGTGTACCCTATCAATAACTCTCAACAACTAGTACGTGATTTTGGGGAACAACATGTAGTGGATATAGCTGAACATACATGTACGTGCAAGCAGTGGCAAACATACGCAATACCTTGTCCCCACGCCTGTAAAGTGATCACATACAAACGTCTTAGTATACATTCATTTGTCCACGAGTTCTACAAGATTAACACACTAAGGAAGTTATATGACACAAACATTCATCCTATCGGGATGTCCCACCGCTCACTGCCGAATGAAGGGTCCGTAGTGGTCCAACCACCCGAATGTAAAAAGACGCGTCTGCAGACCCAAGAAGAGGAGGATTCGGTCACATTACGAATCTGGCAGCACCGTGAGGTGTGGAAGGTGCGGGAGATCAGGTCATAACAAAAGCACGTGTAGTGGTCCACCTTGGACATGATCATATGCATTCAAACTATTTGTTTTGGTGTTCATGGCTGACATTTGTGGCAATTTATATTTTATGTTTCATTAATGTCTATATTATTGGGTGTATGCACCCGTTGGTTTGCTTATGGTTGTATGTAAATCAAATTTCATTCATTTTTGGAATAATACAAGTTTGTGTCAAATATTTTGTATGTGTTGTCCACACTGTTTTCACATCACATGCGGTAGCGCAAATCAATGTTTTCATACGTCCTCACCCGACACCTTTTTATCCTTAGATTTATTCTTTCTTCAATACACATGTTCATAACACATGCATTCACCATACAAAATATAGATACTATTAATAATAATACAAGGATACACAGACCCACTGAGTGCTAACTCATCAGACCAAACTCACGAATACCTTGAATGTACATCAATTCACATTTGGTACAAGCATATATTTCACAGTTTGCTAAATGCATAAATATGGGCATATAGTACATACATGCATCATTCCACAATATTACTCCAAACACAATCAATTTTAGGCAGAATGGCAAACAAATATTGTTTCAAAACCTAATATTAACCCCATAATACCATTAAAAAACACAATCAGTCTTAGGTCAATTCCAAAATAGTTCCATATGTCAAAAATAAATAAAAGATCACAAAAGCCTTTAGCAAGCACACCTAATATTGGTTTCAACGTCTAGACATAGCAAAAAATAAAGAACCATAAAGTTGATGTCATCCCAAACTAGTCCAACGTTCTAAAAAGGAGAAACATTTCGGTCATCCTACGACTGACTGAGTTTTAGATCAAAGGACGGCATATCAAATTCTGGGGGGAGGTCAGACGGTGGGTTTCTCCTTCATTCACAGGGTTGCTGGCTGGTAGGGTTGCAGCACTAGAGCCCATGTCTACCACAAATGTCGGGGGAGCCACAAATGTAGAGCTTGAGGCACCTTTCCCACCAATAGGCCCTTCATCATTGTCCCTATCACGATGCTGGTCCACTTTATGGATGACATGATTGTCAGCTACTTCTTGTCTTTTCTTTCCATCATTTTTCTCCCTCAAGAGCAATTTAATGTGATCATTTATATGTGGTTTGATCCATATAGGAATGCAGTATGTATTATTTAACTTACAATTTCAGTGTCGTGTTCTACTGACAGAGTTTGCGTTGCATGAATTATCTGGTTGTCATACATAGTCCCGTTGACCAGTTGCATGCATCTTGCAATGTTGTTTACAACATCAATCAAAATTGAAAGTCGACGATTCAATTCCTTTTGGGTTTCCTCTATCATATCCAAACGTCTGGCCATTTCAGAATTTTCTAGCCACGCAGAAGTAAATCCCATGTGAACGTACGAGCTTGTTGGCCTGGTACAAACTAGTGGGCTGATTCTCTCACGAGCGGCCAACTCCGCTTCTCGAAACTGTGCAAAATATGGCATTTCTAGTTCTTCATCGGTTGCAACTAAGGCACACACCTCAAGCTGCACAACAATACGAGTGTTAGTAAATAATTAAAATAACAAAAGCTCATGCCACTCAGGTTGTGTATCCGATTCCCAATTCAAGATCCTAGGAATGAAGTACCCAGTCCTCTTAGCGTAGAATCTTGGCTTAGAACTCAATGCCGATAATACCTCGTATGCCCAAGTCAAGAGGGCGTAGAATAGGCCCCCCATCCCCACAGTACAATTCCCATTCGACACCCCAGCATACCGTATGTTGGAGACCAGAAATTGATATGCAACACTACCCCACGGGTATTTGTTGAATGCCTCCAAGTCGTCTGCCATATGGATGTGGTCTTCCTCGATACCAACCCGATCATACTTAGGTAGTAGGAAACTTTCTAAGCAGTATAGGAGGGATATCTTAAGCACATCATCTACAACTGCCCGTTTGTTTAACTTAAATGTCAAATTCAACATTGTCCGTTTCACCACCTCAATGTATTCGAAGTATGTCTTGCGTAGCCGCCCCCCTCCCTTTAGGGATGCCCTATCTATTTTTGTTATCTGGCCACAGTTCAATCCGGTTATAAGGCAGAACTCTCGGAGTCCAAATGTCAAGTATTTGCCACCTATTTTGAATGTTAGCTCGGGGTACTTTTTCGCCTTGCACTGACGTTGTATCAGGTGCAATAGGAGTTGTGAGGATGTTTTCTTCACTGAAAAATCTAGCAAACCACCAAAACAAGTATCCCTTAATTGTGGTGCAATTTCCGGGCCAAGACTTGTCAGTATTTCAGCCATTATACTACTCTTGCAGCACAAATTTATCTTGAACGACCTTGATCGGAGCAAGGCAGTCATCACGTAGGCGTTGTCCTGAAAAATAAGTTGGTCAGTTCGGGATGTACAACTTGTAGTACTAACAATATTCGGTCGGTCAGTATGCACATGGGTCATAGTACACACGCAGGTTAAAACATTGGGTCATACAGTTCAACCTTTATTAAGGTACGTACAAGTACACAATTAACATAGAGGATGCAAACCTATATGGCACACCATACATAAACAGAATTCTCTTTAGCACATACATCAGGGGGAACACAATAGAGCATACACACTTTGGGGGGCTGGCCTTTACCCTTGTCCCACTAGCAGAATCCCTAGCTAGTGGGACGAAGATTGATCAAATGGAGTGGATGAGTTTGGTTAATTTTTTGTTTAATGACCTTTCATATCAGGTTCATTGCATGGGGGAGAGAGGTTGGAGGATTTTTGTATTTAATGACCTTTTATTTTCTGCAGCTGCGCAGGTGATTTGCTCTATTATTTTTTTGTTTTCTCTTTAAAACGTGTTCAAAGGTTTTCATGGGAGGTTGTATGCAGTGTTATGTCTGTACATACCGCAAGTTCAAAAAATCAAATTAAAATTGGTATATTTAAACGTATTTTGTTTAAACCAAATCTTGGAATTTTGTATCAAATTTGTTGGGATTCTGTTGAGGAATTTTTTCATATTTAAACGTTGAATGTTTGTTACAAAAGTCAATATTTGGAATAATACATAAACAATGAATGAATTTTAAATTTCAGAGGTATATTTGTCTACTTGAAATCTAATTATTTAAAATTTATTTTTTTAATTAAGAAATAGACATCCATTTAAACACAAAAAAGTCGTAGACATTCCCTTAAGATAGTTTCTAAAATTAGACATCTACCAAGTTTTCCCTTTAATTTTAGCATTTGGTATTAAAGCATATTGAAACTTCCATTGGGCCTTTTTTGAAGTTACATTGTCCAATCCGAAGGCCTTTTGTGTTCTCTCAACAAATACAAGT
Organism: Sicyos edulis; assembly: GCA_036507275.1. Lineage (NCBI taxonomy): Eukaryota > Viridiplantae > Streptophyta > Magnoliopsida > Cucurbitales > Cucurbitaceae > Sicyos > Sicyos edulis. The sequence goes on along the minus strand of CM071856.1, from coordinate 5,050,540 downwards.
TTACTTTTTAAAAATAAAACTTGATTGACAAAAAAAAAAAACTTAAATTAAGACGAAAAAATAATTTTTAGTCATAGATTTGAGGTTAAGTTTTAATTTGTTCTCTAAATTTCAAAATTGAATATTTTTATTCTTGACATTTCAATAATGTTAATTTTTAATTCTTGAAATAATAAAATTATTCGTTATATAACATAATGTTGACTAGAATAATTAGACACTAATTTTAAATTTCAAAATATTGATGAAATAATTATTTTAGTTTTCATATAAATTTACTTTTTGAGAGAAAATAAGTATAAATGTAAACTGAAAAATCACATAAAAACTAAAAGCGAGTATTATTGAAATGTTACGAGTTAAAGTATTCAATATTAAAATTTATGGACCAAATTGAAACTATATAAAAAAATTAGGGACTAAAAATCTATTTTTCCCTAAATTAAACAAAAACGAACCATAATTTTCATCTCGATTTCGTGCGTTAACGTCTAGACACCAAGCTTAAAATTATTCCTCCATTTTGCTCGTTTTTTGCTTGTTTGCATATCCCTATTCTCCAAGGCATAGAACACAAATGGAATATTTGTTTGTTGAATTTTTGGGGGATTTAAAATGTGTATTTACTAATTACTCCTAAAAAAAATTACATCCAAACGAATTTTCATAACTATTCAAAATAAATCCTTATTTTTACTACTGAAAATAACTCATTTATAACCATTCATTTCTAATCATTCCTTTATAACTACTCAAAATAGCTACTCATTTCTAACCGTTCCTTTTATAACTAGTCAAAATAATTGTCTCTAATTCCTCTAAAAAAACTACATCCAAATAAGTTTTTGGCTATAATTCTCAATTTTTAACTACTCAAAATTATAACGGCTCAAAATAACTTCTCAACCTAACTCCTCATCCAAAATTGTTGGGATGAAGATCATGGGTATATAAGTGGTGACAATCATCTTCATTGTTATGAGACCTTTTGAGTGAAACAAAAAACAAATATATGAAAGTGCTATGTCCAAAATAGACAAATCATATTAATGAAGAGATATGTATGTCACTTTCCTCAATGCCCCTTTAGGCTCCAACCTAATTTGCAGCCTCTTTATCAACCCAATACAAAGCGTAACATGCAAAAACGTCATTGAAAAAGTTTTGAAATTCAAATAGTAACTCCTAGTGCTAAGAATTTTGTTTGGAAAGTTATTAACAATGCATACCCACAAAAGATAATGAAACAAAAATGTAATCGGTACTAATCCTTTTGGAGGTGTTTGGATGAGATTTTTGTTAAAGGACGACAAATCTACCCGAATCTCTACATTGGTATGATATTGTCCGCTTTGGGCCTAGACCCTCATAGCTTTGTTCTTGGGCTTCCCCAAAAGGCCCCATACCAATGGAGATATTTGTCTTCCCTTATAAACCCAAGATCTCCTTATTTAACCAATGTGAGATTCTACAATACTTTGTTTGTATTCCCAACAATTTTATGACGGGCGCACTCGTCACCTCGTCATTGAAGCTCTTTGATGATGGATTTTCCTATCATCGTTTTGTGCTCGTCTTAAAAGTTTTGTTCCGTATTTTTATAAAAATAGTCGCTTACACGTTGATCCCGTCATTTAGGATCTCAAATATTATTAGGATCTAAAAAATTATGGAACTACTTTATATTTTCTTGGGGGGAAAGTAGTAGAGAAGAATTGAAGAAGATTATTTTCTATTTGGCATTCGTGTTTGGAATCCTGTGCCTGGATTTCATGGAAAACTTAAATATTTGGAGTTTTATGTCGTTCTCATAGACACTTTCATTGATTCGTGTATTGACCTTTTGTATTCAACTAACTTCAAATTATTTGTCAATGGTAATTATTTTCATTTTCAATGGTAAATATTTCGAGTTTTCTTGAACGCTTCTCACATGAACAACTTCGAATACTCCGAGATGCTTCTCATGTTCTTCATTTTCAAATATTTTTCTACACAAAAAATCATCATGAAACATCTCCCAATTTTGTCTCCACCCCATGAAAATCAACAAACATAGTTGACTGGTGGTTACTTATTCATATATAACTATGCAATGAATGGACTCTAGGCTTAACTTAATGTTAAGTATGGCTTCGAAATCACTACGCTCAAGTATACGTAGTCAGAATGTAGCAAGTAATAATTAAATTATCGATCTCCACAGGGATTGAGGTCTAGAATTATTTTTACTAATTTAAGAGTTTTGCGATTAAACAAAAAGCATGAAATTGATGGTTGATTTGAGTTTTTGTTCTAAGACTCTAAATATGCAATATACTAATGAGATAGGTGAAAAGTTGCGGATATAGATGATGTTGATTATGAAATACTGGTAATTAGATTCCACAGTCCCCTAACTTAATAAGTTCTTTTCGCACTTAATTATTTATGACTAACTCGGCTTCCATAGCAGTTATTCATACTAAACTTGGGCGACGCATGCGATAATAAGATTATTCCTAACTCCTCAAATCATGCGAGAGTTCTCATGATGAACCTATCGTAACATACTGTATTTGCCTTTAACACTCCCTTCCGAGTTTACTAACGATTTGCATAAGTTGGGTAGCTAATCGACGCATACTTAAAAATAAAATTGCATTAGTAATAAAACTAAGAACCTACAATGTCAACATGCATTCTACATATGAATTATCACCATAGCTTCGATCTAATGAGACGTAGAAATGAACAACAAATAATAAGGGAAATTTAGATGTCTCATTACTAAAAGTTGTAACAGTTTTATAATCTTCTCCTAACTAATAAAATACTAAAATAACATAAAGGAATTGGCGCTGTTGTGAAGTTTGCAAACTCCCTGTCATCGGCTCCTACGAACACCCACACTACTACAAAAATGACATTACTTGACACTACCTATTCTGAAATACTTGACATTTTGGGTTAAAAACGTCAAATAATGAGTTAATTTATGATGAAAACGTCAAGTATCGTTCAAATAAGGCTGAAATTCTGTCTAGAATCCCGTTTTTTTTTTTTATGTTTTACAATATTTGACGTTGTGAAAGCGTCAAGCTGGGCACGAAAATGCTCGACACTTATAAACGGTCAAATACATTAGAAAAATGGAAAATGTTTTAGTGGGCTTTGTTGGCGCGCATCATAATTTTTATTTTGTTAAACCAAAATGGCTTTAAAAAATAAAAATAAAAATAAAACCCAAAATGCTGCCGTTTTTGAAAATCTAAAAAAAAACCCCAAAATGCTCGACTTTCACGCTTCTTCTCGATCAAACACTCACGCTTCGTCCTCTCCATTGCAAAACCTCTGGAAACCCTCCCCGTCGTAGCTTCCGTCCCGGCCTCTGTGGCGGCCTCCATCGCAGATTCGTCGCAGCCTCCTTTGCAGCCTCAATTCGTCGCAGATACTGCGCTACTTTCCGGCGGTGAGTTCAGTTCACTTTTTCACTTTTCACTTCATCTTCTTCTTATTTTTTTCACTTTTCTCTGTTTGCTTTAGGATATTGCAACCAAACTGAGATTCGGTATTGTTGCTGATACATCCGTGAACTTTACTCATCACAGTGGTTCGGCATTTTGTTTTTTAAGGTTAATTTCTCAAATGTCATGACCTTCTTTCGCTTTTCTTTTTCTTTTAGAACTTTATTCTTGTTTTCCTTTTTCTGTCTCTAAATCTTTTACAAATGTAGATATGATTCTGCAATTTGCATTTCTAGTTTATTTTCTGTTATGCAATGTGTGATGGTTTTTGTTAATGTTTTTGGTGATCTCGTTTTCTATTATTGTTGTTTTTTGTTATTTAGTTTTTTTCGGTGTGGTTATAAACCTTAATTGCGAGTTTAGGAATTTTTTGTAATTGTTGGATTTGAACTGAAGTTGATTGTTGGGGATTGAATGTTTGATTGCTATTTATCCTGAATTGAATTTGGTTGTTAAGAGGTGGTGGATTCAGACTTTATCAATATTCTTCTCATGTCAAGAGGTGGTGAGGTGGAAGACGGGTCTTTCCAAAAGTAGGCGTAGATAGAGCAGCTCCATAGTCTAGTATAAACCTCATCTCACGATTATAGTCTGCCTCTATTATCCCATCTATCCTCAAATATTGTTGACAGTTCTGCCATTACGTGTACATCTTGTCCTTTGGGATTATATGTCATAGCATTGTGAAAAGTAAGTCTCACATCCTCAACAAATTCTTTAGGTGACTTGTACCAGTTTTTGTTAAGCCTATATTTCACAGTTCCTAGGTCCATTGGTTGCTTAATGAATAATGATGGTATCATAGTCATGCAAACCACGACCTTCCACATCAATAGAGGGGTTTTAAACACCCAACCATACTTGTGTTCAATCAATTTATCCAGAAGTGAACTGCGAGTCTTAAAATACTTGGAACCCTGCCCAAAACCATGAGCAATTTTAAGATTTATCTCAGTTTAGCTATACTTGTGTCATCTTTCTCCATTGGCTAATTATTGAATTGATACTTTGAATGTCATCAAGTTGACTAATTTCTTATGGGATATTACTATTTGCTTTATTTAACAGCTTTCCAAATCATGGATAAATCATGGATGAACAAAAGTAGGTTATCGAAAGATTTTGAGTTGGGTGTGGAAAAGTTCATTGAATATGGATTTTCTAATACAACTAGTACTACCATTCGTTGCCCTTGTTTGAAATGTGGGAATTGTGAAAAACATTGTCGCAATGATATAAAAGACTATTTATATGTTAACGGCATAGATGAAAGTTATAAAATCTGGTTTTGTCATGAGGAAGAACTTCCTAGTTCAATTGTCCATAGAGAATATTCTAAGACGGACACTGAAATGTATGAAGAAAATGATATTGGAGGTGTTAAGGAAATGATTGAAGTCGCTCATGAAGAATATTCAAAGGACCCCAATGGATTTGAGAAGTTACTTAACGATGCTGAAAAACCTTTATATATGGGTTGCAAGAAATTTACTAAGTTGTCTACATTAGTGAAGTTGTATAACTTGAAAGTTAGATTTGGATGGAGTGATGCAAGTTTTTCTGAACTACTCAAAATATTAAAAGAAATTATACCAGTTAATAACGAGCTTCCTTTGTCGATGTATGAAGCAAAGAAAACCTTGGGTGCATTAGGAATGGATTATGAAAAAAATTCATGCATGTCCTAAGGATTGTTGTTTATATAGAAAAGAATATGCCAATGCAAATACTTGCCCTGAATGTGGTGAATCAAGATGGAAATTTGATGGAAATAAGAAGAAGAAACAAAAAGAAATTCCCGCAAAAGTTATATGGTATTTCCCACCTATTCCACGATTCAAAAAGATGTTTAGAACTCTTGATTGTGCTAAGAACTTGACATGGCATTCTGATGATAGAGTTGTAGATGGTAAATTACGTCATCCCGCTGATTCACCGGCTTGGAAGTTAGTAGATTTCACATGGGCAGACTTTGGTTCTGAAGTTAGGAATCTTCGTTTAGCATTGTCAGCGGATGGAATAAATCCACATGGTAATATGAGCTCTAAATATAGTTGAGCTCAACGACATAACATGTGGGAGATTGCACATTCTAATAAGAAAGGAGAAATTGTGGACGAACATGTTCAAGAAGTAGTTGACAAGATGGTAAATAACTTTCGTTTCATTTTAACATGTTCATGGAGTAGTTGAAATGACAAATAACTTGTTTTTTTTAAGGATGATATCATTGCAAGTGTAGACCCAACCAGCCACAAGTTTCTGAATCCTAATGATGTGTTGACTAAAGCTTTAGGCACTCCTGAACACACTGGGCGTGTACGTGGAGTAGGTGGTTTCATTACACCTACTTCATACTTCCACACTCCCAAAAGTGGGCTAAAGAGAACTGCAAAGGAAATGGAACTTGCTAATGAGAATGAATTACTTCGACAACGCATTCAAGAGTTGGAAGCAAATCAAATGAACACACAAGACACTCCAAAATCTGAACAAGGGAGTTGCACCAAGCAAGTTTTGAAAATGGTTAAAAAGAATGAAGATAAAGTTGACGACGAAGTAATTATACCAATGGGGAAGCTTAGTACAGAACAATTGGAAGATATCATAAAACCTTCAACCAAGGTACAATATGCCAAATTTCTCTTAAGTGTCGTCTTTCATATATAAAAGATGCAATTTTTATTAACTAGCACTTATTTTTTGTTAAAGGGAAAATCATGCTTGTTGGAAAAAGATGTAATTTCAAATGTTGTTGCATCTGGCATACTACTTGAGGATAAGACACTAGGATCTACAATTCATGGAATACCATTAGGAGAAAATAATGTTAGAGTTTCAATAGATGTGGCGATCGTTGATGCAGCCTTACCGATCACGGTAAGAGATGATTTGAAAACTACAAAACAATCTATTGGGTCACATGTCCCATGGCCACACAATTTAGTGATTCTCAATGAGGAGATGAAGGTACGCTCGATAAAAACAATTAATTTCTAAAAATTCTCATTAGATCTCTCATGAATCATGATAAAATTAAAACTTACTTATTGTAGGTTAAATCTAAGAAGAAGATTAAAGACAAAATCAAAGTTGGTGATTTGCAGATGTTGGATCTACCAGAAGGTTTGAATTCTATCTTTCTCCATACAGAGTCGATAATGAAGACTGACAGTAGTATCTCCATGCAACTTCCTGAGGGGCTCTTTCGTACAAGTCGCAAGAGTTGTGTATTAAGAGACGATATTATTGACTTTTGCAATATGAAAGAAGTAAAAACATTATCGTTGGTGGCTTATATGGCGTAAGAAATTTTTTCCTTCTTTTCTTTATCATATTAAATTATAGTAGACTTTTTTTAAAAGAAAACTAACCATTATCTTAATCTTTGTAGGTATTTGTACTCATATTGCGTTGATTCAGTATGAGCTCAAAAGTATATTTTCGTGGATCCATCTTTAATATCGTTTGGTCAATACACACGGAAATTAGAGCACGTAATCTTTGTTCGAGAGACCGACGATAATGCAAGAAAAGATCAATTGGTTGTTGCTCCATATAATCCTGGGTGAGTAAAAGTTTATTCATTACAAAAATAGTTTATCACTTAATTACTTTTAGTTTGATAATCTAACACTTGTGTATTTTTGTTTAGTGGTCATTGGTCACTGCTCATTGTGAATCCATACGTAGATATTGTTTATCATTTAGATTCATTACGTACAAGTTCAAAAGTAGATATCAAGTCTGTAATATGCACGTAAGTTATGTTTTCACTTTGAATTATATGTTGTCTATTCATTTTGGATGTTTTATATTTTCTTTTTTAATATGTTAAGTATTTATGTAGGGCACTTGCAATATTTCGAGCTCAGAAAAAAATAAAAGTGGATAGAAATAAAACATTATGGAAAAATGTTAAGGTAAGTATAATACTTTTTTCTTTTTCTTATTTTCATTTTGTTTTCTTTTTAATTTGTTTGTGAAAATAAAAGCGTTCTCTTTGTTCTTGTAGTGCCCATTACAATCAGGTACAGTGGAATGTGGGTATTATGTAATGAGGTATATGAGAGACATAATAACCAAAGATATCACCATCATCACAGAATCGGTATGTTACATATAAATTTATAGTTAACAATATTTTCTTATTTGAAATAAGCAAGACTAAATTGAATTTCTTATTCTTAGGTTTATACGAGGAAGTCATACACAAAAATCGAGTTAGATGAAGTGCGAGTGGAATGGGCGAACTTTATTGGACGATATTATTGACTTTTTTGTGGTTGAAGAAATTTTTTGGATCACTTTATTCTATGCATTGAACTTAGACTTATAGATATCCATATTATTTTTTTGGAAGGATGGGTATAGATATCCATATTATTTTTTGGAAGGATGGGTATAAATAACCATATTATTTTTTGGGAAGGATGGGTATAATTATCCATATTATTTTTTGGGAAGGATGGGTATAAGTTCTTTTTTTGTATACATAAAACACGATTACTTCGTATATTTTGGTTGGTTGGTTAGTTATTTGCAGGTTCTTTTTTGTGTACATGAAACAAAATGTTCATTATGTTCTCATATTCTTTTTTGTGTACATGTATGATGGAACAATTGATAGATGAAATATATTATTATTCTGGTTTTTGGAAATCTGTTAAATATTTGAGTTTGAAGAATGCTTTCTGATTTGCAGGAATGTTTTCAGGTTTGCAGGAAATTTGGGGAATGATTATTTAAAATTAAAAAAAAAAGAATATATCGCTTGACGTTTCTTAAGTGTCATTAGGTTTCAATTACTTGATGCATAGAAACTGTCTAACAAAATAATCACTGTTCAAAATGTATGATTACTTGACGTTTATTAGATGTCAATCAATATCTACATTTGACGGTTTTTAAATGTCAACCAACATCTTATATTTGACAGTCCACAGCGGTCAAACTACCCACTATACTTGCCGTTTTCACAGTGTCAATAACCACACTAAACTTGACGCTTTACGACTGTCAACCTACCTATGTATTTGATAGCCATTGAATGTCAACTATATATATAGTTAACGGTTAGACGACCGTCAAGTAAAGATACATTACTTGACAGCAGTATAGTTGACGTTTGGAAAACCGTCAAGTAACGTTGTAGTTGACATTCTCCAGGCGTCAAGTAATGTCATTTTTGTAGTAGTGCCACCAGCTCTGGTATAACAAAAAAAAATTGAAATTATATTTTACAAAACTAATATAAACAAACCATACATTAAAAAGAAAACTAATATAAATGAAATAGTAGTATGTAATTTATAACTAAATTTAATGAAAATTAATCTTAACAAATCAATATGATGGACATTTAACAAATTAGAGTATAGATGTCGATCACTTTAAGATGGCAGACACTTTTAATAAAGGGCAACAAAAGATGATGGAGATTGCCCGTTATTAAAAGTGCCCATCATCATCTGTCCGCCTTTTGTTTTATAAAAAAAGTATGTTAGTTATTTAACATCCGTTTTTTTGAAATATTTTTAGATAGTCTGTCATCTATGTCTTAAATTGTAGTAGTGTGCTTACTATATAAAGAATTGCTTAATAACTCTAAACACAAAAAAAAAAAAAAACATAGAAAATTAGTAAAATCCAGAAAATAATTATAAATATGATTGCTTTATTAAAAAAATTAGTAAATATAGTCATTAGTATTTAGGAGTATTTATGCATTATTGTATTAATAATGCATAATATTATATTAATGAATATTTATACTTTCATATTAAAAACTACAAATACTAATACTTTAAAATTTATCTACATTTATAATTATTTTCGATGGGTGAATGTCGGATTGTCTACAATAGACAATCCATCTAAATTCTCAACCGATTCAAACCATGTACATAATTTTTTCTTTATCTAAGATTAAGTTTTTTTTTCTTTTTAAATTTCCAATTAAATTCATGGAATAGAAAGTTTGGAAAGAACAAATTCAAACCATAGATGAATCAAACTTTTAAGAAAGTATATATAGTTTGGTGAATGTGGGTGCATATGGTCTAAAACTTCCAAGAAAGTATTATTAAGTGTGAATTTTTTTTTATTTTTTTTTATTTCAAATTAAATTCATGGAATATAAAGTTTGGAAATAATAAATTTGAAGTATAGATAAATCGTCTCAAAGAAAGTATAGTTTGGTAAATGTCGATGTGTGTGGTCTAAAACTTCTAAGAAAATATAGTTTGGTAGGTGTATGTGTGAGTTTTTTTTTCAAATTAAATTCATGGAATAGAAAGTTTGGAAAAAATAAACTTAAAAGTACAAATAAATCCATCTAAAACTTTTAAGAAAATATAGTAGTTTGCAAAGAACAATATGAACTAGAATGTTTGAAAAGAACAAATCTAAAGTAAAGATAAATCAGTCTAAAGCTTCTAAGAAAGTATGGTTTGGTGAATGTCGGCGTGTGTGTACATCGGCAATACACAATTGTTAGAGGTTAAACGCGAATAAACCGACCCATCTGACCTAGTTTGATAGGTTCAGTTGGGTTATCAACTTATTATGAGTTGGATTTACATAAATGAAATTTTCATGAATTAGATTGATTTTCATGAACTAGTTTAAGTTGATTCTAACTAATTTAAATTTATTATTAAATTTAATTCTTTTTTAATTATATATTAAGACATTTTAGTCTCCAATTTATTTTTTAAAATATTTTGTAAATCTATAGAATGTATATATCGTAATAAAAGTTGAAATTAAATTGTTATGGAGAGTTATTATATTTTTTTTTAAAAAAATTGAAAATAAATAAAAAGACTTTTTATATATTCAAGTTAAAAACAAAAACAAAGATTCCATGGCACAATCAAACCTGAGAAATATATGAATTGATTACTCTATTTTTTTTTGTTGGTCCAAACAATCTCTTAATTTAACCTAACTGAATTTATTATATCCGTTATTTCAAAAAAAAAGAAAAAAATTTATTATATCGTGGTAGCAGCTTTTTTTATTATTATTTTTATTTATTTTTTAGGCCATTAACATGAGGCTTAGGATTGTTTGGGCACCACAAGAACGACTTTAAATGGGTGAAGCTTTGCATTAAATTGCACACATTTTGCTACCAAGGTGCGTTTGCAATAGTTAGAGATGTCCACTTGGTTGGGCAGGCGGGGTTGGGTAATGAGTTATTGCTCATCCTATCTCTGCCACTAGAATTAATTCTTGTTTCCATGAAATTTACTATTTTTTTTTAATAGAGAACGAGATGTAATATTGTGCGGAATTGACGGAGATTGAATTCTCGTGAAATTTTTTTATGTTTTTTTATTCTATTTTTTTCTAATCTTAATTTTATTAGTATTTTTTCAATACTATCTTTAAATAGTTGAAATTTATGAAAAAATATGGATTTTTTTTATCGATGGATAGTTAATTATTAGAGAAAATTTTTCATTTAAATAAATATTTGTACAAAAAATATCAAGATAAAAAAGAGAAATTTTAATTTTTAAAATTAAATAAATAAAATATAAATGGAATAGTGATAGGAGATGGAAAATGCATTCTGTGTCATCACCACTGGCAAAGGGACATCTATCTTTAGCAAAAATTGTAACTGTCATCATCCCTCCTTTCTAGTTTTTTTAGTAGGAGAGAAACCATTGCGCCACTAACTCATTCAGTATCTCTCCTTTCTAGTTTGTTCGGTAAATATACAGTTTTAATCGTGTAATCTAGTTTTTATTTGGTCTCTATAGTTTAAAATTAAACATTTTTATTGTTGATATTTCATTAAAATTCAATTTTAATATGTAACATAACAAAATTGTTATTTATATAAAGTAATTCCGATTAAAATGATGATTAGTCTAATTTAAATTTTAATACATTAATAAAAAAAAAAATTTGAAAATTGAGAAATCGGAGCTTCGCTCCCCTATACTCGGGGACCACTGGTTCGTCCCTAGAGTTTAAGGGCTTTCCAAGAGCCTTGAACCAGAGATCTCTCAAGAAAGCATGCCTTGAAGTCCTTACCCTCAACCGCTCGGCTGCCCCTTGGGGACTTTTTAATTTTTAATTTTTATGTGAATTTAATTTTTAAAAGAAACTACAAAAATAAATTAAAAAATACAACTAAAAATTAGAAATATGCATTATTAAAATGTTTCTAGTAAAAGTGTTAGAATAATGAGGAGAATATACTTCGACGACGGTTAGGAAATATTGTGACGAGCAAAGCATAAGGTGTTTTTTAATCACACTATACACTCCTCACCACAATGGCGTGGCTGAGAGGAAAAATAGAACTATTCTTGATATGGTTCGAGCAATGTTGAAGATCAAAAGGATGCCAAAAGAATTTTGGGCGAAGCTAAATGATAAAACACCACAAGAAGCATGGAGTGAACGAAAGTCGACAGTTTCCCATCTTAGAGTGTTTGGTAGTGTGGCTTATGCATACATACTTGATCAGCAAAGAATGAAGCTCAAAGATAAGAGAAAGAAGTATGTACTTATTGGTTATGATGGAAGAACAAAATGGTACAAGTTACTTGACCTAATAAGCAAGAAGGTGATGGTGAGTCGCGATGTCCGAGTAAATGAAGAAAGTATCAGAGTTGGAGAATTACCAGTTGTTGCATCAACGAGTATGCCAAGAGAGCCTAAAATAACTGAAGAAGAAGAAGAAGAAGAAGAACCACAACAACCCAGAATGCGGAGTTTGTAAGAATTATAAGATGAGACAAATGAGGTGCACCTTGTATGTCTTTTAGCAGATGCAGAAAGTATTAGCTTTGAATTAGAAGCAGTGCGAGATGCGAAGTGATGAACAAAAATGGATGAAGAAATTAATGTGATAGAGTGCAATGATACGGGGAACCTGACAAAATTGCCAAATGAAAGTTAGATGATTGGTGTGAAGTGAGTATTCAAGAAGAAAATGAATGCTCAAAGGAAGATAGAGTGATACAAGGCGAGACTTGTAGAAAAGAGATACAAGTAGAAAGCGAGAATAGACTACGATGAATTTTTTGCTCCAGTTGCGAGAATGGAGACAATCATATTGCTCATCTCGCAAGCTGCGCAATTTAAATGGCCGATTTATCAGATGGATGTCAAAACTGCATTTTTGAACAGTGTGCTTGAAAAGGAAGTGTACATTGAACAACCACCCAGATATGTGAAAATTGGAGAAAAGAAGAAGGTGCTAAAATTGAAGAAAGCGATTTACGGGTTGAAGCAAGTTTTGCGAGTTTGGAATACTTGCATTGATACGTATTTTAAGGAGAACGGATACAAGCAGTGTCCTTAAGAGTATGCATTTTATACAAAGCAGAGTGTAGGTAATGCGATATTTTTCGTTGTCCTTTATGTTGATGATTTAATTTTTATGGGTAATAGTAATGCGATGATAGAAGAGTTACGAGAATCTTTGTATCAAAGAGTAGTATGCGAAAAAGATCTTAAAGAAGTTTAAGATGGAAAATTGCAATCCAGTTGCAACACCAATGGAACCAGGTACGAAAATTTCAAAGTTTGATGGTGGAGAACGTGTAGATGCGAGAAAATATTGAAATTTGGTGGGAAGCCTTCGCCATCTCTCATGCCCAAGACCAGACATCGCATTGAGTGTTGGCATGGTTAGTCGGTTTATGGAGGAGCCAATTTATACTCATTGGAAAACATTAAAGAGAATTTTGCGATACATCCAAGGAATAGTGTTACTTGAGATGTTTTATTCGAATGCGAAAGAGGACAAGTTGAGTGGTTACTCTGATAGCGATTAGTGCGGAGACATAGACGATTAGAAGAGTACACATGGATATGCATTCTTTATGGGCAAACAACGTTTACATGGCAGTCAAAGAAGCAACCAATTGTGATGCTTTCAACATGCGAAGTTGAATATGTTGCACCCTCTTAGTGTGTTTTTCATGTGATATGACCGAGAAATTTGTTGAGTAAGATGAAATTAAAGCAACTTGGTGCGCAATGATTAAAGTAGACAATAGATCAGTAATTGAGTTAGCAAAGAATCCAATGAATCATGAAAGGAGCGAACATATTGATGTTCGTATTCCTTTTATATGGGAACATGTGAAGGAAGGAAGCGTAGAAGTGTAGCATGTTGGGAGTCAATATCAAATTATGGATATTTTCACAAAATCATTGCCGAAAGTATTATTCGAGAAATTCAAGAAGATGATTGACATGGTGGATGACAAATGCATTTAAGTTTATGAAGGAGTTGGAATAAACTTAAATATAATTTAATGTATTTGGAATAATTGTTAATTGAGAAAATTAGTGGGTAGACAACTAAGTAATTAATGAGTTGTCAATTTAGGAGACTAATTAATGAATTAGTAAATTCTTGATTTAGCAATTAGTGAGATTTTTTTTATGAAAAGAATTCGGTGAAGAAGTTTGTAATAAGTTATAAATAGAGTGTTCTATATTGAGAATTGTAGAGAAAAATGAGAGAAATAAAGTAAAGTATTTTGAGAATTTGTGTTTTATTATTTTGTTTTTTGAACTTAGCTTTTAAATGCAAAGGTGGGTGGAAGTTAGTTTATTCTCTCTATCAAAAAGAGTCGTGTAATTTGGGCAACCAGACCGACCATCATAAATAGAGGCAGCAACCTCTAAATTATTTTGCAGATCAACAAGAAAGTTAGATTTTTTAAAAAAAATGGGGTTTTGGAGTCTAAGAACTGAAGGGTTTCTCAGAATTAGTGCAATTATTTGTTTGGGTTTAACAGTTCTTTTGTTGGTATTTGATAAGCAAACTACCCAAATCTTTCATGTTGAAAAAAAGGCTTCTTTTACCAGTTTGCATGCTTTAGTGTAAGTACATAATTTTTTCTCTTTTTAGATTAAGTTATTTTATTTATTTATTTTTATTTTAAAATTCTGGTCGGTGTAAGAGATTCGAACCTTTGACTTTTTATGAAAGATAACTTGATATTTGATATTTAAAATCATGTTTGATTATCTTTTGATTTTGGGTATTAAATTGATTCCTATCTATTTAGTTTGTTTTGTTGTTGAGTGTGTGGTTAAAGTTCCACTTTAACTAGACAAAAACTATCATGAGTTTTTTTTTTTTTGAAAGGAAAAAGATCATGAGTTAACACCCTTCATTTTTTGTTTTTAATTTAAGAACAATACTTTTTTTTTTTGTTTTTTTTTTTGAAGAGTTAGGAATAATAATGCCATTTATTAGGATGGAGAGATATGTACAACTAACATACAAATACAGTAAAGTTTTCCTTTTCTTTTTTTAATCCAATTGAGAGCTAGAGAGCAAGAGTCATAGGATTAAAAAGGAAAAACAACCATCTTCAGTAATAGGAGATATTTTGAATCAAACAAAAAATAATTACGAAAATTCATATTTAGAATCGATAAGAATAAGTTTTTGGTTAAATTTTCCATAAAATAAAACATGTCATATACCATGTCTGCATGGACTATATTTATTTAGTTTTGTAGACAAAAACATTACTATTTCTAAATTTGAATATATTAGTTTTGAATTTTGAATTTCTAACTTCTAAAATAGATGTCTTATTAACTGAATGAATCGGTGGCGTGATCAGTTATCTGATTTGGTGTTAATTCATATCTATGAAATCAATATTTGTAATCTTCCTTTCTCAACTTATACTAAAAAAAAAGTCTTATTAAATTATGATGTCAGGTTGAGTACTAACTTTATCACCCCAATTCACCCTCATTTCTAAACCTAATTAAATTGTTAAATTTTCTTTGTTGTTAGTTTGGGTTTGTAATTTTTTTTAATTATTATTAATATATTTTTCCTCTTTTGATGACAGAGTGATTGTATATGTGCATTCTCTAGCAGCTGCCTACAACATTCTTCAACTATGCAAATGTTGGATTTCAGCTCAGCCAAAAGGAGCCTCCAAAATGATTGCATTTAACATATATTTATTTTGGATTTCTTTCTTGCTTGACCAGGTATATTCCTTTAATTCACATCAAATATTTAATTTTATTAAAGATGGTATTTTTTTTTATATATAATTAAAGATGGTATTTCTCTTATATATTTATTAACAAATTCGTGTCCAAATATTCATATATCAATTAGGTAATCTCTGCTTAAGTTACGTAAATGAATTGTGTTGAAAAGTTTGGTGTTGATAGAATAAAAGTCGAGATATGAATTTTGTAAGTTTGATGATCGAGAGTTTATATATAAGTTTGATTTAAAAGATTTACATAAATTTTAAGGTTGTGAATCCACCCATTTGTTCAAAATTTTATGTTAGAGAACTCAACTCATATGTTTTGAATTAAATTGCAATGAATTTATTTTAGTTTGAATATATTTATTACTTACATGAAATTTTTATATAAATCAACTTAATCATTTATGTTGGCTGGTCAATTTTAATTCATATTAAGAAAGATATCTTTAAAGATTAAAAAAAAGAATTAAAGAATTTTGGTGGATAAAATGGCCAAAAAATAATGAATTAGATCAAATTAAAATTAATACATTTATATATAATTATTTTATTGGTAAAAAATTTCAATAAATAATAAGTTCGAGGTAGCTCAATTCTATTTTTTTTTTTAAAAGGCGAATTCATTCATCAATTCAACTCATAATCTCATAATTTTTTTTAATCCCATTCAACTAAAAAAAGTTGATAATTCAAACTCAACCCATAAATTAAGTTGGGTTATTGGATTTTTTTGGATCCCTTAGTTGGGTAGTTTCAAATTGTCTATTTTTTTTAATTGTTATATATGCCATTACATGACTCATGATTATAACAAAAATAGTTTTTTTTAGTTTGGTTATAATTGGAGGATGAAAATTTAAACTTATAACTTTTTATTATGAAAATATACTAATATCACTTAATTACTGTTCTTTTCGACTATAAATAATTAACTAGAGTGATTTTAAGCATTATAATCTTGTTATAAATTCAATTATCAACATGAATATATTTGTTAATTTTATCTTTCTTGATTATGATTGAGATATTGATGGCGTATTTATATTATATTTTTTAAGAATTTTTTTTAATCATTCTAGTTCCCTCGCCAATTAAAATGGATAGTAATCGAATGAGTTAGTGACGTAATAATATCATTGTTTGGTTGTAAACTAGTTCAACACCAGCGTGACAGATTCGAGTCTAAGAATTGGTATTTACTAAGAATTGGTATTTACCCCCTTTTCCAGTATATACTCAAAAAAAAAAAATTGAAAGAATTTCCAACATGGGAGAACACTGACTACTGCACTAAGGACATTGACAATTGTATACTCACATGAAAAATTCTAAGTTAGGTTTAGTCCTTTTTTCTAATATGGGAATGTGGGCAAGACGTTTAGGGGCTGTTTGTTTGACATATTTAGATAGTTTTTAGGTTAAAGAGTTATATTGAGAAGTTATGTTGAAGAGTTAAAAATTGAGAATTGTATCAAAAACTCATTTGGATGTAGTTTTTGTATAGAGGAGTTAAAAGTCAAAATCTTGCTTGGATGAAGATTTGAAAATGAGTAGTTATTTTTAGTAGTTAAAAAAGAAATGATTAAAAATGAGTTATTTTGATTGATTTGAAATGAATGATTAAAAATAAGTGGTTAGAAATGATTGAGTAGTTATAAATGAATGATTAAAAATGAATGGTTAGAAATGAGAGTTATTTTTAAAAGTAAAAATGAGGAGGAGTTAATAAAAACTCGTTTGGATGTATGTTTTTTAGGAGGAGTTAATATTACAAACAACCCCTTAGTTGTAAAGAAAATATATTTTAAAAGAAATAATTTCTAAATAAATTGTTATTTAATAACCCTCTCATTTTTCAAATCTCTCAACCATTTTTATGCCAACCTATGATAACTCCAAATCTTAAACTAAGTTTCTACCCAAAGTTTGGCTTCTTTAATTTTTTTTGTTTTAATGAGTATTTATAATATAATATAATCTAATATAAAAATATATTAATAATTAATACTTGTAGTAATGAATATTTGTAATACAATATTAAAACGTATTAATTATTATGAATCTAAATATTTTAAAATTTGTTTAAATTTATAATTACTTTGGTATAAATTTTCTTAAAATAATTATTTAAATAAGACTATGGTATTAAGCATACATATGAACAATAAGGATGCAACAAAAAATGAAAAAAAAAAATTGAACCACATCAATCCAAATGGATCATATTAGTCTTTTTAACACAAAGTTGGATATATCGATTTGTAATTTGAAAAAAATCGAAATATTGGTTTGGTTTTGGTTTTTATTTTAAATAACCAATAAAAGTGAAACCAAACCGATATATATATATATATATATATATATATATATAATATTATACATACATTTTGCCAATCAATCCCATGCTTACATTATTAGAAGATGTCCTCTTGAAGATCAATAAATATGAATCTTTTAGAGTGAATGATTTTTTATCCTTCAAATATCAAAATATTTTTCAAGTAACTTTCTCCAACTTTTTTTTTGATTTTCTGAGTAACTTTGTTTTTTGTTTGAAATTTGGATTTGGATGGTTATGGGAGCGTGTGCTATTCATATTTGAACCATTAAATGTATGATCTTGTATGTAATTTTATATTTATAATTAAATTTTTTAAACAAAAAGGAAAATGGGTTTCATTAATTTTTTTTTAATATAATGCTAAAAACCGAAAATCATATGACGAACCAAACGAAAATTGAACTATTGGTTTTGTGCTTTATTGCATATCAGTTCGGACCCAATTATTAAAAAATCATCTATCCCTTCCAAAAGGTTCCAAAAATTGTTCATGAAGTAGTTTGAACTGGCATTGACACAGGCAGCGGCGTACGTCGTATTTTCGGCGAATATGGCCGGGATGGAGTCTGGGCTGCTAGCGATGACCGGCACACCCAACTTCCAATGGATGAAGGTTTGCAATAAGCTCAGGAGATTTTGCTACCAAGCTGGGGGAGCTTTACTTTGTGGCTATGGAGCTTTCTTTGCATTGGTTGTCATTTCCATCATCTCTGCTTTCAATTTGTTTAGGCATTATTCACCAAACCACTTTCTTCGACTAAAATCCAATAATTAAATTGTGATAGAAAGTCAAAATTGTAATAATGAAAGATATATATATAAATCGAAAAGAAACTTTAAAGAGTAAATGACTCATTTAGTAAACATTGCATCACTATAATTAATGTGTGTTGACCTCTTATATCTTAGTATTTAAAAGATATCTTTTAATTTTTTAGACATTCATATATGTGAAATTTTCTTTTGGTTGAGAATCTTTATAGATGTTTGCTCCTATTAATGCTCTCAAGGTCTGAAATCGGAATCTTGTCAACCACTTATGATAGCTATACTTTTTTCGGTATATTATCACGTTTCCGTGATAAAAGAAAGAAACAAAATAAAGTAATATGTGAGGCATGATGAGACAATAACACTGAAAAAACATTGTTTGGAATGCAGTGAGATGATATAACATGACATAAAACCGAAAATAGGTAAATGAGAGGAAATGAACAAGAAAATCTTATTTTAATATACGAGATAAGATAAAAGGATATTTGATGCAACATTGTATTTTCATTTGAATCCTTTAATTTAATTGTTCACATTTTTCGACATTGCTTAAATATTTTTTAGTTTTCAAATAAATCATTTTTGCCATCACTTTCTTTTAGATTGAATTGGCTGTGAAAGGTAGGTGGACTGGGCCATGGGTTGAATGAGCTTGGTAACAGTAGCCTTTGATGACTCTTTTACATTCGTTCTCAAATTGGAGCTAGAGAGAGCCCGAACGCCAAGTTTGGTTGCAAGACCTTTGAATATGGTTTAAGATAGTGGTTTGGTGAGTATATCGGCAAGTTGCTCGTGAGATGGAACATATCGAGTGATTAAGGTTCCGAGCGCAACCTTTTCTCTAACAAAGTGATAATCTAACTCAATATGCTTTGTTCTAGCATGGAACACCGGATTGATGGACATGTGGAGGGCACTCATGTTGTCACTAAATAATTCAGGTGGTTTGAGGAGATGAATGCCAATATCTCGAAGTAGGAATGTGATCCAAGTAAGTTCAGCTGCAGCATTGGCCATTGATCTGTATTCTGCCTCAGAGCTGGATCTAGAAACAGTTGGTTGCTTTTTAGATGACCAAGAGATAAGGTTTGAGCCAAGATACACACACAAGCTAGATGTGCTTCTTTTGGTATTTGAACAACTAGCCCAATCTGCATCACAAAAACTATAGAGATTAAGAGAACTGTTTTGATAAAAAGTGATTCCATGATGCATAGTATATTTAAGGTAGCGAAGTATGCATTTCACATCCCTAAGGTGCTACATTTAAGGTTGGTGCATATGCTGACATGCTCTGTTGACTGAGAATGCAATATCTAGTCGCGTTAAGGTAAGATATTGAAGGGAACCAACAAGACTTCGATATGTTGTGGGGTCAACAGGTTCGTTCTCTCTTGGACATTGGTTTTTGCTTGTAGCAGCAGGGGTGGAGATAGGTGATGATTCCAACATTTTAGCCTTAGCTAGAATGTCATTAGTGTACTTGGTTTGTGTGATGTGAAAACCATTTGGCACTTGTTGAACTTCAACACCTAGGAAGTAATGTAAGGCTCCTAGATCCTTTAAGGCAAATTCACTACTCAAGATTGTTACGAGGGAGGCGATGAATGATTGATTATTTCCAGTAAGGATTATATCATCTACATAGATAAGCATGAGGACTAATGTGGTATTTTTCTTAAGGGTGAATAGTGAGAGATCAGATGTGCTACAGGTGAAACCCATATGGGTAAGAAACGAGGAAAGTCTATCAAACCTTGCTCGAGGTGCTTGTTTTAGACCATACAATGACTGTTTTAATAAACAGACATGGTCAGGTACCCTTATGGTGAGAAAAACCTGGTGGTTGAGTCACATACACCCTTGATATATCCATGAAGAAAGGCATTTTTAATGTCAAGTTGTTTTAGGGGCCATTTGAAGGATGCAACAAGTGCAAGTACTAACCGAATTGTTGTAGGTTTAACCACTGGGCTAAAGGTTTCTTCATAGTCTAGACCCTCTACTTGAGAGAAACACTGTGCTACTAGTCGAACCTTGTAGCGTTCTATTAACCCATCCTCTTTGAATTTTGTTTTAAAAATCCATTTGGATCCCACAATGTTTGTGTTCGGTGGCTTAGGTACTAGATCTCATGTCTCGTTGTCATAGAGAGCACGAATTTCGTCCTCCATTGCCTCCTTCCATACAAGAATTTTGAGGGCACTACGAAATGTCTTTGGTTCAATGGTGGAAGTAGTAGCTAAAAATGTATTTGACGGATCTAATTATTGTCTTAGTTTGAAACGAGTCAACATAGGGTGAGAAGGGGGTGGGTTAGCTTTAATTTGATTTTTTTGTGATTTTTGATGATCAACAGGTAAAGTTTTATTTGCTCCATGTTGAGAGGTTTTTGCTACGAGATTTGTACCTGAAATGCTATCAAACGACAAATCAATTGTTAGAAATTCACTAATATCAGGTAACTTGTGAGAATCATCTTGAAAGAGGGAAAAAGAAGACTTATGTATATGTGATTGCCCCTAATTTGAAGCAACATTTGGAGATTCTGCATCATCTTCAAGGTTTTTCTTAGATAGTTCATCACTTGAATGAAGGGATATGCCACATGTTGTTTCATTTCTTGGTTCTAACACTGAAACTTCCTTACATTGAGAGTTTGTAGAAGTTGCAACATTCTTATGAATATTATTATTAGAATGTAATGGTATTTCTTCACTATCTAACATTTGATAGTCCTCTGGGTTGTCAAGAGATATAAATAAATCCATTTTTTGGCCTTTAGTCTTCCCATGAGGTGTTTTGAGATGATTGTTGTCAGTTCTTTTCATCTCGTGTGTGATAGGCTCCTCAATTTTCTCATTATTGTTACTATCTTCAAATAACCACCTTGAAGTATCTGGTGACTCAAGTTTACTGGATTCATTTGAAACTCCATGATCCTCATTTCTTATTGCAGTTTCACATTATATATCTGCAAAAGTAGAAACATCTAGAGTAGGGTGTGATGTGGTGTGTGTTTGTTGTTTTAGGAATGGCATATGTTCCTCATAAAAAATCACATGCCTTGATATATAAACACGATTTGTAGAGGAGTCTAAGCATCTATATCCCTTATGATAAGTACTATAGCCAATAAAGACACATGGATAGGTTCGTTTAGCAAACTTATTTTTGGCTTTATAACGTAGATAGGGGTAACATCGACATCCAAAAATTTTCAAACTATTATAGTTAGGTTTCTTGTTTAGTAATATTTCAATCGGAGATTTCATTCCAATGTTTTGAGAAGGCATCCTATTTATAGTATATGTGGCTGTAAGAAAAGTATCAACCCAATATTTGGGTGGGATGTTTGATTGAAACATTAGTGCCAACCTCGTCTCAACTATGTGTCGATGCTTTCTTTCCACCACCCCATTTTGTTGGAGTGTGTGAAGGCAAGACATTTGATGAATTATACCACTTTGTTCTAAGAGTCACTTTAATTTTAAGGCAGTGAACTCGCCACCTCCATCTGATTGAAATACTTTAATTCTTTTTTCATACTGTGTTTCAACCATTTTTAGAAGTTTTATAAAACAATCTAAGAAATCAGATTTTCTTTTCAAGGGATAAATCCATGTGAATCGAGAATGATCATCTATAAAACTAGCATAATACTTAAAACCTTGACAAGACAAAATAGGTGCAGGACCCCATAAATCACAATGTATTTTATGAAAACAAAATATGCTCGACTTCTTATTCAATGAGAAAGGTAGCCTACAACTTTTACTTAGTTGACATGTTTCACAAACCTTCTCAACTTTTTTCCAATTTGAAACTTTAATTAAATTACTCTTACTTAAATGCTTAATAGAAAAATCATTCAAATGACCTAAACGTTTGTGCCAAGTAGATATGGGCACTTTATTTGTAGCAGATGCAATATAAATAGCTTCATTTGTAGTAGATTGGTGAGAGTCCTTTTGCTCCAAAGCATAGAGTCCACCTTGCTTAGTTCTTGTTGCCAATATTTCCCCTGCTTGGTCTTTACAATAAACCCATCAGTATAAAAGGTAATGAAACAGTCATTATCCTTTGTTAATTTGCTAACCGAAAGAATGTTCTTTTTAATGTTAGGAACAATCAAGACATCTTTTAGTGATAATGTGTTGTGTTGTGTCTCTAAAGTTCCTTGACCTATATGAGATATAGCTAGACCTTCACCATTACCAACAAATAACTTATTATCACCTGTGTAAGGATGCATATAAGAGATTGTACCTGTATCATTCATGACATGTGATGTTGCACCTGAGTTAGCATATAATGTGGAATTTGGTTCCTCACTCAATGTCATGGCTGCTTAGGTAGCAGGCACATCATCACTCTGAAATGAATGATCGAACCTATTCCAACACTTTAAAGCAGAATGATTAGGCTATCCACATATTTGACAAGTTGTTTCGATACCTTGTTTTGAGTTTTGATTGAACTTTTGCAAATGCACACTAGAACCATCAATTTGATATTGATTTTTGTTGGAGAAACTTGGACTTGTATGCTGGTTATATTTACCAACATTTTTTGTCTGACTTCCAGCTTGATTGAAATAGATTGATGGGGTTCTGTTTGATTGAAAACCTTTACCTTGTGAACCGAAAACTCTATTTCTTCCTCTTCCTCTTCCGCGTTGAATAAACAAGGCATGTTTAATATCTGAGAGATGTTTTTCTTACCTCTTCTTCAAGTTTGTTCATTTGTTCATGCGACTTAAGAGCAAGAATAAACTGGTTGAATGATGGATATGAAGCTTTGGATAGCATTGTGATACAATCCCGAGACCTTTGATTGTGTATTCGAGGCGGGGCCGGAAGTGAGAAAAGACTTTAATTAGTATTCTATTATTATTTAGTATTTTATTATTATTTAATTAGTCCTTATTTGTAATTGCCATAAATGGAATTGTCATTTATGGAAAGAAGTCATTTATGGAAAGAAGTCATTTATGGAAGGAAGTCATTTATGGAATAGGAGTCTTTTACCTTAAATAGGATATCTCTAGGAGTCCTATAAATAGGAGTTATTAGGTCATTGTTAAGGCATCAGAAATCAATTGTCATTTCTTAGTTTGTAACCTTTTGGCTCTACGGGAGATTCTCTCTAGAGATTTATTATAAAGTTGGTAGATTCTATCAATTGTGGTATCAGAGCCATTCACCGATCCGGGAATGGTTATTACAAAGATGGAGTCAAGAATGCAAGAATGCGAAGAGTTTTCGGCCGAGATAAAGAAGCAACAACAGGAAATCATGGGGAAGTTAGAAAACATGGAAGACCGGCTGGGGCAAAAGATCGAGGAAAGATTAAAATCCATGGTGGGCGAATTTCAATCCATGATCGAGCGAACCGTGAAGCAACCAATCCTCGAAACGGGTAATACAGACAAATAGAAGAGACTGATGAGCGAAATTGAAGACAACAGCGGCGACACGGTCGGAAACTTCACAACGGCGAATGGGGCACGAAGCGACGGCGAACAAGGGTTGGTGCAAGCGAGATTCGCGGATGAGACGCAAGGACATGGCGAACCAAGATTCGTTGAACGCGAGTTAGGTCAAGCCGTCGGGGCAGAGTGCGAGCGCGAAGGCGCGGGTTGGGCGGAGCGAATGGCGAACGAATAAGTGCGAGGTTACGCCGGGCGGAATATGAGCGAGGAAGCATAAGAAGAGCGGTTTCATTTGGGGCGAGAATATGAGCGAGGACTCATAAGAAGTGCGGGTTCTGTTGGGGGTAGAATATGAGCGAGGAAGCATGGGTGGCCGAAGGATAGCCGTGAGTCGGAGCGTATTAGAATTGGGGCTCTTCACTGGAGCGAAAGCGAAGATGAGCGAGGGGTTCTTTGAAGCGATTGGCCAAATGGAGAGCGAATAAGGCCTGAGGGGACTTCGCTGGAGTGAAATGGGGAGCAAAATTATAATGGAGGGCAATTTCGGAGAAGAGACGAGACGTCGGAAGAAAGGAGGGTGCGCACCGGTTTTGACAGACCGTTACCGCACGATGGTTGGAACGATCGGGAGGCGTTGATGAGGAGGCTACGAAAGTTAGAGATTCCGTGTTTAAGGGACTATCCGAGGAAGATCCACGAAAGTTTGGTTGCGCCGTGTTGAGCGATATTTTGGGTCAATCGTTTGACCGAGTTAGAGAAAGTAGATGTTGCGGCTTTGTGTATGGAAGGAAGCTCTCGAATGGTTGCGAAGACGAGGAAGATCGAGCTCCTATTGCCTCTTGGGACGAGCTCAAGGAATTGTTGTTGCACCGTTTCACCTACATCACAAGATAACAGATATGCAAATTTAATGAGTTTCTGCAGTTGGGACAGATTAAGGAGTATCGGCGATTGTTTGAAAGATATGCCGGGGATGCGAGATATAAGTGCAAGTGCCTTAGAAGGAAATTGGGAAAGTGGCCTAAAGGAGGAAATACGTAGTGAGATGCGAAAACTCCGACTGTAGGAATTCGGGAAAAAATGGATGGCACAAGTGATCGAAGATGACCTTGCATTTCAAGCTCAACGGTAAGGGGTGGGACATCGGCGGGAAAAAAGCGATACAGAACATTGACGTCGAGGTTCGGGAGAGTGCAGTAAGCTCAAACACGAAAACGGTTACATTTCTCTCATCCCTAAGCAAAGTGACCAATTCCTCTTCAACCACCGTAAGCGACTAACGTACCATTTTTAAGAGACTGACGGATAGTGAGATTCGAATTAAAAGGACAAAGTGGTCCGTGTTTTCGTTGTGACGAAAAGTTTGTCTTAGGGCCATCGTTGTAAGAAGAAAGAATTACAATGGATGGAAGTGTTAGTAGTGCCGTATGAAAGTGAGTCTTAGGGAAATTGATGAGACGGAATATTCACGAGAAGACTTAACAGAGGAAGGGAAATAGGGAATATAAAGAAACCCAGGAAATGGCAGCCTTGTCTTTGAATTCAATGGCTGGGATAAGTTCACCTAAAACACTTAAGGTCGCAGGAACAATTCAAGGGCGGGAAGTAGTCGTACTCATTGATAGCGGAGCCACTCATAATTTTATATCAGAGGTGATAGTAGAAAAGCTAAAACTACCTATTGAACCCTCCAACGGCTACGGAATCATATTGGGCACAGGGGATTCAGTATGAACAGCGGGAATATGCAAAGATGTAGAACTACAATTGTTGAGTTGAGAATTGTCCACGATTTTTGCCTTTGCCATTGGGTAGCGCAGATGTTATATTAGGAGTCGCATGGCTGGAGACGTTAGGAAAAATTGAGTTTAACTACCGTTCCTTACAAATGTGATTCGTTGTTGGGTCTTGGAATATCGAATTACAAGGGGATCCGCGATTGGTGAAGGCACAGGTATCACTAAAATCAATGATGAAATCTTTACGATCAAAGGATCGGGGACTTTTGGTCGAGTGAATTTGATGGATTCGCACACCCTTCTCGTTTACAAGCGGGAGCGTTACTGAACTTGTCTCGGTACCCCTTGAACTACACTCTTTATTTGATACTTATGCACCTATTTTTGAATCTTTGACAGACTTGCCTCCACAACGAAATTGTGATCACTATATCGAATTGTTGACTGGAAGGGAATCGATAAATGTGCGACCGCATCTGCAGTACAGATGCAAAAGAATGAAATTGGAAAATTGGTACGGGAAATGTTAGTAGAGGATCATTAGACCTAGCACGAGTTCATTTTCAAGCCCGATTCTCTTTGGTTAGAAAGAAAGATGGAAGTGGCGCTTTTACGTGTCAACTATAGAGCCTTAAATCAAGCAAACAGCGATTGCGACAAGTATCCGATCTGTTGGTCGATGAATTACTTGACGAACTACATGGAGCGACTATTTTTCAAAAATTGATTTAAAGCGAGTTACCATCGATTCGAGTTAAACGAAGCAGACATTCACAAAAGCGCTTTTAGAACTCATGAGGACACTATGAATTTGTGGTCATGCCTTTTGGCCTACTTAAATGCTCCCGCCACATTCGATCGATCATGAATGAAATTTTAAGGCCTTATTTACGGAAGTTTGTACTCGTTTTCTTTGACGACATTCTAATTTATAGCTTGTCCATTCAAAGAAGACAAGTGATCATTTGGCACAAGTTTTTGAAGTATTATTTGATTCATGCATTTGTAGCTAATGCAAAAAATGCCAGTTTGGGATGAGCCGCATTCAATATTTGGGACATTACATATCAGCGG
Organism: Sicyos edulis; assembly: GCA_036507275.1. Lineage (NCBI taxonomy): Eukaryota > Viridiplantae > Streptophyta > Magnoliopsida > Cucurbitales > Cucurbitaceae > Sicyos > Sicyos edulis. The sequence continues at coordinate 5,023,655 of CM071856.1, read as the reverse complement.
AAGGCGTGTCAGCAGATCCTGCTAAGATTGAGGCAATGGTTCAATGGCCTAGCCCAAAAACTATCAAAGACCTTCGTGGTTTCCTCGGACTAACAGGGTATTATCGACGATTCGTGGCTAATTACGGGTCCATGGCTTTTCCCTTAACACAATTGCTTAAGAAAGGGAAGTTTGAGTGGGGAACAGAAGCTGAGGATAGTTTTCAAAGGCTGAAACATGCTATGAGTAGCGTGCCTGTGCTACGATTATCGGATTTCGGTCAGATGTTTGTGGTCGAAACCGATGCATCGGGGATTGGGGTTGGCGTCGTTTTAATGCAACAAGGACAACCAGCGGCTTATTGATAAAGCATTACCAATAACTCACCGTGTGAAGCCAGTGTACGAGCGCGAGTTGATGGCTATAGTTTTTGCCATACAAAGATGGCGTGTTTACCTTTTGGGGCACCATTTTGTTGTCCGCACGGATCAAAAAAGTCTAAAATTTTTGCTCGAACAACGTGTGGTGGATGGAGAATACCAACGGTGGATTTCTAAATTGATGGGATATGATTTTCATATTGAGTATAAAAAGGGACTGGAAAATAGAGCGGCTGATGCTCTGTCTCGAATGCCAATAGCATGTGAATCAGGCGTCTTGAGTTATATGGCGGGCATCAACACTGCGATATTCACCCAACAAGTAAAAGAGAATGCAAAGTTGTTGGCTATTTACACTACGTTTGGAGGTGGCGAAAAAGGACCACCGTGTTATACGGATTGTGGGTGGCGTTCTGCTATACCATGGACGACTTGTCCTACCATCGGACTCTCCTACAATTCCATTACTATTGCTCGAGTTCCACGGAGGAGCTGTTGGGGGGCATTTTGGGGTTCTCAAAACTTATCAGCGACTTGCAAAGGAAGTGTATTGGCACAGGATGAAGGCTCGAGTCACGAGCTTTAAGTGTGACTATTCAAAGATGTGTGCAAGCCAAACACCTATCCTTATCTCCAGCAGGGTTGCTACAACCGCTACCCATTCCTGATAGAATTTGGGAGGATGTTTCTATGGATTTTGTGGAGGGCTTACCGAGATCAGAGGGCTTTGATACTATATTGGTTGTGGTAGATCGCCTTTCCAAATACGCACATTTCATACCCCTTCGACATCCTTATACATCTCTTACGGTGGCGCATATTTTTATAAAGGAAATAGTCCGTTTGCATGGAATACCTAAGAGCATAGTTTCAGATCGCGACAAGGTTTTCACTAGTATGTTGTGGGAGGAATTATTCAAGGCTTCAGGAACAAAACCGTCGCAAAGACGACTTATCATCCTCTCGCATCGACAGGCGATCGAGGTCGTTAACCGTTGCTTGGAGTCTTATTTGCGTTGTTTTGTAATGACTCAACCAAAGGCATGGTGCAAGTGGATTCCATGGGCCGAATTTAGCTATAATACATCATACCATTCGGCGTCGGGCATGACTCCCTTCGAGAGTGTTTATGGTCATTTACCCCCTACTATTTTGGGATATGACGGTGGAACAAGCCATGTGGCGGCTGTTGACTCATTAATGCTTGATCGGGATAGGATGTTAGACACACTTAAGGCTACTCTTCTAAAAACACAACAGTCTATGTCTGCCCGTGCAAATAATAAACATCGGGACATCCAATTTCTTGTTGGTGATTTGGTATATATTAAGCTTCGCCCATACCGCCAATCATCTTTGGCAAAATTCAAGCACCCGAAGTTAGCACCAAGATTCATCGGGCCTTATCGTGTGTTAGCACGAGTTGGCCAAGTTGCATACCGTTTGGAACTACCTCCGAATGTCAAGATACATCCGGTGTTTCATGTGTCTGTGTTGCGAAAGGCGGTTGGAGCCTCAGTTATAGTCTTACCTACACCTTCAGTAGTGGGAGACGATCTATGTGTGGCCATAAATCCAAAAGCTATTCTGGGAATACGAGAGGCATCTCACGAAGGCGGGGCACGTGAGGTGTTGGTACAATGGGAAGACTCGCCTCCGGAAGACGCAACATGGGAAATAGCTTCCGATTTGGATTCACAATTTCCAGAATTTCACCTTGAGGACAAGGTGGCTCTTTGGGGGGGAAGTATTGATACAATCCCGAGACCTTTGATTGTGTATTTGAGGCGGGGCCGGAAGTGAGAAAAGACTTTAATTAGTATTCTATTATTATTTAGTATTTTATTATTATTTAATTAGTCCTTATTTGTAATTGCCATAAATGGAATTGTCATTTATGGAAAGAAGTCATTTATGGAAAGAAGTCATTTATGGAATAGGAGTCTTTTACCTTAAATAGGATATCTCTAGGAGTCCTATAAATAGGAGTTATTAGGTCATTGTTAAGGCATCAAAAATCAATTGTCATTTGTTAGTTTGTAACCTTTTGGCTCTACGGGAGATTCTCTCTAGAGATTTATTATAAAGTTGGTAGATTCTATCAAATTGCAATTCTGAATTCTTTATATTGAGGACCCAATCCACGTGCTAGCATGAAGACTTTGCTTAGGTCGTCGATAGGTTTCTTCATAGCTACCAATTTATCACAAAGAGATTTAAACTTTTGGATATAATCTTCAAGAGACATCGTACCTTTCTTTAAGCAATGTAGTGATTCACTAATGTGAATTTCGTTCTCCTTTGTGATGGCCAAAAGAATCTCTTCTAAAGAATTCCAGATTTGATTGGCCTTCTCTAATCCTTCTATCATTGCCAACACTTCCTCAGTGATGATTCCTAGTAGCCAAGATGTCAATAGGCCATCATTGTTGAGCCAAGTTTGGTGTAGAGAATTTTTTACAGCTTTTTCTTCTTCTATTGTTTCTTGTTTTATTGGAGTCTCATCTGAGAATTTTTCAGAATTATCTTATGGATTTGTTTTTGGTGGTGCATTACTTATGAGATGTTGTTCTAGTCCCAAACTTCGAACTAGCGGTAGAACTTGAGATTTCCATATCAAATAGTTGGTAGAGCTCAATTTAATTGAGACTAAACTTGAGCATTGATGAAAATTTTGAATTGTAAGAGCGATTTCACTTCGAGCCATATAGTTGTTTTTCCCAAAATCTTGTGTTTCTCTACGTGAGAGCTCTAAAAAATTCAATGTGAAATAGCCTTTGATACCTAAAATTCACTTTGAGCTCTGATACCATGTGAAATAGTGTGGACATCCATCTCAAAACCAATTAGTGATGAGAGGAGTAGTCCACCTACCTTTTAAACACTTAGAGATGTCCACTCCTTATCAATGTGGGATTCTCAATATGCCCCTTTAAGATGGTGCCTCTTTCGGGCTCACCAATCTTGAATCGGATCTCAATTTCATTTTTATTGGATCGAATATCCATCTGGGCTTAATGGGCTCTGATACCATGTGAAAGAGTGTGGGCATCCATCTCAAAACCAATTAGTGATGAGAGGAGTAGTCCACCTACCTTTTAAACACTTAGAGATATCCTCTCCTTATCAATGTGGGATTCTCAACACTGGCATTGATGTAAAACATAAATATTTAAAAAGATATCAAATATTGGTTAAGTTTATATTGAAACAATTTTGATTAAATTTAATTTCAAATTTATCATAATGACCATACACAATAATCAAAGTGGAAGAAAAATCCAAATACAGAAACTAGAATATTATTCTAACCAAAGTTTTATCAAACATAAGAAAAAAGCTAATGGAAAGGTCAATGATGCGTTGAAGATAGAGTTGTGAAGCTCTGATTTAGTGATTTGTTTTAAAAAAGACCATGCTATAGTACTCGGTCAATTGCTGAGCTTTTTCTTTATTACTTTAATATTGAACAAGAGAAAGATTCAACTGTGCAACTAACTTCTTTCCTTAATTATCCTCTCATTAACTCTTGAAAATATAGCAAAGCATCTTTAAAGTCAACTCTATCATCTAGTTACTTACAAAATTATTATTCAGCATCTATATAATTCTATCTTCCATTCATCAGACAATATGTACCTTACAAAATTATTTCACTCTTCTTTTGAGATATGAGAGTAATTCGGTAGAGGAGTCACCAACCTCTCTCATGATCGTTCTTATATGGTTAAATGAAATTGGCATTCGTGTTGTATCTAACAGTTCAAAAATCTTTTAGATACTGATAGCATGATTGTATATTTGGATTTAGGATCCAACACAAATGGTAGTTGCATATAAAAAAGAAGTTAATTTAGTTATAAGTAAGACAAAATAAAAAAAACTCTAGGATATATATATTAGCTATACCCAATCTCAGATCTTCTCTTTAATATCTTGAGGAACACTTTTCCAAGTCTCATAATGAATTGGTGTCCTAACACACACGCCAAGATAACGTTGGAGTTTAGTATCAGCCTCCACACTTCTTAACAAGTTGAATTGTATTGAATCTCTCAACGTTCATTAGCAGCCCTATCCTAAGCTAACTTATGTATAATTGTGATGCCCCGTGAAATATGGTTATGATCATCATATCCCCACTTTGTTCATCTTATGACCAAGAACTATAGGAGTCGAACGACATGTTAAACTACAAGAGAAAAATATAATGAAGTTGAAAATGAGATAGTAAAAGTTGCAAACTAGAATTAATACGAACTAACATTTAGAAACAATACAAACTTTCACTCGTAGAAAATCGAGCATCAATGGCGGACATATCTCGCCATTATATGACATTAATGGCGGACGCGAACCCACCATTAATACCGCTGACGTCGAAAAACAACGATGGCGCGCGTACAATCCATGGCGGGCAAAAACCGCCATTAAATCGTTTTCATAGCGCGCTCTATCCCCGCCATAAAAAAATTCCATCGCGCTCGCCCACCCGCCATGTAAACTTAACAATGGTCTGGGTTATTTGTTTTGAAAAATGGTCCTCTGTTTTGTGCCCGCCATTAAAATACGTTATCACTTAAATATAGAAAAAGGCACAAAGGCATACATATTGTGCCTGCCACTAAAAGTCATTCTACTTTATAAAAAAAAATAGAATTAATGTCTTCAAATGATATCTAACCACCATGAGTACCAAATGAAACTTTTCTTACAAAATATCTAATGACCACTAACTCCTACATGAAATCCTAACTTCTAATTTACTTTGTCTACACATGATATTGCATTATGTGCACCAAAAATTTGGGCACCATAACAGCACAAGAATACGATTCCCAAAAAATTCAATACCTGCTATATTCAACAATTACCTGTATATAATGCAGAATACAAAATTCAGTTCTGTCAAAGTAACTCATTCTTTCTCTATACCTAAACAACTTTGTTTCTTTTCTAAACAAAGATCTAAACAAATAACTAGACTACAACGATCTCCAATATACCTAAACAAAGATCTAAACAAAAAACTAAACTACATACACTAATTCTGCATCATATGTCTACCTATGAATTCGGCCCATTCTACTCGTACCTCATCAATCTCAGCTTGAGTGAATGTGGTCGGACCGGCGATGTACTACAAATTTAAAGACATATAATTAAGAACACCCAATTAGCTAGTGTATCTTATATACATGATTTTATCTAAACAAAATGTATAAAACAAAACTTACAAGTTTCGATACGTGCATGGTTGTGTTGTATATCATCTTCGGCATGAACAGTTGGACGTAGAATCCACATAATATTGTTCCACTACCTTGTTCAGGAACTAGTGAAACAAAATAGTTACATACTTAATTAATACATATATATTAATAATAATGACAAAAAATAACAAAAAAATTATTAAAATAATATGGAATCAAGTTTACCTTCACATTTTTCCATTTTAATTTCACGGCCTTCGACTTGTGTCTCAATTGCCATACTCGGTAGGCACTATATTAATGAAGTTGAAAGTTGTAATTCAAATTGATAAAATAAATTCGAAGTTCCAAAGTTCATTAATTTAGAAACTTACTGATTGATGGTACGAACTAAAGTCTCGTTGAATGGATTTTGACCGAGCGAGTTGAATACATACAATGTATTTTCAGTTGGAATTATGATGGCCAAAATCCAGTGGTTCCTATACAATTTAAGGAATATTCAAATACTGGTATAGACATAATTAATATAGGGTATAAAAAATGTAAAATTTGGAACACGTACCCGCTATTGAAGGGAAAGAAAACTCGTTGATTAAGATTGGTAAACTCGTCTAACCTATTGGCTATAATTGAAACTCAGGCTTCTTCATTCTTATGAGTAAAACTCGGGCTTCTTCATTCCGTGTTCCATACATTTTCAGATCATCGACTAACGGACTTAAATAGACATCTATGTCATTTCCAGGTTGTTTAGGTCCTGAGATTAATGAAGTTAGCATCAAGAACTTACGCTTCATGCACAACCGTGGAGGTAGATTGTAAGTCACCAACATAACTGGCCAACAACTATATCTAGTACTTTGGTCACCGTGGGGATTGACTCCATTTGTTGATAGGGCTAAACGAAGGTTCCTCATTTCTAAACTAAAATCAGGCCACCTTTCGTCAATTTATTTCCATGACAGTGTGTCGGCTGGATGTCGTATACATCCATCAACCTCGCGGTCCGTCGGATGCCACGTCAATAATTTTGAAGTTTCTTTACTTTGAAACATTCGTTCAAATCTTGGAATAGATGAGAAATACCACATGACTTTTGCTGGAATATTTTTCACTCCTTTCATATCCTTCTTAACCTTCCATCTCGATGTTCCACATGTAGGACATAGTTCTGCATCGGCAAGTTCTTTTCGATACAAACAACAGTCATTGATTCACGCATGAATCTTTTCATACTTCATTCCTAAGGAACCTAGGTATCTTTTCGCATAATAGGTAGATATCGGAATTTCATTAAAACTAGGCAATAAAGCGGTCAAGAATTGTAACATCCCTATTGGGTCATCTAGGTCATCCAAATTTTCATCATCTATTGGAACACTTTCCATGTTTCTTGTCTTCGATACTGATTCTCCATGCCAAATCCATGTATTATAACTTTGATCGATCCCATGAAAAAATAAATGGTCTCTGATGACATTCACATTTTGGTATTTGGCATTCACACATTTCAAACATGGATAACAAACGACATTTAAACCTTTTGAATGTCGTATTTCATTTCTTATAAATATCTCAACTCCTAAACCGTATTCTGGTGACATCCGATCCTTAAACATCCACGACTTATCCATAACCATGTTAGAAATCTAGTTAACTAGGAGAAACATAACCTACAATTTTTTTTAAACAAAGTAGAATCTAGCCACATATATAACTCAACTTTAATAAGAAAAACAAAGAATCTAGCTAACTCCATAATCAAAGTATAAAATTCAAATAATGCATTGAATCAAGCTACAATACAAATTTGAGCTAATAGAAAGAAACTTTGAATTAAACTACAATACAAATTGTGCATTTGTTGCTTTCATAGCCATTTTCATTACAAAAGTGAGCTTTCCAAGTGAAAATGGTGATCAAAACAACAAATGCACAATTCAATCAAATGATCAAATCAAACAAACAATGACTTTAAGAAAATGCACAAATTTGAAAGGTTAACAACACGCATTTGTGAAGAACTAAGATAAAAAGAGACTAAAAAAGAGTTAGAGAGTAAAACAATTACCAATTTGTGAAGAGACTTCCCAAGTTGAAAAATGTTGAAATTTGTGACCTAAGATGATGAAATCTGAAAGGTTACAACATGCATTTAAGAAAGAAATAAGATAAAAAAAGAGTTACCTAATTTGTGAAGGTCAGATGCCTAAAGTTGAAGAAAATGTCGAAATTTTTTACCTTCTGAGCTTCAAAGAAAAAGGAGGGTTAGTCGGCAGCGGTGGGTTAGTCGCGGCAGTGGGTTAGTCACGGTCGTGGGTCAGTCAGTGCCGACGTCGGTGAGAATAGAGAAAGAGGGTGAGGGTTTCAGAGGTTTCTGTAGAGAAAGAAGAAATGAAAAAACTTTGGAAGAGCTAGCCCACTCGTTTTGATTCTGTTTAATCAATAGCGGGCACAATTGATGGCGGGCATTGCCTGCCATCGATTGTATTCCACGGCAGGCGTAAAAGACCGCCATCGATGTGTTTTTTATTGTACGCCATCGAACCCTTTCAATAGCGGTCATTTTTGCCGCCATTGTTTCCTTCGTATTTTTAAAAGCCAAATTTTAAACCCGCCATCTATTCTACAAATTGTAGTAGTGTTTAGAAACATTAATGTATCTACAACAGTTTACATATTAGGACAATTAAGCATACTAGGGCAGTTTACATTTAGACACTAAACTAACTGAAACTAAACTAATAGAGACTAAACTTTTCTAACCACCCCCTAAATTGACACTAGGGAACTTTACATACCAAGACAATTCGCTATAATCTCTAAATCCTCTTTAACTAAGTAATATCACCAAATAGTTTGTCAACTAAGAAATGCAAAAAATTGTCGCATCCCCTTTAACAAAGCAGTAATAGAAACAAAGAAAAAGAGTCATTTTACCGGCATAAAACACGACAACAAATCTTGACTGTAAAAATGTGAGCATTTTCGGCGAAAAGAGGAACGCTGCCAGCGATAAAATGAAGAGAACACGACGAATTCAAGAAAAAGATAAAGGATAAATATAGAAACGACTACTTTAAAAAAAAGAAACATGCAGAAGAAGGCATGAATACTTAAAGTTAATAAATGTACAACAACAAGCAAAAATATTTAATGACAGGCGACCGTCACCGTAGACTTTTAATGTTGGCTTGATCTTTTTTTATAGGCAGTAATTATCTTAGATCTTCTAATACAGGCACCCTTTAAAAAACACTAATCTTTGATGATGGGTGAGCTTTGATTACGGAAGATTTTTAATGTTGGGCACCTTCGATGACGTGCCTACTGTCATTAAAGGTCATCTTTCATGAAAGACGCATGTTCATGAAAGATTTCCCGTCATACAAGATTAATATTTAAAAAAAAAAAGAAAAAAAGAAACGTATCTTGTTCATCATAATAGATTCGTATTTTTATAAAAGCTTAAGAAATTTTGGTCATTGAAACATTGAATTTTAGTAATGTTTTGAGCACTTCTCAAATGTAAGGAATCAAATCGGCGGTTTTAATTTTGTTCAAAGAGAAAAATTCAAATAATATTCTCACATTTTCAAAATGGGATCCTAGATGTCTTTAACTCTGGTGTGCTACGATCACTTAATCGTGGTTTTGCTATCCGGCAAGCAAGTCGAGGTCAAGAAGTAGAGCGCCCAAAGGTGATTCGAAGGCAATGCCCTCAAAACCTAGTCGTAATGTACAATTTGTTAGATCTTTAATGCATACCATGAATCCAAAGATCTTGAATAACATGATTATTACGAAATGTAATTGAATTTTAATAGGATTAAAGCAAACCTCCTGACATTAATATTCAAGAAGTTTTTTATTCAATAAACAACGGTTGTTAATGTTGAAGCATTTTAACAATTGCTTCAATAGAAGAAATTGGTTTCTCCCTCTTTACCTATAAGCTTGAATGTGTTTTTAGAGCTATCTTAATTCTTCTTTCACTTTCTCTCTCCTTTTCACTTTCACTTTCACTTTCACACACATTTGATGGACAAATGTGTTCATATTTATAGGTAGAGGGAGGACCACTGTTGAACTTCATTTATCGTAATATTAAATTTCCATCAAAGTTAATATAAAGAAACTTTAGTTTAAGAGAAATGAAGCTCACTTCTCATAAACAATGACACTCACAGTCTTATAAACATTTCAATAACATATCTATTGAAAACATATTTTCTTAATAGACCATCTTAATGAAGAAATGAAGGTTTCATTCTTATTTGAAATGAAACATTCTATTTTTCTAATAGTCTCCTACTTGGTCGATAGGAAAATTCATATGTATTTTCGTATTAAGATCATAAGGCGCGCATGACATGTTAAAGACTTCTTTAGTTTTTTTATCATAAGTGTCTTAGCTAATCTAGTTGTCAATGGGAGTCATAGTGCGTGCACATTATTCTACAACATGCTTACTTCCATATTGTACTTCAACATTAACTACTTTCATAACTAGGCCAAAAATAAGATTAACTTAATAGTCTTATAATGTCTTAAGTAAATATCGTTTCTATTTTCACCTTAACGTAAATGTGTACACATTAGAAAACATAAGTAACAAATGTAAAGAAAACTTTAAATATTAAGAGCTCAATAATTAATATGAGTAATTGTTAAATTAAATGGCATAAAATATTCAGGAACTATTTTCAAGAGCCATGCTTTTAGTGTGTCCTTGAAAGGTCTCGAAAGGTAGCCTTTTTGTAAATATGTCTGCCATTTGTAGGTTTGTACTTATTGACTCTATAATAATTTTCTTTAGTTCAAAATCTTGCTTCAGTAATAGGTATTTTAGTTCCATGTGTTTTGAACCATTGGTTATCCTATCATGTTTGGAGAAAAATGTTGCAACTTCATTGTTGTAGTAGACAGTTAATGGCTTAGAGACAAAATTATGCAACCATATTCAGCCATCATAGTTGATTCAAAAGGCAACTTTTATTTTTGGCTTCTCCATGATATTGCACCTCCACATAAGAGATACACATAGCCAAGAGTGTAAGTCCTAGTATCACGATATCTAATAAGGTCTCAGTCAGAATAATGAGTCACTTATAGGTGACTTAATTTTTTATATGTGAACATATAGTTCCTTGTGCCTTTTATGTACCTCAGTACTTTCTTTGCAGCTTTCCAATGAGCGATTCCTGGGTTACTTTGAAATCTACCCAACATACCAACCACTTGACTAATATCAGGCCTTGTACAAACCTATGAATACATTCAACTCCCCACAAAAGATGCATAAGGATGTTTGGTCATTTCTTCTTATTCCATAGAAGTCTTTGGACACTACTAAAAAACAAGTGTGTTTTCTTTATGTAGTGGGACATGCTAAATGAGCAATTTGTCATGCCAAATATTTAAAGAATTTTAACAATATATGCTTTCTGAGACCATCTGATAAGTCTTTGTTATATATTACGGAATATTTATATTACCTATCACATAGGAAACCTCACCCATATCTTTTATTTCAAATTTTTTTGAGAAATAATCTTTAGTTTCATGTAGTAGCTACTGTTGACATTCACAAAATGTCAACAAAACACTTGGTTGATGTTCTTTACATGTGGATCAATCTCTTACATGATGCTTATAGTGTGTCAATCACTTATGATCTTGACATTTTGAACATGTCAATAATATCATTGGATGATGCTTTATCAAGCATCAACTATAGAGACTTTAGTTGACAGCCGATTCGTTGACACTTTTGAAAGCATCAACTAGATTATACAGTTGACATTTTGTGCGCGTCAACTATCTTAATTTTTGTAGTAGTGTAGACCAAGATCACTACTAGCTAATAATATGTATCATCAACATACAAAACCAAAATTATGAACTCGCTCCCACTAATCTTGAGATACATACAAGGGTCAACTGAGTTTTCTGTGAAATCGAAAGTAGTATTGATTTCATGAAACTTTAGGTACCATTGTCTAGAAGCTTGTTTCTGTTCATATATTGATTTCTTAAGTTTGCAGATCATGTCTTCATGTCCTTCAATTATGAAATCTTTAGGTTGACACATATAGACTTCTTCTTCTAAGTCTCCATTTAGAAAGATAGTTTTCACATCCATTTGATGTAACTCGAGATCATAATAAGTTACTAATGTCATAATAATTTTAAGAGCATCTTTCCTAGAAACATGAACAAAAGTTTCATTATAATCAATGTCGTGTGTCTTATTAAAACCTTTGAAAACAAGTCTGGCTTTATATCGTTCAATTATACTATTGCAATCACTTTTGGTCTTGAAAATAACTCACTTACAAACGAGTACTTTTTGACCTGGAGGCAATTGAACGACTTCCCATACTTGATAGTAATTCATAAATTTTAATTCATCTTTGATGACATCAACCAATTTAGTAGAATTAGCATCATTAGTGGCTTGTGAATGAGAAATCAGATACTTAGTCCCTTCAGATTCTATTAAGTAAAGCAAATAATCATCAAGAATAGCAAATCTTCTTTGTCTGTGAGATCTTCGTAAGGTTGATTCCTGTGGTACTTTACTATCTTTTTTATTGGTGATAATCTCATAATGGAGTTGGTGATCATTTATTGAGTTTTCCTCATTGTGAACAGGTTCAACAATGTGGTGATTCTCACTATCTTGTGAAATAAAGGGTAAAATGATGGGTGCCCTTATTTCATTAACGACCAAATCTTATTCTTTTGTACTTCTACTAATTTCACCATTCTCATAGAATCTGGTAATACCGGTTTCAACAATTCTCGTACTATGGTTAGGACAATAAAACATATATTTTTTGGATTGTTTGGGTAACCAATAAAGTAACCACTCACTGCCTTAAAATCCAATTTCTTTTCATTTAGATTGTAAAGTCTAGCTTCAGCTCGGTAACCCCAAATTTGGAGATGTCTTAAATTCGGTTTTCATTCTTTCCAAAGTTTAGGAGTCTTTGGAACTGGCCTTACTTGGAACCCTATTAAGATGTAAATAGCTATTTAATTGATAACTCTAAATAATATAGTTATATGAGCCCTCACACTACTGCATTTCTACACTTTAAATAGAAATAAATGTATTCTTGAATTGAAATATTGCTATAAGTTATAGATGTTCACTTCTATTCACCATGATTGGTGAAATGCATCTCACTGCGAAACTTGGATTAAAACACAGTTAAATGCACGCATTTAAGCAACAAACGCATTGCAAACCCAAATCTCGTTAATGTGTTATCTATTTTGCAGAAATAGAGTATTACGCCCCGCATCAAGGAGAAGAATGTGAAATAGTCACACCGCAAAACACATAAGGAACGGAAGCTCTCGTCATGGCATAAATCATGGAAGTAAAAGAATATCTTTGGAATTTCCTACAAATCAAATAATTCAATTTATATAAATCAAATCTATGAATAATCGTGCATTCTAAACATTGCTCTGATACCAAATGTTAAATTTTTTTATGCATAACATGAATCATAAGATCTTGAATAACATGATTATTAAAAAATGTAATTGAATTTTAATAGGATTAAAGCATGCCTCCTAATATCGTGATTCAAGAGGTTTTTTCATTCAACAAAGAACGGTTGTTGATGTGGAAGCCTTTTAAGAATTGTTTCAATTGAAAAAATTGGTTTCTCCCTCTTTACCTATAAGCTTGTATGTGGTTTCAAGCTATCTTAATTCTTCTTTCTCTTTAACTTTCACTTTCACACACATTTGATATGGACGAATGTATTCATATTTATAGGTAGAGGAAGGACCAATGTTGAACATCATTTAACATAAGATTAACTTTCCATCAAAATTAACAAAAAGAAACTTAAGTTTAAGATAAATAAAACTCAATTCTCACAAACAATAAAACTCACAACCTCATAAACATTTTTCAATAACATATCAATTGAAAATATATTTTCTTAATAGACCAAAAAAAGGTTTCATTCTTAATTGAAATGAAACGGTTTATTTTTCTAACACAATTGTGTTTAAATTTTTATATTAGATTTTAATGCATTTTAGTTCATAGATTGTATTAGAGTATTATGAGAGTGCAGTCTATAAACTCTCTTAAAATTTGTATCTCATTTGACCAAACATTTGTGTTCTTATCTTTTTAATAAAACTGTTTCTCGACCTGTTCCTAAATATAGCTAACACAATGAACTATGCAAATCATTATTTTTTATCTCATGATTTTCTTTAAATCACGTACCAAACAAAGTGGGAGCTTAGCTTAAATTTTTTTTTTTTTTTGAAAAAGACATGTCATTCAAAGAGCGTTGCGTGCAGAAACCAAACACTCCTCCGAGATAGCAGAGGCAATACAACGGAGGAGATTTCCCCTCCAAAAATCATAAGAGCTTAAATCTCGACCATAGAAGCGGGACCAACAAAAATCAGAGTCAACAGGAGGCTTCGCATGGGGTCAGCCACCCTATTACAGTCTCTCTTACAAAAAGAGAAGGAAACAATACTAAGTGAGGAGAACAAATCCATAATGTCTCGAGGACATTTCCAAATTCGGTGAGATCTTGGGAATCATTACAAATAACATTAATGACAAATAGAGAGTCAGATTCCACCAAGGTAGGAAATGAAAGAACAGAATTCAAGTATGACACCTGAATAAGGCCTTCCCTAATCGCCAAACCTTCAAGCACTTTTGCAGACGAGCCAAGCAAATCATGACGAGCACCAATTAAGACAGGGAGGCCGAGATCCTTCCTCAGAATCCAACCAACACCACCAGAGCCATTAGCACTGCACTAAGAGGCATCTACGTTCAGTTTCCAATGGCTGGGAGGGGGAGGAGCCCAAGATGAAGTGTAGGGCTCCACATTTACAGAAACGACCACTACTACAAAAAACAGTATAGTTGACGCTCAGCATTTTAAATAGTTGACGTTTATAAAAAAAAACGTCAACTAATATACCTTAAATATGAAAAACGTCACCTAAAACAAAAAGGCGGAGATGATTTTGTTGCTCCTTTTTAGTTGACGTTGTATGCGTGTTAACTATTATGATACATGTGTTGACTTATAACAAACGTCAATTAATACATATTAAAAAGTATAAGTATTTTCTCAAAAAGTAAAGTATTAAATATAATTTAAATAAAATATTTGGGTTGTGTTTTGTTAAATAAGTGAAAAAAAAAGAAGGGAAAATTTTTCATTTAAAGTCATTAATTTTAAAATATAGGGAAAAAAAAGCGGAAAAAAGAAAAGAAAAATTTAAAATAAAACAAATTGAAGGAAAAAAGGATTTTAAAATAAAACAAATTAAAGGAAAAAAAGGATTTTGAAATAAGGAAAGAACGACATTAAAAAAAAAGAAAAAAAGATTTTGAAATAAGTATTATTTTAAGTGGATTAAATAAAATGAATAAAAGAAAAAAAAATGGGACATTAAAAGTAAATAGAAAAAAAAGAGAAAACCCTAACTCTCTTCTTCTCCATCTTCTTCAACCCTTCTCTAACTTGGTACCGTCCAACGCCTCCACTTTTGTCACTTTCATTCTCCGTCGAGTCTGCTCCAACCGTCGTGCCCATCGCCTGCGACTAGCAGCCCGAACCCCCCAGTCGCACGCACCTCTCCACGCGCGCGTCTCTGCACCCGCAACCAGTCACTGCTGCACGTTGCAGCTTGCTCGCGCGCGACCCCTACAACCACGCCACCGACCTTCGCATCCACCGCCGGCATCTAGTTGTTTCGATTGCAGTAGCCCGACGCCGGTGCCAAACCCGCAGCAGCGCATCTTCCATCCCACACGCATTTGCCAAGTCTTGTGGATAGCCCCAGTGTGTGTCCCTTCGGCAGTTCGTAGGTCAGCCTGTGCCGTCCAGTAGCGCCAAAACATAGCCACACCCTATTTCGCTCGCTGTCGGGTTTGTGTTTGGATAAGATCTATTACGGTCAGCCCTATTTCGCTAGCAGGTTAGCTCGTGTGTGTTGGCTCGTTCGTGTTTGGATGAGATCATAATGAATTCTTAGGTAAGGAGAAGTTCTCATGTTATTCTTCTTGTGATTGTCAAAGAAGTATGAAGAGAATGGCTGAAAATTATTGGGAGGAAGAATTCTTGATGTCGAAGTTTGAGGGGTTAAAAAGTGGGAATGGGTTAATGTTATGGAGTTGCTCAAAGAGGAAAAAAAGGATTGTAAAGGTATGTTATTAATGGCTGTTGTTAATGGATGTTTATTGTTTAAATTGAAATGTTTTGGTAGGTTGTGTGAGTAAATGGTGAATATTGCAGGTGTTTGTTAGTTGTAAGTGAGGTGTTAGAAAGGTATTTTAGTAGTTGAGATTTTTCTTGAATAGGTCTCTCTCATGTGTTTCTTTTGGTATCCTTGTATATCTGTGAATGCCAACTTTTGCAAGCACCTCATAATTGACAAGTTTTATGCTTCAAGGTAGGGAACTTGAGCTAGGAATGGTTATATTTTGATTGTGTTCATGGCTTTTGGAACACTTAACTATGTAAATATGATGTATTTAAGGTTTCTGTTTATCTATCCTTGATGTGGCATGCCTTTTGTACATACTCTAGAACACTTTGAATAATTTTGAGTTCTGGATGTAAATATTAATGATAAGCTCTTTTTTTTCAGCTTTGAGATATTTCCCTTGATTCTAGATTTTTAAATTTGCCTTCTCAATTTCTATCCATTCTGGTAATTAATTTCTTTAGTTCATTTTCATTCTCTTTATTTTTTTTACAAAGTATTTTCATCTCTTTAACACATATCAAAACTAACTTGCTTCTAGAAATAACTTGTTTTCTCCATTTGTGGTTTTAGAAATTAGAAATGTTGAAAATCATTGTGGTGTTGTTGAAGAATCAAAGCAACCCCTCTATTTCTCATAAATGTTCGGTCTTAAGGTATGTACAAATTATATATTTCTCCTCTCTTTTTATTTTTTTCATTTTTTTTTTGTTATTTATTTATTTATTTTGTGAATAGATTTCCAATTTTTTAGGGATAGGAATTGGGTTTTGGACATGGAAAATTCTAAGTAATTTTAAGATTCTTAAAGGATCAACTGATGAGAAGAAATTGCCGCCGACTGCAACTTATTATAGAAAAGTTGATAAGTTCTTTGAGTTATAGAAGCTTTGTAGATAAAAAATACTATGATATTTCTTTTGTATTGTTGTAATTGTCCTTTGTTTCATTGTTATTGACCTTGACTTCCTAAACCAAATCGGCCAAAAGTTAAAAATAGATAAATCATCTACGGAATCAAATGCTTATCTTCTATCGTTGCTACATTTGGGTGTTAATCTCAATCTCTGTCTCAACTTCAGTATTCTGTATGTAAATTTTGTGTTTGAAATTTGATACTGTTTTCCTCTGTTTTACAGGATTGATGAATGGAAAGAACCTTCAGAAGAAACATTGACTAGCGGCTGAGGAATGTATATAATGTTTGAATTTTGCTTTCAATTATTTTGGTTTTTAGATCTAAAATATTGAGGGAAAGACTTCTTCTCTCTTTGCAAATAATATATATATATATATATATATATATATATATTTCATATTCTTTTTTTGTGTATTCATTTAGTTTTGATAATATTAGGCTATTTTTGGAATGAGTGATTTTGTGTATATTTAGGAAGTCAACTTTGAAAAATGTTTCAAAGTTGTGAATCTTGTTCCATACTTTCTTTGTAATTTTGGATCATGTAGAATATTAATACTAGAAATATATATTAAGTTATGCTAATTATGTTCAATGTTTTGTAATTTATAATCGACTCATCAAGCAATATATCATTTTACAGGCAGGAAATTTAGGTAAATTCGACCAATTTTTTTTAAAAAAAAGATATATTCCTTGACGTTTAATACACGTCAACAATAATGATCAAGTTGACGTTAGATAAGTGTCAATTGTATTTTATAATGACGTTTTTGGTTAAATTTGCTGACGTTTCTAAAATGTCAACAAATAATTCTGTTGACGTTTAAATAACGTCAATCCATGTATATTTTTTGACGTTTTGACTATGTCAATTATATCGTTGGATGACGCTTTAGCAAGCGTCAACTATAGTGACTTTAGTTGACAGTCGATTCGTTGACGTTTCCAAAAGCGTCAACTACACTACATAGTTGACGTTCTGTACGCGTAAACTAACCCATTTTTTGTAGTAGTGGATAGAAACATGAATAGAAAGCATTTTATCAATAAAAGCAATCAAAGACAAAGCGTTACCACCCTCATGATTATGAAAACAAAGATTTATGTAAGACCATATGCTCCATAAAATAATTAAAATTTTCAAGGATAGCAATGGAAAAAATGAATGTGAGAGCGCTCCAAATATCATCCCCAGATTTTAAGCCCCTGAAAAAATAGGAAAAGTTAGATGGGAGAAGGGAGAAATGTACCAAGCCTTTAGGGAAATTTTGCAAAAAGAAATAAGATGAATGTTGGATTCCCTAGACTTATAACAAACCAGACAAAGCGGATTAATATGGATTCCTCTCAAACCAATATTATCTTTAGTGGAGATACCATTATTCAGCACATTCCAGACCCCTAATTTAATTTTAGGCAACACATTGATACTCCAAAACTTCTTCCATAAAACGTTCGTAGAGGTATTGATAGAGGAAGAGGCCACGTCGAGGCCATGTCCTTAGCTTAAATTTCTTCATGTGGTGGAAGGTGGGGTGAATTAACTACTGATGGCTTCATTTTTTTTTTTTTACAAAACAAATAGATGGCAATTTAAATAAAGGTGTTTGTCCTTTATTAAAAAAAACAAATAAATAAAATTAAAAACAACTGATAGATGTGATCCTACTTCATAATTATTTCTAATTAATTCCATCCAATTTTTCCAGCATTGGACGTGATTACTACAGTTTTAAAATGAAAATAATAAATAAATCCATCCATTATCATTTCATCTTTTTCTTCCATAGAAAATGAAATGTTAGAATCGATGGTTAAAATTTGATCTATTTTATTTTATTTCGACTCTTAAATTTTTTAATGTTCAATTTTAGTCCTTAATCTTTTAAGTTTGTTTCATTTTTCTCTAAATTTTCAAAGCTTTAGTTTTAGACCCTATATTTTAAAAAATATTTTAAATAAGTCGATATAATAAATTTAAATTTAATATTAATGAAAATTTATTCAATAATATTAATAATTTTAATAAAATTTAAAACAAAATTTGAATATAGTTTTAAAATTATTGAGAAAATTAGTAATTAAAAAACCCAAAAATAAGGACCAATTTAAGTTATTTTAAAAATTTAGAGACTAAAATTAAACATTTAAAAATCTATGAATTAAAATAGAACAAATTTAAAAGTACATGAGCCTAAAAAAAATACATGAATCAAAATGGAACAAATTTAAAAGTTTAAAAACTAAAATTTGACACTTGAATCTTGAGTACAAAATGAAATAAAATTGTAATTCTAGGAACCAAAATGGTTTTTTAACCAAAATAAAATTATGAGATCTTCCACATTTTTCAAACAGCATCATACACTAATTTAATACATTAATACACACACATTGCAACTTAATCAACATATTCCAAAGTATACATTCAATGGCTTCCTATTTATAACAAATTAACAAATCCCTCATTTAGACATTGGGGTAATCTCTCTCTTTCTTCCTAACATTTTTCTAGAGAGAAACCCAAAATTATTTGGAGGAAATATGAAGAAGAATTGTTGGGAAATGTTAGTACATTGATCAAGTTGACCAAGCTTAATTTAGAAGGCACCAGCTTCTAGTTGTGCTTTCAAATTTTTCCTCAAAATCTTGCCTGAAGGAGCAATTGGAATTGAATCCAAAAATATAACCTTTCTAATCTTTTTGTAATATATCACCTGCACACCCACATAAATCCATCCATGTTATCACTAATATATATCCACCATCAGCTCATCCAAGAAAGATGAATCCACTTAATTTTGAGTAGTATCTATTTGAAATTTGATTCTCTCAAATTGTTTTTGTAGAAAAAAAAAACATAAATTATGCACCTGCATTAGAAATATTTGTAATTGAATGAGTCAGTGGCGCGATTGGTTATCTGATTTGGTGTTAATCTATTTCCATCTCACAATCACATAATCTAATCCCTTTTCCCCAACTTATACTAAAATAAAATGGTGGGTTTCTTCTAAGATTTGGTTTGGTCTTTAAATTTTATAAAAAAAGTATCTAAAAAGACCTTAAGCTTCCACTTTTGTGTTCAATAAATCATTAAACTTTAAAAAGCATGAAAAAGTCTTTAAACTTACAATGGTGTGTCTAATAAATATAATTTAATACTCAAACCTTAAACTTTTAGACCCTGTTTGAAAATCATTTGATTTTTTGTTTTTAATTTTAAAAATTTAAGTCTATTTTTACTCAAATTTCCTACAATGTATTTTACCTTTTCTATAATCTATCTATTCTTCCTTAAAAAGTATACGAATGATAACTAACTTTAAAAAACGAAAACTATTTTTTGGAAACTATTTTTTTTTTCATCCTTTGAATAAGAAAGAAACTACTTTGATAAAAATAGAAGTACCAACCTGATCTGAAATATACTTTTTGATTTCATCCTCACTAATCTTGGAACCTTTAGATTTAACAACAAATGCAACAGGAATCTCTCCAGCTTCTTCATTTTTCATACTGTGAAGCATTGAAACAATTTCTTTATCTAAAGATTAAAAAATAGATTAAAAAAAAAATAGACAAGAAAATTATGTGTGATCTGCTACAACAATGCTCATGAAAACTTACGGTATGACAGCAGCAGCAGAAATGTTGGGGTTTGAAATCAAGAGAGCTTCAAGCTCTGCTGGCGCCACTTGGTATCCTTTGTATTTAATCAGTTCTTTCAATCGATCGACGATGAAGATCTCGTCATCGTCGTCGATGAACCCTAAGTCGCCCGTGTGGAGCCACCCGTCTTTGTCTATCGTCTTCTCTGTTGCTTCTTGGTTGTTAAGGTAACCTGTCAAACGTGTTGAAATTATCGTTAAACTTTAAACTTAAGATATGTTGGTAAAATATTATTCTAACCTATTGAAATGTAATATTTGTGATTAGTTTTTTAACGATATTTTTCATCAATATATGTCCAATGACCAAAAAGTTAGATAGAAATAAAAAGATCTTTGAACAATACTTTGCAATAACTTTTTCAAACATTAGTCTTTAAACACTAATTTGCTCTAAAAAGTTGTTATACATAGAATTGATTTTTAATCATACATAATTAATGCTCTTTTAAAATTCTTTTAAATAATAAATGAAATGAAATTAACATTATTTCATGAGCAAAATATATGTGTATATATATATATATATTTATATTGTATTAAAAATATATTTAAATATTCATAAATATAAAAAAAAAGTATTATAATAATAATAGTTCAATTAGATAGTCTATCCATTCTATTCTCTATACTTCCATCCCATACAGATTTCAATTCTATTCCCATCCCTTTCTTCCCTAATACTAATTTAATTCTCTTCTTTTTCTTTCCTCCAAAATATTAATTTCTTCCTTCTCTTTCCTATTTAATTCTCTTCTCTTTCTTTCCTCCAAAATATTAATTTCTTTCCTTACCTTTCCTATTTAATTCTCATCACTTTCTTTCCTCCAAAATATTAATTTCTTCTCTTCCCTTTCCTTTCAAATGCCCCCCAAAATTTCTTTATCGTAGATAATTATTTAAAAGAAAAACTTGAATATACTTTTGAGTACTTATATAAGAACCATAAGTAGCACATAAATAACAAATGGTTAATCGGCCGGTAGTTTAGGCTCCGTTTGATAACCATTTGATTTTTCATTTTTTGTTTATGAAATTTAAACCTATTTTTACTCAAATTTCCTATCATGTGGCGCTCAATCTTTCCTACAATGTATCCATATTTTTTTAAGAATGTAGGTGAAGACTAACCAAATTTCAAAAACAAAAACAAGCTTTTGGAAACTACTTTTTTTTTTATTTATAAATTTTGGTTTTATTTATTAAAAGATAGGTAAGATGTAAATATCCAAATAAGGAAAAATGTATAGTGAGATAATTGTTGTAAGGTTAAATTTCATAAACAAAAAATGAAAAACAAAATGATTATCAAACGGGGCCTTAACTATTTGATAGTCATCTAATTCAACACTAAGATCATGAGTTGGGCTCTAAAAATCCTCCTCCAACATATATTAAAAGATAAGAATAATAAGCGGAACACATAAATAATGATTTTATTTTTTGAAAATTAAATAATAATTTGATTAAAGAGAATGTGGAAGTTTTGCCGATTATAATGCACGAGAACTCCACGTCATTCCTTAAATGAAGAGGGAATGTCTGCCGTATGGAAAAAAAGAAAAAAGAAAGTTGAGATTGAGGTGTAAGTAGAGATGTTCACCAGGAAGGGCGGGACCGGAGAATGGTTTCTCCATCTCAGTCCTCGCCACTCAATTTAAATGTGTTCCTGAAAAAGTTTTCATTTTTTTTTATCAGGGTTCGAGGTGGGGATTCTCACAAGACACGGGTAGGAATAGGATTTTTTGGAGGAATTTTTTTCATTTTTATATATATTTTTGGACAATGCTTTTAAATTATTACATTTTCTTAAAAAATTTGTTAATTATTTTTAAAAAAATGTTCATATGGATAGCAACAAATATATTTTTATTTAAAAATTAAAGGGTGTAAAATAAAGAAAATATATTTTTTAATAAAACCGTAAACAAATTGAAAATCTGGAGATCGGGAATACATTCTCTGTCTATGGCTCCGATTAACCCAACAGAAAAGTTTTTGAGCCCCAAAAAAAATGGCCGTCTCTGGGTGTGTGAAATGAGAATGTAATAGATTTTGAATGGTGAGGCTTAACCTTTCATGATCTGGCAGCCACGTATGCAGATCTCACCAGGCTGATTACGTGGCAAGGAAAGAGTGGTTAGAGGTTGGACGATCTTCATCTCAGCATTTCTTACGATGGTCCCGCACGCACCTGATTTCACCTCAGAGGGTTCTTTCGCAAACGCCAAACTCATTGATAGCACCGGCCCTGCCTCTGTCATTCCGTAACCCTACGCATTTACCAATTTTTTCTTTTTATTTCATACAAAAAAAAAAAAAAAAAAAAAACTTAAAATTTAGGGGATTTTACATGTATAACAAAAAATAGCAAAATATTTCCATCTATAGCACAAAATCTAAAATAATTTCATTTGTAGCAGAAAATCCAAATTGACTTCTATCACTTGTTAAGTTCTATTAGTGATAGAATTCAATCAATGATAGACTCATTCTATCACTGCTTAAGTTTTCTATCAGTGATAGAAATTTAAATTGAGTTCTATCACTAGGTGAGTGATAGAAATAAATATGCTATAGATGAATTATTTTAAAAATTATGCTACAAATATAATACAAGAGGTAGAATGTGCTGCTGATAGTAAATTCTCTAAAATTTATATCCGCAATAAATTTGAAGTCAATTAAATTCAAATTGCGATATTCCAATGAAGTTCATAAATGACCTTTATTGATCAAAGTTCAAATTTGCCAAACTCAACCAAACTTCAAGATAACATATTAGGTAGGAAATATACATATAGGTTTTAGATTTGGGATTTAATTTTAATTTGATTCTTATATTTCAAAATTGAATATTTTTACTCTAACATGTTAATAATACTTTTTTTTAATCTCTTGGCTTGAATTTTTTTTAGTTAAATAAAATAATCTGTTGACTAAAATGATAATTATGCTCATTTTAAATTTCAATATAATAATGATTTTTTTTTTTTTGTGTGTAAACTGAAAAAAGATTGTGCTAAAAAAAATTTACATGACTAAAAATAAAAATGATTGAAATATTAAAATGAAAGTATTCACTTTTAAAACATAGAAATCAAATTAAAATTATATACTTAAACTAAAGATTAAAAAATAGAATAAGTTAGCAGCCCAATTAATTATGTTATTTGGTGATAATCTAGAAATTGGTTTTGTTTGTCACCCTCCCTACCTAAATAAAACTAAAGATTAAAAAGCAGTTTTCCCATTATGATTTATTTTAGAAATTTAAATTTTTACTTAATATTTTGTATGATTAGTTTTTCTAGTTTTGAGTACCCTATTTTTACGTTTTTTTAAAAAACATTTCTGTGGATAAAAAATTTTAGGATCTTTATTTTATTATAAAATTTTTTAAAAATTAATTTATAGATATTAAAATATTTCAAATTTCACTCAATTGTATCCATTTGGCTGAATTAAATTGAAACCTATAGTTTGTGGCTATCAATTTGACATTGAATTAGTTTTTGCTATATTTAATTTATGTTAAAAATATGTAGTACAAAAACTTATCATAAAGATTATGAAAATCAACCTATTTTGGGTAGGTATATAAATAAAATTTACTTAAAAAAAAAAAGTGTAATCATAATTTTATAAGTTAGAAGTTCAAATTTCCAGTTCGAATTTCAACCTTATTTACCTGTCCGAATGTGGCATTGGGGAGCTTGGCCTTAATGGCGTTCTCGAGGTCCTTGCCCATGGGGGCAGCGCCCGACATGACGATGCGGATGGACGACAAGTCGTAACAGTGGAGGTTTGGATTCTTAGCAAAGTCCATGACGATGGGAGGGACGAAGGGGGCTACGGTGGCCTTATGGGTCTGAATGAGGCCGAGCAGAGACGACATGTCGTACTTTTTTATAATCAATATGGTGGCACCGACACGTAGTCCACAAAGGAGAACAGAGTTGAGAGAGTAGATGTGGAATAATGGAAGAACACAAATTATGACGTCATTTCTGTTTAAATTTACATTTGGATTCTCTCCGTCCACCTAAATAACAATACCACCAAGAATTACACACTAAATTCAAAGTTAAATACTCATTTGATCATCATTTTATCTTTGAAATTTTTTCGGCATAATTCTTTAATTTGACAATTATAATCTCTAGACTATTAATTTTGTTATATTTTAATTCTTAAAGTTTTAAATATTTCATTTTAGTCTTTTGCTGATGTCATCAAAAGTAAAATATATATCATTTTAAAGTTTAGGAACTATTCTTTTCTTCTAAATACTTATAAAACTAAAAAATAAAATAAAATAAACTTTCCTGGTACCTATGATGGGATTGAAAAACCCAACCCAAATAGTTTTCTTTCATAATATTTTTATGGTTAAAATACTATTTTGGTCCCTCGACTTTGGAGTTTGTTCCATTTTTGTCCCTCGACTTTCAAATGTCCAATTTTAGTCCCTCAACTTTGTTGTTTGTCCAATTTTGGTCCCTCAACTTTCAAATGTCCAATTTTGGTCCCTCAACTTTTTCAAATGTTTTCAAATTTGGTCCTTATACTATAAAAAAAAGTTCAAAAATTGTCCTTTGATCAAATGAATTTTTTATCACTCCTAAATTATTTTCTCTCTCTTTCATCTTTCATAATTTCTCTCTCTATAAATTTTACCTCTCTTCTCCTCTTTTCTTTTCTTTTTTTCTTCTTTATTTTCTTTCTTTTTCTTTTTTGTTCCATGGTACACTATGAATTTTAGAAAACAAAAAGTGACAAATCAAAGTAGAAAAATTATTATTTAGAAAAATTATCTCATGTTAAATAATTTGATGAGATGGATTGAGGAGAGAATAAGAGAAAAAAAAAAGAAGAGAAGAGGATTAGAGAGGTGAATTTAAGAGAGATAAAACTTTTAGAAGAAGAAATGATGAAAGATGGAAGAGAGAGAAAAAAATTTAGGAGTGAGAAAAAAATTTATTTGACGAAAATACCATTTTTGAACTTTTTTTATAGTCTAGGGACTAAATTTGGACATTTGAAAGTAGAGAGACCAAAATTGGACAAATAGCAAAGTCAAGGGACCAAAATTGAACAAACTACAAAGTCAAGAGACTAAAAATGAATATTTGAAAGTCTAGGAACCAAAATGAAACAAACCCCAAAGTTGAGGGACCAAAATGGTATTTTAACCTATTTTTATTTATAAAATAAATTTATGAGGCAATGCGAGATTTACGAAATGCGGGAACAAAAACCTTATTTTCAGTGCGTTGGAGAGTTAGAATAAAAGAACAAAAGTGGATAATGATATATCAAAATCATTATATTTATATGTATATATATATATATGTTTAATTATGTTTTCATAATTATGTGGTGGTGCATTATTATCAAGTAACAAAAACTAGAATAAGGAAAGCTCAAAAGTAAACGGCCAAAATGGGGATTAAAAAAAGGGTGAATAAACAAAAAAACGTAAAAAGAGTTTATTTTGGGACCTGTTGAGCAACGCTTGTGACAAGAGATTTATGCGTAAGCATAACGCCTTTAGGAATT
Organism: Sicyos edulis; assembly: GCA_036507275.1. NCBI lineage: Eukaryota > Viridiplantae > Streptophyta > Magnoliopsida > Cucurbitales > Cucurbitaceae > Sicyos > Sicyos edulis. Next base: position 4,997,647 of record CM071856.1, on the reverse strand, counting down.
CCAGTAGTTCCCGACGAGAAGGGAACCGCCACAACATCATCCCCCTTAATCTTCACCGCCGGAATCTCACCCTCCTCCGCCGCCAAGAGCTCCCTAAATCGCAAACAACCCGCCGAGTCCGTGCACAATACCCTCACCCCATGCTCCTCGGCATATCCCCAAACCTTCTCCACGCACCCCGCCTCCGTCACAATCGCCTTCGGCCTCGACACCCCCAACTGCTTCCCGATCTCCTCGCCCGTGTACCGCGGGTTCGCGGTGGTCGTGATGGCGCCGAGGTGCGATGCCCCCAGGAACGCCAACACGAACTCCACACTGTTGGGTAGGAGGAGCATGATGACGTCGCCTTGTTTGATGTTTATTTTGTTCAGCCCGGCGGCGATGCGCCGGGCTGAGACGTCGACATCGGCATAGGTGTGGACCTTGCCGGTGTCGGCGTCGATCAGGCAGGGGCGGTGGCGGAGTCGGGAGAGGTTTTGGAAGCAGTAGGTGTGGAGAGGGAGGTGGTTTGGGATGTATATGTCTGGGAGTTTGGATCGGAAGATGAAATCTTGGTCGTTTTGAATTTGGGGTTCCATTTTCTTTTTTCTTTTGAGTGTTTGGTTGCTCAGAAAATTAGATGGGAATTTATTTGAGTTTTCTGAGGAGAGATTGATGAGTTTGATGCATTAACTTCTTTTCCAAGTGCATATCAAACGAGCAGGACAAATAACTCATTCTTAGAAATCTTTGATATCGATGGATGTTGAACTATTTTACAATCAAACAATGAAATAATTGTGTCATCAACCCATTTAATATTTCATGCATTAACTTCAAAACAAATTAAAGATGAGTTTCCAACCAGTATTGCGGAGCTGATATGGAAATGATATTAATTTAAGAGACTTTACATTTTTAGAACTTGACGAAAGACCTTCAATAAGTGAAATTATTTTCTCACCAGCCATATTAATAGTTTTGATTTTTAATATATTTATTTATAAAATAAAGGATAAAATATAAATTTGGTTCCAAAACTTTTGAAGATTAAAGCTAAAGTTTAGTGTTTCTGGTTTTAAAAAATAGAGTTTAGTCGCTATAGTTTGAAATAGTTAGAATTTAATTTTTATAGTCATTGTCATTTGTAAATATTGTGAATTATGAACATAAAAATTAGCTATTCGTGTTAATTTGTTTTTGTTTAATTAGTCACTTAATTCTCACTACTATCATTTGACACATAAATAACTAATTTTCATGTATACAATTCATTAACAATTAGAAATGATAAGAACTAGTTTTTTAAATTTTTATAAAACTATAGCAACTAAATTTTAATTTTAAAATCATAGAGACAAATTTCTAACTTTCTTCAAACCACAGAGACAAAATTCTAGTTGTTTAAAGTAGAAGAACTAACTCTAACTTTTTCCAAACTAGAGGGAACAAACTTATAATTAACCCTAAAATAAATTTATATAGCAATTAAATGGTGTTATATATCCAAAATATAGGGTTAAAATATTCATACGAAGGAAAAAAAAAAATTACTTTTAAAATATAGTAACCAAATAAAAAAAAAAAACATCCCTTAAAATTTAGGAACTAAAATAAGCGGATGTTTTTCCATTTTTAAAAACGTATTTTAAAGAAAGACTTCCCCCTTTGTTTATTTGTTTTGTTTTAGTTTTTGATAACATACTTATCTAGATAAACTTAATTATTATGCATTTACATAAATTTAGTTTTTTTTAATAAAAAATAGTTTATTGTGTTCTTATGTATGTTTGTTTTTTTAAAACAACCTTATGTATGTTATTTTGTTCAACCAATTCATCCATATTTATTTAAGATTTTTAACTTCAATGTAAATATAAATGTCATTTGAAAAAAATATATGTTTAACTCTAGTTTGATGACAAATTTAATGATTTTATATGTTTGATAAGTTTTGATAATGTGTAAGTCAACTTAACGAAGTATAAATTGACATATATTATAGAAAGAATGATGTAATATACAAAATTAGTGAGGGACAAAAATGTCATTAATGGATGCCCTCTACATGGGAATCTAGAAACCCATATTTTAAAAGGGCATCGATGCCTTCCATATGGGCATCCTAAGATACTCGGGTATTTTGAAATGCCTGGGTATCTCACATTCCTACGAAATGAACGAAGTAATCCAGATACTCATTTCATGGGAAATCTCGGATTACCTCAAAGTGAAGGACCCCTAAGATCTAAACTTAATATTCTAATAGGTGTAGGTAAGTATGTTAATTCAACAAACATTTAAAGATGAGAGATTATAACTTATAATAACAGTTTGATTATCAGTTTGTATATCATTACCACTTAAACTTAAGTCTAATTCACCATATATTTTCTTATATACAAATTTGTTACGGAAAATTAGGTAAATGTTTAAAATTAGAAAATATCTTTAACACAATGTCTAAATTTTTTTAGATTTTAAATAAATGTCTACCTTAATTTTTTTAATAAATCAGATCTTTAATCAAACTCATAAAAATTTAAATAATATTTTCAAAGTTAACAAAAAATTTGTTCCTGTTAGTTTTTAAATTTTAAAACCTCAAGTCATTATTGTATGTAAGCTTCAAACCTGCGACGATAGTGTTGAACTGGTTTAGAATAAAACAATGAAATTATTGCGCCACTGACCCATTCAGTACATATGTCTCAATATTAATGATATGATATCGTAAATAACTAATATTAAGATTAAAAAAGTTAATCATACTAAACTCACTTAGGTGTGTGTACATGAATAGGGTAGGTTGGGTTGATGAAGGTTCTCAACCCAATCTAATTTTTCGGGTTGGTCATCTTTTCAACCTAATCCAACCCAATTAAAGAGACAACTCAACTCTTATATTTTCAGGTTGAGTTGAGATGGGTCATTGCGTTCATCAATACATTGTAAATATAAATATTTTTTTCAATTTTTTTTTGAGATTAATTTTTTTTTTCCAAATTAGTCATACCCTATGTATAAACAAAATAGAACAATCATTAACATATCAAGTTAATGAAATGAATATAAATATTAAATATGAAAATTATTCAATAAAAAGTCACTCACTATTAATCATACTATTACTGTTCATATAGAAGATTCCGACTATAAAACATAAAACAAATAGATAATTAAAATAACAAAACTAGATAACATAATTCATCTTCCTTAAAACTAATAGATAATTAAAACCAACAACAATAGATAGACATAATTATAATATATATTTTTATCATGATACATAGTTTATAAAGACTTACAAAAAAATATTGAAAAATAAAAAGTCTAACAATAATAATTAAATAAAATAAATATACATATACTCTAAAATAATTAAATAACATAATAATTATGTTATAGGTAAAAAAAATATTTTTTAAACTAAATAATAAATACGAATTAGTCGGGTTAGGTTGGATTACTTTTAGGTCAACCATTGATCCAATTCAACCCATACAAATTTCATGACTTTGAACCTAACTTAATCGATCTAAAAATATATTTAACTCAATCCAATCCATTAAATTAGATTGGGTTATTCGGGTTGTTTGCACACTCCTAATAACTCCAACTAAATAAAAAAAATATCTCCAACTAAATAACTATGTATGGTTGAATTTGAAAAAACAAACTATGTATTCGAAACACTTTCAAACCATTTTGTACCAACACTGACTTAATAACTCCCCATATGTTCAACTATTCTAGACCTTGTTTAAAAAAAAAAACCATTCTAGACCTAATATTATTAAAGAGTTTGTAAAAAATATTATTTAAATAAAAATAAAAAATAAAAAATAAAATCTCAAAATAGAAAAAAAATAATTAGGTGATATTTATTTCACGCCGTCATCTATTTAAGAATGAAGTTTTCTTTAAATTTTTTTGGCATTTAAATATTGCCGTGTTATACCATAAATCATACGATATCAATCGAAAACTGATTTAAATAGTTATATAAAAAAGAAAAAAAAATACAAATAAATGGTCACATAACACAACAAACTTGTATTGCACGGTGGAATTGATGCCAATGAATATTTAATTCCCTGGCCTACTAAAACATGAAGTCCTTTCACAACATTAAATAATCTTTCTTTCAAAAAAAAAAAAAAACATTAAATAATCTTTTTTCGAGAAGAATTCATAGCATTAATTATGAAGTAAGGAAAAATCATACTGAAACATCAACGACGTGGCTTATACAACAGTGTAAGGCTTCCATAGAAGACGTGGTGCAAGCACGAGCTTATATTTTTCTTTTGGGAAAAATCAGCTTCATTTCCACACTACCAAACAACCATAATGCAATCATTCTTGGGCACGGAAGCAAGTCAGCTGTCCTATTACAAAGTCTACTATACTCGAAAGCATAGACTATTCCTAACGTAGTGATATACCAACTATTATCAACAATGATGTTGTTGAATTTAGAACGATCCAATAAATTATCTAAAATAGACGCTAATTACTTGTTAAGCATATCTAAAATAGACGCTAATTACCTGTTAAGCATCTAAAATAGACGTTATAACGTCACTATAATTATATTGAAGCAAACGTTGAAATATATATTAATCTTGAGAATAAATTTGAGATCATCCAAAATCCTTTAGGAACTTAAGAGATAAGTTCTTTGAGCTGGCTCTCCATCCAACCTCCTTTAGAATACTGCATTTTCAGTCATGAACTAACCTTCTTCTGTTGTTGGATTGAATGATGCATTTGTATTTAGCTTCTAACACCCTCTAAAAGGAGCACTCATCTACTTTTCACCATCGACAATTTTCATTTTAGGAGTTTTGATATTGCGATATGAAAAACAAAAATAATGCACATTAATACTCTTATTAACCATAGAAATTAGAATATGAAACTATTTTTTTCATTGGTTATTAATTTATGATGTTTCATAAGCTCCAAATTATAATAATCATCCTTACCCACTCTTCTATCACAATTTTAATGTATAGCCTTTTCTAGACATCAACCCCAGAAATCCCCTCCATAAAACGAGGGAAAAATATTATTTGAAACTCTAATGACAACTTTGTACTCTTTTAAGATATGCATATTAGTCTCTTTACTTTAGTAACAAAGGGAACAAGAAACATATTTAATATCTTTGCCTCGGTTATAAATATTGCATTTAGTATGAATAGTATTTGAAATGAAACTCTCATCCATAAATTTAATTTTAGGAGAGCAATCAATTTTTTATTGGCGAATATTCCTACTATTAATCATGGATTTGCTACACAAAGTGGAAGCATCATTTCTATTTTTGTCATTGAAGTGGCTACATGATGAATGCTTTTCACATAGAACTTCCCTTTAGGAAAATAATTTCAAATAATATCGTCCACCCTCCTTTCTCATCTAAATAAATAGTGAGAATCACTCTAGCTTCTTCAAAGAAAAAAGTAATAATAATAAAATAAATAAAATAATCTCTAACAACCACTTTGCTCCATCTTGCTTCATCCTTAACTAAATCAGTTACACTTGTCTCCTTCAACTCCTCTTTGACCCATCAACATAAGGATTTCATTTTTTTTTACTAAACTAAGGGTTTGACCCAATAATATACACCCTCCTTCCCATTACTTAGTTGGGAAAATTAGGGGAATGTCTACCTTTAATAAACAAATTAAGTAGAATTAAAGAAAATATATTTTACCATTGTAACCCTACCCTTATTTCTATTAATTATTAAAATTCATAACAATACTCTAACAACCTATCTAACAAACTCTAAGATTGTGTGACAATTTGAAATTAAAATCTTTTGACAAAAAACTAGAATTTAAAACGTAGTTGAAATTTATTTTATTTTTTTTGTTGAAAAGCAAATAAATTTTTTTAATATGGAGTAAACACAATAATTTTGAATTTAATTGGTTTTTGAATGAAATCATACACAACCAAATTGTAGTCGTAATTGTACGTTCTAGTACTTAACCTACTTGCATATGAATAGAAAGGCTAAAATTGAAATAATAACCTGGTACACACCTTTACATGCTTTGGCTTCCTGATCCTTGCAATTAAAATCCCATGAATTTTTTGTTTTTTGTAACAAAATAGGAGAATTCGCCACATCTTCCAGAAGTTCGTTCGACTCCTAGCACAAAATAGCCCTAGTGGTCCTTTTGACTCCCGTACCAATTGCGACTCTCTTCTCCGATCAATGTTGTCGTGATATGCAATCGTTTGCACTCACATTGTAGACGCCTCACCTTCGAACGTACTGTTGTGTACCAGCCATTATAATGAATGCAATAATATTATATTGTTGCGTACCCCATCATAATGATGATTGCATTGAAAATGCTGTCTGGTTTTGAGTCATACCTATGCCACAAAATAATAGTAAAACGTAAGGTACTACATGGTGCACAAATGTCTACACACCACTATTAGGTACTGTTGAGTACATGCCTTTAAAACAGAATATGTGTATTTCTGTTTTAAGCACCTTTTATTCTTGATTACGTACCATTGACAGACTCTATTCTTTTACCTTTAAAGAAATCCAAAATATAAATCAGTAGCGCCTCGGTACTTGACTTTGTAAAATCAGAAGAAAAAAAATTTGATTGAATTGTCAAGGTTGAAGGTGTTTCAATGGCGACTGTGGAGGTTGCAGAAGAGCTGAAGATGGTTGTTGTTGAAAAAGAGGAAAAAAAATTTCGTGAAAAGTGTGAAGGATGAAATTTTGAAGCCAATCGCCATGGAAAAAACAACCATCTCTTAGATCTGAAGAAGATTGAAAGAAAAGTTTTGATTGAGCTTAAATCCATACTCGAAGAAGCCATTCTAGGTAACAATCTCTTCGAAAAAGACGAACCAAAGAATAAGGAGAAAAAAACAGAGCAACTTAGTGAAGAACAGAGAAAAAATCAAATGAGGAGATAACAGAAGAAGAAAATCTATTAGAGAAACATGAAAAAAACCAGAAAACAAACGAGGAGAAAAATGGCAATAATGAACTGATTTAAAAATGGGATTGTCAGTCAAATGAGCATATTTCCTTCCCTAAAATCATGGTGTATCCCTTAAATGAGGGAGGGATTAATTTTTTTTATTGAAATTATTAAAAAAGAAAAAGAAAAAAATAATTATGGTGGGGTATAATGGGAACGAATTTAATCTCTCTCCCCTCCAAATATGGAATTAGACATTTACCTAAAGTAAAGAATAGAATAGATATTTACCTAAATAATTTCCAAATTTTAGACAATTGGTATGATTTCCCTATTTATTTTCCACTTGAACCCCTTCTTGAATAATGCCTTCACTCATAATATACTTGTCCAAGCTAAAAAGAAATTATTCCCAATTGAGGTATTTATAAAATTTCAAAGAACCAAATACTTGCCTATAAGAATCTTACTCAAAAATTATTTGAAAAAACTAAAGCTCTCCAACTGTACTTGGCTAACAAAGCTTGATTAAAAAGATTCCTAGAAGATCACCCAACCTAAGATTACTTCAAGCCAAACATGCTTAGCTTTGAAGTTCTTATAATTAAGGCATCGAAAAGGAAGGTGCAACTTCTTGTTATAAGTAGTACAAATCAATTCTATTAAGGCTTTTTTAACCATGGGTTTCATATCCCAAGGATCTCTCTCATTCGGATGTGAACTCAGTTCATTTATGTACCCCACTTAAAATCGAGTGTCACATGCCCACCAATTTTCGCTTTGTTCATCCTCGAACCATATTTTATTCCACTCTGATACCATTTGTAAAGGATGAGTATCAAGATACTCAGTAACAAGAAACTCCACTACTAGAGTCAAGCTATGCAATCACATTCAACATTCTTTTCTTTTTTCTAATGGGACTTAAGAGCTTTTCTGGCCAATTTATTCGCATATGCACACGCTAATGTACATAACTGAATTGAAGCCATATCTAGACAGAAGTCAATAATTGAACAAGTATTGATCTGATGCTATCAAATGAGAATAAGAGGCAAACAGTTAAGACATCATCTAAGTCAGTCAACGTCAATGACTAGTTAATGAGTTTATCTAGTGGATATTAGCCTTTGGTGTTGGCCTATGTACTTGCAGCCGTCAAAATGGCTTGTCCCCCTTGTTTCTCAATCTCAAGTCATAGGATTAAATGTAATATATTTATTTTATTCTTCTTATTATTAAAAGAAGAGGAGTTTGTGGTTGGGGAATTAATGGTGAATTAACAAAAACACAAAGAAGTGTGTTTATAAAAGGGCTTCAAAGCTTAGGTGAACTCCATTAAAAAACTTAACTTGGTATCAGAGCATCAAGCATGGCAAACACTAATTAATCCACCTCCTCGCAGACACCAGAATAAGCTCAACCTGTAAACCAGTTTTCGACCTCGATTGGAGATCAACCGCCGATTCCATTCCACAATCCGGGCTGGACAGTGCGAGTTACATTTGAAGTTTTCTCAGTTGGAAACCCACCATTTGCAACTTTATTGAATCAGTTCACCCACATCAAGCTGGATAGGTCAAACTTTCGAGTTTGGAAAAATGTTGCAATGCCCATCGTGAAAGGCCTAAAGCTAGACGGCCACTTGACGGGACAAAGTCTCCCTCCAGAGTCTACCATAAAAATCCCACTATGCCCGGAGGAGCCAGAGGGTCTCACGATGCACAATCTAGAGTATGACATATGGATGCAAGCTGATCAAATCTTGGTAGGCTGGCTGTACCATCAGATGGCTATGGAAATTGCGATTCAAATTCCCACTTGTGGGACAACTCGAGAACTATGGGATGCTCTACTTGAGTTTTATGGCTGCCAAACAGCTGCTCAAAGGGATTATTTAAAAATGATGATCCAATCGACTCGAAAAGGTAACCTAAAAATGATGGAATACTTGAGTTTGATGAAAGGATATGCTGAAAACTTATTCCTTGTCGGTTCTCCTGTTAGTGACAAAGACCTTATATCATGTGTCTTGGCTGGACTAGATGAAGAATACACTCCACTTGTATGTGTGATTCTAAACTCTTCCATGCCATGGACTGGTCCAAAATCAGTTGCTGACCTTCGAAAATTGACAAGAGCATCTTCTATCTCTCAAAACCTCAGCAGTCTTAATTAACCAACCTGTGGCTATGTATGTTGATGCCAATCCTTCGTTCGAATGGAACTCTTGAGAAAATCGGAACAAGCATCTCAGTGCTAGCTCCTCCAGTAGAGGCAGAGGCCATGGAAAAGGAAAATGGCAAGAAGGAAACAAGCCAACCTGTTCTCATTGTCACAAGGTTGGACACACTAAAGAACAATGCTACTATCGATATAACAAGATCATCACTCCAAAAAGCTATTGGTACACTCCTCAAGGAGCAAAGAACAAGCATGGTAAGTCTAATAGCACTTCAACCTCAGCGATGATAGCAACCACTGAACATGTTCAAGACAACTCCTGGTATTTGGACAGTGGAGCAAGCAACCATCTTACTTCTGATCTGGAAAATCTCTCTCTGAGATCTGAGTTCACATGTACGGATCAAGTAACTGTAGGCAATGGAAATCACATGAAAATAAAGCATATTGGTCACTCTACTATTTATTCGAAAGACAGAGCATTATCTCTGAATGATCTGCTTCATGTTCCTGAGATTAGCAAAAATCTAATTAGCATATCTAAATTGACTATGGAGAACAATGTTGTGGTTGAGTTTCATGAATCGTTTTGCTCTATTAAGGACAAGGTCACATGGAGGGAGCTACTGAGAGGGAGTCCTAGAGATGGTTTGTATCGTCTACCAGCTTTTGGGACCTAGAATCGAAGCACTGTCACGAATCATGCAGGGTCAAAATCTTAGGATGTTTTTGTAGCCATTGTAACTGATGCAATAAAGAAAGAAACTACAGTTATGGCAGCATCTGGTAGTCAGTTTGCTTAGTTCGTATTAGAGATGTTTGGCATAATAGGCTAGGTCATCCATCTCCAAGAATATTGGCTCAAATTATCAACTCATGTAACAATCTATCTGATATTAATGGCAAGTTATCTTTTTGTGAAGCATGTCAATTTGGAAAATCTCACAAACTACCATTTAATCTATCTAATTCTCCAACAAACTATCCACTAGACTTAATACATACAGACTTGTGGGGGCCTACACTTCTAGAATCAATGAGCAACTATAAGTATTACATTAGTTTCTTGGATGATTACTCGAGATATACATGGATTTTTCCATGCATTGAAACAAAAAGAAGATGCCATCACCATATTCAGACAGTTTAAGGCACAAGTTGAAAACATGTGTGATCGCAAAATCAAGGCCATTCGTTGTGATGAAGGGGGAGAGTTTAAACCACTTGTAAGCTTAGCAGCTGATGTTGAGATCGAAGTACAACTAACTTGTCCCTATACATCTGTTCAAAATGGAAGACTGGAACGAAAACAAAGACATATAGTTGAAATTGACTTAACTCTGCTTGCTCAAGCACATATGCCGCTGAACTATTGGTGGAAAGCATTCCACACAGCCACCTTCCTAATCAACCGCATGCCCTCGTCAACCATTAATGGAAAAAATCCTTACTCTATCATCTTTAATCTTCCACCCGACTATCACAGCCTCTGGGTATTTGAAACTACTTGTTACCCTTGTTTACGACCATATCCTGGTAGTAAGCTTGATTTTCATACCACTAAGTGTATGTTTATCAGTTACAACAACAACCACAAAGGTTTTCGCTGTCTGAGCGAGAATGGAAGAGTGTTTGTCTTACGACATTTTGTTTTCAATGAAGAAGACTTTCCCTTTACTCAGGGATTCATGCGATCACAACCGGCCGAATCCATAAATGAATCCTCTCTGACCTGGTTGCCACTTGGTACCGGGTTCCAAGCACCTAAGGAAACCACAATTCACTCGCCTCAATCCACAACCACATTACCTGTAACCAGTTTAAGCAACCTTACACTAGGCGACACTACGAATACAGACTCATTGTCTATGTCTTTGAATGATCATGATTCATCAACTTTCCCTACACCTAATCTATGTGCCCCTCCCGCTAATATGCCACCCAGTGATGCTACTTCCACAATCAATCCCACTTCCCAACTTCTGAAAATCAACATCCTACGGTTACGCGTAAGAAGGCTGGTATCACCAAGCTAAATCGTTTCTTTGGTTGCCTCGCTCAGTCGTCTCCTCCAATCAACTGGGATAGTGTAGAACCAGTTAAATACAAGGATGCTCAGACCAGTACACCATAGAAACAAGCCATGAACTCTGAGTTTGAGGCTCTTGTTCGGAATCAAACTTGGAAATTGGAACCTCCATCCCTTTCGCAGCAACTGGTTGACAATAAATGGATCTATAAACTAAAACGCTTAGTTGATGGTACAATATTATAAAGCCCGTCTTGTTGTGAAGGGCTTTACTCAATCTCTCGGTGTTGATTTTCACGAAACCTATAGCCTTGTTATCAAACCAGCATCCATTCATTTCATTCTTACACTTGCTGCCACTTGGGGATGGCCAGTTCGGCAAATCGATATCAGCAATGCTTTTCTAAATGGTACACTTCATGAAACAGTTTTTATGCCCCAACCTGAAGTATACATTGATCCTCAGCGCACGCATCATGTTTGTCAACTTAAATAGGCTATTTACGACCTTAAACAAGCCCCTCGGGCTTGGTTTGATCAATTGCGCAACACCTTCACAAAGTGGGAGTTCAAACAAAGTTGTGCTGACACTTCTCTCTTTTATCAAGGTGAAGGAAGACATCTATTGGTAATCCTAGTCTATGTCGATGACATGCTGATTACTGGTGCAGACTCCTATTTTATTGAGAAACTTCTTGTCAAACTTCATGGCACATTCGCGTTGCATGATTTGGGCCCCATTCATTATTTCCTTGGCATTCAAGTTGATCGTGGTCCTTTTGGTATCACCCTCTCTCAAGAATCCTACATTCAGGACCTTCTTACCTGTCTCAATATGTCGAGTCTCAAACCTGCTCCTACTCCCATGACAGTCTCCAACAACCATCAATCCCTCACTACTAAACCTTTCCATGATCAGACACTATATCGCAACACTCTTGGAGCTCTTCATTATGTACTCCTTACTCATCCGGATATAGCCTTTACGGTTAACAAATTGAGTCAACATGGTCATGCTCCCTTTAGTCAGCATTGGAAAACTATGAAACGTGTGTTACGTTATCTCCAAAGCACCATCTCTCTTGGCCTGGTTCTACATCCGGCTCACTCCCTCACACTCACAGGTTTTTCTGATGTCGATTGGGTTCCATGTTCAGTGGATCGGCGATCAGTAGGTAGATATTGTGTATTCTTCGGTTAATCCACGATTTCTTGGTCATCTAAGAAACAACAAGTGGTTGCTCGATCCAGTACTGAATTAGAATATTGGGCTCTAGCTTTTGAATTGAGATGGTTGTGTTCCCTGTTAAAAGAACTTCGAATTCCTCTTCAACGTGCCCCAATTACTTGGTGTGCAACTTGAGTGCCTCAGCCTTGGCTCGGAATCCCATTGTTCAGGCTCGAACCAAACATATAGAAATTGATGTTCACTTTGTCCGAGAACAGGTCCTCCGTACACAACTTCAAGTTTGTTATATTCAATCTCACATGATCAACTCGCTGACTACCTGACCAAACCGTTATCCTTGCCTCGATTTCAGTTATTACGTGACAAACTTGGTCTCACTTTCGTCACACCGCGTTTGAAGGGGGCAGTTAAGACATCATCTAAGTCAGTCAACGTCAAGGACCAGTTAATGAGTTTATCCAGTGGACAGTAGTCTTTGGTGTTGGCAGGTGTACTTGCCGCCGTCAAAATGGCTTGTCCCCCTTCTCTCAATCTCAAGTCATAGAATTAAATGTAATATATTTATTTTCTTCTTTTCCTTATTAAAAGGAGAGGAGCGGGTGGTTAAGGACTTAATGGTGAATTAACAAAAACACAAAGCAGTGTGTTTATAAAAGGGTTCCAAAGCTTGGGTGAACTCCATTAAAAAACTGAACTCAAACTACATTTAAAGTGTGTTTATAAAAGGGTTCCAAAGCTTGGGTGAACTCCATTAAAAAACTGAACTCAAACTACATTTAATCTTTGTAATCAAACATATACATTAAGGTCTCACACAATCAATCTCTATGTGATGGAATAAATAAAATGCATCACATGAATCATTAAAATAATACATTCAAGGCCCATAATTTAAAAATCCTATAAAGATCACAGGTAAATCACAATTCAATACTTTTCAAGTTGAACTTGTGGATTAGTTGGGAAAAGGCCCAACCATACAACACTAAAATCTCTTGTATTTAGAAATTTTTAAATAATCCTCCTAACAACCTTAATGAAGCACGAGCCCTTGCTTCTCAAGTGAGCATAACCAACAAGATATCTGAAGTTGTCAACAAGTCACCATACCACACAAATTTTTTTTTTTGGAGAAAGAAACCAAACTTCATATTAAGCCTGCAAGATGCAAGAAAAATGAAATGGTTACAAGTTCATCAATAACTAAAGTTCTCCAATTTAGAGTTATAGTGCTATAATCATAGTCCTTGAATAATTTGGACTTTTTACACCAAAAAAAATAATAATAATAAAAAATAAATATGGAAGTTTTTTACCACACAAATTAAATACCCAATTCTATAAGGGCTATTTAAATTTACCAAAATTCATCATCTTCAAACTGCCATTTACTCAACTTTTGGGACCAATTGATAATTTTCACCTCACAGTCAACCATATGACAACCATTATCATATAAGTTAAATGAATTTAATATAAATATTAAATTTACAAAATATCCAATCAAAAGTCATTCACCATTAGTCACAACAATCATGATTCATATATAAGATCTCAACTATAAATCATAAAACAAAAATAGATGACATAACTCGATTTTGATAATTAAAACCAACAAAATATATTAAAGAATATTAAAGAAAATAAAAAGTCTAAAAAAATAATCAAGTAAAATTGTTGGGCAAACAAAGTATCTCACATTGCTAAGTTAGGAGGAAGATTTTTTGTATATAAGGAGGGACAACACCTCCATTGATATGAAGTCTTTTGGGAGATGCCCAAAAACAAAACCATGAGAGATGATTCCAAAAGTGGACAATATCATATCAGTGTGGAGGGTTTGTGGTTCCTTGCGACTGCCCACCGATAATTGTTAATGGTTGCAGGCAAATAGGCCCTCCATTAATGACTTTTGGTGGCGAGTCGTGCCTGTCGTTAATTACTTTTGATTGTCAGCGTCATCTATTTTTTCCTCCTTCAAGAGAAACACGCACATTCGACATTTTTTTTGCTCTTTCTCTTTTCCTCTTCTCTTCTCAAACTTAGGGTTTCATTTCATTTCAGGGTGCATATTCGATATTTTTCCGCCATTTTTGAAACTCATAACTTCAGGTTTCATTTCTCAACTTCGAAGTTCACAAATATCAGATTCATTTCTTCTTCAACTTTAGGCATTTCTTCACAAATTTGATAACTTTTCTCCGTAGTCCCTAACTTTTTTTGAACTCTTCGTAGCTCATTTATGTTGTAATCTCTTGTTTCTAATTTGTGCCTTTATTATTATTTTATTTTATTTTTTTGTAAATGTCAGTCATTTTCTATAACATGCTCACTTTTGTTGGTTTCGTCTGGACATTTTTTACAAAGTTTCCTTTTATTGAGAATATGATGCTAGGTTACGTTATAAAAGAACAAGGGTTTATGAAGGGAGTAGGAAAATTCGGTTAAAAGAACAAAACTTGGAGGTTTTTGTTCATGGAGTATTTTTTTAATTACAGGCATGTTGCCTTATTTTCTGATTGTGGAGTTTTATTTTGCACATAGGGAATTAAATCAGAGTTGATCACAATATTGCAGCTTAGGCTTTGTCCATCGACAGTACGTGTTGTTGGTCTGCTTTATCTACCATGTTTAGATTGATCTTTATCTATTGATGCAATTTTTTGTAAGCCAAAATGTTATTTTCTTTATAGAAAATAAAGAGAATTTGGTGAGAATTCGTGGAGGGTATTAATGTCCGCCGTATAATAGTATTGGTGGCGGGAACTGTCCACCACCTTTTATACCCGCCATCTATTGTTTACCGTGTTATGATTATTGATAACAGGTTTGAGTCTGCCATTGTTTTTTAATAATAAAAGATTACGACCGTCATTAATACTCAATATTCTATTAGTGAATAAATATATGCATATATATAATTATGTTATAGGTAAATAAAATATATGTTTTAAAATAAGTAATCAATTCGGGTTGGTCGTGTTAATTTTAGAAAATTTACCATCAACAATAGATTTTACTTCTTGAATTTTATTTGTAGCACGATTTCTAAAATAATTCATTTATAAAGCATAATTTTCTATCACTCATAGAACTCAATCAACGATAAAATTAGTGTGATAGAACTCAACTAACTATAGAAGTTTATCACCGATTAAATTCTATGGGTGATAGAATTCAATTTAAATTTTCTACTACAAATGAATTAGTTTTGATTTTGTATTATAGATGAAAATATTTTATATTTTTTTTTAGTATACATGCAAAATCTTCTTAATTTTAGCAACTTTTAAAATATTTGCAATCTATAGTTATAAATATGTTTCGGTACATCCAATAATATAATATTATTTATTATTAATATTTGTAATTATTTTTTGAATTTGATTAATTTTCTTTTTCTTTTCTGATTCATTGAACCCATCTCAATTTTTTTTTTTTTTTTGGAGAGTAAACCCATCTCAAATTAAGGGAGAGGGTTTTGGTTTTTTTTTTAGGAAAATTGTGGTAGGTAGTCACTTTTAAGAAAGTAATTACAAATCTAGTCATGTCTTAAAATATTTGTAAATCTATTTTTTATTTTAAACTTAAATAATAATATTTTTCAATAATACCTAATATACCCTTCTTTCTCACTTTTTTTCTTTATTTGTTTGGAAGCCAAGTCTAGCGGCATTTGCGTTCTTCTTTTCCAATGGTTTCAATGAACGGCTGTAGTGGCCACATGACAAATTTTATGAAATCAACAATGTTTTTCTTCACATTTTTTTTTAATAATCCATAAATCTTATTTATTGAAATTCATATTTATTTATTAATATACTATTATTGATTTTATGAAATCAACTTTATCTTTCTCACACATTTTTTCATTAAGTCAAGAATAATGTTAGTGTTTTAAACGTCAATATATTTGGATAATTATACTAAAAAAAATAATTAATTCGTAAACTCATTTTCATTAATATTTTTTAGTTTTAAAAAGAAAAATTGAACCGGATAGTTCTTCTCATAAAATAATTATGAATTGGCAAATTTAAAATATTTGCATCCATAATAATTAATATGTTTTAATACTATATTACAAATATTTATTAATGTCTATATTAATTAATGATTAATACATTTTAATACGGTATTATAAGTACTTATTAATACCCGCATTAATCATTAATATTGTATTATAAATACTTATTAATACCTGCACTAATTATTAATACAGTTTAATATTGTATTATAAATACTCATTAATACTTTCATTAATGATTAATACAGTTTAATACTGTATTATAAATACTTATTAATACCCGCATTAATTATTAATACACTTGAATACTTATTATAAATTATCACTAATACATGCATTAAAGATTAATACAGTTTAATAGTGTATTACAAATACTCTTTAATACCCGTATTAATTATTAATATGTTTTAATTGTTTTTTTTAAACATAATACGTTTTAATAATGTATTATAAATACTCATTAATACCAATATTATAAGAAAATATGTGACAACAAATGACTATATTTGTTAATTTTTTTTAAAGTGATGATATTTATAGTTATTTTCTAAATTTGTTCAATATTGTAAGTTTCCATTCTTTCTATAGAAAAACAACATCAATTTATAATTTTTTATTTATTTAAAACTCATATTTATTTATTAATATATGATTAAAAAAATTTAAGTATTTTGATAAAATCAAAACAACCAAAAGAAGAGTTAAAAAAAACCACCGAGGCAATTTTAGATAGAAGTTGAAAAAATTCCATATCACAAATTTTTTTAACGTTGATTTGAGGAAAAAAGGGAGAGTATTTGTGTCTTGTTACCTATAAAAAGATATTTCTATTGAAATGCCCGTCATTAGTTTTGTTAAATTTTTCAAATGTGAATACTTTTGTAAAACATTTATTTATTTAGCCTAATCCTGCCAAAAGCCTTTTTTTTACTCACTTGGAGGTCTACACAAAACTGCCCCTCCATGGTCCTAAATATATTTCTTTTTATCTTAAATGAATATGACTCAAATTCATTCATTATTTTCCAACAAAAACTTATTCAAAATCCTAATCCGAGTCTTAAAGATTTGGGGTGCTACACCCAATAAAGATTGATAGGGATTCTCGACGTACGCTTTCGTTTATCGAATCCTTTTTGTTTTATTTTTTAAAATCATTATTTCTGAGGAATAATTCGTTTTATTCCCCTTTAACCCAGAACTAATCATTCAAGAAAAGATTAAAAGTAGTAAATGTGTGCAAGGAAAAGACTGTTTGATGTGCATGATTCAATCAACGAAATAATTCTATGTTTGAGTCGATTAAGAATCCACATATTAAGCATGGTTGTTAGTAATTTTGAGAAAAATGTTAGGTTGAGTTCATATCATTATCATGATAGGTTAATAGATTTTAATCATGATTTAAAATTGGCTAGAGATAATCAATTTACTAATTGTTCATGCGTGTTAGAATTTGCATCTAATTAAGAAATTAGGTGTTCAATGTTAAATTACCCGAAATGCACTTGGTTAGATATCTAGGATTAACATTTTATAACCGTAAAATCATAAAATTTGATTCCCCCAAGCAGGTTCTAACCCATTTAGGGTGTGTTTGGGGCAAGGAGAATGGTAATGGTTAAGGGGAGAGTAAGGAGGAGAATGATTATGGGGATAATGGTTATTTGTGTTTGGGGTGAAGATAATGATTATGAGGAGAATTATTATTTTTATTTGAGATAAATGTAATGATTATGAGAAATATAAAATAATGAAACTGATGTGAGTGTAAAATAGTGATGTGATGTATGAAAAATTGTTGGAGAGGGAATAAAAAGTAGTTAAAGGGAGAATAAAAAAAATAATTTTTGGAAAACGTGATTATGGGGAAATGATTCCAGGTGACCCAAACACGGAGAATTATTGTCATTCTTATTCTCATTCTCATCCTCTCCTTTATTCTTGGTGGTCCAAACACCCCCTTAATCTATATCTTTTGTGTTGTATTTGACATCTAAATTTCTGCACTTTTACCTTGCATGCTTTGATTTCAAGTCAATCGAAATCATGTAGCTCAAGTTATAAATTTTTGAATATCTTGTCGTGTTTTGAAATTTATTTACGTTTACTTTATTTTGTGGTATACAAATGCTTAGAAACTGAACATGAAAAACAAACCATAAAACACAAATTTCTTTATACACTTTTTTTTATTACCCTCTAAAATTCTCAACATAATTTTCAATGAATGCTTTCACTTTCCCTCTAAATTTGCTCTATAATTCACAATGAAAAATATTCTATTTTTAGCCTATTTCTTTTTCCACTAATTGCTAAATAAGTCTGTTAAATTCACAATCCATTAATTCCTTAATTATCTAATTAATAATTTCTCGATTAATGATTTTCTAATTATATTTAAGTTTATTCCAATAAAATGATGTAAAATAATTTATTGCAATAAAATGATCTTAAACAATTTATACACATTTTCTGTTTTTTTGGTGACATGTAGGATTTGGAAAAATGACAATTAGGTGAGTAAGTCATATCTTTTTTATATTGATATTGGACTTTCCCAATTATAATGTGGGACATTTGTGAGATCCTAACAATGCAAAGCTTTTCGGCATATAAAATAGAGTTGTATCTTCCTGCTTACCTGAGTATTGTTCGGTTCGGTTCATGCCAAATAAATCGAGCTAATAAAATATTTAATTTAAAATCTTCATTTTTATAAGAAAGAATTATACGCCCTTTGTTCATTCACATTACATTTTTGTCTTTATAAATATATATATTTTCTAATGTTTATGGAGTCAAATCGACGTACATTAGTTTTGTAATGATTTGAAGCAAAGTATGAAAAGCAGACTATATACTTACCTACAAATTTATAAGATAAAAGTTATACCAATTTTTAAGATCGAATTGCATTAGATTATATTCCATCAACTAAATCAGTGTGCCACGATCACTTTTGACTCATATATAAAATATATATAATAACTTGTTTAAGGTATATTGGAGAAAATTTTAGTTTAATGTGTTGTTAAGTTTCTTCCATTTGCTTTGAAAACAATAAAATTCATGAGATCTAAACCAAAGTTTAAACAAATCAAATCAAAACTTAGATTCTACCCTTTCGAGGGACTAAGAGTATTGAGATTAATGTGGTCAAATCTCGAGAGCATTTTCCTTAAATGGCCTTCCCATCCACATGCTTTTGGGGGCTTTGAATTGGTTTTTAATTTGAAATTCAAAAGAAAGAAAAAGTCATGAACTCATTCTATATATTTTTAAACTGTCATTGTTGAGTTGAAAAAAGAGAGAGGCTATTTTGCATGAAAAGAAGAGCTTCTTAATTGAATCAATCTTCTCCAATTTGGCTTGTCTCATAATCAAACTTGAGGCCTATTTGGATCTGGGGAAGAAGAGTGGAAGAAAAGGAAATTAGGGAAAGAGAGATTGGCATAGAGAAATTTGATGAATTCGCGATCGTCAACTTGTGGCAAATATAAATTCAAGATGCGTTAGATACGATCTTCATTAAGCACTCATAATGATCTGACAAAGTCTAGTGGTTGTCATAGTTGAGGCTCCAAGAAATCTAGTAATCTAGGGAAGAAGAAAGATTTTGTACATAAGAAGATTATTCTAACAAAACAAAACAAGTTCATCAAATTACTAAAATTGGGATGTTAACGTGATCTCTCTTGCTATAGGGGATCGTGACTTTCTTTGAACAAAGACAAAAAAACAATATCAATGGATGTTCTCACTTTGTCATGATAGATGACGTGCTGTCAATGGTTCTATAGATTTGCATACGAGCATTGACCTTGACAATTATGTAAGATGCGTGGGATAGAAGTTGTGTCGATAGATAAAGAATTTTCATGCAAGTTTCATCAAGTTTTATCAACATATGAGAACAAAGAAAAATATTGAAATATGAGATTTCAAATGGTCTACGTTTGTGGGTAGGTTATAATTGTCAGAGCTTAGAAATATGAATTGACATTTAAGATAATGTTGCATTACAAGATGTAAATTCTTTAAATATCTACCAATGTGGAATTTGTCGAGTTTAGGACAAAATATTAGAAGAAAGTTGTCCTACAATGAAAAGATGCATCTTCATAAAAGGAGCATGCATTTGATTTTAGTTTCAAAGTATGTTTAATTATAAACACTTTAAATTTTGTGTACTATTTTAATTAAATTCTTTTTTATTTAGGAAAGTAATATAAATTTTGAAAAGAGTGTTTATATAATTTGAGTTGGGAAGAAAATTATATGTGAAATTGTAATGGAAATTCTTTCTATTCGTAGTTTTTTTTTCTTTGTTATATAGTGTGCGATTTTTTCCAAGGCAATTAATCTCTCATTTTGGATACAAGGTTGGGAGAGGAATCACTCAAAAATATTCTTTGAGGTGTGAGGTTTGAAGAGTAAATTACCACGATTACTATCAAACAATGAAACCACCCCTAAATATTTCGGTAACTAATTATTAATCTAATTTTTATTTAAATTAGTTCAAATAAATCATTATGAATCAAATTTTAAATTTTATTGAATGTATATAAACAAAAAATTAGACATCTTAGGCTCCGTTTGATAATCATTTTGTTTTTTGTTTTTTGTTTATGAAATTTAAACCTATAACAACTACCTTACTATATCTTTTTTCTTATTTGGATATCTATATCTTACCTATATTTTAATAAACCAAACCAAAATTTTTAAACAAAAAAAAGTAGCTTCCAAAAACTTGTTTATGTTTTTCAAATTTGGTTAGTATTCTCTTACTTTCTTAAGGAAAGATGAATACATTCTAGAAAAGATGGAGCACATGGTAGGAAATTTGAATAGAAATAGGCTTAAATTTCATAAACAAAAAATAAAAAACAAAATGGTTATCAAATATGGCCTACAAAATCCTAAACGAAAATGAAATAAAAACAAGTTTACTATTTTAACTGAATGGTCTACATCTTCATTTTATTAAAACTTAAACAAAATAGAGTTTATTAAGAGGGTAGGGGCATTCAAACAACCCTATAACTCGAGTAACCCGAACTAATCCAACCCAATTTGAAAGGTTGGGTTGGGTTAAATACATTTTTGAGTTGTGTTAGGTTTAAAATCATGAAATTTTTGTGGATTGAGTTAGGTTAAGGGTGAACACAAAATTAACCCAACTAAACCCGATCAACCAGAATTTATTATTTAGTTTTAAAAATATTTATTTTTACCTATAACATAATTATTGTGCTATTTAATTATTTAGATTATATGTATATTTATTTTATTTAATTATTATGGTTAGACTTTTTCTTTTCTAATATTTTTTTAAGATTTTATAATTTATATATTATGATAAAAATATATACTAAAATCATGTCATCTATTTTTATTGATTTTAATTATCTATTTGATTTAAGAAAGTTGAATTATGTCATCTATTTTTGTTATTTTAATTATCTATTTTTTTATGTTATATAGTTGGAATCTCCTACATGAACCATGATGGTATGATTAATAGTGGGTGACTTTCGATTCAATATTTTACCTATTTAATATTTATATTAATTTCATTAACTTGACTTGATAATGATAGAACATTCTATCTTGTTTATGTAAATTTATATTGATAATATATATATTTGCAATGTATTGATGAAGCCGATGACCTAACCCAACCCAACCCAACCAAAAAATATAAGAATTGGTTTGAGTTGTATTGTCTCTTTAATTGGTTTGGGTTTGGGTTGGAAAAGTGACTAATTTGATCATTTAGGTTGGGTTGAAAACCTTCTTCAAACCAACAACTGTACACCCCCTAATAATTTTTTTTTTGAACAAGAAACGATATATTAATAAGACATGCTAAGCATGTAAAAAGAGATTACGAGAAAGCATGCCAATTTCTAGCAATAGAGTCTATATTATAGTTAACAAAATGTTTTGATTTGATACACCAAGAGGCCGCCATAAGAATAAAACTTTCCCAAATAAACCTCGGAGATCTTGGTTTGTACTTCTCTTCAAAAAATTCTTGCATTTCTTTCACTCCATAACCATCACAAGATAGTGGCCTTCAAATTCGTACAAAACTCCACCTTTTGAGAAGAAGGATTTAAACAAAATGCCCTAAAGAGAAAGTGTTCCATTGATTGGAAATTTGTAATGTCATGAATATAATGGCTTGGGAGAAAATTCCACACTTGCCTCGCATATGAGCAATTTACAAAAAGATGATTGACGTCTTCGTCATTCTTGTAATGGAGGTTGCACATGAATGGACTAAGGCATTTCAACGTCTACCTTCGCTGCATAGTGTCGGCAGTATTCAACCCTTTGTAAAATAATGCCCATATAAAAACTTTTATTTTTTTGGCAATAGAGGTCTTCCAGAAAGTAGCTGTAGGGTGATGAACAAAAGAATTATGGTCATTGGCAAGCATTTTTTTTAAAAGACCTCATAGAGAAAGAATTGTGGGGGTCTAACAGCCAAACCAAAACATCTTTTGATTGATTACTAGGAGATGTCCAACCATCGGAAATAACAGTCCATCTATCGATTTCGCGAGGAAGAAGAGGTCTAAAAGGATTACAAGACCATTGGTTTCCACCAACAATCCCGCATCTTTGACCGAAATATACTTGTTCGAACTCAAAGCCAGAAAACGAGGATACTTCTCACATAATCTGAAATTTCCTGCCCATTTATCAAACCAGAAACTGGTGTTGATGCCATTGTTAATCTGCACTTTCATAAAATTATCCATGACTTCCAAACACCTGAGAATAGTAAGCCATGGGGAGCGAAAACTTTTAAACTTACACATAGATGGCAACTTTTCACCCTAATTTGTTGTATATTTTGCATTAATATCATTTTTCCACATTAAGTTCTCTTTGCAATCATTAAAGAACCACCAAATCCATTTTCCAAGCAAAGCATGATTCTTTATATTCAAATTCATAATGCCAAGACCGCCTTCCTCCTTAGGGAGTGTCACAATATCCCAACGAACCAAATTTGAACCATCATTCAAGTCAATCCCTTTCCATAGGAAAGTCCTCAAAGCTTTCTTAATCTGTTTATAGATCATGACAGGGGGCTTCAAAAGTAGACAACATATAAGTTGGGAGATGATCCAATACAACTTCTATCAAAGTGAGTCTTTCCCCTTTAGATAAATAAGAATACTGCCATTGAGCTAATCTTTTCTGAATCTTATCCACAATAGGTTGCCAAAACTGTAGAGTGCGGGGATGTAACGACCCCACTACCTAAAATACTCCAATGGTGTGTTACAGGTACATGCGTTTTTCCAACAAAAACTCATGAAACATGAAAACGGTGCTAATAGTTCAAAAACATAAAAACAGACTTCGGGATCCCGATAGTTCAAAACAAAATATAGTTTAGTAGAGTTTAAAAACGTAAAACATAAGGTTTGACACAAGTAAAACAATGCGAAAAAGAAAATGTCGACACCGTGTCCATGATCGATCCAGCTTCCAGCCTAACCACCTCAGAATGGACCAGTACGACAAACAATGTTAAACAACGGCGTGCAAGCCGTGAGCAAGTTACGGCTAAATGTCGAGCAATCATCTGACCAAGGTCAGAGCAAAGACCTCGAGTGAGGAGAACACACAAGTTCCCCAAACCTTAGGTCAGACACGTCTCATACCGTGTCCTAAGGAGAAATCACAATTATCTCGGGGGTAGCCTGACCTCTGTCAACGACCCGCCAAAGTGCACTAGCTGAGGCATGCCTCGGGTAGCCTTACCTCTCCCAGGAACCCATAACGTTGTGCTCGCAGAGACATACTCTAATGTCTCGGGGTAGCCTAGCCCAAGCCAGGGACCCACCAATAAGTCACCCGACCTTGTTGGGGAGGACCACGAGTGAGAGAAACACACAACATCCCTAAACCTCGGGTCGGGACAACGACACACGAGTCATGTCAACAAGGGCATACACAATGACAAATAAATCACCTGACCCTATCAGGGAGAGCCACGATTAAAGGAAAACTGCATGGTTCCTAATCTCGGGCTCAGGGCACCAACTACTAACCCCTAGCATACGGAAGGACCGACCTACCTACAGACAACATCCCAACTAATGCATGCAGGCTCACCGAAAGGCATTCCTCCACGCCTTCATCTGTCCCAATGGCCTCTTCCAGTAGTCTCAGGGACAAGCACGACATGACCAACCCCCCTCCCTCCAACGTACTGGGAAGGTAACCTGGTGGAACCATGCACACAACATATGAGGTTCCACGAGTACACACATAGATATAATAACTAGCACTAGAGTCACACGAGATCTAGCCTAGCTTAGGCGAGTGCACCAGGCCCACCCGAGGGTTGATGCGACCCGTATCGTGTGCTCACAACCAAGGAACCCGTTGTTCCGCACACAAGGTGACACATAGGTGATATCCGACCCTTTGGTCGGATGCAAAAGTCAACCTGTAGGCTAATGCAACCCAACCAAGTGTCTCGAAGCAAAGATGATCCATATCCCCGCTCGGTTCCTAAGGGGCACTAGAGAGTCACAACAACAACAAGATATCGATCATGCAATCACGAGTCCCTAAAATGTGTGAGCTAGTTGCTCCTCTAGGTGGTCAACATGGTAACCGAACCTATCTATTCTAACGCCAAACATAACATAATACATACAAACCCTTAAACGGTAAATCAGAGGGACCAGACATAATCATAGTAGCATGTATACAATCAAACATGGATGGAGTCAACAACATGGAACATGCATAAACCCAAGGCGATTCAGTCAATCAAAAAGTTAAACAGATAAACAGTTCATCGCATATACGAGCAGAGATACACATTAGGTAAATGATGTTACGATCACAAGATACACACTAATAGAGATTTAACAGTTTATGAACTAGACATGATTCCATGCTAACACGAGTAGAAGTAAGTTCAAATAGTGAATCACAACACCAAAGCATACGTGCGACAAGTCATCCAACCTACAATTCCCGTAAATCCTATCATGCCACTATTCACATGCTTTAAACCACAAACCCGAATCATAATGAAGCTTCTTACCTTCCCGACGACTCGACAGAAACACCACAGGAACCCACGAGCTAACGACGACCCAAAACGATGAAACCCGAGAGCACCTAAACACAAAACACGTCGAGCGTTCGTTATGGACAATCTAAACAAGCCACAAAAGGGGTATACGGATAAATTGTAGGAAAGATGGAGCACATGGTAGGAAATTTGAGTAGAAATAGGCTTAAATTTTATAAACAAAAAACTAAAACTCAAATGGTTATGAAAGGGCGCCTAAATTAATTGAAATCAAAATTGTAATTTAACCCTTTTGTTATGTATGATTCACCTAATACATTGTCAAATAAACTAAACAGTTGTTAAATGCATATACTATGTTCACATATACACACCTTTAAAGATGTCTAAGATCACTTATGAATTCCTAATTTTATGTCTAATAATTTTTCCTTTTTAGTACATGTCTAATAATGATTTTTGTTTTTTGATAAATGTCTAATAATAATTTGAACTATAGTAAGTCCATAGATTTTCAATTTTCTATCAATGGAGTTCGTGCTATATTTGATTAATAGTTATTTTAACTTTAAAAGAATCTATGGTAAGTTATCCCTTAATGACACTCCAATCGATTGAAACTATGTATTTTAAGGTATGCTCACTTTAGATGTCCTTAGTTTTAGACCACTAAGATTTGCTTAAATTAGAAGTCCTTCGATGTATTATGGGACAACATCTTAAAGGCGGGCCACTATTGCTCCAGATATAGAAAAGTGAAATTCCGACTTTAGGTTATAAAACAAAATGTATAGTAAGTCTAGATTAATAAATATATATATATATATATATATATATATATATATATATATTAAGTCCATAAACTTTGACATTTCTCAATCCTTTAAATTCCTGGCATTTTAGAAATGTTCTTTAAAAATGCATAAAACTATTAGACATAAAAATGAAAGTCCAGTGTCCTATTCTGTCCTATTCGATATTAATTCAATTTTTAAAAGGTTGAGTGGGTTAGAAATCTAGTAAACCTATTTTGAAAAACTAACCCAGTGATAACCATTTTTTTTTTAGTTTTTAATTTTTAAAATTTAAGCTTATGCCAACAATTTTATCATAGATTTTTTCTTACTTTGATATCTTCATCTTATATTTTATTACATATTTTTGTAAGAAAAGATAGCCTACATGGTAAAAAAGATAGAACAGGTATGAAATTTGAATAAAAATAAATTTAAATTTCAAAATCCACAAATAAAAAGTTACCAAATAATTATGAAACTTGACTTAGAGACTTATTAAATATATACATGAAATTTAGAAAGTAAACTTGGTGCTTAAAAGATTTAACAATTTTTTGTATCAATTCTTTTATCCCATATGAATCGCCCTAAACAATAGTACTAAATTCTCTAAAAAAAAAAAAAAAAAAAAAAAAAAAACAACAACAATAGTACTAAATTGTCTGATTAAGATTTATCTATGGCAGAGACCTTATCACTTTCACATTATTTTCTTTAAGTTAAGTTGACTTTTAAAGCTTAGAGCATGCTTGGGTCTTCTAAGAAGACTTGATTTTTAATTCCCACATTAGGGTTAGGTATTTTTTTTTAAATTATAATTATAAAATTGAAGTCTATTCACAAATTGTTTGTACCATATAAACACCATTTGACAAAAATGAAAAATTAGAATTATTTGGAGAGGCTGTTTATCCTCCTCCTCTTGCAAAAATATGTGATACTAGCTATAACATTTAATTCGATTGAAAAATCTATAAAAAAAAAGAAAAAAGAATTAGGAATCTTTTTAAAAATAAAATGAACTTTGTTTAATAACAATTAGCATGTATTCTGGATCAAGAAATTGAAAATTGAAATCTTAACAAACTGCAAAATGAACTAAAAACATGATTAATTTCTGTTTTAGAGATAATAATAATAATATTATTTATTATTAATTTGTGTTTATTAATAATAAGAAAAAGCCATGGAGGATCATGGTATTTTTCATAAATTTTAAAATTTTTTTTTTTTTTTTTTTTTTTTTGGTAACAATGTCTTCTTTATTTAAAAAAAAATACAAGAATAATCAAATTCTAAAAATAAATATAAATATGGTCATTTTTAAAAAATAACAATTATAATCATAGTCATTAATATTAACACTATATTAATAATAATAACACAATATTAATAATTATACATGGAAATATTCTAAAATTTTACTAATTTTGTAATTATTTTATTAGAATAATTTATCCATTACAATTTTTATAATTTTTTTTTGTTAAGTTTAACTATAGAATGGGGGATTCAAATTCATCTCCCTTAGTTTGAAACCGTTGAACAAGTCTAAATTTATTTTTATTTTTATTTATATTTAGAAAAAAAATTACTCACTCAACATCTTTGTATTTGAATATTCTCGTTTTATCATTAGAAAACTATTAAATGCCACACTCAATAAAAAAAAAACAATTGGGAAATTGCTTAATGCCCACTTTTTTTTTTTTTTTTTTTTTTTTTTTTTTGAAACACCCACTTGTTAATTTCTTTCCAAACATATCCACTTGGCGAATATATTATATTCAATAATTATTTTTATTAAAAAATGGACACCTTTGTTTAAGAATAAAGAGTTTGACTTGTCTAAATTACTTAAATATCTCATCTTGCTGAGCCGAACAGTTCCTAACTTAGGAAATAATTCAAAAAGGAAAAAAAAAAAAATTACAAAGTGAAAATGAAGAAAATCCTTTTGTTTGGCAATGAGTGGAAAAATAGGTGAGAAATTCAATTTCAAACCAACCATCTTTAATTATTTACCAAAAAACTAAGATATTTTGGTGAGCATATTTTCTAAATAATTACTAATGGATACTTATTGCTATTGTTTCTTTGAGAGAATTTAATATCAGCTTTTAATTCCTTGAATGCTATGTGCTTATTTAGTTTTAAATTTTAAGAGATTTCAGTTATACGTTCTTTGGTACTCAAAAAAAAAAAAAAAAAAAAGTTATACGTTCTTTTGACATTAAATTATGCAATTATATAATTCTTGTAGTTTTCAAATATAAAATACTCTCCCAATATTTACATTGAATTATTTTTGTTTTAATTTAATATTATCATCTGAAAAAGCATTATTTATTAATTTTTTTAGTTCAAAGTAGACGAAGGGGACCAACAAACCATATATAAAAGGCACAACAAGATAACCAATTGCGCACTGACCCTCGATAAAAAACAATAGCATTATTTATAACATGTAGGTGAAGAATAAAATATGTAATTGAACCAAAATAAAATCAAAATTGTTATTCCTTTTACAATCCATCCATAAATTCTAGATTTCTTTTTTTTTTTTTAACTATAAATTTTGTTTTATAATCAAATGTTAAGGAATAGTTTTGAAAGAAAAATTGAGATGCACCTAGATTGATACATATTCTCATATGGAGAGTTTTGTTTATTGTTTTGTACAAAATTGAATTTTTTTATTTATTTAAAGATAGAATATATTTGACCAAGCCTTTTATTTAAAAAAAAAATATGTGAATGGTGGAACCAATCTCTATGTTTAATTTTATTTATTTATTTATTATATATATATATATACACAACTAACAAAGAGCTACCCCAAATTCAAAATTTCAAACCTCCCTCAAAAGCAAAGTAACAAATATAAAAGATTTGACCAATTCTTTTTCTTTTAAAAAAAAGAATATTTGATGATGGATCAAACCTCTTACCTTAAAATTGTTTATACAAATTTGATTCAACAAACAAAGAACAAAGGGTGTAACAAAAAAACTGAAGCTCTCCTTGAGGTCCCGAGTTCGAATCTTCCTTGTGACAGTACTCCTTCCAAATTAATCGTGGATATACCTACCCCAAAGACAAACCTCGTCTCGAAAGTAATATTTTTCGAAGTATGCTCGTGTCAGTCTAGGGACGGGGTGGATATACCTACCCCAAAGACAAACCTCGTCTCGAAAGTAATATTTTTCGATGTATGCTCGTGTCACAGTCTAGGGATGGGTCGTTGGTGATGGAGAATACATTCTCTGTCCTCGTCCCCGTTGAGATTTTTTCATCCCTACTCACCCTCTATTCACAGCATCATTCCAGCCCCACGTGAAAAATGGACATCTCTACTCAAAAGCAAGAGAAAAATGAAAAATGGGAAATTAAGTCATACACGTGGCAGCCATCAACAACTAGTTTCAAAACCCCCAAAGGCGTGAGAAGCCAATTATAAAGCCGCTCAAATTCAAGCCGTTGTCAGCTCTTCTTCATCTTCTTCCCCAAAATTTCTTCCCAAACTCTCAAATTTGAACTCCGATCCTTCCAAAATGGGTCGAATCAGCAACAACCTCGTCGGAATCCTCAACTTCATCACCTTCCTCCTCTCGATCCCGATTCTCTGGGCCGGCGTTTGGCTCAGCAAACAGGGAAGCACCGAATGCGAGAAGTACTTAGACAAACCCGTCATCGTAATCGGCGTTTTCCTGATGCTCATCTCCCTCGCCGGAATCCTCGGCGCCTGCTGTAGAATCTCTTGGCTTCTCTGGGTTTATCTCCTCGTTATGTTTGTTCTTATTGTTGTTCTCTTTGCCTTCACCGTTTTTGCTTTTGTCGTTACGAACAAGGGCGCCGGCAATGTGCTGTCCGATCGGGGCTATAAGGAGTATCGGCTTGGGGACTACTCTGGCTGGCTGCAGAAGAGGGTCAATAATCCTAAGAATTGGGACAAGATCAAGAGCTGCTTGATAGATGGCAAGATCTGTTCTACTTTCAATGACAAGTTTGTTAAGGATACTGTTGACCAGTTCTATAAGGAGAATCTCTCTGCTCTTCAGGTATATTGGGTTTTTGTGGTTTTGTTTGATGTTTGGATTAGAACCCAGTTCTTTGAATTTAGCTTGTATCTTGATTTTGGGTAATCACCTCTGTTCTAGACATCATTGTTGTTCTATAAGGAGAATCTCTCTGCTCTTCAGGTATATTGGGTTTTTGTGGTTTTGTTTGATGTTTGGATTAGAACCCAGTTCTTTGAATTCAGCTTGAATCTTGAATTTGGGTAATCCCCTCTGTTCTAGACATCATTGTTTTCTGTTGTTCTTAAGATTATATTGATATCTGTTGTTTGAATTTGTTTGTTTTTATCTTTCTGGTATTGAATTTCACTTGGATTGGAACTTTGGGTGGGAACCCATGAACCAACTTAGTGTTCAACAGGATGCTAACAAACCAAAAGGTTGTGGATTCAATCGATCCTGTTCGGTGAAAACGGGCCGAGAAGGGGAACCCATGAGCTTATTGTGTAAAGTTTATCTTATGGTTTCCTTAATCCCAAATGTTTTGTGCCCTTTCTGTAGTAACTGGGTTTTTATTGAGCTATGTTTGTTTGTCCACTGTTATGTCTAATACTGTTTTATACACAGTATTGTTGTTCTGGTCTTTCTCATAAAGTTAATCATCTTTTGAGCATCCTTTAAAACAAAAAGGTTCTTGAGATATATTTATTCTGTGACATCAATTATTTCCAACATACTCATATCACTTTTATGCTTTCTTGACTTTTTTTTATTGTTGATTTACCACTTTTAAAAACTTTTTGGGTGTAGATCTATCATTTGGGTGCCTCCTTTTAATCAATTGTTGTTTGAGAAAACTGAGTTTGAAATTTTCCCACTGGACATGGAACTGTGCTGTTGCTTTGCAAGAAATTTATGGGTTTAGTTTGATTGACTGCAGCTTCTTTGCTGAATACCCAACTTTTTGTATGTAGCAAGATTGGGGGACTATGATATCTTGTTATTTCATACTTGTGGTATTCATAGTTCTAAGAATTGTTATGTATTTCATGAGATAGTTTGCTTGTTATTTTTTGAATTTGGTTGTTCAATATTCTCATTGAGGCATCATTTTAGGGTCTTGAAATTCGAATTCATTGGGAGAATAATGAATGAATTTTATGATATCATCGTGATCTGGTTTTTTCTTTTATGATTAGATTCATAACTTGAGTAGGAAAATGTATACGATTGCTTGAAAATAGTTCCCTGTATTCATTGTTATTCATGTATTTGAGATCGACTAGTCGACTGCAATTTGGTTCGAGACTTGAACTTTCTATTGGTGAATTCTGGTACAAGCTCTAGCGTGCATAAGTATATACTTCCTCTGATATCAAGCTCCATGAATACCAAGTTCTTTTCTTACCATTTTCTCTTCATTTCTTGTAGTTACAAAATTTGACATTTCATTTTTGTTTAGTTCTGGGCCAAATTAGACAAGTTTGATCTCTTGGATCTTGTTCTTCATATATTGAAATGTGGATTCACTTCTAATATTCTTGCTAATGTGCAGTCTGGTTGCTGCAAACCTTCAAACGATTGCAATTTTGCTTATGTGAGCCCAATCTCTTGGAACAAGACCGCTACAAACTCGTCCAACCCGGACTGTAATTTGTGGGAAAATAATCCCAACATTCTGTGCTTCAACTGCCAGGCCTGCAAGGCTGGCTTGCTGGACAATATTAAGAGCAACTGGAAGAAGGTTGCTGTAGTGAACATAGTATTCCTTGTCTTCCTGATTATCGTCTACTCGATCGGCTGCTGTGCTTTTCGGAACAACAGAGAGGACCATGCCTATCAACGCCAATGGAAGTGATCTCAAGCCGAACTGAAGTACAACAGTTCTGTAAGCATTCCCATTAGTTAGTTTGTCCTTTACGGGCCGTAATCGTTTGATTTTGATCTGCTGTTCTCTATAGAGATATTCATGATGATATGTAGTGTTGATATTGATACTACCTCCCTCTCTGTGATCTCAAGCTGAACCGAGGTTCGACAGTTCTGTAAGCATTCCCATTATTTACTTTGTCTTTTTCGGGTCGTTATCATTTGACTTTGATCTGCTGTTCTTGAGACATTCATGATGATATGTAGAGTTGATATTGATATACTCTCTCCCTCTCTGCGTGTATTTTCACCACTTTGTGAATGCTGCTTAGATTTCTGTATATTGTAACATAAAATTTTGCTGTTTCGTCCCCAAGGGATGGCGTAGTGGTCGAAGACTTGGACTTTGAGGATATGCTCCCTTCAAAGTTCTAGGCTCGAAACCTGTGACATTGCTCTTTCGATATCGTTGGTGTCTGTCATGGGACGGGCATGGTTACCATTTGTTGAGATCTCAATTGTCCCACATTGAAAAAGTGGGGAGTCCAACATCAATATAAAAGAGATATGGGTTACTCTCTTCATTGTCAATTGGTTTTGAGGTGGAACCCCATATTCTCTAATCTAATACCATTGTTTCAGAAAATTTTTCAAGCATCGAGAGAACCATAAGCGTCATTTCTCTTAGTCTCAGAGAATTTTATTCCTCATCTCTTAGGCTCTTAGGGGTGGCCTCATTAATAGAGATCCACAGTTTTTAAAGTCCGCTATTTTTTAGATTCGAAATTTATGAATGAATTTAATGATACAGCCAACAACACTATTGACTAAGTTTCTCATATATTTTGCAACACTATTGACTAAGTTTCTCATATATTTTGCTAGGCTTGCAAATTCGATAATGTTGAGAAGTGAAAAGATTTGAATTTATGATCTTTTTATGGTTTTATATTGCACCACTGAATTTATACTCAACACAGTTTGTTTTTTTTTTGTTTTTTTTTTTTTAATAATGTTTGGAGGTAAGGAGTTTCCAATGTCTCAACACTTTCTTATCTGATATTCTACTGTCTCGAATTTCCAATTTGACCAGTCATCACGTAAAGGGCAAAATTAGTGCAGTTTTTTTTTTCTTTTGAAATTACAAAATTAGTGCAATTAAACTTTTGTTCGAGTTATAAAAAAATAATTGGGATCGTTTCGGTCAAGGGAAGATGTCTTCACACATTGATCTATCCTATGCCCAGATGACTTAAGTTTAGTTATATATTTTTTTTGGATTGCGTTAAGTTATGATTTTATAACTTTTTGTTTTGGGTGGAATCGGTTCTTGAGTTGGTCGATTTTTTTCATCGTTCTTTGTTTCCTAAAATAGAAAATTCCAAAACTGTTTTTCTTTTTCTTTTTTTTTTTCTCCTTCATGAATGCACATTCACATCCCAGCCTCCATCCTATATTGTCATCACCATTTATTATAAACCAATCTAGTTTCCGGCAACCTTAAACTGTTTTTATTGCCCTTCAACTTCCATTATTGTTGTCGCGTTTATTATAAACCAATCAACGGTGGATTCAAACTACTCGAAACTATTTTTATTCTCCCTCATTTATTTCTCTCAAAAAAGCATCCATATCCTTTAACCTCCATTATCTCGAGCAAATCAAAACCAACCTATCATATTGTATTGTTATCGCAGTTTCTTATAAATCAATTGGTGATGGTTTCTAGAAACCAATTACCCATACTCTTGTAGATGGAAACAAAGAGGACACACACTCACAATGTTACGCCATTATTCTATGGAAGGTTTCTCGCTAGAGTAGACAACCGATGCTAAACATGAGAACCCATCGTTGAAGATTTGATTCTCAAAATTCTACATCGTTATTCTGTCTATGAATACCAAACCAAAACCCTAATTTTTGTTGTCGTAGAAGCTCCGATAAAGATTATATTGCTAATAAATAGTATATTTATTATCTTATGTATTTATTATTACGTTGTATTATTGGACAACTCGACATAAATATCTTAAATAAGCACATACATATTCTTAATAACAATAAAGAATGTACACTGTAATATCATATTTGTATTTTTTTTTTTTTTTTTGTATTTTGGAATTATTGTATAACAACAATTTAATCTAAATATTGTACTTGTAATACTTATAACAACTTAAACCATTAATACTGGTTATTACATTTTTTTTTTGAAACCGTTACTACGATATTATAATGCCTTTAACTTTAGTAAAGTGCTTTTTCAAAAAAAAAAAAACTTAAGTAAAGTGCATTAATAAATTAACTATAGTATTACCCCTATGATCAATTAATATGAATTGTATTATAATAAATATTCATTAGTATCAGATTACAATGTATTATCAAAATCATATAATAATATTTTAATTATTAATACAAATAATATTATATTACAAAATATAAGTGAATGGTATTTTTATAAATTTATTCATCTCTAAATTGGGATTCATTTTAATATGAGGTCGTCATCTAGTGGAGTTCCAATTGAAGACGAGTTCTTGGTTGTTGGTGGCTGGAATTAAAAACATGTCTTAAGAAACAATTTTTTTAAGACAAAAAGGATAAATAAAATAATTGTGTTTGATCTTTATTAGTTATTATATTTTCCTTAGATCTTAGTTATGAAAGTTGTTAAAGGGTTTTATTTTAATTTAATAATTTTGATTTAAAAGTATTAAAAATAGTGATCAATTTTGACTTCAGATTTCTACCCAAAATGAATTCACTAATATATATTAACCTAAAGATTATATATATATATATGTTTGTGGCGCCATTTATGACCCTTAGAATATTAACATAACATAGGATACGCATATTGGCCCAATTTTAGTTTCCTTTCTTTATATAATTCATAAGGTTCATTGGATCTGAAATGAAATGATCAAAATGTCAATTGTTTTATTTTGACATTTTGAAGTAATGATTGCTATAAATCATAAGGTTCCATTCAATCTGAAATAAAATAATCAAAATGGCAATAGATTTCTATTGACATATTGAAGTAACGATTGCAATTAATTAAGAGAAAGAAAATAATTGTAATGTAGTTAGACAAATGATCATCTAAGGTAATGATAGAGAAGTTTGGATAGGGGATTATTTGAGAATTTAGTGAGAATAATAAAAATGTATAGAGAATGCAAATGTTCTAGGAATGATTTTCTTGTCGAGGGACTTCTATTATTAATATTATAGGAACTTTACGTGGAAAGGAAGAATTAAAAAGGCAAGAAAATGAAATAGTAAAGAGAAATTATTCAGCTTGAGTTAACCTAATAATCACAAAAGCTTTGAAGAAATAAAAATATACAAGTTCAATTTATAATGGGTATACTTGATAATTAATTTATTTAGAATTTTTTTCAAACAATTATCTCGTGAAAATATACGAGGGGTGTATAACTGATGGATATAAAAATAATAATAATGAAAAATTGCATGAGGAAAATGAAATATCACAACTGTGATTGATTAAACCAGTGAACATCAAATTCCTTTTCTAAATGTAGAACTTCACTTTGATAAACTTCAACCACCAAGGTGAAAGTCTATATGTTTGGTAGATCATGATAATTGTAAATGCTATGATACCAATTTATAAATAATGAAAAGCAAATAAAACAATGCGAAGGCTTTTGCTTTTGTGACCGGAGAGACAAGTCACTCAAAATTCTTTATAATCACTTTTTCTTTATTTCTCTACTTATTTTTCTGCGACCTTTACTTTATTTCCCTCTTGCTCTCGTACTTGCTCTTGCTCACTGTTTGATAATGAGATAAACAGTCTATTTATAGCCAAATTCCAAACTTGTTGTACAAGACTTTTCCATATTTGGCTTTATATTTACCAAAAACATTTCCCACCAATTCTTAAATCAAATATCCATTAATCTCTTAATTACCTCCTTAATCATAGACCCATTAATTCTATAATTATAGATTGACTAACAATATTTCTGTAAATACCTGACTAAAATAACTAATTTTAGTTGGACTTTACTCGCATGCATAATGAAATAACTTATTGAAATAAGATTAAAATAGTTAACATACTTTTGATAAAAAATAGTTTCTCAAACAACGGTAAAGTTTATCTCTTGACCAGGATAAATTTAAACAGTAATTGAAAACAACAACAATAAATTTAAATAGTTTGCATGAAATTGAGAAGACAAAAGGAAATAAATATGAACACATGTGCCCCCATGATCAATCATTGCATGATCTAGCTCAGCCACCACGATACACTCCTTTACCTGAAAGAGGGAAAATGATAAAGGTGAGTAATGGGGATTAGTTAGTAAGAACCTTCACCTAGAGTACAAAAATGCATACATTAGATCAACATCTAACCAACAATTGCCCTCAATCTACAATAAGCTAAAACTCAAAAGCTCTAAGCTGAGAACCTGTAGGGTAAACTAATTGAGGAAAATACAACTGGTCCCACCTATTCAAGTACTTGTCTAACCTATTTACATAAGGAAAACATCTAGTCCAAGTGACACAACTAGCCTTAACAAAATCAGGAAGACAACTGATCTTGCTATAACTTATAGGAAACACAACTGGGTCCTATAAGACTGGTAGGAACGCTACTATAGTCCTACAAAATTAGCAAACGCAACTCGCCCTAATATAGATCAGGAAACGCAAGTGATCCTGATATAACTTATAGGAAACACAACTGGTCCTATAAAACTGGTAGGAACGCTACTGGTCCTACAAAATTAGGGAATGCAACTGGCCCTAATATAGATCAGGAATCGTAGCTGGTCTTGATAAAACTTATAGGAAATACAACTGGTCCTATAAGTTAGAATCATCCTAATTACTACTCAGCATCCCATGCTATTGAGCAGTATCAAGCACAAAGAATATTCGTACAAAAATATAATAAACAAACTATTAGTAGTTCAAACAACGAGCATAGAAGTCAACGAGGTCATAGTTAACTCAAAGATTAAATCCATGTACCATATAGATAATCTAGCAAATAATCAATCAAATATCAAGCAAATAATGAATTTAAGGACCACACAACCCTAGGTAAAAGTCCTCACGTTTGAAGAAACATAACTCCTCAAATGACGTGCTAAAACCCTCGAACGAGCTATGAATTTAAAACTAATCACAAGTCATAGCCTTCCATTTACCCTGTAGCATGCTACTTGCATACATGCTTTGATCAATATATTCATATCTTTTTCTAAAAAATTACAAATCATAGCTTAGAGTTGACATTGACTTTTGAAATTGTGACCCAAAAATGATAGACATTAAAATGTTCATAAACCCCTTAGTTAAGAGACATGAAATTTCCTACAGAATCTTGTTAAAATAATAATAAATAATATTCTATTATCTATTCTAAATTAGATCTCCACCTACATATCTTGGTTCACAGAGTTAAACCCATAATGAGAGGGTAAAAGACATCCTACAAAGTTTTCTTTTTCTTTTTTTGTTTGTTAAAATGGAGTATTAACCAGCAGGAGAAAAAGCCATAAACATAATACTCCATTTTGTAAAACTACTGGTCCTACAAAATTAGGATATCGTGAAGGCCTTCGACAAACTTGATTGGAGCTTTTTTCTTGCTATGCTACAGATGAAAGGGTTCAAGAATACATGCATTGCGTGGATAAAAAGCCTGCATATCATTGATTAATTATTCGATGGTTGTCAACTTGAAACCTCGCGGTCGTATCTTTACTAAACGAGGCCTCAGGCAAGGTGGTCCACTTTCTCCTTTCCTATTCATCATCTCCATGGACTACCTTTCATGTCTATTAAACGACACGATAGATAAGAACATTATAGAAGGTTTTGATACCTCCGATATTATCAATGGCAACCACCAAAAAGTCAAGGTATCTAATTTACTGTTTGTCGATGATATCTTACTTTTTATGAAGTATAATGACTAGGAAAATATGCAAATTTACTCAGAATTCTTCAAGCATAAAAGAAGGCATCATGATTATCTATAAATGTAAATAAATTATCACTCTCAAGAATCAATTTGTCGACTTTCGAGTTATTATTATTATTATATATATATGTAAATAAATCATCACTTTCAATCATCACTCTCGAGGGTCCCTGAAGAACAAATCTTTTTGGACTCATATTGAAGACAACGTTCATCAGAAGCTTTCATCTTGTCAATTTAAATATTTGATCAAAGGATGGAGATTGACAATGATTGAATATTTCTTTAACGGCTTACCTACATATATGTTCTCTATTTTTAAATCTCCTAGCCCCATTTATAAATCTATTGAAAAGTTGTTTCAAAATTTCTTATGGGAAGGCGTTGATTTAAAGGAATATTGTTTCTCGTTACAAGAACGATGGTGGTCTCGGTATTGGCAATCTTCAAAATCAAAATATTGTGCTTCTTGGAAAGTGGATATGGAGGTTCTTTGTGGATAAAAATTCTTTATGGAGATCTCTTATTGCGGCATTATATGTCAATGATTTTCCAGGTTCCTTGCCATCTGTGAGCCATTGTACTAGCGC
This sequence comes from Sicyos edulis, assembly GCA_036507275.1. NCBI lineage: Eukaryota > Viridiplantae > Streptophyta > Magnoliopsida > Cucurbitales > Cucurbitaceae > Sicyos > Sicyos edulis. The sequence continues at coordinate 4,958,922 of CM071856.1, read as the reverse complement.
TAGAGCCCCTTGGTTCTATATTCGTTGCCTCGATGACTTCGTAAAGTCTCATTTTAGTTGGAAGATTGAAATGGTAAAGATACGCTATTTTGGTTCTATAACGAGGCATCATTAGACCTACTATATAGAGCTTTGCCCCGGTTATTTGCTCTCTCTTCTAAGTAGTCAGCCTCTGTCTACAAAGTTTGAGATCCGGCTATGAGTGGTGGTTGGAATATATATTCGAGACACCCCTCTTGGAACGTGAATTTGATATCCTTGCTTCGATATCTCATTATTGGAAAAGACCGCTGACTTCTCCTATTAAGGACCTAGTTCAATGGGATCACGAAAACAATGGAATATGCGCTGTTAAATCTCTTCGTGGCAAGCTCAATTCTAGACAGTAAATCCCTGGTTGATCCATTGTGCCAGCGCTTTGGAATTTAATTATCCCGAAAAAATGCAAAATCTTTCTTTGGTCTCTTTTCTATTGTGGAATTAATACTAGAGAAATATCTAAGAAAAGAAACCGTACCCGATATATTTCTCCCTCTATATGTGTGCTTTGTTGTTCCAATTTTGAATCTTTAAATCATATTTTTTAGTCTTGCCCATACAGTAGAGCCATATGTGAGAAATTGTTCCCCTTCAACATATCTTTGAGAGATCTTATCAACAAGGGTGCCTCGATTACTCCTTCCTTCACTACAAGGATTATGGTGACAAACCTCTTTTATGGTACATTTGGATTGAAAGAAACACTAGGATCTTCACCGACACAAAAAACCAGCGGAAGTTTTTTGGGAGGACAAAATTACTAACGTGGCAATGTGGTGCAAAAAATCGACTCTTTTCCATGACTATGCAACTGCCACCATTTCTTTAAGCTGGAGAGCTTTCATCCCTTGATGTCGGTTGTTTCTTTCCCTTTTTACTTTGATTTTGTTCAGTTGCTGCTCCTTGTAGCTTCATTGTTTGTGTTTGCTTCTCTAGTTTTGTTTAATTTTCATTCTACTCTTCTTAGTTGCTCTTTCGTTTGCTCTCACAGACTGCTTTATTGTTCTTCTGGTGACTCTCGTATGCTTCTTGCGTACTCTTGGAAATGATATTGTTTCTTCTTCCAAAATTTTTAATAGACGAGCACTAGGCACAAATTCTAGATGCAATTAAGGGTGTGAAACCTCCAGTCTCGTTAAATGAAACACTGTGTGGTACTAAAAATAATTCTAGTAAGTGGATTATAGATACTTGCACATTAAGTCACATGTCTGATAATATTTCATTGTTTTTAATTTATATGAAATATCATCGCCCGTTGAGATTTTCCTAATAAGAGCACTACGATTTCAAAAGAAGGAAAACTGCATTAAGTGATAGTTTCATTTTGAAAAATGTATTATATTTTCACTCTAACTTGCAATTTTTTGTCTACATCTCAAATTTTGGAACAACAAAAATATATTATTTTTTTTCACAAAGAAGCTATGTTTAATTCAGGACCACAATTTAGGAACTTGATTGAAGCGATAGTGTAGTTTAATGGAGTCTATTTCTTCGGCCGGTTCGCTTTTTGACAAATAAAGTGGTAGTTATAGATATAAGCATGTTGTGACATAGATGTTTAGGTCATCCTTTGACGAAGGCAAATTTGTTTTTCTAACTAGAGGAGCCTCTTGTAGTACAAGTTGTGACTTTGATTGTCCAGTTTGTTTTATGGGTAAAAAAACCTCATAATTCTATTCCTTTAAGTACAAATAAAGTACTTGGTGCATTGATCTTATTTATTGTGACATTTGGGGTCCAAATAATGTTTTTTCTAGTTGTGGTGCATGTTTTGTTTTTCTAACCGTTGTTGATGAATATATTCTCGTGCTACTTAGATGCATTTAATGATTAGAAAGTTTGAAACTGCCAAACTAATTTAAGATTTTTGTGTTTATGGTTGAAAATCAATTTGAAAAAAAATGGTTGAAAATCAATATGATAAAAAATTATATATAGTGAGTTATCAAAAATGAAAATGATCTAGAATTTTTTAGTTTGAAGTTTTTTTTTTTTTTGCAATTAAGGGAATTTTTAAACAGGCACCTCGATAATGGTTCGCTAAGTTATCTATTGCTTTAAAATTTTATGTTTTTACACAATCTTATGTTAACTATTCATAGTTCAGTTATACTCGAGGTAATGTATCCCTTCATATACTTGTGTATGTTGATGACTTGATCATAGAAAATTCGTCACATTATGCGATTCCAAAGTTTTGAAGTAGTTTTTGGGCATTGAGGTAGGTTGAAGTCAAAAAGGTATATTTCTTTATCAACGTAAATACACTTTGGGTATTTTGATTAAAATTGGTATGCTCAGTTATAAGTCTATTGACACACCTATGAAGTAGAATCATTTACTTGCTCGGGTTGGAGGGGGGGGGGGGTTGCCATATCTGCGCCCATATCAATACGTTGCTTAGTTGGTCTTGTTTATTTGTTTGTAACTCATCTTGAACTAAGTTATTCAGTTTATACTCTTTCACAGTTCTTGAATGTTTCAAAAATTCAACATTGGGATGCAGCTCTATGGGTATTGGGCTACTATAAGGGGGCTTCAAGTCTACATATTTTGTAACGGTCTATGAGTGAGGTGAGATAGACTGCTTTTTGTGATAATCATTGAGGGCTTGTCCATTTACTCGTCTTTTAGGGTCTAGATACGTGGTTTTTCTCTTGGTTCTCCAATCTCATGTAAAACTAAGAAACATGTGATTGTGTCTCGTTTGTCTTTTGAATTTGAGTATTGTGCAATGACTATTGCTACTGTGAAATAAATTGGTTGAAATCATTATTAGTTTCTCTGGGTGTTTTACATCCTTAGCCTGTGAAATTATTTTGTGATAGTGAATCCGCTCTTCATATTGTTAATAATCTTGTATTTCATGTACGTACTAAATATATTGATGCAAATTTTCATTTTGATCGTGATGAGTTGTTCATAGGAAATCTTACTACTCAATATGATCCCCTCAGACACTAGTTGGCTGATATGTTTACAAAAGAGCTTGGAAAACAACAATTAGATTTTTACTTGGCAAATTAGGTATTTGTGATTTACATGCTCCAACACAATGGGTAGTACTAAGAACTGTAAAAGGATTTATAAATATAATTCCTAATTTTTCTAGATTTTATCTATTTTCTGGATTTATTATATTAGAATATTTTCTTGGGTTTTTATTTTTTTATTTTTTGAAGTACTATAAGTAGTCATGAAATACAAGGGAAAAGGAAGATGATTTTGTCACTATTGCTTCCAATTTTAACATTAACATACCTCATAAAGAGGAGTGAAAAAAGAAAAAAAAAAGAGATAGGGAAATGCTTATGCCAAGCTCGCAAACTTAAAATTTACATTATAGTTCAAGAATTAATATCATACAAGGACAATAATAATGATAGGAAGGACCAAACAAAGGAAAAAAATGATGTACCAATGATAGAGTGGGCATGATTCATGAGAATGGGGCAACGACCATTGCATTATTTTACTTTAAAACAAAGCAAGTGGGTGAACATGTGACTTTGATATGTCTCTCTCACTATATAAATATAAATAAGAGTATGTGACTTTGATTTATGTTTGTTTCGAGTATCTTGTAACACATTTTCTTTTAAATTATTTTTATATCTTACCTTTTTTATAAAAAAGGTGGTGCAACTTGTAAAACGTCGATAACGGCATATGTTAGTGTATCTTATTTTATTTTATGGGTCAAATAGGGAAATAGCTACTTTTAGAGAAAATAATTATTGAATGTCTAGATTTTAAGAGGATTTAAATTATTGTCTAAATCTAAAAATCTAGAATTAATTAATCAATTAAATATATTGTAATTGACCATTATACCCTTTTCAATTTATTAGATTATTTATTTATTAATTCATTATATTCTCAATTCTAAATTCACTATAACTAAAAAAAAGAAACAAAATCTAAACCAAAACCATCCAAATCAAAACGTAAAAAATCTATGGATAAACAACAATTTTTAAAATATTAACTTTATAAAAACAATTTTAAAAATATACATTTTTTTAAAATATCAGCATTAACCTTACAAAATAAAAAATAAAAAATTTCGTCATTAACCTTACATCCATTCTCGTACTCATACAAACCGTCAGATTTCGTCGAAGACAATCGAGAGGTAGACGTTGGTAGGTTGTACATGACTGGACCTTCGCTGATGAGTGAACTCTACAATATGGACTTCTTCTATATGTTTTGATCAACGACTTGTAGTGTGAGAGTGGTTTGTGCTTAATCTTCATATTGTGGCACTTCGGCTCTCTACATCTCCAAATTGTGGCAGTTTGGCTCTCTACATCTCCAAACTGTTAGAGTTCGACTCTCTACATACCCAAACTGTGACCGTTCGGATCTCTACATATTCAAATTATAGCAGCTCGGCTGTGACAGTTCTACATCTCCAAACTGTGATAGTTCGGATCTCTACATCTTCAAATTATAGTTGCTCGGCTCTCTACATATTCATACTTTGTTAGTTCGACTCTCTACATATTCAAACTGTGTCAGTTCAATTCTCTACATCTTCAAACTAAGTCAGTTCGGCTCCTGTACATCTTCAAACTTTGGCAGCTCGGCTCTTTACATCTTCAAACATTGGCAACTCGACTCTCTTCATCTTTGAATCTTTTAGTGCCACCTCAATTGGTAAATCTCACTCAAAAGTCAGCCTGCTCTAAAAAATATCAAATTCTTCTTTTTTGGTAGAGTCATTAACAACCCCAACCAATGCAAAAAAAACCGCACAACCTCAAATTTAGGGAAACTTTTTCCATATTTGCGTAGAATAGAAACACATGTGGGTTGTGGAATGGAAAAGAAAAGGAGAAAATTTATTATCATCGATATAAAATTTGGATCAGTAGCTTGTTGGATGAGGGGGTTGTTGCAACTTTTGATGGATGGAATCCTACCGTGAATGTTGAATTGCAAAAGCACGATGAACACGATCGCATTGCAGTGTATGAGCAACAATTTTATTGAGAATTATGATAGAGCAAATTGGAAATGTGAAAGAATTTATTGATGGAATTCTGTAGGTGGTTAGGTTATATATTTTTAAATTATGATATCTTTTGTAATCTCACAATAAAACATAATCTATTATATTGTGTTTAAAAGAAGTAGAGATTATATTATTTTTTAAAATACCTAAAACGTAATATGTTATATTGTATTTAAAAAGAGTGGAGATTATATATATTTTTCAAATACCAAAAATTAGAATATATAATCGGATTTGGTTTGTTTATAAAAATAAAAAATAAAACAATAGATTTGGTGGAATTTAGTTGTGGGGAACAAATCCTACTCCTCAAAATTTGGGAGTATATATATATATACTTTTATTTTTTAAATTCTAATAATAAAATTGACTTTAAGTAAATATCAAAAGGGTATTTAGGAGAAGAGAATTTTCTCTCACCTACACAAAATTTGAGGTAGACACGAATTTAAAGTTTTTAAAATTAGAGACATCTCATGATTTATTTCTAAAAAAGTAGTTATATACTACTAATACCCTTATTTTATTTTATTTTGAGTATATATTGGGGAGGAGAATAAATACTGATTTTCGGCTCAAACTTGTAACGGTGGTGTTGAACTGGTTTACAACCAAATAATGAAACCATTGCTTGACCCATTTGATATACTTATTATTTTTATTGATAGTGATGTTTTACATATTTATTTTATTTGTTATTGGGCATTTCGAAAATAATATGGTACTACGGTGTTGTTGTGTGTATTGATAATGTATGTATTGACTATTGTTTCATTTGAGTATTTTATTGTTGATTCAAATGTAGTAACTCTGTATTATTCTTAATTTTAGTTAATTTATAGTATTGGTATTTGTTTTGACAATTTGAGACATCGGTTTAGGGTGGAAACGAAAAATTAAAGATGTGCACCGTAAGTGTTTGTTGGTTGTATTATTAAGATTAGACCTAAGTATTTTTAGTGTATCTTCTGCATTTTTTTGTATAGGTACATGGTAAAATATGTTATTTCGGAGTATTTCGATAATAATACATTTTTATTAGAAACTTTGATGTTGGTATATGTATTATTGTTAATCTATATAAATAGTATTTTTAAAGTTTGTTGGGTATTATATGTTGTTACCGAATATTCCAAAAATCATTATGATTTTATTGAATTTCTACTGTTGAATGTGTGTATTATAAAAGTTTTTTTTTTTCTATTGTATTGTTAGTATTATTCTATATTAATTTAAATGCGTTGATATTTTATATCAGTAGTTTTAAACTAGTGATTCTCAATACCATTCAAATATATTAAGATTTTCTCCCTATTTGCTTGGATCTATATATGTACACACTCACACACAACATACATGTGATGTAAAGTGAGTATTAATCTTGGATTTTGCTTATATTATATAAGGAAGAGTTAAAAATAAATTACTTAGAAAGTACTACCCTTGTTATTTCCTATATGCTAAAGTTTAAGATTACTTTTGTCATTACAAACTTTATTAATTATATACCGAGGGTCAGTGACGCAGTTGGTTATCTTGTTTGGTGTTAATCTATTTCAATTCCACGGTCACGAGTTTGAGTCCAGAAATCGGTATTTGTCTCTCATATTATTTGAGAGTAGTTGTGCTCTCTATGTAGGGTTTGTTGGTCCCCTTCCCCTACTATGTACTCAAAAAAAAAACTTTATTAATTATATTGAAAATGCTATTATCTCATAAAGTCAAAGTGTTTTGGAGTGACGATGGGTGAATATGTGAACAAACAACTCAAATCCTTGTTTTTTATTAGGAATTATCATCAAAGTTATGCTAATACACTCTAAACAAAATAGTCTTGCTGAACAGAAACACAAACATATCACTCAAATTGTCATTTCTTTACTTTTGTAATCTAAAGTTCCTTTACAACTTTGATTTTATGTTATATCTACTACGTTAATTCTAAGTAACTGACTTCCTACTCATGTTTCACGAAATCAAGCACCATATGAACTAGAACTACTTTTCGCCAACAATGCGATTACTCACAGCTTTGATAATTGGTTGTTGTTGCTATCCTTTACTTAGACTTTATACATCTCACAAGTTAATTTAAACCACACACACCTTATGTCTTTTTGGGCTATCCATTAGGATATGAGGGATACCTTTGCTTTGATCCTCCTCAAGAAAAGTTATATGTTTTTAGGAATGGGGTGGTTGATGAAATGAACGATCCTTTTTCAATAACTTCTTTTCGACAACAACCTTCTACCCTATCACACTGTGTAAATTGATGTTCTTAACCGCATTGTTATCTTACTTTTAACTTGCACTCAGTCTTAGCTCAACATGCTGATGTTATGCGATATTACTAGTTTATTTACCCTTAAATGCAATTTGATACTTCCAATTCTAATGAAATGTGGTGGGTTAAAGGCCTCATTAGCGCTTTTATTTAGAGCTATTAATTGTGTTAGCTAATCAGCCTGCATATTTGCTATCTATACCTTATCCCATTCATCGACCTCTTCTAAACAAATAAAAGAACCGCAACGAGAAGTTGGGTTTGCCATAAATCATTGGTTGCAGAAGTAATCTTTAGAATTAGGAAAGCATGAAATCCAACTTACCATTATCACATGATCATAATCATTCGCATTCGTAATTTCTACCTATGCCTATTTATTTCTCGCACTGTAAAATCATAACAAACACCAATCCAACATCCATTGTCTATATTTAAGTAAAAATCTTAGGTTAGTGAGATTAATTCTAGATATCAATCCCCATGGAGAACGATAAAATAATAACTTATCACTTGCTTCAATTTCGACTGCGTATACTTGTGTATAATGCAATTCAAGTCATAGGACCTTAACAATAAGTCTAAGCTTAAGAATTAATTAATTGAATATATATCACAGCTGAACCGCATTAGGGAATCTATATTTTTTTTTCCTTTAACACTCCTCTTTAAGTTAGAGCATGAATGTTAATGATATTAAACTTATTGCGGAGGTAGCATATATACCTCCTCAATCAAGTCACCATGGAGAAACGTATTTTACACATCCATTAGATGTAAAGACCAATTACGTACTACAGGTATTGCGAGTATGCAACGAACTGTAGTTAATTTTGAAATAGAAGCAAATGTATCTTTGTAATCAATCTCTTTACGTTGGTTGAATCCTTTTGCAACAAGGTGTGCTTTGTGGCGGTGAATTGTACCATCAGTGTGATATTTAGTTTTAAAGATCTATTCGCAGCCGATAAGACATTGACGAGGGGGTAAAAGGACTACAGATCACCAAGTGTTATTGTCCTACAACGCTTTAATATCATAATTCATAGCTTCAACCCATTTCAAATCACGGAGAACTTGTTCATAAGTAGAAGGTTCAACGAAGCGAGATATGATATTCACAAATAAACTGTATTTATTAGATAATCCAGTGTAAGAGACATAATGATTCCATAGATAACGAGTACTAGACGAGGATATAGAGGAGGTTTCAGTTTTCCTATTGTGCTCTTAACTTTGTCTAACCATATCAGAACAAATAAATGGTCATGCTTCAGACTTGCATGATATTAGAAGATCTAGGCGGGCCATATTGACTATTATACTAGTGCGAACTGCGCTGTGGTGGGTTGTTATCATAAGACTGTTAACCTTGCTGTTGATGAGGAACATACCTATCATGGCACATATTAGCAGTGTGGCCTAAGACAAAGTTAAAAGCACAATAGGAAAATAGGGTTTTGTATCTCTTAATCTCCAATAATATAAATAATACAGAGAATATTCAAGATCTCAACCACAGATGATTATAGAAGACTACATTTAATTTAACAATAATAATAGAATCTAACCTATACCTTCGCATGGTTGGGTTGGGTATTTGAGAAGGGTTTGATATAATTGATGTTGTAATATGAGTGTTTAGTCTCTATGGAAGTGGATGAGGATGATGGATCAATAGAGTGATACTGTAATGGTTAAAGGATTAGGTGTGTGGTCAGATGGAGATGAAGGTGTAGTTGTAGAAGGTTTAGGTACATGTGGAGTACGATTTTGTTCTAAAAAAAGTGTGGAAGGGTCAAAGTCTAGAGGACGAAATTTGGTTATAAAGAATAGGTAAAATGAGAATTCATCTTGGTTTTCTTTTTGAAGTTTCCTTAAAGAAAATATATTCTCATGAAAAAGGATATCGCAAGAAGTGAAAAACTTTTAGTGTTCAAGATCATAAACACAATGTTGAGATATGTCTTGAACTATTTACTGCCCTACGATTACTTAGTCGGGGGTCTCGTTGTCCGGTTTCTGTTTTCGTATATAGGCTTTTATGTAATTGGGTCTTATCTGTAATAGGATTTAATAAGAGTATACTATATAAACTCTAATTAAATCTCATCCCCTATGATTGACATATGTATTTTCATCATCTCCTTAATAAAATGTTCCCCTCTGCTCGTGGAGTAGCTAACACACTCTTAGTGAACCACGTAAATTCTATGTTCTTCTCTTTAAATTTTGTATTTGCGATTGCTTGTTGGTTGCCATTTTCATAATTCACAATAAACGTATTTACTAAGAGGATATCTCATGAAAATGCAGTGCAAAAAAATCAAATTTATTATTGGAATAAAATTTGTAACATAACATAAGAAACCAAAAATGGTTGCGTTTTGTGTACGAATCCATAGGGAAATTGAGTTACAAGAAGAGGTGTGGATACATGATTAATAAGGTAACACGCTGTTTGGATAGGTTCTCCTAAAAATTTTAATGGAAGATTATCTTAAAATCATAATTCTAAAGCAACATTCAAAAGATGATGATGTTTGCGCTCGACAACTTTATTTTGTTGTGGGGTGTGGGCACAGGCGTGTTGAAAACCGGTTCCATGTTCATCGAGAAAAGTATGCATTGATGTGAAGTCATCATCATAAGATGTACGCACGTAAATCGATTAAAATTATCGACAATGGCTAGAAAATAAGGGGCACAAGAAAGTGAGATTTTTGCTAATTTGTACAGGTTGAATGCCCACACTAGGATCCATCTTTCTACTTCGCGGGCAGGTCTTAGACGAGATGTTCGAAACCATTTGGGGAATCGATGTGGTCTTGAATTTTGCCTTTACCAAACTCCACGGATTGAAGGTTTGAAAATTTAGAAGTGGCCTCAAATTGCTTGGTGGTTATTCAACAAATAAAAAACAACGAATGGCCTTTCATTGGTGTCCATGGAAAATTAATCGAATGGCACCTTCTTTGGCTTCGATGGCGGCCGACGCCATCGAAGAACTTTTTCAGACCGAAGGTTGTGCGACAGATGTTTTGTATTTATACCAACCGAAGCTAGTTGTGCCGAACTTAATTGTCCATGAGAGTTCTTCTTTAATGTAATTATTGTTTCCTCTCTTCAAAAAAAAAAAAAATTATTTGATTTTAGATTGATATTATAAATATATGGATCGGCCCCTCCAAGGTTCACATCAATCTTTCGTATAATAGTTTGTAACCTTTCTTGTAAACTCTTGAGAGTTATCTTGTTTTTTAATTTTCCGTTACGTATTGAATTTTTTTTAACATGCTTCAATTGAAAATCGCAAATTATTTGAATATGGTTGTTCAACTCAATACGCAATTCACAAATAAACGTTCATCATCCAAAAGGTGGCAGAGATTGTCATAAAATCCAAGAAGGAAATTCTTATAACTTTATGGATAAGAAAGGGTTTGGGCGATAAGTTGGTTTGAAGAGTCTCGTTTAAACTAGATTTTTGTAGAGTTGCAGCAAAAAAAAAATGGTTTGGGCGTGTTTTTTTTTGTAGAGGAATTAGAAACTATAGATTATTTGAATTTGGATTTGAAATAAAGAATTATATTAAATAGTTAAAAATGAGTGATCAGGAATAAATAGTTAAAAATGAGTTATTTTAAGTAGTTAAAATCAATAATTACAAATAAGTAATTAAAAATAAATGATTATTTTAAATAGTTAAAAGTGACGAATTATTTCAATTAGTAGTTCCAAATTTTCATTTGAATGTAATTTTTAAGAAGTAATTAGTAAATATTCATGATCCTCCATAAATTTAATAGACAAACACCCCTAGTGTATTCTTTTATTAAATAATACTTGAGGTAAAATGATTTGAATTCACAATCTATTACATATGATGAGTTTATATGGTGTACTTTAATACATGATAATCTAATCTCTAGCCATGACTTCGTGTAGTTGGATGGATAATCGAACTACGTTAAATTTTATTTGTTCTTTATTTTATATTTTTGCATGATATTTTTATAACCATACATGTTAGCCTATTTTGTAGATCGTTAATATTCCAACAAGACAGATTAAATAAATTGGCAATTTGGTCCTTTCAATTTTTTACTTGCATTAAAATACAACCTTATATAATGCATAAAAAAACAACCTTATATAGAATACTATTTTTAGAATCCAGAGGTTAAGAATTATTTTATGTTCTTTGGTTTTTTTTTTTACTTTAATTGTTTTTTAGTTTCTAAATATTGTACAATAATTTTCTCAAGTAGGCAAGATGGTACAATAATTTAAAGTAGGAACACAAATATTTGTCTTTTATCATTATCATTAGAAAAGAAAATATTGCAGTTCTGGCTTTGAGGATGGATAAGAAATCTAGGGGCCACCGAATGGGTCAGTGGTGCAATGGTTTTAGTGTTTGGTTGTAAATTAGTTCAATACCAACGTCACAGGTTCGAGCCCGATAATCGGTATTTGTCCCCCTCCCCCGGCCAATTTTTTTTTCTAAGAATTAAACATTATAAAAATTTAAGCACGTTGGACTCTTTTATTTATGTGGAGATGAATATAACGAATAGAGTATATAAGAGGTTACGTGTTTTGAAATTCCCCCATAGTGAGATTCGAAAAATAAAATAGGGAAATTGTACTCAATATATAGTATAGTTAATATTTATTATATTGTATAATTTAAAGTACTAATATAGTATTTTATATTATTAATATATTATTATGCATTAATAATATAATATTATATGTTATCAATATAATAATATAGTATTATGTATTAATTATATTGTATAATTTGTATAGGGTATGACTATAATTGTTAATTTTTTTTTCTAGTATCGTTACTTTATCAATTTGACTTACTCCTCAAAATGCCACATAAAACTATTTGATTTATTTTCTATCACAACTTCTATTTTATTAAATAGCACTTATTGACTTTATTCAAATTTTAAAAATAAAAGAAATTTTGTGTAGTTACTTTATTTTTTTAGTTTGCAAAATTTTATTTGGTCTGAAAACGCATGTAAAAAGTTCGACAAGAAAATTAAAATAATAATAATAAAATAAATAATGGGAAGAATATTTATAGGTTTCATTTTCAAAAACTAAAAAATACATTTTTCTTTCTACTTTTCCAAAACGTGACTTATTTTTGGAAAATCAAAATTAAAAATTACAAGTTTATATTTAACTATTACTAGGAGAAAAAAAAATTATTATTCACAATCATCTAATTTTCAAAGGACGAATTTTCTTTGAGTCAGAAGAGGGTGCACGAAATAGAAAATGAAGTGCGAGCTCAATACTCGATATTTATTCCCTCTCTCAATATGTGCTAAAAAAAGAAAAAAAGACAAACATAAAAATTAATTTTGAGTAGTTCTGTAAAATGGTTTGATGGCATATGTTAATTTCATTGTTTGGTAAGAATTTAATTCATCACCAAAGTTATGAGTACCATTCTAAAAATCGATATTTTATTTCATTTATTTGAAAGTTAATTCACTTTTCTTTCTATGCTACAGTTGAATTGACAAAAGACTACCACAAATTAAAACGATAACAACTCTTCACTATTAGTATTTAAAAACATTTGATTAAAAAAAAAAAATCTCCACACCATTAAATGAGGTTGGCAATTTGTTTTTTGCCTCTCTCAAAACACCAAAAATAATGAAAGGAATTACGAAATTACATGAGTTTTGTGTGGTCAATAGCAATAATTTAATTTGTGTTTTTCAATCATTAAATAGCCCCCCACCCAATTATTAAAAATAATGGAATTGCTTTGTGGTCGTTTTCAAATAAGAAATGATTAAGCATATGTATGGAAAACATGATATTGGAAACACTGAGGGGTTGTTTGTTTGACATATTTAAGTAGGATTTAGTAGGAGGAATTATTAATTCCTTCTAAAAAAATCTACATCCAAACGAGTTTTTATTAACTCTGATTTAGTAGGAGGAATTATTCATTCCTTCTAAAAAAATCTACATCCAAACGAGTTTTTATTAACTCTTTCTCATTTTTACTTTTAAAAATAACTCTCATTTCTAACTATTCATTTTTAATCATTCATTTATAACTATTCAGTCATTTCTAACTACTTATTTTTAATCATTCCTTTCAAATTAATCAAAATAACTCATTTTTAACCATTCATTTTTAATCATTTCTTTTTTAACTACTAAAAATAACTATTCATTTTCAAATCTTCATCCAAAGAAGATTTTGACTTTTAACTTCTCTATACAAAAACTACATCCAAACGAGTTTTTGACACAATTCTCTATTTTTAACTCCTCAACATAACTTCTCAATATAACTCTTTAACTTAAAAACTATCTAAATATGTTAAACAAACAGCCCCTGAGGAATAAGAGGTGTAGAACAGATTTATTTTGGTCTAATTTAATAACCATGTAATTTTTTAAGTTTTGAAAACTAAACCTTTGCCTTTGTTTGTCATAATGATTTTTACGAAATATAATTGATAGATTTAGTGTTAAAATATTATTAGATATTTCTTAACATTTGTTAGATATTTTTTTGAATTTGTTTGGGATTATCTGGATTTGATATTTTTCACTATTTATATTTTATATAAAGTTAATTGAAAATTTTACGTTTCTCAAATTTTATTGGGAACAGAGCCTTTTAATTTAGAGATGGTTGGTTTGGGATTCGTGTACAGCAGTTTGAAATTTGAATTCACTGGTTTATGTGTACTATCAATAGGAGTCGTTGTGTTGGATTTTTGCTCAAATATTAGGAAGAAAATTGTCTCACATAAAAAAATTCCAATGAATAAGATAGGTTTATGAATCAGAAAGATTCAAGAAATCGAAATTTAAATCTCCATTTGATAATCATTTTATTTTTAGTTTTTAGTCTTTTTAATTTAAGACTACAACAACTATTTTTTCGTATGTTTTTTCTTACTTGGATGCCTGCATATTACCTATATCTTTAAAAACTAAATCAAAATTTGGAAACAAAAAGAAAGTAGCTTCCAAATGTTTGTTTTTGTCTTTGAAATTTCGTTAATATTCACATACTTTTTTAAGAAAAGATGAATTTATTATAGGAAAGATGGAGCATATTGAAGGAAACTTGAGTAAAAATAAGTTTAAATTTCTATTTTTTGGAAAACAGATACTCCATTAGAAGAAAATGGCCAGCAAGAAGCAGGCAAAAAGGAACCTCAGTACACACAGACAATTACATGAATGAAAGCGTAAGGCTATACTTTGTACAAAATAATTTCTAAAGAATTTTGATTTAAGGCACCATTCAGCTGTAGAAAAAGTGATTTTGTCCCACAATTGCGAAGGGGAATTATGCTTGTAACCAGTTTAAAAAATACGACAATTTCTTTCATTCCATATGCACCATAAAATGGCTCCTTTAAGGTTCATGATGAGCTCATTTCTTTTAGAGTTTGCCAAAAAAAAAAAAAAACAGACCAAAATGAGTCAAGATCTGTGTAATCAGTAGAAGTAGGTTGGCTTTGCAGTGGGAGATTGATCCAAAGAGAGCTTGTAAAAGAACAATAAACAAAGATATGTTCCATGGATTCCACATTTGAAAAACAAAGCAGGCAGATGGAGGGATTAAGACAGGAATTTGGGTGACGTCGTTGAATTATCTCCCCAGTATTTATTCCTTTGTGAATAATAGTCCAGAGATGAATTTTAACTTTTTTAGCAATGGATGAAGACCAAAACTTGGAATTAGTTGTAAGAGGAACTGTTAGAGTAACCTCATTCAGAATCCTTTTTATAGATTTGCTGAAAATCCAGCATCAGGGTCTGGAATCCATACAATCTCATCCTCAATGCCATCTTCACGAGTAGGCCAAGATTGAGATATAACATGCCATCTCAAATGCTCTCTTTCAAGGAGAGGTCTACGGAAAAACCCACCCCAATTGTGATCATCAACATCCCAAGCATCCATCACAAACAAATTGATGTTGTCACTGATAGCCTTGAATCTGGGATACAAATTGCCAATAACAAAATTTCCAGCCCACTTATCAAGCCAAAAACGAATCGACT
The DNA here is from genome assembly GCA_036507275.1 of Sicyos edulis. NCBI lineage: Eukaryota > Viridiplantae > Streptophyta > Magnoliopsida > Cucurbitales > Cucurbitaceae > Sicyos > Sicyos edulis. Next base: position 4,943,494 of record CM071856.1, on the reverse strand, counting down.
TGCCATTGTTCAATTTCCATTGCATATAGGGGTCAATCACATGTAGCAATCTATAAATCGAATGCCAAGGAGATCTTTGGCTACCATATTTACAATATGAAGGATAACGACTATCATTGACAGTTCTATATTTGGCCTCAATAAGCCGAACCCAAAAAGAATTATGGATGTGGGTGAATCTCCATAACCACTTACTGAGTAAAGAAACGTTCGAGTTGTGAATCTTAGATATGCCAAGCCCACCATTCACCTTCAAATGAGTGACTATATCCCAGCGAACTAGGTTTGAGCCACCTTGACTGTCAATACCTTTCCACAAGAAAGTTCTCATGATTTTCTCAATATCTTTGCATATGGATATTGGGGCTTTAAAGACAGACAACATGTATGTGGGAAGATGATCCAAAACCGATTGCACTAGAGTTAGCCTACCTCCTTTCGATAAGTATGCATATTGCCAACGATCAAGTCTTGACTGAATTTTAGCAACAGTAGAATCCCAAAAAGGCTGAGAGTTAGGGTTCCCTCCCAATGGCATACCCAAGTAGGAGATTGGAAGCTGCATGTGGGCACATCCCCAAATATCAATAATATAGGCCAAGAGGTCATCGAGGACCTTGATTCCTGATATGGAGAACTTCTGAATGTTCACTTTCAAACCCGAGGCCAACTCAAAACATTTAACAATCGTAAACAAGTTTCTCACTTTGATAGGGTCAGCATCCGAAAAAATAAGAACATCGTCAGCAAACATGAGATGAGTAATTTGCATATCAGAGTTTGGGAAACAACAACCTTTAATCTTGTCATTAAGTTGAGCATCCTGAAGCATATGAGATAAATAATCAATAGTAATGACAAAAAGAAAGGGAGATAAGGGGTCACCTTGCCTGATACCCCGAGATGCTTGGATATGACCTCCAGGTTTACCATTAACAACAATCGAGAAAATAACTGAGGAGATACAAGCTTTAATCCAATCAATCCACATTTTAGGGAAACCTTTAAAGGCAAGTACCTTGAGCAAAAAGGCCCAATTAAGTTTGTCAAAAGCTTTTTCGATGTCAAGTTTTATGATTATACTTTTTTTTTTAGAGCAACGCTAGTAATCGACCACTTCGTTAGCCATAAGAACAGCATCAGTAATCTGATGGCTCTTGACAAAAGCACTCTGCATAATATTAACAGTGTCGGGGAGAACCACTTTTAAACGGTTAGCTAAAACTTTGGCAATAAGTTTATAAATACTAGTGGTAAGGTTGATCGGATGAAACTCACCAACTCTGATAGCTTTAGCTGTTTTGGGAATCAAAACTATATAATTCTCATCAACAGCGCGATTGATGATACCATTTTGAAAAAAGTCTTGGAACACTGCCATAATGTCATTCTGAATTGTGTTCCAATGCTTTTTTTAGAAATTCCATCATGAAGCCATCAGGGCCGGGCGACTTATTACAACCAAGACTCCAAAGACAAGGTTCAACTTCAGCAAGTGAAAAATGAGTACATAAGTCCTGAGCTTGCACAGTAGAAATAGGTTGCCAGTCAAGATTTGCTATGATCCACCCAAAGTTTTTTCTTCCATAATAAATCTTTGAAAAGTGTTGAATAAATTCAGATGCAATAACATGATTAGTAGTGCAACTAATATCAAAAGCATTGACAACTTTGGATATGAAACTGGATCGTTTTCTGGCAGAACAGACTTTATGGAAATACGAAGTATTTTCATCACCATCCATAATCCAACTTCTCTTGCACTATTGCCTCCATTTTCTATTTTCAGACAATGTCAACTCCATAAGTTCAGCTTTTAAAGAGATACGATTCAAACTATCGTTGAGGGATAAGTGACCATGCTCTTCAAGATCATCGATGCAGGAAATTTCAAGACGAAGATTTTGTTGATTGGATTTCTCCTTATAATAGCAAGAATGGCCCCAATTTTTACAAATCTTGGCAAAGTTTTTAAGAGTTCTCATAGTTGCGTAACTTGGAAATCCAGAAGATTTAGTAGATATCCACCAATCGCTAACCTGATCATTAAAGTCAGGAGAGGAAAGCCACACATTTTCAAACTTAAAAGGACAAGGTCCCCATTTGAGCTCTCTCGATTCAAGAAGGATAGGGAAGTGGTCGGAAGTGGACCTTGGAAGTCTTCTAACATGATGGGTATCGAATTTTAGAAGCCAGCTATTCATTGCAAGAAAGCGATCCAATCGAGAGAGAATATGAGAGACTCTCATGTTAGACCAAGTATATGTCCTTCCAATGATTTGAGGCTCCACTAAGCTAGAGCTATTAATAAAACTATTGAAATCACGCATACTTTTCTTAGAGGGCCGGCGAGATGAAGTTTCCTCAGGGCAACAACAAACATTGAAATCGCAACCAAGCAGCCAAACAGGAGAACAAATATCTTTGATACCATGAAGCTCATTCCAAAATAAGTTTCTATTTCGACATTTAGCAGGCCCGTAAATTCCAGAACACCACCATGTGCGATGAATCATGAAGATTTAAGCAGCTTGAGAGCGAGAAAGAGCCCTTTAATACATCAGAAGCAATAAGAGATAATTGATCCCACATGATAAGAATACCACCAGTAGAGTTCTGATCCTCTAACGAAACCCAAGAAATACTAATAGAGCTCTATAATGCTTTGATAAGCAGTGAGTGTAGAGGGGAGTTGAGCTTAGATTCAGTTATGATAACCACATCAGGAGCAATCTTTTCAATTTCACACTTAATAACAGACTGTGGTTTAAAAGAAAGTGTGTGCTACGAATACTATAAAACGAGCAGGTGACTTTGGTTTCAAAGCATTCCAGTCAGAAGCACTTAAGCTTGGTGTATTGACTCTAGTTAAATTGTTTTTGTATTCTCTTGTGAAGAGTGAGGAGCAAAGAGTAGGAGTAGTGTAAGTTTTAAAGAGAGTGTTTATGTAATTGAGGTCTCGGGGGGAGAATTCGATGTGATTGTAACAATTTTTTCACCTAGTGAAAGTTCTACATGTGCATAGATTTTTTCTCCGATTTGAGAGTTTTTCCATAAATTCTTGTGTTCCTTTTTTTTTTCCTTTTAATTTCTCTATTTTATTTTTGCTTATTTCTGTAGTATTTAAGGATACGTTTTCCCAACAATTGATAAGGATGCAACCCTAACCAAATCTCCATATTGGTATGATATTGTCTACTTTAGGTAGACATTTTCATGATTTTGCTTTTGGTTTCAACAAAAAGGCCCCGTGCCAATGGGGATTGTTGTCATCACTATATACTCATGATCTTGCATTTATCTAACTAATGTAAGATACTTTGTTTCCATTCCAACAAACTCATCTTTTGTGTTCGGCACCAGAGGAATCAATCCTCCACTCAAACAAAGATTGGATCTAGCTGACACTAAGACCAACTCCTCTTCTTTTGAGAGTACATTGTTAGCTAACTCCTCTTATTCACAGAGTAGTCAATATGTCTAGTCTAGGCTCCAAATTTCTTTATTCTACATTTGGACGATTTACTGACATGGTTATGTTTGAGGGCTCTAATACCAAATGATAAGGATGAAAATCCTCTCGAATCTTCACAATTGTACGATATTGTACAATTTGGCATACACCCTCATGATTTTGCTTTTGGTTTCATCAAAAAGATCTCATACCAACGGAGATTATTGTCATCACTTATATACCTATGATCTCCTCCTTAGCTAACCAAAGTGAAGATCCAATTTTGGCATACATTCTGATGGTTTTGCTTTTGGTTTCATCTAAAAGGTCTCAAACCAATGGAAATTATTGTCATCACTTATACACTTATGATCTCCTCCTTATCTAACCAAGGTGAAATCCTTTGTTTGCATCTCAACACTTTGACAATTCATGAAACCTATTACACGGTATGTGTGGTTAGTAACATGTGTGGCGTTTAGCATCGTGTTTGCAATTTGTTTTAGTTGACGGTGTGATCGACAACAATTGGTGTGTCCCACTTGTGTGTGCCAATGCATAACTCATCTGTGTGATATAAATATGAATCATCCATAAATTGTTTGGTGTTGTTTGACACGATTGACAACAAGTGAGTGGCATCTCTCTGTGCGCATATGCATGCCAATAACATCGTTTTTAAATTAGTCATTTGTAATTTACTTGCTAGTGGAAAAGAGGGTTAAAAATTATAGGATTATATTTTATGTTCAAATATGGTCAGATATTCTCAAGAAATTAGTATTTAAATATTGTTATATATTGTGAAAACATATATTGATTTAATTTATATTATTTAGTTATTTCTTTTAAACTTGAATACTATCATTTATTAGTTGGTTTAATATTTATTTAAGTTAGTTTTTTTTGTCCTATTTTTTTAATTTAAATCAAATTATTTAATTTCTTAATTATTTTTTGTCTAATTTTTAATGATCTAATGATTTAATTATTTTTTTAATGGTAAACTTATGATTTAAATATTTTCTTTACTAAGGTGGTTAATTTTGAATTTAATTTTATTAAAATTATTAAAAATTATAAGTTCATAAATTTGTCAAAGGTTTGATGAGAAATGTTTTGACAATTTTTTCTTAATCTCACATTAAATAACTATGTTTAACTAATTAGTTAATTAATTTTTTGAGAACACATGTTTAATTTTTGTTTGAGAACATTCATCTAATCAAATTTTATATAAAAATACAATAACAGCTTCTAGAATTTCAAATTCAACATGGAGAAAAAATATGGCAAGGAGAAAACATAGAAAAAAAAACATGGAGATTGTGATATGTGATTTTTTTTCCGACTAATTGAAACATGAAACACAAGGTAAAAAATTTCTAAAAAAAAAAAAGAAAAAAGAAATATGAGGTAAAAGTAATCTATTCTCATAATCCTTTTACAAACAACCACATTAATCATCTAATGGGTCAATGATTTTATTGTTTGTTTGTAAATCAGTTCAACACGATACACGGGTTTTATCCCGATAATCAATATTTATCATCTTTCTCTAATATGTATTCAAAAAAAAAAAAAAAACAACCACATTAATCCACCACCACTGCTAAAAATAATAATTAGGATAGGTAAGTTACATATAATTAATCACAAATTCTTTTAGAAAAAGCTTCAATTTAAAGCAAATTTACAACTATTGTATTTTGAAACACCGTAGATTTCTCTCTCCAAAAGGCCATATTTGTAAAGACATCCTCCAAACACAAAAAAAAAAAAAAGAAAGAATCTTATCATTTTGTTCTGGCCAAAGGTACCTACCTAATAATTGGCACCAAAAATCTTAATAAATTTCAAGATACTTTTACATTGTCTATTTTCTATATTACATAAAAATAATTATTATCATTAGAGTAAATTTGATTAAAATTAGAAAATTTATTTTAGGTGACAAATTTATTGTTGTCTACTTTAATTATTCTACTTTCTTTTAGAAATATTCCATCTATAACGGAATTTTGGATGTTTTTTTTTAATATTTTAATTTTTTTCATTTACGGTTTTTTTATTAAAAATTATTTACTGTATTTGTGGAAAATTGTATATGGTACTTATTCAGAATTTTTTGTGTCATCGATTGGAAAATATATACACATAAATATATATACAACTTTTTGCAATACCACAGAATTTCTTCTACAGAATTGCTATTCATAAAATATATATGCATTTTTATTATACATGAAAAATTACCTTAAAATTTAACTTTAAAAAGGATAAAGTTTACCGAATGGATCGGTGGTGCAATTGAACCTAAGACGTCTAAGTCATTAAGTGTACATTAATTGTATATGGTTCAATTTAATTCTTGATTAATAGTGAAGTGATTTGAGTTAAATCAAAAGCCACATTATAAAAACTCTAAAAAGGAGTTATAGGATTTTGTGTGTCAATTACCATTAGACTAAGCAAATATTATAATGTGGAAGGTTTGTTGTCCGTCAATAATGTAAAAAATGTTCGGGATGCAAACAAAGTAACTCATATTAGCTAGATAAGAGGAAAATCATACCTATATAAATGATGAAAACTATTTTTATTGATATGGGACCTTTAGTATACTCGAGAAGAAGAGTTTGATCTGAATCTAAGCTAGACAAATTGAGCAACTGTGTATTTTCACCCATGAAGATATATGTCCAAAGTGAATACTATAATACCAATATAGAGATTCGAGTTGGGTGGTCCTAAAATAAAAGTTCCCAAAATTGCAAATTTTCAAATCATCAATTTGACACAACACTTAGTTGGCAGTACTAATCTCTCTCTTATTTTTCAGCACACAAACAGAATAGCTCCTCTCTCCCACGTTCCCATTGCCAAACAAAGCCATCATTTTTCTCTTTATTTTCGCTCAATTTTAAACATATAAATTTGAGAGTTTGAGGATAATTAAAATCGGAGAGGAAAAAAAGAGAAAATTAAAGGGAAAAAAAAAAAAGAAGAAGGGCTTATGGGATTTGTTGAAGAAAACTTGCCAGCAATGGCGATGTTTGGGCTTCAAGTGTCCTACGCCATAATGGCTCTCATCTCCCGAGCTGCCCTTTTGAAGGGCATGAGCCCTAGAGTCTTTGTTGTTTATAGGCAGGCCATTGCCACTCTTTTTATTGCACCCATTGCATATTTCTCAAGGTTAGTTTTTTATACAATTATTTTTGTTTAATTTTGTTCTTTTTTTGTTTCTGTTTCTATGTGATTTATGGTTTTGGGGATGGCAGGTCCAAATCCAGGAGGGTGTCTTTGGATTTCAAGAGCTTTTCTTTGATCTTTATCACTGCTCTTGTCGGGTACGATCCTTTTTTTTTTTTTTTTTTTGAATTGGAAAATCGGAGTTTTGCTCTCCTATACGCAGGACACCAATAGCCCGTCCCTAAACTCTGCCACCGGAATACTTCGAAGGGTATTTTAGTTTAAGCACTTTTCAGCGGCCTCGAACTAGTAATCTCTCAACAATTCATAAATCTCTCTAACGCTCTATTTTGAAATTTTCATATACTCACTCCGTTTGATAATATTTTTGTTTTTAGTATTTGAAAATTGAACATTTTTTTCTCTCAAATTTTATTGAGAAAATTGAATTCTTAGCAAGATTCCAAACACAAGAGTAACTTTTCAAAATTTCTTGGATCTTGAAAATGTTGGTAAAAAGAAAGTAACAAATCGAATCATTTGTGAAGTCCCGTTTAAAAACTTTTAAAATTAAAAAACTAAATAGGTATAAAATTTCAAATCTTACTTGTCCTTTGGTGAAATTTGAGCAACACAACAATGGTCTTGTTGTTTTCACATGCAACTTTTACTTGTTTTCAAATCTTACTTGTCCTTTGTTGAAATTTGAGCAACACAACAATAAATGAGGAATAATCTTTTTCTGAGATATTTGAACTTTTTTTTTTTCATTTGATGGAAGGATTTGAGTGAGATGTTAGATAAATCCACTAAAAATTTTTAGAATTACAAAAAAGATGAGCCAAGTACCATTTTGTGTATTTTATCTGTATTTTTGTTTTAATTTTATTTTAATTTTTGAGGGTTTGAACAGTGTGACCATGAACCAAAATGCTTACTCTGAGGGAATTTTCTTAGCAACCTCGTCGATGGCGACAGCAATGACGAATCTAATTCCAGCAGTGACGTTTGTGATAGCAATAATTTTTGGGTAAGTTTGGGTTAAGATTATATTATTCCGCATGCATTTTAAACTTTTGAGTTGAATGGTAATTTAACGATCGTAAAAAAGATTTGCAGAATGGAAAGAGTGGGGGTGAGAAGCTTGAGGAGCATGGCAAAAATTGGAGGGACAGTGATTTGTGTTAGTGGGGCCATGTGCATGGCCCTTCTTAGGGGCCCAAAGCTTCTAAATAATACAATACAAGGCTTTGAGGTTAAGTCTACATTATTTGGTTTGGAAAGTGGAAGTGATCAAGCTTGGTTATTGGGTTGCTTGTGTCTCTTTGGAAGCTGTTGTTCTTGGTCAATTTGGTTGATTTTGCAGGTATGTTTTTATTTCATTGGTAAAAAATGAAAAAGAAAAAGAGAAAATGATTCACTTGGATTTTTTAAGGGTGTTTCATTGATTTATTTTAATGGAACTAAATGAGGTTGTTTTGGCTGTGGGATTGTTTTAGAAAAGTAAACTTTTGTTTGGATTTGCATGTTTTGTTTATCTATTGAATTTGGATGATTAAGTTGAATTTTTTTTTTTTTGTATTTTTTTAAATCATTCAATGTTTGAACAAGTTTACATGCATATTAACCAAAACAATTGACACATTTAGTGATGAAGAAATCATTGATGGCTAGAATTGTCGATCAGTTACTTCGACAAATGTCTTTTTGCAATAATAATTTTTAGGTAAGTGGTCATTATAATTTCAACAAAAAAAAAAGTAGGTGGTCCCTATACATTAAACCTATAACCTCCTAATTTCCCCAAGGTTCTCTTTACCACTATTTAATATAAGGGATTTTGCATGTATAATAAAAAAGTAAAAAATATTCCATCAATAGCACAAAATAAAAACTAATTTATTTATAGTAGAAAATTTAAATTGAGTTCTATCACTGATAGAATTCAATGAGTGATAGAGTTCTATCACTGATTGAATGCTATCACTGATTGAATTCTGTTACTAATAGACTCATTTTATTACTAGTTGAGTTCTATAACAGATAAAAAAATTATGTATTACAGATGAATTATTTTAGAAATTGTGCTGCAAATATAATACAAAAGGTAAAATTTGTTGTGGAGTGTAAATTTCCTTTAATAAATGATGGTTGCCTTTTATGATTTATTTATTCTTTATTTGTTTTCTCTACACCAATAAAAATAATGGCTCAATCGATATAAACGTGTTCATGACTAGTTAGTCAAGACTTTGAATCTCCATTTCCCATTGTTGTAGCCCTAAAAAAAGATTTCTTTTGTCCAGTGGGTTATCATTTTTTATTTTTGTTTTGTAAATGGTTGGAGGTTTGGATTAGAAAATTTTAAACTCCATTTTGATTTATGAAAAAAATATGTATAAATACTTCTTTCACATGTCAATTTGTTTTCACTTTACCTACTTTCACAAATTAATGGCCATATAATATGAAATAGGTACCAGTATCAGCCAGCTATCCAGATAATTTATCATTAACAGCATGGATGTGTTTCTTTGCCACAATTCAATCCTTCATTGTTACTATTTTCTTAGAGCCAATCAATATTCAAACATGGACACCACATTCAAGAATTGAAGTTATTTGTTATCTATTTTCTGTAAGTAATTTTGGATTTTATTTTTCCCAAATTTTAGAATTAAAAACAAATATATATGGAATTTAGTTCTAATTGTGCTTGGTTTTTAGGGAATTTTTTGCTCAGGTGTTGCCTTTTTTGTTCAAGCTTGGTGTATTTCAAAAAGAGGCCCTGTGTTTTCTGCTATGTTCAACCCTGCTTGCACCATTGTTACAACTATTTTGGCAGCTTTGTTTCTGGATGAGGAGATTTATACTGGAAGGTAAAATTATATATGTTGTTTTTCATAAAAGGTTTATAATTTAATGGGGATTTTGCATATATAACAAAAAATGGCAAAATATTTGTACCTATAGCACAAAATTAAAAGTAATTCATTTGTAGCAAAAAATTCAAATTGAGTTCTATCACTCACTAGTGATAGATGTCAAGCACTTATGAGTGATAGATGTCTATCACTAGTTATTGATAGTTGTTTAATGTACTATACATTCAATTATTTTAAAAATTGTACTGCAAAACTAATATAAGAAGTAGAATTTGGTGCTTCTCGTAAATTCTCTCATTTATAATTATGTGGAACCAAAAAATGGGTTTACACATTTTCTATCGATAAAAGAAATAACTTAATTGGTTATAGGAATATTCAAGGCTTAAAATATCCAACACAAATGTTTGTTGAACTAAATAAAATGGAACTTTTCTCCTAAATAAGGGATTTTATTTTTATTACTGATAGGTGGCACAATTAATTTATTTTAATTTTCTGTGATTATTATTTGAGAACAGTATTACTCTCTATGTATAGAATTCGTTCGTCACCTCCCTCAATACAACTTAAAAAAAAGATATTTTTTAAAAAAATATTAACGTTTGTCTTTGCCTTTTATATAACTTTTAAAATAAATTGAAGTTTCATAAAATAACTATTTAATTTTAAAAGCTAAGTATTTTTCTTACATTTTTATTTCAACGAGTTTTTTCTTTTGAACAAAAATATAGGATTAATTCTTAACCAGAACTAAAACATTAGAATAACTTAAACAAAAAAAGAAAATGAAAGAGGATTTAATTTATGGTGATCACCTGTCAAAAAATTATTTTTTACATTTTTTTTAGATATCCAAATATATATGCATAACAATAGTTGAAATACGTGTAAACTGGTCTATAACAATCACAAATAAGAAAAGAGTAAAAAATAAAATAAATATATATAATTTTTAAAATAAAAATTCTCAATAACTTAATTAACATAAATGAGTATCTAGATCATGGGTTTGATTAATATCTTACCTCCATTATTTTTTAAGTAAAAAAAAAAAAGTTGAATTGATTTTAAAAATATACATTTTTTAATCTCCATCTTAAAAGACTCTTCTTTCTTTTTTTTTTTCTTTTCTTTTCTCATCCGTTTCATGACCTTTTTCTAGTCTAAAAACGACAAGTTTTTTTTTTTTTTTTTTTTTTTTATAAAAAACGACAAGTTTCAATGTAAAGATTCTTTTATTCACAAGAGTGTTCATTAATTTTCAGCTTGTTGGGGGGCATTGCTGTAATTATTGGATTGTACATTGTTCTTTGGGGAAAAGCACATGACTATGTGAAGGATGAAAGCACAGAAAAGCATAGTGTTGAATCATCCTCTGTTGAGACAAACAGCTCATGTGCAATTATTGTCTTGGAAGAACCTCTCTTGTCTAAACCATGTCATGTGCATCATAGTGACAACTAGGCCAAGAAATTTATCTTTGTAACTCCACGTGGCATTCATGCCCACTACAAAAAGATAAAGTGTAAGCTGTATTTTTGTATTTTTTTTTATTGTTGAACATTTTGTTTTTTTGTTTTTAGTTTAAGGGGAGAAGTTAATTAGAAGCTTAATGAAGTTCTTTTTGTATTTGATTGATCTTGGTTCGGTGTATGGTGTTAGAATTAAATAAAAGTAAAATATTTTGGATACAGTCTTTTCAGGACAGGGAAGTGAAAGTAAATTGTTGTTCAAAATGAAAAAAGAGATAGTTAATTGTGTGTTAGGTGGAAAGAGAAAATAAAAAAATGTATTTAAAAAAAAAAAAATAATTTTTCTATATAATAACTTATAATATTTATTTATTCAAAGAATGTTATTTTAAAATTTATTTAGTTTAATTTATTATTTAAATAAAATTAAATTTAGTACATCTGATCATTAAAATTATCGAATTAAAATAAAATAATTTAAATAATAAAATTTATTATTTGAAATAATAATCAAAATAATTTTATGATAAAAAATTAGGTTTAAAATCCAAAACAAGATGAATTAGAATAAAAAATAATAAAATCATTTTAAAATAAGTAATGATTTAAATACCTTTTAACTTTATTGGAGGGGTTGGATGGTGCCATTCGTTATCTGATTTGGTGTTAATCTATTTCCATTCCACTCGCACGAGTTTAATTCATTGAATCAGTATTTGTAAAGTAAAAAAAAAAAAAAACTTCATTAATTATAAATTTTTAAAGATTTACCGACTACATGCTACCTTGGCCGCATGTAATTATTCTTCTAATATAAATAAATATAATCAAATAAGTTAACATGGATGAGTTGTCAATTAACTTTATTGAAAAAATCTAGGTTTAATATAAATAAATATAATCAAATAAGTTAACATGGATGAGTTGTCAATTAACTTTAAATATGTATAAAATAAAAAATCTAGGTTTGATTCATATTTTGACAATTTACTTTTAAATAAACTAGAATTTTAACACGGCGTTCCACGTGATAATTTTTTAAATAATAAATTATATATATTTAATAAAATATGTTGAGTGCAATAAATAGTAAATATATCATGTTTCCTACATTTTTGCACTAAATTTAAATCATCAAATAATAATTTCAATATAATATTGAATTTTATAACTATTTTTTCACGTTAGTTAAATTTTTTAAAATTCATAATATTTTATTTTGAGCTTAAAAATAATATATGTTATTATTTTAAAAAAACTTAATAAAATTTATCGTATTAAAATTAAATTTTATCTATGATTTTTTAAAAATTGACACTCTTTAGTTTTTTTCGATTTTTTTTTATTAATAGACCAATTATTATTGAATTATAAAATTTATAAGAGTTATATCATTATTATAATTATAAATATAAATAAGCTAAATATATTTATTAGTATACATGTATGAACTTACTTTTAACTTCAAATGATAATTTTATCATTCTTCAAAAAAAAAAAAAAGTCACATGTCCAAGTATGAACAATTAAGCAAGATCCCATAAAAAATTATTGCAACAAAAGAAATTTGTATGAAAGTTAAGGTAAATAATCCAAAAAAAAAAACTAAATTTTTATTATAAAAAAAAGAAAAAGAAACCAATAAGGGTAACCCGAAGCAAAGAGAACGTTTGAGAATTATATATATATATATATATATATATATATATTAATAGTATGAAATCATTGTTACCAAACTTTTGAAACTGAAAAATTCATGCACTTTAGCCTCAGTATTCAAACCTTTTATTCAAGATCTCCGAATCTTTTTTTTAAAGGCAACAATTATGCAAAAAATATCCCTACAAAAATTATTGCAACAAAAGAAAAATTAGATGAAAGTTAAAGATAAATAATCCAACAAAACTAAAATAACTTATTATAAAACAAAACAAAGAAAATTGGAAAATTCAATTTATTATTTTAATTAGAATATAAAATTTCAAATAAAATTTATGAGATTTGATAAAAAATATCTTATTTTCTAGGTTATAAAGATGATGAAAATTTAAATGATATTGAATATATTTTCATTTGATTATTGAAATCTCTTATTTTATAACTTAGTCATAAAATCTATGAGATTTGATAAAATTATGGTTAAAATACCATTTTGATCCCTCAACTTTGGGATTTGTTCCATTTTGGTCCCTCGACTTTCAAATGTCCAATTTTAGTCCCTCAACTTTGTTGTTGGTCCAATTTTGGTCCCTCAACTTTCAAATGTCCAATTTTGGCCCGTCAACTTTGCTATTTGTCCAATTTTGGTCCCTCAACTTTTAAATGTTTTCAAATTTGGTTCTTAGACTATAAAAAAAGTTCAAAAATTGTCCTTTGGTCAAATGAATTTGTTATCACTCCTAAATTATTTTCTCTCTCTTTCATCTTTCATAATTTCTCTCTCTATAAATTTTACCTCTTTTCCCCTCTTTTCTTTTCTTTTTTTCTTCTTTATTTTCTTTCTTTTTCTTTTTTGTTCCATGGTAGACTATGAATTTTAGAAAACAAAAATTGACAAATCAAAGTAGTAAAATTATTATTTAAAAAAATTATCTCATGTTAAATAATTTGATGAGATGGATTGAGGAGAGAATAAGAGAAAAAGAAAAGAAGAGAAGAGGATTAGAGAGGTGGATTTAAGAGAGATAAAATTTTTAGAAGAAGAAATGATGAAAGATGGAAGAGAGAGAAAATAATATAGGAGTGAGAAAAAAAATTTATTTGACGAAAAGACCATTTCTGAACTTTTTTGATAGTCTAGGGACTAAATTTGGACATTTGAAAGTTGAGGGACCAAAATTGGACAAATAGCAAAGTCAAGGGACCAAAATTGAACAAACTACAAAGTCAAGGGACTAAAAATGAACATTTGAAAGTCTAGGGACCAAAATGGAACAAACCCCAAAGTTGAGGGACCAAAATGGTATTTTAACCTAAAATTATATTATCTTCTACGGAAGAAAATCTAAATGATATGGTAAATATTTATGTCACCGTAGGCTTTCTCAACGGAAAACAACACTTTTCGCGACGAAAAGTTCCGTCGCAGAAAGCCTAAAATGTTGGAATGTACATTATTTACAATTTTTTTTTTTATATTTCAAAGATGGCAGGTTTGTAATTTAGGGTATGACTTAAGGATAAAATCGTCTAAAAATGATTTTTCACTTAAACCACGTTTTAAGGTAGTATGATACAATAAAAAATATAATTAATTTAATGATGTCAGACAACGATGTATAATAGGAACTATGCAATTTAATAAAATTCAGATAAGTTATAAAATTTACAAAAAACCAACCATGTTTATATTTGAATAAGTGTGAAATATATTCACTATTGAAGGAAAAAAAAACTCAGATTCAGGTTGGATATAATTTCTAACCTATTGGCTAGATCTCTACTTTACTTCTTCAATACTTTAAAATTATATGTTGTGGTGGGGAATAGAAGTATTCATAATATACTCACGCAATGTAGTAACAAAACATTGAATTATAAGTTGTAAGTTCACATCTAAGTAATCAAAAAGAAAAGAAAAACTCTTGCCACATATTGAGAAAGAAACAAAGAATTTGAGTCCAATAACAATGAGAAAGAAACAAAGAATTTGAGTCCAATAACAATAATTATTTACATAAGCTGTTCAATGGAAAAGACCACCACCAAACTCTAGCAATCAAAAGATGTGGTGATTTCTTCTATATGTCTCCATAATAAATAAAGTATATGATTGAGACCTAATTGAACTCAATAGTGAATGCTTTTGTTTGCCATTGTCTATAAGTTCCTACATGTTAATAATATATATATTCCATAGAAATTAAGTTTAAAAGCGCACAAAAACCTGACAAATAAATGAATCGTGTACTAAGGTTACGAAGAACTTATCTAATGGATTCAAGAATATAAAGCGAACACGTTGAAATGAGGTGGGAAAATACTCGATAGTTTTTATAAAGGTAGAAACTATAAACTCAGACGAGGAGAGAGATAGAATTTCCACTTATACCTTTTCTTGGTGGGTTTTGAATGTGTAGAGCTGAACCTGAAACAAACAAGTTATAAATACAATATGGAAAAACCTACTAGCAATAGAAAGATCATTATTCTTAGTGATAACTAGTAGTCATGTAATCTAATCATGGGCAGACACCACTCGTGAGCTTTTTTATCCTCCTAATTAAATTCATCTATTACAAAGGAAACTAGAAGCTTTAAACTTATCAAACAAAACCCAAACACTTTTTAGACTTTCATCAAACACCTCCAAGGCAAAACCCAAATCCTCTACCCTCATCATAAAAGAATCACATTTAAGTTCGAACTTCAAAACCCCACGCAAAATCTTTCCTGAAAGGACGAAGCACAAAAAAGGTAAAATTATAGAGTAAAAAGACAAGCCATAAGATGCCGTAGTAGTTAAAGACTTAGGTTTTATGACTAAACAAACAACAGGACACCGTAGATTAAAAGAAAGTGATTTTAACTTAAAAACATTCATTTGTGCTATATGACTAAACAACTTTTTTTTTCCTTTTGTGATTTGAAAGCATAAATGACTTATGAGGAAAAGAAGATACTACATTTTGTAGTCATACCGTAATTGATAAAAGCAAATTTATTTCTTTCAAGAAGATGATGAACTACATTGAAGTTAAAGCATTTTTTTCTCATGCAAAACCCAACATATAGATTCAAATTTAATTTTTTTTTTAAAAAAAGCAAAAATAAGTGAAGCTAAATTAATGAATGATTTTGATTTCAAATTATTATCAAACGAGGTCTTAATTATTAATTTTGGTCATGTTTCTATATTATTATTACATAAATCTTCTAGAAAAGACAAACCTTTTTATGTCTGGTTGGATAATTAGATGGAAAATATAATTTAGCAAAAGAAGATAGCAAATTGTGAACCATTTGAACAAAACTCCCCAAAAAAGGAACTGATAGCAGATTATGTGTAATTTCAAATAGAAGCTCAAACTAGGTAGTATGTAGTATAGTATGTAATACCTTGTTTAACATCCTATGCAATTCATCCCTAGCCTCAACAACTTGACCTTTATTGTTTTCAAAAACAAATACAAGACCCTAAGCGGCCATTTACATTGCGGTAATCAAGATAGCTGGAATCTTAGATGTCTGGAATTACAGATGTTCGACATCCTTAAATCACTATGTTTGTTTTGTGGGAATACTTTTTTACGAATACCGAATAATATTTAGATAATTGTATTTCTTTAGAAGGAATCGTACTTGAGATGACGTGAATTTAACTAATGTTCCCAAAGTACCCTTAGAATATTTATATAATTCTACATTAATTTAATATAATTTAAATTTATATAATATATTTGTTTATAATAAATTAAATGTATGTTTTAAAAAAAAAATAGTTTCTTATATCCTAATTTTATAATGTATACTTGTGTGGAAAAATAATGACACATGTATATAATGAATTATAAATGTTAAAAAGTTAATTATATAATTAATTGTAATTTTTGATAACTTATATTATATAATTAAAAAAAATAAAATTTTGAAAGAAATAATATTAACTTTGTATTCTTTTTTAAATTTTTATAAATGTAAACCATAATTGGAAAAATAAGCACATAAACCATATGGTTAGAAATTACCATTGGAACAAATTATCAATTAGTATAGAACAAATCAAAACTGGATAATTGTAGTCTGATAACAAAAAAAAAAGGAACTTTATGGTTAGAAATTACCACTAACAATATATTCACATGTACAGAAAGTTGTCTACTAATATGTATAGAAACTGTTGTATAAAAAGTTAATACTCATAGTAAGTCATAGTTGCTAGTTTGGGAAAGTAAGCACATACAAATTTTTGGGTGTCCACCTCCATCGTGATCCAGAATATCAATGATGTTACAACTGGAAAAAAGTGTATATATATAATCTGGAATAGTTAAATCAATAAACCATATGCTCCACCATTTTTAATTTATGGTATTAAATTGAAGATAACAGAAAATAGAAACATTAGAAATTGAAATAGAAAGCTAAAATGACTCTGATTTACCAAAGAAAGGTTGCTAGATAAAAATGATCTCCTACAACCGCATAGCAAGAGAAAACTTCCAACATGAAAACAAGAACTTATTCAAATATTGAATTTGATCATTAGAACCTAGAAAGGGATATAGAATTTGATATCCATATGGCACAAAGGGATATAAAATTTGATTATTAGAGCCTAGAAATCATAAATGTTTCATTTGGAGTGCTGTAAAGTTCAATGAGAAGATTATGCTTGGGAAAGATAGCTCATGCAACTTGAATTCTCTAAATCTGAATTCTAACTCATTTGAAATACAACTGGACAATGATGAAGTTGTCCATGATCATGAAGATCAACCTAATAATTTTCAAGAATTCATAAGGATCCTGACCATGTTCAATCCCAAAGTGCACTAGATATTATAGGAGATGAAGAATTGATAGATGATGCAAAAACTTAGTCTCAAAATTTGCAATCATATCAATTAGCTAGAGATAAATCTGAAAGACAAATTATAGTTCTAAGAAGATGTGTTGAGGTACACTTTGTTGGATATGCATTATTGAACCAACTTCATATAAAGGTGTTGCTAATTCTAAGCAATCTGAACACTAGATGCAAGCTATGATAGTTAAATTCAACTCCCTAATGAAAAATGAGACTTGCAAACTTTCTAAGATGAAGCATGATAGCAAGAAAACCAAGTGCAAGTGGATCTTCAAACTCAATCCTGGTATAAAGGGTTATGAGGAGCCTTGGTTCAAAGCATGATGGGTGGCTAAAGAGTATCACTACTATAATTTCAGTTTTCTATGATTTATTATGACAATTATGTCTAAATATTTATTCCATATCATAATATCCTCAATTATAGAAAGTCTTTTATGATATATAATAACAATGTCATAAAATATCATTTACTTCATTTTAAAATTGTCATAAAAAAATTTTCACAACTCTTTAAAATTGTCATGAATCAATAAAAATAGGGTTTTTTATTTTTATTTATGACATGATGGAACTGATTACAATGAGGTGGCTTGGAAGATTAAACTTGTTCATATTCCGAAAAAAGAAAAGAAAAGAAAAGTGAATGGCAATGATAAACTAATTGGGTATGTAGATTCAGATTATGTTGCTGATTTTGATAAAAGAAGATCTCTTCCTCGATATATTTTCACTTTGTATGGGAATACTCAGCTGGAGATCCTCACTACAAAGCGTAATAGTCGAATTAACCACCGAAGCTAAGTACATATTAGTAGATGAGTCCATCAAGGAATCACTAGGGCTGCAAGGATTAGTCTTTTTGCTTAGTTGATCATTGTTATTTTAAGTTTGTTTCTAGGGCATTATAACTAAGTGTTATATATAAACACTTAGATTGTTTTTTGAGTGTTTAGAAGTTTGCTCTTGAAATTGAGTTGGTAAAGTTCTTGCTTCATTTGATCAATTAAAGTCTTAAAGAGCTTTGTCCAATTACTTCTTTTCCCTTGCTTTGTGTATTTCTTGAGATTTTTGGTATTTACTTTTTTTATTGCGATTTCTCTCACATAAAAAATATTTAAAATTCACTCTTCATCGAATATAATGTTTGTCAATTAAATTATACTCAAAATAACATTAGTCAAAGATTCATAAAATAATATAATTGGAGAATGGCTTTTGTAGTTCGACCATATTTGAATTATAATCTATTTAACGATTGCATTCACCCATTTGTGCTATTGATAAATAATGTTATTGATTGAAATGGTTTATTATTTTATTGGAAGAAAAGTCCAATTCATATAGGGGCACAACCACCACCCCAAATTACTATTATAATAAGCCTTTGTGTGTGGTAGGAAACTCCAAACACCACATTAAGATTTTATTTTGGGCTAGAGAAAATCTTGAAACTTAAATTATGGGATTTGATATTTTAAAATACAAATCCTCAAGCTCATTTCAATACTAATAAAATACTTTTTATATTTTTTTATTTATTTAAAATATCAAGAATTGAGTATTAAATTTATGAAACGAGAGGTACGAAATACTTAATTAAAACAACGAATATTAAAAAAGTACATCCTTAAAAAGCATTTTTAAATACCCTTTTATTTTCAAAGTTCAACAAGTGAGCATCAAATTTTAGAAACTAGAGACATGCAATACGTGATTAAATACAATAATATATCAAGTATATGTTCAAGAATATGTAAAAAAAAAAAAAAAAAAAATTAAAAAATCAAATACAAGAAAGATGCATACAAGAATATATAATTTTAAAGAATATAAAGTGAGTATTAAAGTTTAGAAAATGGGAGACACGAAATACTCAATTAAATACAAGTGAAATATATGTATATGCCACTAAGAACTTGGTTACTTTCATTGGTATGATGCATAATTTAATACTTTAAGTTACTAATTCAAATTTTTATCTTTAAATATTATTAAATTAAAAAAAAGTCTTTTTTATTTTTTTCGATTTAAAAGAACAAGAAGTGAGTACTATTCGAATTTTCATCATTAAATATTATTAAATTAAAAAAATATAAGGCGTTTATTTTTATTGTTTTCCATTTAAATGAACAAGAAGTGAGTACGAAATTTTGAAACAAGAGGTATGAAATACTTAATTGAATACAACTAAGATTCATGCATCAAGCAGACGTGAGTGTTTAAATTTTGAAATAAGTGGCATGAAATACTTAAGTTAAATACAACTAAGATTCATTATAGTTTTTATTTTCAACTTAAAAGAACTAGAGGTGAGTATTAAATTTCGAGACAAGAGGCATTAAGTACATAATTGTAAATAAAGATGAGTCGTAACAGAATATGCCATACATAATATTGTATTAACTATGTTGTACTAGGATCCGTAAAAGAAAGTTAGTTGCAGGTCAGTTTGTTATAACAACTTTCTATATAAGGATCAATTTATTAGCAATAGGTAGAACGTTTTGAGAACGACTTAGCAGTTGAGTTTGAGGTAGTTTAGAGTAGCCAATTCCAGATTTAAGATTGTAGTTTGAGAGCTCCAAGAATTCCATTTGTATTCTTGAAAACTCCATTAGTAAATTGTATTTGAATCTTGCTCTTCACACTGGATCAACTCTAATTTAGGTGAATCATTTACATTGTGTTAACTCTCTCTATCCATTCTCTATCTCTTTACTTTCTATACATTCTTGAGTGTTTTCTCCTTGTTCAACACCGAGAAGAGAGAAGAGAGATTTTGATCATACTGTTTGTACTCGCTGTTGCTGCTCTTTTTATTGGTTCGATTCGATCTCACAATTTCGCATAAGAGAAGCCAAGAACGCCTCCTATACGGTGGGTTTTGGACTTCTTCAACGTTCCACGAATTCTCAACAATAATTAAATACAACTAAAACCCATGTACATTTTTTTTAAATTTTAAAGAACGAACAGTGAGTATTAAATTTTAAAGAGAAATACTAAGATATGTATACATACATATACAATTTAAAAGAACCGGAAATAATTACTAAACTTCGCAAAAAGAAACGGGAGATATGAACTACAAGCAATATTCATGTATATTTTTTTCAACAAAAAAAATAATAAAGAGCCAATTTTATTTTAGTTCAACAACATTCAAGTTCTGTTTTCTTTTGTCGACAATAAGTGAGTTAAACTTTTGGAACGAAAGTTATAAATAATGGAGATTATTCATGTGTAGCAAAAAAATTTCTTAAAAAAAATAATAATAAATTTGATGAATATAAAAATTTTAAATTTTTTTCATAAATAGTAAAACAAGGAACTGTAAGATGACCAAAATGCTTACACTTTAATCAATTTAGCTGATACCTTTCAATCAATTCATTTGATAACCTACAATCAGTTGAATTGATAGTTTTCAATCAGGTCAATTAATAGCTTTCAATTATTATAACAAATAGCATTCAATAAGTTTAGTTAAAAATCTTCAATCAGTACAGTTGATAGTCTTTAATCAGTTCAACCAATTGCCGTTCAATCAATTCAGATGATTGAAGCAAATAGTATTTAACCCGCGCCTCTTTCATCTTCTTCGTCCGAAAATTTTTTGTCGTCTTTTCTCCGTTTCATTAGCTTAGATATTTTTCTGTGTTTTTTTTCCTATGGTTAATTTGTTTGGACGAGAGATTGACAGTGAAGTAAGTCTACTTCTTTTTTGTTTTCTTATTCATTGTCACTTTTCTTCTATATATTTTCCATCTCACATGTCGCTAATTTGTGTTTAATTTCAAATTTCATCATTAGTAATTGTTTGTTTCTTTTTAAAACTAAATTCACTCCCTTTTTCTCTAATCTTCGTGTGTTTTCATTAGCCCCTTCAAAATCCTTTGATTTTAATGGGGCTGAGGTTTGCGGCGCTATTAAATGTGTGTTTGAGCACCAGTTTGGTTATCATAGACAGAAGGTTATGATAAATGGTAAATTATTATAAATGGTGTTTGAGAGGCAAGTTATTATATATAACAGAGATTATGATAAACAGTGTTTGAGGGGCTGGTTTTGTAACAAAAAGTAATATATGTAAGGTTTAGATAAATGAACATGTAGGTTTAGGTAGCCATTGTTTATAATAAGCGGTGGGGCAAACACGGTTGGGTTATTATAATCAACTCAACCGTTTACATAAACAGTGGCCCAAACACACCTTAAAAGGTTTAATTCGGCATGGAAATTTGGTTTTAATGGCGGGATTTGGCGGAGTTCATTGGAGAGGTAGAATTGAAAATGCTATGATTATAAGATGTGTTTAGAAGTTTCTATCCATAGAAATTTTGTACATAGCATAAAAAGGAATCTATACCTGTAAAATGACCAAAATGCCTTGAATTAAGTTGCCTTAAATAATTAAGTTCAGCTAATTGCTTCAATCAATTCAGCTAATTAAAACAAGTTGATTGAAGAGGGAAGATTTTTCGTATCCACAAATCAATATATATGCTTGTGAGCATGGCTCAAATTAATGGTATGTGAAGTTTTCTCGGACGTTAATAACCCTTGGATTCATTTAGTCCAAGTCAAATTGTTCCTTATTCATTATAATGGTGTATCTTTTATTAGGTGTTAAAGTCTTTTTGGTGAACTGTAGGTTATAATCAAGCAACTGCCATCAATTTAATTTTTCATGAAAAGACTACAAACTTAATTATCATTTCATATGTGATAAAATTATATCAGAATTTTTAGAAGCTTATGTCACTTGGTACTAGTCTGTCACACAACATGTAGATAATTTCATCAAATATTGGCGGTCTCCTAATTTTTATTTCATATATTTTAAGTTCATACTTTTGAATTTGTTTAGTCCAACTTGAAGTGAGCTATTGAATAAATATGCAATTCATGTATTATATGATTAATTATATTTGTGTAGATTTGATTCGCTAATGTTAGATATGACAATGGTATATATCGTATAAATGCTCTAATTTACGAGAATAAGAATCATTCAACTTTTGTTCGTTTATTTTTTTTTTTTAAAAAAAGTTTGCACGTCTAAGAAATTCAATAAAAAATTATTGTTAAATTTTGAAGTGAGGTGCATGAAATACTTAATTAAATACAACTAACTAAGATTCACGTCGATCTTTTTTCAATTCTTTTTTAAATAAATCAATTGGTCAATATAAGAAAACTAAAAGTGTTAAATATTGAAAATGAGAGGGATGACGTACATAATTAAATACAAGCGAGATTCATGTATATTTTTTTCAATTTAAAATAATAATAAGCGAGTATTAAATTTTTGAGACCAAGAACTACAAATTATTACTTATTAAAATATAAGTGGGATTCATCCAATGGTTCCAATGGTTTCATTGTTTAGTTGTAAACTAGTTCAACACCAGCGTCATAAGTTGGTATTTGTCCTCCCAATATGTATTAAAAAAAAAATATATAAGTGGGATTCATATTCATTTTTTTTTATTTAAAAGAATAAAAAATGAGTTTATAATTGGAGAAGAAAATTTTGAATTGATGACTTTTTTGTTGTAAGAATATATTTGATGCTATTGAAATTACCGCTCTTGTTGGCACAAAAAATGATTTTAAGAACAACTAAAGGTGAATATTAAAATATGAGAACAAGATACAAGAAATGCTTAATTAAATCTTAAATTCATTTTTAATTTTTATACATATATACAGTTACAATACAACTGTATGAATAATTTAAACTAATCGAGATCCTCCTTAGGTACAGTTTTTTAAAAAATAATCAAGATCCAGAAATAAAAAATAAAAATGATTCTCTTTTTTTTTTGTTTTTAGGAGATTCATTCTAATCATTATGTGCGATAAGGTTATGCTGTCCATACAATTATGAAATTTAAGTAGGATATGTTTGCAATAAAGTTCCTGTCAAAACAAAAACATTAAAGCTGATTTATTTATTTTTAATTATTCAAATATTTATTTTTCTGATTTAAAAGAGGTGCTTAAACTTTTAAACATTTCAATACCGTCATTGAATTTTGAATGGAAATTTAAGTTAGTAGCTACTATTTTTTTTTTGAAAAAAGTTAGTAGCTACTATTAACACTAATTAGGGTCCTTCAAAAACCAAAAAAACAGTAATTATGGTGTTTTCATGAGTAACAAAAAAAAAACAATCCAAACTAATTTGGAAGCCCTAAAAAATTATTAACAGAGTAATTGTAACTTTTGTGACATTAACAAAATGATTTTTACTGACATTAATTGATTTTAAAGGTCATACTCATTTAAGTCTATTAGATGGAACTCAAGTAGTAATTTTGATTTTCTCAAAAAAAAAAAATAGTAATCATGATTAGTAGAGTTCTACCGATATCTTTTACAATTTAATAATTAACTATGAAATTATAAGTTCGAATCCCCCTCTCCTATTTTTATATATAAAAAAGTAATAAATATGATTAAAATTTAGATTAATCTGGCATAAATATTGTTGATCTATACATTTTATCTGAACCTACTAATTTTATGTGTTTTCAGAAAAAAAAATGTTAATTTTATGTTTTTTTATAAACTTTTATTAGTGTTTTCAATTAGTGATACTAATAAACTTCTTTAAGATAGACTATAGACAGATTTCAATCACTAAACTTCAATCAAATAATTAACTTTAAACAATAAACTTTTTTTCTGAGATTCTTTAAACAATCACCTAACATCATTATTACACTTCAATAATTGAATATAACTTAAAAATATATATTTTCAAAGAAAACCTAGCTTGTTTTTTTGACAGAAGAAAGACAAAAGCATATGTTAACTTACATCACACGTTTAGAAAAAACATTCTAACTTGTAACATAAAAATTAACTAACTACACAACCAAACAATTATTAGGGGTGTTCATGGTCCGGGTTGGATAGGGTTGGATGAATTTTTTGGACCAACCCAATTTTTCGGGTTGATCAATTCGCCAACCCATCCAACCCTATGCATTAGCGCAACCCAACCCTATATTTTCGGGTTGAGTTGGGTTGAGTTCTCGGGTTATATTACTATTTTTTTTATTTATGATTCAACTCATAAACTCATAATTATGTAATAAAAAAAGCATTATATTGTATACTTCAATCTATTACCTATCCTATTAGTGCATATATATATTTTTTAGAAGGCTTACAAGTAAGTTAAGAACCTATCTTATTAATTTATCTTACATACACACATATAATATGTATAATATTCTTAGTTCGGGTTGAGTTTGGTTGAACGAGCCAAAAATTAGCCAACCCAAGAACCAACCCAACCCAACAAAAACTATAAAATCATAACCCAACCCAACCCAAAAAAATTATAACCCAACCCAACCCTTACGGTTTGGGTTGGGTAGTCCGGGTTGCTCGGGTTGCCGGTTTTTTTGTACACCCCTAACAATTATGGCGTGTTTGAAACATCAGATTTTTTTTTTTTTGAAAAGTGAAACATCGGATTAGTTAAGATTATTATAAAGGGTATTTAAAGACAGATTATTATAACAAATATTATGTATTTTCTTACATTACTTTAAAAAATATAATTAATTAATAAAAATATTTTTGTTAACCCTAAAACTAATATTTAATCTAATAAAAATAAATTAACATTCATTTTTTTTAATAAATAAACTTTTTCTTATTTTTATATCTTGTAAATTGGTATCTTATATACTAAAAAAATAAATATACTCATTCTAAAAAAATATATATTAATATATACTTCTATATTTCTAAAATGAGAATCTTGAATAATTATGATTTTTTTTATTCAAATAATACATCTTATTTTGAAAAAAAAAACTTCTCTAATTAGTATAATAGGGCACGTTTGGCCCGCCCATATCAGCCCGGGAAGGGAAGGGGAGGGCCCTTCCCGGCGTTTGGGCCGCCGGGTTAACCCACCGCGTAACCCGGCTCAACCCGGCGCGTTATGTTCACGTTTTTTTTTCTTTTTTATCTGGCCTGCTTCTTTTCTTTTTCTTTACTTTTTTTTAGTTATTTCTTTTAACAAACTTTCCTTTTTTTCTTAATTTAAAGTATTATTCTAAAATAAAAATTTATATAAAATTTGAATTTTCCATCTTTTAAAATTATCTTAAATTAAGTAGATATCTTTAACCAACTCTACCACCTTAAAGCTTTTATTTATATTAACTTATTTTATATATATATATTTATTTATTTATTAGTATCAAGTCTTTCAAAATACAATATTTATCTATTTTTTTCTTCTAAATACATTCTATTGTTTAAAACATATTTGTAGTTTGATGTTTTTATAATTATAATTTGATGCATTTGATTTGATCATAAACTTTATTTTAAATAAAAAAATAAGCTTGTTAACTTTTACTAATTCATTCATTTAAGTTAATGGATTTTTTTTTTGAGAACCACTTAATTGATTAAATTTATACTATATGCTATTTATATATGTTTTTTATTTTAAAATGCAACAACTATTATTTTATTTATTTATAGATATATCAAGTTCTTTAAACAATATTTGTAATTGTTTATATATTTGACTTTTTATGGACAATGTATGCATTTAAAATTTTTTATATACAAATATATATTAATTTTATTATTTATCAAAAAATTTTAAATTCATACATTTTATAAAATAAATAGAAATATATATTTAAATAATCCTAAGATAATTACTCAAAATAATTAAAATAGTCATCTTTTTATTACATCTATCTTGATTTGAATTTCTAAACTTAATTTTATTATAAAAAACTATATTTATCTATTTATTTTGATTTATTATTTTTAAATAATTATCATTTTTTATTATTGAAATTTTTTTATTTCATTAATTTAGTAATTTTGATTGACAAAATGTATTAAATTTTTATTTTTTATTTTTTATTTAAGAAATAAATTAAATAAATTTTATATTAAAATACTAGATATGTATTAGTTTAAAACAATTATCTCATCCCTTTCCAACCCACCAAACACCAATTTACAATCCCATCACTTTCTTTCCCTTCCCACCAAACAATAATTTACTCTCACTTCCCTTCCCTTTCCTTCCCTTCCCTTCCCTTCCTTTCCGATTTCCCTTCCCACCCTAGCCAAACAAGCCCATAGTGTTACACAAACCAATAAGAGTAGTTTGATGATATCAGCATACACCCAACTATCAAGAGGCCATGAATTCGAATTATCCACTCTCAAGCAGTTGTAAACTAAAAAAAATAAAGTTTTACATGATGAAAATTATTGGATTGAAAACCTACAATATACATTAACATTAATTGATTTTTATTTATTAATATATCAATTCATGGTTATATAAAAACATCTACATTTCCTCGAAAAAAAAAAACATCTACATGAATAAAAATTTGTGTTTCAATTTAATATTCAGGGAAAATTATTTGTTTAGTCGCCACCTTTTAGTTGTAGATTGATTTTTGTCCTTGTGTTTCAAAATCCAAGATTTTGCTCTTGAAATTTCAATAATACTCAGTTTTAGCCTTGGAGATATGGATCTATTAGTGAGATAACATAATACTAAGTAGGATAATGATTAAGTTAATTTTAAAATAAAATAGATTGATGATGTGCTTATTATAGTGTTTACATGAATTTTATTTCTAAAAATAATAATTATAATGAAAACTCAAAATACATTCACAACTTTTTTTATATCTTTACTTATAAAAAATTCTTTTTTATATTTTTAGATAGAATAATATGATGACTCTTAATTTTCTAAAAATTAATCGCACATTTTATTCGTGAGTCAATCTTGCAACATCAAAATTAATTACAAATTTTATTTATTTGTCAATCTCACAACATTATATTGACAAATGAATGTCAAAAAAGTTAGTGTCGTAAGATTGACAAATGAATAAAATGTGTAATTAATTTATGATGTTGTGATGATGTGCAACTAATTTATAGAAGATGAAGAGTTATGATATTTATTTCATCTAAAAATATCAGAAAGTTTTTTTTTTAATTAAAGATATAAAAAGAAGTTGGTGGGTATGTTTTGAGTTTTCATTTTAATTATTATTTTTAAAAATAAAATTTTATGTAAGCACCATAATAACCACATCATCAATCTATTTTATTTTAAAATTAACTTAATCGTTATCCTATCATTATCTCACTAACGGTTCTATTATCCCAAGAATTAAAATTAAGCATTATTGAAATATTAAAGGATAAAAATATTGGATTTTGAAATATAAGGACTAAAACCGAATGGGTTAGTTGTGGCGCAATGGTTTCAGTGTTTGGTTGTAAACCAGTTCAACACCAGCGTCACAGGTTCGAGCCCGAGAATCGGTATTTGTCCCCCTCCTCCAATATGTACTAAAAAAAACATATAAGGACTAAATGAAACTACAACCAAGGTTAGGGCTAAAATAATATTTTTTCCCCTAATATTTATCATTATGTCAACCAATCACGATTTATTTTTAAAAAATATTATGCATATACTATTTAATAAAAATTACTTGAGCATATGAATAAAATAGTTATTTATACAAAATTTTAAAGAAAAGTCATTGTAAAAAATATTAAACAAAAAGTAAAAAAGTTTAAATAAACCATGACACAGATATAAATAAATAGATTTTATCAAAAAGAAAAAGAAATTTAAGTAAATAGTCATTTAAATTTAAGTAACCGTGAATTATAATAAAGGGTGGGCAAACATAGATTAAAGATTAAAGTACTTTTTTAGTCCCTCGATTTTGGGATTTATTCTATTTTGGTCCTTAAATTTTTAAATATTTAATTTTAGTTCATTGACTTTATTATTTGTCCAATTTTTGTCTCTCAACTTTCAAATGTTCAATTTTGATCTTTTGAGTTTACTATTTGTCCAATTTTAGTCCATCAACTTTCAAATGTTTTCAAAATTTGTCCTTAGACTATAAGAAAAAATTCAAAAATGGTCATTTAGTAAATGAATTTTTTCTCACTCCTAAATTATTTTCTTTCTCTTCCATCTTTCACCATTTCTCTCTTTAAAAGTTATACTTCTCTTCAATCCACCTCTCTTTCTCTCTTTTCTATTTTTTTTTTCTTTCATTCTCTTTCTTTTTCTTCTTGATTCCATGTAAACTATTAATTTTGAAAACAAAAAAAGAAAAATCAAAGTAGAAAAATGATTATTTACAAAATTATCTCATGTTAAACAATTTGATGAAAAAGAAAAAGCAAGAGGATTAGAGAAGTGGATTTTAGAGAGATAAAACTTTTGGGAGGAGAAATGATGAAAAATGGAAGAGAGAGAAAAAAATTTAAGAGTGAGGAAAAAATTCATTTGACTAAAGGACTTTTTTTTTTTTACTTTCTTGATAGTCTAGAGACCAAATTTGGACATTTAAAAGTCGAATGGACCAAAATTAAACGAACAACAAAATCAAGGGACCAAATTTGGACAAACAACAAAGTTGAGGAACAAAAAAAAACATAGATTAAATTATTATAAATAACTTGATCATTTACCTAACATGCCCTTAAAAATAAAAAATTTAAAACAAAATCTAAAATTTGTATTGATAAAGTTGACTAAGATTTGGGACCACATGATGTATAAAACAAATGATAACTTTTGTTTTCTATCATTATTATCCTTATACAAATATATAGCATATATTCTTCTAAATATATATATATATATATAGCATATATTTGATATTTTTATTCTAAAAAAATTGATATTTTTTTATTTATATTTGAATTATTATTTACAATAATAATAGCTTCAACCGATATAAATTTGTGACAATGATTAAATTTAAAACTATCTTTATTAATAGTTGATTATTTTAAAAAATATACAAATTATCTTAGTCGCATTTTCTAGAAATTAATTATTTAATGTAAAAAGTTTTTTAATGTTGAAACTAATATTTAATTTAAAAAGTTTAATTGTTTCAAAAAATTTTTTTGTAAAAGTTTAAATATTTGTGGCGAGATTTTTCAAACTAATAGACCATATAACAAACAAAATTATCTTAGTGTTATTCACAATTGTTTAAATAGACCATATAGAATAGTTTTATTTGGTCTATCCAGTGCTTTTTTTTTTTTTTTTTGAAAACATATATCCAGTGTTATTCGCACAATAATAATTCCATTTAAAAATTTCAACTATTTAAAATCAATAATATCTGTGATTCGAAATTTTAATCTTTAACCTTTTTATTTACTAAGTCCTACACTAATCCTATAATAATAACTTCAATCTATTATGATATATTCAATACGGTTTATCTTTTCAAAAAAATATTTTTGATACGGTTTATATATATATATTTTATTATTTTATTTTTATAGATACTCAAAAGAAATTTTTATATAAAAAAAAAAAAAAAATCAAATTCTCTTTTGTCATGCTAGTTTAATCATCTAGTATAAAATTTAATAAAAAAAGCATTAAATCATTTCTCATGATTTTAACTGCAATTCTCATTATATTTAAAGGTTAAAAACTCTGGTAAGATAGTACTAAAACAAAATTGGGTGTAGAGTTGAACTTTGACTATAATTTTTTTATTACACATCTGTGAAATATAACTTTCGGCCCTTCAAATATCTTTCTATCCGTTCATACTCAGATCTCCAAATATTATGAATAAAGAAAGAAAAAATATAGTAAGAAAAAAGTGTAAATATCGTCTTTTTTTTTTATTCAACAAAATTTAGGGCGGAGAATTTTGCTTAGGTTTTACCTATTTTTTGGAACTTTTTTCTTAATACATATCGGGGAAGGGAGAGACAAATGTCAATCTCGAATTCGAATTGTGACACTAGTATTGAAGTGGTTTACAACCAAACAATGAAACTATTGTGTCACAAACTCATTCGATACATTCGATACTTATTTCAAGAAAGTTTTGATACTATAATAAATAATATAAATTTTTCATCTTTTTAATATAAAAATTGAAAAAATTAAAAAGAAAAAACATCAAAGGATTTTAACCGGTGGAAAAGGACCAGAAATTAGGGGGACCAAGAAATGTTCCATTGAACTATTTTCAATTATTTTGACTGTCGTGTATATATATATATATTATAGATAATTTTGGAAACAATCAATACTATGTTAATATATTAAATTAATAAAATTTGGGGGCCCTCTGTATCTGTACATGATATTTCAAAAATCTTCGGTATATCTTCAATTGCCTAGTCATGTAATTTAAATAAATAAGCTCGTGAATAACACTGAAACCATTTATTGAAGTCAAATCATTTTGTCTCAAATTTCATTTTCTCTTACTTCAATAATATTACAATAATACAATGGACATTCAGAATTCTACATTTTACCTAACAGACTCAAGTAGACATTATTTATGCCTCTATTGATTCATAATTAGTGAATATTTTTATTAGTTTTTTTTTTAAAACAAAAAGAAATAGAATAGTTTTTTTTAGTTTAATACATAAGTGTTGTGGTTTTTGCCCTTAAGTTATGTAGTTTTCGATTTGAACTTTTTCTTAGTGATAATTAATAAGAACTAGTATTATCTACTTATTTGTTTTTTTCTCATTATCCGAACTTGTGCAACATCCTTTGTTATTTAACAAAGACTTGAAGAATCGTGTAGTTGACATATAATTGGATCTTGTTCAAATTAATAAGATTGGATTTATTATCATAATGTACCTGTTGATACGACCCACTTTGCTTTTGTTGAACATGATTTGATCCAAGTCTAGATCATGTAGAGATATATGAGTTGGAGTATCTTATACAAAGAGTTTCTATAAGACTAAACTAGAAAATAATTGATGTCTCTAAATAATTTTTAATAGATTGAGAAAAATGTGTCACTAGAATGATCATGTGTTGACTTGATATGAGTCCCGAGTGAATTGTGAACTCATGTATATAAAGATGTTATTTGATGTGTATGTGTAAGAATAGCCAACAACATGTATTCAGTAAGCCTTTCATGTTTGGAGATTTGTCGAAAATAAGTTCGGAACATATCTTCCACAAGATGAAATTCATTTCTTTCTAAATTTTGAAAGTAGACTAGTAGTTCCCCTTTAATGTTGAATTCGAGTCTTGAATAAAGAATACTAGCATTGTCTTGAGAATGGTTTGGTTTATTGTTGGGTTTTGGAAAAATATTATAAGAGAATTGTGTTGTACATCTGAAAGATGCAAGGTAATGGTTTGCTCCAAACACTATAACATAAGCATGTGACTTTGGTTTCAAAGCATTCCAATAAGAAGCAATTTAAGCATGGTGTACTGACTCTAGTTAAATTTCTTTTGTATTCTCTTGTGGAGAGTGGAGCAAAGAGTGTGGGTAGTATAAACTTTGAACAGAGTGTTTATGTAATTGAGGTTGATGAGAGAACTCTGTGTGATTGTAACTATTTTACACATAGTGAAAGTTCTTTTTTTTTTTTGGAAAAAGGTACAAATATGTTCCAAAAACGTACGCAAGAAGCATACAAAGAGTAGCAACATTACAGAAAAGCCTTCCAATTTATAGCAATGGAGGCAATATCATAGTCTTTGAACAAATAAGATTTAGAGCACCAAGCGACAAAATTAACATTGATGGCGTCCCAGATAATCGCGGGCGGCTTGATCATGTAGTTGCTTTCAAAAAGTCTAGCATTCCTTTTTTTCCATAAATTCCACCATGTTGCACCATAAAATTAGCAAGCAATTAGAATTATTTGCTTTGAATTGAGAGAAGTATCTAGCTTTCCTTTGATAAATTGGTCCACCGATTGAGGAGGATTGAGATGGAAACTAGCAAGAAGTTTAGCCAGCAGCATTTTTATGAATTCACAATTAGAAAATTATAATTCTCAGAGTTCAGAATTATGATTGTTAGAGAAGATAGTGTTGTAGTAGAAGATGTGAATTCTTCAAATATCTCGCCAAGGTGGAATTTGTTGGATTTTGACAAAATATTAGAAGTAAAATGTCACATATCGGAAGGATGCAAGGTAGTCATGTGTTCCAAGGACTATAAAAGGAGCATGTGACTTTGGTTTCAAAGCGTCCCAGTTAAAAGCACTTTAAGCTTAGTGTATTGGCTCTAGTTAAATTCCTTTTGTATTCTTTTATAGAGAATGTAGCAAAGGGTGTCAGTAGTATAATATTTGAAGATAGTGTTTATGTAATTACTATTGAGGAGAGAGCTCTATGTGATTATAACAATTTTTCACATAGTGGAAGTTCTTTTTGTCCATGATTTTTTCTCCGGTTGAGAGCTTTTTCACATAAATTCTTGTGTCTTTCTTTCAGTTATATTTCTACACTTATTCTTACTGTTATTAGGGAAGGTTTTTTCTAAGAATAAAAATTAAGGCAAAATGCCCGCCCCTAATCGAGAACTCTGATGCACGCTTTAGGAGTCATGATACTAAGCAAAAGAGCCTCCTAACATGGCTGATGTTAGACTTATGTTGGATGTCTTTTAATCCTTGATTTAATTCATAGGGTTATATGTACCACATTGTGTGACAAACAAATAATCAACTCCCCAAGCTTGATTAGAAGTTTCATGTTAGGCTCAATCAGCTTTGCCGCTCAAAAGTCTAGTCAATAGAGATAGGTTCTACGATATATGTTTACATATAGGAAATTGATGATAAATTATCATACATAAACCTTCCCCAAATGGCAGCCCAATGGTTGAGACTAAGGACTTCATGACATGCTTTCTTGAGGGACTCTTGGTTCGAGGCCGCTGCAAAACGCTTAAACTTGGAAAATACCCTTTGAAGTATCCTCGTGTCACAGTCTAGTGACGAACCAGTGGTTCCCTGTATATAGGTATAGTGGAGCGAAGCTCCGATTTCCCAGTTTTCAAAAAAAAAAAACCCTATTGAGTTACGAATAAATTGCACACATTTTAAGCCTATCTTAAAATATGGTAAACTTCAATTGGGCCGCCATCGATCCCTTATAGAGCCTTTGCCAATCCCTATGGAGTCATAGCTAATTCCTTATGAAGCTTTTGTTGATCCTATCCTACAAGCCATCGACGATCCCTACAGTATCTTTGCTAATCACTACCAAAATCACCCATAACCCACAACACGTCTGTTATAACCAAATATTGCAGTGCCTTCATCCTTTACTATGTAGCATAAACATTAAATATTAAAGAGTGACATAAATTTGACAAAAAAAATAATATTGAAATCAATAATTGAAAGAGTAAAAACTCAATCTAAGAACTTCAGTAAAATTGAAGTTATAACAACTAAGTCTAAATATTATAACCACCTATATATATATATGGTCCCTCTCAAGTTGGAGGTTATAAAGTCCAACTCGAATATAAAGAGTAGGAGAAAAAAAATTTGTAAAAATAAATAAATAAGAAAATCAAGGCCTAGATGAGATGTTTTCAATGAATTGAAATCGAGCCAATTGGAATAAAGCAAAGCGCCAATTGAGATGATGTGAAAGATGATGTACCAATTGGAAAGTGAAGCGCACCAATTGTTGGGATATGGAGCACCAATTGTTTTGATTTGGAGCACCAATTGGGATATGAAGCGCCAATTGGGAAATGAAAAGTCAATTCGGATATGAAACGCCAATTGAGATACGAAGTGTGAATTGAGAGACTGACATGCAGTGAAAGACAAAAACAAAAAAATGTTTTGAAGATTATAACATATGAATCTGTAGATAACCAACTACAAATCTAATAGGTAACATTATGATAACTCTATTTATACTCCAACCTTCGTAAGTTTGAATCTAAGCAATAACAAACATAAATTTATCATTGATTTGCTCTTTCAAAGAAATGAGAATCAAATAACGATTCCAAAGATCGAACCTGTAACCATGGTATTGAACTATTTTACAACAAAATAATGAAACTTTGCACCACTAATCATCCATGTTTATCAAATGATTTATATTTAAAGTTGTCATTACTTAATGGTTATATAAATGAAAAATTATGGTTAGTTGAGCTACTGATGAGTGGTTATGAATTATTAAAATCACACATTTGCAAGCATGATTTAGTACTTTATTGAAAATATCAACCAAGAAAAGTCAAATTCATAAAACGCGGCAGAACGGCCACCACGCTTTTCACCAAGCTTTGGTGTGGGGCACGAAAATTATTATTTGTTTCTTTATTCATATGGATCATTCAATCAACATTAGCTCATATGAATTATATACAAATTTGACTTTCAAAGTGAAATTCCAAACATAAATAAAAACAAAAATGTGAGAGAATTGTTGGTGAGGATTTAATCTAAGGAGGTGTTTGGCTGCAGGTGAGATGAGATGAGATGAGATATTGATAACAAAAACCTTGTTTTGAGTGAGATGAGATGACAGAAAAACCTTGTTTGGGGTGTATGGAGATGAGATGAGACGAGATTACAGAAAAACCTTGTTTAGGGTGGAGGGAGAGCAGATAAGATGTTAAGATATGTTTTTTTAAAAATCTGTTCTTATATTTTTTTTAACAATAAAATTGTTCTTTTTCTTTTTTTAAAAAATAATTATTCTCAAATATTTAACTGTTAATATAATAAGTATGTAAATATAACTACTATCATAAATAAAATGTAAGTAATATAAATTTAATATTAAGCACTATTAATCATATTAATGTTTTTATTAAAAAAAACATAATTTCAAAATGTACGACATAATAATCATGAGGTTAAAAGTTTTTAATCTTTCATACTTAAATATTGTTTAATTAAAAAAAATTATGAGAAAAACAAATTCACACCACCAAAATAAAGTTTGACTAATCTAAAATATTTGTAAATCGTTAATAAATTTTTTAAAAAAAGATTTGTTAGACTTAAATAATAAAAAAAATTAAAAAAATACCAAGATTCTATTTATTAAAAAATAAAAATAAAACCATTTAGTTAGACTAGTCATTATAAAATCTTGATTCATATTCATATTCATAGTTACCAAAGGTCAAAGAAATATTAATAAAATACACTAATTAATAAGTAACAATAAATTAAACATATTTATCTTATTAGTCATTGATATTTTTAGGGAACCACATACACCTCTAAAAAAATTTATTTATTGTTTTTTTGTAGTTAAAAGAGAACTTTGTCACATTTTGATAATAATTATTACAGGGAAGTAATAAAATATCCTTCAAATTTTAGAATTTATTGTTTTTTTTATTAGGTAGAATATATTTCAATCCCTATGACTCATACAAGTCTTGAAATTTATAGTTGTTTTTTTTTATATACAATCAAAACTCTCAAAATTATTTAAATTAATTTATCCTTTCAAAAGAAAATATATCAACTCTTACTATTATTTCAAAGTGCAACCCTCAATACAAGAGTATAAAATTTGAATTTCAATTTTTTAACAAAAAAAATAAGTTTAATATTTTTAAGTTTACGAAAATAAGTTCATACTTTTAAATCTGTTGTACACTACGAATAAAAATTCAATGTGTATAAATTATTTAAATTTAATTTTTATTTTAATAATAAATTGATATATTTATTGTTAATATTAAAAATAAACACATAACTTTTAATTATTAATTTTAAAATATGATATTTATAGTCTATCTCTAAACAATTGAAATTCTATAATTGTTTTTTGTTATTAAAGACGATTAAAAAATGAATAAAAATATGAAAATTTAACGTCATATATTAAGAGATAATATATATCTATTTAAAAGTCAAATATATTTAAATAAACATTTGATATAATAATAGTATAATTATTATAATTATATATTGATATATAAAAATAATAATATTATTATAAAAAAAATATATCAAACATAAAATAATAAAATAAGTAAATATATATATATATAAATATATATATAAATAAAAAGATAAAAAAAAATTAAATTTTTTTTAAAAAAAAGAGAGAGAAGATGAGATGAGATGAAGACCATGTCAAACAAGGTGTTGGGATTCAACACCTCAGCTCATCTCACCTCCTTGTAAAACAAACACCCCCTAAATATTTTAGGTTTAATCCTTCAAACCTAAATATCATTATTAAAATTCGGGACTTTGAGGGAAACATACCTTAAAGTCACTGCGCCACCCCTCGGAGATTTGCCCAATTTCAATTGTTTATACCTTTTCTATTTAAATTAAAAATATATGTTTTTTTTTTAAATCAATTGATATATATATATATATATATATATATATATAAAAGTTGAAAGTTACAAACTTTTTAGCATTTTAATTATAACATTAATTATATTTAAATTTAATTAAAAATATTGGTGGAGGGATGATTTGGTTGTAATCCAATTGAAATTGATTTTTATTTCATATCAAGAAAAATTAAACAAAGGTGAGAATATTACCAAATCGCCCTTCAAAAATGTTTTTTTAATAATAAAAATAGAACTTCGTTCAAACCCAATTAACCAAACTAGATTACTCCTCCACATCGAGGACCTCACTAGAGGAGATTCTCCTCAAAATTCGTTTTCTCTTCCCAAATGGAATGATTTCTCATTTTCGAAGAAAAAAAACTATATATTTAAAAATATAGATATTTAATCTTAATAAATTAAATAATATATCTTATGTATTAATAAAATCTTTGTATTGAATATTTATTGAATAAATATTAAATATGAATATGTCTATATATTAATTAATTCTCTATTAACATTTTATTCAATAAATATTAATATTTAATAAATTATTAATTCATATACATTAAATTTGTTCTCAAATTTAATATATTCCATTTATGAAATAATTTGAATACTTAAAAATAAATCTCTCAAACAAAATTATTTTATATTGTTTATTTTCTATACAAACATATTGAAGGAAGAGGGGATTTAAATTATTTTATATTGTTTATTTTCTATACAACATATTGAAGGAAGAGGGGATTTAAACATGTAACCTTACGGTTATTAGGTTGTACGATACTGGTAAAGCTCTGTTATTGTTAGTAATTATTCTATATTGTTTTCAAGAGCAAGCATCGAAACCTCATAAACTTATAGAATATTACCCACAAAAAAATCGTACAGAAGCTCAATCCCTTACAAAGTAAACAAATTAAACGTAAAATGGGCAAGAAAATTACAAATGCTTTGTCAAATTTCTTCATTTAGTTTTTTCCGGATTTGGACTCAAGTTAATTTATATTAGATCATATAGAGTTCCATTTTAAAATTAAAAAAAAAATTAAAAAAAAAACCATCTCAAAATCAGTTAGGGTTTGTTTGGGCCCTGTTTATGTAAACGGCCGAGTTGGTTATAATAACTAAACCGATGTTTGCTCCACCGTTTATTATAAACGGTGGTTACCTAAATCTGCGTGCCAATTTATCTAAACCTACGTGCCCGTTTATCTACACCTTACTTATATTACTTTTTGTTACATAACCAGCCCCTCAAACACCGTTTATCATACCAAATATTTCGTAGCACGTTGGCAGTTGGGGTATTGGGCTTTTGCTCATCATCTCAAACGTTGCGGGTTCGATCTGTTTTGGTAACGAAAATGAAAAAAAAAATCGTTTATCATAATCTCTGTTATAATAACTTGTTCCACAAACACCATTTATAATAACCTACCATTTATCATCACCTTCCGTTTATCATAACCAAACAGGTGCTCCAAACGCACCCTTACTAATAAAGGAGTAACTCATATATTTTATATATTATTTTAAGGTTTCCACCGTTTCCGACCACAGCTATAGATATATTTCATCCTAAAAACCAAACAAAAGCACGTAGGGGGTGTTTGTTTGACATATTTAGGTAGGAGTTAGAAGTGGGAGTTATCAACTCCTCTTCGAAAACCTACATCCAAACGAGTTTTTATTAATTCCTCCTCATTTTTACTTTTAAAAATAACTCTCATTTCTAACCATTCATTTTTAATAATTCATTTATAACTACTCAATCATTTCTAACCCCTTATTTTTAATCATTTCTTTCAAATCAATCAAAATAACTTATTTTTAACTATTCATTTTTAATCATTTCTTTTTTAACTACTAAAAATAACTACTCATTTTTAACTCCACATCCAAACAAGGTTTTGACTCTAACTCATTTACACAAAAACTACATCCAAATAAGTTTTTGACACAATTCTCAATTTTTAACTACTCAATATAACTCCTCAATATAACTCTTTAACCCAAAAACTACCTAAATATGTTAAACAAACAGCCCCGTAAGGTAACATGACCTAGTTGCAAATATCGAGGCTGAATCTTGAGCCTTAGCATATTACATATTTTATCTTTAATTGATCTCGATAATACCAAAATAATTTTAACTCAATTAATTGATATGTATTTCTCGATGCAAAAATCAGATTATCATGTCAAAAAAAAAAAAAACTAATCAGATTGTTACATAGAAACCATCTGTTACGTTGCATTAATTTAATAATTTAACATCAATTAACAAGGACATATATTCATTGTTAATTGTCCAATAGGACATTGACTGAAATTTTGATTATTTTCTTTAATGTCACGACAGGTGGAAAATGCATAAAAAGAAAACAAATATTATATACATTATTGAGATATGTGAATCGTGGGTGGTTCCCATAAATAAATGGAAAAATCAATTATAAAAAGCTCCCAAATGTAGTCACCAATTTTCCTTGTATTCCCACTTCTTTTTATCACTTTCTCTAATTCTTTAATTTTCTCTCTCTTGTTAACATATAAATTTGAGAGTTTGAGACCAAAATTTCAGATTTGGGAATAGAGAGAGAAAAAAAGAAGAAGGAATTATGGGTTTTGTTGAAAAATACTTGCCATTAATTGCAATGCTTGGGATTCAAGTGCCCTACGCCATTATGGCTCTTGTTGCTCGAGCTGCCCTCTTGAAGGGCATGAGCCCTAGAGTGTTTTCTGTTTATAGGCATGCCATTGCCACTCTTTTCCTTGCACCCATTGCTTATTTCTCAAGGTATTCTCAAATCTTTTTATTTTTTTTTATTTTTTAGTACAAGTCGGTGGAAATGGACAGAAACACTACAAAGATAATACTATTGCTCTCAAATAAATGAGAGTCAAATATCGATTCTTGTAATCGAACCTGTGAACATGGTATTAAGCAAGATTACCACAAATCTCTTTTGTTTGTGCTTTTGTTTTATGTGAAATTGAAGAATTATAAATATAGGCCAATTTTAAAGTATTTGTATTTATAGTAATTGATATATTTTAATAGGGTATTATAAATATTCATTAATTTTGATAGGGCATTATAAAAAAATTATGTATTAATTTTTTTAAAAAAAAGGGATCTGATTTGTAATTAATTTTAAAGGAGTTTCTTTTGTTTTGTCCTATGATTTTTGTGATGACAGGTCCAAATCCAAGAGACTGTCTTTGGATCTGAAGAGCTTTTTCCTCATCTTTCTCTTAGGATTCATCGGGTATGTTACAAAGAATTTTTCCTCTCTTTTCTAATTGAGAGTGTTCAGATTAGTTTATTCAGTTCGACTATTCTAATCATTGATCCTATAATATTTGATTATCAAAAAATTTATAAACAAATAATGGGTATATAAATGACCATTATATGTTAAATTCATTCTTTAAATTCTCTTCCATGTGGTTGGAAGATCACTTTGTCCTTTTTGTTTTTGGAGTAAATATGTATTAAATGGTATTGGGGTTAGGTAATTATCAATTTCATTTGGCTATGTTTTTAAAATTGTTAGATCTTTATTTTATAACTTAAGTCATGTTTTGAAAACTAAAATATTGTTTGATAATTATTTTTCATTTTTTGTTTTTTTTTAGTTTTGAGATTTTTTTTCTGGTTTTCATTTTTTTTAAACTAAGTTTGGTAACTTTTTTTTTTGTTATATATGGTAATTGCTTTTTGTAAAACACCCCATATAACTCTATTCATTAAATATCAATAACAATATGATACGAAGATTTTAGTTTACACGTTTGAACTTCTTTTCTTTTATGGAATTGAATGAGACTTTGAGATACATCAAACTATTAAAAAAAAAAGAATTATCTAAAAGATGAGTGGAAACCATTTTGTATGTTTGTTTTGTTGTTCTACTCAATAATTTTGGAGGGATTTCAACAGAATAACAATAAACCAAAATCTCTACTTTGAGGGAGTTTTCTTAGCCACCTCGTCAATGGCGACTGCGATGGGGAATCTCGTACCGGCAGTGACGTTTGTGATCGCGATAGTTTTACGGTTAGTTCGTAGTAGTAAGGTTATATTATGTAATTTCAAGCTTTTGAATTTAACGATGATTGAACGGTGTACCGAAAAATTGTAGATTAGAACGAGTTCAGATGAGAAATTTGAGGAGCATAGCAAAGATAGGAGGGACAGTGGCTTGTTTAAGTGGGGCCATGTGCATGGCCCTTCTTAGGGGTCCAAAGCTTCTAAATAATACAACACATAGTGAGGTGAAATCAACATTATTTGGTTTGGCAAGTGGAAATGATCAAGCTTGGTTATTGGGTTGCTTGTGTCTCTTTGGAAGCTGTTTTTGTTGGTCAATTTGGTTGATTTTGCAGGTATATATGTTTCTACTTTATTGGTAAAGGCTAGAAAAGGAAAAAAAAATCAATTGGTTTTAAGGGGTTTTAATTATGTCAATAAGAGAATAGCTAAAGTAATATGATGTGGACAAAGGTAAAAGTAATCATGAATTGGATCCTCATTTCCATTATTATTGAATAAAAAAAGAAAAAGAAAGTTAATGTTGAATCAATTTACAACTAAATCATTCACTGACCCATTCGGTTTTGGACATTACATTTTAATTATAGCATTTTATTTGTAAAATATTATATGTATACAAAATTTAAGTTCGTTTTTTTTTTTCTTTTCAATTTTTCTCTTTCTATATTAAACCGTGATTGATGGATACTAACGATCGTTGACTTTGATCAAACGGATTGAAAGTTATCGGCCATTTTGATCATTTTACACCGATCTCCCTATTTTTCTATTACAAATCTTTTTTTTTTTAAAAAAAAAGGTGATATTATTTATTATTATTTTTATGCAGGTAAAATCCCCTTAAACAAAATGGAGTAGATTATGAAATAAAGAAACTCTATATATATATATATACATATACTAACTCAAAATAAAATGGTTATATACTGAAACAGGTTCCAGCTTCAACCAGCTATCCAGATAACTTAGCATTAACAGCATGGATGTGTTTCTTTGCCACAATTCAATCCTTCATTGTTACTCTTTTCTTAGAGCCAATCAATATTCAAACATGGACACCACATTCAAGAATTGAAGTTTTTTGTTATTTTTTCTCGGTAAGTAATTTCGATTTATTTTTCGTTAAAATACCATTTAAAATTATGCAGTTTTGTTTTCATCTTAGTTCCCTCAAGTTCAATTATTTTTAAAAACTTAAAATTAACCTTTATAAAAAAAATTTAATTCAACAACATTTAGAACTGGAATTTATAAACATTAGATTATTATGTACTACTCCTTTATTACACTTCTATCAAAAGTTTGAAGTTAATATTTATCAAAATTGATTCTATAATATGGACAATTTAATAAAAGAAAAGAGAGTTTTTCAAAAAAATAAATAAATAAATAAATAAAAGCAAAGAGAAATGCAAAATTTATTCTAAAATTTTATAAAGAAAAGAGAATAGTTTTTTTTTTTTTTTAAACAAAAAATTATTATAAGAACTAAATTTAGTTTTTAGAAAAAATTTCATAAATAATTGAAAGAATTTTTCTTTCTTTCTCTTTTTATGGATGTCAAACTTTAAGAAAAAAAGAATTCAAATATCAAGTAAAAGTGTTAGCTTTCAATTAAGTGTTATTGATGAGTTCAATCAAATTAAATTTATTAAAAATAATAAATTGAAATTGATTGAAACAATAAAAGTTTGAAATATTTTATTATGTAAGGAAATATTTGTAACAAGTTATTAAAAAAAATGCTAAAATCTTCTATTAACTAAAAAAGAAAATTTCAAAGTTTAAGAATCAAAATCAAATAAATCTGAAATGAAGTATGAAA
This sequence comes from Sicyos edulis, assembly GCA_036507275.1. Taxonomy (NCBI): domain Eukaryota; kingdom Viridiplantae; phylum Streptophyta; class Magnoliopsida; order Cucurbitales; family Cucurbitaceae; genus Sicyos; species Sicyos edulis. The sequence goes on along the minus strand of CM071856.1, from coordinate 4,900,899 downwards.
ATGTTATTTAAACCTTTTTTTTTTTTTCTCTATTTCTATTTCCAAATTCTTAGAGTTTGAAAAATATTGAATGTAGTTCTGAATGTGTGGTTGGATCTTAGGGAATGGTTGGGTCAGGGTTTAACTTCTTTGTTCAAAGTTGGTGTGTTTCAAAAAGAGGCCCTGTCTTCACTGGAATGTTCAATCCTCTTTGCACCATTATTACAACCATTATGGCAGCTTTGTTTCTTCATGAGGAAATTTATACTGGAAGGTAAAATTATATATGTTTCATTTTTAATAACATGAACTCATAAATTAGGATTATGGTTTTTCTTCTTCTCAAAAGAGGCTGGAAATTTCTTGATTTCGTAATAATAATTAAAAAAGAGTTCATGTTCGAGATGGGAAGGAGATAGATACATTTTATTTTGTTGAAACCTCAATTATATCTCTTTTTCTTATTTGATAATTATTTTTATTATTTTTTCTATAAACAATATTGTAAGAAAAAATACTTTTTTAATCTTTAAATTTGGGGTTAGTTCTAATTTGAAAATGGAACACTTTTACATATTTCCATAATTAATGCTTACTTTCAGTCGATAAAATAACATACCGTTAGTTACATAATATAATGTTAATTAAAATGATATTTTTTTTAGAATCAACTAAAATGATGATTAGATTATTATTAAATTAGATTAATTTGATGTTGGTGTGAATTTAATTTTTAAAAGAATTTAAGCATAAAAGAAAACTAAAAAAAAAATTAAGTGAATATTATTGAAATAAAACTTATGGATCGAATTAAAAATAGTGCTCGTTCTTCCATATAATTTTATCTTTTTTAATTAAATATTTAAACTCTTAGCTAAATTTTTAAAAAATAACAAGACTTTAAATATATATTTTAGTGTCTAAAGTTTGACTGGATTTTTTAGAACCTGATTATAAAGCATATAAAATAATTAAATAATTATCTTTGTGTATCCCTTTCATAGCCTAGGATATGCTAAAAACAAGGTTGAATGAAAATCAGTTAAAGATTTCATTTTTATTCATAAGATTTTTTCTTATTAAATTTTCAGTTTGTTGGGGGGTGTTGCTGTAATTATTGGATTGTACATTGTTCTTTGGGGAAAAGCACATGACTATGTGAAAGAAGAAAGCACAAAAGAGCATAGTATTGAATCATCCTCAGTTGATACAAGCAGCCATAAAATTGATTTGGAAGAACCTCTTTTATCTAAAGAGGATGTATAAATCATAGCATGGACAACTAAAAAAAGAATAAAAAATTGTAACATGTATTTTATAATTTTTTGAACCATTTTTGTTTTCATTTTGTTTTAGTTCTATGGAATTTAATCTTAATTAAGCTTTTTTTTTTTACTATTTGATATGTATAAGATGTATTGTTTATATTTTTCATGTGAGTTACTAAGATTTGTTTTCTCTAGTGATTTTCTCAACCAATTTATTGTTTCAATTAATTATCTCAAGATTAATTATTGGCAAAGCCTAAATTAACAAGAGCGACTTAGATATAACCCACGACACGATCTCAATTTGAGTTTGACATTGTTGAGGGGTTTGAGTCCCATTAAAACTCCGTTGGATAACTATTTTATTTTTTATTTTTGATTCTTGAAATGTAAGTATATTCTTAGTAAAAATTTCTTTCACATTTTCTATAATGTATCAATCTTTCTTTAAGAAACACATGTGAATGTCAACCAACTTTCAAAAACAAAAACAAAGTTTTGGATGCTATTTTTTTGTTTCTAAATTTTGATTTGGTTTCTATACATATAGGTAAGATGTAGATATTCTAGTAAGAAAAATTATATAGTAAAATAGTTATTGTAATGTTTAAATTTCAAAAACCAAAAAAAAAAATCAAATAGTTATCAAACTAGATCTAAACTTTGTGTTTAAGTAGTCAAGTAGAACTCAAGAAATCGATTTTGCTCCATTTCTCTCTCTTTGGATTGTTTTTTGGTTGTCAACACAAAAAAGTGGGGGGATTTTGGAGATTGGTGAAAAAGAAATACTAAAATAAAAAATGTAAAGATTGTTGTTGGACGACCGGGAAAGCTCGAGATAAACACAAGTCATTTTACATTGTCATGTTTCATTCGATCTTAGTATATTCTATTTATTGTGTAGATTATGTTTATGCTACATGCTTTGGATTAATATTAAATGCACTAGACTCTCAAAACAGTAAAGTTGATCAAGTTGGTTATCCTATAATTAAAAACATAATTGAGCTAAAGGAGCAAGAAACGAAGTTCATACTCCTTTACCCGATTACTCTAGATTTAAGATTCTAGCTTATTGTTATTGAGTTTCTGTTTAGGGACAACAAATCTATCTGATCTCCATAACGGTATGTGTTGTGCCACTAATTGGAAATTCCCACCTCGAGAATTCGTGTTATACAAAATTTGGCTCAATGCCCCCAAAATATAATCAATCCAAATTTACAATAATTTAGACAAAAATATTCTTATCTTTCCCAGATCAAGTTTGAGTTCCAAATTTCACAACGGAATTATCAATTTGAAACGACGAGTTAAAAAGTATAGATAAATTAACCTAAACTTCTAAACAACAAGAACAATAAATAAATCAAGTCAAGGGATGAGAAATTGACACCAAATTTATACTGGTTCACCCAATGATGGCTACCTCCGATCTTCTGCTACCGATGCAGGTTCCAATAAATATCAGGGAGAAAATTACAAGAGTTTTACAACGCTATCAAGAATGGCTTCTCACTTTTCTCTAAAAGAAAAGACTCACGAGTCACTCAAGAATAATACAACTCTTTAATGGAATAAAACCCTTCTTGGAGCTAACACTCGAAGAAAAACAAAGAAAATCATATAAAAGAATTTACAATTCTTTTTTTCTTCTTTCGGCACTGTGCAACACCAAAAGAAAATCAATATTTTTCTTCCCGTCACTTGCGGCTGCTCCCTCACACTCACGGCACACCCACACAATTAATGCAATACAACTGCTGCAAATTTATTTCTGTTTTTCAATTGCAATTCACGACAATTTTAAGGTTAAAGAGTTTTAATTCAACTGTGGGCCCTACATGGGCCCACTTGCTGTTTTGTGTTTACATGAAAATAACAATCTCCCATTTGAAGACAAAACAAGCAACATGTCTTCCGTGCAACGGTAGCGACTCTTCTCTACTCATGGAGAAGTCCAACTGAAGTTGTTATTAACAGGAACGGTCTTGGTAAACATTTCAGCTGGATTCTGACTTCCTGGAATCTTTTCAAGCATTAACAATCCATCTTCCAAAGCTGATCTGATAAAATGGTATCTCACATCTATGTGTTTCGTTCTCGAATGAAACACTGGATTCTTTGCTAAATGAACAGCACTCTAACTGTCACAATGCCATGTACCAAGTTTCAAGCCAAGTTCATTAGAAAAGACTGAAGCCATATCATTTCTTTACTTGCTTCTGTCACTGCAACATACTCAGCTTCTGTAGTAGAAAGAGCTATTATCTTCTGCAATCTCGAAACCCAGCTAATTGTTGTATCACCTAAAGTAAAAACATACCTGGTTGTACTTTTCCTTCCATCTGTATCACCAGCCATATCTGCATCAACATAACCCTGCAGTTTAAAATTCGACTTCTTAAAGTGCAGAGCATAATCAGTTGTCCCTCTTAGATATCTTAAAACCCACTTAACTACATCCCAATGTTGTTTCCCTGGATTACTCATGTACCTATTGAAAACTCCCACTGCATGTGCAACATCGGGTCTTGTGCAAACCATAGCATACATGAGGCTCCCTATAGTTGAAGCATAAGGCACTCTAGCCATATCATTTCTGTCTTGCTCTGTAGTAGGTGAGTGCTCCTTAGATAATTTAAAGTGACTAGCTAAATGAGTACTCACAGGTTTTGCACTTTTCATGTTAAATCTCTTTAACTCCTTTTTCACATATTCTTCTTATGACAAAGTCAATATACCATCTTTTCTCTTAATCCTCATTCCTAAGATTTGTTTGGCAGCTTCCAAATCTTTCATATCAAATTCTTGAGATAATTCAGTCTTTATCTTCAAAATTTCTTGTTTGTCTGCATCAACATATCACAACATATAGCAGTAGAATAATATACGAGTTACCTTAAGACTTTATGTAGCAACAATGATCTGTCTGACACCTCTAAAACCCACTACTGCACATAAAACTATCAAACTTCTTATACCACTGTCTGGGTGCCTATTTAAGACCATACAAGCTTCTCTGAAGTTTGCAAACCATTTTCTCTCTTCTCTGAACTGTGAATCCCTGTGGTTGCACCATGTAAATTTCTTCATCCAAATCTCTATGAAGAAACGCAGTCTTTACATCCATTTGTTCCAGGAACAGATCCTCTTCTACCACTATCGATAATACAGTTCTAATAGCAGTTAGTTTAACTACGAGAAAAAATATCTCATTAAAGTCAATATCTTCTTTTTGTTGAAAGCCTTTGATTACAAGCCACGCTTTATATCTCTTGCTACCATTGGGTTCTTGCTTGATTCTATAAACCCACTTATTCTGTAAAGCTTTCTTACCTCTTGGTAACTCAGCTAGTTGCCATGTCTGATTCGTCATAAGAGAATCCATCTCATCTTTCATGGCCAACTCCCACTTGACAGAATCTTCAACTTGAACTGCCTCATCATAATATTCTGGTTCACCTCTGTCAGTCAATAATAGATAATTAAGAGTAAGGGAATACCTCTGTGGTGGTCTGATAGTTCTGCTAGATCTCCTAACTGGTGGAGGTGGCGTTCTCAGAACTTCTTCATCTTCCACAGTCTGCTCACCAGTTTCAATAGTTGATCATTTAGTTTCCTCAATTGTTTTATTTGGAGTAACTATATTCTGATCTTCCATCACTGTTGTTTCGGTCTCAACATCAGGAAAACTTATACACTGAGCCTTCTTTTCTTTATTTTCATATGTCTCTAAATCAACAACTGTTGTTCTATTCTTATATAGAGCTTCTTCATTGAAGATCATATCCCTGCTTCTGACTATCTTCTTATTTTGGTCATCCCAAAACTTGTAGCCCATTTCAGCACCACCATTTCCAATAAGTAAAACTTTTTGGGTTTAGCATCTAGTTTACTTCTGTCTCTAGCATCAATGTGAAGGTAAGACAAACAACTGAAAACCTTTAGATGAGAAAGGTTTACCTGTTTACCGCTACATACTTCTTCAGGCAATCTGAAATCTAGTGGTATGGTCGGGCTTCTATTGATCAGATAGGTCACCGTGTTGATTGCCTCAGCCCAGAACATCTTAGGCAATCTTGCATGTAATCTCATGCTTTTAGCAAGTTCATTCAGCGTTCTGCTCATTCTTTCTACCACACCATTCTGCTGCGGTGTCCCTGGAACTGTCTTTACCATCACAATACAATTGTTTGCACAATATCTTTTGAATTCCCTACTAAGATATTCACCACCGTTATCTGACTTCAAGCTCTTGACTTTCAGACCTGTCTCATTCACAACCATAGCCTTCCAAGTTTTGAAAATAGAAAATACATCAGATTTATGTTTGGGAAAATAAATTCATACCCTCCTACTTGAGTCATCTATGAAAGTCACATATTATCTGGAGCCACCAATGGAAGATACTTCAGAAGGCCCCCACACATCACTGTGAACTAACTCTAACCTAGTTGGTTTGAGCTTTTTTCCTGTCTTTAAGAAACTGACTCTCTTCTGATTCCCAAATACACAACCCTCACACAACTTGTGTTCAATTGCCTTCAGCCCTTGTAACTTCCCTATAAAGTGAAGAGTTTTCATACCTTTTTCACTCATGTGTCCCAACCTATTGTGCCACAAATCGGTCTGACTTGAATGATCTACAACTGCCACCATGTCTTTGTCATTGTTACTAACATACAAAGTTCCTGACTTGCTACATCGAGCAATCACCATGGCGCCTTTTGTGACTTTCCAATTTTCTTGAGTAAAACTAGTCTCATATCCATCACTGTCTAACTGCCCTACAGAAATCAAATTTTTCATGATATTTTGAACATGATGTACCTTGCAAATTTTCCAAATCGAACCATTTGCCATTTTCAAATTTACGTCACCGATCCCAATGATGTCAAAAGGTTCCCCATTAGCTAGATAGACCTTTCCATGATTTCCTGCAACATAATTCTCAATAATGTCTCGCTGACCTGTAGTATGAAACGACGCACCTAAATCTATCACAAATGTTTCATGAGCACAATCCATTACCAGAACTAGAACATCTTGTGCCTCATTAGCAACAACATTTGCACCAGCTTCATTGCCCTCAGTTTTCTTTGGCGCCTTGCAGTTCTTTCTCAAATGTCCTGCCTTACCACAGTTCCAACACTCAAATCTGCCATTCCTAGACTTGCTTCTGTTGTTTTTCGATTTACCCCGATTCCCTTGACTTCTATTATTACTTCTGCCTCTATCCACATTCAACGCTAAACAAGAAGTAGAAACAACACCGAAGTCCTTTTTACGAATCTCTTCTGCAATAGTGGAATCTCTAACTTGTGAAAACTCCAATTTCTCTATTCCACATGAATTCGAAATTGCAGCTTTCATAGTTTCCCAACTGCCAGGTAAAGATCTCAACAACAAAATCGCATTTACTTCATCTGTAAAATCTAAGTCAACAGCAGATAATTTATTTATCAATAAATCAAATTCATTAATATGAGCTGTGAAAAATGTACCTTCAGCCATGTTTAAATTAAAAAACTAAGTTGCGAGATACACCTTGTTGTTTATTGAGGGTTTTTCATACATGTTGGACAAGGCTGTCATCAGCTCTTCAGTAGTCGTCGCCTTCATAACACTACTTTGTACATTCTTTGTCAAAGTCAAATGAATGGTGTCTAACACTTTCTTGTCCAACTTTTTCCATTCAGCTTCTCCCATGTCATCGGGTTTCTCTTCCAATGGTAAATGCAAATCTTTCGATTACAGATAATTCAATATCTGACACTTCCAAAATGAAAAATCTGTTCCATCGAAAATAACCAATTTCTCATCTTTTCCAGTCATCGTTCTACAACCTGATGCTCTGATACCACTTGTTAGGAAATATTTGGCTCAATGCCGCCAAAATATAATCAATCCAAATTCACAATAAGTTAGACAAAAATATTCTTGCCTTTCCCAAATCAAGTTTGAGTTCCAAATTGCACAACGGAATTATCAATTTGAACGACGAGTTTAAAAGTATAGATAAATTAACCTAAACTTCCAATCAACAAGAACGATAAATAAGTTAAGTCAAGGGATGCGAAATTGACACCGAATTTATACTGGATCACCCAATGATGGCTACCTCCAATCTTCTGCTACCGATGCAGGTTCCACTAAATATCAGGGAGAAAATTACAAGAGTTTTACAACTTTATCAAGAATGGCTTCTCACTTTTCTCTCAACGAAAAGACTCACGAGTCACTCAAGAAAAATACAACTCTTCAATAGAATAAAATCCTTCTTGGAACTAACATTCAATGAAAAACAAAGAAAATCATATAAAAAAATTTACAATTCTTTTTTTTTTTACTTTCGGCACTGTGCAACACCAAAAGAAAATCAATATTTTCCTTCTCGTCACTTGCGGCTGCTCCCTCACACTCATGACACACCCACACAATGCAATACAACGTTTGCAATTTTATTTCTATTTTTCAATTGCAATTCACGACAATTTTAGGGCTAAAGAGATTTAATTCAATTGTGGGCCCTACATGGGCCCACTTGCTGTTTTGTGTTTACACGGAAATAACAATTGATAAGGTTGGGCCTAGGGCTCGATTGGGCCTTGGGCTCTATGTTAGCCATTACTTTGAGAGTAAGTTAGGATTTTGTTATAAATAGAGTGGGTTAGGTTAAGGTTGATGCATGCAAATTTTTGAATTAGTTATTGAGTGATTTATTTTAGGGCTCAAGAGATTCTCTTGAGAGGGGAGGTTCCAAGACCTATCAAATCTTGGTTTATCTTGTAATCTTTTATCTTTTGATATAATCAAGATCTTGGATCATATCAATTGGTATCAGAGCCATTTCGATTCGTGGGTGTAGAGATGAATCAAGAAGAGATTCATTCATTCCGAGAAGGGTTGCAAAGTTTGATGGCCTTTATTGATTCCTTTCGAAAAGAAATTAGAGAAGAACGAGAACAAAGAAGATTAGAGATGGAAGCTAAGATTAAAGGAAGAAGGAAGGTCGTGGAAGAAAAAGTGACGGCTAGGGTTTTTACACCGCCTCCGCCACCACCACTTCCACTACCAGCACCACCATCAACATCGTCGCCACCACCTCCGACATCGCTGTCGCCACCTCCGTCGCTGTCACCACCTCCGCCACCACCATCGCCGCCAGCACCTCGACATCGTCGCTGCCACCTCTGCCGCCATTGCCACCACTTCTGCCACCGCCTCCGTTTCCATCGCTGCTGCCACCAATGCCGCTGTTTTCTTCAGCACCGACGCACCGCTGTCGCTGCAAAAAAAGACAAAAAAAAACAACTGTTTTAATTTTTTTATTTTTCTATTTTTGTGTATGCCCACCTTGAGGACAAGGTACTTTAAAGAGGCGGTTATTGATAAGGTTGGGCCTAGGGCTCTATGTTAGCCATTACTTTGAGAGTAAGTTTGGATTTTGTTATAAATAAAGTGGGTTAAGTAAGGGTTGAGGCATGCAAATTATTGAATGAGTCATTGAGTAATTTATTGTAGGGCTCAAGAGATTCTCTTGAGAGGGGAGGTTTCAAGACCTATCAAATCTTGGTTTATTTTGTAATCTTTTATCTTTTGATATAATCTAGATCCTGGATCATATCACAATGTTCCAGCTTATTGTTATTGAGTTTCTGTTAAGGGACGACAAATTTACCTGGATCTCCATAATGGTACATGTTGTGCCACAAAATTGGAAATTCCCACATCGGGAATTCCATTGTTTTCACCCACCTTAATTGCTATATATATATATATATTCACTCATATTTCCTTTTTTGAAATCAAGTTACAACAAGAATTGTATAAGAATTTTATGATTCTTATTTCTAAATTCTTTTTATACTAATTTCTAATTGCATTTAGAAATTAGTTTTCTTAAGTTCAAATCTTTGGGTGTATTGGGATTTTGGTGACTGCATGAGTGTGCTCTTTTGTAATTCCGTTATTCGAACTCTAGTGGAATATTCTTGTCGTCTTCGCCTGTGGATGTAGGCTTCGTCCAAACCACGTAAGATCTTTGTGTTATTGCTTTTCTCTCTTTATTCCATTTATTTATTTTAGCTATTGCCATAATTAGAATCTAGTTTATTTCTGCTGCATCGATATTAAGTGGTATATGTTAAAGATCAAGTAGTTTTTCAACAAGTGGTATCAGAGCTTGCTTGGTTTGTTTGAGCTTGATTTGTTATTATTGTTTCGTTTGGTTGTGATAATTTTGATGTGACAAATGTGAAACATCATATACCGCTTTTAGATCGCAATACTAGATTTTCATTATGGCAAGCTAAAATGTGGGCAGTTCTTGTCCAAATGAATTTAGAAGAAGCTTTATTGGGAATTTCTAAAATGGCAGCTTCTTGGACTCAAGAAGAAAAGAAAAGAAAAGATCGAAAGGCTCTTAGTTTAATACATCTGCATTTGTCTAATGAAATTTTGCAAGATGTTTTGAAAGAAAAAGTGTTGCTCGTTTATGGTTAAGGCAAAAACTTTAACTACAAAATTGCATTTGAAGCAGCATTTATTTTCTTATTATATGGATGAAGGATCATCCTTAGATAACCATTTAGTTGGCTTTAAAGAAATTGCCTATGAATTAGAATCTGTGGAGATTAGTTATGATGATGAAGATTTGACCTTGATTTTGTTGTGTTCTCTACCTCCCTCGTATGCAAATTTTAGAGATACGATTTTATATAGTCGTGATACTCTCACTTTGAATGAAGTTTATGATAGTTTGTTTAATAAAGAAAAAATTAAACATATCACTGGTAGAGCTGAAAGTTCTGCAGAGGGGTTAGTAGTTCGGGGGACAACACAGAAAAAGAAAAGTGAAGACGATAAGAGAAATCGGTCAAAATCTAAAAATAAAACTTACAATTATTGCAAGAAGAAAGGTCATGTTATTTCTGAATGCTACAAATTACATAATAGGAATCAGAGAACCTCTGCATTTCAAAAGGGTAAGCAACCTGAAAGCTCTGGTCAGACTAGTGTTGTTGAAGATGCTGATAGTAATGGTGATCTCCTAGTTGCTTCTGATGAAAAATTAAAATATGATGATTGGATTCGTGATTCAGGATGTTCATTTCACATGTATCCCAATAGGGACTGGTTGTCAACATATGATTCAACTTCTAAAGGTACAATATTGATGGGTAATAATACATTATGTAAGATAGGTTGTATTGGAATAATCAGAACCAAGATGTTTGATGATGTTGTCAGAACACTTTTTAATGTGAGACACATTCCTGATTTGAAGAGAAATTTAATCTATTTGAGTACTCTTACTACACGAGGGTACAAGTTCACTAGCGAAGGTGGAATTATTAAGGTCAGTAAAGGCAGTTTGACAGTCATGAAAGAACATAAAAATTCTGCCAATCTTTATACTTTACAGGGTTCTACAATTTTAGGTGATGTAGAAGTTTCTACACCTTCGTTATCTGATATGATCATTAAATCTCGTCCACTAAACAAATTCAAGCGTTGCTTGAGTTTGGTTGGTGTTTTCAATTTCTGATTACTCAAAGTTGGTGAAGATGGTTGAAGTTTTTATTTGTCGTTCGAACCAATTAGCATCAAGGTGGAGATTTGTTATGCCACTAATTAGAAATTCCCACATCGAAAATTCCATTGTTTTCACCCACCTTAATTGCTATATATATTATTCACACATATTTCCTTTTTTGAAATCAAGTTACATCAAGAATTGTATAAGAATTTTATTATTCTTATTTCTAAATTCCTTTTATATTAATTTCTAATTGCATTTACAAATTAATTTTGGTGAGTTCAAATCTTTGGGTGTACTTAGATTTTGGTGAGTGCTTGAGTATGCTCTTTTGTAATCCCGTTGTAAACTTTAAAATAGAAAATAGAAGTAAAAAAAAAGAACTAACACTCAGAATTATAGTGGTTTGACAAGGGCGTCTATGTCCACTTGAGGTAACCATATTATTGCATGATTTTGCTTTCTTCAAAGCATGTAGATCTCAAATACAAAGCACCTATTTCACACTCTCTCAAACTCTACTTTTTTATATGAAAAGTAGCTTGATATTCTAAGAGTTGTAGAGTCATATTTATACATGAGAAAAGTAGGTGTTACAAATCTTTTTAATAACTCCATAGTCATTACTCTTTGCCAAATCCTTTAAGATCTTTAGTAAATTGTTGAAGTCGTTGAAGTTATCAAAACAATTAATCTCTAATATAACTCCTTGAAGTTTGTAGGAGTTCAACTTGTTGCATTTTTAATTTTCGAGCATTTGTAGTTTAATGTTGTATTGAATTTGTTTCAACATCTGTTACACCCGTCTTTGAAACTCTAGTGAAATATTCTTGCCATCTTCGCCCGTGGATGTAGGCTTCGTCCGAACCACGTAAGATCTTTGTGTTATTATTTTTCTCTCTCTATTCCATTTATTTATTTGAGCTATTTCCATAATTAGAATCTAGCTTATTTCCGCTGCATCGATATTAAGTGGTATATGTTAAAGATCAAGTAGTTTTTCAACAGTATGATACTGTCTACTTTGGGCCTAAGCCCTCGTGGCTTTGTTTTTGGGCATGTTCCAAAAAGCCTCGTACCATTAAAGATGTTTGTCTTCCCTTATGAACCCAAGATCTACCCTTTTTTAACCAATGTGAGATTCTACAACACTTTGTTTTGTATTCCCAACATCTTCATTAACTCCCAATTTTATTTTATCCATTGCGCATCATGTGCTATATTCTTATGCAACTAATATTATCTAATATGTGTGCACATTCTCACTCTTCTTTCACTTCCTTTGATATAAGAAAAAAAGATTTTTACCTTGCATGCAATTGAAAGACACACTACATAAAAGTTTTTTTTGCCGACGAAGGCTATGCCGACAGAAGAAAATTGCGTCGCCATAGATAGTCTATGCCGACGGAAGAGAATTTCGTCTGCCTTGAGTACATTTGTGCCGAAGGAAGAGTAACATTCGTCGGCATAGGTAAAAAAAAAATAATTAAAAATCCATATCCTTCTTTATTCCCTAATTAAAAAACCACTATCCTTCTTTATTCCCTAAAAAATCCCTAGGTTAAAAAAATCGCATCTCCTTCCCTACTTCTAAACCATTGACGCCCCTCATCTCCTTCTCTGCCACTTCCGTCTTCGTCGCCGGCTCACCACTAACAGCCGGGATCTGCGCGACGTCGTGAAACCAGCCGCTGAGGACTCGAGCGCCAACACACGACTCGCACGCAATAGCTTGGCTTCTTTTTTTCTCGAGTTTTGTCTTCTTTCTCATCGTCGACGCCACCTATCTAGGTACGCTCGCATTCTTCTTCTTCTTGGTATTGACCTTTTGAGGATAGCTTATTTTACGATTCTGAATATTGTTTATTGATTTTTTAGTGTATATTTAGGGGGTGCTTTTGGATTCATATGTTTCATAAATCTGTTCATATGTGAATTTGTATTTTTTTTAGAATTTAATTTTCAGCCATGAGCGAAAATGTGGACGTTGAAACTGCAAATTTTCAGCCACCAGTTCTAAATCCCCACAGTAAGGCACACCAATTCTAAAATGTGGACATATTGTCGTCTTCCCCAGCTTTCTCATATTTTTACATTTAAATGCAAATAAAAAGAAAGCACTCAAAATAAAGGATGCCTTTTCTGTTTTTTTTTTTGCATCTAATGTGTGTTTCTTTTTTCTCCCCCAAAAGGAAAATGAAAGTGCATCTTTTCCCAACTTTCCCAGCAAAAGATATAATATAAATAAAGGACATAACTAAAAGGTCTTCTTCACTCTAATTTTCTAAAGTTTAGGTCTTTCTATACCTTGTTTCCTTATTTCAAGGCCCCACTTGAAATAAAATAATAATAATAATAATAATAATAATAATAATAATAAATAAAATAAAATCAATAGAAGATGAAACTTCAAGTTTGCCAAAACATTTTTTTTTCTTTCACATGGATAAAGAAGAATCTTTTATGTTAAAAAGAAAATATATCCCCATATCAAAACTTAATTTCTTTTGTTATCATATATTTGCAATATGAAATATACTTGTACTGTTGTACACTTGTCCATAACACAAAAATCAAGTTTAATATCAAAAGACAAAAATCCCAACAAAAGCTGATCGCCACTCACTATATATATTGTAATATTAAGAATTAGAGGTTCTCCACTACATACTCGAGAGCATTTGCATATGTTACAAGACCCAAATTTAACAGACAACAAATAATTTTATAATTAAACTCACTTATAAATTTTAAATAGAACCATAAAAAATACATACTTTAGAGATTTTAAGTCTCTACCAAGTCCCATTGACCCATTGACTAATTTATATCTTTGTTGACATGATAGCATTTGCATATGTTACAAGTCCCATTGATCCTCATGTGTTTACTACTTTTTTAAGCACTTTCTTTTAAGCACTTTTATCTCCAATGTCCCATTGACTAATTTATATCTTTGTTGACATGACATCTGTTGAATGAGAATTTAGACTAAAAGTGAACAATATCGTATCAATGTGAAAATCTATCGAGAATTTTTGTCCACAACTAGTAGTATCAAAGATCATACCCTTATTTTACAATTTTATTAGAAATTTTGGGTGTTGATCAAATTATTTGTGATACTCAATATGTCTGTGTCATAATTATTAGTCATAGTGAATTTGTAGTTAAAAATTTTGTATGCTTTGATGAAGAAGTATTTCAGTAGTATGCTCGTAGTTGAACATTTTGATGATGCTCAAGTGAGAAGTCACTCTATAATAAGCTCATATATGATTGCCTTTTCACTTTGATAAATCTAAAGAACTAGAAAGTAGAAAACCCAACTTAGAGCTATTGGCTTTTTCATCTTTCAACATTTTCTCTTTGATAAATCTAAAGAACTAGAAAGTAAAAAACACCACAGCCTTAAATTCTGCATTAAATTCTAGTTTGTTTTTAAGTTGTTTGTTAATGTGGTTGTGTGGCTATCCTGCAGCAAAGATAGCCATGATTACATAACAGGTTATATTTTTGGTGAAATCCAAAATACGTCATTATGGTGCAAAAATCATTTATATTGAATTTTAAACTATTCATGTCGGATTTTTTAGGACGGCAAAAAATGAATAAAGATTGGCGTGAATAGAGTCAGATTGTCTATAGAATATGCTGAAGGCGTTAAATCGTTTTTAGAAATGGCCAAGAATCATGTCAACTGTATGGGTGAAGTGAGATGCCCAATGTAATAAATGCATGAATGGTTCATGGCAATCTATAGAAGAGGTATAACGCCATATGTTAATAAATTGAATGTTAGCATCATACAGTCATTGGGTGTACCATGGTAAACCAGTAGATTTATCTAGGTTAGAGCGGCAAAGAATAAGACAGGTGGATATAAGGCATGCACAAGCTGATAGGATGAATATAGGCGAGTCTACTAATGACAGCAATGACAATGAGATGATGGAAATGTTGAATGATATCAATCATGCCACTATCGAATCAAATGAAGATGAAGAACTTGGTCAAAATTTTGAAACTAATGATCCAACTAATGAAGACGAACGGGATCAATCAACATTATTTGATGATTTAATAAATGAAGCATGTGATGAATTGTATCCTGGATGTACGAGTTTTTCGTCGTTAGATTTTTTGGTCAAACTGATGTATTATAAGGTCAATAACAAGTGGAGTGATAAATCATTCGATCAGTCGTTGAAGTTTTTAAATAGAGCATTCAGTCAAATTAAAGCTCGTATACCTGGTACATTTTACGAAGCAAACCAGAAGTTGCGTGATATGGGGTTAACTTATGATTAAATTCACGCCTGCAAGTACTATTGCATACTAAATAGGAAAGAGTTTAAAGATCTCGATCAATGTCCAATTTGTGGTGAGTCTAGATATAAGCTAATTAGTGGTAAAGGGACGAAAATTACACATAAAGTGTTGTGTCATCACTACAAGAAAAAAGGTGTTGACTGACAATTTTTTAATCATCTGGTAAGGAACGTCGGCTATGCCTGGTTTAACCGACGGTTTTAAACCGTCGCTTAAAATTCATTTTAAGCGACGTTTTTGAAAGAACGTCGCCTAAACAATATACTAGAAGACGTTTCAGAAAAACGTCGACTAAGATTTTAATTTCCCTCCTAAAATTAATTTTTTCCGCTTTTATTTAAAATAATAACCGACGTTTTCCCAAAACGTCTAAGGAAAGTGTCTTAGCCGACGTTTTAAAACCGTCGGGTAAGATTCTGTTAAAAAATCCCCAATTTCTTTTCCTCTTCTCCACTTTTCCTTTCCTCTTTTTCCCTTCTCCGCCGCCGACTTCTTCTTCTTCTTCCGGTCCTCTTCTTCTTCCTTCCGATCGTCTTCTTCTTCCTTTCAAAATGTGACGAACCCGACCCAAAACATGGTCCTAAACCGGGGTTCTCACTCAGCATGCAAGTTAAATATGATAACAAGCGGTTTAGTGCTCATATTTAAAAACCATTCAAAACATATGAGAAGGGGGAACCCTTGAAACATAAACCACAGTTTTCATTTAAACCATCCAACGAAGTAAAACCACCTGGCCAGTATTTATAAAATCATACAATACAATTTAAACAACTTTTTAAACAATGTTCCCCTAGGACTCCTGTCCATCTACATGCTGAATAAACAATGCAACAATAAATGACAGAGTGTCGGCGGCTCCCCATGATCAATCAGCTCCCTCCGCTAGCCCTCCTGGTGTTGTCCCAAGCTACCTGAAAGATAAATAAGGGTGAGTATAAATATACTCAGTAAGAATCCCCAACCGGGGTACAATACGATACATCAGTCATCTAGCACCTCAACATGCAAACAAACAGCTATCAACACAGACCATAGCTCAACGAGCTCATAAAACAAGATCTGGAGCCATCAGAAATCTCTTTCTTCCGGCCTAACTGGGATTGGATACACTGACCAATCTTGGGACATCACCGAGGTATCTGTCACTCGGGGGGAATACACTAATCCCTAAAATGTTCTCAAGGGCCTCCTTGCCCTTGCACTAATATGGACTTACGGGAGAGTACCCGAAGTCAGGCTCTAAGGGAAGGAATGGTGTACTCACGACATTAGCCCGGGAGCTCTCGGCCGGCAACTAACGCGCGTGGCGCGCGACACCGCGCATGCTCCTCGCAACCGGCGTAAAATGCGGGGCCTAAGGGCAAACTACGCGGGCCAGCTGCACATGCCTATGACTCGGAAGCGGTGTCACTGATCACAGTAGCGCGAGGCCCTCGGCGCTCATCTGTGCAGCCTGATCCACCGACTTGAAGCTAAGAACCGGCCAGGGTAGGCTTACATCGATGGCAGGGTTCCGCTCTAGCAGGCTACAAACTAGGCTCTGGCCGAAGTGGGTAGCTAAGTCCACAACCGGCAGGTCGGGAGGGGGGGGGGGTAGCAAGATACGTTATGCTTCACACACTTTACTCCCGACCTGAGCTACTGGGGACAAAGTACGTTATGTCCGCTCAACCTCTGGATGATGACAAACCCTACAACTCTATCTAAGAGTACAGAGCAAAAAAAAATGATTCCTGGCTAGCAAGCAATGACCAACATAAATCACATTACCTAGCATGATACTACAACTTAAGCAGGAATCACAAACATGCTGGCAGAACAAACCTAGCATGGCACTAACATGTAAAATCAGGCAAACATGCTAGCAAGAAATCAATCAACTGCTCTATCTCTAACATGCTCATGCAGAAAGAAACAAGCATACAAGGCACAATCGAGATATATCGCAGGGTCCACACAACCACGGTAAGAAATCCTTACCTGGAACAAGCAGAAAAACAATAATTATAATAAATCTACGAGTTAATCCTCGAGCCTCTAATCGATCCCGAACAGCCTGAACATCAAACAAAGCACCCAAATCAAATACATAAACAGCCCGATAAATCCATAACCAGCAGCCAATAAATTCGGGCCCAACGAAGAAAAGACTCAGGAAATACCATCCAGAAGCCACAAGGCTCAAAGCAACCAAAGACACAATGCAGGCGTGGTATGCGCAGTGGGGTCGGGTGGGTTGGGCGCAGGCGCGCTGGGCGCGAGAGGCTGCTGCGTGAGGCGGCGAGGCGAGGCGAGCGGCGCGGCGCGGCTCGGCACAGGGGATGGCGCGCGGGAGCGAGCTCGGCAAGCACAAGAGCACGCGCGCGAGGCAACGAGCTATAGGGCGCTCGGGCGCGAGCGACACGAGCTCTGAGGACACTCGGCCGGGCACGGCGACGGCCGGGCGACGGACGAGGCGAGCTTGCTCGGGACGGCACTGGCGACGCGACTTCGGCTTTGGGGCGAGGCGAAGCTAAGCGGACGGTGGTAGTGGCGAGCTGGCGCTGGGCGCCTGGTCTTGTGGCGCGCCGGGTGGGCTTGGCGAGCTGGGGCTCGGGCGTGGGTGAGCTGGGTGGGCGACCAGGGGGCTCGGGCGTGGGCAGAGGCTGGGGTCGGGCTGGAGGAGAGAGAAAGGGAAATTTTGGGGAAAAATGAGATTTTCTTTTTTTTTCTTTTTCTTTTCTCTTTTATTTAAATTCCAACCTTATCCAAATAAATCCAATTTATCCATTTTCCAATTTTTCCAAAAATCCTTAAAATCCTTAAATCTCATTTCCCGGCTTCCTCCTTCGAGACCCGACTGAAGCAACCTTTCCAAACAACAAAACTCACTGAAATCAACCTCCCAAACCAATACTAAAGGCCTGGCTCGAATCCCGAAGGAAACACCCAAATAACCATCATTTTGCCCAAAACCCAAATCACAACCGAACTCTCAAACGAATAGCCCAAACATCTTGGGACTCGCAGCCACCAACAAACATGCCTCAATAAAGGCAGAAGCTGCCTCGAAGCTCTGAAAAACCACAAATCCTGCCCAGCGAGCAAAAAGACCAAAATGCCCCTAAGGGTCCAAACAGCTCTAACGGCCCAACCGAACCACTGAATCTGAACCGGAAGCTCCTCCAGAACCGGGATAGAAAACTGGGCCGTTACACAAAATCTCCGCCGTCAGCTCGTCTTCTTCTTCTTCATCCTAACGAAATCCTCTAGACTCTTCAATCGGAACAATTTAGGTTCTTTTCTTCACAAATTCTCAATTTATTTTACTTAGAATCGTTCATAATTGCATGCTTTATACAAAAGTTTCTATAGATTTCGTTGTTTGAATTTGATAGAAGGTTTTAGATTCAAAATTGCTTGTGACATTATTCATACCAACAACATACACAATTTGAAATTTTAATTCCTAAAAAGAAATAGTTCCAATATCTTTTCATTAACCAAAATTAGACTTTTCCATTTGTGAAGGAATTTGTAAATGAAAATTTAATTCATTATTCAGCCCTAAATCTACAACCAAACACCCCTCAATGGCATAGTCTGCTCACCAGTTTTAATAGCTGGTCCTTCAGTTTCCTCAACTGTTTCATTTGGAGTAACTATATTCTGATCTTCAATCACTGTTGTTCCGGTCTCAACATTAGGAAGACTTATACACTGAGTCTTCTTTTCTTTTTTTTCATATGTCTCTAAATCAACAACTGTTGTTCTACTCTTATATAGAGCTTCTTCATTGAAGATCACATCCCTGCTTCTGACTATCTTCTTATTTTGGTCATCCCAAAACTTGTAGCCCATTTCAGCACCACCATATCCAATAAAGTAACACTCTTTGCATTTAGCATCTAGTTTACTTCTGTCTGTAGCATCAATGTGAAGATAAGACAAATAACCGAAAACTTTTAGATGAGAAAGGTTTACCTGTTTACCGCTCCATACTTCTTTAGGAAATCTGAAATCTAGTGGTATGGTCGGGCTCCTATTGATCAGATAGGTCGCCGCGTTGATTGCCTCAGCCTAGAACATCTTAGGCAATCCTGCATGTAATCTCATGCTTCTAGCACGCTCATTCAGCGTCCTGTTCATTCTTTCTGCCACACTATTCTGCTGCGTTGTCCCTGGAACTGTCTTTACCATTACAATACCATTGTTTGCACAATATCTTTTGAATTCCCCATTAACATATTCACCACCATTATCTGAATTCAAGCTCTTGACTTTCAGACCTGTCTCATTCACAACCATAGCCTTCCAAGTTTTGAAAATAGAAAATACATAGAATTTATGTTTGAGAAAATAAGTTCATACCTTCCTACTTCAGTCATCTATGAAAGTCACATAGTATCTGGAACAACCAATGGAAGATACTTCAGAAGGCCCCCACACATCACTGTGAACTAACTCCAACCTAGTTGGTTTTAGCTTTGCTTCTGTCTTTGAGAAACTGACTCTCTTCTTCTTCCCAAATACACAACCCTCACGCATCTTGTGTTCAATTGCCTTCATCCCTTGAACTTCTTTGCAAAGTGAAGAATTTTCATACCTTTTTCACTCATGTGTCCCAACTTATTGTGCCACAAATCGGTCTAACTTGAATGATCTACAACTGCCACCATGTCTTTGTCAATGTTACTAACATACAAAGTTCCTGACTTGCTTCATCGAGCAATCACCATGGCGCCTTTTGTGACTTTCCAATTTCCTTGACTAAAACTAGTCTCATATCCATCACTGTCTAACTACCCTACAGAAATCAAATTTTTCATCATATTTTGAACATGATGTACCTCGCAAATTTTTCAAATCGAACCATTTGCCATTTTCAAATTTACGTCATCGATCCCAATGATGTCTAAAGATTCCCCATTAGCTAGATAGACATTTCCATGATTTCCTGCAACATAGTTCTCAACAATGTCCCGCTGACCTATAATTTGAAACAACGCACCTGAATCTATCAAAAAAATTTCATGAGCACATTCCATTACCAGAACTAGAGCATCTTGTGTCTCATTAGCAACAACATTTGCACCAGCTTCATTGCTGTAAGGGACCGACCCGAATGGGGCACTAAATGGGCCCTTATCCCAATGCATGTATTCAAAGTAAAGGACATTTAAACAGACATGATTTCGGATTCCAATTAAAACAAAACATTCAAAATAACCCCTTTAAAAACTAGACATTTTCCCCAGAAACACATTTCTGTTTCCAAGCACACATTCGGGATAAATACATTTCCAAAGTTTACGATCGAGAGATTTACTAAAAGCCATTCAAAACTGTTCGGATACAACACATGCTGGAATCCACAAATATTTACAAACATCCTAGGGCTCGTGTCGCTACATGCATTCGTGGGGAAAACAAAAACACACGAGAGTCATAATACAAAAATCGAGTTGGAAAGATGGGCCCCATGATCACATGACTTCTCCTTGTGCATCCGGTCGCGCGCCACGATTACTGTGGAAAACCACAAAATAAGGGTGAGTAACGAATTACTCGGTAAGAATCCCCAACCAGGGGTACAATACGATATACATGGTCATCTCGATGAGCGTATGCAAGCTATGAATATAACACGAGAATAGAGCACATAGCTTAGCCCACACTTGGGCCTCGGATGCCAACTCGGTGGCTTAGTCCGAGTAAAATCATCATCTGATCCAATACATAAGTCGCCTATACGAGAAACAAGTCCGGCCTCGGCTCTCATCTCGTCGACGAAAGGTACACGGCTCAAGATCGAGGAGCTCTCCGGCGGGCGTGTAATGAGCGTAAACATGCACCGCGTGCTCACGCAAACCATGGGGTGCCGGTTCAGAGGCAAGCCGCCCATGTCCGATCTACCACGCCTAACTAAATCTTTGGATCGGTGTCACCGACATAGGGGTGTGAGACACGACACTTAAACTATGTCGGCTGAACCACCGCACTTTGAGGCTAAGGGCGGGTCGTGGTAGGCTTACACACCGAAGCCGCCCTTACCTTAACAGTGGCAATCGGGGCTACTACGAACACGCGAGGGCGTGCCGACTATCGAGGACAAGGCAATGCCAAGTCATCATCCCGACGGTTGGGGCATTTAACGATCGCCACCCTCACCCAAGATTGCGAGGCCTACCGCTCGGGTTAGCAAATCCCTCACGGGGTCGGGGGGCGGAATGACTTGCTCGACGTCCCCGCCATGGATGCAAGGTACTTTATGCATCGAGCCCGGATGATGCTATCTACGCGCAACTCTAACTCCGCCCTTAGCAAGCGGCAAACAATTCCATAAAATCCAATACGTGCTCAATAAGAATACAACGAGCCTAGCATGATACTACGAAGCAAGGAAGCAGATACGAGCATGCCGAAACTAACAACCTAGCATGGATTAACATGAGAATTAACCAAGAAATCATGCTAAGCAGGAATTCAGATTGAAGCACCTAGCTACACATGTCAATAGTCACAAACAAGCAATCATTCAACAATCACATATAATATCGCAGGTCCACACAACCCCGGTAAGAAATCCTTACCTTGGTCGGGGGGCGGTTTTTGCACGAAATCCTAAGTCGCGAACAATCTCGATCTAGCTACCGGGAACCTATCAATCAACACAAAAATCACACAATAGGCCTAAATACAATAAAATAAATGAGGCTCAGCTCGGGAGCAACTCACGAGGCACGACGAACGCACGAACGGACCGATTGCGACGAAGCGGCAAAGAACGGTTGGTTTGGCGCTACTGGGCGCGGGGTCGGGCACGTGAGTGCGCGCGCGCGTGCATACACTTGGCGCATGCTGCGCGCGCGGCGATGCAGGGGCGAACAGAGCGTGGCACGTCTGGGCGCTGGCGATGCAACGCGACCCGAGGCTGGGTGAGGACGGCGCGCGAGCGAGCGGACGAAGTGCGGCGTGGCTCGGCTCGGTCGCTATCATCTGCGCGAGTGCGACGGCCGAACAGGCGAGCGAGGCGATGGAAAGGAAGCTCGAATTCGAGCGATCGGCGAAGATTCGACGGCCGATAGTTGTTGGACGAGCTCTCTACGCAAGTTTCGCACAAAACCCATCCAGAAATTCACTTCAACACGGCCGGGAAGCGAAGCCCGGAACAAGGGGGAGAGACTCGCGGAAAAGAGGAAGAGAGGAGAAGAAGAGAAGTTTACCTGCTGCTCGGGAATGGAAACCGACCTTGAGATGGAGAGGAACTCCGCGAATTGAGTCGGCGAGGAGAAATGGCGAAGGGGTTATTTGTCGGTCGGAGGATTCACGAAGAAGGAGAAGAAGAAACGGGGAGCGAACTCGGGCGATTTTGGCTTTTAAATAAAACGCACGAAGACAGGCATATATACAAGCTCGCGCGCAAAGATTAACAAACGAGCACGGTGGCTCGGCTGGCTGTGCCCTCCGCCTAGCATGCGACATGGCCCTGGTTCGATTCCTGCTCGACGTGCTAATTAATTCCCTATTTATTTTTGCTCCTTCCCAAGCCCAAACGCCTTCACCAAAAATCCCGATCCTATTCAAATTGACTCGCAATTATTCCGGCAAATTTTAAATTTCAAAACCGGCCCGACCCAAAATTACCAAAATGCCCCTGGGCCTCCCGGGAAGGCCGAGATGAATTTTCCGGGCCGTTACAATTGCCCTCAGTTTTCTTTGGGGCCTTGAGTTCTTTCTCAAATGTCTTGTCTTACCACAGTTCCAACACTCAAATCTGCCATTCCTAGACTTGCTTCTATTGTTTTTCGATTTACCTCGATTCCCTTGACTTCTATTAATACTTCTACCTCTATCCACATTCAACGCTGAACAAGAAGTAGAAGCAACACCGGAGTTCTTTTTGCAAATCTTTTCTACAATACTGAAATCTCTAACTTGTGAAAACTCCAATTTCTCCTTTCCACATGAATTCGAAATTGTAGCTTTCATAGTTTCCCAACTGTCAGGTAAAGATCTCAACAACAAAATCGCATTTACTTCATCTATAAAATCTAAGTCAACAACAGATAATTTATTTATCAATAAATCAAGTTCATTAATATGGGCTGTGACAAATGTACCTTCACCCATTTTTAAATTAAAAAACCGAGTTGCGAGATACACCTTGTTGTTTATCGAGGGTTTTTCATACATGTTGGACAAGGTTGTCATCAGCTCTTCAGTAGTCCTCGCTTTCATGACACTACTTTGTACATTCTTTATCAAAGTCAAACGAATGGTGTCTAACACTTTCTTGTCCAATTTTTCCATTCAGCTTCTCCCATGTCATCGGGTTTCCCTTCCAATGGTAAATGCAAATCTTTCGAATACAGATAATCCAATATCTGACACATCCAAAATGAAAAATCTGTTCCATCGAAAATAACCAATTTCTCATCTTTTCCAGTCATCGTTCTACAACCTGATGCTCTGATACCACTTGTTAGGAAAAATTTGGCTCAATGCCGCCAAAATATAATCAATCCAAATTCACAATAAGTTAGACAAAAATATTCTTGCCTTTCCCAAATCAAGTTTGAGTTCCAAATTGCACAACGAAATTATCAATTTGAAACAACGAGTTTAAAAGTATAGATAAATTAACCTAAACTTACAATCAACAAGAACGATAAATAAATCAAGTCAAGGGATGAGAAATTGACACCGAATTTATATTGGATCACCCAATGATGGCTACCTCCAGTCTTCTGCTACCGATGTAGGTTTCACTAAATATCAGGGAGAAAATTACAAGAGTTTTACAACTTTATCAAGAATGGCTTCTCACTTTTCTCTCAATGAAAACACTCACGAGTCACTCAAGAAAAATAAAAATCTTCAATAGAATAAATCCCTTCTTGGAACTAACACTCAAAGAAAAACAAAGAAAATCATATAAAAGAATTTACAATTCTTTTTTTCTACTTTCGGCACTGTGCAACACCAAAAGAAAATCAATATTTTTCTTCTCGTCACTAACAACTGCTCCCTCACACTCACGACACACCCACACAATGCAATACATCGGTTGCAAATTTATTTCTATTTTTCAATTGCAATTCACGACAATTTTAGGGCTAAAGAGATTTAATTCAATTGTGGGCCCTACATGGGCCCATTTGCTGTTTTGTGTTCACACGGAAATAACAATTGATAAGGTTAGGCCTAGGGCTCGGTTGGGCTTTGGGCTCTATGTTAGCCATTACTTGAGAGTAAGTTAGGATTTTGTTATAAATAGAGTGAGTTAGGTTAGAGTTGAGGCATATAAATTATTGAATGAGTTATTGAGTGATTTATTGTAAGGCTCAAGAGATTCTCTTGAGAGGGGAAGTTTCAGGACCTATCAAATCTTGGTTTATCTTGTAATCTTTTATCTTTTGATATAATTTAGATCCTGGATCATATCAATTGGTATCAGAGCCATTTCGATTCCTGGGTGTAGAGATGAATAAAAAAGAGATTCATTCATTCCGAGAAGGGTTGTAAAGTTTGATGGCCTTGATTGATTCCTTTCGAAAAGAAATTAGAGAAGAACGAGAACAAAGAAGATTAGAGATGGAAGCTAGGATTCATGGAAGAAGGAAGGTCGTGGAAGAAAAAGTGACGGATAGGGTTTTTACACCGTCGCCGCCACCATTGCTGTCACCTCCGCCGCCACCACCAGCATCGTCGCCACAACCTCCGACATCGTTGCCGCTAGCTCCACCGTCTAG
Organism: Sicyos edulis; assembly: GCA_036507275.1. Classification (NCBI taxonomy): domain Eukaryota; kingdom Viridiplantae; phylum Streptophyta; class Magnoliopsida; order Cucurbitales; family Cucurbitaceae; genus Sicyos; species Sicyos edulis. The sequence goes on along the minus strand of CM071856.1, from coordinate 4,876,036 downwards.
CTCCACCGTCGTCACCACTTCCGCCACCACCATCACCCCAACACCTCTGACATCACCGCTGCCACTACTGCTGCCGCCATTACCACCACTTCTGCCACCAACGCCGCCATTTCCGTCAGTACCGAAGCGCCGCTGCCGTCGGAACAAAAAAAACAAAAAAAATAATTGTTTTCATTTTTTTATTTTTCTATTTTTGTGTATGCCCACCTTGAGGACAATGTGCTTTAAAGGGGCGGGTATTGATAAGGTTGGGCCTAGGGCTGTATGTTAGCCATTACTTTGAGAGTAAGTTAGGATTTTGTTACAAATATAGTGGGTTAGGTTAGGGTTGAGGCATGCAAATTATTGAATGAGTCATTGAGTGATTTACGGTAGGGCTCAAGAGAATCTCTTGAGAGGGGAGGTTCCCAGACCTATCAAATCTTTGTTTATCTTGTAATCTTTTATCTTTTGATATAATCTAGATCTTGGATCATATCACAATGTTCCAGCTTATTGTTATTGAGTTTCTGTTAAGGGACCACAAATTTACCTGGACCTCCATAATGGTACATGTTGTGCCACTAATTGGAAATTCCCACATCGGGAATTCCATTGTTTTCACCCACCTTAATTGCTATATATATATATTAACACATATTTCCTTTTTTGAAATCAAGTTACAACAAGAATTGTATAATTCTTATTTCTAAATTCTTTTTATATTAATTTCTAATTGCATTTAGAAATTTGTTTTGTTGAGCTCAAATCTTTGGGTGTATTTGGATTTTGGTGAGTGTTTTAGTGTGCTCTTTTGTAATTCCGTCTTTCGAACTCGAGTGGAAGATTCTTGCCGTCTTCGCCCGTAGATGTAGGCTTCGTCCGAACCACATAAGATCTTTGTGTTATTGATTTTCTCTCTTTATTCCATTTATTTATTTTAGCTATTGCCATAATTAGAATCTAGTTTATTTGCGCTGCATCGATATTAAGTGCTATATGTTAAAGATCAAGTGGTTTGTTTGAGCTTGATTTGTTATTATTGTTTCGTTTGGTTGTGATAATTTTGATATGACAAGTGTGAAATATCATATACCGCTTTTGGATCGCAATAATAGATTTACATTATGGCAAGCTAAAATGTGGGCAGTTCTTGTCCAAATGAATTTAGAAGAAGCTTTATTGGGAATTTCTAAAATGCAAGCTTCTTGGACTCAAGAAGAAAAGAAAAGCAAAGATCGAAAGACTCTTACTTTAATGCATCTGCATTTTTCTAATGAAATTTTACAAGCTGTTTTGAAAGAAAAAAGTGCTATTCATTTATGGTTAAGGTTAGAATAGATTTGCATGACAAAAACTTTAACTACAAAATTGCATTTCAAGCAGCATTTATTTTCTTATCATATGGATGAAAGATCATCCTTAGATAACCATTTAGTTGGTTTTAAGGAAATTTCCTGTGATTTAGAAACTATGGAGATTAGTTATGATGATGAAGATTTGACCTTGATTTTGTTGTGTTCTCTACCTCCCGCGTATGCAAATTTTAGAGATACGATTTTATATAGTCGTGATACTCTCACTTTGCATGAAGTTTATGATAGTTTGTTTAATAAAGAAAAAAATTAAACATATCACTGGTAGAGTTGAAAGTTCTGCAGAGGGGTTAGTATATCGGGGCACAACACACAAGAAAAAAATGATGGCGATCAGAGAAATCGGTCAAAATCTAAAAATAAAACTTGCAATTATTGCAATAAGAAAGGTCATGTTATTTCTGAATGCTACAAATTACATAATAAGAATCAGAGAACCTCTGCATTTCAAAAGGGCAAGCAACCTGAAAGCTCTGGTCAGACTGGTGTTGTTGAAGATGCTGATAGTGATGGGGATCTCCTAGTTGCTTCTTATGAAAAATTAAAATTTGATGATTGGATTCGTGATTCAGGATGTTCATTTCATATGTATCCTAATAGGGACTTGTTTTCAACATATGATTCAATTTCTAAAGGTATAATATTGATGGGTAATAATACATTATGTAAGATAGTTAGTATTGAACAATTAGAACCAAGATGTTTGATGGTGTTGTCAGAACACTTTTTAATGTGAGACACATTCATGATTTGAAGAGAAATTTAATCTCTTTGAGTACTCTTACTACACGGAGTTCACTAGTGAAAGTGGAGCAATCAAGGTCAGTAAAGGCAGTTTGACAGTCATGAAAGAACATAAAAATTCTGCCAATCTTTATACTTTACAGGGTTCTACAATTTTGGGTGATGTAGAAGTTTCTACACCTTCGTTATCTGATATGATCATTAAATCTCGTCCACTAAACAAATTCAAGCGTTGCTTGAGTATGGTTGGTGTTTCAATTTATGATTACTTAAAGTTGGTGAAGATGGTTGAAGCTTTTATTTGTCGTTCGAACCAATTATCGTCAAACTGGAGATTTGTTGTGCCACTAATTGGAAATTCCCACATCGGAAATTCCATTGTTTTCACCCACCTTAATTGCTATATATATTATTCACACATATTTCCTTTTTTGAAATCAAGTTACAGCAAGAATTGTATAAGAATTTTATAATTCTTATTTCTAAATTCCTTTTATATTAATTTCTAATTGCATTTAGAAATTAATTTTGGTGAGTTCAAATCTTTGGGTGTACTGAGATTTTGGTGAGTGTTTGAGTGTACTCTTTTGTAATCCTGTTGTAAACTTTAAAATAGAAAATAGAAGTAAAAAAAAAAAGAACTAACACTCAGAATGTAGATCTCAAATACAAAGCACCTATTTCACACTCTTTCCAACTCTACTTTTTGATATGAAAGGTAGCTTGATGTTCTAAGAGTTGTAGAGTCATATTTATACATGAGAAAAGTAGGTGTTACAAATCTTCTTAATAACTCCATAGTCATAACTCTTTGCCAAATCCTTTAGGACGTGTTTGGTGCAGGGATTATGATTAAGTTAGTTAGTATTACCAAATCCTTTAGGACGTGTTTGGTGCAGGGATTATGATTAAGTTAGTTAGTATTAAGTTAAGCTGAGTATTAAATTAAGCTGAGGATTAAGTTAATCTGCGTTTGGTGGACATGTTATGTTAATCTGAATTAAGTTAAGCTCATTGTTGTTTGGTGTAAGGATTAAGTTAAAACTGATTTTTTATTTAACATTTTTTTTAAATTGTTTACTTTTGATTTATTTTCTCTTGATAATAGATAAATGATAAGATGACATTCATTTGAAATAGTAACCATATAATATTCATTTTAAAAAATATGTTTATCAATATATTTTATTATTTATTTCTATTTTAACTTAATATCTATATTAAATTAAAAAAATATAACAAATTTTATATCCATTAAACAAATTTAGAAAGACATTTAAATTATGTAAAAATCATTTTAATTTAGTTGCTTAATTATAAGGTTAGTATAAATTTAAAATTTTAAAAAACAATTTAATTTATTTAGTACACCCTAATTTTTGTGAATAGTAATTAAGTTTGAAATTCAATTTTACTCATAAAAGTAGTTCAAACTTCAAATAGATTGATGAAAGTTATAATAAAAATGTAAACTTAATTTTCATGCATTTTAAAATTATTCTACCTATTTTATAGGTTAATACTCATTCAAATTAAAATTGTAGTCAATATAGAAATAACAAAATTACAGTCATATATGGTATATATAAAAATAAAAATAATTTTTTTTTGAGAAACATAAATACCTATATAGATACTTAGAAACAAGTCGTCAAGTAACACAAATAAAATTTCTTATACATATAATAATAAATCGAATTATATTCTAAGTAGAAAAATGAGTTTTAAAATTTAGCAATTTTGTGACATTTTATGTACCAATAATTGATTTCAATTGAACATAATTTTAAAATAGTCAATTAAACTATTTAATAGTGTTTTTTCAATTAATTAAACTAAAGTATCCAAATGGATTCAAATTCTTTATGAAAATCTACAAGTAACATGTTCTATTTGATTTTTTATTTAATAAAACTCATTAATACTTTTTAAAATGAATATAGTTTTTAAATTTTTTTTACAATAACTAGAATAAGGGAATTCAAACCCATTTTTAAATACCATAAAAAAAAACAAATTTCTTGACATTCATTAGATGTATGTATTTTATATTTTTCAAATGTAAAAAGAATGCAATTTATATTTTCGATATAAATTTAAGATTTGTTAACTTCGTTGTTAATAGTACTAAAAAAATTCAGTTATTAATATCCATTATTTCAAATTATCTATTAATTATATTGTTAATATCTATTCCTTCCAAATTTAAAAAGATTCAAACTATATCTCAATAACAAAATTTTTTTATATTCAAATAATTATCTTTTGAAATTCAAATATATTTCTCTTCTTGTTTTGAATCATTTATTTCTTTAATTATTTAAAATTTAACATTAAATTTAGAAATCGTGCAATTATATATTAAATAAACTACAAAACATAAAAAATAATTTTATTCTAAAAAAATAAAACATAAAAAATAATTCGAATAAACTTTTAAATCTAAATTTTAAAGTTAAAATAAATTGTTTGAAAAATAGAATTAAAGATGATTTCGGAAAACGAGGCCGAGAAAGAATATATGAGAATTATTGTTGGATTTCGTGAAGTATTAACTTAATCTGAGGCCGAGAAAGAATATATGAGAATTATTGTTGGTTTTAGATTCAAAATTGCTTGTGACATTATTCATACCCACAACATACACAATTTGAAATTTTAATTCCTAAAAAGAAATAGTTCCAATATCTTTTCATTAACCAAAATTAGACTTTTCCATTTGTGAAGGAATTTGTAAATGAAAATTTAATTCATTATTCAGCCCTAAATCTACAACCAAACACCCCTCAACGGCACCAGGTAACCAAATATCTTTCCATGAAAATTGATGAAACAAGGATCTGAAACGCTACTCTCGTTTTCTAGTTTTTTTTCAATGGATTATTTGATCGATTCGGGAGTTAGTCTGTTTATTAACTTATATTTAAGTGTATTTATTTGCTAATGTTTGTTTCTTGAGCGATTTGTGTTTGAACCTGAAGAATGTTGTGCTTTTTTTTTATTAGGAAGTATGGAATAGACAATCATATGCTTAAGCTGAATTTTTTATTTTTTTTGGATTTTAATATGACTTTAAGATGTCGTTCTTAAGGTTTGTTCCAACTTGGATGAGATCTTCTGATGCTTAAACCTTGCGCTGATTTGTGAGGTTTAATTTGAGATGAATTCCTAGTTTGACCCTATATTTGACCATATATTTGAGATGAATTTCTAGTTTTGGTTGTTAAAACCATCATAAATTGCCCGGTGGTCAAGAGGGTTGTGTGGAACCTAAAATTTTTCGACCTAACAAATCTGGTAAGGTCAAATGGTTTGTTTTGTGCGAATAGTTAAGATTTAGTCGAAAATAGTTTTAGGTGTAAAGTTATAACTGATGTTCTATGATGTATGAGATTTTGTGTTTTTATGTTCTTTGAGTACTTTGTATGCTTCATTATTTGCAATCAAAGAAAATAGTTTTGGATATGCAGCCTTCTTTTTAGGAATCAAAGTTGCGTGTTCAACTTCCTAAATAATGTAGTTTTTTTTACCGTGTTATCTCATCATAAAGGAACGGCTCATAACCTAGCCCAAACCCATATTTATATTTGTTTTAGTTTCGTTGTTTGAATTTAATGTTTGAATATTCATACCAACATAAGAATTGGTAGACACGACTTCTTGATTAAACATTTTAAATTAAGTAAATTAGTGGTCTAACTATGAGCATGATGAATTCTAAAATGTTTATATAAACAATTCGTGTTACCTTAACATACAAATTTAATAGATTCAAATCGTAATCTTATAAAAATAGTTGAGATATTGGATGAATGCAAACATAAAGATGTTCATTTTTTTCTTTATGGAATCAAGATAGGAAGTCTCTATTTAGGTAAAAATGAGAAAAAGTAGGGAAACTTTTCATCCTAACCTAAGTTGGTTGTTTTGGTTGATGATTGAATAAATTTGAAGTATGATCATTTTTAAAGTTTCTCTGATTTTTTGCCCTAGCTGGAGTTAATATTTGTACAAACCTTTTCATGTCTTCTCTACCTTCCATCCAGCTGTGATAAAGTTACAAATGATGGCCCCAGTAAGTCAAACAAGTCTCTTTTTTTTTCCCAAAGTCTTTTAGAACACACCATAGAAGTTTTATGAAAACTTCCTTTATACATGGAAGTGCAAGAGGCCTAGTTTTGAAGCATCTTTATTGGTATCAAATGATGTCCCCATTTGTTTTCTACCTTCTCATTGCTTTGATGTCTTCGAATCTTCTTTCCAAATTTAGTGTAAGATATGTTCATTATCATCCATATCCTTTAGCAAAGAAGCATAAACAATTAGAGTCAGCAGTTAAAACCCATGTTCTTGTTTTCTAAATGATTCTTATAGCTCAGTTGAAGACCTCTCTAATTGTAAATCTAGTATAATTTGGTTATTTGTTGTAGTTCTCCTTTATTATTGTCATAACCTAGATGTTTCTTTCAATAGCCACTCTCTAATTGTTCGTCTAAATCCTTCAGGACAGTACGACGCTAGAACCTAAGAGTGGTATTGAAAGAGATTGAAGATGAACAAAGATTGAATTAGAAATAAAAATAGGTTGTCTGTGGAGTATGCTGAAGGCGTAAAACAATTTTTAGAAATGGCAAAGTCTCATGTCAATAGTGTTGGAAAAACTAGATGTCCATGCAAGAAATGTATGAATGTGTTGTGGCAAAGTATTGAAGTAGTGGAAACTCATTTGTTCATATATGGGATGGTCGAATCGTATAGGGACTGGCTACACCACGGAGAACCAGTCAACTTACATAGATACGAAAGTCAAAGAGTTAGGTCAGTACACGTCGATAGGGTCAATTTAGCTGAGTCAAGTGAGAAAAATTTCGAGAATGAAATAATGGAAATGTTGAATGACATAAATCGTCGTAGTTTGGAATCAAGTATAACTGAAGAAGAAGATAATAATACTTATGAAAATGTTGCACCCAATAATGGTAGAGAAGACGATCAATCAACATTGTTTGATAATTTGATGAAAGACGCATCTATTTAGTTATACTCAGGTTGTACTCGATTCTCCGCTTTCCATTTTCTGGTAAAATTGATGCACCTGAAAGCCATGAATAACTGGACCAATCCGTCAATCGATTTTTTGTTGAAACTGTTAAAGGAATAGCATCTTGACGGTGCTTGCATACCTGGTTCATTCTATGAGGTTAATAAGAAGTTTCGGGAGTTAAGATTGACTTATGAATCGATTCATGCATGCAAGTATGATTGTGTGTTGTATAGGAACGAGTACAAAGATGTAGAACAATGCCCTACATGTGGAGAGTCTCGATATAAGATCAACAAGTATAATTGTAAGAAACTTCCCTACAAAGTTTTGCAACATTTCCCGTTAATACCTCGACTAAAGAGGTTATTCTTTCTTAGCATTATGCTTTCGATATGAGATGGCACAAGGAAAAACGAATTGAGAAACCAAGGGTTTTGCGACATCCATCAGACGGTGAAGCCTGGAAACATTTGGAACTTCAATTTCCAGAATTTACATTGGATTCTTGAAATGTACGATTTGGATTGTCCTAAGATGGATTCAACCCTTACGGTCATATGAGTACCACATACAGTATGTGGCCTGTACAATTAGTTCCATATAATATACCACCTTGTAAATGCATGAAAGAAACAAATATCATATTATCCTTACTAATTCCAGTTCCAAAATCACCCAGAAAGGAGATTGATGTGTACTTGCAACCACTAATTGATGAGTTGAAAGAGTTGTGGAATATTGGTGTTCGCACGTATGACTCATTTAAGAAGTAGTACTTTCAACTTCGTGCTTGTTTGATGTGGACCATAAATGATTTTCCAACATACGGTGACTTGTTAGGTTGGAGTACAAAAGCTTACAAAGCTTGTTCTATTTGGAAAGAAGAAACTCCGAGCGTTGCTGTAACGACCCGACCTGAAAGGGTTCTAAAATAGGCCGTTACCTCAATGCATCCATTCAAATCTACAGAAAATTCGCAATATGGTGTTCGGATTCTAAGTAAAAACTAAAGCATAAAACGTCCATTTAAAATCAACATCAATTCCTGAAACCTGTCACTGTTTCCAAGCACCTGTTCCAAGACAAATACATTTACAAAGCTTACTCTGATCAGAGATTTATTTAAAACATACAAACTTTACAACAATGCTAGAATCCTGAAATACATTCAGAAAACACTCTAGGGCTCTGTGCCCAACTACATGCATTTAGAGAACATTTAAATCATAAACATAAAACTCAGAGTTTAACAACGGGTTTCCATGATCACAGCTCCTCCTCCAGCCATCCTGTCTCTCATCATGGTTACCTGTGGAAAAACCACAAAAATAAGGGTGAGTAACGAATTACTAAGTAAGAATCCCCAACCGGAGTACAATACGATATAATCAGTCATCTAGTACCAAAGCATGCAAGCAAACAGCTACCAACACAAATCATAGCTCAACGAGCTCATAAAGAAAGATCTGGAGCCATCGGAAGTCTCTTTCTTCCGGCCTAGGCATTGGATACACTGACCAATCCTGGACATCACCGAGGTATCTGTCACTCGGGGGGAATACACTGATCCCTAGAATGTCCTCAAGGGCCTCCTTTCCCTTGCACTAATCTGGACTTACGGGAGAGTATCCAAAGTCAGGCTCTAACGAAAGGAATGGTGTACTCACGACATTAGCCCGGGAGCTCTCGAGGCAAGCAACTAACGCTGTGCGCGCGCGCTTCGCATGCTCTATGCAACAAGCGTAAAATGCGGGGCCTAAGGGCAAACCACGCGGGCAGCACGCATGACTAAGACTCGGAAGCGGTGTCGCGATCACGCGATGGCGCGAGGCCTCGGCGCTCATCTCGTGCGGCATGATCCACCGCTGAAGCTAAGAATCGGCAGCAGCGGTATATGACCGATTTTCTATCGATTTCGAGGTGCCTCGGGTCAAGTTTGGTTGTTGGTTGGGTCGTTAGAGCGATTTCGTCCCTTGGGGGTATTTTGGTCCTTTGGCTCTTCGGGCAGGATTTGTGGATTTTTAGGGCTTCGAGGTGGCTCCTGCCTTTGCCGTGGCTTGTTTGGGTTGGACTGCGAGTCCCGAGATGTTTGGGCTAGTCGTTTGGAAGTTCGGTTGTGATTTGGGATTTTTGCAAAGTGATGGTTGGTTGTGTGCTTCCTTTGGGATTCGAGCCCAGGCCCTTGGTGTTGATTTTGGGAGTTGGTTTTAGCGAGTTTTATTGATTGGAATAGATTTCTTCGGTCGGGTCTCGAAAGAGGAAGCCGGGAAATGGGATTTTGAGGTTTTAAGTGGATAAGGATGGAAAATGGAATTTAAATCCCATTTTTCCCTTTTATTTTCCCATTTTCCTTTTTATTCCTTTATTTCTTTTATTTTTTTCCCAAATTCATTTTTTCTCTCTCTCTCTCTCTCTCTCCCCGAGCACCCCCCTCCTAGCCCGAGCCCAGCCCCCTTGGCTCGCCGGCCAACCGGCTCGGCGCGCCACTGGCTCGTGTCGCCTCCCGCCGGCTCGCCCGGCCAGGTCGTCGGCCGAGCAACCCCAGCCTGTTCGAGCATCGCCGAGCCCAGCCCCTCGCGCGCCCAGATCCGCCTCAGCCAGCAACCGTCGGTCGCGCGCCAGATCTGCCCGTCGCAGCAACCCAGGTCGAGTCGTCAGCTCGAGCGTCGCCCAACAGCCGAGATCGTGCGTCGTCGCTCCAGACGCCCAGATCCGAGCTCGCCCTCGCCAGATCGCGCCCGTGCGCCGTCCCATGCGCCGTGCCGTCCCTGCCGAGCCTCGCCGCGCCCTCGCCGTGCCGTTGCTCGCCGCGCGCGCGTCGCCATCGCCCGCGTCGCGCGCGCCGCAGCGCGCGCTCGCGTGCGCCAGCGCGCCAGCGCCCCGTGTCGCGCGCCAGCGCCCAAGCAGCGCCGATGCCAGCGATGTCGGTCAGCGCCCGGCGCTGTGCAGGCGCCGGCCATTTGCCTAGTCCGTCTGGCCGGCCCGTCCGAGTGTGTCACCGTGCCTCATGAGTTGCTCCCGAGATTGACCATGTTTGTTTTATTATTTTGGGCCTTTTGATTGTAATTATTGTTGCTTTTGTTAGGTTCTCGCTAGCTAGCTCGGGTTCGATCGCGACTTAGGTTTCTTGTGTTTAGAGGTCTTAGGCGGTAAGGATTTCTTACCAGGAGTTGTGTGGACCTGCGATATATTATGCGATTCTTTGATTGATTGCTTGTTTGTGTTTATTGGTGATAAGTGCCTAATTCTGAATTCCCGATTAGCATGATTTTCCTGGGTTTAATTCTCATGTTAATCCATGCTAGGTTGTTCCTCTCTAGCATGCTCGTATACATTCCTTGTTTCGTAGTATCATGCTAGGCTCATTGTATTCTTATTGAGCACGTATTGGATTTTATGGAATTGTTTCTTCGTTTGCTAGGCGAGTTAGAGTTGCGGTAGATAGCATCATCCGGCCACGATGCATAAAGTACCTTGCATCCATGGCGGGGACGTCGAGCAAGTCATTAGTCCCCTGGACCCCGTGAGGATTAGCTAACCCGGCGGTAGGCCCCCGCAATCTTGGGTGAGGGTGGCGATCGTTAAATGCCCCAACCGTCGGGATGATGACTTGGCATTGCCTCGTCCTCGATAGTCGGCACGCCTCGGCGTGTTCGGCCGTAGCCCCGATTGCCACTGTTAAGGTAAGGGCGGCTTCCTGGTGTAAGCCTACCACGACCCGTTTCCTTAGCCTCAGGTGCGGTGGTTCAGGCTGACATAGTTTACGTGTCCAGGTCTCACACCCCTATGTCAGTGACACCGATCCAAAGAATTAGTTAGGCGTGGTGGATTGGACATGGGCGGCTTGCCTCTAGACCCGGCACCCCAAGGTGGTGCGCAGAGCACGCGGTGCATGCTTACGCTCATTACTGGCCGGCCGCCGGAGAGCTCCTCGGGATCTTGAGCTAGTGTACCTTTCGTCGACAGTAGACAGGCTGAGGCCGGGACTTGTTTCTCGTATAGAGCGACTTGTGTGATGTGTTGTGTGGTGAGTTTTTTTCCGGACTAAGACCCTGAGTTGGCATCCGAGGCCCAAGTGTGGGCTAAGCTATGTGCTCTATCTGTGTTTTTATTCATAGCTTGCATATCTTTCTGCTAGATGACCATGTATATCGTATTGTACCCCGGTTGGGGATTCTTACTGAGTAATTCGTTACTCACCCTTACTTATCTTTCAGGAAACCATGGCCCGAGGCAGGATGGCTGGAGGAGGAGCTGTGATCATGGAACCCGTTGTTCAACTCTGAGTCTTATGTTTATGTTTATGATTTAAATGTCATCTGAATGCATGTAGTTGAGTACGGAGCCCTAGGGTGTTTTCTGAATGTATTTCCGGATTCTAGCATTGTTGTAAAGTTTGTATGTTTTAAATAAATCTCTGATCAGAGTATGTTTGGAAATGTATTTGTCTTGGAACAGGTGCTTGGAAACAGGGACAGGTTTCAGGAATTTATGTTGATTTTTAAATGGATGTTTTCATGTTTTAGTTTTTACTTAGAATCCAAACACCATCTTGCAAATTTTCTGTAGATTTGAATGCATGCATTGAGGTGGCGGCCTATTTAGAACCCCATTCGGGTCGGGTCGTTACACAGGCTTACACCGATGGCAGGGTTCCGCTCTAGCAGGCTACAAACTAGGCTATGCCGAAGTGGGTAGCTAACTCCACAACCGGCGGGTCGGGGGGGAAGCAAGATACGTTATGCTGCGCACACTTTACTCCCGACCTGAGCTAAATCCACCTTGGCGACCGGGGAAGCAAGATACGTTATGCTGCGCACACTTTACTCCAGATCAGTGGGGACAAAGTACGTTATGTCCGCTCAGCCTCTAGATGATGACAAACCCTACAACTCTATCTAAGAGTACAGAGTAAAATCAATGATTCCTGGCTAGCAAACAAAGACCGACATCAATCACATTACCTAGCATGATACTACGAGCTTAAGCAGGAATCATAAGCATGCTGGCAGAACAAACCTAGCATGGCACTAACATGTAAAATCAGGCAAACATGCTAGCAAGAAATCAATCAAACTGCTCTATCTCTAACATGCTCATAACAGTCAGCAAACAAGCAAGGCATATCATGAAAAATATCGCAGGGCCCACACAACTCCGGTAAGAAATCCTTACCTGGTCGGAAGGCAAAAACAAACAACAAACCTAACTGCGATCGAACCCGAGCAACCTATATCGAGCCAAACAAACACATCAATAATCACACAATAGGCCTAAATAATAATAAAATAAACAGGGCTCGGCTTGGGAGCAACTCACGAGGCGCGGCTGACACGCGAACGAGCAAGCCGTTTGCGGCGGGCGGGTGAGTCTTGGGCGCGAGCCGCTGCATGACGCAGCAGGGCGAGCAAAAGCGCTCGGCGCGCGCGCGCTGGCGCTAGCTCAGGTGAGTCTTTGGCGGCGGCGAGCTCGGCAAGCTACTGAGGTGAGTGAGCGCGCGACACGGGCTGGGACGAGCGACTCGAACCTAGGCTCGGGCTATCTGGCACGAGGACACGCGACCTGGGCGCGGGGGCCGCGCTGACTCGGATCGGGCTCGGATCGGGCGACGCGGCTCGAGGTCAATGGCCGTGACGCTGCACGACTGAGCAGGGGGAGGGCGAAGTGGGCTCGGGCTCGCGTGAGTCAATGGGCGACCACTAAGGTCGACGCCGGGTGGGGGGCTGCTCTCGGGTTAGGAGGGGGGCTCGGGGAGAGAGAGAGAGAGAGAGAGAGAGAGAGAGAGAGAGAGAAGAGAGAAAAATAAAAAGAAAAGAAAAGGAATTTGGAAAAGAAAAGGAAAATGAAAAAAAAAAAAAAAGGAAAATAGGGATTTTATCCATTTAATCCAACCTTATCCTTTTTTATCCAAATCAAAACCTTAAAAATCCCATTTCCCGGCTTCCTCCTTCGAGACCCGACCGAAGCAATCTTTTCCAATAAATAAAACTCACTTAAATCCAACTCCCAAAGCAACACTAAGGGCCCGAGCTCGAATCCCAAAGGAAGCACACAACCAACCATCACTTTGCCAAATCCCAAACCACAACCGAGCATCCAACCGACTAGCCCAAACACCTCGGGACTCGCAGCCACCAACAAACATGCCTCGACAAAGGCAGGAGCTACCTCGAAGCCCGAAAAACCACAAATCCTGCCCGAAGAGCCAAAAGACCAAAATACCCCCAAGGGTCAAAACCGCTCTAATGACCCAACCAACAACCGAATCTTGACCCGAAGGCACCTCGAAAACTGGAATAGGAAACTGGGCTGTTACAGTTGCTCTGAGAGGGAAACGAGGTTACATTGGACATCGACTATATCTACCTAATAATCACTTTTGGTGTAGAAGTAAATTGTTTGATGGGAAGAATGAATCTTCGTGAACCTCCACTGACATGGGATAGAGATGAAATACTGCATCAAGTAAGTCATATGAGTTTTCCTATGCTTAGCAAGCATCCTTCTAAACAAGATAAGAAGAGGAATCAATCTGAAAATAATTGGAGAAAAAAGAGCATTTTCTTCGAGCTTCCATATTGGTCTAAACTTCTGTTAAGACATAAGCTAGACGTAATGCACATTGAAAAAAATGTGTGTGAGAATTTGCTAGGAACTATACTAAATATTGAAGAGAAGACAAAAGATACAATGAATGCTAGAAAAGACCTCAAAGATATGAGAATACGAAGTGAATTGCACGTACAAAAATATGAGAATACGATGAGAAGCTTAAGCCACATGCAACATATACTCTCAGTAAAGACGAAAGAGTTGAATTTTGTAACTTTTTAAAAGTAGTCAAGTATCCTAATGGTTTTGTTTCTAACATAGGCCTGTGCGTTAACGATTCAAAGTTAATGGGGTTGAAGACTCATGATTGCCATGTTCTACTTTAAAGACTAATCCCTATCGGTGTTCGAGCATTTTTACCTAAGGAAGTGTGTACTATAATCACTGAATTTTGTCAGTTCTTCAGTTCTTTGTGTTCTAAAACGTTACAGGTGTCTGATTTAGATCTGTTGCAAAAGGATATTATTATAATTCTTTGTAAAATGGAGAAGATCTTCCCACCTGTGTTCTTTGATGTAATGATTCATTTAACAATTCATTTGCCCTACGAATGTAAGTTGGACGGGCCTGTGAACTATAGCTGGATGTATCCTTTCGAGAGAAGTTTAAGAACGTTCAAACTATTCGTTATGAATAAAGCACGTCCAGAAGGGTCGATTGCATAAAGGTATGTAAACAGAGAATGTTCGAACTTCTGTTCATTATACCTCACTCGGATTGAAACAAGGTTCAATAGGACGGACCGCAATGATGACCAGAATCTTGATAACGAACAACTTGGAGAGTATGAAGTGTTCAAACAAAATGCACGACCAATAGAGGAAATGACACCAAAGAGTTTATCTCCTATTGATATGCGACAATTACATTGGTACATTCTTAATAATTGCCACGAGATACATATTTATATTACCCAATGTTTAGAACTACTCCGACTCGGTGTGGTAAATGATGCTGAATTATATAAAAAACACGAGCAACACTTTCCAGGTTGGTTTAGAAAAGAAGTGCTCAAAAAACGGCAAAATGGGAATAATGGTGACGATTTGTATGTGATTTAGTAGATTGGTTCGATTGTACGAAAAATGCATAGTTAATCATGTTAGATTTCACACTCTCGGAGTTGAAGAATGTCGAACAAGACAAAATAGTGGTGTTAGGGTGTCGGATGAAGGCGGAACCGAAAATGATCCATTGTACTATACGGGGTACTGAAAAAATTACTTGACTTGTGTACACTAATAAGAGACGAGTTATGATTTTCAAATGTGATTGGTGCAACACTGACAACAAAAAAGGTAGACACATTTTGAGTTTTGTTTGCATTCAATTAACACGTCTCAATTTTGGAACAATGATGAGCCATTTATCCTTGCCACATAAGCACATCAAGTTTTTTATATAAGTGATCCAAAGTATGGTCGTAATTGGAAGATAGTGCAATTGGTACCGAATAAAAAAATGTGGGATGTGCCTGAAGTTGAAGAGCAAGAGAATGAACAAATTGATGAAGTATAGCTAGAAGTTCGAACAACGGTCCATGAGTATATAGATGAAAACATGTTACGAAGGACAGATGTCGAACCGGTCATAATTGATTTAACACTTGAATAGGAAACAATCATCAAATAATTTGGAGGATTTCATTGACGACCAGGAGATTGAATATGACCGAGAAAAGTCTTCTGAGAGTGTCTCATTCGATGATTGTTATTCTGACTAATAGCATACTTAAGGATTTATACAATGAAACCAATTTTGTATTTCACTCGTTTGATGATTTCTTAGAATTAATGTTTATATTTATTTGCAGTATCGTCATGCATGCGAATTTGTCAGGGACGTCTAACTCATTCTTTATGACACCGCTGATGATCAGTATCAGATGGATGTGGTTCCTGCGACTATACCTTCTGAAGGAACCGAGGCATCAGGTACGATTTATTTTCTTTTGCTCATTCAAACTTTGGTTATTGCTTCCTAACTTTGAATCACGTGTAGGTAGTACATCTAGACCTTGACGCGGTCAAGGCATTTCAAAGGGAGCTGAGCTGGAGAGAACTGTAAATAACCATGGCCTGGTCCATGTCAAGTTTAGTCAAAAGTATGGAAAGCCTATTGGACCGACTGCAAATAGTTTAAGCAAGCACATTGGGGTCCTCGTACGAGAGACCTTTCCTATGACTATCAATAAGTGGAACGAAGTCCCTCCCTTATTGAAGAACTTGGTGAAACAGAGACTCTTGGTATGTTTAAAAACTCATAGCTTGTATTTTAGGAAATATTTCTTTATATTAATCTGAATATTCTTATTTCACAGTCACATTTCGTCCTCGACCTTAGTAAACAAAATGTGTCCCGACATATAGAGACTGTGATGCAATCCATGTTTAAGGAGCACAGATGCACGTTGCATACACATTACAAGTAAGTAACGTCATAAAAAAAACTCATAATTATATATGTTGTTCTATTCTAATGCATCATAGCTCATACATTTTAATTTTTTTAAGGAATTTGGCTCTTGAGCTTCGACGTTTGCAGCCTCATACTTCTGTATCAGATCCAGCTCATTGGGAGTATTTTTGCAATAAATAGGAGGATAAGGAATACAAAGCCAAGTCAAGGAAGGCTGAGGATAGTAGATCTCATGTGCAATATAATCACCGAGCAGGGAGTCATTCTTTCATGGCCGTATTGGAAAAGGTGATAATTCATTTCTTATGATTATTAATGCGAAGGTTCCTACAATACTAACTACTTATTTATGCTTATAGAATAAGAAGGATGGTGAAGTAGTTGGGAGCATCGAACTATTTAAAAAAACTCGCTACTCTAAAACAGATGGATGGGTCGAACAGAATTCAGAGAAAGCTTATGTAAGTGTGTTGGTTTTCTCTTTTTCAGCTCAATTTTATCCCGATAATAATATATGATTTACATGTGTATTGGAAAAAATGATGGAGTTGAAAACGGCAGCAATTGAAGTAGGACTCCCCTACGACGAGTTAGAGATAACCGAACAAGTTTTGGGTATTAGGACCGACAACATAAAGGGACTAGGAAGACTTTCTTATGATGTCCGGTGTACCGCAAGAGGTAAGACAGCATCCTCATCTAGCTCTAGTACTAGAGTATCGAGTTCGAAACGTGAGTACAACTCGAAGTAGAGGTCAACACATTCAAGACCCAATTGGAAGTTGAAAGAGGGGAGAGGACGAAATTGCAAGAACTTGTGGTGAAAGGAGCAGAAGAGCTCGCCTTGACTCGCGAGAAATTAGCGAAGTATCATGAGGAATCTGCACGAACTCGCGAGCAATTAGCGAAGACTCAACAAGAATCTGAACAGACCAGCGATGACATGAACGAGCTTTGAGCTATGGTGGAGTCCTTCAAGAGATCGAGGACGTGACATTACACTTAAATATTGTAATTACCTCTCTACATTATGCATATTTTATGTGAACTGTGGCTACCCTGCAGCAAAGGTAGCCACTATATATGATTTACATAGTTCATTAAAACAGTTGTATATTTTTCAATTTATTTTAGTCCTGCCGTTATGGTGCCGAAATTTCTTACAATCTAAGTTTTTTAACTAATTCGTGTTTCATTTTTTTCTTACAGGTTACACACTAACATTGGAAAAAAGCTATAAGCTATGTTATCATGTTCGATATTTTTAGAGATTCATAGACTTTCATAAGACATTTTCATGTTTCATTTCTTTTATGTTTTGTATGTTTTTTTTTATTAGATGTATTGATTTTCTTATGGACAATTATATATATATATATATTGCAATTTATGATAAATCTAAATTTCATTACATTTTTTAAGTTATTTGTGTATGGATGCAATGAACTATATTGTAAATTTTTTTATAATATATATATATATATATATATATATATTAATGATATCTGACGTTTTACGGAAAACGTCGGTTAAGGTTGGCTTATCCGACGTTCTTAAGCCTTCGAGTAATATCTATTTTAACCGACGTTTTACAAAATGTCGAATAAGCCAACCGTAATCGACATTTTCCGTAAACGTCGGACAAATCTGTAATAAGTGACGGTGAGGCAACAAACGTCGGCTAAAATTCTTCCGACGACGAATAATTGACGTTTTGGTCGAGGAAAAAATAAACTTCGGTGGAGAATCTGCCGACATTTTTTCCACCTTACCCGACGTTGTAGACCGTCGGGAAAGTACCTTTATGTTGTTGGGCATTTTCCATTAATTCCAAGACTCAAGCGATTGTTCTCGTTGACACAATATGCCTTGTATATGAGATGGCATAAAGAAAAACGTGTTGATGAGATAGGTGTCTTACGACATCCAGCAGATGGTGAAGGGTGGAAACATTTGCATCGAGAATTCCCTCAGTTTACTTTGGATTTAAGAAATGTGCGGCTTGGCTTATCTTCAGACAAATTCAACTCTTTTGGTAATATGAGTACTTCATACAGTGTATGGCCTATGACACTGTCTTTGCTAATTCCACGTCCCAAATCACCTAGAAAAGAGAGTGATGTGTATTTACAGCCGTTAATTAAAGAATTGAAAGAGTTATGGATTAATGGTGTACGAACATATGACTCATTAAAAGATGAACACTTTAAACTTCATGCGGCTTTGTTATGGACAATTAATGATTTTTCAGTGTATGGCGATCTGTCTGGGTGGAGTACGAAAGGATATAAGGTGTGCCTCGTTTGTAATGAAAAAACTCCATGTGTAGGCATTAGAGGCAAACACGCTTATACAGTCCATCAATGATTTCTTTCACTAAATGACAACTGGCGAAAAAGTAAATTATTTAATGGGAAGACAGAATTTTGGGAAGCTCCAGAATTGTAGGACAGATACGAGATTTTGCATCAAGTAAACACTATGAATTTTCCTGTGTTGAGTAAACATCCTTCGAAACAAGATAAGAAAAGGAAACATACTGAAAATAATTAGAGGAAGGAGAGTATTTTCATTGAGCTACCATATTAGTCCAAACTATTACTACGACATAAGTTGTATGTAATGCATATTGGAAAAAATGTATGTGAGAACTTGCTTGGACCCATATTGAATATAGAACGAAAAACTAAAGACACAATTAATGCTCGAAGGGACTTGAAAGATCTAAAAATAAGAAAAGAGCTGCATGCAAAGGAAATAGGTGACAAGTTAGTTAAGCCGCATGCCACTTATATTCTGACAAGTCAAGAAAGAGTAAAATTCTTAAACTTCTTAAAATTTGTTAAATTTTCTGAAGGATTTGTCTCAAACATTTCACGATGTGTCAGTGTAAAAGAAGGAAATTTTTTTGGTTTGAAAACACATGATTGTCACATTTTGCTACAACGGCGTATTCCTATCGGCGTTCGAAAATTCTTACCGAAGGATGTAACTACTACAATTGTTGAGTTTTGTGCATTCTTTTTCTAATCTATGTTCTAAAACCCTTCGTATAAGCGAGTTAGATCGACTACAAAATGATATAATCATTATTCTTTGCAAATTGCAAAAAACATTTCCACGATGTGATGGTGCACCTAGCCATTCATTTGTCGTACGAATGTAAGGTTGTTGGGCCAGTTAATTACACTTGGATTTACCCTTTTGAAAGAAGTTTAGGTACTCTGAAGGATTATGTTAGAAACAAAGCGCAACCGGAAGGTTTTAAGCAGAAGAGTATGTGATGAACGAGTTTCTAAACTTTTGTTCATCATATTTTAATGGTACCGAGACTAGGTTTAATAGAGTGGAAAGAAATGATGATCATAATCCAAACATTGAATTTTTTGGAGAGTACGAGGTGTATAGAAAAAATGTGCAACCAATAGATAAAGCAACGAACAATACTTTAAATCCTTTGGATATGCGGAGATTGCATTGGTATATTCTGAATAATCGTGACGAGATACATGCTTATCTTATGTAAGTACTCCTAATTCAAACAATACTTGAAGTTTTGGAATGTGATATGGTTACTAACATTTGTTTTTTTTTTTTTTGTAGAAAACATTTAGAATTGCTTCGACCTAGTGCACAAACCATAGATGCTTTATATAAAAAACATGAGCAAGAGTTTCCAAATTGGTTTTAAAAAAGAGGTGCTTCGAATGCGTAAGAATGGGAACAAGTGTAATGATTTGTATGCAATGGTGATGTGTCCTAATCCCCTTTACCGATCGTATACAACTTGTATAGTGAATAGGGTTCGGTTTATGACAGTGAAAAATGACGAGGGTCGTGTTACACAAATAGTGTCATAATGGTTCTTGGTGAAGGTGGAACCTCAAAAGACTCGTGCAATTACTATGGTGTGGTGACTAAAGTGTTAGACTTATATTTTGTGAGTGCAATACGGGTAATGATGTTTAAATGTGATTGGTACAACACAGACAGTAAACAAGGAAGATATTACTATCATCTAGGCTTAAGATCGATAAATACATCACAATATTGGTACAAAATGAACCATTCATCCTTGCTAGCCAAGCAAAACAAGTGTTTTATATAGACGATCCAAAACATGGAACACTTTGGAAATTTGTTCATCTAGTGCCAATTAAAAGTTTATGGGATGTTCCCGAAGTGGAAAATCTTCAAATTGGAGAACTTGAAATTGACCAGGCTGAAATCATACTAGATGAGGGTAGAAATACAGTCGACGAGTCTCTGGAAGACAACCCATTGTGTAGGACAGATGTTGCACCGACAATAGTGGATCGACCGATGAATGACAATCAGTTGTCATTAATGATGACGATGAGGAAATAGAGACTTTGGAAGATAGTGTTCAGTTTGAAGACTCTTCTTCTGACACATAATTGTTACTTACTTTTTTCTTTTAAGTCAACTATAAGTTACATGCATTATGTTATCATCATTTTCACTTACAAATTATACTGATGTGTTTACAGGTTATCAATATGTCGGCTGGCTTGAGAAATAGGGCCACGTCAATCTTTGACGACGCTGATAATATAGATGTCGTCCCCACTACAGCTGATTAAGGAGGCGATACTAGAGGTAAAACTAATACTAACTCATACAAATTTTCATTATTCTTTTATAGTATTTTACTAATATATTTGTTATAGCTAGTAGTAGGAGCTGAAAGTTGTGTGGCCACTCGAGAGGGAAAAAATTGGATAGACGAGTCTGTAGGGATGGACATCAAGTTAAGGTTCGATTCAGTGCAGAGAAAAAAACAGCAGTAGGGCCAGATGCGGCTACTCTTAGCTACAAGATCGGGGTTGTGGTATGAGAATCATTTTCGGTATGTATATCGAAATGGTCTGAGGTATTTAACGAACTGAAGGAACTCGTCAAGCAAAAACTTCTGGTAAAGTAAATTCGAACTTCACTTGATTCATAAACTTTGATGCAACTTAACTAACTATGAATTGTTTATTGAACTACCGCAGGTTCATTCGAACTTGATTTGGATAATTTGGTGGTAAATGAGAGTATTGAGAATGTGATGAAAAGTGTTTTGAAGGAACATATGCACCATATGTACAAACACTACAAGTATAATATACGATCTACATTTCTTGGAATAAAATCTTATTTGTATACATTGCAAGTTTTCACTTTAACTCTTACCCTATTATTTTAGAAGTTTACCTGAAAATGAGAAATGCATTGTACCCTACCATCGAGTCACAGTTATGGAAGATTGAGAATCCTTATAAAATAGATGGGAAAGTGAGGAATGAAAAAAGAAACAAGAAATGGGTAAGGCTGCGCGAGCTGAATTTCCATACAATCATCATGGAGGTTCTAAGTCCTTCGTGGGCACTGTTGTTGAGGTAAAGGAAGCTGGAGGAGAAGAAATAGACGCTGTCAAAATGTTTAAATATGTTCGCTGTAAAAAAGGTAATGACGATGAAGATGTATGGATCAATGATAAGGCGAAAGAAGTTCACGTAAGTTTAATTTACCTAAAGTAACTAAAGATTTATGACTTGCATAACTTTTTTACTTGATACTTCTTTGTCTATTTGTAGGAAAAGATGATAAACTTGCAGGAGTAATCCACTATTGAAGGAGCTACACCCTTAAAATACGCTAAAATATGTGAAGATGTGTTAGGGTGGCGCACAGATGGGATTCGAGGCATGTGCTATTTGCCAAGTGAAAACGAAGAAAAAGAAAATCGTCTAGCTCGACTTCAGGGACTACAAGTGGAGTATCAATGGGGGACCTTTAGTTGAAGGAGAAGGTAGTAGCACTCACGGTGGACAACGAAGCGCTTCAAAATCAAGTGACCCAGCTGACCCAAGTGCAATCTGATATGTAAGCACAACTAGCGGAGGTGTTGAAGATGCTTAATGATGTCAGTAGTTCATCTAAATAGCTAGGTACTTTTCAAATAATTTTATACAAATATAAGCTGAATTTGATTGTATTGTGGCTATCTTGCAACAAAGATAGCCACAATTGTTCATATATAAATGTTTTCATAAGTTTACAATTTTTGGGTAAATTTAAAATATGTCATTAAGCTGCCAGAAATTTTATAGAGTTTTTGAGATTTGTGTTGTTTTAAGGTAGAACTTACAAGTTATAGTTGTAGGTTCACTTATAAAAATTTAAGATTCTAATCATATGTTTTGTTCACTATTTCAGGTATTTTGTAGCTGGGATAAAGACGAGAATGCAATTATGTTTTGGGGTTACATTTTGGATGTATGAACTTATTTTGGAAACTTTAGCATTGTTAAATTTGTACACATGAATGAATTTGAATATTTTTCTTTATGTTATATGGACACTTAATCATTGTTAAATTTGTTGAATGTATAAATTTACTTTGGATATTGAATTAAATTTTTATGGGTTCATTTGGAAATTTATTCTGAATGTTGACATTATTCTAAAAAAAAAAAAACAAATCTGGAGATCTTTGCCAACGGAAGGCTCCGTCGCCGTAGGGTGTCTAATCCGACGGACATCACCTCCGTCTCAATAGATATCCTCTTTCGAAGGAATGACCTTCCGTCACCGTAGGCTATCTATGCCGACGGAATTTATCTCCGTCGTCGTAGGCAGTAAATGGTAACGAAAATACAGTTCTATTGCGACGAAAATTTCCGTCGGAAAAAATTGTTTTTCTTGTAGTGACAAAGTTTCCATTGATTTCTCATGCTTTTAGATTTTGTAAAGTATTTCATCTTTTGGAACCTTTTCTTGTCTCCTCGTGTACTTGGAAAAAATATTTCCCTAATTACCTCAAGAATAAACAAAAAATAAGTGAGAAATTAAAAAGGAAAAAAAATAGAAAGCACAAGATTTTACGTGGAAAAACTCCCTAATAGGAGAAAAAAACTATACTAAAAAAGAACTTTCACTATACGAAAAGATGTTACAATTACATAGGAATTCTCTCTTCCAACTCCATTCACATAAATAAAATTTATATTACTTTCACATTTTACCCCGTTCTCCACAAGAATCTTTCCAATTCTTAGAATCTCAGAAATTCTTCAATTTAATATTTTGTCAAAATTTTAATCGTCACCGCCTGTAATTTCGAAGCAAGTAGGTGGATGAGTTTAATTTGATGGAAATAAGGCTGTCCCATCTTCATTTCTCTCCTTTTTTTTTTCTTTATTATTATTATTTATTTTAATTTATTACCGTGTGCTCTTATACTAAGATTTTTAAGCTTTAGAGAAAAAAAATGTACACTTGTATTATTCGATAGAATAAATTCCTTGCTTAAATTGAAACCCAATAGACAATTACACTCACAGTTTGTACATGAGAGAGATATTTGATTATCAAATAAACTTGTAGAATATCAATTTCAAAATAGGTGATTAATATATTTAACACATACTATCGTTATATTTATCACTGCACAAATCTATAAAGGTGTGTTTGGACCCCATTTATATAAACAGCCGAATTAGTTATAATAACTTAACCGATGTTTGCCCTACCGTTTATTATAAACGGTAGTTACCTAAACCTGCGTGCCCGTTTTATCTAAACTTATGTGCTCAATTATCTAAACCTTACATATATTACTTTTTGTTAGATAACCAGTCTCTCAAACATTGTTTATCATAATACCTGTTATAATAATTTGCCTCTCAAACACTATTTATAATAATCTACCGTTAATCATAACATATCGTTTATCATAACCTTTCATCTATCATAATCAAATTGGTGTTCTAAATACAGCCTAATTGATTTTGAAGAGTCTACAAAGCACAAATATTTTCTTTTTTAGAGTAAGTTTATTAAATAGTCTTAGGTTAGGTAGGTTTGGTAATGATTATCAATTTCATATGATTAAATTTAATTGTAAAATTCTTTAATATATCTTTTAGATTCACACTGTGTGATATGTATCAATACTCTGAGCATGGAGTTAGACGAAACTCCAATTCTCTAGTTATCAAGGCTAAGACTGCCACTAAGGCACTAAGGAATTATTTGACTCATAAATCCAGTTTTATTCACATATTAGACCCTGTTCGATAATTATTTTGTTTTTAATTTTCTTTATTTTTTTTACTTTTTAAAAACACGTTTTTTGATAACCAATTTTATTTTTTGTTTTTAAAATTTTTAAAACGTTTTAGAAATATCAAATAAATTATAAAAACTAAAAAAATAGCTTTTAAAATTAGAATTTTATTTTTGATTTTACAAAATATGAAAAAATCAAGAATAAATAGTAAAAAATTAACAAATCAAATAAAATAAGATCAAAACATGTTTTTTGGTTTTTAAATTTTAAAAACATAAAACTAAAATGAGTTATCAAACTCATACTATTTTTATTTTTTAAAATAAAAAAAAACAAAAAAATAAAAAAAATTATGAAACCGGGCTTAAATAACTCTGATTTCATCCATATATTACTCTATTAATTAAATGTCTAAGTAAATTATAAAAAAACTCAGAAACCACCAATATATTAGAAATTATGAGTTCAGATTTAATTTCATCAATCCTCTCTTATTTAAGAAAACACTATTCGTTAAATTTGGTAATGCTCACATCAATAAAATGATTAAGAAAAATGTTTACGTGTTTTAACTTTGTCCAGAATTCGAGATACATCAAACCATATAAAAATGAGAAATATCAAATCCTACATCATAATTTTTCTGTTCAAATTAATAATTTTGGAGGTCTTAAATGATTTTCGATAAAACAAGGAGTTTTCTTAGCCACCTTGTCAAAGGCGACCACGATGCGGAATCTAGTAGCGACAATCACGTTTGTGATAGCGACTATTTTTTAGCATGTTAATGGTAGAATTATATTATGTCAGTGTTATGAAAACGATAATCAACATCCGATCGAAAAATAAAGAAACGTAAGAGAAGAAGAACAAAACACATAGAAATTTACGTGGTTCACTAACGTTGTATTAGCTAGTCCACGGGCAGAGAAAGAGAACAATTTTATTAAGGAGAGGCGATTACAGATACAAATTACAAAATTAACATCATATTATGGCTAGGGTTTAATTCAAGTTTATATAGGCACTCTCATTAAACCCTATTACAGAATGCATAAGCAATAATACATAGAATGCGGATGCGTTAGCACACGCGAAACGCACAACATAATGCAAAAGTGCTAGCACTGCAGAGTGCGAATGCTGGTTGCACTAAACGCGTGCAGCATGCATTGCAGCGAGACTTCCGACTACTAATCGCAAGGCATTGGTGCGTCCAAAACATATCTCAACCGTCGGGTTTAGTCTCATGAGTTTTTTGGTGGAGCTATATAAGCTCATTTATAGGGTTTAACATTTGAGAGAGAGGATTCAAAATTGAGAGCTACCATTTGAGGGATTTCTTGTACCCTTGATATTTTGGGCATTTTGTTAATGAGAAGATGATCTCTAATTTGTATAGTAGATGTAGGGTTAGTTCCTGACCCACTCAATTATAGTGTGCTTCTTCTCTCTTCTCCGTTTCCTTCTTTACTTTGTTGATTTTCATCTATTTGTTTATGAATTGTTGTACATTAGATCTTAAATTTGACTATTGAAATACCAACATATTATATATATATCATATTTTAAGCTTTTGAGTTGAAGGATAATTTATGTCCCGCTTGATAACCATTTTATTCTTTTTTTTTTGTCTTAATATTTTAAAAATAGGTTTATTTGATAACTAATTTTGGTTTTTGTTTTTAAATTTTAAAAATAGTTTACAAATATTAAATAAAATTTAAAAGCTAAAAAAATTAGCTTTCAAAAATATGTTTTTATTTTTGTTTTAAAAAAAGCAAGAAAAAATAAAGAAAAAATAGTAAAAAACTAAAAAGTCTAAACAAAATGTGATGTTTGGAAACAAAAAATAGTTATCAAAAATATTTTTTGGTTTTTAATTTTCAAAAACGTAAAATTAAAATGAATTACCAAACATATACGATTTTTGTTCATTAAAACAAAAAAAAACCAAAAACTAAAATAAAAATCTATAAACAAAAAATGAAAACCGAAATGGTTATCAATCGAGACTTTAATGATTGTTGTGACAAAAATATGCAGAATGGCAAAGATGAGAGGGACAATGATGTGTCGTGCCCAATTGTGTCTATTGGTTTGGGAAGCTTCTAAATAATACAACGTGGTCAGGAAAATCTACATTATTTGATTTGGAAAGTGGAAGTGGTCAGGGTTGGTTATTGGGTTGCCTGTGTCCATTAGAAACTCTTGTTGTCGCTCAATTTGATTGATTTTACAGGTACATGTTTTACTTCACTGGTAAAAAAAAAATCAAAACAAAATTATTCAATTATTTTGAGGGGTTTTACTAATGTCAACAAAGTGACATGAATTGCCCAAGATCAGTGGCACAATTGATTATTTGTTTGGAGTTAATATATTTCAATTCTATGATTGTGTCATTTATGTAGAGTTTGTTGGTCTCCCTTCTTCCAATTTCTACTCAAACTAAAAAAAACAACTGGCATGAATTATGAATCGGAATGAAGAAAAATGAATTTAAATCTCCACCTTTAAATATTGTTAAATTAAAAAAATATTTTTTTTAATAATGGATAAATGGAGATTTCCTTACTATATATTTAAGAAGATTCATGATCATTACAAGATTTGTGGTTGAAATATACTAAGAGACTCTACAATTAAGTTTACTTATGAATTTTTTGAATTTGGAATTTCTAAGTGAGTATGCTTTTGGAGATCTCGAGATATAATAAGAGATTTTACGACTAAACTTACTCATCCGTAATTAAATTTGAGACTTTTAAATGAATATACTTTTGGAGATCCCGAGTTCTTACCAACGAGGTCGCTCATCCAAGAAAAGAAATCAACAAAATGTGGTTGCTTTGGTTATTTGGAATTGTTTTAAAAGTAAACTTGTGTTTGAAAGTGTATGGTTCTTCTTTTATTATTATTTTTAAAAGGTGAATGGTTCTTTTTTAATCTATTGGATTTGCATAATTTATATATTTTTCTAATTTTTTATACTTCATTGGTTTTCTATAGTGGCTTTATTATTAGTATTTTAGACGTTTTGGAAAGTTGATGAATTTTAGGAACTTGCAAAATTCAACTCTTTCCGTATTAGGTCAGTGTTTACATAACATGTAACTTTACTAGTATGCTCTTTTCAATGAAAAAAAAACTTTACTAGTATGTAATTTTTTCGATTTTAATGTACAAAAGCTTTTTTGTATTTTAAATCCGTGAGTTTCAATCCAGCATTAATTGTATCTTTGGTCTTCCTTTGAATATTCAATCATGTTTCAAGTGAATTCTCGCATACAACTAATTTCAAAAAGTTAATTGTTTGAATTTTAAACATCATTTCTT
The DNA here is from genome assembly GCA_036507275.1 of Sicyos edulis. Lineage (NCBI taxonomy): Eukaryota > Viridiplantae > Streptophyta > Magnoliopsida > Cucurbitales > Cucurbitaceae > Sicyos > Sicyos edulis. Next base: position 4,848,444 of record CM071856.1, on the reverse strand, counting down.
TCGGCATTTCTGAACATAGCCTCAATCCTACTAAAATATAATAAACAAAAGTAAAAAAAAAAAAAAAAAGAACTCGTTCACAACATATTGTCTTGTTTTATAACCTTCTGGGCGTGCTTTGTTTTTAATATAATCTTTTCATGTTCCTAAACTTCTTTTGAAAGGATACATCCAACTTTAGTTAATTAGCCCGAAACCTTACATTCATACAACAAGTAAATGACAAGATGCACTATTACATCAAAGAATGTCAGTTGAAAGATTTCTCTAATTTGCATAAAATAATGATGATGTCATCTTGTAATCGATCTAACTCAATTATACAAAGGGTCTTAGAAAATAAATAAGTAGAGAATGCACTTAACTCAACCATCGTAGTTAGTCACATTCTTGAAAAAATATTTTTGAACACCAATTGAGATAAGTCGTTGGAGCAAAATATGACAATCATTTATTTTACGACTAAGAAATGTTCCTTTGTGAACACTAACACGCCACAAAATGTTTGAGAAAAAATCAATTCGAAAACTCTACTCATCTTATAAAGTTTGAGAGTTCTAGTTTTTCTTTACTTGTCAGAGTTAATTGGCATGCAGCTTAACTAACTTGTCACTTCTCTTCTCTAGACATAAATCTTTTCTTATTAGATCATTCGGGTCCAATCGAGTGTCAATCGGGTTTGTAGTCTTTCCTGCAATATTCAATAAGGTTAAAAACCCTCGCATACATTGTTTTCAATTTACATCATGTACGTCCTAGTAATAGTTTGGACCAATTTGAAAGCTTGAAGAAAATACTCTTCTTTCTCCAATTAGTTTTAGTCTACTTCATTTTCTTATCTTGTTTCAAAAGATGCTTACTCTAGCACCAGAAAATTTGGTATGGTTGCATATAAACATCAATCTCCTTTCAAGACAATTTAAGACCAGGAATTGAAATTGCCACCAACATTTGGTATGATTGTAGAACCTTCCTTTTTATAAGTTTGATAACTGTTATTGCGAGAAAAATAACATTTCTAATGTCCCTTTTGCTTGCAATAAGAACAAATGTCATTGGCTCTCACATTTCCAACCTTTTTACGACCTTTGCTTCTTGTTGCATCCAACACAGATGCAGAACCTTGTGTTGTACCAATGACTCTTTGATGATCTTCTCTAGTAAGAAGAACATTCTTTACTTCATCTAAAGACAACATAAACTTACAAGAAATGAACGAATAAAAAAATTGTCATACCCCAGCGGAAAAGAACCAACAAAATTAGAGCGAGATCTTCATCATCTATTTTAACCTTAATATTATGCCGATCCTTGAATATTGTATTTAATCTATCTAGACAATCCTTAAGAAATGTATATACCTTCAGATATATAGAGGTTGAATGATCGTTGATTTAGAAGCAACTTCTTGGTTAAAGACTTCATCATGTATAGACTTTCAAGCTTCAACCACAAACCGGTAGCCTAGACTTGTTCTGTGACCTCAACGATAACATCATCAGCAAAACAATATATGATTGTCGAATAGGTCTTCTCTCTAGACTCATCTTCTCACCATCTTTTTCTAATTTCACATCATTCCCCCTTAGGATTAAGAGGCTTCCACAATCCCTACTTTTTTAGAAAAGCTTGCATCTTGATTTGCCTCGTATCGAAACTTCTCCTTCCAATGAATTTATTGACTTTCACGTTTATGGAAGACATCTTCAAATCAATTGTTGAAAAAAAAAGTAGAAAAAACCAACTCTAGGCTTTGATACAAGATTGTTATGAAAATGACAATTGACAATTAAGAAGAAAATTGTAAAAGAACGTAAGAGAAAGATACGCAAATTTTAAATAGTTTGCTAACAATGTGTTAGCTACATCGACAGGTAGATGATAGAACGTTTATTAAGAAGTGTGTGAATATAGAATGTCAATCAATGGGGGCTAGAATTTTATGAGAGTTTATATAATGCGCTATCGTAAAAACCCTATTAAAAGATATGCCCAAATATATAAAAGTCCAAATACGGAAATAAAAACCTATTTACATATTTTGTCTAGGTTTCAGGGACGTATCCCCCGAGCTCCACCATAGGCCTCGCCCTTGGGACCCCGACTAAGTAATCGTAGAGTAACAAACAGTTTACCGCATATCTCAACCGTCAATAACTTGCTTATTCCTCAAAAGACGTGAACTCATTATTTTAAATTAAACTACACATGTATCTGATTTTGGTAGGTTTAATTTAATTTCTTTCTTCAATTATTATTGGACAAGCTATCTACCACACTGTTCCGTCACAAATCAAGTTTGAAATCTCCATTCTACCCTCTTTTTGCCCATTTTTTTTAACCACACAAATTTTATCCTTTTTTTTTTTTTTTTTTTGCTCTATGTCTTCTGAATATTTAATGACATGAACTCGAAAGTTTATCATTTCAGATCAAAAGCAAAAAAGAAAAGAAAAAGAATTTATGGGTTTGGTTGAAGAATACATGCCTGCAATGGCAATGTTTGCAATTCAAGTGATTTATGCAGTTATGACCCTAACCTCAAGGGCTGCCCTCTTGGAGGGCATGAGCCCTAGAGTCTTTGTGGTTTATAGGCAGGCCATTGCCACTCTCTTTATTGCTCCCATTGCTTATTTTTCCAGGTTTATTCTAATTCTTTATTCTCATAATTAATGTGTGTTTTTTTTCTTCTTTTTTGTTTGTTTATTTGTTTTTGTTTTTTTTTAATTATTATTTTGTCTTACTTTTTGGACACAGCAGATCCGAATCTATGAGGCTACCTTTGACCTTGAAGAGCTTTTCTCTGATCTTCCTTGCTGCTTTAGTTGGGTACGATTTTCAAGATTCCGCAAATCGACTAACTTTTAATTGATAAGGTCGAATTTAATTTTTTATCACTCATACTAAAGCTTTAAAATTCTTAACAAAGTTGTCTCAAAAAAAAAAAAAAAAATTCTTAACAAAGTTCCAAAATTAAAAATAATTTTTTTGAAAACTACTTTATTTAGTTTCTATTAAATGATTTAGTTTTTGAAAAAGTTGATAAAAGATAAATAATTTGTAACTTTAATATTTTAAAATCAAATGATCATCATCCGTTTCTTTATTTTATTTTATTTTTTTGAAAAAATTATTTGCTTTCTAATATAAATTTCATCTCTTTGTAAGAAAGTATTTCACCCAACCAAATTAAAAATAAAAAGTAAATACAATTATTTTTTTCAAATGACTTTTTTGTATTTTTGAAAACAATATAGATAAAAGTTAGATTAGAAGACTGAAATTTTGTATTGTAAAAATTGGAAGTCTATTATCGAATAAGCCTTTAATTTCTTTTTCCTTTTCCTTTTTTTTTCATACATTTTCTCTTCCAATTTTTCTATAAAGGTTCTCATCTTTTAAAGAAGAGTTCTGATTCTTATCAAAATTATATATATATAAAACAATTAATAAATTAAATAACTATTTTTAGTTTTCAAAACACTAAATGGAGAAAATAAATTTCTATTTGGTAAATTGTCATATTTGAAATAATTTAAATGTTTTGCTAACGTTGAAATAACTTTTAACAGGCAAATTCCCTGATATATATATTCAGTATATTGACAAATTTAATGACAAGTAATTTATCCTTACCAATTTTTGTATGCAAGGACTTTATATGGAATTAAGATACATAAGTAAAAAACATTGCAAATTTTATTTAGCATGCTTTCTTATTTTTCTCCACCATTGGGCAGTGCAACAATGAACCTCAATTTTTACTTTGAAGGAGTTTTCTTAGCCTCCTCTTCTATAGCGACCGCAATGGCAAATTTAGTCCCTGCAATCACGTTTGTGATTGCAGTAATCGTCGGGTAAGTTTCGTAGGTTGTTTTATTTAAACTTTTGAGTTTATTAGTGATTTAGACCGCGCGACGAGAATTCGCAGACTCGAGTGGGTAGATATTAGAAGTTGGAGGAGCATTGCTAAGATTGGAGGGACAGTGATCTGTGTGAGTGGGGCCATGTGCATGGCCTTTCTTAGAGGTCCAAAGCTTCTGAATATTACAACACAAAGCTTTGGGGTGAAATCTGCATTATTTGGTTTTGAAAGTGGAAGTGATCAGGCTTTGCTATTGGGTTGCTTCTGTCTCTTTGTGGACTGTTGTTGCTGGGCAATTTGGTTGATTTTGCAGGTACATTCATTAATAATTAAAGACAAAGACTTCAATGTGTGGGAAAGCCCTAGTTAAGGCAAATGTGGGGTAACATTTGGTGTCATATAGTTTTTATTTTATTTTATTTTTTTGATAATTTTTATTTATAAAAACTTATGTGGTACCAAATGTTGGCATTGATAAGGATGACAACTCTATCCGAATCTCCACATTGATATGATATTGTCCACTTTGGTCCTAGACTCTCACGGCTTTATTTTTTAATTTCTCCCAAAATGCCTCATATCAATAGAGATGTTGTCATCACTTATATACTCATGATCTTCCTCTCATCTAACCAATGTGAGATATGTGAGATACTTTGTTTGCATTCCAACAGGCATGTATGTCTTAAATGTTAGAGAATATGAGGTTTCACCTCAAAACCAATTGGCAATGAGGGGAATAGCTCATATCTCTTATAAATACTTGTGTAGGACTCCCCACTTTTCCCATGTGGGACAATTTTGAGATACTAACATTAAGTAGGTAATGATAGACCTCAGCTAAATTTTAATGTCTACCTATGATCTAATTTGATCAATATTCTATTTTATTTAGGGAATTTATCCTCCCTAGCAAATTTTTGGCTCTTCATTACAATTATAGCACATTTTTAAAAATAATTTCATCCATAGCACATTTTTTAAAAATAATTTCATCCATAGCACATTTTGCCCAAAATTGCTATTCTAACATAATCAGACTTCTATCAGTTCAACTGATAGACTTTAGACTTCTATCAATTCAATTGATAGACTTCTATCGCTTCAACTAATAGACTTCTATCAATTTAACCGATAGACTTTAGACTTCTATCAGTTCAACTGATAGACTTCAATCGATTTTGCGTGATTGAACAATGCAAATTGATAGACTTCCATCATTTTTGTGCCACAAATGAATAAGTTTGGGAATTGTGTTGTACATGATTTTTTTTTTTAATATACATGCAAAATCCCCTTATAATAATACTTTGAGAATTTATCCTCCATAGCATATTTTGGCTCTTCATTACAATTGTAGCCCATTTTTAAAAATAATTTCATTCATAGTACATTTTGCCCAAAATTTCTATTTAGACTTCTATCAATTCAACTAATTGATTTTAGATTTCTATCAGTTCAACTGATAGACTTTAGACTTCTATCAGTTCAATTGATAGACTTCTATCAGTTCAATTGATAGACTTCTATCAGTCAACTAATAGGCTTTTATCAGTTTAACTGATAGACTTCAATTACTTTTTTGCTACAAATGAATAAGTTTAAGAATTGTGCTATACATGAAATTATTTTGTTTTTTTAATATACATGCAAAACCCCCTTTTATTTATAATTCAAGAAAATAAAAATAAAATAAAATAAAATGTAGTCTAAATTAAGCAAATGTAGTCTAATTTTTTTTTGGAATTATTCATTTAAATTTCACGGTCACAAATTCGAGCCTAGAAATCGATATTTAGCTCTCATATTATTTGAAGGAGTTCGGTGATTTGTTGTTTTATTAAATTTGAACAAATGAGTTGTTTTTTTTTCTTTTTTTGTTTAATAGACTATTTTGAAAAGATTTTTTTTTTTCATCTTTTAGAATTTGCTGCTCTAGTAACTTGTTTTTTTGTTTAACTTTTTTTGTAAGAAAAAAAATTCGAAATTTGCAAATCTGTGAAAATTATTGTAGGACGGAAGTAGGAGAAGATGCCATTGATGTAGAGATTTGAGAAGATTTCATTATTGAAGAAGGATAAAGGATGTGAAGACTCCATTGTAGCAACTCACTATACAAACTTATAGACAAGCAGTATACTTACCTCGAAAAAATCTTCTTAACTATGACATGAATAAGCAAAAAATAACTATGAAATTAAAAAAAAAAAAAAAAAACAGATAATATAAGAATTACATGGAAAATCTCTCAAATCGGAGAAAACGTTATGATGAAAAAAAAACTTCTACTATGTGAAAAATTGTTACAATCAAACAAAATTCTCTCCCCGATTCTAATTACATAAAAACTCTCTTCAAAACTTATACTATTCATACTATTTGCGTCCACTCTTCACAAGAGAATACAAAAGAAATTTAACTAAAATTAATACACAAAGTATAAAGTGTTTCTACTTGAGATACTTTGAATCTAAAGTTACTTGCTTCTTTTATAGTGCTTGGAGCATACCACTTTTTTTTTACTTTTCTGATTCATTGAATCTTTTTTACTCCTTAAACCTTTATAATTCCTTGAACCCTTCTGACGTGGGACAATCTTCTTTTTAATATTTTGCAAAAAAAACCAACAATTTTCATTTTGGCAAAATATTTAAAGAATTAACATCTTCTACTGCAACATTGTCTCCCCTGACAATCATAATTCTCAACTCTAAGAATTATACCTTACTCCACCATAAAAGTATCTCACATTTGAAATTTTACTATTTCAAGTGATATGCTTTTTATGGTGGAGTATGTTATAATTATCTCGTCAAGAATGTTGTGGTAGGGTTGTCATCAATTGGTATCAGAGCTATGCCCCTAACATAATCATGTCGGTAGAATTCACTAGTGTAGGACAAAGACGCTTGGAGTTTCTAGACAATTGTGATAGCTTTACTACACTGATGGTGTACTCTAAGGAGACAAGGAGTTGGTCTGAATGTCAGCTAGACATATTGAGTATTTGAAGGGAGGCTCGATCTTTGTTCGAGGATGGGTTGAATCCTTGAGTGCCGAATCCATAAGGCGAGCTCACAAAGAGACTCGATGGAACTTTGTTTGAGTGGAGGATTGTTGTGATGCAAACAAAGTATCTCAGATCAGTTAGATGGGGAAAGATCATGAGTAGATAAGTGATGACAACAATTTTCATTGGTTTGCAGTTCTTTGAGTAAAACCGAATACAAAATCACGAGGGTGTATGCTCAAAATGAACAATATCATGCCAATGTAAAAATTCGAATAGGTTGTCATCCTTATCAAACCTAAGGCTCAATAGGTTCAACATTCTAACAAAATCGGACACCGGTATAGACAATAATCATTCAATTTTATATATGGTTGCCCTATTATGGAGGCTCGTTATATGACCCAAATTTAGAAGACAAGAAATTTTATCATTGAGCTCACGAGCAACCGTTGCTTAAATTAATTTATAATTCTCAAATGAAGGTTTTGTAAATGTTGCTTTTATGCCTTGAACACACTAATGCCCCACGATTAGTAGTCGGGGGTCTCGTTGACCGGTCAGCGAGTGGGGGTGCGGGGGCAACGCCCCCGTGGCGAAAACGTAAATTAGCATTATGTAATTAGGTTTTAATTAGAGCGCATATATAAGCTCGAATTAAAACCCTAGTCGTTTTTATGACATTTTACCTCTGTAATTCTCCTCTCTGAATAAAACTTATTCTCCCTCTCTGCCCGTGGACTAGCCAACACAACGTTGGTGAACCACGTAAATCCTTTGTGATTTCTGCTTCTCTTCCTCTTTTACGATTTCTTTGTCTTCGTTATTGATTGTTGATTTCCGTTTTATAACAGTAAATATTTAAACTGTTTTCAAAACAATTTCATACGTTGTTAAATTTTTTTTTTAGTGAATAACATGTTTTGAAACGTTGTTTTTTAACAGGTTTTTTTAGACGGCTTCGCAAAACTGATTCTTTTTTTTTTTGGAATATACCTAATAGCTTGAATATGTTTAGTAAGCCTAAAATTTACATAGGACCATAGTTTTAGTTGTATCTGTTACGATCACATTATTGCTCTATATTGAAAAAATGAAGAATCTTCCAAACATTTATAACATTAAGTAGACTACTTAGCTCCTTTCATCATTAATTAGCTTTAAGAAGAATGTCCAAACTATTTAATATGATATCAAAGTCTATTAAGTCCAAATAAATATATATTCAATCATGAATCTTCAAATCTCCAAATCATGTTGAATTCACAAAAAGTTACAAAAAAGAAGACTAATATTAAAAACAATGAAAATTTTCTTTTGAATTTAGCTAACTAAATAAATTCTAATTGTTTTACTACTGCCACCATTTCTTTAAACTGGAGAGCTTTCATTCCTTGATGCCGGTTGTTTTTTCTCGTTTTACTTCGATTTTGTTCAGCCGCTGCTCCTTGTTGCTTCCCTATTTTTGTTTGATTTTCTAGTTTTGTTTTCATTCGACTCTTCTTAATTGCTCTTTTGTTTGCTCTCACAGACTTATTTATTGTTCTTTTGATGACCCTCGTATGCTTCTTGCGTACCCTTGGAAATGATTTTGTTTCTTCTTCAAAAAAAAAAAAACTAAACAAATTCTAAATACAACATAGTCATTAAAAAATATTGAATACAACAAAGTCGTATATAAGTTATAGGAAAATTACTTTCTTTGTGTTTTTAAAATCTAGTATACAATTTAAACATAGTATTATACCAAAGAAAAGATTTGTTTACAAAGGGATAACAATGGTATAATTTGATAACTAAGAGGTTACAAATTGAAAAAAAATAACGACAACCTCGTGAAACAGGTACCCGCAATCGCCAGCCATCCGGACAAGCTATCTTTATCAGCATGGATGTGTTTCTTTTCCCTAATACAATCTGCTATTTTCACTCTATTAGTAGAAGGACCCAATCTAGAAATATGGAAAATACATTCAAGAACTGAAGCTATTTGTTACCTCTTTTCAGTAAGTTTATTATTTTTTTATTTTTTTTCGATTTAAAAGTTGAAAATAGAAATGTGTTCTCATATATATATTTTTTTTTAGGGAATTTTTGGGTCAGGTGTTGCCTACTTTCTTCAAGCTTGGAGTATTTCAAAAAGAGGCCCTGTTTTTTCTGGAGTGTTCGCTCCTCTTTGCACCATTATTACTACTATTTTTGCAGCTTTATTTCTTCGTGAAGAGATTTATACAGGAAGGTAAAATTTTAAATGCTTTTTTTGTATTTTTTTTAATTGAACATATTCATGGCATCGTGAACTAGGGTTGACATCATTTTTTCGTTTTTTTTTGGTAGGGTAATTTTCAAGTTAAAGATCGAAAAGGATATATTTTTATTAATAACCATTTTAGATATTTGATTTCTTTTTATAAAAGAGATGATACTCGCATGGATTGTAGAAATATGTAAGAGACGGTGATAAGAAAACAACCATACCCAAATCTTCACATTTGTATGATATTGTCTATTTTTGGCCTAAATGCTTATGACTTTGTTTTTAGTTTCACTCAAAAGACCTCATACCAATCTTCCCCTCATCTAACTAATGTAGGATACTTTGTTTGCTTTCCAACAATCCTTCCTTTGTACAAAGTTCCATCGAACCTCTCTGTGAGCTCGCCTTCTGGATTTGACACTTGAGGATTCAACCCTCCCCTTGAATAAAGAGGGAGCCTCCCTTTAAATAGTCAATCCGTCTAGATGACATTCAAATCAACTCCTCTTCTTCTAAGAGTACACTGCTTGTCTGATAGACTGGATTTTTGTAATGATTATTATATCCAACTAACTCCTTTTCTTTTGAGAGTACACTATTAGTCAATTTGTCTAGCTCAGATTTAGATCAAACTTCGATCCTCTTCTCCCAAAGGTACAAAACTAGTCTTGTAAAGCTACTAACTACCACAAACTTTCATCTTCAGGCTCCAACCGTCTTTACTCAACACCGAGGAGATCTACCATATGGTTATCTTTGGGCATGAATTTGGTACTAATTGATAAGCATGACAACCTACTTGAATCTCCACGTTTTTATGATATTATCCATATTGGGTATACACCCTCATGGCTTGGTTTTTGATTTCATCCAAAATACCTCATACCAATGAAGATAGTTATCATTACTTATATACCCATGTCTTCTTCTTATCCAAATATTGTACGATACTTTGTTTGTCACCAAACCGATGGGAGGTTAAATAATGCTTTACAATTTAACAAAATCGAAAAAAGAAAAACTATAAGCATTGATTTTTTTTGCGATTTTATACTATATTGAGCTGTATTAATACGATAAGGGTTATAAAAGCTAACAATCAACAATCAATCAAAAACACAAGAAAAACTTAAAGAGAAGAACATAGAATTTACATGATTTACTAACAGTGTGTTAACTACTCCACGGGCAGAAAGATGAACATTTTTATTAAAGAGATGGCGAAAATACAGAATGTCAAATCGTAGGGGCTAGGTGTTGGATTTTTTGGCAAAATATTAGAAGTGAATTTGTCCCAAATCTGAAAGATCCAAGCATTATAAAAGGAGCATGAGGCTTTTGTTTCAAAGCATCCCAATCAAAAGCACTTTAAGCTTAGTGTATTGACTCTAGTTAAATTCCTTTTGTATTCTCTTGTGGAAAGTGGACAAAGGGTGTGAGTAGTATAAGTTTTGAAGATAGTGCTTTTGTAATTGAGGTCAGAGAGAGAATTCTGTGTGATTGTAGCAAATTTTCACATAGTGGAAGTTCTTTCTGTCCGTAGTTTTTTCTCCAATTTGGAGTTTTTCCACGTAAATCCTTGTGTTCTCTATTTTGTTGTTTCCTTTTAATTTCTCATTATTTTCTGCTTATTCCTGTTGTTATTAGGGAAGGTTTTTTTTCCCAACAAGTGGTATCAGAGCTTTAGGTTTTTCAGTTTCTGAGTATGCTCTGTGGTTGCAGCTTTGTTTGAGCTTCCATATCAGAAAAGTATTCTTGAAACAAGTTACAACTGGGTGGTTAATTATTTGTAGTGTTTCTAGGATTGAAGCAGAAAATGGCAAGCTTTATGAGTTAAGTGAAGTTTGATGTGGAGAAATTTGATGGAAGGATGAATTTTGGCTTATGGCAAATGCAACTCAAAGATATGTTGATACAATCTGGATTACACAAAGCTTTGAAGGGAAGACCAAGTGGTGGTGATTCTGATAAATCAAGCTGTGATGGTGGTTCAACTAAGTCTAGTGGTGGTTACAACAAGGTTCTAAGAAGTTCAGCATGAGTGATGACGAATGGGAGGAAATGGATTTGAGAGCTGCATGTGCCATCATATTAAATTTGGTTAAGAATGTTCTTGCTAATGTACATGGAATATCAATAGCCAAAGAGTTTTGGGAGAAACTTGAAGCGATGTATCAGACAAAGAGCATTTCAAATCGGTTGTACCTGAATGAGCAATTTTACACGCTGCGAATGGAGGAAGGTACGAAAAACTCAGATCATCTGAGTGTTCTCAATGGCATTGTCTCTGAGCTGGAGGTGATTGGTGTGAAGATAAAAGATGAGGATAAGGCACTGAGACTCATCTTGTCAGTTCCCCCTTCTTATGAACATATGAAGCCAATCTTGATGTACGGAAAAGAGTCTTAAATTTTTTTGCAAAGGCTACTAGTAAACTTTTATCAGAAGAAAGAAGGTTGAAGCTTGATGAGCGTACTTCACAAGAGGATTCAGCACTGGTAGTTGGATATTGGAAGAAGAAGAAAAACTTTGTGCAAAAGAGAAGTTGTTGGGAATGTGGACAACCTGGTCACATGAGAAACAATTGTCCTAATAGAGCAAGTTCGTCAAAGGGCTCTAGTTCGGATGTTGACGTGGTCTTTCTCGTCCGGGGATCTAGTGACGCCCTCTAAAGAAAGAAAGATACCACCTCATGGTGTGTCCGCTTTTCCATGGTAGAGGATGTGATGTCAGCGGTTCCACAAGTTTGCACACGGGCATTGACTTGGCGGTTATGCAAGGTGTGTGGTGGAAGTTATGTCGATGGTTGAAGAATTTCCAGGTAAGTCAAGTAAGTGGAAGTTACACCATAAATTTCAGCAAGGTGTATCGAGATGTGATGAAGAAGAAAAATCTTGGAATGTTAGATTTCAAGTGTTATACTTTTTTATGGTGGAGTATGTTATAATTCTCAGGGTTGAGAATTATGATTGTCAGCGAAGACAATGTTGCAGCAGAAGATGTAGATTCTTCAAATATCTTGCCAAGGTGGAATTTGTTGGGTTTTTTGGCAAAATATTATAAGTGAATTTGTCTCACATCAGAAAGATGCAAGGTAGTGGTGTGCTCCAAGCACTATAAAAGGAGCATGAGGCTTTGGTTTTAAAGCATCTGAGTCAAAATTAAGCACTTTAAGCTTAGTGTATTGACTCTAGTTAAATTCCTTTTGTATTTTCTTGTGGAGAGTGGACAAAGGGTGTGAGTAGTATAAGTTTTGAAGAGAGTGCTTTCGTAATTAGGGTCGGGGAGAGAATTTTGTGTGATTGTAGCAATTTTTCACATAGTGGAAGTTCTTTCTGTCCGTGGTTTTTTCTCCAATTTGGAGTTTTTCCACGTAAATCCTTGTGTTCTCTATTTTGTTGTTTCCTTTTAATTTCTCATTATTTTCTGCTTATTCCTGTTGTTATTAGGGAAGGGTTTTTTTTTCCAACACTAGGGTTAATTTGAGTTTCTATAGTGCACTCTCATTACACCCTATCATAGATAAGACTCAATTACATAAAAGCCTATATACGAAAATAGAAACTAGATTACATATTTCGCGCCCCTGAAACCTCATCATGATTGGCCTCACCCCTGGGACCCCAACTCATTGACCCCGCAGCGAGACTCCAGACTAAGTAATCATAGGACATTAAATAGTTCAAGACATATCTAAACAATAAGCATATTTCCGTTAATACCATATCTCAACAATAAGCATCTTCCCCTTAATACCAATGTAGGATATTTAAGATGATGTCTTCCAACAAAAAGGTTTAGTAGCCTTTTCAATATGTTCAAAATATGAGAATTTTTTCCATCCAAAGATATTGAATGAAAAACCGATAAAAGTAAATGGATACTTATACACAAATTCATGAAGTGGTCTAGTGGTAAAAAAGATCTGAAGTAAAATAGGGTAATGAGTTTAATTCATAATGACTACCTATCTACGACTTAATTTATTACGAATTTCCATTACATATAAATGTTGTAGGGTCAGGCAATATGTCACGTGACAATAATCGAGATGCACGCAAGTTAGTCCGGATAACTATGGATATCAAAATAAATAAATAAAACTTCATGGTTGCGGGCTCCTCCAATCATTTCTTCAAAATTTACCAATGTCTTTTATACAAATTTTTTTTTTCTAGGATTTAAAATATTTGAAGTTAAAAATATTTATCTAATATAGATTTGGAGACAATTAAATCTATATTAGATAAATATTTTAAACTTGATAGTGAAAAAAACATGTTTATGGGAAGTTTAGCAAATGCAAATTTTGATAAGGACAACAAAACCATTGGTCATCATTCACAGTGCATAAATCTTCATGCTTTAGATTTTGATTTCTTCAAAATGCCTTGACTCTATGATAACACATTGTTCCATTCCTTAACCAACGTGGGACTTTGTTTGTACTACTAACCTTTCTAACCCCTAATCAAGAAGGTTTTATCACTTCATTATCCTAAACTAATGTTTTTTTTTTTTGTGTGTGACAATCCCTCTCATAGTCTTCATGTGAAGAAAAAATAAAAAATTTAATTAAATCATATATGGATGAAAATTTTCTATTTTTCTCATAAAAGTTTCTATCTTAAATAATTTGTCAGCTTCTTGGGGGGCATAGCAATAATTATTGGGTTGTACACTGTTCTTTGGGGAAAAGCAAAAGATTATGTGAAGGAAGAAGGAACAGAGAATCAAACTGTTGAAAGGGAAGAGGAAGATTGTGAATCAACTTCCAGTGTGCCAAAGAACCCTAAATTTTACTTAGAGGAGTCCCTTTTGTCTAAATAATGTATGCATCATATTGAAAACTAGACAAAGGAATATATTGGTATTCTCCACATGGCATTCATGGCCAACCAAAATTATGGATGAATAGATTTATGCTGGTTGAACTATTAATTTTGGAGAAATATTTTTTATAATGTGTGGTTTGCAGAATTAAATAAATGCATGATGGGTCAATAGATTGATACAAGGCACGTTTGGTAGCAAAAGGTTGGAGCCAATAACAAAGTATTTGATTGCTTAGATACTTTTCTCTTGTTACAAAAATAGTTATGGTTAAAGTCTTGCTTGCCTTTATGTGCTTTTTATCGATGGTTCATTACAATTTTCAAGTTACCAAACAAATCGACTCTTTGTAATGTTGGGCTCGATATGGCTGACACACTTGAAAGAAGAAGACATGGCCACAATCTCAATTCAAACGGGTGCTCCAAGTGTAGAAAACGAAATGAAACCATTGACCATTTGTTCATAGTGTTCTTATTCTATAGCTTTATGGCAGAGATCTTCTATTGTTTTTGCCTTGCACATGTCTCCGATTGCATAGACTGCTCAAAAAATCATTCTCAAAGTCAAGTTATGAAAGCTTGTATGGGGGCTACCATGTAACTTTTAAATTTTAAAAGAACAAGAAAGGAGCATTAAATTTTGAGAAACAGATTTTGACATAATTCAATACAATCGAAAATTATATGTATTTGTTTCAAATTAAAAAGAAAAAATAAGCAATTATTATATTTTGGAAAACGAGAGCCATAAAGCAATTGATTAAATACTGAGTGAGATTCCTATCTATTCTTTCCCAATTAAAAAGAACAAGTAGTTAGCTTACATTTTAGAAATAAAATGCATGTAATGCTTAGACGTTAAACCCAAGTTGAAATAAGTATTAAATATGGGACAATCGTGATATTCTAATATATCTTTTTAAGATGGTGCATTTATTGGCGGCACCAATGTTGAATCAGATCTTAATTTTTATTGTACCGAAACCCATTTGAATTTTATGTCCTCTAATATTATAATAAAGAATATTGGTTTCCACCTCAAAATCAATTAGTAATAAGAAGAGTAATACATATCTCTTGTAAATGTATGTTTGAACTCCCCACTTTTTTAATGTAAAACAGTTGTGAGATCTTAACAATTAGTGGATAGTATTTTCAATTTAAGAGAAGTAAAAGTGATTAATAAATTCTTGATACGGGATGCAAAAAATACATAATTAAATACAACTAAGAACCATGTTTATTTTTTCAATTTAAGAAAACCACAAGTGAGTGTTAAATAAGCATGACATACCGAGATTTATGCCTAATGTTTTTCAATTTTAAAGAATAAGCAAGTATTAAATTTTGAAACCTAGAGCTATAAAATAGTTATTAAAATATAAGTGATATTATATCTATTTTTTCCAATTTTTTTTCCAATTATATAGCATAAGAAATGAGTTTTATTTTTATTTTTTTTTCTATTTTGAAAAGGACAAATTTACCATCACCAGTACATTATGTTCTATCTCTTTGTATTCTATTTACAAGAGAATTTTCAAAATAATTTATCTATAGTATATTGATTTCTACCACTTAAATATTGATAGAACTTAATTTGAATTTCTATCACTTATTGAAAACTCAAATAGTGATAGATTAAGTTTATCATGGATTAAATTTTATTACTAATAGAACTCAATCAGTTACACAATTTAAATTTTCTATTACAAATGAATTAATTTTTATTTTGTACTGAAAATATTTTATCATTTTTTGTTATATTGGAAAAATCCCAAAAACAAAATTCTAGAAACGGAGGCATGAAATATTTAATTAAATACAACTACATGGTGACAATACAACTGTATGATTATTTTGTAATTGATCGAGATCCTCCTTGATCGAAATAAAAGTCAAAGATCAAGAATTTAAAAATTAATAAAAATGATTCACTTCTGATTCTCATTTTTAAAGGAAATTAATTCATATAATCTTGTCCTATAAAATTATGCTGTCCACATAACAATGAAGTTTATGTAGTATGAATATGATTACAATATAGTTTTTTTTGTTTTTTGTTTTTTGTTTTTTTTTTTGACATTAAAGTAAAAACCAAAAAACATACGAATAGGTCAGTACTGCAGTTGATTATTTTGTTTGATATTGATCTATCAATTTCGAACCCAAAAATTAGTATCTGACTCTCATATTATTTGAAAGCAATATTGCCTCTATATAGGATTTATTCCAAGCTATTACTTCGACTTTTTTTATTTTAAATGACTGCACCCATACCAAATTTGGGACCTGCAAAATTAAGCGCAGCACCACAATTAATTTTGAAACTAGACCCATCGGGCAGTTTCCATACTATCATGCTACTTGACTCTTCAATAATCTAGTCTTGTGACTAGGTGCTACGTCATTAGCACTTTTAAACTCATTATAATAAGTTAAGCAACACTCCCAATCAAAAAAGTTCTTTTTGGTACCAACCATCAATTTTAAACACCATTTTATTTCTGTTTGACCAAATACACCATTAATATATCGGCTAATAATTCATTCCAAATTTAGTTTTTTATTTGATGCACTCAAGTTGCACGAGAAGTGTTTATTCTATGTTAATGCATTGAAGTTACATGATTTGAAATTAAGAATTATACCTGATTAAATGTATATGCAAATTGATAACTCTAAATAATATAGTTATTTATGGATTATCTCTAACGCATTCTTGCAATTAATTTGGAAATGACAAATATTCTAGGTAAAATTGGTGTTGAAATTAAGAGACGTATGTAAGTCTGCATGAAAACTTTAGCGAATCTGAAGTCAACATTTGGATCTACTTTGTGAAATATTAAAGTTAATTAAACACAGTTTAAGCAGACATATGTTGAGAACGTAATTCTTGGTAATGCAATATCTTTCTGTGGAGGATTTGGAAACGTTCCGCGTCACACAGAATAGAGGATCACGCAGGTTAACGCTTCAATGGGATACAAGAGCACAATTATCGTTATGGCAAGAATCTCAAGATATAGGAACTTTATATTCACCTTAGAGATAAATGACCAATTCTGGAAATCTTCCGAAAATCATACTTAACCCAAAAGGTAGACATACACTTATAAATAGTGAAGGATTGGTGATCAACGTATGCTGGATTATTAGGGTTTCGTCGCCAATGGATTGCGAGGGATCCGAGAGACCTCGATTGAGTCCTCAGCCATGCCTGCTACCTATGGAACCCGAGCAAGCTAGTACCATGGTGTCTGTCGAAATTCAAGAATCGTAAGTGAAACCCATTTATCCAATTTTTCTTATTGTTTTCATAGTTTTGGATTTTTTTTTTTTTTTTTTTTTTTTGTTATTACTTTGAATTTGCGAGGAGCAGTTTGTAATGCAAACATTTGGATTTCATTATACGAATATTTATTTGTAAAATTTATTGTCTTCCTGCATTTTCATGCATCTTGGACTATAACTAAGAGATTTTCTGTCTTTTAACTTGTCGCTTTAAATAACCCACTAAATTCATAACCCTTCCCTCAACCAATTGAACAAAGCTTTTCAACTTTCATACTTTTAACTCTTGAGTTAACATTATTGATGAACAATTCAGTGTGGAAAATAATAAAATAAATATTTATCACTTTGTTGCATACTCGTATACTTGCTTACAAATGCAATTTAGAAGCATAAAACTTAGTTATACACTTAGAGTTGAATTATCAGAATAAATTATACCACAGCCCCATTGCATCACAAATGGGCAATAATTAAATCAATAAATTCTCATCATTTTAATTAGATGCACTCGTATTTGCATAAAATATATAACAATAAGTTATTATGAGTTAATAAATATATCTAAAATACATTAGTGTATTATCAATCCGATTCTTTGAAGTGAATGTTGTATTAATTATGAAATAATAAAAAATGAATAACGTGTGGAAGTAACCCATGAAATTTGTTTGAATCTCCAAAAGAGAATAAAAAATTATGAAGAATTATATTCAATAATGAGACAATGCATGATATACTTATAGACAATATTTTATGAAAAAATCAATGTAACATCAGATGTAGCAGACTTTATTGAATCTTTTAAAACAAAAAAATATATATTATTTTGCCTAAAAATGTCAAGTTTACCATTGATGCGTTTGCCAAAGAAAAAGCTACAAAACTGTAAATTAAGAATATCAAGTTCATATGTCCAAATATATATACTATTTGTCATAATGAATCATATCATACAAATGTGAATGAGATTAATCAATCTTTCCACCTTCTCCACTACAACCAAAGGTAACCCACCCTACTCATTTTTTCAGTGTAGGTCACTCTAAATTCCAACTAAAATGTAATCCCCAATGCTCATGATTTGGATTAGGATATTTTTTCCTCACCCACATCTATCCTAGAAAAATTCTTACCGTTCACCCAACCTAAGACTATTAAGTTAAGCACACTTAACAAAGAAGTTTCTTGGATTGAACTACCGAAAAGGAAGATGCATCTTGTTAGTATAAGTAGTACAAACAATTTTTTTTAAGCCTTTCTTAATCATGACTTCTTCTCATTCAGATGTGATCGCGGTTCGTTCATGTATCCCTCCTACATTTGAGTGTTTATTTTATTGTTGATCTTGATGATATGAAATTCAATACCAACATAGTATCATGTTTACTAAAGCACAATGTGGTTTTTTTTTTTTTTTTTGAGATTTAAACTTATTTTTACTCAAATTTCTTACAATCAAATTTCAAAAAATGTTTTTAGACGTTACTTTTTTTTCCCAAATTTGGTTTTATTTTAAAAAATATAGGTAAAATATAAATATCCAAATAAAATGAACCATATGGTAAAATAATTGTTATAAACTTAAATTTCAAAACTAAAAACAAAATGAATATCAATTGAAAGGTCTAGTTGATTTATATTTAGCTTAGGTTCCTTATTTAAAGGCTCTATAGAATAACATAAGTGCTGAGTAATTTTGTTTTTTTTTTAAGGCTGATTAATTTTATTAGTTTAACAAATAAATTCACTTTTTTTTAAATATAAAATAGAGGAAGAAGATCAACACATACATTTCCTTATTAAGCTATTAATAACTTCTTCTTTTTTGTTCTACATTAATTGAGGGAGAAGATTTGTTAATTACAGTATATTTTGATAATATTTAACTACTATTCATATCCGCTATTGATATAAATTATTAAAATCCCACATTTCTAAGCATGATTTAATATTTTTTTTGAAAATATCAACAAAGTCAAATTCATATCGAGGGCGGCCTAACCCCACCACGTTTTTCATAGTCACACATGACTAAGCTTTGGAGTGCGCTTCCAAATTATTATTTGTTTCTTTATTGGTATCGACATTCAATCAACATTAGATCACATGAATTATCAAAGTTGACTTTCAAAATTGATTTCTAAACATAAAGAAATATAAAAGGTGAGAGAATCGTGGGATAAGATTTAAGCCAATCATTAGCGTGTATTTTTTTGTATTACATATTAGGAGAGAGATAAATATTGATTCTCACGATGAAATTGTGATACGATGTTGAATAAATTTATTGTACCACATATGCATTCCTTCCAATTCCGTCCAATTGATTAGCCGTTGTATCCATTAAAATATAGAAATTTAGTCTTCATACAAATTTTAATTATAATATTTTGCAAAATATTTCATGCATGTTTTTAATATTTCTATTCTACCATTTTTTTTTCTTCCTTCATCTCTAAAATATGGTTTCCTTTTCCCACTAGCACCCACAGTTTTCAAACTCGGATATGATTGAAGATTGAAGCTCCTTGGTTTTGGGAAATTATTCTTGTGGGGTCTCTGAATAATTATTCTTTTTTAGTTTTTTCAAAAGGTGGGAAATTATTCAATGAGTCTTATATCTTTTATTTTCCCCCCTTTTTTAGTTTTGTTTTATTTTCTATATAGTCAATATTATTTTTCTATATATCATTTTTATGATTCAGTAATTTACTTTAGATATTTTAGAGTGTCTATCGTAATTATAGCACTTTCTAAAAGTAATTATTGAGATTTCAACTTTTTTTATTAAAAAAAACCCATTCAACCTCTTCATTTTGACGCACCACGGCTAGCAACGTTCGACCTTGGCATGAAAGAAACGAAGGCAAATTCACTAGACGCTTTCATTGAATCAACTTCGACCCACGAGAGATAATCGACTCGATGGTCGATAAGAATACCGTGGGCCACAAAAACTTCAGCATGGTATACAAAATTGTGTTAAACTTCAGCAAAATCGTGGTCGTTAAGGCTGTGGAGCCGAAAAGGGATAATCAAATTGGCCAATTATCTATGTATTTAATTATAGTAGTGATGAATGAACGGAGACCACCTCTAAATGAGAGAGATTCTACAAATTCAAAAGTCATGGCTATGAAAGTCTTAAAGGTATTGATTTTTACTACCAATATCAATAAAGTGCATCTTACTTTTCAGTGGCTCAAGACTAGTAGATAATGCAGTCGAGTCAGAGCGGTTATAGGGGATGTTGGGTTTTGGAAAAATATTAAAAGTGAATTGTCCCACATCAGAAAGATGCAAGATTAGAGATGTCCATTTTTCCTGTGGGGTCGGGGTCGCGCGGTGACCTGCCCCGAACGGGGCGGTGAATCCTTGTTTAGGCTGTGAATGGGGGAGTGAGCGGGGATAAAAAATTCCCCGCAATGTAAATGTGGCCGGGGACGGGGAATGTACTCCCCATCCCCGTTTTCCCGATCCCCGCCCCGTTTACATTTTATTTTTAAAAATACTTTTCCCCACTTTTTACTAATTTAGTCTTTAGTTATAATATTTTATTTGTAGTAATATTTATTCAAATGCATATTTTTTTACAATAATTAGTTATCTAATTGAAACTAATGTATACTTTCCATGAAAAATTAACTATTTGATAATATTAATTAAAAAATACTTATAAAAATAAGATTAGAAAAGGAAAAAATAAAAACAAACCGGTGAATTTTTCACCGCAGGGAACCCGATCCCAGCCAATTCCCCGCGGTGAATCCCCGTCCCTATCCCCACAAAAAAACGGTGAATTTTGTGGGGATGGAGAATGATTTTGGTGGCGAGGATTGGGACGGGGAGGGCATTCCCCTACCCCGCCCCGCCTCGTGGACATCTTTATGCAAGATATTGGTGTGCTCCAAGCACTATAAAATGAGCCAGTGACTTTGGTTTCAAAGTATCTAGTTAGAAGCACTTAATGCTAGAGGTGATCTCAGTTCAGTTTTGGTTGGTCTTGAGTCAAACTGAAAAACGAACCAATAAGATCGTTTTGTTACTTAATAGAACCAAACCAATGTCCAATAGAAGCTAAAACCATTGTATTAGTTTTAAGTTTGGTTCGGTTCGGTTATGGATTGGTTTCGGTTTTGATCTATATTGTTGTTAAGGTTCGATTTTTCCCTACAATCTCAGTAAAAGAAATAAGTGAACTTGTAAAATTTAAAAAGTAGAGCCTAGTAAGTCCAACAAAAATTAAAAGCTAAAACGATACTCTCTATGAAGTTCTGAGATATGAAACTAAAAACAGAAAAATTAAGCTAAACTTTGTTCCAAAAGAAAATTAGGCATCACAAAAGAAGAAAGAACAAAAATAAATCGAAGAGGAAATAGATGTAAAAGAAGAGGACCCACAAATTTCTAATCCACAGATTGTTGATGATTTGAACCTTGTTTTCCTCTATTTTACCGGTGAAGTGATTTCTAGGGTTCTTAGATCAAGTGTGATAAAAGAGAGTGAAGGAAAATCGAGAAAAAAGGGGAGGAAGAAACAAAATAGGTGAGAAGACGGAGTGTAGAAATCAAAGCGATCAAGAAGAAGACGGAGAAGTAGAAGCGACGGAAGCAATCAAGGTGTAAAAGTCGAAGTGATTGAAAAGCCGGCGTAGAAGACGAAGAAGCCATCAAAAGAAAGCGGCGTAGAAAATGAAGAGGGATTAAAATGATGAGCTTAGGGTTTCTTAGTTGGTATTTATAGCATCATTCGGTTCGGTTTGGTTTTTTATTGGTTTTTTAATACGAAACTGAACCGAACAAAAAACAATAAGTGTTTTACAAATTCAAATCAATCGATCTAGTATATTGCTAGAAAACCGAACCATGGGTCGGTTTGCTCGACTTTTGGAATTTTTTTCACCCCTACTTGAAGCTCGGTGTACTAACTCTAGTGAAATTCCTTTTACATTCTCTTGTTGGAGGGTGGGGCAAAGGGTGATAATAATATAAGTTTTGAAGAATGTGTTTATGTAATTAGGGTCGGGGAGAGAATTCTGTGGGATTGCAACAAATTTTCATATAGTAGAAGATCTTTTTGTCTTTAGTTTTTTCTTCGATTTTGGAGTTTTCTCTGTTAATTCTTGTGTTCTCATTTTATTGTTTTCTTTTAATTTCTCTCTATTTTTATGCTTATTCTTGTTGTTTTTAGGGAAGGTTTTTCAAAACAAGTGGTATCAAAGCTTTAGGTTTGTAGTTTTTTAAATTTCTAAATATGTTTCTATGACTGTAGCTTCCACATCAGAAAAAAATACTTGAAATGAACTACACTTGGGAGATTTGCTAGGAGTGAAGAAGAGATGTCAATCTTTACAAATGCAGTGAAGATTGACATTGAGAAATTTGATGAAAGGATGATCGTTGACTTGTGGAAAGTACAAGTTCGAGATGTGTTGATATAATCTCGATTACACAAGAATTTGAAGAAAAGACCAAGATGTGGTGCTTCTAAAATAAAAATATCAAGCAGTGATGATGATCTACTAGAGTTTGTTGATGGTTCCAGTAGAAGTTCTAAGAAGAAAAGTTGCTGGAATTGTAGACAGGTTGATCACATGAAAGAAAGTTATCCGAATAGAGCAAGTTTGTCAAAGGACTCAGGTTCGGATATTGGCATGGTCTCTCTTACAAGAGGAGATGGTTTCTTCCTCTAAAAAAGAAAGAAATCATCCTTATGGTATGTCCGCTTTGCCAAGATAGAGGATGTGATGTCAACGGTTGCACAAGTTTGCACACGAGCATTGACTTGGCAGTTATGCAAGTGTGTCGATGGCTAAAGAATTTCCAGGTAAGCCAAGTAGGTGGAAGTTGCACCATAAATTTTAGTTAGGTATATCGACATATGACAAAGAAGAAAAATCTTGGAATATGAGATTTCAAGTGTTATACTTTTAAATGGTAAGTATATTATAATTCTCAGTGTTTAGAATTATGATTGTCAGAGAAGACAATGTTGTATCATAAGATGTAGATTCTTCAAATATCTCGCCAAGGTAGAATTTGTTGGGTTTTAGTCAAATATTAGAAGTGAATTATCCAATATAAAAAAGATGCAAGATAGTGGTGTGCTCCAAGCATTATAAAAGAAGCAAGTGGCTTTAGTTTCAAAGCATCCCAGTTAGATGTACTTTAAGCTTGGTGTACTAACTTTAATGAAATTCCTTTTATATTCTCTTGTGGAGAGTGAGGCAAAGTGTGAGAGTGGTATAAACTTTGAAGAGAGTGTTTGTGCAATTGAGGTCGGGGAGAAAATTGTGTGTGATTGTAATAATTTTTCACATTGTGGAAGTTCTTTTTGTCTATGGTTTTTTTCTCAGATTTAGAGTTTCCATGTAGATTCTTGTGTTCTCTTTTTTTTTTTTATCCTTTTAATTTCTCACTATTTTCTGCTTATCCTTGTTATTATTAGGAAAGGTTTTTCCCAACAAGGGAATGTTTGGGTTGAAAGGGGCCAAATTCAAATTCTAAATCCTTGTCTGATTCTCAAACATCAGGAGTAATAATAATCTTCAATGTGAGATGCTTATTGAATCAACATTGTTGGTTATTCTCATCCATGCATATCAAATAACATTCTCCTAAACAGAAGTTCGTAACTCACAAAAGATTGAGATCAAGTATGCTATGATGATCCTAAAAAATATTGTCCTCGATCCATAACGAAATTACATAGAGAGAGCAATATTGTTCCATTCTTGTGAAAACTTCTCTCAAAAGATACACACTAGTTAGATGTTTTCTCATGAACAACTCGAATCAAGTCATTTAAATGTATAATTTAAAAAATTAGTGAACTTTAAGGCATAAACCAATACATTTTCGTCATTTCATCTCTCATTCTTCATTTAAGCACTCAAATGACTTTGTTTAAGCTTGATTTCACTCTAATGAATGTTACGTAAGCTCAATCCCTTGCAAAACAAACAAATTGAGCGTAGAAGATGCAAGAAAACAAATGATATTCGAATTTTTTTCGATCGGTTTTATCCCTATCAAGACTCGTGTTGGTTATTTCAGACAATTTTAAGTCTTCAAACCAAACATACCAAGGAGTTGCATAATCATTCTTATTGTTTTAATTTGATCTCGATATTGCCAAAATAACCTATTAACTCAATTAATTGATGTGTATCCTAAATCAGAAAATAATATCATATTACTTAATGCTCAGTTCGATAACCATTTTTATTCAAATGTCGTTCTATTTATTTTGTCTTTCTTATAATGTATTATATCTTTTCTTAAAAAATATATAAATACTTCAATTTATGGTTTGGTTTCTAAAAATACACGAAATGATGCACTAACAAAAAAATATATGATAAGATAATTATAGGTTTAAATTTAAAAAATTAAAAATTAAAAATTAAAAACTTAACAACCTATGTATCATGTCATATTAATTTAATAACTTAATATATATTAACAAGGACAAATTGTTTACATTGACACCCATTTTGACCATATGCTTTACAATCACGGCAGGTGGGGACACATCCCATTTCACAACTGCATTTAAAAAATAAGGCAATATTATATACATTATTGTTATTATTATTTTGAGATCTATTTATATACATTATGGAGATACATGAATCGTCGGTGGATCCCATAAATTAATGGAAACAAAAATTAAAAGAAGTTAAAATATGTAGCCAGCAATTGAGTATGTTCACATCAGTTAATTCATATTTGATGATTCGGTTGTCATTTTATCAGTGATTAGTTGTTACCTAAAAATCTTACCACTTCATATATTCTAATAGAACACGGATTGTTTAATATTGTGACAAAGCCACAAAAAAAAATAATCATTTTAATTTTTGCTAAACAAGTTGAACATTCATAATTTATAGAGAAACAATTACATAACAGCTCTAACAGGTCTAACAGCATGCAGTCATTTAGTTAGGTTAAAATTTAGCCAAAAAATTAATAACTAAAATTTAACCATAATAGTGATAGTATGCTGCCAGGACAGCATGCAAATTATTTCTTTAATTTATATGCTTTATCTCGAGAAAAAGTGTTATAAATTAAATAAATTTTATTGTGAATATTCTTTAAGATTTGATATTTTGTGTCCTTGTATATTAGATTCAAATTAGGGAATTTACTATGTACAGCAACATTAGCAATTTTTTTTTTTTTTTCTTCTATTGTGTTCCACTTTTGCCCTCCTTTGAAAAATATTGGACGCATTTGTCTTGAACCACTCTCACATTCTCCAGACGACAGATATTTAATCTATTCTCTCTTGACGACAAAATAAGGCATTTGTCTGACATAAGTTAAAGTCTTTGCTAGGCGACTTTAATTGAAAACAAAATAGGAATACTTAAATGCATATTTCGTGCATTAAATTACTGCTTAACAAGCATCTTCAGGGATATCCTAGAATTTGCATTCGTTGGATACAAATAAAGTTGTCTTACATTAATTGGTTGAGTAGAAGATCGTGATATATAAGTGATGATGTTTTTTGTTTGAAACAAAAAATAAAACCATATTATATCAATATGAGATAACTGGAGGGTTGTCGTCCTTATCAATAGGATATCAAAGCCTAGTCCCTAACTTAGTTATGGCGTAGGACAAAGAAGTTTGGAGTACAATGACGAAAAATTTGTGGTGTCTAATAAATTGTGAGAAAGATATAAACCTTCTGATTTTTTATTAACTTTCCACCGATATATATATTACATCAAATATCAAATTTTAAAAGATCCCTTAACAAATCTTATCAAATATCTAACACATATATCAATAAAATTCTAGGGAATATTTTAACGAAATTTTATTCCTAAATATATTTTGTTCCTAACAGTCTCTTTATCAAAGCCCAGAGGTTAAAAGACTGGTGGTGTACTCTCAAAAGAAAGATTTGATATTTATTCAAGAAGAGAATTGAATCCTCTGATATCGAGTGCACAAGATGAGCTTACAAAGAAGCTTAGCAGAACTTTGTTCGAGAGGATCAAAATTATTCACAAACAAACTTGTCCCACATTGATAAAATGAAGGAAATATCATGAATATCTAAGTGGCGAAATCTTTTATTTGAAACAAAAAAAAGTGATAAAATTATATCTAAAGTGGAGAATATTATTAGACGATATAAAGTTCGACCTCAAATCCAATAAATATAAGATTAAGATTTGACGATGGCTGTATTATAATATAGGTTAGTTCATTAGGAATGGATACTTTCATTTCAAAATTAATATCTAGTTTAAGATTAATATTGATTTAATAGCATATTATTTATGTAAATCCATCAAAATAGACCATGACTCATTATTTCCAATTAGGCAACTCACGTTTCCCATCTTGTTACGTTTAATTCAATCTCTTTCTTCAATTATTCATCCAGGTCACAATATGCCAGCACAAATAAAAAATTGAAATCTCCATTCTACCCTCTTTTTTTATTATTTAATTTTCTTCTTAACCACACAAATAATATCCTTTTTGTTTTCATTATTTCCTGTGAGTATATAAGGATATGAAACTTGAAAGTTTGAATATCATTTAAGATTAAAAAAAAAAAAAAATCATGGGTTTGGTTGAAGAATACATGCCTGCAATGGCAATGTTTGCAATTCAAGTGATTTATGCAGTTATGACCCTAACCTCAAGGGCTGCCCTCTTGGAGGGCATGAGCCCTAGAGTCTTTGTGGTTTATAGGCAGGCCATTGCCACTCTCTTTATTGCTCCCATTGCTTATTTTTCCAGGTTTATTCTAATTCTTAATTATTCTCTAAATCAAATCTTTTTTTTTTGTTTCTTTTTTTTGATTCTTTGTGTTACGTTTTGGGGATGGCAGATCCAAATCCATGAGGCTACCTTTGAATTTGAAGAGCTTTTCCCTCATCTTCGTTGCTGCTCTCGTCGGGTACGGTTTATAAAAACTCCGCTCAAAATTTTCGACTTAGTTATCAAATATACCTTTGAATTATGGGGTTTGTGTCAATAATATCTCTCAATCTTGAAAAGTTTTAAAAATATGTTTGTAGTTAAATTTGGTTGGAAACTTTTAAAACTTTGTTTAAAAAATATCCTTAAAGTTAAAAAAAAATTCAAAATTACCCTTGAAGTTTAAAAAAGTTTCATGAATCTCTTGGCCTACAAAATATTAAACTTGTGTTTCAAATAACGTAGGCAAATTCAATCGTAAGTTTTTATTTATTCTTTTTTTTTTTTTTTACCTTTATGTTTTTAACTTATGAACTATATTTAATTGATTGAATTTTTAGTTTGACCATTAAAATTAATTTCTTAATATATTTATGTTGTGACTATTCTCTTATCATTTATTTTATTTATTTATCACAGAAAATCAAAGAATATTAGTTCAAACTAAAATATTTTTTAATTTTTTTATGGTTATATAGTGTAACATGTATTAAAAATTGATTAAAAGAATCTTGAAAATTTAAATATAACATAGACTTAAAAATTATCTCTAAATTTTAGTGTTAATCTTCATGCAATAATAATCAACAAATCTTATTTAAAATTGATATATATTCTGAGAGTTTAATTTTCATCTCTAGAAAATACTAAATTCAAATATTTGGGTTCAATTATTTAAATAATTCAAGATAAAAGTTGATTCACACTTAGCTATTTAAGTTTTTAAATTGACCCCAGTTACAAGTGAATTGTTTTTTTTTTTTTTGTCTTTGAAAAGTTTCGAGTGAAAGATTACAGTTATGAATTTTAAATTTCTACATTTTTTTTAAGTTTGTTACTAGGACAATTCAAATGTTGATAAAGTGTTGAATATCATTAATTTTATATATAAAAAAATCTCATTAATTTTAGATTCTTATGAATTTTATAATATTCTCTTACCATTTTATTTTTGGGTTTTGTTTTTGGAGACAATTCTTTTTGGGTATTTGAAAGATAATTTTAATATATTTATAACAAATTTATTGATAAAGATTTTTTATATACATATTTTTAAGATCAAGAGTATTTTTGAAATTTTTTTAAGTTAAAGAGTATTTTTAAACAAAAATTTAACTGTTTCCATGTTGACAAGCGTATTTTTTAAACATTTTATAAAGTTTAAGGATATTTTTGAAAATTTTCAAATTTTACCGACATATTTGACACAAACCATATAATTCAGAAGTATATTTGATAATTTAGTCAAAATTTTATAATTATTTGATTCAATAGCATCCTATTCGAACTTCCTCTACATTACTTTGATTCTTCAAAGGGAAACCAAAGACGACACAAAAACTATAGAGGAAGAAGTTCTTGCAGAATTATTTTAGTGTAAAAGACTATTTTATATATTTATCATGCTTCCTTATTCTTATGCACCTATTAAATTTTTGCAGTGCAACAATAAACCTCAATTTTTACTTTGAAGGAGTTTTTCTAGCCTCCTCTTCTATAGCGACCGCGATGGAAAATCTAGTTCCCGCGATTACGTTTGTGATAGCAGCAATCATCGGGTAAGCTTCGTACATAGGTTGTTTCAGTAATGTAAATACTTAAACTTTTGAGTTTATTAGTGACTTAGTCATCACGATGATAATTTGCAGACTCGAGAGAGTAGATATTAAAAGTTTGAGGAGCATTGCAAAGATTGGAGGGACAGTGGTTTGTGTGATTGGGGCCATGTGCATGGCCTTTCTTAGAGGTCCAAAGCTTCTGAATATTACAACACAAAACTTTGGGTTGAAATCTGCATTATTTGGTTTTGAAAGTGGAAGTGATGAGGCTTGGTTATTGGGTTGCTTGTGTCTCTTTGTGAACTGTTTTTGCTGGTCACTTTGGATAATTTTGCAGGTAAATACAATATATTGGTTGGTTGTTTTTATTTAATTTGAAATGATTTTTTTTGGGGGGGGAATATAACTAATAGCTTGAATATATAATAGTGAGACTAATATTCAGATAGCAATAAGAACATAGCTCTAATAGTATTATGTAGGTTCAGTCTAATAATAAACAAGTTACAGGTTCAAATTTGTTACATGTTCGAATTTTTCTATCCTTAAATATGGTCAAACTAAAGAAGTGTTAAAAAACGACAATCTTGTTAAACAGGTACCCGCGATAGCCAGCCATCCGGACAAGCTATCTTTATCAGCATGGATGTGTTTCTTTTCCCTAATACAATCTGCTATTTTCACTCTACTAGTAGAAGGACCCAATCTAGAAATATGGAAAATACATTCAAGAACTGAAGTTATTTGTTACCTCTTCTCAGTAAGTAAATTTTCTTTTATATATTTTTTTTTTCCTTTGCCATTTCCCAATTTTAATGTTTAAAAAAAATTGAGGGTAATTTTGTTTGGTTTTTAGGGAATTTTTGCCTCAGGTGTTGCCTACTTTCTTCAAGCTTGGAGTATTTCAAAAAGAGGCCCTGTCTTCTCTGCAGCATTTAATCCTCTTTGCAGCATTATTACAACTATTTTGGCAGCAATATTTCTTCATGAAGACATTTATGTAGAAAGGTAAAAATCTAAATACCTTGCTTTTTATTTTGTTTTTTGAGTACGGGAAGGTGGATTATAAACACCCATTCCACGGATCGAACTCATGACCATAGAATTGAAATGGATTAACACTAAACTAGATAATCAATCGCGCCATTGACCCATAAATTAGGGTTGACATCAATTTTTTGTTTGGAGGGATAATTTTCAAGATGCACATCGAAAATATAAAATTTTCTCACATACAAATTATTCAATGAGACTATTATAGCCAGTAAACTAATTCCTAATAACTATAGTAGATATGCAATTTATTTTTATAAAAGATGTTACCCAACAAAGTTTGGGGTAATACACCGGTTAATACTGGACTTGAAGCTTGTTAAAGATCTTATATTGAAAGAATGAAGATGTCATAACAATATAAGGGATATGAGTTGCTCATAAGAATGGCTACCCTGCCTCTAGAACTCTTTATTGGTATGATATTGTCCACTTTGGGTACTAAAGCGCTCATGACTTTCTTTTCGGTTTCATCGAAAATACCTCATTACCAATAGAAATGGTTGATGACTATAGTCACCTTATGTACCCATAATCTTCTGTTGTTAGAAGGAGCTCGAGTACACAGATACATATAGTATACTATCTCATTACTTTATTTTCTCTACGAGGGAAAAAGAAAAGTAATAAACCCCAAAATATTGGAAAAACTACAACTATTGTTAACCAAGGAAAAGAATCAAAGAATAGAAGAAGCATCTGACTCCTTCATGCAGGCCCTTGACTTTCTTGTTTTAGGCTCTAGCTATTCTCATCTTCTGAACCCTTAGATGATCCCAGGCCAGTAGCCCTGAAGAAAGCTGCTTGACAGAGTTTCTTTCTTTCTTTCCCCAAGTTTCTATTACGGAGCCTTTCCTTCAATTCTTTCAAAAATTTTGTTTGCATCCCAATAATCCTCCTCTCGAACAAAGTTTCATTGAGACTCTCTATGGAATCGTCTTCTTCATTCGACACCTGAGGATTATTTCCTCCCTCAAACAAAGACTCAGCCTCCCCTTAAATAGTCAATCTGTCTAGAATGATCCATACCAACTTTTCTTCTCTTTAGAGTACATTGTTAACCTAAAGAATGGATTTTTGCAATGATTATTATATCCAACTAACTCTTTTTCTCCTCAAGTATACTGCTAATCAATTTGACTTATCTCGCATCAATACCAAACTCATCTTTTCTTGTGAGAAGAACGTTAACGTGGTAAAGCTATCACAAATTTTTACCTCTAGGCTCCAAACGTTTTTTTCTTACACCATGGCATTCTACAAAAAAAACATGTTTAAGGATAAAATTTAGCCATAGAAATTGAAAATGCATGTTACTTTTTTAGATTTTGATTTCACCAAAATGCCTTGTCTCAATAAAAATGCATTGTTGCATTCCTTAACCAATGTGGGACTTTGTTTGTATTACTATCATTTCTAACCTAATTTAAAATGTTTTTATCACTTCATTATCATAAACTAATGGTTTTTTTAAAAAACATTTTGTGTGACAATCCCTCTCATAGTCTACATGTATTAAAAAAACAAAAAAAAATAATCAAAAGATATATCTATTTTTCTCATAAAAGTTTCTATCTTGGATAATTTGTCAGCTTCTTAGGGAGCATAGCAGTAATTATTGGGTTGTACATTGTTCTTTGGGGAAAAGCAAGAGATTATGTGAAGGAAGAAGGAACAGAAAATCAAAGTGTTGAAAAGGAAGAAGA
This sequence comes from Sicyos edulis, assembly GCA_036507275.1. NCBI lineage: Eukaryota > Viridiplantae > Streptophyta > Magnoliopsida > Cucurbitales > Cucurbitaceae > Sicyos > Sicyos edulis. Next base: position 4,816,905 of record CM071856.1, on the reverse strand, counting down.
AGAAGATTGTGAATCAGCTTTAACTGACCCAAACAACTCTAAATTTTACTTAAAGGAACCCCTTTTGTCTAAATAATGTATATATTCATGGCCAACTTGTCTCATTTATGTTGATTGAATGATTGAATGTGTAGAAAATTTATAGGTCCATTTTTCATTTTTGTCCAATTTGTACCTTTTAAATCATTTGATTTTTTTTATTTTATTTTGAATGTTGATCTAAATCATTTTTCATTTTTAGTCGCATCTTAATATTCTAAATCAAAATACTTCAAAACTATGGCATACTTTCTATTGCTATTAATTGGATAATTGTTTTCTAATATTTTGACTCATTACCGTTTATCAATACAAGTTGGTTGTAGTATCTTTTCAAAAAAAAAAAAACATTACAAAAACAATGAAATTTATAGGATAAAGTTTATATACTTAAAATTTATATAAAATAAAAAGACAAATATCAAATAATTATTAAATGGACCTAAATGATCTTTACCATTATTTTTCTAAGAGATTTCTTAAATTGGTTTTTTGTCTCCTTAAAAAGTTGTTTATGGCATATGCATGGTTTTGAATATGCTTTATAATTTCTTAATTTTGCAAACATCGTTTGCTCGGTAGTTATTAAAGAAATTTATTGTTTTTTTGGTAGTGTATAAAGCCCATAGAGTTTATTGGACTTTATGTTAGTTCATAACTCTCTTATAAATAGATCGGATATATTATTCGTATCGCACCAATGTAGCTTCCATTTTTCTTCATCTTTAGAATAAATAATTCTCCACTGAATTTTCTCGACTCTTGATCAATGGTTGATTCTCCACTCTTCTTACCACTCTCTTTCAAAGGATGATATTTTTTAGTTCTAAAAACTTAAAAGAGTTGCTCAAACAAATGAAGGATTACTCCCATATCACTAGATATGATTTTTTTTTTTTTTTTTTTTTTTTTTTTAATTTTTGACTTGCCTCTCTTCTAATAGTGAAGATTTATGTCATGATTTAATGCATACCGTTTATATTAAGACAACCATATATACCATGTATTTTAAGAATTAATGTATGTTGTATGCTATATATATATATATATATTTTTTTTTTTATTATTATTTTTTTTTTTATGTCTCCACATATAACGATTTTGTATACTATTATAATTTTAGATCACGCATGTAGGTATGTTTTTTAATGCATAAAGTATTCCAGCTAGCAACAAATGAGCGACATTTGTGCATTGTACCACTAATGGAATAAAACAATCTAGATTATTTAGTTCTAAACTAACATTGACAAGCTAAGAACATAGCAAAGTTCATACTAATCTAATTTTGCCACATTAAGTTTAGGGTGAGCTAGATCTAGCTAATTAACTGGACTAGTTAACAGCTAAAAACATACTTTTTAAGGTATCATGTATTGAGGTTTACATGTTAGTAAGATAAAGAAAAATACAATAGAAAAAAAGATCAATAACTCATACGCTAAGGCTTCCTTTTAAAAAATAAAAATTATATATATATATTTTTTAAGAAAGTATGAAATTCAAATTCATAGTATTTTTGTCCTCGACACATAATTGTGCTAGGTTACTATGCTTTTGTTGAATCTAATTTTTTTAAAAGTAAAGAATTTAAAGAGTAAAATAATAGAAATTAAGTTGGGAGTTCTTTTGATTAATCAATTAAATCAAGTCTTTTAAAATATGGACCTTCCTCATATGGATCTTGATCTTCATTTTACCTTTACCTTTGCTTTTTTTTTTTCTTTCTTTCTTTTTTGGAAAATGAGCTTCTCCAATTTATTGAAAACAAAGAGAGTGTGAAACTTAAGCATAAAACCATTCTAAAAGAGAGGCACAATTTTTTTAGAGTGAGAGGTGGGTTGGAGGACCATTAAAGCCTAACCACAAAAGCCCAATAAAACTACATTAGACAATGGACCAGCTGAAACTAATTTACAACCATATTGGTTCTCTACCCTCAACAAAAACAAGGCCCAATTTTTAAATTTTCTAAGCTTTAAAAGTGATGAAGGAGGAAAATGACTAAATTTGAAATTCTTTTTTTTTTTCTTACTATCAATAAATAAATAAAATTTTCTTTTATTTTTTCAATTTTTAGATAATTATTTTTTATTACTGGATCATACAAAATATTACTCTAACTCTACTTCTTTTGCAAAATTGTATAAATATTTAATTTAATTAAAATGAACAAATATATTCTTAATCTAGTATATTGTCGCTTTATTAAAAAATAATTATATATTTTTGTAATTTAATTATTAATTATTTAGATTAGAAATTGCTATCTTGCCAACCTGAGCAGTTGCTTAGCGGCAGTAGTGTATGTTCAATGACTAGAGGTCTTGGGTTCGAGTCTCCCCACTCCCAATTTTTGTAATCTAAAAAGAAAAGAAATTGCTATCTTAATAAAATCTACATATAATATTAAAACTTTTTAATACATATGTGTATTTGAAATTTAAAAATTCAAAATACAAGAAATTAATCATAATTAGACTCGAGTTTTTTTATCAGTGTTAAAAATCTAAATTAAATTATATTACTGGTTGATGATAGAAATTATGTGATATAGATGAATTATTTTAAAAATTCTTCTAAAGATATAATGAGTTGTTGATGATAAATTCTATAATGACACCGGTGTTAAATTGGTTTATAACCAAATAATAAAATTATTGGGCTACTAACACATTCGGTTTAATTATTTCATTATTAATTACTTTAAATCACATGAATATTTTGTATTAATTTTACATTATTTTTTACTTATAGTCCTTTAATTTTTTATCTACAAATTCCTCTCTCCTAACTGAAAAAAAAGGAAAAAAAAAAAAAAAACCTTCTCTTCTTTATTTTCCTCGTAATATAACTATCTCAACAACTTTAAAGATTCAAAACAAAATGCTTTCTTTTACTAACAATCAATCTACCCTAATAGTAAATGTATGTTACGAAAACGGTAATTAACTACGGGTAGAAGAATAAAGAAACGTGAGAAAAAAAATAACACATAAAATTTACGTGTCCTCAAGGAGCAGCCCAGCGGTTGAGACAAATGACTTAAATGCATGCTTTCTTGAGAGATCTCTTATTCGAGACCGCTGAAAAACGCTTAAACTAGAATACCCTTCGAAGTATCCCGGTGCACTAACGTTGTGTGAGACAAGGATTTAATTCGAGTTTATATATGCACTCTCATTAAATTGCGGAAATGTGTTTTCGCAGCGGGGGCAAGCCCCCGCACCCTCACTCGCTGACAAGACCCCCAATTACTAATTGGGGGGCACTAATACGTTCAATGCATATCTCAACAATGTAAATAACATACATAAATAACTTAATTTAATTATGACATGCTAGCACTTACTTAAAATAATATATGTAAATAACCTAGGAACATAAATAACTTAATTTAATTATGACATGCTAGCACTTACTTAAAATACTATTTTATATCTAATGGGTTGGTTTGTTTGATTGCTTGTAATTCAGTCAGACAAATTTGATTTTTAAAATAAGTATTTAATTTTCATAATATTTTAGTGCAATTGTATTATCTATGTAAAATTTTTGGTTCGCCATCACCTATATATTTAAAGAATAATTGCTATGCTAGTAGGTTGACTTTATATATATATATATGCAATGTTCCATAACCTACTATTCACTAGGATTTGAAATATGGATTTGACACACCTTATAAACGAGACATTTCCTTGCATCCCCTAAATTTATCCAAATTTCTTGTTGACTAATTTTTTAGTTCGAAAAGACTATCTGCACACATCAATACAAGTTATTTTTTAAATTTAAGCCAACAATAACTAACTTATTGTATGTTTTCTTTTACATGGATATCAACATTTTACCTATATTTGTATAAACAAAATCGAAATTTAGTAACAAAAAAAAGTAGTTTCCAAAAATTTGTTTTTGTTTGAAATTTGGTTAAGATTCACATACTTTTTTTAAAGAAAGTTAGATACATAGTAGAAAGATGGATAAGCTTAAATTTCAAGAATAAAAAACAAAAAAATCAAATAATTATCGAACAAAATTATAGCTATAAAATTTTCAAGGCTTTTTAAATATGATGGCTCAAATATTCTCTAAGTTTCAATTCAAGGGGGCGCAATCACCATTTATTCATATACCTCTTCTCACTTTCTAGTCTCATATATTAAAAAAAATAACAAAAGTTATTTATTTCTGTCTCCAAGGCATAGTCAGCGATTGAAGCTAAAGATTTCAAGACATGTTTCGAGATCATTGGTTTTAGACGGCTCGAAAGTTCTTAAACTAAAATACCTTTCGAAATATGCCGATGGTACAGTTTAGGGACGGGCTAATAATGTCCCGAGTATATGGATTTAAAAAAAAAAAGAATTGATTTATTTTTCTCCATAATGTCATATTCTTCACATTATCTTCTCCTTTATAGAGTTCAAGGTTAAAAATAAAATAAAGAAAAGGACGAAAAACCAGCTGCCTCAATGGAATACCTAGTATCCTTTCATCACATGGTCCCAATCGCCTTCTGCCACGTCAACATCAAAGCTCTGACATGGCACCATCATGACCGTTGATGTTCAATCATGATTGATTTTGACTTGTTGACTAACTTGGGGACCACTTTCACAACATCCAAACCCCATTGCACGTGGCTTCCCATTGGTAGGGTTAGTGTCCTTATTGCCACAGGGTAGCCCATCCACATCCATTTTTTTGTTCTCTTTGTAACAACAAATTAAAGTCTTTTGGGTGGTGAGGGGGAGGGGCAATTTTTCATTTCTTCCAAACAAGAGAATTTGGGGCTGTTTGTTTGACATATTTAGGTAATTTTTTTAGGTATGGAGATATATTGAGAAGTTGTATTGAGTAGTTAAAAATTGAGAATTGTGTTAAAAACTCTTTTGGATGTAGTTTTTGTGTAGAGGAGTTAGAGTCAAAATTTTATTTTGATGTAGTTAAAAAAGAAATTATTAAAAATGAATGGTTAAAAATGAATTATTTTGATTGATTTGATAGGAATGATTAAAAATAAGTGATTAGAAATAATTGAGTAGTTATAAATGAATGATTAAAAATGAATGGTTAGAAATGAGAGTTGTTTTTAAAAGTATAAATGAGGAGGGGTTAATAAAAACTCGTTTTGGTGTAGGTTTTGAGGAGAAATTGATAACTCGTCGTACTAACTTCTATCTAAATATGTCAAACAAACAGCCCCTTTTGAGATAAACTTCAACTTTTCCCCCCTTTTTGAAGAAATAAATTAATGGGATTTTTTTTATAAAGAATAAAAAAGAAATTAAAAATTTATGAGTATCAAAATTTTAGGAAAAAAAAATTAAAGATTGAAAAAAACTAATACAATCATGTTAAATTAATGATTTCAATTAAATGGAACCGATCAATTGAATCAAGTGACTTCAATTAAGTGAAATCTATAACCATAGGAGATATTTTTAAAAAGCTATTATAATGAAGATATGGATTTTAGAATTTTCTATTTACAACAAATTTATTTAAACTAAAGGGTTTGAACAAAAAAGAAGAATTGTAATAAATTAAGAACTTTGGTAATATAATTGAGTTTTTAATCATTTATACTTTCCGAAAATGGTAGGTTAATTATGTGTGAAAGTTGAATTATTTTGTTATGTCCTTCCATTGTTAATTTCCTTTTATATAACTTTTGAAGGTTAGGTTTTAAGGCAATTAAAATTGGGTAGTGCTTAATTTTTTTTTCCTCCTCATGTTTGTAAAAATGAAGCATAACCATATTACTATAGTTTCTTTTATTGTTTTCATATAAATTCTCTACAAAAGTATTTGAATTTTAACTGAATTCTCTAAACCAAAACAAAATTTTTTAAGGCCAATAGAGCAGTAGCTCAAACGGCATGAATGTACACCTAATGATCTAAAGGTGTATTTTTTTTTGTTGTTTTCAAATTTTAATTTTTTTAAAATATAGATAAATTGTAAGCATCAAAGAATAGAAAATCATAAATTGAATACCTTTAAAAAAACACAAAAATCATAAATTGAATAGTTGTTACAGACTTAAATTTCAAAAACTAAAAATAAAAAATGAAATAATTATAAATAAGACCTTAAAAATCTATTTAAATTTAGTCAAATTTCACTTTAAGCAAAGTAAATGCATTATTTATAGAGTCATGTTTGAATTTATAATAAGAAAATAAATGCATTATCTATCAAGTCATGTTCAGTCAATTTTATCCTTTTCGTCATTCAAATAATATTATATTAATTATACATAATATTGTGTTACTAATATTTATAATAAGTATTAAAACATATTAATAACCATAGATGTATTATAAATTTACCTAATTATTTTGTGAGAAAATTCTATACCATACAATTTCTTAATAAGAATGCTAGAATTTGTTATTTACCACAAGTTTTCCTTTTTTATATAATTGTGAAATTAATCCTGAAATAATGTTCAATTTGTTGCCGGGCTTTTCTACTCCCAAATTGCTAACTCGTCCCATTTCGACACTAAACACTAACTCATACTTTAAAAATAAAATGCAAATTCTAGTCATGCACCATCAATATTATTTCATTTCTTCCTAATATAAAGTTATAGAAAAAATAGTTTGCCAACCAAACAATCTCTTAAATTTAATGAGATACAATAATTTTGATTGAATTAATAGTGGTTGGAGTTGACACAAGAAAGTGAAGTGGAAGGAAGAAAAAGAGTTAATAGCACTTGGGATGATAATTAACTATTCACTTCAAAATTCTAAATTTCATAGTTGTATAAATTAATGTCATGAGATCTCCACTTTTTGTAAGGTGGGATCTAATGTATCTTTTTAAGATGATACACTTTTTTGACTCAACAATCTTAAAAAATAAAATCTCAATTTCATTTTTATTGTATTAAATACTCGTTTGGATTTAATGAACTATGATATTATATTCGATAATATAGATATTCATCTCAAAATTTAATGGGGATAAGATGAGTGATTCATCTTTCTTATATGTTACTATCAAATCTCTTAACTCTTTTTTATGTGAATAATTATAATATTGTTTCCTACCAAACTCAAATAAAAGCGCCTCATCAATCCCTCCACTCTTCTTTGACACACCCTTAATTATGAGAAGAATTTATATTCTCCTTGAAGAATTTATATTAATATATAGGAAAATTTTAGCCGCTTATTTATTTTTTCTTTTCTATTTTAAAGGATTCTTTTTCAAAATTAAAAACAAAAGAAGTGACTACCATTTAGCCATCTTCAGCTTCATTTAAATTCTTCACCTTAATTATTTCCAACGATAATACATTATTTTTCAAAAAAACAATGATAAAAACCATATTACATTTGAAATAAATAAGCAAAACAAAATGAAGAATTTTGAAAAAAAATCCATGTATTGTTGAAAAGAGTGTGAACATGCAAAGGGATGACCTACAATAATGATGCTAGTTAAAAAAATAGTGAAAAAATGAAATGAAAAGGGAAAAAAATAATGAAATAAGAGCCATATATATGTTTTTAGTCATCGACACAAAGTCCTTTCGAAAAATTGAAAGAAAGGTCACGCACGTGTGGCATTAAATGCAAAACCCCACATGAAATCGACAATAATAATATAATAATTACACGATAATAATAATAATAATCTCTCTCATATACAAACTAAATTAATAATAATTCAAGAATTCATCACCATCCCAGCCATGGCTAGGCTGGTTTCCTTTGGTCTTATTCATATACTACCATAGAATATGATTTATCTTGTGACAAAACAACACCATATAATATGTATGAATGTATGTTTATAAAATAATGTGAGACTTTGTATCATATCATAACATATATGTGTGGCCAAAGTGTGATGGCACCAACTTGGACTCAACAAAGCCAAAATAATGGTGACAAATTAATTGGATTGTTGAAGGTAAAAAGAGTGATAGGAAGTTATATTCAATGGAAATATTCATGTGGTAATGTGTGCGAGTTGGGGGCATTGGGACACTAAGGGCACGTTTGGTGAGGCAAATTGGGTCAGGAAGGGAAAAGAAGCTTCCGTTCGTTTGGCCCAATGGGTTAAAATAAGTGGGATGGAAAAAAATAACCCAGCACGTATCCCACAAACGCCTAAATAACCGAGCGCGTGGTTGAGGCGTAACCTTGCGAGTAACTTGGCGAAACCCAGCCCTCCTTTCCTCTGTTTCTTCTTCGTGTTTATCTGTACTCTCATCGGTGAAGCTTCACCACCTCCTTGCACCGCTACTTTGTCGTTATCCCCCAAATCACATCTTCCCTCCCATCTACAAGAAATTAAAATGACAGATTTTGAACTTCAAATCAATTACCCTAAACCCTCAAAATATTTAGAAAATTTTGATAATTATAACTTAAAAATCAATCAAGCAATAGTTCTATCGAAAACACCAAATAGAAAGGAAAAGGCGAGGTTTCCGCTGAAGCACCATACTCGCCTAATGCATCATGGATGTAATATTTTGCTTTTACATTTAAATTTGCTTTTGCGGGTAAGAGAATAATTGATCCAAAAATTCCCATCCGCGAAATTTTCCCTCTCTCAAACAATTGCAACCCATCTCTCTCGCTTGCATCTTTTCATTGAATTTATTTTCAACAATTCTAGTAAAGGAGAATGTTTGATTTTGAAGGATAATAAGACAGATGGGAGAAGGAGAACACATGCAAAGAGTAAATTCACATGTGGGAGTGGAACTTTAATATGAAAATTAGCTCTTATGATTTTTCTTTTGGATATAGAGAATGCAGTTTGATTTTAAATCTAGAAAAATAATTGCAAATAAATAAGGTATTAATGAATATTTATAATACCATATTAATGATTATGAATACCAATATTTTAAAATTTAACTACATTTCTAATTACTTTAGAAAAATCGTCTATTCATGTAAAAAAAAAAAATAGTCTATCTACTACAATTTTCTCTATAAAATTCTCATTCAAATGAATTCCAAAATAATTTTTGAAAAGAATATTTATACACTTGTAATTTATTTTTCAATTTAAAATTTTGATTTAAATTATAAATTAAATTAAATTAATTTAAAAATAATTATCATTTTTTATTAAAAAATTGTAATTTTTTCCCTCCCACCAAACATCAATTTATTATCCTTTCTTTTCCTTTTCCTTTCTACCAAACAACAATTTATTTTCCCTTCTTTTGTATTCCCTTCCCACCAAACAACAATTTATTATCACTTCATTTCTCTTCCTTTCCCACCGAACACCAATTTATTATTATTTCCCTTCTTTTCTCATCTCTTTCCATCTCTTCCTTTCCCGTCCCACCGTAGCCAAACATGCCCTAAGAGGTTGTTTCTTCGTCTTTAAAAGAGAAATTTTTTTAAGGTAATATTATTTATTTACAATTAAGTTATGAGAGTACTTGCCAAACTATAGCTCGATTGGTATAATTGAACAATTATGAGATTATCTGTTTAAACCTTTCTTCTAAATATTCTTGAATTAATAATAATAATAACAATAAAACTTCAACAAAGTGATTGGGCGTTGATTTTTATTTTTTTATTAGAATATATAGAATAAAATTTCTACATTTAAATATTTTAAAATTTATGCAAGAAAGGAAAAAAGTACGGCAAGCAGTGTTGGATTCATTGTTGAATTAAAAAAAAAATAATAAAAAAAAACAAGTTTTTAGTGTCAACCGTGTTTAGTCTTAAGTTTATGATTGAAAAACACTTATACAAAAATAAAAAGCTTTATAATGGTATTCTAAAAAAAAAATTAAGAACTAAGACAAAGAAAATAGCTTTATGGGTTAATCCATTTTAGACCCAAAATTTAAAATAAAAGGTTTATTGTATTCTCTTAAAAAAAAAAATAGCTTGAAATCCTTTTTACTTTTAGTTACAAAAACTAGACAAAGAGAGATTCGAACTTGTAATCTTGTGAGAGCATTCCTTACCGAATATGCTTGTTGTTTATGTGGCACAAATTTTTACCACACATTAAAATATAAGATTAATAAAATATTGGAAAATAAAATAATAAAATATTGGAAAACAAAGTAAACATGTGGTAAAAATTTGTGTCTCATAAACAACAAACATACTTCACCCTACATATTCATATTTACGTAAGTACTGATCATCTTGTAATTATTAGATATACATGATGTTGATTTATTGGTTGTCATTTTCAACTCAACAAAAGTTTAAAGTCAATAACCATGAATATTATAATTTATTTGATAAGATTTTAATTTTTTTAAAAAAAAATTAATTTTTTCTCACCGCTACTTTTTAATTTTCTTACTTCTATATGTATACTTTATCTATATTTTTAGAAATAAAAAAAAATTTAGAAACGAAAAAAGTGACTATCAAATTCTTAATTTGTTTTAAACATCTATTTAGGATATAAAAACTTTCTCAAGAGAAAGAGAGAATATTGTAGTGAAAACAAGTTTAAATTTCAAAAAAAATAAAAATAAAAATAAGGCTCTTTTTTATAATTATTTTGTTTTTCTTTTTGTTTTTTGAAATTTAAGTCTACAACAATTACTTTATTATATGTTTTGTTTTTCTTACTTACTTGGATATCTATCTCTTACCTATTTTCATAAACCAAATCAAAATTCGTATACAAAAAAAAAAGTTCCAAAAGTTTGTTTTTGTTTTTGAAATTTGTTTAGCATTCACATACTTTCTTAAGTAAAGATAGAATACACCGTAAGAAATTTGAGTACACTACAAGAAAAAAGGTCTTAGGCCAATGGTTGCCTAAGGTCTGAAAAACGTTGCTTAAAAAACGTTGCCTAAGCTTTAGGCGACGATAAATAAACCGTCGCCCAAAACGTCGTCAAGACCACGTCGCAAGAGCCTTCGCCAACGTTTTTTCCAAAACGTCGCCTAAGGTTTTTAAGGCGACGTTTTGGCAACGTTTTTCAAAACGTCGCCTAAGGTATTTTAGGCAACGTTTTGACAAAACGTCGCCTAAGGTGTTTTAGACAACGTTTTTGGAAAAAGTCGGTTTTAAGCAGGTTTTTGCAATTTTTCCTAATTTATTGATTTGATTTTTTTATTTTGATATACACATGATATTTCTATCAATCATAAATCAAGTTGAAAGGTAAACTACATCATAACTGAATGAAAACTGCGAAATTTTATTATAACCAAAAAAGTAGAAATAAGTTCTTAACCATACATCCATTTAAAGTTTTTTAAAAAGTATCACAATACAAAAGGTCCACACTCCATACATTGTTACCTTGTCCTCAACCACAAGTCGTGCATCATCTGAAAAAATGAAATGAACTATGAGTTAGTTGACAAAAATTAAAAGAAATTATACTTATATAAAAGAAAATTCAAAATTTCGGCAGCATAACAACACCTCTATGACTAACCAAAAAAAATAATTACACCTGCTTTAACAATGAAAATCATATATAATCTACCATGTGGCTATCTTTGCTGCAGGATAGCCACAATTCACATAAAATATGCATAATTGTTGAGTTTTAATTACTTACCTAAGTGTAACGTCACGTCCTTTATTTTTTAAACTGCTCCATCATCTCTCGAAGCTGGCTGTAATTTTCTCGAGATTCATCTCTAGTCTTCTGTAGTTCCTCGCGAGTCATGACAAGTTCTTTTTCCAGTTCTGTAATATGTCCTTGAAGTTGTAACTCACGCTGAGAAGACATGCTAGCACTAGAACTTGATGAGGATGCCATCTTTCCTCTTGCAGTAGACCGGACCTCATAAGGAACCTTGCCTAGGCCTTTTATCATATCTCCCCTCATACCTAGAACTCTGTCGGTGATCTCTAACTCGTCGTATGGTAGTTCATCAGCAATCGCAGTAGCTCTAATCTGTATCATTTTATTTTAGATAAAAATCAAACATACATTAGTATCGAGAAAAACTTTAAATGAAAAAAGCAAAATCAACATACTTACATAAGCCTCCTCACAATCTGGGTTCACTCATCCAGTCTCTTCTTTACAGTGAGTTTCTTTGAATAGGTCTATGCTCCCTATGAATTGATCACCCTTCTTTCCATAGAAAAATAAAATAAAGTCGTTAGCATATTATACGAATCGTTCGCAATAAAGTATTACAAAATGAAATATTACCTGTTCACGTATAGTCAAGAAAGAATGACTCCCTGCCACGTGATTGTATTTAACATGAGATCTACTTTTTTCAACCTTCTATGACTTGGATTTGAATTTCGGGTCCTCCCATCTATTACACAAATATTCTCAATTTGCTGGATCCGTTATGCTAATATGTGGGTTCGATCGTCGAATTGTCGGATCAAGAAGCCTAAAAAAATGATAATGTATGGTTAGTTATAATGTATTAAAAGTGAAACAATATAAGTATAAGTTAATATGTTACTTACTTGTAATGTTTGTGCAACGAACATCTGTAGGCCTTGTACGTGGTTTGCATCACGTCCTCTGTGGTTTGCATCACGTCCTCTGTGTGTTTGTTTACCACAGGATTACTAAGGTCTAGGTTGAAGTGTGACTGTTTAAAACAAATGTATAGATTAATAGAACAAAATTTTCCATAAAATACGAACTATGTGTTTTTAAACATACCAAAAGTCTTTGTTTCACTAGGTTCTTCAATTCTGGAGTGACATCTTTCCATTTACTGAGAGTCACAGGAAATGACCCTCTCACAAGCACCCCGATCTGCTTACTCAAGCTACTTACAATTGGTCAAACAACCTTTTCGTACTCCTAACTGAATTGGACACTAAGAATGTCATGATTAGTTACTTTCCTCTCTAACTCAACGCCCGTCGAAATACCTCGACAACGTCGAAATCTAAATGCACTATCTGCACGTGATTAAATGTTAGAAACCAATAAAAAAATTGTGAACGAACTAAACAAATAAAATCATACCTGATTCTTCAGTCTCCTTAGAAGGCAAAGTCGTAGGAACAACATCCTGATCATCAGTGGTCTCATCAAATAATGTGTTAGACATCCCCGACAAATTACCAGGCATGACTACATTGTAGAAAGTAGATAAATATTACTATATGAAATCAGAAAGCGAACTAGTGAAGTCCATAAGAACGTACTTAAGTATATATTAATTAGTCTGAAAAATAATCATCCAATGAAAGGCTCTCAGGAGACGTTTCTCGATCATCTTGGATCTCATGGTCGTCAATGAAATCGTCCAAATTATTCGACGATTGTCTCCTATTCAGTGTTAAATCAACTATGACTGGTTCGACATCAATCCTATATAATCTGTTTTCTTCTATACACTCATCGACAGTCGTTCGACCTTGTAGTTGTATTTCATCAAGTTCTTCATCCTCTTGCTCTTCCATTTCAGGCACATCCAATAGTTTTTTATTCGGTAGTAATTGCACTACCTTCCAATTTCGACCGTACTTTGGATCACTTATAGAAAACACTTGTTCTGCTTGTGTGGCTAGGATAAATGGCTCATCTTTGTACCAAAATTGAGACGTGTTAATTGAACGCAAACCTAGCTCGAAATGAAATCTACTTTTTTTGTGTTAGTGTTGTACCAATCACATTTAAAAATCATAACTCGTCTCATATTAACGTACACAAGATCAAACACTTCCCTTAGTACCCCGTAATAGTACAAAGGGTCATCTTTGGTTCCCCCTTCGCCTGGCACCCTAACACCACTATTTTGAGTTGTTCGACGCTCTTGAACCTCAATATTGTGAAACCTTACACCGTTAACTATGCATTTTTCATATAATCGAACCAATCTACTGGGTCTCATTGCCATTGCATACAAATCATCACAATTATGTCCATTTTCTCACATTTTGAGAACTTCTTTTTTAAACCAACCTGGAAATTGTTGTTCATGTTTTGCATATAAGTCGGCAGCACTTATCACACCTGGTCGAAGAAGTTCTAAATGTTGAGTAAGATAATTATTTATCTCATCACAGTTTTGTAGAATGTACCAATGTAATCTTTGCATGTCAATATGAGATAAAGTCTTTGGTGTCATCTCTCCCATTGGTCGTGCATTCTGTTTAAATACTTCATATTCTCCAAGCCGTTCGTCATCAGTGTTGTGGTCATCATTTCGGTCTGCCTTATTGAACCTCGTATCAATACTAGTGAGATATAATGAACAGAAGTTCAAGCATTCGTTGTTCACATACCTTTCAGCAATCGACCCTTCTGGCCGTGCTTTATTTAAAACGAATAGTTTGAATATTCTTAAACTTCTCTCGAAAGGATAACCCAGCTATAATTCACTGGTCCGACCAACTTACATTCATATGACAAATGGATAGTCAAGTGAATCATCACATCAAAGAACGCGGGTGGTAAGATTTTCTCCATTTTACAAAGAATTATAATAATGTCCTTTTGCAACTGATCCAAATCATATACTCGTAATGTTTTAGAACACAAAGAACTAAAGAACTGACAAAATTCAATGACTGTAGTACACACTTCCTTAGGTAAAAAGGCTCGAACACCGATAGGAATTAGTCTCTGAAGCAGAACATGACAGTCGTGTGTCTTTAAACCCGTTAACTTTGAATCGTTAACGCACCGTCCTATGTTAGAAACAAAACCATCAGGATACTTGACTACTTTTAAAAAGTTACAGAATTCAACTCTTTCGTCTTTATTGAGAGTATATGATGCATGCGGTTTAAGCTCTTTATCTCCTATGTTTTGTAGGTGCAATTCTGTTCTTATTCCCATATCTTCGAGGTCTTTCCTAGCGTTCATCGTATCTTTGGTCTTCCCTTCAATATCCAATATAGTTCCTAGCAAATTCTCACACACATTTTTTTCGATGTGCATTACGTCTAGCTTATGTCTTAACAGAAGTTTAGACCAATATGGGAGCTCGAAAAATATGCTCTTTTTTCTCCAATTATTTTCAGTTTGCTTCCTCTTCTTATCTTGTTTAGAAGAATGCTTGCTAAGCACAGGAAATCTCATACGACTTACTTGATGCAGTATCTGCTCTCCATCCCATGTCATTGGAGGTTCACAAGATTCATTTTCTCCATTAAACAATTTACTTCTACGCCAAGTGTGATTATTAGGTAGATACAGCTGGTGTCCAATGTATCCTCGCTTCCCTCTCAAACCAACAACGGGAGTTTCTTCTTTACAAATAAGACAAGCTTGGTAACCTTTCGTACTCCAATTAGACAAGTCACCATACGCCGGGAAATCATTTATGGTCCACATCAAACAAGCATGAAGTTGGAAGTACTCCTTCTTGAATGAGTCGAACGTGCGAACACCATTATTCCACAACTCTTTCAACTCCTCAATTAGTGGTTGTAAGTACACATCAATCTCCCACCCTCGTGATTTTGGACCGGGAATTAATAAGGATAATATGATATTTGTGTCTTTCATGCATTTCCAAGGTGGTAGATTGTACACCACTAATTGTACATGCCACATACTGTACGTGGTACTCATATGACCGTAAGGGTTGAATCCATCCGAAGACAATCCAAATCGTACATTTCGAGAATCTAATGCAAATTCAGGAAATTGAAGGTCCAAATGTTTCCAGGCTTCACCGTCTGATGGATGTCGCAAAACTCGTGGTTCCTCAACACGTTTTTCCTTGTGCCATCTCATATCGGAAGCATAATGCTTAGAAGAGAATAATCTCTTTAGTCGAGGTATTAATGGGAAATGTCTCAACACTTTGTGCGGAAGTTTCTTAGAATTATCCTTGTTCGTCTTATATCGAGACTTTCCACATGTAGGGCATTGTTCAGCATCTTTGTATTCGTTCCTATACAACACGCAATCGTACTTGCATGCGTGAATTGATTCGTAAGTCAACCCCAACTCTCGAAACTTCTTATTAGCCTCGTAGAATGAACAAGGTATGCAAGCACCGTCAAGATGTGATTCTTTTAACAATTTCAACAACGAATCAAATGAGGTATTGGTCCAGTTATTCATAGTCTTTAGATGCATCAATTTTACCAAAAAAAAGAAAGCGGAGAATCGAGTACATCCTGGATATAACTGAATAGATGCTTCTTTCATCAAGTCATCAAACGATGTTGATCGATCGTCTTGTCCACTGTAGTTGGGTGCCACATTTTTATAAGTATTATTATCTTCTTCTTCAACTATAATTGATTCCAAAGTACGACGGTTCATGTCATTCAACATTGTCAGTATTTCATTCTCATCATTATGCCCACTATACTCAACTAAATTGACCATTTCGACGTGTACTGACCTAACTGTTTCACTTTCATACCTAGGTAAGTTAACAGGTTCTCCATGGTATATCCAGTCACGATAGGATTCCACAATTTCATATATGAACAAATGAGTTTCTACTCCTTGAATACTTTGGCACAACACGTTCATACATTTTTTGCAGGGACATCTCACTTTTCCAACACTATTGACATGAGACTTTGCCATTTCCAAAAACTGTTTAATGCCTTCAGCATATTCAACAGACAACCTATTTTTATTTTTTATCCAATCTTTGTTCATCTTCAATCTCTTTCAATAACCACTCTCAGATTCAAGCGTCGAACTATCCTACATGATTTAGATGAATCATAAGAGAGTGTCATTGAAAACAATGAAGGGAAAGCAACAAGATAGTGAAGAAGGTAATTGAATTTAAGAAGGCAAACATATGTTTGATATATATTTCTTTTTATTAAGCAATATTTATAGGGAGAGGATTTATAGCCTCTAAATTATAGTTATACAATAAACCCATTATGTTGGCACATATATATTTGTTAACTTTAACTATACACATATTACACTACTTACACATGTAAAACTCATGGTGCAAATTAACTTCTTTTTTTTCTTCTTATTTTGCAAATTATAAACTGACAACTTATACAATAGAGATGAATAAAACAATGAACAATCTTAAATTATATTTGATAGGGAAATTTTTTCTGTCAATTCAAGTTAGTTGGTGGAATAATTAATGTATATACAAATGAATTGCTATTGGTTTTCCCTTTTTCTTTTTCTTTTTTAAGTTCAATAAGCTAGTATTGAGATTGAAATAGATGTTTGCGTAGACAAAATAGAGAAATACGTACTGATCGCAATCACAATCGAAACGATCGACGCGACAAAGGGGCTATTCGTGGCTGCTCGCGACGAGGGGAGATTGAAGAGGCTTTTCGTGGCTGCTCGCGACGAGAGGAGATCGACGCGAAGGGGGAGATCGACGTCGGTAGGTACGAGCAGGGGCTGTTTGCGACGGGGGAGATTGATGTGGGAGCGTGCGCGCGAAGGGGCTGTTTGTGGCCGCTCGCGACGAGGGGAGCTGAAGGCGGCGGCGTGGTGGCGTGGTTTGAGTGGCCGGCGGCGTGGGGAGCTGAGGGCGGCGGCGTGGTGGCGTGGTTCGAGCGGCCTGCGGCGGCAGCTGCTGGTAGATGGGGGAGTAGGGTTTGGGTTGGAGAAGAAGAAGGAGAAGAAGAAGAAGAAGAAGAAGATGAAGGGCTAGGATTCTTTCTTTTATGAAAAAGAAATTTGTTTAGGCGACGTTTTTAAAAAACCATCATGGAGTGCCTCAATTGGTCATAGAGGGTCTTGGGGTGCATAAGGTAATGGGTTCAATCCATGGTGGCCACCTACCTAGGAATTAATTTCCTACGGGTTTCTTTGGCATCCAAATGTTGTAGGGTCAGGCGGTATGCCCCGTAACATTAGTCGAGGTGCGCGAAAGCTGGCCCGGACAGTCACGGATATCAAAAAAAAAAAATGATTTGAATCAACTTCATTTGTTGAAAACATGAACCAAGTGTTCAAACTTGTATTAACCACAATATGTTTGATTTGAAATTTAAAAGATTAAAAAAAGATTGTAAAAAGATTGTAGTTCATATTGGGCAGTGGACATTATTTTATATATCATGCTCAAATATTTCTGAAAAAATAAGCTCCAACTAACTTTATAACTTGAAGACATTTTAAGCCATGTTTAATAACCTTTTTTTTTTCTTTTTTTTTTTAAAAATTTAAGTCTACAACACAACTACCTTATCTATGTTTTTTGTTAATCGGATGCCTACATATATTACCTATATTTTAAAAACTAAATCAAAATTTGGAAACAAAAAATAATAATTTTTAAAAGTTTGTTTTATTTTTTAAATTTTGTTAATATTCATGTACTTTCTAAGATGAATATATTGTAGGGAAAATATACATTGAGTAAAACAATTTTAAATTTCAAAAACAAAAAATAAAAAACCAAATAGTATATAGACCCCGTTTGATAACCATTTTGTTTTTCGTTTTTTTGTTTATGAAATTATGTTTTTTGTTACTCGGATGCCTACATATATTACCTATATCTTTAAAAACTAAATCAAAATTTGGAAACAAAAAATAATAATTTTTAAAAGTTTGTTTTATTTTTTAAATTTTGTTAATATTCACGTACTTTCTAAGATGAATATATTGTAGGGAAAATATACATTGAGTAAAACAATTTTAAATTTCAAAAACAAAAAATAAAAAACCAAATAGTATATAGACCCCGTTTGATAACCATTTTGTTTTTCGTTTTTTTGTTTATGAAATTTTAGCCTACAACAACTACCTTACTATACGTTTTTTCTTATTTGGATATCTATATCTTACCTATATTTTAATAAACAAATCCAAAATTTGTAAACAAAAAAAAGTAGCTTCCAAAAACTTGTTTATGTTTTTGAAATTTGGTTGGTATTCTCCTACTTTCTTAAGAAAGATAGATACATTGTAGAAAAGATGAAGCACATGAAGTAAGTTTGAATGGAAATATGCTTAAATTTTATAAACAAAAAATAAAAAACAAAATAATTATTAAACGAGGCCGAATGAAGTTTTTGTTTTCTATTAATTTGAAAAGAATCACACAAAAACAAGTGAATAGGCCAAGACTATTGAAACTTTGGTTTTCTATTTGACTAAGCAGGGATGAGATTCTCTTGTCACCATTGAATAAGTCCTCATTCAATTAATGAATCAATTTTGTCAACATCTTAAACAGTTCACAGTCAGCTGTATTAAAACGTTTTAAATTAAATTGAATATCTTATTTTCTTGTAAACTTTCACTCTATTATTGATTTAACTAGTGAGGCTTATCTTTTCCTTCTGTGTCATTGTTAAATTATTGATATTTGACTATTATTTTTCTTTTAGATTTTTTATTTTCAAACAGAAGTTTGTTCCTTTTTCCCTGTTTTTTCTTTAAGATTTTCAAAACTAAGCCTACACGTACTTTAATTTATGGTTTATTTTACTTTTTGTTTTTTAGGAAAGGTTTATTTTACTTTTGATTATACATTTCACCTATATTTTTTTTAAATTAAATTAAAAGTTTTTTCAAAAAAAAAAAAAACCAAATTAAAAGTTAAATTTTTTAAAAAACTCATTTTAATGAACTCATTTGATGAGGGTAGTAGCCTACATATTTTATTAAGATGTTAAAAATTCTTTGCCTTTCGAGATTTTGGATTGAATTTGAATTTTTGTGAATCGAAATACCTAATTTAACTTACTTGCTTGGTGGGATTTAAATTTTTACCTACTTCAGTTCACTATTTTGGGAATTAATCTCCCACATGAAACTCTAATACATAAATAGATAACATGTAGTTCCACTTCAAAAGCAAATGGTAGTACGGAATGTAGTTCACATATTTTATTAAAATGTTCAAGACTCTCACCTTTTCAATCCGAAACAAACACAATAAGGTGAGCATTTCTAATGATTATATAATTAGTAAGATATTTGTATCTCTTGCCATTTCGAAGATGTTGATTAAAGTTAGCCTCATTTTGACTCTCTTGCTGCTATATCTTGCAAAATTCAACATGAACTCATTAAAATATGTTTATCAACCAGAAGAATGTGTTAAAATAATGCAAATAAAATGTGTTAAAATAATGCACTATATTTATGAAAACGAAGTGACCTACCACATTCATTGTCTTATAAAGAATGGGATGCAATGCTTACAAAATCATTCGATTCCATTCAATATTAATAACAATTAAAAACATTCATTATCTCTATTTCAAAAAAAAAAAAAAAAGAAATCACTAATTACAAAAATCAAATTTAAAGTACATTGCATAAGGACTAATAGAACAAGTGCCATCAACAGCCGAAAATGTTAGGTTATCATTCCAAATTTGATCCCTTTTTTTTCATTGTGAGTCACATACAATAAATTGAATGGTTTTTTTTTTAATTATTATTTATTTATTTTTATTTAAGAGACAATCTCTTCTCAAAGTATATCAAAGGAATTTTAAAAAATTGTTGAAAAATGGAGAGTTCTCTCAATCCGTTTGAAGATATTGTTTGGATGTAACTTTAAAAAACGAGTTTTATATTTTTGAACTTTATAACAAAAACAACATATCAAACTTTTTGACAATATAATTATGAAAAAGATTTGAAACTGAAAATAATTTTTATTAGTTTTCAAATTTTTTCTTTGATGACAAAAAAAATTGTTTACTTTTGCATGTTTTATAAACGAGAAATATTTGCATGCTAGCAGCATATGCAGCCATTAAGGTTGTCTATTTTTTTTTTCTTTCAAATGATTATTTTTTAAATTAAAAATAGATGATTGGCTAAGATTTAACAACCTTAGTTGCTGCGTGATGCAAATATTCCTCTTATAAAATTAATAGAAATTGTTTATATTTTATATTAATTACTATTCTTTTTCCTCTAAATTTTGCTTTAGAGAATCTAACTCTAGGAACACCTTTCAAACATTTTCGAAAACATGGATCCATCATAATAAGCAAATTTTTTTTTAAAAAAAACAAATCTTCTATGACGGACAATCTTTCATAACACACATTTTTAATGTTGGAAAGACTTTAATTATATCCTAACCATCATCATAGTAGCCCGACAATGAGAATTATCTGTCATCAAAACATGCTCTTCATTAGAGATCCATATTTTTTAAAGAGTGTCCATGATCATAGAAGATCTATGATGATGAGCAACAATTTTTTAAGAAATACGCCGATCACTTCAACTTTTCATATTCCCGTGTTCTTCTCCATAAATATCCATTTTCGTGTTTCCCTTTGTCTCAGTGATATTTTAAGTTGTCCTACTCTCCCTTAAGTCATCGTCTAAGTGAATTTTTGCTAGAAATTTGAATTTTTAGGTTGTTCATTGTTTTCTTATATTTTTGTCGTAGTTTTGAGCTTGTTTTTTGCTTTCTTACATTTTTCTGATAGTTTGAGGTTATTCTATACTTTCTTTTTTTTTGTTGTAGTTTTGAGGTTATTCTTTGTTCAATTTTTTTTCTCTCATTTATTTGATTGCATTTCTTTGTTTTCATTGTGCGTTCATAATTTATTTGTTGCACTGTTTCATCTCAAGTTTGTGGCTCAGAATTACCTTAGTTAAATAAATCCTCCCAAATTCTTGAAGTTCAACATTAAAAACCTCCTCTTCATCAAAGAACACCCAAATCACATCATCCTCAATCGCCCTTCAAACAAGAAAACCCTTTCTATATTCTTTAGTCACAAACTCTCAAAACCTAAAAACGAGACTGAATCCCCATCTTATTTACCAAATGTAACTACATTTATCTCCTCCATGAACTTCGTCTAAACCTATCAACATACACATCAAATTCACATGGCAATCAAAGTACTAGATACAATTATTGGCGGCTAATGTTGATGACTTACAATCTTTCTCCTTTGTTGTGCATGAAGTCAATAAATTTCATGTTTAATGCATTGATATCGGGTTCCCAAATAACCCTGAAATGACACAGACATTAATTTAGCTTCAATAGTAGATGATTTAAAAATACAATGGAACTTTGGGATCGAATGTTATAATGCACATTAGGAAAAACGTTTCACATTGAGAGCTATTTTTGTTGTGAACCATTAACGATTTACCTGCATTAACTAGTGTTTGTGGGTGTATTATAAAAGAGTATCATGCATGTCCCTTTTGTGTGAGAGAAAACAACATCCACTTATTAAACTAAAGGAAAAAAGATGACTTACCTCGGACATAAAAAAATATCTACTTAAGACACCCATTTAGAAAACAAAAAAAGTATTTAACATAAAACAAGAA
The DNA here is from genome assembly GCA_036507275.1 of Sicyos edulis. Lineage (NCBI taxonomy): Eukaryota > Viridiplantae > Streptophyta > Magnoliopsida > Cucurbitales > Cucurbitaceae > Sicyos > Sicyos edulis. The sequence goes on along the minus strand of CM071856.1, from coordinate 4,794,704 downwards.
TTTGGAGTAACCTCTGATCATTAAGTGGTGAAGAGAATCTTGCTCAAATAAGCACTCTTTAATTTACTTATGGTAAGAGACTTGGAAAAGAATTGCCTACAATGAATTATGGAAGAAGAGATCAATTTTTTAGTAGGAATAGTGGAAATATGTTCTTTGCAACATTGTTTAAATGTGATGCACATTGAGAAGAATGTGTGTTCGAATCTTATTGAAGCCCTTTTTGATATTCCTAGTATAACAAATGTTGAGTAAAAAAATCGTCAGGACTTGGTGGAATTGAACATCAAATCCGAGCAGGCCCCATAAATTAGAGATAAAATAATATTCCTTGTTTGACACGTTACACATTATCGCCAAAGGAAAAATTAAATTTTTGTAGCACATTATTTGAAATTAAAGTACATGAAGGTTATTCATCCAACAATAAATTGTTGTTTCTTGGTGATTTAAAACTATACAAGCTTAACTCGTAGGCCCATCACGTTCTGATGAAACAATGGAATTTTGCCTAAACACATTTGATATGCAATCATTGAATATGCTTATTCTTCAACTTTATATGTAGTAAGACAATCAACTGAACTTACACTACAACAAAAATTATCTTCTCGACGACTTAAACCGTCGGCATAAATACGAAAAACCGTCGAAATAGGTTATCCCGACAATTTTTTTTCCGTCGCAAAAAGCGTCGGGATAGCGCCTTCGGGGTAAGTTACGATGACAGTTTTTAAAAACCGTCGGCACAAACCTTCTATGCCGACGGTTTAAACCGTCGGCACAAACTTCCTACACTGACGGTTTAAAACGTCGGCGTAAACTTGGTACGCCGACGGTTTAAACCGTCGACACAAACTTTGTACGCCGACGTTTTAAACCGTCGGTATAAACTTTCTACGTCGACGGTTTTGAACCGTCGGCACAAACTTTTATGCCGACGATTTTGAACCGTCCACATAAACCTTCTATGCCGACGGTTTTATACTATCGACATAGCAATTTATGTTTTTTTTCTTATTTTAATTCATTTTTAACCGGTTTTGAATCTGTTTTTTTATTAAAAATATATATTTGACAACATTTGAAACCTGTAGCAAAATACTATCACAAATAAAATAAAATATTTCATATAATTGATTCATTTTCATGTTCATACATAACATAGAATCTAAACATATTTCTTACAGTTTTCAAAATAAAGAAAACAAAAGGAAGCAAGGTTGACCCCTTCAGAGACCTTTTAGGTTTACAAGGAAGCATACCTAAAAATGACAAAAATAAAAGAAAGTTAATTTCAATTATAAAATTTTTGGCAGCATAACGACATATATACAAGTTATCCAAAAACATAATACACTTGTTTGTTCAATATAGTGACTAATTTTGGTACATGATTATTCAACAAGAATAATACAACATTTAGTGGCCAACTTTGCTGTAGGTTAGCCACCACATATACAAAATTTCTATTAAAATTATTTATAGTATACTCTAAGCAAGATACATAGGAAACTAAACAAATGAACAAGTAGACATACCTAGCTCGACGAGGCTCCACCTTGATTGAGCTTCTGACACATAACTTGCATCAATTTTTGCATAGCTTTCATTTCTTGGTCTCGCACTCTATCTTTCTCTTGTTGCGCTTTTTCTCTCGCCAATTCTCTCTCTTCTCTCTCCTTTTCTCTTGCCTTTTCTCTCTCCTCCCTCTCCTTTTCTTTCTCCTCCCTCTCTTTTTCTCTTGCCATTTCTCTCGCCTCTCTAGCCCGATCTTTCTCCTCTTGCTCCTCTACATACTTATTGAAATTCTCTTATATCGCCTGACCTTTCATCCTCAATGATGCCATAGTGTCACTGGGTTCACGATTACCACTAGATGATGAGTTACTTTTTTATCTCTTTCCATAAGGGACATAACCCATACCCATAACTATGTCAGACCGATGCCCTAACACTTCTGCACAAATTTCTGACTGGGTCATAGGTTGAGACCCTTAAGGAGTTGGTGCTTCTTGAAGGGCTATCATCTTTTCCTGCAAATACATAAAATACATTTATTATTTTTTAACATATGAAATACAAAAAATATTAAAATATTATAAACAATACTCACATGAAGCTCAACAGCTTTAGGACCTGGCCATCCCTTCACTTGATGGTAGCGAACATCATGCCACAGTTCCACTGCGTCTAGTTGAGTACCAGTTTCTTTCCTTTTCTATAGTTAAAAAAGAATATTCATCACAATCCTTCAAGAAAAAGAATATGCATCAAAATCATTTAATAACACAATGGACCAAAAATATTACTAACCTTCTCACTATGGTACAAGAATGACTTATTGCCTGTTCGATGATGGTATTGGAGCCCCGAACGACTCTTTTTCACTTTCCTACTCTTTTCCAGCCATTTTGGTGATTCCCAATAGTTGCATAGATATTCCCAATCTTCGAGCTTAATCACTCTGTTATGCGGTGTCACTCACCTAAGCTCTAGAGGCATCATGCTGTTGGAGAAACAATATTAGCATCAATAATAATGAACAAAAATGTAACGATAATGTTTATGAAACCAATAATGCTTGTACATCTCATGTCTATGCTCCTTGAACACTACTTTCATTGTGTTCTCTATTGTCCTAACAACAGCTGGATCTTTTAAATCCAAAATAAAATGTGTCTACAAAGTTTAAAAATTTATGTATATAAGACCATGTCAAAACAATTAATTTAAGTTTAATAAAGTTAATCAACTAACCAACAACGACGACTTTACGAAATCTTTCGCCTCCTTAGGAACCTTTTTCCACCCATGAATACGAAGTAGAAATGTTTTTCGAACCAACACGACGATCTGATAACTCAATGTTATGGCCTCCTCGAATACGGGCTTCTCGTATTCCTCACTAAACTCCACAATTACCTTACCGTGATTGGTCACGTGCTTGTCCAATTTTTTCCCAATGTTGTAGCCTCGATAAGTTCGGTTGCTACTACCTAATCCATAAAAATGTTAGTATATATTGAATTATGTATTGGACAATTCTATCTCATTACACGATAAATATTACCTAACGTATCATCACTAGAAGGAGTTGTAGCAGGAACAGACATAAGACTTTCTGAATCATCAAAGGCGGATGCCGCCCTATCCATCAAGTGGTTAGGCATTTCTATCCTACAAGCACAAAATTAATCATATTTCAGTTAAATAAAATAAAGTACGGGTAAATAATACAAAAAATGTGAAAATATCGAATGAATGAAAATGTTACTATTATTCAAAATCTGAATCATCGAATGATAGACTATCAGTCGAGGTAGGAATATCCTCATCCACGTCATTAATGAATTCACATCAACAATATGCGATCTTATTGAACTATCTTCATGGTAAATTATTATAGGTGGAACATTAGTCCTGCATAACGTGTGATCTTCATCTTCTAATATAGATTCATCAACTTCAATTCTATCTACAACTCTAATATCGAGAACTTGATCAAGTGCATGTTCTTCTGACTCGTTGTTTTCTACTTCTGGTATATCCCATAAACATTTATTCGGGACCTCAAGTACCACCTTCCAATGTTTTCCTTACTTAGGATCATCTATATAGAACACTTGTTGAGCTTGATTAGCAAGAATATAAGGCTCATTTTTTAACAAATATTGCAATATATTTATCGATCTCAACCCTAGTTCATAGTGTGACTTTTTCATTTTCGGATCTGTGTTATACCACTGACATTTGAATACCATGACTCGTCTTCCACAAACAAATGCCACATCCAAGATTTAAGTTAATACACCGTAATAATTTAGTGGGTCATTTTCAGTTCCACCTTCCCCTGGAACCATAATTCCACTATTTTGCGTAGTATGAGTTTCATCATTCTTTTTTGTGTGATATCTCACTTTATTAACAACACATCCAGAGTATAACCGACATAATGAACTAGGTCCCATCGCCATAGCATACAAATCATCATCTTTATTTCCATTATTACGCAGTAATATAACTTCTCTCTTAAACCATTATGGAAATTCATCTTCGTGTTTTTTATATAGGTCGTTCACGTTCTAAATGTCAAGTCGAATCAACTCTAAATGTCTTTTAAGATATGTGCTAATTTCATCACAATTATTCAATATATACCAATGCATCCTTTTAATGTCTACTGCACTTAATATTGTCTGTGTTTCCCTTCCTAACAGTCGAGTATTCTGTCTGTACATTTTGTATTTGCCAACAACTTCAATTTGGGGATTTTGGTCATCATTTCGTTCATCCTTTTGCACCTCGTTTCGATTCCAGATAAATATAAGGAACAAAAATTGACAACCTCGTTCACCACATAACGTTCTGCAATACAACTTTCAGGACGTGCATTGTTTCTAACATAACGCTTGTAAGTTCCTAAACACCTTTCAAAAGGGTAAATCCAACTATAGTGTACGGGCCCAACAATTTTGCATTCGTACGGTAAATGAACGACCAGATGTACCATAACATCAAAAAATGCGGGAGGGAATATTTTCTCCAATTTGCAAAGTATGATTATAATATCTGCTTATAACCAATCTAATTCACTTATACGGAGAGTTTTAGAATATAATTCCTTGAAGAATGTGCAAAACTCAATAATGGTGGTTGTAATATCCTTAGGAAGAAATTTTCGAACACCAATGGCTAGAAGCCGTTGAAGCAAGATATGACAATCATGGGTCTTCAACCCAAATAATTTTCCATCGTCCACCATACAACATCGAGATATGTTTGATGCAAATCCATCTAGAAATTTGACATATTTCAAGAACTTTAGAAATTCAACTTTTTCTTTACTCGTAAGGGTGTAAGAGGCATGAGGCTTTACTTCCTTGTGTCCATTTCTTTGTATGTGTAATTCTGGACGAATATTTAAATCTTCGAGGTCTTTACGAGCGTTATTTGTGTCTTTTGTCTTTCCATCAAGATTCAACAATGTTCCAACCAAATTGTCGCATACATTTTTTTCAATATGCATTGCGTCTAACTTGTGTCTTATCAACAGTTTGGACCAATATGGAAGCTCGTAGAAAATACTCTTCTTCCTCCAATTACTTTCTGACTGTTTTCGTTTCTTAACTTGTTTTGATGGGTGTTTGCTAAACACTGGATAATTCATGGAACTAATTTGCTCAAAACAAGCATCTCCTTGACAAATTTCAAGAGGATCTTCATGTTCTGTCTTCCCGTTAAATAACTTACTCTTACGCCAGATATGATTTTTTGGAAGATAACGTCGATGCCCAGTGAAAGAAATTTTATTACTTATAGGTTCTGAATAAGTTTGTTCTTTACAAATAAGGCATGTCTTATATCCTTTGGTGCTCCAACCAGATAAGTCACCGTACGTCGGAAAATCATTGATGGTCCACAACAAACTTGCATGAAGCTTAAAGTGCTCGTTCTTTGACAAGTCGTATGTTTGAACACCAGTAAACCATAACTCTTTCAATTCTTCGATTAAAGGTTGCAAGTACACATCAATCTCTTTTCCTGGAGATTTAGGACCGGGAATGAGTAACGACATTATGAAATTTGATTCTTTCATACATTTCTAGGGTGGAAGATTGTATGGAACTAGTATCACAGGCCACACACTATACGATGTACTCATATTACCGAAGGGGTTGAATCCATCTGAAGATAATCCTAATCGAACATTTCTTGGATCCATGGAAAATTGAGGGAATTCTCTATCTAAGTGTTTCCATCCTTCAGCATCTATTGGATGTCGCAACACACTAGACTCTTCAACACGCTTATCTTTGTGCCAACTCATATCAGAAGCACAATGTTTGGAAGCAAACAACCGCTTAAGTCTTGGTATCAATGAGAAATGTCGTAAAACTTTTTGTGGTATCTTTGTTGTCTGATCTTTTTTAATCTTATATCGAGATTCACCACAAGTTGGACAATGTGTACAATCTTCGTACTCATTCATGTACAACACACAATCATACTTGCAAGCATGGATTGATTCGTAAGTTAACCCCAAGTCACGCAATTTACGGTTCACTTCGTAGAATGATGCAGGTATGCGAGCATTGATTGGACTAAAGACATTTTTAAAAAATTTCACCAATTCATCAAATGAGTTGTTACTCCAATTATTTTTTGACTTTATATGCATCAACTTCACCAAAAAATTTAATGACGAGTATTTTGTGCATCCAACATACAAATCATCATGTGCTTGGGTCAATAACTTCTCAAACGAGGTTTATCTGTCGCTTTCTAAACCAGTCAATGGATCAACAACATTCTCGAACGTCTCATCTATATCTGCATTGGATTCAATCATTTGACGATGAATATCGTTCAACATTTTTCTAATCTCGCCGTTATCATTGTGATCCCTATTCTCACTACTATTAGTCACATTCTCGACCACCGATGGCACTATGCGATGTTGCTTAGGTCTAGGGATATTCACAGGTTCTCCATGGAACACCCAATGGGTGTATGAGGCTATCATTCCGTGCGTGAACAGATGTCGTTCAACTCCAATTAGGTGTCGATGAAGCGTATTCATACAATTTTTACACGGGCACCTAATTTTCCCATGTTGGTTTGCATAAAACTTTGCTATACTTAAAAACTCTTTGACTCCGACAGCATATTCTCGAGACAATTTGTTTCTATTCTTCATCCAATCCTTATTCATGTTTTGTTCACCCTTGATTTAACTTCATCGTTAAAATCCTACATGATTTGGACAAGATTAGTGAGTGTGTGCTTTAAAACTTAACTAAACTAATTAGAACTAAACTAATTAATGAGGATAGAGGAAATAAAGCCTATACAAGACTTTGGTTATCAAATAGGGCCTAAGATTTCTAATAAATAAATTGTTTAGCCTCAAAATAATTGGTCTAAAACCAAATAGCTCTAGGATAGTATCCTATCAAATTGTATCCTAACATATCATCTAATTTATCTTACTTATTTCAAGAAAGTATGAACTTGACCCTATCAAATTTATAACACTTCAGAAAGAATGCATTGGTAGAAAATGGATATTTATCAACAGACAATCAAGTTTTTTATGTTAAAAAAACAAAGAAAAAACATAAAAAGCAAAATCTTATAAAATATAGACTGGTCTTGTCGAGTCACAACAATTTCAACCATAAGATCATCATGGATATTCAAATTTGTGAAAGAAAGTGAGTGGTTTAGGAATGATTCTGGGTGTGTTGAGTGTTCGTGAATGGGTGTTGGGCGGAATACAAAGTGGTGCCCTATGTGTTCAGGGTGCTTGGGAACTGCAAGGATTAGACAACAACCCAGGGAGGTTTCATACCTATTGGTGAGTGAAGTCCAAAAATTTCAATACTAGATGTACTCTTTTCTAAGGTAATTTGAGATGGAGAAAATTGTAAATGTTAATGTGCAAATTGGAAGGCATGAGATTCTTTGGCTAGAATCTTCCACATACTAGCTGCAACTTAGAGAGATGGATAATAAATGTTGACTTAGATGATGTTTGTGTGAAACATGATTGTTGATAAATATTGTTGAAATATGCCATGTTTTCTACTAGTTGGTGAGTTTTATGTTGAATAAACTTTGAGGTTTGTCGTATTTTCAATTGTTGGGTATTGAGGATTGTGTCTCTAAACAAGTGGTATAATGTGTTTTTCTCTTGAGAGTTGATTTATTGGAATTAGAGTTGGTGAGATAACTTTTGTTGAGATGTTTTATATTGCTACAGGGAGTATTTATAGTTTGTAGAATGATTGCCACAGGTTATAGATAAGTGTAATGGCAAAATGTGAAATTGGGTGAGCTACTAAGTGTAATGGCAGAATGTGAAATTGTGTAGGAATAAAGGCCAGAGAATAAGAAGCCTTACAAAGGAATAAAAGAATAAAGGAATAAACTTGGTGCGGCTGAAGTTAAACGCGCATGGGGGTGGCAACGACGCTGATCCAAGCAGGCAGGTGCGGCTGGTGTGCGACGAAAATTTTGGCTGGTGTGTGACGGAAACCTGGTGCGGCCGGCGAGTCGAAGAAGATGGCGAGTCGAAGGAGGAGGAGTAGTAGGGCGACGGCGGCAGTAGGGTGGAGGTGAAGAAGAGGGAGAAGAAGAAGAAACGAGACTAGGTTTTTTTTTCTTTTTTTTTTAACTACAGCTCTTTTCTTTTCTATTTTATTTCTAATTTTTATTTTCCAGCTTTTCTCTTTCTTTTAAATCACATAAATTAGCTATTAATGCCCATGTGTTTCTTTTTTTTTTCTTTTCCATTTTCTATTAAATGAGAGTTTTAATGTTTTCCCCTAACATTTTAATTACATTAATATATAGATAATTTCATTATTAACTATGTATTTGTTTTTTTAGTAAAATTATATTTTTTATTGTCAAAATTTTAGGAGAAAATTTTCCAAAAATTGATTAGTTGGAGATAAATTGATAACGTTAAAGATTTGGAGTCACATTATAAGGGTCGTAAGTTTTCTTTTTGTTTTTAAATTTTTTTTCTTGTGGTCTAAAAAGAATTGCATTTAAAAGGGTGTTGCCTCGGCTTCGATCAACTAAAATTGATAGATATCAAATTTGAAATTGATAAAGTTCAAATTAAATTTGAAATATTTTATTATGTACAAATATTTTTAAGAAATTAATTTCAAAATATAAAGTTTAGAATTTTCTATGAGCATTAATCTTTTAAAAAATATTTGTGATCCATTAAAAATGTTAAGTTTAAAAATAATTTTATTATTAATATTTATCCTGCTCAAATCAACTGGAAATAACAAAATATCCCACATTCAATAACAAAATATCCCACAGGAAAAAATTGGTTTTTTTTAAAGTATTTCCTCGACGTTTTTTACCGTCGCCTTAAACTATTTTTTCCGACGTTTAACGCCTACCGTCGCCGTTAATAAAGTTACTCTGAGGCGACGGTTTGATACCGTCGCCATAAATATATTTTTTCGACGGTTTTATAAAACTGTCGGTGTATTTATACTCTCGCGACGTTTAAAGAAAACGTCGGTAAAATTAATTTACACCGACGGTACAAAAACGTCGGCGAAAATTTCGTCGCCCTTGATAGTTTTTTTTGTAGTGTTAGTTGAAGGGATTGCAAAATAAGTTCACTTTGTGCTTCTGAGCGAAGTATTTTCCTCCATCTTTTTTTACAATCATGGTATATCTTATGGTTCATCTTACAAGAGAGATATAATATTGTTCCCAAAATTTTGAAAGGTTATGTTTGTAATAGAAATTGAAAAGCATGGGAAAGATTACATTGTAGAGAGGAGTCTATAGACTTTTGATCTGCATTTTTACGAGGATTGAATCTGTTGGGTTAAGATTATCGACAATAATGAATAATTCTATTAATGATCAACCAATGTCTGTCGTCACATATATTAAAATAAGTAAAAGATTTGATTGATCAAACTCATCTCTCTATCTTCTTCATAATGTAGATGGTCGATTGGTTGGTACTTCTTAAACCAACGCAATGTTCCAAGAATTCAACAGATTAATAAGCAAGTATGCACAGTTGTTGTGTAATCAAGTGATAAATTTACAAGTCATTCTCCTCTAGGACTGAAGGTTATCTAAATTAGTGTCGATCGAAAAGTAAAGTGTGAAAAATAAATTGTAAGGACCCGACCCATCCGGGGTCTAATCCAAGTCCTTAACACTAAATGCATGAAAAAAAACAACATATAGTAGGGCATGAAAGTTTAAAACCAAATCTGAAAGTCAAGTCTAATCATAATAAAAAGTCCAGCGAAAATCCAGGAATCATCAAAACAGTAATAGTGGGCACCCATAAGTTCGAAAACACAACACAAGTTCTGGTAAAAGTAAATCGTAGCATGCCCCTAAAAATTCGTGTAGAAGAAATAACTAAGAAAACTCAAAACATAATGTGACAGGTCTCATGGTCAACTCCAGCTCGTCCGATCCTCCATCTCAGTACGATCTCGTAGTACCTGTGGGATTCCATAGTGGAAGGGTGAGTTTCGCAACTCAGTAAGGATTCCCCAACTCGGGGTAAAGACATGCATCATGCCAAAAGAAACACAAACATGTAAGGTAAGTACATAATCAAGGGGTCCACAAAACTCGAGCTCCTGGGCGAAGGGAGTCAGGAACCATGTCCAGGGCCCACGTGACGCAGAATGGTCTAAGGCCACAAACCAAATCCCTAAAAGTCAATAGAGACCACAAATCTCTAAGGAAATCTAGGATACCTGCTCCAAGCCAATGGATCCTGCGAGTAGAGAAACCGGGTAGCTAAGGAACCACAAATCCCACAGGTCTCATACTCACGGTGAGGATGGATCCACGCTCACCAAAGGGCCACAAACCCAACCACATACCTGGAGAGCACCCTAGGCTACTAGTAAAATGTCGACGGGGCTATGAGCCTGGTGGGCCAACCATCCGCGGGAACCCGGCGGCGAGGGACCACAAATCCTTCGTCGAGAACGTGTCGGCCACAAACCATGCATGTCTGTTTACTAGCATCCTCTATCCGGTCTCCGTGTCTCGTTTGCGTCCAAACGAAGCACCAAGTTGTGTATCAAACATCATGCAAGTCTCTAGCGGGACACCAGAACTGTCATGCAAGATCGACTCTGACATTCACATACGGTAGTCCATGCATATTAACATAATCTACAGGCTTGCCCTAGACATGATATCAATCACATATTGCATGCTCTTAGTATAATCAAATGCAAGAAACAAACAGAGTATACCACATCAGAAAAGTAAGTGAATACAGTCAATCTAATACATGTAATAGCCACGGGCCTCGAGAAGGGGGTAACGAGTCCCTTACCTCGGCTGAACCTCCCAAACAACACTTTAGAATAAACTAGAAGCCCCCCAAAGTCAAAACACAACTCCGAGCCCTAAAACAAGCAACCGGTCAAAACTAGCACCTTAAACCATTTAAAATGGATAAAAAAGGTCAAATTTAGTAAACAGTGAAGAACCTCGAAAAACATGTCTCGGCGCCCTCTCGAACTTAGCTAGAAGAACGAGGAATATCTTCGGTCAACTCTGGTCAACAAAAAGGTCAAACTGGTCAATACTTGCAATTTACCCAAACAAACACTATTGCACCTAAATCCAAACAATCCCTAATTCCAACACTCCATAAACTCATAACCAAACACTAATTAATCCTAACTTGAACATCCAAGGACCAGCAGCCAAACGGTCCTTAATCATCAATTAAATAACTTCAACCCCTTAACCAAACAAGTCTAAATCACTACATTAATGAGTTTGAACCTAGAAACAAACAACCCCTAAACTTCACTTGAATAGCCTTAAACATGCAACCAAACTAGCCAAACAAGCTTGAACTTGAACCAAACAGCCCCTATTCCTCATTAGAATAGCTTTAATCCAACTTAAATAACCAAAACCCCACTTCCAAACACCCACCTTCTTCTTCATTTTAGCCACCAATCACCCTAACTAAAAAATAATAGAAAGAAAGAAGGGAGAGAGAGACCTTACCCACACTACCTGCGACGACCGACAACGGCTGACCGGCGTAGATGGCAGCGACGAGGACACACGACCCGGCCGGCTGAACGGCTGCGCCGTCAAACCCACACACACGTGATCGGCGGCCTGCACGCGAACTACCCTGCTGCACACACACACTCGACCGGCAACAGCCCCCGACGCGCACGACCCAGTTGCACACACACGCGAAGATCCTCCTCAACGCAGTCGCGCGTCACACAACAAGCTCGCCGGGACTGCACTACCGGCGACGGAGATGCTGGTCAGTAAATTAGGGAGAGAGAAGGAAGGTGGTGCGGAGCTCGAGGTTGAACAGTGAAATGGCAGCCCTAAGGATCCGAAATGCATTTAAATACAATAGCAGAAATACCATTTTGCCCATTTTTATTCTAAAAAACCACCAAAAGACCATAAAATCACATTAGCAAAACAGATGTTATAAACATATGAAAACATGAAAAGTAACACATGCATTGCTCTAAACTACACAAAAGCACATAGTAAAATTTTGTCACATTGTCTATAGATATTTGTTATGAACAAAATGAAACATAAATGCAGGAAAATAAAGGAAATAATTAAAGTTAGAGAATAGGATCCGGTTAAGGGTTGCGAATGTGGTTAACATGCATCGAGGGTAAGTTTATTGTTAAATGAGAACTCCATGCAATACCTTATCAAATTTCCTTTCTCAAGAATCATTTTCTGAGAACATGAGCTCTCGTTCTATACTCGAATCAAAACAATAGTGAAATGTGCACCAGTGGGATGGGTTACCTCTAATCTTCCCTCTCTAACATGCAAGAGCTCATAAAAATGAAGCTAATGAACATGGATAGTAAGTCTCTAATACCTCACTCTCTCGAGACTGAGTGAAAAGCAAGCATGAATGGATGACCAATCGAAACATGCTCTTAGTTAAAATTCCTACCATGATTAATTCAATATCCTCCGCTTACCTAAGATACATGCAACACACACCCTTCACCTTAACCTTCATCTATCTGCTTTTTGATGATGCTCGTCTCAAAAAGAACAAAAATAGAGTATAATGATGAAAAAAATATTTCTCAGCAGTAAACTTAAAAACAATAGTCTAAACATAGGTTGAAGCGTCACGAAAAAGTAGCATAGTGGTTCAAGACTTGGGCTTGAAAGAATGCTTCCCTTAAGGTCTCGAGTTCGATTTTCACCTATGACATTACTCATTCGATGTCTCCGTGCCTGGCCTAGGGATGGGCGTGGTTACCCTTGTTTTTTTTAAAAACAAAATAGAGGTTGAAGCTAACCATATTAAAACAAAAGTGAAGTGTTAAAAGATATACATCCAGAGAAACATAAAACGAGAAGAAATTTAAAATTTTTTATATCTAGCTGAAGTGAACTAAATACAAGCTCACTTAGCTATGAAATAACTACCTAAAGATTTTTTTGCTTAAAACCTCTTTCAAGGAAGAAAACTAGAAACTTTAAAAGCAAGAAAATAAGAACATTCTATTCTATGGAAGATGTAAGAAAAATAGAGTAAAAGGTCAACAACATAGTCTCTACCCATAAAATGCAGCAGCTCCTTCGTCACTAACCCAGTTGACACAACCAATGAACCCTTTTCTCTTTCCATAAATGCTCCTTTTATAGCCTCAACTTTATCCAAGATCAACGGTTCAGATTCATTGGTAAAATACCTTGATTTCCTTTCCCAAACACCTTAGAATGACACATGTGCGAGGGACAAATCCGCCTTTAATTGAATACTTTTTATTCCTATATGCAGAAATTTATCTTTTCTGGAAATTATGGAGTCTTAAGAATCGAATGCTCTTAGCATCGCGCGCATATAGAATTCTTTTGATTCCAATGCTCTTGACTTTGGCTTGCTTCTCAATTGACCTTAGACTTTTTGAAACTCTCCTCCTCTAATTTAGGCTTTATTAAAAACTTCCAACATTATAAGAGTCTGAAATGATTAACAGTACTTAGCTATAATAAGGATTCTTAAAATGCGACATATAAAGCTTCAAGCATTCACTTTTTAGCATCAAAACTCTTGCTTAGCCTATACTTCAAATGCTAGTCTCAAAACAGACATGTAGTGTATGTTAAGTATAATTCCTTATTCCTAGGTGTTTCTAGCTATCCAAATAAGATAATAATACATAATCCTTCATTGAAAACACCCTAATAGAAGACTAAATAACTCTTTCATTGAAAGTTATCAGTGACATGCTTCCATATGTAGATCAACACATGAAAATTTTGTCTAAACTGTACCTAAGCAAGTTCAAAAATAAAAAGTGGTTTAAAGATGAGCATGATTGTAAATTTCACGGTTGGTTGCATGATCAAGTTAGACTCGTAATACAATTACAAAATAGTTTTATATCATCTATGTTAAGGTGGATATCTCATGGATCATGTTCATACGTTGACACTTATAATCTTACATGGTAGGTGGTATTCAATATCACACAGAAACATAATAATATTAAAAATGTATAAATTAGTAGAGTTATGATAACAACTCAAACTATGCAAGAAATATGAGAGCTGGATCACAATTTTCTTATTGCTGTTTTATTCAAATTTGATTGGGTCGAAAGTCATGGTAGACTAGAAATAGACGACAATAATTTTACAACCGTAAACCTTAATTGCATTAGGCATAAATTTAACTTCTTCATTTTGGTCACTCAAGCTAAATAATTTTTTATATAAAAGATGCATTTGATCTTCTTTGGATAGTGGTTTTAATGTCATCACAAAGAATAGTAGAAGAATCAAATGAAACTATAAATGCTTGCCGAGATTGTTATCGGTATGAAGTTGTAAAAAACATGTCAAATATTATGGTTTATAACTCGTCCACCTATATTTGAAGTGATTATAAGGGAATGTGAGTTGATAAATAGATTTGTGGTATGTCATTTTCTATCGTTAATTCAAATTTCATTGTGTTATTATGTTAACACATTTTAAATTAATTTTTACGTGTGCAGATTTGAAAATATCGACTAAAAGCTAAATGGATTGTGGTTCTAGGAGGCATCATGACTATGTGTGAGTTGACATGATTAAGTATTGCATACTTTGTCATGTTAACTACTTTTCGTTATTGTTATTAACTTTTATATTTTTACTTTTCTTTTATTTATAGTTAAACCTACCTTCTAAGAAAGAATAACACATGTTACATAGGTAGTCGACTTAATTCGCCAATCAGTTTTATTTTACAAGGTGAAGACTTAATTTTTGTATAAACGAAGGGTAAGTCTAATTTTTTTATGTGTATGTATAAGAGTTTTTGAGGTTTACGAAGGGATGGGTCCCACTTGATTTCTGAATATATAGGAGTTTTTGTAGTTTTAGACGCCTGAGTCTCACATGCATTAAGGCTTAGTTTATATGCATGTATGTATGCATATGTATGTATGTATGCATATGTATGTATGTATGCATATGTATGTGTGTGTATGCATGTATGTGTGTGTATGCATGTATGTGTGTATGTATGTATATGTATGTAAATACATGTATGTATATATGTTTGTATATATATGTATGTACATATATATATGTATATATGTATGCATATATATGTATGTTCATATGTATGTATATGCATGCATGTGTATATATGTATGTATACATGTATGTATGTATATGCATGTATATACTATGTATATATATGCATTCATATGCAAGTATCTATATGTATGAATATATATGTATGTATATGCATGTATACATGTATATATGTACATTTATATGTATGTACATACATATATACATGTATATACATACATTTATACGTATGTATATATGTATATATAGGAGTTTTTTTTTTCTAACAATGTTATATTTTTTGAGCTATTACAATTATATTATTATGTTGTCGAAATTTTCAGTGCATTAATTACAAGTTCATAAATGAATAGAACTCAATTTAGTTATGGGTGTGGATCCATATAATGTGTGGTACAACTCATTTAATTTGGGTAGTTCGGCTTAAAACTCAATTTGGTTGTGTATGGTTACATATCAGTTAATCTAGCAAAACAAAGTTGGGAAAAAATGGACAAGTTGAAACCCACAATTCTTTTTCTTTTTTTTTTAATATATAACTTTTCATGATAAGTGCATTTCATGATGGACGGTCTGTCATAAAAATATTCAATGGCGAGCTTTTTTCAAAACATACGTGTATTATGAAGGACACCTTTCATGACAAACACTGTCTTTTATGATGGACAACTCATCATTGAAAATCTTTTGTGAAGGGCGACTATGACTCACTTGATGACAGGCAAAATACATCATATAGTTATCAAAGTCTTCTATAAAGGGCACTATTAATGTTGGACAACATTTTTATGACCAACGCATTTCTATGAAGAGCACCTTTTGTGTTGGGTTGCTCATCATGAAAGACCTTTAATGTCATATTCTTGGATGTTGGGTTCCTTTCCACCATAAAAATAGTGGCCAATTTTTTAGAAGTGATAGCACTTCGTCTCACAAGTGAAAAGTGTTTAGTCTTATAGAATAATGTTAGGTACAAACTCGAAATTAGGTTTTTATTAGTAGCATAGAAAAATTGAAAATAATTTATACCATGATCAATGTCTAGGCTATGGTTCTATTCTAGAGTAATCATTATGATGGATTATGAACTGACCATATATATTCTTAGTCCCCCAAATTTGGTTAGGTGCTTCATGGTAGGATCCCTAAATTACTTGCCCTTATCACTTAAGAGTCCAGTACAATAGACATAGATCTCATAGCATGCTGCATTTAAAATAATCATATTAGAATCGAGAATACCATTGAGATGTTATCCACTAGGGTAAAGAATACGAGTAGCCTCTCCAAACATAACTTTTTACTGCTTATATTTGAAACTTTTTTTTTGTTTTTTGTTTTTCTATTTTCCTCTTTAAATTTAGAAACTGCCTACTTATCCCAAGTCCTAGTCCATGTTTATGCTAAAATTTCAATTTTTATGCCATAGTTCTATAGTGTTCATTAAGTCTATGTGTTCTTGGCCACTTAAGGTGCAAAATTTATTTGCTTGATTTATAAATGTATTTTGTAAACCAGTAATCTCAGATGCGGAAGCGATTAATATTTATGGATCATAATAGAATAATTAAATCAACCAAAATCTCAATTAGGCATAAATATAACCAATTCATAGATAGAAAACTTACTTGATGAATCCATGACCTGAATAATATGCCGATGATAAACTCTGTGTTGCTTTCCCAGGGCAAATCTGTATTTGTTAAAATCTCTACTGTTTTCCAATGTCAAATATGTATCGCTAAAATTGGCAAGTGATGATATCTTGACTTTTTCTCTCGATGGATTGAATCGATCCCTTCGGGTGGTTTTGTATCTAGAAAACAGAAGGTGAAAACGTGTCCAACCCCCAAATTGACCATGGAAGCAACGTGTTCCACTTCCAATAAATGACATTCCTTTTACAATTTGACACGTATATGTCAAATTGCTAAAAGGTCCTTAAACTTTTATAATATACAAAACACACTAAAATACTTAAAATTTAACAAATTGGCACGGAGGGATTATACCCAATAATTGTTTCTTAAATACTATACTAATTATCACCGTGTGTATGACAATAATAATTATCAATTACTTAAAATATATGAACAACATTAGAAATTAATTAAAATTTCTAACATATTTGATACATTAAACTTCGACAAGGTCGGACTTATAATTATCCCCATCTTCGGTGAACACAAAGGCGCGTCGATTAGGCCTCAATCAAAAAGGTGTTGTTGCTCGGGATATACATATGCGTCAATTGTTGATTTAGTCACACCTCAACTATCTTTATTGGACATTGACTCTTCTTACTACATTTAGTTATCAAGAAAACTCATAAAAAAATTCATTCATGCATGATAGCCACACTCAATTGAATCAACCACCTCTAATGTGAGAAAAATGATAGAAATCTAAGAGGTAAGCTAAGCACTACTCAATAATATTAGCCTAGGCTTGGGATTTTGAAACATTGAAATCTTTTATGGAAGATTTTGGAGAGCCATTTTTGTTAGTTAGCAACAATTATTTGAGGATGTGTATAGTTTCTAAAAACACAACGTAAAATATCTTCTTCTTTTATCCATTTTTAATTCTTAATCCATCACAATTTTTTCTCTCTCACTCTTTTTTTTATTATTATTATTTCTAAATCATCTCTCTCTTCTTAACAATTAATTCGAAAAATCATATATTTTAAAGTACACGTTTCACTCTTTTAATTCTCGAAAAGTTGATCATGTTGTAGAGAGAAAAACAAGAGTTTCCATAGGGAACTTTTAAACTTAATGTATAAGGAATTTGCACATAAAACAATTTTTTTACCTTATTTATAATTATAGCAACTTTTTAAGAATAATTTGTTATAGGAAACTCTACATATTGTTTTAACAAAATCTCTATTCTACAATTTTTTATCGACAACTTTGATAGAATTTATCATTCTCCAGCGATGGAAGTCTATGAATTTACTATTGATAGATAAAGAGGAAAGTTCAATGCTTAAAATTAAAAGAAGCTCAATCCAAGCACATGATTTAAAAGCAGTTGGACCATGTCTTGTGTCTTATGGTATTTCTAATAGACCCGTTTCGATTTTTTGCTATGTATGCATATATTTTCATTATTATATTATTTATGAAATATTTTAACTTTTTTGTAATATACATGCACAAGTTCTAATGTATATGTCTATACGATTTTTTAATCATAAAAAAAAATTGTGAATAAAATTTAGAATAAATAAATGAAGGAACAAGGCAATATTCAATTGCATTAGTATGTATCCAGGAACCAGAATATTATGAAATCGAATTCACAGACTCCAAATTCTTGAATTCAGGAAAAGAAAAATGAATGAAAAGCCAACTAGATTATTCCACCATCAAAAGTCTCCATTTTTTTTTTTTTTTTGGAAAGACTCAAAAGTCTCAACTTATAAGTAAGAAATAATGAGTTAAAGTCTCATTCCTTCAATTTTTTATTGGACTTCATACATGTTTGAATTTCATACAGTTTTGATAACATTAGGTTTTATCTTAAATTCAATTGACCATAAAAGAAAAGCCAACATTC
This sequence comes from Sicyos edulis, assembly GCA_036507275.1. Lineage (NCBI taxonomy): Eukaryota > Viridiplantae > Streptophyta > Magnoliopsida > Cucurbitales > Cucurbitaceae > Sicyos > Sicyos edulis. Next base: position 4,775,990 of record CM071856.1, on the reverse strand, counting down.
TTTTTTTTTTTTTTGAAATTAAAAAAGCCAACATTCTTTCATTCGTCATGAATGTGAACCATATTGTGGCTTGCTCCTCTGAATCCTCAATTACTGATTATAATTTTTAAATTCTCTCTCCTACATCCAATAATATAAATGATAGGTCTAATTGTTACAGCTTCCTCAAATAATTTCAGGTCCTATCTCTATCCAAAATCATCTCTCTTATAACATCTTCTACCCCTGATCACAATTATTAGACACAAAACCATAATACTTTCATAATGGTTAGAGACAACAAATATATCAACAAACTTCTACATTAATATAATATTGTCCATTTTAGACATAAATCTTCAAGACTTTACTGTTTGTATCATCATTCAAAAGATTTCATATCAATGAAAGTATTATCTCTTCTTATGTATTTAAAATTTTCCTCTTAATCGAAGAATGTGGAATTTTATTCGTATGCATTAAGAATAATAATTTCACACTTTATTCCTATTAATGATGGAAAACCATCCGTCTTATTGTACATGTTGATTAGAGATGTCCATGAAGTAGGATGGAGCTAAAGAATGCTTTCTCTGTCCACATCTCCACTACCAAATGCAATCTTCGTCTTCGTAAAATTTACCGTTTGTTTCTATTCACTCTCCTATTTTCCGCCAAACTCACCTCGCACGAAAAATGGACATCTGATCAATAATTTCTCCTCTCTAAAGCCATCTCTCTACACACACGTGTGGGACCTTTTGAGATTGTTTGCTTATATAGACACACACTTCAACCCTTCACAAAACAACCCATCTCTCTCTCTCTCTCTCTCTTTATTTCACCATATTTTGGAAGCAAACAAACAAGAAAATGAGGTCCAACCACTCATTCCGATCAAGAAGAACAGCCACCTCCATTCGAAACCTCAAACAAACGAGAAAGAGAAGGTCAAAGCTTATTCACCTCCCCGAAAACACCCCCTCCGCTGCCGTCCCTGCTGCCCGAGCAGCCCCCTCCGCTGCCGCTCGTAGGAGGCTGAGAGATCTGCAGAAGCTGGTCCCCGGCCACGGCCATGAAACTGATCTCAACCACTTGTTTCAAAGAACTGCAGATCACATCTTTGCTTTGCAACTTAAGCTCAACATCCTCAAAGATCTCACTTCTTTCTATGGCCTTTGAGTCATTTCCATAATATTGTTATTATTATTGTTGTTATTATTTCGTTTAGGTATATGCTTTTTTATTTATATATAGTTTAAAGTATTTCTGTCCTTTGATTCCTTGTAATTTCAATACTTCTAATAAATTTTAAAATTAGTTTTCGTAATAAATTTAAAATTAATTTATTCGAGATTAATTTAATAACCATAATAATTCTTAACATTGGAAATAATACAATATGAAACTATTCATAAAATTTATAGAGAAAAAATTAATACGGTGAAGGTTTGTTTCTGAAAAATTAACAAGAAATCTATTATAGGATTATTTGGGAGTAGGAAAGACTAAAATGAAAGAAAACGTCAAGGTACATAACTAAAAGATATCGCGAAAGAAGTTTACTGGCAATGCAACTATTACATGAGACAAACTGTCTAATCCTACAAACTCTTTAAAAATTTGTAAAAAATTAATTCTTGCATATAGGTGGCCAAGATTTAACCGATAACCATTTGATTCTCTAAGGGTCTCTTGATTACCACTAGATTAACATAAGATGATTACTTTAGTCTCTATAATTTGATCCATATAATTTGGAGAAAATAATAATTTAGTTATTTATAGTTTTAAAAATTAAAATTTAATTTTTATGAATTAAAGAAAGTTAGAATTTAGAGTATATGATTTTAAGAACCTATAATATAGTTCCTATAGTTTAATAAAATTTAAAAAGTAGTTCACGTCATTTGTAATCACTGAACAATTATGTATATGTACGTAGCTAACTATTTCCGAGTAAAATATGTGATTTTTTTTTCCTTCTATCCAATCATTTAACTCTCTCCATCATTATTTTTACATATTTAATTTGCACTATATCTAAGATTTTATCAAACTATAAGGGAAAATACTAGTTTTTAAAGTTCTAAGGACTAAATTTTAATCTTCATCAAACTATAGGGAATTAATTCTAACTTTTAAAATTATATTTACGGACTAATTTTAACTTTTTCATACTATATAGGTACAAAATTTGTATATATACCAAGCCTATCTCTTAGTCTTAGAGAAACTTTTTTTTTTTTGAAAAATTAGTCTTAGAGAAACTTTGTTATTAAGTTTCTAATTATTGAGCCGATGGGCAAAAAGTTCATGGAAAAAAACGAGAGGAATTAATCTTAAAAAAATCGAGAGGAATTAAGTGTTATATTATGCAATTATTGTTGTTGTAAATGAAATGTTATAATATTGTAATACGATTTTCTGTTTCTGTTTTTATTTGTATTTCAAATTCCTTTTTAGAATTCAGATCAAATTATAATTTTTGAGAATTTATGTTCACCGCACATTCTAAATCTTGTATTATATTTATAACACAATTTTCAAAATAATTCAGCACATAATTTCTTAGTGGTAGAACTCAATCAGTAATAGATTGAGTCTATTACTAGTTTTATTAGTGATAGAACTAAGCAATAATAAAACTTTCACTCATTAAATTCTACCGATAATAAATTCAATTTGGATTTCATACGGCAAATAAAATAATTTTGATTTGATATTATTGATGAAAATACTTTTACTTTTTTATTATATATAAAAAATTCTCTAATTTTTGGCTGTTTTTATTTTTCCGTTTTTAATGTGACGGTACCAAAAAGTTTACTCCACACTTCAATTATTAATTATCACAAGATATATCATCTAATTTTACAATATTTAGATATAAAAAAACTTATAAAAAACTTATTCTTAAATAGATAGTTATTATAGATTGAATTTATTATCTTTTAGTTATTTAAACTCTTTTTGCTTCTAAATTATTCAACTTGCAAATTAAAAATTTTTAGATGGACAAAATATTTACGTTTGCTCATTAAAATTGTTTTAGCTACGTCTACGAGTACAAGATAAATCATTTTATTAGAAAAGAATGATTAAAAATATCAAAAATTAGATATTGAGTAATACATAATTATATTCAAAAATTAATTATTATTTATAAGAAGGGCAGTTCAATTATCTTATAAAAATTATAAGAGATCCTTAATCTTTCTCCGTGGAATCCTTATTCTTTATTTTTTATTTTTTATTGTAAAGTAAGAAATTTTAATAAAAATTATATAGTGATCACTCCTAAAATCTTGAAACTTAAATCACAATCACCCTATTTCATTTTTTTTTTTTTAAATCGAAAAATCTTCCCTCTCCTATACTTAGGGCACCACTGACTGGTCCGTACGCTATGGTACTGGGATACTTCCAAGAATATTCTAATTTAAACACTTTCTAACAATCTTGAAATGGAGATCTTTTAAGAAAGCATGTCTTGAAGTATTTTAGTTCAATCGTTGGACTGCCCCTAATAAACAATGACCCTATTTCTTAGCCAGACCCATACTAAAAAATTCAAGACATTTCATGTATGAGAATGTTAAAACAATATTATTATTATTATTTTTTAATTTAATGGTGCATCTTTATTTAATCAAGAGGTTCCATGATCCTACCAAAACAACTTAATGAAAATTGGTATGTATTTTTGAGTTTTTTCACCTTAAATTTATTTAAACTAAAAAAAAGAGAACAATACCAAGAGTCTAATAATTAATTATTTTAATTATCATCAAATTTTAAATTATTAATTAGTGGTGGTCTAATTCTTAACTTTCATAGCACAACATTGAAGAGTTGTGGCCAACTTTTTCAAACTTTATCTGGTAATCGATCAAATCCATACACATATAATTAATAGTCTTGTTAGGCTTAACAAAGCGACATGCATCTAATTAATTTTATCTTCTCATGACTATTAATTGACTAAGCATTTATTTGAGTTGCATTATTAATACCCTAATCAACATAATTAAGTTCACATTTTCTGCTGATAAATCCCATAATTAATCATCAAATCAATGTTTAATAGCTTCCTACATCAATCAAATGGGATTTTGAAAGGTTAACCATCAACCGCTAACGAGTCATTCACTTAATAATAACGAATTTGTTTAAAATATAATGTAGATTAGAGTTTATATTAAATCAAGTAATTAATCATTTGTTTGGGATATTAAGATTAGTATACACACTTCAATTATTTATAATTTATTTTTTTGAGAAAATACACGCTTCAATTATTAGTTAATCAATAGTCTGCGTGACTTCATATCTTAAGAGTTCATTCTCTAAATGATCTTTTTCTAATTTTTAAAATTCACGTTTGTTTACTAGATTTTTTAGTGAAAATATTTAATTAGTTGCAAAGTTTTAAGGGAAGTATTTATTTCGTTCTTATATTTTAAAATGATATACTTTTTTTTTATACATCAAAATGATATATTTTTATCTGTGATGTTTCAATATTCTTCTACTTTAATTTTTTAAATAATAAAATAGTTAATGACATAACAAAAAGTTTACTAATTATATATTTTTAATATATTAATAATGTTATTATTTTAATCTTGGCCTGAGTTTACCTCTAAAAAGTATAATAAAAAAAATTAAAAGACGTAAAAACTAAAATCACTCATTATCAAGTTTGATAACCATTTTGTTTTTAATTTTTAATTTTTGAAATTTAAGTATACAAAAACTATTTTACCATATATTTTTTCTTACTTGAATATTTACATAACCAAATCAAAATTTAAAGAAAAAAGTACCTTTTTTGTTTTGGTTTTGGAAATTTTGTTTGTATTCGTGTACTTTCTTAAGAAAAGATGAAAGATGAAACACATGATAGAAATTCTAGTTAAAATAAGCATAATTTCAAAAATAAAAACAAAAAATTAAATGAATATTTAATGGAACCTAAAATATTACATGATTAAAAGTGTTTAATTTTAAAATGTAGGGATAGAATAAAAAATTTACACAAAATCTAGAACTAAAAATATATTTTTTAGGGGAGTAAAAACCGAAAAAATTCTACTGATGTCAAAATTTTAGAAAGAATCAAAGTATACCAAAAAATGATTCAATTACTTTAAATTGATGGACATAAAATATTTAGTTTTCAATTAAAGAAAACAAGTGAAATTGATAAAATTCAATCAAATAAAATTCATAGACTTCAATCAAGTAAACTTGAACTAACATGCTTTAATCAAGCTAATTATTTCATATTTTATTACGTATGAAATATTTTTAAACATTGATATATAATTAAAATAGAAGAAACTACTGATTAATTATGTGGCATAATCAGAGACATAAAAATATTTTTTAATAATTTTATTTAAAAAATAAAATATTATCATTCTAATGATGATACATAGACAAATAGTAGGACTCCCTGCCCATGGCATAATTAGAACCACACAAATTTGGTTAAAATACTATTTTGGTCCCTCAACTTTGAGGTTTGTTCCATTTTGGTCTCTAGACTTTCAAATGTTTATTTTTAGTCTCTTGACTTTGTAGTTTGTTCAATTTTGGTCCATTGACTTTGCTATTTGTCCAATTTTGGTCCCTCGACTTTCAAATGTCCGAATTTAGTCCCTAAAATATAAAAAAAGTTAAAAAATGGTCCCTTCGTCAAATAAATTTTTTTCTCACTCCTAAATTATTTTCTCTCTCTTCCATCTTTCATCATTTCTCCTTCTAAAAGTTTTATTTCTCTTAAATCCATCTCTCTAATCTTCATCTCTTCTTTTTTTTTTCTCTCTTATTCTCTCCTCAATCCATCTCATCAAATTATTTAACATGAGATAATTTTTCTAAATAATAACTTTCCTACTTTGATTTGTCACTTTTTGTTTTCTAAAATTCATACTCTACCATGGAATAAAAAAGAAAATAAAGAAAATAAAGAAGAAAAAAAGAAAAGAAAAGAGGGGAAGAGAGGTGGATTGAAGAGAGGTAAAATTTTTAGAGAGAGAAATTATGAAAGATGAAAGAGAGAGAAAATAATTTAGGAGTGATAAAAAATTCATTTGGCCAAAGGACAATTTTTGAACTTTTTTTATAGTCTAAGGACCAAATTTGAAAACATTTAAAAGTTGAGGGACTAAAATTGGACAAATAACAAAATTGAGAGACCAAAATTGGACATTTAAAAGTTGAGGGACCAAAATTGGACAAACAACAAAGTTGAAGGACTAAAATTGGACATTTGAAAGTCGAGGGACCAAAATGGAACAAACCCCAAAGTCGTGGGACCAAAATGGTATTTTAACCCACAAATTTCCTTTACCCAAGACTTTGGAACTAAAATAACTAAGAGACTAATTTCTTTCTTTTTTTTTAAAGTTATTTTTTAATTAATTTACTCATTTAACATTTTCTTTGCTTTCTAAACTGTTTCCAAAAACATTTTAAAATTATTGTCATATATTTAAAAAAAAAGACTAAAGACATCCTAATCTTTGTTTTAAGATTTTATTAAGATTTCAATTACTCTAATAGAGTAATAGCTAAATATGCAAATCTTTTTTTTCTTTGATGATTTTATATTTTTAAAATCAGAAAACAAAAAATATATATTTTGTCAAACTACTTCAAATATATATATATATATATATCAACACACAAGGGTGACTCTTAAAAATACAAAACTAAAAGAAAAGAGAAAAATAATCATTATCTGGCTCAAAATTATTATCTTTGTTATTTTGTAATTAATTTAACAACAAATAACTCAGTTTTATCTTCATGTGTTAGCAATTATAAGATCTCTAGTTGGAGTTTCTCATTTCTATTAAATAATTAATTTAACAACTTAATACATTCTTATAATTTAATAATTACTTGCGAAGTATTAAAATAAAACAAAAGGTTTCACATGTTCCAATAATGGAAGAACAAAGATAAGATTTAAATGATAAAATCCTACATCATTTTAAAGCTCTCCAGGTATGAGAATCTCTAATGGAACAAAACTTGATGAACAGGATTTTGAATAGAGACAAACAAATGGCCTAAAAGAGTCAGAAATTCATACAAACAAGCTTCTTCATTGTTTGTGCAAACAGACACAACTTGGAATCTTAGGAATTTTACCCTTTTCTTAATTATGTTTAATCAACCCTATTAAATTTTTTAATACCACTATGTGTTTTTTGGTTTCTATATTCAATTTAAATATTTAAATTTTTACATGTTTTTTTTTAAAATAAGTATTCGTTTTTAACTTTATCTTCAAATATAACTTCACTAACTTTGAAGTCAAATAGGTATAGAAAATGAAAGTTCTTCCATTAGAACAACTTTATGATAATCATAGTCTTTATAATGTTTGGACTTCTTAAAGAAACTATAATATCCTCTCATAGCCGAATAGAAGGTTTCTTGACATCTTTTAAAATCCTCCAATTCCTCTTTGTAAAAACAAAACTCTGCAACTAGGAATGAGAAATAGGATTTACATCAAGAACTTGCATTTTTCTGGGATGAGTAGATTCCAGAGATTAGTATCAATGCTGTAGGAGGCAAATCGAATACTCTAATATATATCAATAAGGTATTGAATAGAAATGTCTTATGAAATTATATATGTTCGACAATAATGTTCCATTGATAACATATAAGATAAATTACTCTATTAGGGCATCGATTTTTGGAGAAATATCCTTCTTGCTCTACATCGATTGTCTGGTTTAGCTTAATATTTAAACTTTATCAAATTTGAAGTAAGATTATGCCCAACTAATATACCTAATTACTTGTCAATAAGAATAATAACTAGCTGATATATATACACACGTACGTACGCATGTATCGTATGTATTCTTAACTATTTAATTTAGGTTTTGGTTTTGATTTTATTTTTTGAATATTTGTGGCAACAGTGTTCTTGTACCCCTGACAAGTTTATAATTGATAGTATTGGTTCTCCAAGACATATTTTGTACTCTCTAAGCTAAGTTAAAGTACATCTCACTCAATTTTTGTAGTTAGGGTTGGGCATTTTCATGGGTTGATTTGAACATTTTTATGGTTTGATTTTGAGTGTTTGTCTAGTAGAATGTTGGTTGATTTATTGATTCCTTATTTTAGCAACTTTTTACTTGGAAGTTTAATTTTATTAAGAAGGCTTAATTGGGTTGAATCACCATTGAAAATTTAAGATTAGATGGATTCACTAAGTTGAGTTTAGAATTGACAAAAATAAAAATGAAAAATAAAATAAAATAAAATTTGTTCCTTCTACTATCAAATAGATATGTACTAAAAAGATTTATATGTACTATTTTTTAGTGATAGATTGTATATCATTGGCAAGTATAAAAATAAAGCTCCATGATATTTAAAGTTCCCTAAGAAAATATCATGTGCAATTAAGAGATATTATCCTTGTTGACAAATGACATTCATATGTGACTTGCTTTGTTTCAAAAAAAAATATGTGTCTTGCTTTCATTGAACCGATATGATATATTGAAAAAATATATGTTAATCAATTAAAAAGATAAAATATAAAGATAGAGATCATTATAAAATATACCCTTTTGGTTAAATAATGTGCATGATTAAAAACACTCCACTTGAATAGTCAATAGTATAAATAAAAGCAATAATTGTTGATAAATTAATTACTCAAATGGGAAATGGATACCTAATTTTCTTGCTATGTATTATGTAATTTGGAGTCTATCTAAAATTTGAAATATCTAATTTTAATTATATACTGCATTAATTTTTATAGTACGTTTGTTGTTATTTTCTCTTTAAAATACCAACTCTCCATTCTTTATATATATATATATAGAAATTTTAGAAATTTTTTTTCATTTAAATATTATTGGTACTAAAAAGTTATTATTGTGAATAAAAATGAAACAAAACCTATAATAGAGGAACCAAAATGGAATTTTAATTAAAAAAAAAGTATGGATAAATTATTGAATGAGATTGCATGGTTGACAATTATTTTTACTTTGTACAAAAAAATAGTTTCTTTTGTGGGAATAATTAACAGAAATAAACATATTTCGATCAATTTACAATTATTAAGAGACAATCTCGTTGAAAAAAATTTCAAATGTTGACATATTTCGTTTCTTTTAACATATTTCGATAAATATAATGCTTCCATTATTGAAGCTTGTGGGGTTGGAAACCTAAGTTTTAGGACGGTACAATGGGTCCTATCCATGTGTGCACATGCATGTGTTAGGGTGCGAGCGTGTGCAAGGCAAACACTATAAACTTTGTACATTTGACTAAATAAATTATCTTCCTTTTTCAAACAAACAAGTAATTCTCTATTGATTACTTCTTGAATTATTGCAATGCAAGGAATTCCAATAATGTTTTCTATGATTATTCTAGTGGGTACAAATTTGAAAGGTTGTGTGTGTTTTGGATTCATTTTAGTAAGAGGAAAAAAGAAAAAAGGTAAGTTAGAGAACAACATCGAATAAATCGTTCATACTTACTACAATTATTCTCAAACCTTTTTTCGCCGATAGAATATATATTGTCGTTGATTTTGTCCATTGACGACATTTGCATTGTCGTCGTATATAACACTTTTGCGCACAGTGTTGAAATAGTATTGTCGGTGAATTATTAAAATGTCAATGATATGAATACACCATCGGTGAATATATTCTATATGTCGACACTATGACTGATCATGGAGAATTTAATCCTAATCATAGACGATAATTTTAAGTCGCCGACGAAATTCTTTTCTAAAACTTTAAGCTGTGGTATAAGTTGATGGTTATGTATATCGTTAATGTAGTTTATGAAAAGTCTATGGTTATTTGTAAGCTTTTGGCGATTATATTAGAAACGTCGACAATATATATTATTGTTGACAAATATCGGGTGTTTTTTTCCCTCGATTTCCCAATTTTATCTAGCCTTTAGGAGTAGTGAATCGACGATCATGTTGATTGATTGCTACTGTTTGTATCCATAAAGTAGAGTGACATTATTTTGCCATCAATACTTAATTCAATTGTTGAGGATATGTTGGAGAAAATTAGATATTTTTATGGTTTAATAAAGAATTATCAATGGTGTATAATAAAAACGTGTTTTCAACCCCTATAGATCATTTCCTATGGTTTTAGGTCCAGATTATGATTATAAGTTGTTTTAGATTTATGTGATTTTTCTGCCTAGTTAAGATCGATTTATTCTCAACGATGTTGGAATTAATATATTTGGCTAATGGTAAGAGATCTTTACCCCATGTGCATACTATAGAGCCACATTAACATGTTTTGACATCGTATAAATGCATGTCTAGAATTGGTATTTATTATCTATGAATTTTGGATGACTTTTGTACTAAATGCATGAAATAATTGTTTATGAATGTTTTCTAAAATTTTTATATTTGTTATTTGTAAGGACCTGACCCAAATCAGAGCATAAACCTAAACCTTTAGCTCTTTATGCATGAAATTATAACTAGCAGGGCATGAAAATAAAATCTCAGTGAAATTCATAAGGTCTCAAAGTGTAAGAACCATAGTTTGAAAGCACAAAACAAAAGCAAATGGTAAAATAGTAATGGGTACCCAAAAAACGTGATCTTAAAGAAATAAGAAATTCATCAAGTCTAATCATGCCCCCCTAAATACATCATGTTGAAAAAGACTGAACAAAACGTAAAAGTAAATGTAGCGGGTCTCATGGTCGTATCTAGCTTCGTCGATCACCCATCTAGGTACAGTCCAGTAATACCTATGGGAATTCCATAGTGGAAAGAGTGAATTTTTGCAAATTCTGCAAAGCTTCCCCAGCTTGTGACAAACATGCACAAGAATACCAACATTAACAAACAAGTATAATCAACAACATAACTAAAGAGTATACAAAACCCAAATTCGTAGGTGCTAGGTCAGGAAACCTCGTCCTTGACAACACCTCTCATAGTAGTCTAAAGGTCATAAACCCAAGACCAAAAGCCCACAAGAGTCCTCCAACTCGAGAGAAATCTGGGTAACCAACTCTAAGCCGAGGGATCCAGCGAGTAAAGCAGCTTATCGACCAACAAGTTTCGTACTCATGGTGAGAGGCGAGTCCACACCAAGCACCAAAGAACCAATATATCAGACGCATACCACATACTTGAGAGTGCCATAGGCTACTAGCAGAAACCATCTAGGGTCGTGAGCCTGTACAGCCGACCATCCACAGAAGTCTTGCGGAGTGAGGATATCACCTCAAGCTAAGGTATGAGCCTGAATATCATTGACTGCACCTAACTACTAATCTTTTATATTCGCGTGACTCTTTTAGGTCCAAATGAGGCATCGAGTCATGCATCAAGCATCATGCAAGTTCACCTTGGGACATACGAACCACATGCAACACGACTAAATCAGGCAAGCATTCAAGGCTCGTGCATTACTAGTCATCATACAACAGACAAGATACTTGCTCTTAATGCAATCAATGAAACATACGACATGCATGGGTCATACTACAAACAGACAAGTCAATCAATTCAAGTAAACATTCACATGTATTAACTACAAACCCTTGAGAAAAGGGGGAGGGGGGTAAGAGTCTTTTACCTTGGTTTAATCCCCGAACTGTGCCCCCGTAAACCACAGAAAACTTCTGAAACCCAACCACAACTTCAAGCCCTCGACAAATAAACCAGTCAAAACTAGCACCTTAGAGTATAAAAAATGTATCCAGATCATTGAAATCACCTTACACTAAGGAACCTCAAAATGTGTGCTTTAGTGAAGCCTATCGCCTATGCGCACCTTTCAAACTTGGCTCGATAAATGGAGAATGGCTCGGGTCAAAATTGGTCAACAAAAAAGTCAAATGAGCCAACAACTGCCATTTCAACAATCAATATACCCCAAAACAATAGCCTTAAAACCAAACACCTCTTAAACCCATAGCCAAACATTGCCTATTCATATTCCAAATGGGACTAACTTCATTCCCAAACACTAGCTAATCTTATTCCATATGGCACTAAACCTAGATCCAAACTGCATTAATCCACATCTTAAATAGATTAGAACTCTTAACCAAACAGCCTTTAAACCTAATTCCAAACGCCACCCTTCTTTTTCAATGAGAAGTCATTTAACCTAAAATCCTAAGAGAGATATCCCTTACCTTAACACCAAAGACAAATGACGACAACTCCAAGAACGGTAGCGAAAAGCTTGGCTAAAACCTCCCTATAGTGACACAACTCACAACCATAACCCAAGCTCACAACGGCGGCAGCACAAACAAACCCACACTCACTCGAACCCAACTTCAACACCCTCAAATGGAAGCGATCAGCTCTACTTCGACCCATGCTACACGAACCTCACCGGAGACACAAGCAAACCCACGATGATGGAGAACTACGAAACCTACCACCCCTGCCTCACACAAACGGCTAACCCACTGAACCAGCACTGACCTTGCATGCTTTCCTCGACGTAGAACTAGGCGGCGACAACTCCAGCCAATCGAACGGAAAAATGGGAAAGACAGGCGTAGAAACCAAGCAACGTGAATAGCGGTGATGGGGCAACCTAGGGTTTTAAAACTAGCTTTAAATGCTAAGACCCTAAAGATTAGAATGCCTCCAAAAACCTCTAATTTTCAAAATTTTCGCAAATCTTTATTTAACTTCTTTAGAAAAATAATGAATTATTACAGTTCAGGATAAGCTTGTATATATCTATTTGACAGTTTAGTTAGGCTCATATATATGTATAATTATGATGAGTTGCTAGATTATGTTAGCATGTAGACTAGATCTATATTATTTAAATATTGTCAAACTAACTTTATGACAACTTATATAAGTTCGTAAGGTACTGCTCTATGATCGATAGACTTATGTGATATGTAGTCTAGGCTTTATTAACCTTTTGTGGTCTTGTATATATATGGTTCAAAATGTCCTTTAGTTTTGATTAGATGTAACTCGGTCCCAAAGATAGATAGAGGGTACCTATATGTGTTAAAAGGTTGCGACTTATGGTTAGGCTACCCACTCCCACAGTTGACGATCTTTCATCATTTCAAGATTTGAGAATGATTGGCCGACTAGGTGCTCTGCCTCTCAAGTTATCTACCAGTTACCCTAGGGAACATGTCTCAAATAAGGGAAAAAGAGAGTCCATTTTTAGCAGAGGTGTTGGATCTACCACTTATTGTGAACTTTAGGTTGTATCGGACTATAAGCTACTCAATTCACAAGGGCACCACTATAGATAAAGTAGTCTAGGTTGCCCTTTTGGTTAGAGAACCTCAAAATAGTATTTTCGGTTTTCTAAAAGAGGTCTTTAAACTTCACTACGAGATTCAATTAGGGGTTGTGGTCTTCTAACTCATGCATTTAGGAGACTAAGTAAAGATATCCTTACTTGTGTTTGTACTATTTTTCTTACTAGTCGGTACCTTTGATGTTCTATATTGTATACATTTGGTACTCTAAGAAGAGGATCTTTATTGAGTTTCATGACTCACTCACCATTTATTTGTGGTTTCCCTTAGTATTGTTTGTCTATACCACGATGGCTGACCGAACTGAAGTGACAATGGGAAATGTCTGTTGCATTTACTTCATTTACACAAGAGGTTAGGTTCAATCTCGAGTTTAGTTCAAACATGTATACCTATCTCCAACACTAGGTTAGGGGCCAGCCTCCCTATTTCCAATACTAGGATCAACACCCTAGTACTCAGGCCTAATGAACGATATATTATGATGCAACACTAGTCTCCCATTTTCTAGAATCTTCATTTCCCTACTCTACAACTTATTGATTCATTTACTCCTTAGTCCAAACCACAATGTCACACAAGTGTTTTAGTGATCCATATAGAGGAGTTAGCTTCACAACTTGTCCCTACTACAAACACACACCATATGCATGGTTACTCACTCGAAAAATGAAATCTTCAAAGTCAAGGCATGGATATCCTCTATTGATCCTAATATGTCAGATTGGCTGGACAAATTAAATAACCTAGTCGGGTTGTTGATGCTCTAAAAAATCTTGTATGGAAAAATGCAATGGATCAAGAATTTCAAACGTTGATCCATAATGACACGGATGTCTCATCCCACCTTTATCAGCTCAAAATATCATTGAATGCAAATGGGTGTTCAAAGTCATGCAAAACCCGAATGGCTCAGTTTAGCGATTTAAAACTCGTCTGGTTGCGAAAGACTTTCATTAGAATCCTAAAATGGACTATTTAGATACCTTTCGTCCATTGTTTAAAGTCTCAACCATTCGTGTTGTGCTCACACTAGCATTGTCTCGTAACTGGTCTATCATATAGTTGGATTACAACAATAATTTTCTAAATGGGACACTTGAGGAAGATGTGTATATGGCTCAACCTCCTTGATATGCTGACTCTTCATTCACTAACTAATCTTTAAACTTCGTGTGTAAACTCAAAAAAGCAATTTATGGCCTCAAACAAACGCCACAGGCATGGAATAATGCATTGAAAACAGTCATTCTCTCTTTGGGCTTTGTCAATAGTCGCATTGACTCATCACTGTTCTTCTACAATCAAGGCTCCACTCTCACTGTCACTTTCTTTGGTCCAATCTTGGGGTCATTGAACTCCCCACTCGTTTGTAATATTTATATTTAGATAGTGCTCGTGTATTTTTCCAATATAAGAATGCACTCATGTATGTTGAAATACACGTATAGAAATATATAAACCCTATTTTTTTTTTATTCCTCGACCCTTTTCTATAAGCACATGTTATATATTTACTTTAGATTATGAAGGTGCAAGGAATATCTTGTACAACTCAATCGTTGCATGATTGTAAAATTATAAACCATGTTGTCTTGAATTGTGTGCCTTTTAAGTATATTTGGATTATCTTGCACATAGTTCGTTGTCTTTCTAAAAGGGTCTACGTGCAAAATTGACTGCATCTAAGTTTGATAGATACATTACCTCGAGAATTTTTTAGAGAGATAAAAGAGAAAAAGAAAAACTTTATAAAAAGGGAAAAAAAATATGTGGTTTGAAGAAAAATTCTTGAAATGTCAAGAAATAACTTGGAAGAAAAAAAAATTTGAGAGCTTGCTAAAGTAGTGTAGAAAATGTATTGAGGTCTCTATAATCCAAAAACATGGGTAGTTAGGGACTTACATTAGGAAAGCTGGTTACACAAACATGGAAGATTTGATGTCAAAGCTTAAATTTTGTTCTTAAATAGATTGTATATATTTTTTACTTTTTTTAACTTATGATTGGTTGTATCAAGCATTGAAGCTAGAGTTGTGAGCTTGTATATATAGAAAATGGAAGAGTAGAGAATATTTTAGCTAATACACACAGCAGCTTGGAGAACAAAGAAAAAACTGAAAAGACTATTTCTTTATTTTTGAAAAGTATGTCAAAATGTTCTTCCATCTTCCGTTTAAATAAATTTGTACAAATAAATGGAAAGAATTATGAGACAAATACCAAAGATAATGGCTTGAAATGTGGATCTTCAATGGTTCTGCAATTTTTCTTTTTTTGTAAAAGAATCTCCTGAATATATATTTGATCTCCAACAAAAAGAATGAAATATAGCACCGGAAATCTTCTTGCTCCATAATTGCTCCATTGATTTATCAATACACCAAATTAGGGCATGAGCTGCTAGATTTGAT
Organism: Sicyos edulis; assembly: GCA_036507275.1. Classification (NCBI taxonomy): domain Eukaryota; kingdom Viridiplantae; phylum Streptophyta; class Magnoliopsida; order Cucurbitales; family Cucurbitaceae; genus Sicyos; species Sicyos edulis. Next base: position 4,760,274 of record CM071856.1, on the reverse strand, counting down.
GTCCCAATAATGACTCATGGGCTTGGGTGTATGTGGTTTAGTTGGGCTGCAATGGAGTGATAAAATAATTTTATTTTACAATATATGCCACTGATTCTTATCTTTCTGTGCATGCCTTTGTTGTTTTGGTGCTTTGCTCAAGGATGAGCAAGATCTAGGCAGGGGGATATTTGATCGAGTTCATTTTGATTAAATAACCGTGCCTAAATTGTACGTTTTCTTGCCCCTTTTATAATATATATATATATATATTGTCTATTTTTTAAGGAAGACTGTTATCTCCTCAGACTCTTTGGGAAGATATAGCTTTCACTGCGGCTCAATGAAGTATAAAATCTGCTTTATTTAAAAATTATTATGTTGCTATGATAGCTCTTAATTGGCTCACATTCTTGTAGTTCTTGACTTGTAATCTATTCTCTCTTCTCCCTTTCAATGAAGTATCTTTTTTCAAAAAAACCATTTTGAAGAGTGCATCATCAAACGCAACGAAAATGGTCCAATTTCGAGTCATTCTGGAGCAAGTTCGTGCCCAAGAACAAAAGGGACAAACTTGCTCCTAGACGATGATCTTAAATCGAAGCTAAGGTTCTATCTTTATTCTTCGTTTATTTAATCTCTATGTCTCTACTCTTCAAATCGTTTTACCTCTTAATTCACATCACGAATAAAAAACCGAATATGATATAAAAGCTGAGTAAAATAGGATTTCCCTGAGTTCGATCCAATCACTCATACCGAAAAATCTAATAATTAATGTACTATAAGGTCGAGCTCATAGAAAAGAAACACATATGAGTTTTCAACAAGGTCAAGCTCATAGAAAAGAAAATGAAGAAATCAATATATAGGTTTAAGCGCATAGAGTTATTGTGTTTTATAAAACAAAAATATATACCACTGGAAATATCTTGAGCTTAATTAAAATGTGAAAATAATTTTACATTGGTTATTATTAGAATGTACCGTCATTTTTCCCTTTTACTTTTATAAAATTTTAAAGTAATCTAAAAACATAAACCCAAATATTATATAAATTGTTGGATCTTGGGTCTATCATTTTACAAATTTTTGACAAATGTATGTCTCAAACAATTGAGTTTGATCCAAAAAAAAAATATATTTTTCATTTAATCACTTACTCACTTCCACTTCTAATTTTAAATGTAGAAAACGCTACAACACTTGAAAATTATAACATAATTCATGACTAATACTTATTTAGTGCAATAAGAGTGGAATGAATTTCACACACTTTTGTGGATTAAGCTATTGTTCTTGTTAACTATCCATAAATTATTGTTGATTATCAATATTACATACATCAAACTTCTTTAAGAGTACAACAATAATGGTATCCAAACCAACTCAAGATAAGATAGCTACTTGAATTCTCATTTGAAAATTTCTTTCAACATTGGTTAAATAATAATACAAAAAGTGTGACCTGGACTTACTTAATGCTCCTCAATTATCTTGCACAATCCTTCCTTTTCACATACAATTATGTGTGGTTGAGAAAATCACTTAAAACTTTTCCAATGAATAATTTTTTTTCTTCATCCTTCTTTTCATTTCAAAGAATTTTAAATAAAAAAATAATAATAAGGGAGATGGATTTGATTTGTATGTGCATCTAAGTCAAGGGCACTTATTCCAAAGTTCCATATCTGTTCCACCCTACTTAAATAATTCATTTGAAACTTGAAAAGATGAAGAAAAAGGCAAGCATTGGAATGAATGATTTGCATGTATTTGTGTTTGAAACTAATTTTTAACAATGCTATCTTCTCTCTTTCTTTCTCTTTCTTTTCATGCCAACCATAGCACCCCATGGGCCACAACATGCAAATATTGATTGTGTTAAAATTAGGTGATCTAAATTCCTCAACATCTAACCTAAAAATGTCAATGTAATTTTTAAAGCATAGTTTTATAGTTTTATAGGTGTTGATAGTGGTTGTAGCTAGTGAATGATTAATTTAAAATACATAAATTCATATGCTAATTTCAAACCAAGATCTATATTTTTTCTTCTGTCGTTCTTTCTTTCTTTTTCGTTGTCTTCGCATCTTATTTTTCGCAATAGATCATCGAATGCCCTCGCCTTTGTAGACTTCGTTTGCATTCGTAAATTTAGGTTTTCTTTGCATTATAAAGATGCAATGTCATTTATTTTTATATTATTTGCTATAAATTTAGAGGTAAATTATAAATTTAGTCCATATGATTTGAAAAAAAATTAGTGTTTAGCTCTTATTACCTTGGAAATTAAATTTTAGTCTCTAAGATTTGATAATACATAAAATATTACATTTCGTGATTGCTGACCAATTGATATGAATCTAACCATCAAGTTATTTTGTATTCTCATGAAAGGGCAGCTACAAGAAGAAGAAGATTCCTAAAGGCTTAGAAATTACAATGCAAAATTTATCTAATAATGAAATCTTCATATTTCATATTTTGGGACTTTTTATTTCAAAACTTGTCAAGCATGTTCATAATTGTCAGAGACCTTCTAGGAGAGTTAGTTGGGTCTATTTAAAGTTTATCTACCTTTTGTTTTTTAAGCCCCTCAATTAATGTGCAATTGAGTTTTGGTTTCTTAGCTCTTATTTTCTACAAAATGCATCTAATAGCTTTTTTAGTCCTTTTTTATTCCAAGGCATGCACGAATTTTTTGTCTTTAAAATTGCTCAATACATCATTTTTTATAGATTTTATGATTGAAAAAATTGTGTTTTCTTGAACCCCATTTGGTGTTTCATTTCTTCCAAATCTTGTTTTAGGTTTGAAGTTAAATCAATTCATTGCATTAATCTTTATCAAACTAATTTTGGAGTGAGTTGTCTTAAGATCTAAGAGTGACCATTTTAGATTTCGAGTGTAATCTAAGTTAGCCTTCGTAATGAGTTATTGCAAAGATCCTAGAAAGGCCTCTAACTTTATATAAATCAAGCAACGTTTTGGCACTTATCATCAATTAAATATGTAGAAGTTAATTAATTATTCACATGTCACCGTGTAAGTTAAGTAATTAATTGGACAATAAAATTCATTAACACAAAACAATAACTTAACTATTTTGTGATTTAAAAAAAATTTACTATCTGATTGGCCAAGGTTAGGACAAATACTTATTTAAGTTTGATAAAATCATATAGACTTAATTTTAATTTTAAAAATCATAATAACTAAATTTTAATTTCTTTTGTAGAAATTGAATTATACTTTTTAAAATTATACGAACTAAACTCTTATATAATTTATCCTAAATTTAATCAGTCCTATCCTCATTTTTTTCCAATGGTTTCTAGGGTTTATTTTTGTGTGGTGGGCCTTGTTCCCCATGTGCATCCATGTGCTGTGTCTTTCTCTCATAGCCCCACCATTCTTTCTTCTCCAACACAAATAAAATCCCCTTTCTGCTCATCCCTTTAATCTCTCATTCCTTCCCTTTTTTCTTTATATTCCTCTCTCTAATATTCAACTCTAGCTCTTTCTTAAAACCCTAAATTCTTCTTAAAAATCCAATCTTTCCTCAACTATCTTTTATTCTTCAACAAAATGCCAAACCCCAACAATCTCAAACAAATATTTCTCAAGAAATGGCAATTGGGTCTAGAGTCCATCACCTCCTCAAACAAAAACATGAACTTCTTAGATAGAAAAGAAGCCATTAAAATGTCTTCCGAATTGGCGATCGCTTCGACGAGAAACGGTGCGACTCTTTGGAGTCGAGCCATAATTGCCAAATCGGTAGCCGGCTACGCAGGTCAAGCTCCACGGGAGGTCATGTCGAGTCGTCGGTCGATTCAAAGGAAGGCAAGTATGAGGATACGAAAGATGGGTCGAAATGTTGAGCGGAAGCATTCGTGTAGGTCGAGGTCCTTGGCGAGATCAGTTGCCAAGAGATTGATTCAGAAAAGGACCAAAATTCTGAGGAGTTTGGTTCCTGGAGGAGAGTTTATGAAGGATGAAGTTTTGTTGATTGAAGAAGCCCTAGATTACATATCCTTTCTTCGAGTTCAAGTTGATGGAATGCGATTTCTTGCTAATTGCAAATGAGAATTCAAAGTTCATAATTACTTAATTAATTACTTTGTAATATCTTCTTTTTTTTTCCTTTTTAAAGGCTTGTTAGGGAGAAATATGTATTCACTCTGATGCAATATTGTACAGCTGAAAAAGAATATACAATTATGTAAATTTGAATATTTTGTTCTCTCTTTTATTAATGTTGTTTCAATTTAATGTTGATTATTTTAAACTAGGTGGTCTTTGAAATTAATTAGTTTAGCCATGTTTATCATATATAATACTTTTTTCTTTAATAGGTAGATTTTTAAATACTTGTGTTAGATATTTCAGAACACATCAACCTTGTTTCAAATTCAAGGGGTCTTAAAACCATTTCGTTTTTAGGCAACAATTTCTCTATTTATTTTCTAATTTATATACCTATTTTTAAAAATGTTAACCTAACATCTAAATATTCGATGAAAATTTTACTTGAATCTTAGTATTTTGATTGAGAGTATGTCTTAATTAGTTTTTTTTTTTTTTTTTTTTTTTTTTTGTTTTTGAAAACGAGTATGTCTTAATTAATTGGATTGTACTTACGCCAACAAAAAATAAATAAATATTATTATAAACTTAATTAAATATAACATAACATTTTTATTAAAATGAAAATTTACCAATACTAAACTACCTCTCCAACATTCGTAAACCCTAAACCTAAAGCATGGAGTCGTTCCTCAGGAACAACTCTGATCATCCTACCCTATCTCTTAGTTTAGGACGTATTCTCTTTAAACATTTCTTTCTCTAATATTTCATACAAACTAAAGATAAAAATGCATAAAAACTATCCAACTAACAAAAATTAAGGATGATTAAATAGATGTTTATAGATCATGTGTCAATAATACCGAACAAATACATGGATGACCCGTGACATTAGTCGAGGTGCGCGAAAGCTGGCTCAGACAGTCAAGGATATCAAAAAAAATATCGAACAAATAGATCATACAAAGCGAACGAATGTGCGAACAACTTTAGAGGAAAAAAAAGTAAAAGGATGGACTTTTGGGGAAACCAATGGACAATTCAATTTCCAAGAATTGTAAGATATGGCTGGCTAAAGATGAATTGCACATGGGTTGGTTTTTCTTTATATGTGTACATATTGTAATTGAAGCTAAGGCATGCAATATTTTTTGTGTAATGAGAAAAGTTGGTGAAAACGATGATAGGGCCAAGCCAAGCAGCTGCACACTCGTGTGCATGTTTTAATGAAGACAACAACAAGGCTCTAATGTGCCTAAATTTAATGCTACCAATGGCCACTAGTGAAATTGAATTGACTCAAGAACAATACCTCATTAATATTACTTCTTCTTTTTTTCTTTTTTTCTTTTTTGAAATCACTCATTAATATTACTTCAAATCATATATACATAGCCACATGCCTACACTTTTTCCCCCTTTTTTTTCCCTTCTTGCAATGAACCTAGCTCAAAAGAGACTTCATCAACACAAATATAGCATTTTGAAGAAAACGAATGAGAGTTGTTGAATTTCATTTTTATATAAATATATTGATGAAATTTTGATGTTGATGAATATTCATAGAAAAATTATTTTTTTAAAATCAAAAAATATATTTAAAGTAATAAACAAAGGGGTTTTTTCGTGTATAACAGAAAAATATTTTATGAATAACCTTTTGGAAGAAAATCGTACTAAGCAAAAAATTGAAGCAAGCCTAGTAAAAAGAAAAAAAGTTCATGTGTTTGATAACTTCAATCCATGCAACAAATTTTTAATTGATGTCATAAATAATTTTCAACTAGTGTAGTAGATAGTCTTCAATCAAAAGATGACTAGAAGGGTAGAATGAGAATAAAAAAAAAAAAAAAAAAAAAAAAAAAAAGCTCAAAATTCTACATAGACGAAATATTTCTAAAAAAAGTGTTATAATTAAAATAGACCACCAAAATTTGTCATCTAGAGTAAATTATCATAAACAAACATTTTACATTTTTTAGAAATAAGTTAAAATAATTTTATTTATATTATATTCATATCAATGACATTATATGTTGCTGTTTTTTAAGTTTCATTGATTTTTTGAGACACAAGGAAAATGTATCGACTCGACTCCTATATTGATGTTGAATTTATAGACATGTGGAAATGTCGATCGGAAATTTAATATCATGTCTCAAACTATTTTTTTTTTTTTGTAAAACCTCTCCATGTGAGAATGAATATGTCAATTATAGTCTAAGTTAAGTTCACTTATTTGTTATAAAGTTAAAGCACTAACAAGATTTTGTCATGGTTAAAATATCATTATTATTCAGTCGATTAAGACATTATTATTTTCAACCAAATCAGTTTACATATTAAATATATGGATGTTGATGAATATTCATAGTGAAATACTTTTATAAAAATAAAAAAAAACAAACATATACTAAAGTAATAAACAAACATTTTACATTTTCTAAATAAGTTAAAATAATTTTATTTATATTATATACATATCAGTGACATTACGTTTATTTTTCCTCTTATATCGACATGAAATATAATTTCATATCTATAACTACACTCTTCTTTTTAGTCTCCAAGGGACAGTCAAGTAATTGAGTCTAAGAACTTCAAGACATGCTTGCTTGAGAGATCATTGATTCGAGAATGTTGGAAAGCGCTTAAACTAAAATACCTTTCGAAATATCCCAGTACTACAGTTTAGAGAGAGGCCAGTGGTATCCCAAGTATAGGGGAGTAAAGCTCCGATTTTGCAAATTTCAAACAAAAAAAACTACAATTTTTTTTATAAAACCTCTAAATGTTAGATTTGAAAATTTGAACCTTCAATCTCATGAAAATGAGATCGAATACGTCATAGATTGAGTCACAACATGTGAAACCGAATTCAATAATTTTGGAACTAATTTTTAAATAAGTGGTTGAGAGGTCTCATTTGGAGATAATATTAATCGATTGATTTTTGGAATGGGGTGAACATTTGAGTACATATAAATTTGTTTAGTCTATTTTCTATGTTATCACTATCAACCAAAGTAAGTCGGCACGGCGCGATCCCATTCAAAAGCCTTTTCATTTGGTTGTCCTTTTATAATCTTAAACTCTTAATCTCCTAACCAATTTCTTTTTTCTCTTTCTTTCCTTTCTTTTTCCTTTCTAGCTTAGGGTATTGTTGTACTCCATATTATTGACCCTACCCAACTTCAATGTAGGGCCAAATAAATATTCTCCACCATTAGATTCATCATTAGGTTTTCTATACTATATATAGAGCCTAGTAAATTAGTAAAGAATTTGGGTGCAGCCCCACCATAACGTTATTCATGTGGTCTTTTTAGTGTTACACATCTCTTCTTTTTTTTTACTTTATATTTATTATAAAAAAAATTAAATGTGTGACTCCACATATGTGACATCATGGTGGGACTGCAGTTGAGGATGCACCCAAATTCTTCTTAGTAAATAATTATCAAAACCATTTGTTTGATTGGAAGCTATTACTCAACATTTCATTTGTTTGTGTCTAATTTTTGTAGGGAAATACTGTAAGGGACCGACCCGAATGGGGCACTAAATGGGCCCTTACCCCAATGCATGCATTCAAAGTAAAGGATATTTAAAACAGACATGATTTCGGATTCCAATTAAAACAAAACATTCAAAATAATCCCTTTAAAAACTAGACATTTTCCCTGAAACCTGTCCCTGTTTCCAAGCACCTGTTCCAAGATAAATACATTTCCAAAGTTTACTCTGATCAGAGATTTACTAAAAGCCATTCAAAACCTGTTCAGATACAACATGCTGGAATCCACAAATATTTACAAACATCCTAGGGCTCCGTGCCCGGCTACATGCATTCAGGGGAAAACAAAAACACACGAGAGTCATAATACAAAAATCAGAGTTGGAAGACTGGGCCCCATGATCACAGCTCCTCCTTCAGCCATCCTGTCTCGCAACTCGGTTACCTGTGGAAAAACCACAATAATAAGGGTGAGCAACGAATCGCTCAGTAAGAATCCCCAACCGGGGTACAATACGATATACATGGTCATCTCGATGAGCGTATGCAAGCTATGAATATAACACAGAATAGAGCACATAGCTTAGCCCACACTTGGGCCTCGGATGCCATCTCGGTGGCTTAGTCCGGAATAATATCATCATACAGTCCAATACATGAGTCGCCCTATACGACGACAAGTCCGGCCTCGGCACCTGTCTCATCTGTCGACGAAAGGTACATGGCTCACAATCCCGAGGAGCTCTCGATCGTCGGCGCTGTAATGAGCGTAAGCATGCACCGCGTGCTCTGCGCAGACTATGGGGTTGCGAGTGGTCCAAGGCAAGCTGCCCATATCCAGTCCACCACGCCTAACTAAATCTTTGGATCGGTGTCACCGACATAGGGTGTGAGACACGGACACGTAAACTATGTCGGCTGAACCACCGCACTTTGGGGCCAAGGAACGGTCGTGGTAGGCTTACACCAGAAGCCGCCCTTGCCTTAACAGTGGCAATCGGGGCTCTTGCGCCAAACATGCCGAGGACATGCCGCCGTTGCGCCGGACGAGGCAATGCCAAGTCATCATCCCGACCGTTGGGGCATTTAACGATCGCCACCCTCACCCAAGATTGCGGGGCCTACGCTCCGGGTTAGCTAATCCTCACGGGGTCGTGGACGGAATGACTTGCTCGACGTCCCCGCCATGGATGCAAGGTTCTTTATGCATCGGCCCGGATGATGCTATCTACCGCAATTCTAACCCGCCTAGCAAGCAAGCAAACAATTCCATAAAATCCAATACGTGCTCAATAAGAATACAATGAGCCTAGCATGATACTATGAAGCAAGGAACAGATACGAGCATGCCAGAAAGGAACAACCTAGCATGGATTAACATGAGAATTAACCAAGAAATCATGCTAACCGGGAATTCAGATTGAAGCACCTAGCTACACATGTCAATAATCACAAACAAGCAATCAATCAACAATCACATATAATATCGCAGGTCCACACAACCCCGTAAGAAATCCTTACCTTGGTCGGGGACGGTTTGGCACGAAATCCTAAGTCGCGAACAATCTCGATCTAGCTACCGGGAACCTATCAATCATAACAAAAATCACACAATAGGCCTAAATATAATAAAATAAACGAGGCTCAGCTCGGGAGAAACTCACGAGGCTCGACGAACGCACGAACGGGCCGATTGCACGAACGGGGCAGCAACGGGGCTTGATGGGCGCGCTGGGGCGCAGAAATGGGCGAGCTGGGCGTGCTGGGCGCGCACGCTGGGGCGCGACGCGTGCGGATGGCGCTGCTGCTTGTGGCGATGCAGGGCGAACAGGCGCTGGCGAGACGGCGCGGCGGCGGCGTTGCGGAGCGGCGAGCTGGGCGAGGCGCGCGAGGCGAGGCGAGCGCGCTGGCGTGGTTTCGGCGTGCGCTCGCCGCTGGCGCGCGCTGCGGCGACGGACGACGTGGGGCGATCGAGAAGGGGAAAACGAGCTCGATTTCGGGCGATTCGGCAAGATTCGACGAGCGATTTTTGGTTGGAAGAACTCCTCTACTCTCGGTACGCAAAACCCACCCATCGATTTACTTTAACTGCAGTAAAAAAGGAAACACAAAGCAGAGGAAAATCTCGACGGAAAAGAGAAGGAGAAGAAGAAGAGAAGAAGAAGAACTCACCGGAGGGACGAACGGCGAGGGAGAGAACGTTGGTCGGCGAGGGAAGGAAATCGCGAGAAAAAAAACCGATCGGTCGATCGGTGAAGAATCGAGAGGAAGAAGAAGGAAAATGGGGAAGAAGGCTCCTACCGCCCCGCTTTAAACCAAAACTCCCTTCAAACAAGCATAACACCTAGATGGCGCGTTGATTATCAAACACGCCCGGTGGCTCTACTGGTTGAGCCCTTTGCCTAGCACATGACACGCCCCCTGGTTCGATTCTGCTCGATGCGCTATTTAATTCCCTATTTATTTTTGCTCCTTCCCAAGCCCAAACGTCTTCACCAAAAATCCCGATCCTATTCAAATTGACTCGTAATTATTCCGGCAATTTTAAATTTCAAAATCGGCCCGACCCAAAATTACCAAAATGCCCCTGGGCCTCCCGGGAAGGCCGGGATGAATTTTCCGGGTCGTTACAATACTCCCCCCTTACAAGACTTTCGTCCTCGAAAGTCACTTACGACTGGAGCGACTCGGGATACTCGCAATCTCATCTCATCCTCCCGCTCCCAAGTGGCTTCCTCGAACTCGACTCCTCCTCCACCGAACCTTTACGAGGCGGATTTCACGATTACGCGGTGTCTTTGTCTCAAAGGCAAGAATTCCCATGGCTTTTCCTCGAAGCTCAAATCCTCATTCACCGCAAAGGCTCAAAATCCACAATGTGCGACGGGTCCAGACGCATCTTTGCCTCAACATCGATACATGAAATACTGCGTGCATCGCGACAATGACGGAGGCAAGGCTAATCGATAAGCAACCTGACCGATCCTCTCCAGGATTTCAAACGGACCAACAAAACGGGGGCTCAGCTTCCCACGCTTGCCAAACCTCAAAACTCCTCGCATTGGTGCGACCTTCATGAATACATGCTGACCAACCTCAAACTCCAAATCCCGACGTCGAACATCGGCGATACTCTCTTCATGCGCTGCGCTCCGGGTGTCAACATACGGGCTCTAATCTTCTGCACAGCATCATTGGTCAATTGCAGTAACTCGGGACCCAAAACAAAACTGACGACCACCAACCTTTTCTCACAGCACTAGAGACCTGCAGCATTTACCTTACCATGCTTCAACAGAACTAAAAGAACTAGTAGGGAAGGCGCTATCCGAGGCGACCTCATAAAATCCAACACTGGTTTCCGCTGCCTAACCACGGAAACCCCAACTCACAACAAGCTCCAACGGATCTGGCTCAATCCTCCAAAATACCATCGGTCAGAGGGTGGAAGCACTACGTAACTCTCGCACTCGGCCATAAGTCCCTTAACCACGCCCGCCTAGAACAAACCTTTGTTGCCCCACCCCGGTGACAACAACTCCACTAAACCGACATGACTCTACTCCATAGAAATGGCAAGGCCCGAACACGAGACGAGTGCGAGCTCTCACTCATCGAAACCAATCCTCCAAGAATCTAATCTCACACAACAACCTCAACTAGCGGACGGCTCCCACCCGGAAAACTTACAATCCAACAACTTGAGTGCTACGGCCTCGGACGCTCAAACAACCACAAATCGCATAGCTATGCCAATCCACACAACTCTAGCTTGACTCAAATCACTTGGGTGGACAAGTCGACTGCCAACAACCGGCCCCAGAGGGCTCCTCCACCAAACTTACCTCCATGCAAGCAACGGAACGAAGCTTGCCTCAAATATGAAACACATCTCACAAGTCCAAATGATAGCACATACAGGCCTAACCTCTAGCTTAGGCTCAATGCACCTTCCCACCGAAACTTCGCATAACGAAACTCCACTACACCGGTTAATACCAACTACCAAGAACCAGAATACCAATAATGGCCGGCAGAGCACAAGCTACACTAACCAGCAAGGATCCCTCAAAATGCCAAGACCCTAGTCCAACCACAATGGTGCAACCTCATCCACAACTGATACAAGGGGTTCTTCAACTACAGAGGTGCAACAACTTCCATGCCAACACACAAAACCTTAACCAACTAGGCCAAACACTCATAGGAGGCAGAACAACTCTTATTGCAACTTCAGAACACCACTCAAGAGTCCGCTTAAGCTGGACAAACAAGCGCTTTGGTGGCCAATGGACTTTCCACCTACTAGCCTTTGCTACCGCCAAGTCGAAGACCAAGGGATAATCCGACAACTCCAAAAAAAGAAACAGATCCTTACAAGTAGACATCCGAAGAACAAAGAGCTCCACAAATGCTCGCTAACTTGCTCAGCTAAGCACCACATCCAATTCTCTCACTGAGGCAACAACAGGGGGTCCACCACAAACTGGACCGCCGACCACGAACAAGCAAAGACTCGCCCTCCAACACCAAATGAGGGCACTCTCAAACTCTGGGAACATGAGAGACATCCTACAGGGCAAACCACTTACCCACGAACAAGGCTAACTCCTTGGCAACTCGAAAACCACACCTTGGCCAACATCAAACACCAACTTGCCACCACACAGGAACCAAATCCGGACTTTACTCCAAACAAACTCTGGCTTGCTAGCCCACCAAAACTGCCAGCAACTCACCCGAGGCTACAAACTACTCGACTCTGGCTTGCTAACTAAACTTACTACCTGAGCTTGATTGAGCTCTAGAGAGGCTCTCCACAACCTAGGGTTCTCCAACAACCCTCGACATCCACTGCCAACTAACGGACTAACAGCCAACTGCCTGAACCAACAACAACTCCAATTTCCAGCAACACAACCATGCTGGCCAACTCCAACTCCTTAGGAACCAAGAGGACCCGAAACGCTACCGAATGCGTCATTCTCCTACTCAGACATCAATCACAACATAACTCCTATCCAAGGAAGGATCCGAACAACTCTCTCAGCCATGACGATCAACAAGAAGATCCGCCAACCAAGCTTAGGTCCAACTTAACAAATCTTACCTAAGCAACAACCTGATACCACGAGCATGGTATCCTTACCGCCTCACTAAAGCCTTACAACATCCACCCGGAGTCCAACTTCTCCAAGAACTGAGCACCAGATCCCCAAGCAAACCCTACATGGATCTGAAACTCTTGCCACAGAACGAACCACACCAAACACACTCGTGTGCACCACTCCCAACCTTCATTTAGAGGTCCAAGACTAACAAATGCTTTTTCCAAAAGCCACACTAGCTCTTGGCAGAGATACAACCAATCAACGGAACACCCAAGGTTCCATCTCCACACGATGCTCGAAGCTGTGGCAACCTTGCTCTACCAAAGCATAACCATGCCAGACCAAACTTACTTTATACCAAGCCTCTACCAAGGGTGCTTACCCATAAGGCATCCAACTCATGGTCCCTCAGCTGGACCCAACTTGCTTCTACGATGCTCAACTCTCCTGAGATTTAGGCACTCGAAGGTAGTTGACCGCACTACCAACCACAAAGATCTCTTGGCCTTAACACTAGCGTGAGATGCACGCGCATTAACACTTACCAACCGCCAACCTGCTTGACTTACTCAACCTCCAGTAACACTGGAAAAAGGCTCCGGCTCCTCTCGAACATCCTTTCGCTTGAAGTCTTTCGATTACCACTGAACTAGCCCTTTTTGCACGACCTACACAGGTGCAACTACCATAAATGGATCCAAGGCTAAAGGAGTACGCTAAACTCCGAACGGCATAGAACCATCTGCTAAGCCCATGCCAAACTCAGGCCTGAACCAGATTTAATGCCAAAGTGGCACACCAACCAATGCACCTCAAGTGCCACTACTACCAAATCCACATCTTACTACAACGGGGCCAACAAGGTCACAACCTCAAGTGACACGAACTCTGGCTCGGCATACAAGGGCTCAACTCCAACAACCATGCCTAAGGCATCTCATCAAGCTGAAGGCTCACAGCCTACTCTTGCATCTCCACATGATGCTCAACAAACTCTGGCCGGCTCTATCAACATGCAGCAACTAGCCCTACTCTAGGGCTTACCAAAAGAAGAGTGTTCAATTCTATCACACCACTGAGGGAACCACCAACGGATCCAGTCCGTAAGGAACACTACTTGCTGCACCCTTAACTACTGGGGTTCCGCCATCAGCTACAACAACCACACTTTGCAGAAACACAAAGATACCTCATCAACCTCCTCGAAGGCTACCAGCTTTGCAACCATTCTCTGGGCAACCAAAAACCTAACAAGGCTCAAGATCAGCACTTGAGCTACCCAGGCTAGTCCACACGGGGACCTGCTCCACCAACATCCACATCAGCACAACCACAGCTACCTTCTCTCTTGGAGTGGCATTCCAAGGCGAAGCACCTCCACCCTCTCACTAGGGGAAAACCATCAATTGGGCCACAGTTGGCCTATGGGAGTCCAATCTCTACCTCCCTCTGGAACGATGTCCCAGGGCATCCGAATCTACCTGGATACCACAACAAGCCACAACATACATCACACACTGCGGGAAGTTGGCATGATGGCGCTCTAAACCCAAACCAATAACGAGTCAGAACCTGCTCGTCTCCGCTCCACAACACTACACAAGGCATACACTAGACAGCTGTGTATTGTAAATTCTTAACCCTTTTTCAACAACAAATAGTAAACTTAGGCGCACTGATGACCTGCCAGTCTTTGGTGATCATGGGAAAATGACCTACAACAACAAAGGTCATACTACGGAATTTATGACTCTAAGCTCACGATACCAACCGTAAGGGACCGACCGAATGGGGCACTAAATGGGCCCTTACCCCAATGCATGCATTCAAAGTAAAGGATATTTAAAGCAGACATGATTTTGATTCCAATTAAAACAAAACATTCAAAATAATCCCTTTAAAAACTAGACATTTTCCCTGAAACCTGTCCCTGTTTCCAAGCACCTGTTCCAAGATAAATACATTTCCAAAGTTTACTCTGATCAGAGATTTACTAAAAGCCATTCAAAACCTGTTCAGATACAACATGCTGGAATCCACAAATATTTACAAACATCCTAGGGCTCCGTGCCCGGCTACATGCATTGGGAAAACAAAAACACACGAGAGTCATAATACAAAAATCGAGTTGGAAGACTGGGCCCCATGATCACGGCTCCTCCTTCACCATCTGTCTCGCAACTCGGTTACTGTGGAAAAACCACAATAATAAGGGTGAGCAACGAATCGCTCAAGAAGAATCCCCAACCGGGGGTACAATACGATATACATGGTCATCTCGATGAGCGTATGCAAGCTATGAATATAACACAGAATAGAGCACATAGCTTAGCCCACACTTGGGCCTCGGATGCCATCTCGGTGGCTTAGTCCGGAATAATATCATCATATAGTCCAATACATGAGTCGCCCTATACGAGAAACAAGTCCCGGCCTCGGCACTGCTCATCGTCGACGAAAGGTACAGCGGCTCACAATCCCGAGGAGCTCTCGATCGTATTTGTAATGAGCGTAAGCATGCATGCGCGTGTGCTACTGCAGACTATGGGGTTGCTGTGGTCGAAGGCAAAGCTGCCCATATCCGATCACCACGCCTAACTAAATCTTTGGATCGGTGTCACCGACATAGGGTGTGAGACACGGACACGTAAACTATGTCACCTGAACCACCGCACTTTGGGGCCAAGGAACGGTCGTGGTAGGCTTACACCAGAAGCCGCCCTTGCCTTAACAGTGGCAATCGGGGCTCCGCCAAACATGCCGAGGACATGCGGGCCGGGGACGAGGCAATGCCAAGTCATCATCCCGACCGTTGGGGCATTTAACGATCGCCACCCTCACCCAAGATTGCGGGGCCTACCGCCGCGGGTTAGCTAATCCTCACGGGGTCCAGGGACGGAATGACTTGCTCGACGTCCCCGCCATGGATGCAAGGTTCTTTATGCATCAGCCCGGATGATGCTATCTACCGCAATTCTAACCTGCCTAGCAAACAAACAAACAATTCCATAAAATCCAATACGTGCTCAATAAGAATACAATGAGCCTAGCATGATACTATGAAGCAAGGAACAGATACGAGCATGCCAGAAAGGAACAACCTAGCATGGATTAACATGAGAATTAACCAAGAAATCATGCTAACCGGGAATTCAGATTGAAGCACCTAGCTACACATGTCAATAATCACAAACAAGCAATCAATCAACAATCACATATAATATCGCAGGGTCCACACAACCCCGGTAAGAAATCCTTACCTTGGTCGGGGACGGTTTGGCACGAAATCCTAAGTCGCGAACAATCTCGATCTAGCTACCGGGAACCTATCAATCATAACAAAAATCACACAATAGGCCTAAATATAATAAAATAAACGAGGCTCAGCTCGGGAGAAACTCACGAGGCTCGACGAACGCACGAACGGGCCGATTGCACGAACGGGGCAGCAACGGGGCTTGATGGGCGCGCTGGGGCGCAGAAATGGGCGAGCTGGGCGTGCTGGGCGCGCACGCTGGGGCGCGGACGCGCGCGGATGGGCGCTGCTGCGCGCGGCGATGCAGGGGCGAACAGGGCGCTGGCGAGACGGCTCGGGCGACGCGTTGCGGAGCTGGGCGAGGCGCGCGCGCGAGGGCGAGGCGATGCGCGGCGTGGCTCGGCGGAGCGCTCTGCTTCTGCGCGCGGCGACGGACGAACAGGGGGCGATCGAGAAGGGGAAAACGAGCTCGATTTCGGGCGATTCGGCAAGATTCGACGAGCGATTTTTGGTTGGAAGAACTCCTCTACTCCAGCTGCGCAAAACCCACCCATCGATTTACTTTAACACGTAAAAAAAAGGAAACACAAAACAGAGGAAAATCTCGACGGAAAAGAGAAGGAGAAGAAGAAGAGAAGAAGAAGAACTCACCGGAGGGACGAACGGCGAGGGAGAGAACGTTGGTCGGCGAGGGAGGGAAATCGCGAGAAAAAAACCCAGTCGGTCGATCGGTGAAGAATCGAGAGGAAGAAGAAGGAAAATGGGGAAGAAGGCTCGGCTGCCCTGCTTTAAACCAAAACTCCCTTCAAACAAGCATAACACCTAGATGGCGCGCGTTGATTATCAAACACGCCCGGTGGCTCGGCTGGCTGAGCCCTCTGCCTAGCACATGACACGCCCCTGGTTCGATTCCTGCTCGACGCGCTATTTAATTCCCTATTTATTTTTGCTCCTTCCCAAGCCCAAACGTCTTCACCAAAAATCCCGATCCTATTCAAATTGACTCGTAATTATTCCGGCAATTTTAAATTTCAAAATCGGCCCGACCCAAAATTACCAAAATGCCCCTGGGCCTCCCGGGAAGGCCGGGATGAATTTTCCGGGTCGTTACAAATACATTAACCTATTTTGTAACATTCTTATTCCATTATTTTTTACAAACGTGTACAAATTTCATAAACCCTTTTTTTTTCTTGAAATATCAATTAGAGTATTTTTTTTGTTATTCTAATTTTACTTAGATGCATAATGTTAATTTTATGTAGTTCATTTCAATTTAAGGAAAATGTCATTTTTGTTGGCCATCTTTGAAACTCTCATAGTTACATGGGAAGCCTTGTGGTTCAGTTCGAGCGACTTGTTTCCATTGTAGGGGAGCCGCTTCGAAGTTTAAGGGGTGGTGTCTTTTTCGAGAGACGTGAAACTTACAAGGTTTGTGTAGTTTTTCTTTTTAGAAGGTTTTGTTGAGAAGTCTCTTGTTGAAGTGTCCGTAGACTTAGAAATTTCAGCCAATTACAAATTATCATGTCATTATCCACAAAATTAATGAAAAAAATAAATTGACTTTTGAACCAATTAAAAATACATATTGTCGCGAAATTAATTGGAATAAAAGTTAGTTTACATAAAATTTGAGTCAAATTTAACTAGAGTTAATTAGGGAAATAGCTAGTTTTTAGAAACTTAATAAACAAATGTCTACACTTTCAAGGAGTTTAAATAATTTTCTAAAACTTAAATTTAATTTTATACTGTATAAATTAAATTTTATACAATTGAGAGATTGGTCATCGAAAAATCAGAAAATCCAAAGGCTTATCAACCATCAAGAAACTAAACTTGGAGAACAAGCTGTGAAACCCTAAAGAGAAATTCAACCCAAGAGCAAGTTACAAATCTCTAAAGACGAGAGAATCCAAAGAAGCTGCGAATCTTAGAGACAAATTAAACGTGAAGAATAGGATGTGAACCCATCGAGACAAGTTAACTCAAGAACAAGTTATAAAAACATTTAAGACAAGTCAACTTTGAGAATAAGCTCTGAAGCCCGTGAGACATTTGTCTAAGATTTAGAGAATAAATATTAATTAAAGATTGTACCTTACTCTCACATATATTCAAATTAATACAAGGCAAACTAGGCAAATGTCTAATTTTGGCAAACAATTTAGGAAAATGTCTAAATGATTAATTATTAAAATTCATGTCTAATTTTCATTTTTTTAAAATACTAATTTAATTACTTTAATGTGAATTAGTCTAAAATACCCCTAAGTTATTTTTTTAAAATATTTAAATTAAGATTTTTTTTCTTAAATAACATGAAAGGGATTTTAGTCTTTTTAAAACTAAACAAAATAATCAAACTTAATAATGGTGGTGGTTTAAAAATTTGGAAATCAAATAGTAAATTACATTTTCTAAATTAAATCATATGTAATTCTCAAACTATTTTTTCTTAAAAATGGATTAAATATATTGTACCTTAGGCTTACATCCCTCATTAATGCTCGCAATCAAAAAGAGAAAAAGTATCTGCTTCCACCAATGCTACCATTAATGTTATCCCCCTAAAATTAATTTGGGCAGCTGAACGGTCAAGAGAACTTGCATTTTCATTTCCCTCATACGACCCCCATCTAAAATACATACGATGGGGTACATACAACCACCCACAGAAACATTATGCTCTGTGTGGTACATACACAATACATACGATGTTTAATGTAATACATAATATGTAAATATGATATTTAATTTCATGTGATTTTGAGTGTACTGCGTCTGATGTACCTGGATTCTTACCAATTAGATTGGTAGTGAATGTTGAAAGGCCTGTATATGACTCTTCTACCTTGTCCCTAATAAGTTCTAATGTCCTTTCTTTCCCCTTCATCGCTTAGTAATAAGTTATGTTAACACCACGATTCTCATTTGCATACTAAATCATATCTTCAGAGGTGCACGTAAACTTCTTAGTAGAGCAAATAGTGGACTCGGCGTATTCGGTCACTACTAATGGGGTGGCCTACATGTGGTCATTCCGTACAACGTCCACCGAGCAGGTGTGAGAGTCGAAAAACTTCCTAATCACCCATAGATTGGCATTCATATACACCAATGCGCGAATGTACCAATTACATGTCTCATGAATGCAACATGACATAAATTGTTTTGGACTAGACTTCACCATCTTATATTGGAAGCTCTATGCCACTGCTATGTTGCATGGGACCTTCTTCAATTCATCTTTGTTTGGTAACATTGCACATGCTCTTAGCACAACGGACCTCCATGCTAAGTCTGGGATGTACATCTCGGTACGTGTTTGGATGATGTCTGCTAGAATACAACAATCACTATACATACCACCAGTGAACTCGTTGTACATCCGTTGGACGTCTTTGTCGTCCTTCAGCGTCCTCAAATTTTCTTTGTGTGTCCCGTCTTTATACATTGATATGCTTATGACTTTTTCATTTTTGTCCAAACCAAGAATTTCCTCGATAGATGATATCAGTAGGGATAGGGGGGTCTTGTATGTGATATCAACCACGACGGTGTTGTAGTTTGAGTAGATATCTCTCTCAATCCCAATTGCCACTAAAAACGACCTTAATCAATGTAGCCTCCATTTTCAATTTAAACCATTTGCTTCCTAACTCTTTGAAACGTGACAGAGAAGACGATAAGACGAGAATAGGAAACACTGTGGTGATTCACGGATTCGTTGCAGACCTGATGATTGGGGATGAAACACATGAAATAATTGTGAAAAATGACACGCTGAGAATGAAAAAAAAGAAAAGAAATGGTGATGAAGGTTTCGAATTCGATAAAAATGAAAAATGGTGATTGAAAATGGCGAATTTATGTTGTGTTGTGGGAATCAGAACTTACTCCTAAAATGGTGCGGGTAAATCAATTTATTAAAATTAAAAGAGATTCCTAAAATGGTGGGGTGAATTTCCATACTCATTCCTTGGTGGAGTAAAGTAGTTTATTTTTTTTAATTTCTAAAATATAGATTAAATGTCAAGGGCATAAAAGGTATGAATGTTTTATTCTTTCTCCCTTAAAATCAAAGTAGACGCCCATTCTAATTCTTTCTCGTTTAGACATTTTCTCCAATATTTCGTGGAAACTAGACAATTACTATGATTTCCCTTAATACAAATACAAAGTTAATGTACGCATGTCTCATTTTCTACTTTTCTTTCGAAATCTTGTATGAACAGTGTGATTTTTTAGAGAGTTTTTTGTTGAAGAACCAGAGGAGATACATGACAAAAAATACAATTCTCCAATTGAAGGTTGAGATGGCAAGGAGGAGCAATTGCCTATTTTTCAAGGGGATGGGACGAACATGAAGCTTGTTTTAGTAAAGTTAGATAGGTTTCATGTGTGGGAAAAATGAAATGAAGATAAGAAGAGGAAGATACGAGAGGAATTAGGATGGATGAGATTCAGTCACGATGTGTAGAGAAGACCCTCGCTCAAAATGGCAAGGGGTCTTTGTGTAAGGGACCGACCCGAATGGGGCACTAAATGGGCCCTTACCCCAATGCATGCATTCAAAGTAAAGGACATTTAAACAGACATGATTTCGGATTCCAATTAAAACAAAACATTCAAAATAACCCCTTTAAGAACTAAACAATTTCCCTGGAACCTGTCCCTGTTTCCAAGCACCTGTTCCAAGATAAATACATTTCCAAAGTATACTCCGATCAGAGATTTCTTAAAATCATTCAAAACATGTCTAAATACAATAATGTTGGAATCCACAAAATATTCAGAAAACATCCTAGGGCTCCATGCCCGGCTACATGCATTCAGGGGAAAATAAAACATAAAGAGTCATAACATAAAATCAGAGTTTGATGATTGAGCCCCATGATCACAGCTCCTCCTTGACCATCTGTCTCGCATAACTTGGTTACCTCGTGGAAAAACCACAAGTAATAAGGGTGAGCAACGAATTGCTCGAGAAGAATCCCCAACCGGGTACAATACGATATACATGGTCATCTCGATGAATGTATGCAAGCTATGAGTATAAACACAGAATAGAGCACATAGCTTAGCCCACACTTGGGCCTCGGATGCCAATTTAAGGTCTTAGTCCGGAATAATATCACCACACAGTCCAATACATAAGTCGCCCTATACGAGAAACAAGTCCCGGCCTCGGCGCCTGTCATCGTCGACGAAAGGTACATCGCTCACAATCCCGAGGAGCTCTCCGGTCGGTATTTGTAATGAGCGTAAGCATGCACCGTGTGCTACTGCAGACTATGGGGGGTTGTCGGGTCTGAAGGCAAGCTGCCCATATCCAGTCACCACGCCTAACTAAATCTTTGGATCGGTGTCACTGACATAGGGGTGTGAGACCTAGACACGTAAACTATGTCAGCCTGAACCACCACACCTGGGGCCAAGGAACGGTCGTGGTAGGCTTACACCAGGAAGCCGTCCTTGCCTTAACAGGTGGCAATCAGGGGCTACTGCCAAACATGTTGAGGACATGCACCGTGCAGGGACGAGGCAATGCCAAGTCATCATCCCGACCGTTGGGGCATTAACAAGCGCCACCCTCACCCAAGATTGCGGGGCCTACCGCTTGGGTTAGCTAATCCTCACGGGGTCCAGGGGACGGAATGACTTGCTCGACGTCCCCCCGCCATGGATGCAAGGTACTTTATGCATCGGGCCGGATGATGCTATCTACCTGCAATTCTAACCTGCCCTAGCAAACAGCAAACAATTCCATAAAATCCAATACGTGCTCAATAAGAATACAACGAGCCTAGCATGATACTACGAAGCAAGGAACAGATACGAGCATGCTAGAAAGGAACAACCTAGCATGGATTAACATGAGAATTAAATCAGGAAAATCATGCTAATCGGGAATTCAGAATAGAATACCTAGCTACACATGTCAAGAAACACAAACAAGCAGTCAATCAGCAATCGCATAATATATCGCAGGGTCTACACAACTCCGGTAAGAAATCCTTACCTTGGTCGGGGACGATTTGACACGAAAACCTAAGCGGCGAACGAACCCGAACTAGCTATCGAGAACCTATCAATCACAACAAAAATCACACAATAGGCCTAAATATAATAAAATAAACAAGGCTCAGCTCGGGAGCAACTCACGAGGCGCGACGAACGCACGAACGAGCCGATTGCACGAACGGGCAAAGAATCTGGTTGGCTGGCGCGCTGGGCGCAGAATGGCGCTATTGGGCGCGGACGGGCGCTGAGGCGCGAGCTGCGGGCGGACGAAACAGGGCGTTGGGCGTGGACGCGGGCGCGCGAGCGATGCAGAGGCGCGAGGGCGATGCAGGGGCGACACGGAGAGGCTCGGCTGGGGCGCTCGCGCTGGCACGACTCGGCGAGCAGGGGCTCGAGCGAAGCGTTGCGAAGCTGGGCGAGGACGCGCGCACGAGCACGGGTCGATGTGCGGTGTGGCTCGGCGGGCTGGGCTGCTCTGCGCGCAAACAGGGGCGAACAGAGCGTTGGAGAAGACGAGCTCGATTCCGAGCGATCGGAGAGGATTCGACGCGCGATTTGTTGATGGCAAACTCCCCTACACTAGCTGCACAAAACCCATACCTCAAATCACCTCGACTCGGCCGGAAATGGCACAGCCCGAAATAGGGGAGAAGAATCAAACTTGAAGGAAAGGAAGAAGAAGAAGCTTACCGGGATGAAGAAGATCGGACCTCCGGCAGCTCGGGATGAGAACCGGCTTAGAATTGGGGTGGAAAACCTGGCGAATCGCTGGTCGGTCGAGGGAGAAGAAGAAGAAAAATCGCGAGGAAGAAGAAGCTTCGGGCGGAAAATTCTGCTTTTATAAAATCACCACTGCGCACGGCATATATACTAGATCGCGCACATAGAATAACAAACGCGCCCAGTGGTTCGGCTGGCAGCGCCCCCTGCCTAGCACGCAACACGTCCTTGGCTCGAATTTCACTCGACGCGCTATTTAATTCCCTATTTATTTTTACCTTTTCCCAAGCCCAAATGTCTTCACCAAAATTCCCGATCCTATTCAAATCGACTCATAATTTTTCCGGCAATTTACAATTTCATAACCGGCCCTGTCGGCCCGACCCAAAATTACCAAAATGCCCCTGTGCCTCCCGGGAAGACCGGGATGAAATTTTCGGGCCGTTACACTTTGTGATATGTCAAGTAGTCGACTGACAACTCTAAATTATAGAGTTATTTAGGCCTTATTTTTAGTGCATTCTAAACAATCTATACACCAATTAGAAGAGTTTTATAGATAGTTGCAATAGAAATGAAATATTTATATAAATTCATGTTTAAGGAATTTTGAAGAGCTTAGGAGGAAAAACTAAAAAAAAAAAACTTTTTTGGAATAAAATGTGAATGTCGGATACTTTAAGCATAAACATGTTAAGATCCCAAGTCTCGTTGAAACCTTGTCTTATGTGCAAGATTTTGAAATGCTATAAGTGTCGCATTCAAGGAAGAAGAAAAGACCAGAATGTGAATTCACATAAATAAAAAGCCATAGAATTGTTGGCTTTTTGGCCATCTCAAATTAATTAATTTTAACTAATTAATTGATTAATGTTTTGATGATAACAAACTTGAAATTTATTTACTAACAAATATAGTGTTTTGAAGTATACATTTTGTAGAGCTTGAAATAATAATTCAAACGCATTTTGAATTACTCAAATCAAAGTTAAAATGAAAAAGTTATGGCCTAAAAGATTTTGAATGGTAAATCCCGACGTGATGACATAGTAAAAATTGGCCAATCCAAGAGCGACATGTGGAGCCTTGAGTGTTTGACATTTGAGATTTCTTTTTGTGTTATAAAAAGTCAAGGTAAAAACAAAATAGAAAAGAAAAACAAAGGTATCAATTATTATATTATTATTTGAGGATGTGTCTAATGGCAACTTTCTTAAAACGGAAAGAAAGTTATATATTGTTATACTACTTTTATGTGTTTGTCCAAATGCAACTTTTTGAATATTATAATATTATTATGTCTTGTGTCTAACGGTAACTTTTTTAATATATTATATTATTATTATGTCTTGTGTCTAATGGTAACTTTTTGAATATTATAATATTATTATGTTTTGTGTCTAACGGTAACTTTTTTAATATTATAATATTATTGTGTTTTGTGTCTAACGGTAACTTTGTCTCTTCATGTTTATTTAAGCTTCATCTTCTCCACCAAATGTAGACACCAAGTTTCATATTTCTCAATCCTCCAAAATAAAGAAGTCTTCATTGTTGCTCTCTCCAAGCTTTCAATTTTCATCTTATTCTTGAGAGAGAAATTATTGTATTTTGAGGATTTGATTTGTGAGAGTTAAATTTGTAAATTCACTCTTGGAGAGAGTTTGTTCATCTTGATCTTACATTTCCAAATCATTGTACGGTTTTCTCTTGATCCATAAAAAGAGAGGTTGTAACGGTTTGATCTTGAGCCGTGGAAAAGATCGGGTTTGTTCTTGCTCCCGCAAAAGGAACGTTGTAACGGTTTGACTCTAAGTCGTGGAAAGAGTCTTCATTGTTTTAGTGAAATACCTAAGAGGAGCTGGGGAGTGGAGTAGGTGCGCCGAACTGCTATAAATTCACGGTGTCAATTTCTCTATCCTTAACTTCTTTTATTTTTGCAATTAATTTATTGTTATATTATATTAATGGGAAATTGTGATGGATAACCAATTTTAGAAAAATAATTACAAATATAGTCATATTGTAGAGTATTTGTAAATCTATTTTTTATTTTAAATTTAATTAATAATAAGTTTTCATAATACCTAAAATACCCTTCTTTACGTTTTTTTTCCTTTTATTCTTATCATGCGGCCACTTGCCTTATTTGTTTTTCTCCAAATCTCGGTCTGAAGATTTAGTTGTCTATGGTGGCATTGTTTTTATTATTTTTTCTAATATAAATATAAATAATATATTTATATTAAAAATGATAAATACTGTATTTATATTTTTCAAAAAAGATGATACAATATTTATGTTTAAAAAAGATAAATACTGTATTTATATTTTTTTTAAAAAGATAAATATTGTATTTATATTAAAAAAAAAGATAAATATTGTATTTATATTTAAAAAAAAACAAATACTGTATTTTTATTTTTAAAAAAAGATAAATATTATATTTATAATAAATAATACAACTATTAATACTATATTTATATATGAGATTTACACTGCCTTTTAATATCAAATCATGAATCTATATTTTGTCTAAAAAAATAATTAATCTATTAAATAATGGTTGAACATTTTCTTAATCCCATAATATTTCTACCTTGCTTTTTTCTTTTCAGGAGTTGCTCTTGGACTTATTTAGTGTATTTGCTATAAAATTAGATCTACTTGTATTTATAGTAAAATCATTGTCAAATAATCCATAAACAATACAAATGAATATAAAGTATTATGAGTGTGAGATAAATACACATAAATATATCAGACATCTTAATCATAAAATACGGTATTAATAAAATATGTTTACGCATCAATGTAAAAAAATACAGTATTAATATATTTTAGAATTACTTATTTATTACATAATTTACCTCATTTGATGGATACTATAATGATATATTACACAATTTACTTCATTTGATGGATACTAGAATAATATATTACACAATTTACTTCATTTAATGGATACTAGAAAAATAATAATTATCCATATTTATTTATTAATACATGCCGGAAGATTTTAGATTATTTTTTTTTTGTCAAAATCAAAACAATTATCAATAACAAAGAAATCCAATATTCACATAAAATCTTTTTCTTTTTTTAAACACGTTTTTTGTAGCCATAGATTTTTATGGAGAAAATATTGAGTTGAAAAGTACTCGGAAGATTTTTTTTGGTTGGTTTAATGACGATAGGATTTTTTTATATAAGAAATGGAGGATATTTGTGTCATTTCCTTATAAAAATAAATTCTTATTTTAAAGTAATGCTTACTTTTGCTAAATTTTGTTAAGATGAACACGCTTGTAAAAATTTTCTTCTTTTAATCTATTTCAGTAAAAAGCCCTATATTAATTGCTCTTATATGTTTTGTTTGGTTGTTATAATTTTATCTTGACATATTATTTACCAATCTTTATATTATAATTAAATAGGGTGCTTGAAATCGGTCTTTGATAATTTCTTATTTAATTTACATGGTATTCTTGGTTAAATTGATTATTTAGTAAAAAGTAAATTCATTTGTTTAATTGGGCCCACATTAGGAAAAAGTTTCATAAAGCTTAAAGAAACCCTATTCACCCCCCTCTAGAGTTGTCATACCGATCCTACAAGAATTGCATGATTCTCCTGCTACAGAATCGTGGAAATACAGGGAAGATAAATTAGAAGATATTATGGTCGTAGAAAATAAAATCCAAGATAGATCTTTGCAAATTTAATTTAAAAAATAAGTCCTCCAAGTAAAAATAAATTAAATAACCTACCCTGGGATGCTCAGAAACTAACGAACATACCAATTTGTAGAAGACGAAAGTTCGGACGAAAGTTCGGGTCATTACGTATGATTTCAAGGCACAAAATTTTTCTTTTTATAAACAAAATAATTTTTTAAAATTTTTTGTGGCTATGGGTAGGTTTATGCCACCAAGAATAAGGGGGAGAATGAGAATAAGAATGATTCCCATGTTTGGGCCATCGGGAGTCATTCCCTCAAATATCTTGTTTTCCAAAAATCACATTATTCATTCTCTTTTTAATTACTTTTCATTCTGCCCCAATAATATTTTATACAGCACATCACTATTGTTAACTTTCATCATACTCGTTATTTTATTTTTCTTATAATCATTGTCTTCACACCAAACACAAATAATCATTCTCTTTAACCCAAACACAAATAATCATTCTCTTCATAATCATTCTCCTCCCTATTCTCCTCCTAATTATCATTCTATCATTAATAATTACCTTTACTCTTCCCTCAAACTAGGGGTGCAACAAAAAATCGAAAAACCGAACCAATCCAATGGATCGGGACGATTTTTCAGCACAAAGTTGGACATATCATTTTGTAATTTGAAAAAATCGAAAATATTGGATCAGTTCCGATTTTTGTTTTAAAAAACTAATAAAAATCGAACCAAACCGAAATATATATATATTATCAATAACTCATATAAAATCATCTTCTTTCATTATTTAAAAGATTTTCTAAAGTCTTGATAATCCATCTCTTATAGTGAATGTTTTTTCATCCTTCAAATGTTAATATAACTCTACTTTTTATATTAGTTTTCATTATCTATTGAAATTAATTTTACAAAAGAAAATCAGATGCAAAGACCGAACTTGTTTATAATAAATTTTTTTATGAGAATTTTTGTTTTTGATATATTAAAAAAATGTGACATTGGATCAAATCCAAAATCGAACCAAACCAATTGAAAATCGAACAAATGAGTCTATACTTTATTGGACATGAGATCGAATCCATTTTTTGAAAATTGAAGATATCGGTTTGGTTGTCGGTTTAGTACAAAATCGACAAAAACCGAACCGATATCACCTCTACCCCAAACACACCGTAAGTGATGTGACATCTAACTTAAATATGGTCAGCCTATTCATTTATGAGTAGCAAATTTTTCTCTTTGAATAATATTAAATTATAATTTAGTGTTCATTAAAAAAGAGTAGAGTCTAAAGTCATCTTATAAGATTCAGTAACAAAAAAGTTATGCAACAGAATTCAATAACCCAATTACTGTTGAATTAAAAAAATATACGGATAAGATCAAAATAACTATTTATTGCTGGAATAACCATTATGGATTATGATGGCGTATTCCATTAAGCCCTTTTGTTTGGAATCGGAAAGGGGTCATTTGTTTGACATATTTAAGTAGGAGTTACTTTAGGTTTTATTAACTCCTCGTAAAAAATCTACATCCAAACGAATTTTTATTAACTTCTCATCATTTTTGCTTTAAAAATAACTCTAATTTCTAACCATTCATTTTTAATCATTCATTTATAACTACTCAATCATTTCTAACCACTTATTTTTAATCATTCTTTTCAAATCAAATCAAAATAACTCATTTTTAACCATTCATTTTTAATCATTTTTTTAACTACTAAAAATAACTACTCATTTTTAAATCTACATCCAAACAAGATTTTGACTATAACTCCTCTACAAAAATACTACATCCAAACAAATTTTTGACACAGCTCTCAATTTTTAATTACTCAATATAACTCTTTAACTTAAAAACTACATAAATATGTCAAACAAACAGCCCTAAACATCCCTAAAAAAAGTAAATGTGTAATTTGTGGTTACACAAAAGAACAAAAACACATGTCAGTTGATGGGTGAAGTTTAATTCTCTGGCTCTTTAAAAGTAAGGTTGTGGACTGTGTTGTTAGGGCATCAGAATCTAGTGGGTAAAATTAATGTTAATATACTTTTTATTATTATTATTATTACGTAGGATTTCTGGAAGCATCACCTTTCAAAACATTTGATAGAAAGATAGCACAACACAGACCGTTGAATTCGCCATGTGTTGTCCCATCATCAACTCTACCAATTACTATATTATCTTTTTTTTTCTTTTTCTCTTTTCCCACGCTTTTTTTTAGAGGATCATTACTCTAATCAAAGATAAATACTTTTCTCCTTAGGTTCCTTAAACACATAGGTGGATATCAAGAGATTTTTACTTTTTGCTTTTTACTTATTTCTTAAAATTGATTTTAAAAAAATTGTAGCTCTAAGTATTGCCATATATACTTTTAAAGAGAGAGTTTCCTTATGAATAAAAAAAGAAATATTTCTTTTAATCTATTATTATCGGTTGATAGTAATTGTAAGAGACAAGTTTATAATCGTATGAGTTTGAGTTACAATGGCTATTGTATTAGAGATTAAGTTAACTTGTATTTGAGGTAAGATTATTTATATCATAGAATTGTAATGTCAGTTTACATTTTTTTTTTTATTATGATCTATTTTTAAATTATGTTTTTTTCTCTTTATCAATGTAATCTCTAGATAGTGTTTTTGTATTGTAAAAATATTTATGTAAATGAATATTTTTCTTTAATAATTAATTATGTAATTGAAAATCAATATAATTTTTTCATAAACAATTAACTATTTTTTTAATAAAAGATTAAAATTGGAAAAAATAAATAAACAGTAACAACTCTGATCTTCGAATGTAATTTTCTCGTTCGCCCGGTTAATATCTCTATTTTTGTTAATTATTATAACTAAGTTAAAAGGCTATTATGTTTAAGATGATGAACAATAAGTTAATCTACCAATTATTAAAATTAATGGTTCAAACATGAGTTGATCGTTTATTATAACTCAACTTAATCCCTTTAAAGACCTAAACACTCATTTAAAGGGTAACCATTGTCTCCATTTAACTTTGCACTTAAATGGGAGTAACCACATAATAATGATCTTTCAAAAAAAACCACATAATATACACTTTTGCATTAGAGGGTCTAGGGTTTATCTATTCTTTAAAAATAGAAAGATATAAAAGCTATGTACTTTGAAAAATTCTCTCTTATACATTGGTCTTCAAAGTTAAAATTATCAAGTTATTGCAACATGGTTGAGCATGGGATGCATTTAAAGAAAGGGTGGAGTGTGAAGGTGGCTAAGGAAGTTTGTTGTTTTGTATTTTAAAGTTTTGTCTGTGAAATGCTTTTGGAATAATTGGTCCAGTTGAAGTCAGAGTTCATGAATGAACAACACAATCAGAAAAAATCAAACCCCTACCTATGTTTATTCTTCCACAGTCCCACTGCAACTCTAAATCCATTCACAGAAAAGAAATAGAATGAAACTTAAGTGGACTCTAAAAATGGTTCATTTCTTTTGTTGATGGTCAAAATCCTCCTTTCTATTGTATTTCATAACTATATAGTTCATAAAATAATATTTTAGAAAATATTTTCAATATTCAAATAGAATAAATCTAAAAAATTTATACCTTCTCATGTAAATTACAAATGTTCAACTTGACAAATAAAAATCTAAACGGTTGTTTTTCTATTATATTTTATTTTTCTATTATATTTTATCAAAATATCAGCTAAAACTTGTGTCTGGTAAGAATATATTGGATAACAAGATTTCCAAATAACAATTCATGATTATGAACAAAATGATAATCTGTCTCAATATGCTTTGTGTGATGATGAAATACAAGATTTTTTTATTGTAGGAAGAGAAGATTAACTATAACCAATCAATTTCATAAGCTGAAAATGCAAAACACATGCACCAACCATTTTAACTCACAAGTTGCCATATTCATTGCATGGTACTCAATTTGTGTGTAGACAAATGAGACACGGTCGTATGCTTCTTAGTTTCTATGATATAGGAGAAGAATGAGAAAAACCATATATCTAGACATTGAAGTACGAGTCAATATTATAAACAAGCTACCAAATCATTATCACAAAAAGCAGTCAAACTCATCTTACTTCATAGAATGTAACAATGTACCTTAACCCTAGAGCCCCCTTTAAGTAGTGAAATATCCTTAGGGTCGCTTTCCAATATTGAACATGTGGAACACTCAAGAACTATGTGATAATGATTTTGGTGGAGATTGAAATTAAATGAATATGCACTGAATAACTCATTTCATGATTACAAACTAATAAACATCCAATTAAACAATGATATTGGTTTGGGTGTCCATACGGCTCCCCCTTGACACGAGTCAATCGATGATTCTGCTCCAAAGATATGTCATTAGGCTTACAACCTAAAATGCCAATTTCATTCAAAATATCTAGAGACGTATTTATGCTAACAAAGAAATATATATTAGTTATTTCAAGGTATCTCAATACCGAAAAGATACTTCAAAACTCTCAAATCTTTCACACGGAAACATGAACTCAAATAATCTTTGAATCTTCTACAATCAAGTCATCGATATTATACACAAGTACTAGGAGAAATAAACTACTCTAAATAACCAACACAATGAATTATCAACATAAGACTCTAAAACTATAAACTTTTAAAACTTTAGATAAGTTAGAAAAAAAAAAAGAAAAAAAAACCAATATTAAGGTGTCTGTTTCAAATGGTACAAAGACTTATGTACAACCTGCAAACCTTCCATAAAGTAAAAAGATTGTACTCTAGAGGAAGTCGCATATATACTTCCACTTCCAAACATCCATGAAAAAAAAAACATAATGAACATTCATGCGATGCAATTTTCAATTCAAGCTTGTGGCAATAGCAAGAAAAAACGATCAACCTCCATTTGGTCAAAGGGAAATATTTTATTATAATCAATACCTGCAACCTGATAATTGACCAAAGCAACTAGCCCCTTAAGACATTTGACTTCATCTGATAATATGTTTATAATTATGCACACCACAAAAGAAACCAAAGAATTATTCAATTGATTCTGCATCTGACGATTCTACATTGTTCAGTACCCGAAAAAAAACTATGGATGAAGAAAAAAAGAAACACAGACGAAGCACCATCTGTGAATCTATTCTGCACAATTCATAAACCCATACGTAAGAAAACCCACAGACGAAAAATGACTTCACTAGAAAAGAGAGGTTACGAACACCAATTAAAAACAAATATTTAGGGTTACAAAAAAAAAAATTCTTTCTCGAATTTAGAAAGGTTATGATACCATGTTCAACTAAGAGAAACAATTAACCAAAATTAAACCTTCTTCCTTTTTCATTGTATTTCACAACTATATATAGTCCATAACATTCAAATAAAATAAATGTAAAAAATTAATGAATTAGATAAAACTTAGAAAAACTAGAAATTATATAATTTCTCCTACAATTCATACCGGTTGAACTTAAAGAATCAATAAAAGTAATAGTTCAATGACATCTTGATGTATTAATAACCACCTCTTGTTTGAATCCTTCAATCATGTATTGTATTTAAAAATAATAATTAAACTCATCAACGTAAGAAAATGGATGAGAATTCATACTTTGTTATATAAATGTGTGAGATTTTTTTTTTTGAAAAAAAAGAAAGATAAAAATGGTTAATTTCAAATGGGTGCATAAGTTGTGTGAAATATTTTGTAAAAACATTTTGTAAAACGACTTAAAGTTTGGACTACGGACCAAACAGATTGAATTATAATAATTCAACGTGCATTACATAAAAACCCCTCATGCACAGCCTTCATTTATATATATTATTAGAAATCTCGTTGTTCGTGAGTAATAATATCGATAAGAGTAAAACTTCTCTTCTTACTAGTAATTACCTTGTTTTCCTTATTTTTCATGTGGGGCAATATTACACCCACAAATTTTAGGGTTACAATTTTCTTAAAAAAATTAAATTAAATTAAACAACAAAATTTTATGGCTACTATGAAAAGTAAGAAGGATAAGGTCCTTAATAAGAATGATGAAAGTTTTACTCTATCGATAATAAATGAAAGTAGTCTCATGTTTTTGAAGGAATCGTGTCCTAAGACAAATCTCAGTAATTACTAAATATAAATAGAAATTATTATAGAGATAATAATTGGTGTATTTTAGTAATTAATAATTACTTGAATAATTATTATAGTTAGACTAATTAGATTGGGCTAACAACTAAAATATCTAATTCTTAAGAGGTCACACATAAAGCAACTGAACTAAATATAAAACCCAAAAGATTTTATATTGGATGACAATTAAGAGTACGAGGGTTTTGGTTTTCTCTGCTGGCCTAACCCTAAATATATATGGGGAAGGAGAAATGATACAAAAGATTAATTTTTTCCATCGGATAGAAAAACTCTAATCCCATTTTCTTATTGTACCTTCACATCGCAATAAAAGTAAGAGAGGGAAAGAGTTCTCTCTCTTCCATACTAGCATGCGTGCGGCATAGTTTCTATCATTGGTAGAATGGAATGAGTTTGGATAAAAATAATAACTTGATCTTCAAACATTTAGAGGTGCATGGTATGGTAAGAATAAAGCAACAGGCAATCGAGAAATATTTCCTCAGTTTGGTGGTAGGGATAAACGATTCCCATCCTAACTCCTCGTATCGAACAAAGTTTCTTTTTTCCAAATACCTTTGCTCCTTCCTTACTTCTCATAAATTTTTTTTAAGTTTAAACAGATTTAAATGGAATAGTTAATAGATCATTTTCACATTTTTAATTTTATAACTCATAAATGAGGGGCTCTCAATACTCATGACAGTGGAGTTGAAATGAATTAAGACTAAACAAGATAACCAACTATACACTACTCCCCCTCATAAAAAAATAATTGATTTTAAATATTATTTAATTAAAAAAAAAAGCATTTTACATATTTGTTCACAACTTTTTATATCTCATAACGCTAATTATAAAACACGTTTTAACGATCAATAACACTAATTATAATAGAGAGGAAAATTAGAACTTCATAGACTACCTTCTAAATATGTTCTAACTATAGAAATTTATTAAACATCACATTGGGTTTTTTTTAATTCAACAATAATAAATGGTGAAGGACCATACTTTTGACATCTTCGTTGATAATGCATATGTTATTGAAAAAAATATATTTTTAGTCGGATAGTTTCTATTTGGTTCTATATTTCAAAATTAAATACTTTTATCATAACATTTCAATAATATTTTCAATGGAAGTCCACTTTTATGTTTATTTTTTTTAAAAAAATTTAATTAATATTAATATCAAAATAACCAGTGTAGCAATTATTAAAATTTTAAATTAATTTAACCAATATCGCAATTAACCTAACATCATGTATCTACTGTTTTTTGTTTTTTGTTTTTTTTTTTTAATTTAAGAGATTCAAATCGAGTATAACTGAAATGTGAGAGGCTTCATAAATAAAAATATTAGATGACCAAATAGAAATTACACTTCAAACCTATGTACTAAAATTGTACTACTTTTCCCAATATTATTTGTGTCAACTATACTAAAATCCAATAACCTAAATGTGTGTTGAGTGGTATTTTGGTCTTTTAACAGGCACAAAGGTAGCTTGTGTTTTTTGCAAAGTCTGAAAAGGCAAATATTAGAAAGATCTATTGGTGACAAGCCATGTACCAACATTGAATATTGTGTTTTCCAATATTTGATTGTTTCAAGACATTACAGAGAAAGAAACACAACACAGAGGTTTTGCGACCATGCATGCAACTCATGGTACATACAAGTTTGCTTCTTTAGCTCTTTTGTTTTTTGTTTTTATTTTTGTTCTTTGTTTTATTTTTTCCCAACTCCAATCATCTTCTTCTTTAGAGATTTTGGGAAAACTTTGGACAGTGGATTTTCAGACCTTGTAGGATAAATTTCAAATCTAGTATTTATTATTTGAATGCAGTTATAGTTTTAAAATATGGCTTTTTTTTTTTTTTTTTGAGTACAAATTGGGAGAATGGAATTAAAAATATGGCTTGTTATGATTATAGTTAACTTGATAAATCCTCATAAATATTTGACTATGGAGATTATTTTTTAGCATGTTCAATTATATGAATTGAATTTGTAATTTAATCAATTTCGTAAGATCTTGTTGAATGTAGTTTATCATTACGAAGCATTGTGCTTACTTTACAACAAAATTAAGACTCGATGACAGGTTAGGTAAACCAAACTTAGTCTATCTATTTTATTAATATATGAAATTTTCTCACTTTTTATGTGAAATCTTTTGACATATTCTCTTAAAAATGATATCTTAGGTCGAATTTCAATTTTATTTTTAGTAGACCAAATATCTATTTGAGTGCAATGAATTATGATATCAATAAAGATTATTAAATTTCATGTCAAAATTAATTAGTAATGAGAGGAGGAATAACTGTCCTATTTTGTAAATGTTACGAAATTTTTTCATTTTTTTAACGTGGAATTCTTTGACATGTTTATTTTTTAGCTGAAAATATTTATCCCATTTGTAATTTAACCACCAATTTTTCATAATTACTAATTTAGCTCAAAATCTATCTCCTTCCTAAAAACCATTCGATACATATTTAAAATCCAAAACATTTGAATGTTCTCTCTTCTACATGATTAAAATACTTCATCGAATAGTATGGTGAACAAAGAGAGAAAAGAGAAAGGTGAAATAATATTAAATAGTTTTAAATATATAGTTCCTTCCATTACTGAAATTGAAAGAAAATTAGTTCCCTTTAAGAGAGAGTTTAATTTGAAAACTCCAAGTTCCCATACACATTCTTTTCAAATTTTACGTGATTGAGAAGCTAAAAGATTCACACTTAGTCATGTCAAAGTTTATGTTCGTCATGTCGCTTTCTTCTCTCTTCCCCATAATTTCCATTTCATTTCCCTTATTATTTATTTAAACCCTAAATCCATCCCTTCAACATTAGGGCATCTTCCCTTCAACATTAGGGCATCTTCCCTTTCCCTCCTCTTCCACTTTTACATCACTTCATTGTTACCCTAATCACAACCCCTTCTCCCATGGCTATCACTTCTTCCCCTCTTTTCTTTTCTATTTTTGTTTCTTTACATCCCCTCTTTCTCCTCTTTTTCCCTCTATTTTTACTTCTAATCATCTTCTCGCCATTCACGACATTCTCGACAACTACTCACTTGTATATGGATGTTCGAATCTAACGTTCTTTTGGCGTTATCTCACCTGAGCTTTCGGTATCTTAGGATTTTTTGTAGTTTTTTTTTTTTTTAACTTTTAAGTTTGTTTTCTTGACCTTGCAGGACTTGTTGTGTTTTGCATGTTCTAGTTAGTTATGTAGTGTCTTTTTCAATTTGTATTTATTTCTTTTTATCTTGTCCAATCTTCCCATCTTAATTTTTTTGTCCTATTCCTCCTGAGCTTACTACAAATGAATAATATGTATAATATATGTACTTTTGGTTTTCATGTTATTCAATATGAAGAGTTATTGATGTTTTCCAGCTTTCAATTGCACGACTAATTTCAATCAAATATGGTTACTTTGAGAGTAAGTTGTCGTGTGCATTGGCTTCACTGAAGTATAATTTGGCACAAATATCTTTCTTTTTGTTGAATTCAACAACAATTGAATGTGGATATCGAACTCGTGATCTCTTAGTTCATAGACGTACATTAATTTAATAGACTACAGTTATTTGGAATACATCTTAGAATCACAACAATAATCTATTTAGAGAAATACTTAGTTAAGAGTGGTATCCTTAAAATCACATATTTTTACTTTTTTTGTATTTTTCTTTCCACTTTAGCATTTCTCTCCGATTCAATCAAGACCAATAAAATAAGGAAAAATGTGTGACTCTAAAGTCGGGAAGTATTTCCAAAATGACTTGTTTTATGAATAATGTAATGCATTACAAAATTGAATATAACTTTTTTTTTTTAATTTAACAACATAAAAGAGAGAAGATATTATTAATTCAAACCTTTTTGTTGAGTACATTATCCATTTGAGTTGTGCTCAAGTAAGCATTGAAAAAAAAAACTAAATACATATATAGAGGCTAGAAAAGCATATGTACTTCAAATCTGAATCTAGAGATGGAGGAGAGAGAAGAGAGAATTTTACACTTTTACTTTTGAAACACAGAATTTTGGACTTTTCTTCCAATGCAACAAATTTTCATTATGATTATACATCTACAACCCCCATTCACCAATATTACCAAAACCCATAACATTTTTTTTCAGGGAAATTCTTATTAGTTAAACAATAAAGGAGCATAAGAGGTTCACATTCATAATCTCTAGATCTCACACACTTATGCCACTAAGCAGTAAGCTATGAACGTTATCGTTCGTATTAGCTTTTTTTATGGAACTAAATTGAGCTGAATATGTTACATAGCATCAAAATTTATCATATATAAGGACCATTTCCAAAGTATGATCCTTCTTTTTTTAATTTTGGGGTAAAAACAAATGAAGAAAAGAGAAAACAAACTTCTTCTAGGGTAAACAAAGGTGTCCTCGTCCATGTTTTCAGCACCCACTTCCAGTTGTAACATATTGATTCAGTGCAGATAACCACGATCGCTTACCTTCCGATGCCGTTCGTCGAAAACCTGGTCGCGAACACCTGGCAGTATTGTTCCTGGTGTTTCTGTCAACATTGCAAGGAACCAAAGAAGAGCTACTGTGAGGATCTCCCATACAGAGACTGGAGTTGAGTTTCATTGAAGGAAACCTCTGACAGCTGAAAGATCGAAAAGAGTCTCCGAGTGGAGAATTTCGTGAACAAGTGAACTCGGGCTTGCATAATGGGGTGGTTAATGTGGCAGGTTCCAGTGCCTCGCCAGAACAAGTGCAAAACGATATAGACAAACTTGTTCTGGGGATCTCTTTCGCAATCGGTTTCGTTCCGGGAAGTTTAACAAAGGAAACTATGCCATTTCGGCAGAGCGGGCATGCAATTGAACCGGGAGGACCGTGAGAAACCGATGATGTGCAGTTTGTAGAACAGAGGTACAAAGCACAGCTTGTGCAGAACTCGTGATCACAACCTGCAACGTTTGAGATAACGCGCTGTAACTTAACGAATTAAAAGGCACTGAAATTGTAAGCAAGTGTTCTTTATTCTAATTTACCTTGTGCAGCAACTGTGCACTGTCTCTCCAAACAGACAACACATGGATCTTGGCATGTGATTATAGAATCACAATTTCTCCATCCACATTCTCTGAAATAATTCAGGTGTTTCAAAATAAGTGATCTGCGAGAGTATCGATCGCGATTTCCAGACAGATTTGTAGATCAAATCACGTATACGAAATAGAATGAAAATATGGCTCAAAACAGGGAGAAACTGTCAAAATTCTAGCAGATTGACCTTCTCAATTCAGCATGAAATTCAACTACAAGAACCAGTACAGGAAATACAAACCGAAATAACAAACAAAATAACAAGAAATACGACAAAATGACACTACCCGAAGATTCAAGAGCTCCGGTAGGCAGTATCTCTCCTCTAAGTCCTCTGACTTTTAACTCCCAAAGTGAGACCTAACCTTTCCTCCCTCACATTCCATTATTTCTGCCTGTAATTTCTCTCCTGCCCTATTCAAAATAACCACCCCTAGGGAGTAAAACTCTACACATGGATGTGTAGAGGAGCTCTACATTTGACTTATGTGGCATTATTGAAACCACAAAAATTTATGTTATAAAAGAAAATATTAAAAAGTAAATATTTTTTTATGGCACAAATGGGTGCCACATAAGCCAAATGTAGAGCTCATCTACACATCTATGTGCACCCCTAAGTAATTTGCTCATTTGCTGCCCATTTCTTTGATAGAATCTCCCAACTATATTTGAAAATGGATTGATTATCCATAAAAGATAAAGAAGGCTTTCTTCTACTTCCACTTCTTGCTCGAAAAATGAAGAAAGGCTTGTTCGAAATCGTCAGTTGGGTTGGTCTAACCAGAAAAGGCACACGAGTTTTTAGGCATTGTAGGCCAATTTCCCGTCGCGTTTGTGTTTTTCTAGTTCGTGAAGCCCCAATGAGGAAGAAGTTGGTGGTTTATGATTGGGTCAATAATCCACCTCTTTTGTGCTACTCCCACTCCTAGATCAGCTTTTCTCATTTACAGTCGAGATTAGATGCCTTGACGAAAGCATATTAAATTCCTACTTAACCTCTGTTCTCCCCTTTTAGAACATTTAGGATAAGTGATATCCTTACATAATCATACAACCTACAAACCACAACCGATTAGAGAAGGCAGGAACACTCGAAACAGATATCAAAATCGCTTAACGAAAGTGGCCAGGTACGTATTGAATATATTGAAAACAGAACATAGAAACAGTGATATGAGGCAAAACTAAAGGAATAGAAGTCAGAAACAAGATTGCTGATTTTTTAACCGAACCTTGTTCATCTTAAAAGTAAGCAAAAAAAAAAAAAAAGTAAAGAATGATGTCAAAACATATTCTAATAATTTTGGTCAGGCATGACTCACCTAGCAATTATAACAATGCTCATAAGGGGAAGCGTCAAATACGATGAAGGGACAAGGTTTGCCACTGCCACTTCGGTCTCTTGACTAAGAATTTCCTCAAGCAAGTCTCGATGCCACGAACGAGCAACCATCAATGGTGTCAAACTTCAATAAGATAAAAGTAACATATGATGATCTAACAACTTCAAGTTTATAATGCACATGATTGCTTTATTTATGATCTTCATTTTGCATCATAACCATCAGAATTAGAAATAACATGAAATAAAATTCACACAAAAAAGTAGGGGTGTTCGTCGGTCGGTCGGAGTCGTTTTTTGGAGAAAACCGACATTGATAAACGACATATCGGTTTTCTAATAATAAAAACCGAAAAAAAATTTGAATCGAGAATTCCGACCGACGGTCGGTCGGTCGGGTCGGTCGGTTAAGGTTTTTTTTTTAAAATTCTAAATATTTTTCATTTGGAAACCATGGATTTACTCTTATAACTTAATTTTTTTAGAAAATTCTCCGACCGACCGACCGTCGGTTAATTATTTAATTTAACCGACTCCGACCGACCTTATCAAAAAACCGACCGAACGACCTTGATTCGGTCGGTTTTGG
Source organism: Sicyos edulis (assembly GCA_036507275.1). Lineage (NCBI taxonomy): Eukaryota > Viridiplantae > Streptophyta > Magnoliopsida > Cucurbitales > Cucurbitaceae > Sicyos > Sicyos edulis. Next base: position 4,720,676 of record CM071856.1, on the reverse strand, counting down.
TCGGTCGGTTCGGTTTTCGGATAAAATGTGAACACCCCTACAAAAAAGAGTACAATGAGTAAGGCATTCTCAATATGACATTTTAATTAAACCACTACTTACTACTTTCTTTGACTACACATTGCCATAATTTTAAACTAACAAAAACAGTACCCAGACCTTTAAAATTGTCGGCTTGAGTATAGTTCAAGTGGTTAAAAACAACCATCATGGATATACCCAGTGCTCAAGACTCGAGAGGGCTTTGGAAAACTAAAAAGTGATGAGTTCACTCTATGATGATGACCTACCAAGGAATTAATTTCCTACAGGTTTCTTTGACATCTAAATGTTGTAGAGTCAGGTGGTATGCCCCATGACAATAATCGAGATGCGCCCAAGTTAGCTCGGACAGTCATGAATATATAAAAAAAGTTCAACCGGTTAAAAACATTATAACACAAACCTAAAGGTCAAAGGTTCATATCCTTACCCTCACATAATGTTGAACTAAAAAAACATTGCAAAAAAATTGGTGCACTGGCCATTATTCCCACTAATCTTAAAGTGTAAAGGTTAGAACAGCTTCACCCAACTAACCTTCTATATACTAATTTAAGATCCAATGTCACCATTTTGTCCACCCAAGAAAAAAGTAAAATCACCATGTAATGCTATATTATACACTGTTATTGATAGACCCTTTAAATTCTTATATTAGTTAGTTAACTATAGTAAGTTAGGTTAAGCTAGGCATATAAGCATTAGCTTGGGTCTTATATGGATACTGAATTGTCTTGATGAAAGGGTTGGGCCTTTGAAGGAGATTAGGGAGTTCTCTAAACAGTCCTAATTTGAATAATCCAAAATAGGTTCCTATCAGTTCTCTTGTCTGATAGGGTTTAGGGTCTAGGGTCTAGGGTCTAGGGTTTGACAAAGAATTATTCGAGTCTGAGGAATGGGAATGACAAATAATCGAAAGAAAATTCAATCGAAGAAAATAATTGCTATGAAATGCAGATGCCACAATAACAACTAAGTTCAGAGTCCTTAAAAAGCATTTATATTTGAATATGAAACTTGAAAGAAAAATACCCGTTTGCATTTTGAGCAGTAAGGCTGGCTCCCCTAGAAATCAACATCTGAAAGTGAAACAAAAACATTCTGAAACAATCATTTCGAGTACCATGTGGAGAATAATGGGCCTGAATTGTAAAAAGTTATTATCATTTTCCTTTGGTCTTAAAATCAAGGACTTACTTGACAGCACTGGGCATTCCCGCCGCATGCAGCATAATGAAGGGCTGTGCTTCCAGCACCTAAATATGACAACAAAATCATCCTTCGTGAAATAGAATCCGACTTAAAAAGAAAGCTCGAAGAACCAATCTTATACGGCTACTAAGGGACTAATCGAAAAGTGTAGCCAACGAACATGTTTCATATTCCTCAGGAAATTACATGCCTAAGTTCAAAACATAATGGCATGAAGTTCTATACGAAAATTAATAGTTGCCAAAGAATATCAATTGAATAAACGTAATATGTAAGACTCCATGCAACAAGTTCCTAGCAGACCATTTTTATTTGTGATTTAGAATCTACTCTGCATCAGCAGTCAAAATAGAACACAGTTAAAACTAATGAACAGAACACACTTACAACTTTATAATTTTCAATAATGAGATAGCTAGAAGAAAAAACAAAGTTGAATTAACACCTTGATCATAGCACATTGAAAAAAAAAATCACCATACCTATTAGATCAATCGTGGTACCGTCTTCTACAGTAACAAGAGAAGCAGAGGCACCCAAGTCCAATAGTAATTGCAAACTATCAACATGCCCGTTGAGTGCGGCCATATGCAGTGCTGTAATGCCTCCATCCGCTGTTCTGTTAACTACCTCCTTCAGTACACTGATGGATGAGAAGGAGGAAAATGAATCGGTGAATAGATGTAATAGAATAGAGAAGTATACAACTGGCCAGGATTAGATTCAAACAGCAATACCTAAAGTCGAACTTAGAAACTGGTTCTTCAATGTTTGAACTACTACTTAACATATTCCAAAATTTTGGTGTACTAGGTACATAATCAGCAAGCAGAAGTCGGATGCATCGAGAATGACCATTCAGAGCAGCCAAGTGAAGAGCGGTGCCTCCGTTCAAATAATCCGCTCTGTGAATCTGATGTCTCCCAAAGAAATGCATGACAACATTATCCAACATATCCCATAAACTACTACATAGAGAAATTAGAACTGGTGGAATTAAGGCCAAGGAAGGTAGCTCACATTGGCTTTAAAAAGTATAAGGATCTGAACAACCTCCCAGTGACCGTGCTGACATGCTTGCATCAAGGCAGTCTGTTCACAAAAAATGAAATTCAATTTTGAACTTAAGTGGTAAAGTTTTTTTATGTTTTTTTTATAACTGGAAATCGAAGTTTTATCCCACTATATACCCGGGGCACCCGCGCCAATCCCAAGGTCTAGACCCAAGAGACAATAAGAAATTTTACATTTAAGCACACTTGTAGGTTTCAAACCAGACACTTCCGAGGGAGCATACCTTGGAGACCCCAACTCTCTACCATCATGAAGTGGCCTAGAGGTGAAAAGACCTTAGAGAACTAAGAGGTGATGGGTTCAATCATTGACGACCACCTATCTAGGAATTACTTTCCTACGAGTTTCTTTGACATCCAAATGTCCAAATGTTGTAGGATTAGACGTATGTCCCATGAGAATAGTCAATGTGCGCCTAAGTTGGTCCAGACACTCACAGATATCAATATAAAAACCTCTACCAACAAGGCCACCCCTTTGGGACAACTGAAGTGGTAAAGTATTATAATCAACAACCAAAACATCAAAGGTTCAAGCCCCCACCTTCACATATGTTTGTACAAAGGGTCTCATCCAATCATTGTTTTGGTATTCATGGATGGATAAAACAAAACATCACATTGAATAACAGACCAAAAGAAACTACATGAAAAAAGTGAGAAACAAACACAGACATTGCTCGTACCTGACCCCGGTAATTCCGTAGATTAATCTCTACCCCAGATTCAAGCAATAGAGAGACAATCTGCATAAAATAGATGCTAAAGTAAGTTGTGTCCCAATCAGAAAGACATTTGGTAAAACAAAACTCGAAACATCACAGAGAGATGAAAATAAAAAGTGAAATACCTCATGGTGGCCATGAGCTGCAGAATAATGAAGAGGGGAATTTCGTACACCAAAAGTAGAATACTTAGCCAAACGAGGATTATACTCCAACAATGCTTTGGCTTCTTGCAAATCTCCATCTCTTGCAGCTGAAACTAAACGTTCCCCAGATGCAGAACATCCAAAAGAATTCCCAACCATGCTAAGAAATTTCATTTTCCCCCAAGAGATTTCACTCACAACAACCTATAATAAATTAACCCCCCAAAACACCTTCAAGAACAAACCCACGGATTTACAAGCTAATACACCCTAATTCCCACCAATCAATCAGGAATATCCCAATTGATTGGCTACAACAAACTAGAATTACAATGAATAAGCCAAACCCCAAAATCAGAATTTGTTTAAGAATTTCTCCACTTCCTTAAACCGACCCAGTTTCGAAATCGGCTCAAATAAACGAACCCCACTTCGAAATTCTTCAAAAGGAATCTTCAATCGCCAAAACCCAGCTCAGGAATGACTCAAATGACTAAAAACAGAAACACCCACTTACGATTTTGATGAACAAAAGCGAAATTGGCAGTTGAAACCTTCGATTTCTTTCTGCTTCATCCAAAATTGATCCAAATCCTGTAGAAACGGAAGCAGAAAAGAATCGAAGGTAAGAAAATTTGGATTGAAATTCCTCCCTCGTCGGGATAAGATTAATCCAGGTTTGTAACGAAAATTTGGCGAAAAAGAAGGGGCGAATTAGAAGAACACGAAAAATGTGGATTGTGGGTGGATTGATGTTGATCAGTTGATTAAATTTGAGAATTTCTTTTTGGGGATTCTTTTTAGAAGAAGCTCAGCCAAAGAAGAATGAAGGAGAAAGCGTGCATTAATGATTGGTAATAATTCGGTAATGGATATTATTAGATGGTTGTTTTGTTCTTTTGTCTATCCAATTTTTAGTTGACAATTGAGCTAAAGTTATAAAAAAAATATTTAGGTCTCGTTTGATAATTATATTTTTTTTATTTTTTGTTTATGAAATTTAAGCCTACAATAACTATGTTACTATATCTTTTTCCTTATTTGGATATCTACATCTTACTTATATTTTAATAAACAAAACCAAAATATCTTACTTATATTTTAATAAACAAAACCAAAATTTGTAAACAAAAATAAGTTGCTTCCAAAAACTTATTTATATTTTTGAAATTTGGTTAGTATTCTCATTCTTTCTTAAGGAAAGATGGATAGATTGTAGTAAAGATGGAGCACATGGTATAAAATTTGAATGGCTAAATTATAGAAAATGCCCCTATATTTTGAAAGTTGTGTCAAAATTGACCCTATACTTTGAAGGTTGTGTCAAAATTGCCCATATACTTTGAAAGTTGTGTCAAAATTGCCCCTAAACTTTGCAAAGTTTCAAAATTACCCCCAAACTTTAACAAAAGTTTCAAAAATGCCCTTACCGTTAAAGTTAGATGGAAACCATTAAAGTTAGGTTTCAAAAATGCCCCTAAACTTTTAAAATAGTTCAAAAATACCCTTAACCTTAAAAAAACATTAAAAAAATGATGAAAATGCTAAAATTTTGTTTCAATAATACTACACATATTTAATTGGGTTCGTAAAAAACAAATTTTACTTTAGTATTTCTAATTTATAAATTATTTTTATATAAATATTAATTATTTATACTTGAATTGTGTTGAGTACTCACGTTGAAAATGTGATGATACCTCTAGCATTTATAAGATTAATGAGTTACTCCCTTGTCAATTGATTTTGAGATGAAATCTCATTCTATTCTAATATTATGTTGGAAGCTCATTAAGCTCAAACAAGTACATGTTGATATCTCCCCGCATTTATAAAATAGATGATTTACTCTACTCATTGTCAATTCAAGTTAAACTTTGATAAAAACAATGATAAATATTTTTAAACTTTGAATATTCGAACAAATCTCTACTTCAAAATATGTGAACGATGATTATGAAAATAGATTAAGTTGGGGGAAGGGGGATTACAAATACCATTTTGGTCACGGGTTCGACCCCTAAAATTGGTATTTGTAATCCCCCTACCCCCAACGTAATCGTAAAATTTGTTTTTTACGAACCCAATTAAATATGTATAACATTATTGAAATAAAATTTTAACATATTCATAATTTTTTTAATGTTTTTTAAAGTTAAGGGTATTTTTGAACTATTTTAAAAGTTTAAGGGCATTTTTTAAATTTTTGTTAAAGTTTGGGGGCAATTTCGAAACTTTTCAAAGTTTAGGGGCCATTCTAACACAACCTTCAAAGTATAGGGGCATTTTTTATAATTTAGCCAATTTGAATAGAAATAGGCTTACATTTCATAAACAAAAAAAAATGTTTATCAAACGGGGCCTTAGTTTAGGTTTAAGATTAAATTTTAAATTGGTTTTTAGGGTTAAATTCAAATACGGTTATTTTAAATTGTAATATATTGATAATGTTTTAATTTTCATGTAAATTTATTTATTAAAATATATATATATATATATATATATATATATAAAAGTAAACTAAAAACATACTCGAGTTAAATTTTTCAAAAAAAAAACATACTCGAATTAAAAAGTGAGCATTATTGACATATTATACGTAAAACTGTTTAATATAGAAATATATGAATCAAATTTAAACTAAATCTCAAATGTAGAGACTAAGAATATTATTTTCTCCAAAAATAAACATTTGCTTAAATTGTTTGAAATAAATTTTTGAATCATAAAGGGTTGTTTGTTTGACATATTTAGGTAGGAGTTAGTATTAGTATTTATTAACTCTTCTTCGAAAACTTACATCCAAACGAGTTTTTGACACAACTCTCAATTTTTAATTATTCAATATAACTCATTAACCTAAAAACTACCTAAATATGTCAAACAAACCGCCCCTAATAATCAAGATAGTGTTAGAGTACCAAAACATTATAGCTTTGATATAAAAAGATATCAATAATAATGATAAATATATTTTAACCTTTTTTTTTAATTATGTGGCAAGTCTTGATGAATTTATTCAAATTTGTCCACAAACGTATTAGTTCAAGTGTATTAATGTATTTCCAGTGATTAAGTGCTTGTTGATTCAAATCTTTTATTCTCAATTATAATAGATTTTTTTTTAAAGGCAATCTCATTGACATAAATGTGCACCTATGAAGCTGGATCATGTACTTTGATTATTATAACACAAATTTTAAGATTTATTAAAACTATAGAAAAATTATACAACTAAAGATATGGTAACTAAAATGAAACAAAACTAATCAATTAAATTTTAACTTTTTTTTAATTCAACAATAGTTAGGGATTCAGTTGTAATCTCTTAGTTATCTCGTCATGTAAAATGTCATCAGACCTTTGTTTCTTTTATCAATTTAAATCTATTTTTAGTTCAACTTCTTTTTTTGTACAGTTTTTTTTTGTTCAACTTCAATTGTGGAAATAAAGATAATTTAATCTTTTTTATTTTAGTAACAAATGTGGCTTACTCGGCAATTTTAACCTTTTTTTTATCTATAACAAATATTCAATAATTGATTTCAAAAAAAAAAACAAAATCAATTATTTATGATAAAGACTAAAGAGGCCCTAAATTGAACCTACTTAGGGGCCATTCATTTTGAAGTAATCTAAGATTTCCATGGAGTGGAAATCTTGATGACTTTGTTCCTTTCATATTAATATTAGAATATCTGGTATCTCAACATTCTCGAGCATTCTAGGATTCCCACTTGAAGGGCATCCAGCAACTTTTGGATGCCCTTTTGATAGATGCATTTCCAAGATTCCCATGGAGTGGAAATCTTGATGACTTTGTTCCTTTCATATTAATATTAGAATATCTGGTATCTCAACATTCTCGAGCATTCTAGGATTCCCACTTGAAGGGCATCCAGCAACTTTTGGATGCCCTTTTGATAGATGCATTTCCAAGATTCCCATGGAGTGGGAATCGTCTTTTGACGATTTTTCCCTTCATTTGTTTTAATATTTACATTTATTCATTTTCTTTATTTATCTATTTCTCTCTCTATATATATATATATATTTTATTAAAATTATTATTGTAAATTTAAAATTATTTTTAATCAAATTTGAAGTGTTTTTTTATTTTAATTTTTCAACGATGGTTTACATTTATAAAAATTATAAAAAAAAACAAAGTTAATTTATAAAAACATTACAATTAATTATATAAAATTTTCATTATATGCATGTGTCATTATTTTTTTCACACTAGTATACACTACAAAATTAAGATATAAGAATTTTTAAAAAAAAAAAAAACATACATTTAATTTAATATAAACAAATATATTATAAATTTAAATTATATTAAATTAATGCAAAATTATATAAATATTGTAAGGGTATTTTTAGAATATTAGTTAAGTTGACATCATCTCAAGTACTATTCTTTGGAAATAAACACGTTATCTAAATATTATTCACTATTCATAAAATAATATTCTCACAAAATAAACATAGTGATCTAAGAATGCCGGACATCTATAATTTCAGACATCTAAGATTTCGGACATTTAAGATTCTAGCTACCGTGATTACCCCCAAAGTAAACGCCCCGTTTAAGGATTCTCATTTACTTGATAAACCCTAAAATTATTCTTAGACTTTTTCTAAATTTTTCACTCAATTATCAATACAACAAAAGCAGTGCGTGGAATTAATGATTGGAAAATGGAACAACTAATAAACAACTATAAAATTTATTAAAAATAATTAAATTCTCTATAAATAAATCTATATAGTTAAATTATATTTGTCAACAAGAACAATAATTGAGTGATATTAATATATATTTAAAAACTATGAAATTTTAGGTTTGAATCTTTTGCCTCCAATTTGTTATAATCTTAAAAAAAAACTAAAGTAAATTTAAATTAGAGATATATATATATAATGTTGAGAGACTGAGGTGGATGATGAGAAATCAGCTTAAAGTGGGTGATGTTTGGGTTTTTTTTTCATTGATTTAATGCATACAGTGAACATGCAACCCACTAAGTCCCTATTTTTTTAATATATATTTCTCAAAGCATTTACATTATTTCTCAAATCAAAATTCATTTTTTTGTTTTAAATTTTAAATTTGACCCTTTCACTAATATAATGATAGGGTTGTGATTTTGTGCTACACAGTAACAGTAACTAATATATATAATATAATATTAAAACAAAACAAAGTTCTAATAGCATTTTTCAGTAGCACAATCGTTTAGTATTTGGTTGTAAATTAGTTCAACACAACCATCACAAGTTCGAGTTCGAGCATCGGTATTTATCCTTCTTCCCCAATATTATTCAAAAAAAAAATAGCAAGATTTGAAGTTATTAGTATAATCTTGAATGGTACGTGATTGACATTTATATGAAGATTTGAATAAAGTTTTTTTTTTTTTTTTGAAATAGAAGATTTTGGAATAAAGTTGCATGTCTTATCTTATAACATTATTATAGGAAACTTTATATCAGTTACAAATAATTTGAACAAAATCATTCATTGTATTTGTGAGGGATGATATCCCAGAAAATGAATTTGTATAATATTAAACTATGAAATATTTTATCTCTTTACAAATTCATTCGATGATTGACTTAATATTTTCACGATATGATCATATATATTCATTCGTTGATTCACTTAATATTTAAACAATATGATCATACATATACATATATACATATATACATATAAATATATATACATTTTTTTTTTGAAAACACACATGCATATATATATATATATGCATGTTTGTTTTCAAAAAAATATGATCATATATGCGACTTTGATCCTAATTTTGAATGATTTTTTTTTTTATTTTTTATTGGGGGCTCGTCGTTTGATTTGTATAAGGGTAGTAGATTCAATTAGCCTAACATTTTGGAACCTATAAATTGGAAAGTCTAGGACATAATCGCACGAGTGAAGTGATCTTCTTTTCATATTGGTTAAGCAAATGAATAGTTTGTGTAAGTGCTAATTGAGACTTAATAATGAATCTCACCTTCTTGATGGCTAAGAGAAATTTAGTTTATATTTAGATCATTAACTAATTTTTTATTAAAAAATTAGTGATACTTAACGTATAAGATGAAATTAGATGAACAAAACATGTGTACTTTTGACTCAATTATGATTGACTTACATGTTAATGATTTAATCTATGATTACAACTTTTACCGTGTATTAAGAATGGGTCAGTGGCGCAATGGTTTAATTGTTTGCTTGTAAACCAGGTCAACACCAGCGTCACAGGTTTGAGTCTGAGAATCGGTATTTGTCCCTCCTCCCCCAAATATGTACTAAAACAAAGAATGCAACTCCTAAGTTTATATATAGTTGTCCAAGAATTAATAAATGAAAATTGATCGATCAGACTCCGTTTGATAACCTAATTTATTTTTTGTTTTCTTGTTTTTGAAAATTAAAGCCTATACAACAATTACTTTATTCTCAATTTTCTTTTCTTTTTTTTACTTTTTTTAAGATTCGGGAATTTGAAGCTTTGCTCCTCCAAACCCAGACCACTACTGGCTCATCCCTTAACTATGGCATCAAGACATATCATAGTTCCAAAGGTAGAAATGAGGTCGATTGAGAAATTAATTCCCACACCTAGTCTCAAACCTAGGCTGCCAACAGATCTTTCTTAGGTTGACATTTACATATTACCTATGTGTTTAAAACAAATAGAAATGGGAGAGAGTTGGGAGAGTTGTGAGAAGAAAGAGGTCAGCTCTTGTTGGAATGAACTCTAGGGAAAGCATCTATTTATATAAGATACAACAGCTTGTATTTACAAAAATTTCACTAGGGTTGAAAATGACTCAAATGCCCTTCTTTGAATAAAAGAACCCCCCGCCCCCCTCAGGAAAAGGTTTCTAATGTTTCTCTAAGGCCAATTGAATAATTTACAACCCCTCCAGGAGCCTTGGAAACCTAAAAGTCAAACAAAATTGAGAAGGATAGTTCGAGTTGTTACCCCTAATTTCATGTTAATTCTTAAACATCGCCTTGGGCAATTAGTAAATTAGCTCTCTAGCCAATTTTAAATCACGGTTAAGATCTATGAACCTAACGTGTTAATGATGTGATCTCAAACTATATAACATTTTCCTCAAAATTACTAGCAAGCATGCTTTTATGTGGACTCTTAATTGACTAAGGTATAGATTTAATTTAGGTCAAGATGTTGTTGGGACGAAACCGACACACCACAATTAAGGGAGTAATAATTAAAGAGAATGATGACGTGGCATCTTAGATTTCGCTAAAGCAAATTATCTACTCTGATCAGGTGAAATGTGTGTGATTTCCCAAGAGTGTGCAAGTATACACAATCGTGTTGCAGCAAGTTTTAATGTAAGTAAGAGTCATCTCCACAGAGATTTTTAGTTCTATTTTATACTTGTTTTCATACAAGAGTCAATGGTAGCAGATTTGTTGGGTGATTAAGGAAGAAATGATTAATCTAGTGAATAAAACAGTAAAGAACAATATGAGGCTAAGTATTTGAGGGGTTAAAGTTTTCAGGGCTTCACTTAAACGATGAGACTGGCAAAGGCAAACACTAACAAATATCCCTTTGGTTCTCTTGAACTCTGATATTTGGCTCTCTCGAGCTCCTAATTTGGTTCTCTCGAACTCAAATAGTTGTTTAACTATAAGTTAGCATCAGACGAACCTAGTCTCTAAGTGTTCTTTAATTAGCAAGCTAAGCTTAACAATCCTAATGTCATGCATGAAAAGTTCATTCTATTTTTAGTATCTCGAAGTGAAACTGAGTTAATTCAATTGGTTGTCAACAAAATGTATATGAAATTAAAGACAACATGCATAAAACGTTATATTCGCCAACCACTCCACCTAAGCGAAGTTCCTTACTTTCTCAAGCCCTTCTGATAACAGATTTAGCTACTCATAATTGAAAACAGACTTACACCAACTAAAAAACTAAACAACATGTTTAACATAAATACTTCGTAAGTAAGGTGAAGAGAAGGGATTAGAAAAATCCTAAAAATTGATTAATGTCAAGTTGGCTCCAAAAGAGCCTAGATTATAAGTGTTGTTCAACAACAACTAAACTATACTAAGGAATAACAACACTAAGCCTGGTAAAATTGCTCCGGTGGCTTGAAGTCTAAACAGAAAAGATAACTTTGGTCGAAATGGAGAGAAAAATCGTTGAAAAAAAAAACTCCTAAAAATTCCCACTGTTCACAATGGGAAGATGCTCGTCTTATATAGGGTCCTCGACAAATTCTGCAAACCTCTGCTCCACAATCCGCCGAAAGCTACTATGCTTTGACAATTCTCCTGCTCTACCTTCTGTCTGATCTTGCGTCAAAGTCGACAATGCACGAACAACTGGGATTACTCGATAGAACTTCGAATTTCTGCCACTCGTCCTTTGGGTGAGATAGTTTGCACCAACCACTCATTCACTCTGTTCTTGCTTTGTAGTTGCGAAATGGGTCTTTCCTTCGCTTGAGTGAGATCTCCTTCTTTTAACTCAACTTCGCTTCCCAAGTTTAGCTGCAATAAACCACAAGTATCAATTATTTTTAACACTTAATCAATTTTTACTCATCATGCATATTTTGTTGCAACAAACTCCTAAATTTTATCTTACGCACAATAGTGTAGGATGTTTCGGTTAAGCTTCGTTTTTACTTTGCTGGGGCGAAGTCTTATATCTCAGTAATTAACTAAAGAAAACTTATCTCTAATCATCTTAACTTAAGCTACGGAATTGAGAGTTATCAGCTGTCGAACCCCACGAAAACAAATGTACTGATTTTTTATAAAAATAAATAACATGTATTAAAACATAGTTATAAAAAAATTATATTATCCGATATAAACAAAAAAAATTATTAAAAAAATACAAATAAATCTCAACGTAAAATTAATAATAAATTTAAGGTTAAAATACCATTTTGGTCCCTCGACTTTCAAATGTCCAATTTTAGTCCTTCAACTTTGTTGATTGAGCAATTTTGGTCCCTCAACTTTCAAATTTCCAATTTTGGTCCCTCAACTTAGCTATTTGTCCAATTTTAGTCCCTCAACTTTCAAATGTTTTCAAATTTGGTCCTTAGACTATAAAAAAAGTACAAAAATTGTCCTTTAGTCAAATGAATTTTTTATCACTTCTAAATTAATTTCTCTCTCTTTCATCTTTCATAATTTCTCTCTCTAGAAATTTTACCTCTCTTCAATCCACCTCTCTTCCCCTCTTTTCTTTTCTTTTTTTTCTTCTTTATTTTTTTTCTTTTTCTTTTTTGTTCCATGATAGACTATGAATTTTAGAAAACAAAAAGTGACAAATCAAAGTAGGAAAATTATTATCTCTTCTCCTATTTTATTTTCTTTTTTTCTTCTTTATTTTCTTTCTTTTTTCTTTTTTGTTCCATGATAGTCTATGAATTTTAGAAAACAAAAAGTGACAAATCAAAGTAGGAAAATTATTATTTAGAAAAATTATCTCATGTTAAATAATTTGATGAGATGGATTGAGGAGAGAATAAGAGAAAAAAAAGAAGAGAAGAGGATTAGAGAGGTAGATTTAAGAGAGAGAAAATAATTTAGGAGTGAGAAAAAAATTTATTTGACGAAAGGATCATTTTTGAACTTTTTTGATAGTCTAAGGACTAAATTTGGACATTTGAAAGTCGAGGGACCAAAATTGGACAAACAGCAAAGTCAAGGGACCAAAATTGAACAAACTACAAAGTCAAGGGACTAAAAATGAACATTTGAAAGTCTAGGGACCAAAATGGAACAAACCTCAAAGTTGAGGGACCAAAATGATATTTTAACCTAAATTTAATATATTATTTTCACTTAAGCCATTCATATGAAATCATGTTGACTCAAATACATGACAATAATATTTCTCTGAAAATTGTGTGCTTCTGAAATATTAACAATAACTTCGAATGTATATAGAGCAAGAGGGTAATTTTTTTGTCGAAACATGTATAACATGCATTAAGGCGATATAAAAATTATAAAAAATGTACATTATCTAATACATATAAATCTTAAATCAAATTTAATAAAAAAATAAATTGATATGCAATATTATTTGTCTTGAGACATTTTTATAAAATTATTTTTATTGCTAAACGATAATTATATATAAAAAAACTAAAATAAGAACAAATGTAAACAAATTAGCGAAATTTTTTATGTATCGCAAAATCTCCAAATTTTAATCATCATACCCTACACAAAAATTAAAATATTAAAATTAAAAGAAATATATGAGCATAAAAATTAAAAGAAATAAATAATTTTAAAATATAAAATATAAAGATAAAATAATATATGTTGCAAAAAAATAAAATGTCCAAAGTTGACCACAATAGCAACAAGCCATACCTTACCTTCGTTAATACGGAGAAGCTCGTTTGTTTTAGAGAAAACAAAACACCACATTTCACAAAAAAATAAACACTAGAAATTACTTTTAGTAATTTCTCATTTATTCACACAATTTAAGAATATTTCTTTTTATTTTCGGGAAAAACAAACGTGAACAGTTACCAAACAAGTCCGTTTCTAAAAAACAAAAACAAAAACAAGAAATATGAGATAAGAACGTTATCAAACGAGCTGTAACAGCCCAGCCCAAGAAGATTAAGTCATGCGATTTGGTTGTAACAGATAATGACACGTGGAGGGTTGGGAGCGATTTATTCTCTTTTATCATTTATTTCGTTCAGTTCGTGGATTAGAATTTGGAAACTTTGGAGGAAACAAAGGAAAACAAAAAACCCTAGCCATTTACAGTGTTACACAAAACTTCTCAGAGGATCTCATAGGCTTTTGGTTCAGAAAGCGAAGGAATTCTCTCCCAGGTATTTCTTCTCCCTCGATTACTCCTTTAAGCCATTATTTTGGGTAGGAGTGTACAAAAAAACCGGTAACCCGAGCAACCCGGACTACCCAACCCAAACCGTAAGGGTTGGGTTGGGTTAAAAAAAATTTGGGTTGGGTTGGGTTATGATTTTATAGTTTTTGTTGGGTTGGGTTGGTTCTTGGGTTTGACTCGTTCAACCCAACCCAACCCGAACAAATAATATTATATGCATTTTATGTGTGTGCATGCAAGATATAAAAATAAGATAATTTTTTAGAATACTTGTAAGTCTTCTAAAAATAAAGAATTGCACTAATTAGATAGGTAATCGGTTGTAGTATAGTATCAACATTTTTTAACCTATTTGTGAGCTTATGAGTTGAATTTTTTAGAGAAAAAGGAGAGTAACATAACGAGAACCCAACCCAACCCAACCCGAAAATCTAGGGTTGGGTTGGGTTGGGTTGCGTTTATGCATAAGGTCGGATGGGTTGGCGAATTGCCCAACCCGAAAAGTTGTGTTGGTCCAAAAAAATCATTAAACCCTACCCAACCCGGACCATGTACACCCCTAATTTTGGGGTCGGATTAACACTAAGGTCCGTTTTGTTCGTTTTGGGTTTCGTTTGCCAGTGTTTGGAGGATTTCGTATCGCGATCTCTTTGTCTGGGTTGTCCCGTTCGGTCACGGAGTTCGAGGATTTCAGAATCAGAGGATAGTATATTTATTTTTTGGATTATATTAGGCTATGTTTAAAATTTGGCGAAGATCGGAGGTCGTTTCGTCAAAAATAGAGGAAAAACAGAGTTTTTAGGGCTAATTTTCAAAAACAGTGTTTCTGCACAAACCCTAGGACTCCAAACGATCTCAGCCGTTAAATTTCAAGGAGAACACGTGTCGCGCATCGGCGCAGCCATGTCGCGCATGACACGTGTCGCGCTTGGGGGAGGCCACATCGTGCAATCGAGCCGAACCGACCCACCCTAGCCAAGTCGAGTCGTTGAACGTTGACTTTGACCGTTGACCAAAAAAATGAAAAACACCCCTTTTGTTAATTTCGATGTTCTTAGTCCATTTTTTGTGGTTTGAGGTGCTGATTTTGAACCGTTTGTGTGTTATAAGTTCTGGAAGTTAGCAAAGCTTATGAAAGCTTATAATTGGAGAGCTTAGCTAAGGTAAGGGAAGTTATTGCATAACAAGTGTGAATGCATGTTAACAGAAGTCAAGTTATTGAGGTTTAATGCTATGTTAGGTGATTTGTGCCCACTCTAGAATGTATGCTCTGCTTGAGGGGTTTCGTGCCCATTACGCAGGGGTTCGTGCCCCACAGGGGTTTATGCCCAACGCACATAATTATTAATTGGGACTATGTTACCATCATTAAACACTTTGCGGGGAATAGTACCTAAATTTACATAGGGGTTTGAGCCCGAACACCTGTACTTGAACAGGTGAACCCTAGTGGGATCCTTACTGAGTTAGTAACTCACCCTTTTGTTGTTGCAGTAACTCACCCTAATGATACATTAGGATGGCTGATCGGAGCTGCAGGAAGACCATGGGCGAGTTAGGAATTTATGAGGTTTTGCAATAAACATTTTGTTGTTTTTTTTCCCTTCGAATAATGATGTTGGTGGTCTTTGGCAAATAAAGGTTACATTTGACAATGTTTTTGTTTATGGGTACCCTGATGCTTGTTTTTTTTTTAATATAAAAAGAGGTTTATTAGAGGCTGTTTTCTTTTGTTTCAAAAGTGGATTGTAAACTGTATATCGGTTGAGCTAAGTTAAGGTTAGGTAAAGACCTAGATTGAGACCTTAGCTTGGGTCAGGTCTTTACAGTTGGTATCAAACTTGAGTCATAGATTCTATAGACTTACTTGCCTTGTGAGTCGTTTTGAGTCTAATGGTCCTCCGCATCGATTGCCACCAGGTATTTGCAATAGTTGAGTTTTACTTGAGCATGTTTAGTTGGTGTTATCTCTTAGTTGTCTAATTGTTAACCACCTGTGTAACGCTCTTTTTAAATTGTAACTCTTTAGCTAATAGGTGGAGCTTTCTTACAGACTTGAAAAATGTCTGAGTGTGTAACTAGAAGATCGAGCAGTGCGGAAGGCCGAGGAAGAGGTCGAGGTAGGGGTCGGGGATGTGATTTACCCGCTATAGTGCCCAGGAGAACCCGATCAGCTAGTCAGCAGAACCTAGAGCCACCGATGGGCGCATGGACGCCATCAGAGGTACCCGAACTGACAGTGGAGGCTCTGACAGCCATTAAAGAGATAATTTAAGGGTCTGTGCAAGAACCTCTGCAAGGAATTTTGCAAGCTTTGGGTCAAGCAACCAATCCCCCACCAGTTCAAGAGGACTGCTCTGATTCTGTGGACCCCCGCTCGAAGACATTGCCTACCACTCAGAGTGAGGGAGCAGAGCTGGCTGATAAACAAAATCAGGCTGGAAGCAGCAAGAGCGTTTCTGAGAACGCATAGATTATCAAGGACTTGATGAAGTTCAAGCCAAAGGAGTTCTTCAGGGCAGTTGAAACCCCACTGGCTGCAGAAAATTGGATGTCTCATATGGAGACTGTTTTCCATCATATGGAGTGCCCGAAAAGGCAAAAGGTGAGGTGTGCCACCTTCGTATTGCAAGACGAGGCAAGAAGCTGGTATATGCAAAAGATAAATATGAGAGCTTTTTGGGAACCACTACTTACTTGGGACGAGTTTAAGGTCCTATTCTATGCCAAGTATTTTACTAAGTCTGACAGGCAAGATAAGATTACGTAGTTCACACAATTCAGCAAGGGACTGATTTAGTGGAAGCCTATGAGTTCAGGTTTAATGAATTATGTCCTTTTGCTGAGGAGTTGATTCAGACCGAGAAACAGAAAATCTGGTATTTTGTCAATGGCTTACATGATGGCACACAAGCCCACTATTTTTTGAGATTGTGTTGAGCTAGCAAAGAACATAGACAGAAAATTTAGAAAGGCGGGCTTTATTTTACCCCTGCCTGCAAGCAACCAAGGTGTAAAAAGAAAGTTCGAGCATTAAAGACCGTCTGGACCTAGGGAGTCGAGATTGAGAGTTGAACATGATAAGCACATGGGGAAAAGGCCAGAGCAGCCTTACCGAAAGTATGATCAGCGTGACCACAGATCTGAGCGCCACCATCACTATAGGCCTGAACAGTAGAGTTTGAAGGATTGTAAGGCTTGTGGGAAGAAGCATTTGGGACGTTGCGAGACAGGAGTCAGAGTTTGTTACAAGTGTGGCAAGGAGGGTCACTTTGCTAGAAACTGCACTACAAAAGATAATGTGGAAAAATCAGAATCGTCAATGGCAGCAAGAACTCTGGCAGGATTAGCCCAGCAAGAAGGCCGAGTATACGCCACTACCCGAAAGGAGGCTGAGTCTTCAGCCAATGCAGTCACAGGTACACTATCCATTTTTTACCACTTTGCTTTTGTGGTTTTTTATTCTGGGTCGTCACATTCATTTATATCTGATTGCTTTGTGATATCTGTCGGTTTCAAGTTGGAACCTTTAGGGTTCGAGTTAGTAGTGTCCACTCCAACAGGAGTTAGCATGACAACTCATGAGAAAGTTAAAGCTTGTGAGTTGGTTATAGCAGGGAAATCATTAAAAATTACACTCATATTTCTGCCTATGAGTGAGTTTGATATTATAATTGGAATGGACTGGTTATCCGAGAATCACGCCATGATCGACTGCCACCGAAAAGAAGTATTTTTCCACTTTTCGTCGGAATCGAGCTTCAAGTTTAAGGGACAAGGATCTGGGGAATGCCCTAAGATAATTTCAGCTTTGAAGGCTAGGAAGCTAATGTCTAGAGGAGCCTGAGGTTTCTTAGCATCGATCTCTAGAGATCAAGATTCAGTTTTATCTATTGATGTCGTGCCAGTGGTTAGTGAGTTTGTAGATGTGTTTCCTGAAAACTTGTCGAGCTTGACGCCACCTAGAGCTGTCGATTTCTGTATCGAGTTGGAACCTGGAACAGTTCCGATCTCAAGAGCACCATATAGGATGGCCCCAGCCGAGTTGAAAGAACTAAAGGAGTAATTGCAGAAGTTGATTGACGGCGGGTTTATTAAACCGAGGGTGTCACCGTGGAGAGCCCCAGTGCTCTTTGTTAAAAAGAAAGATGGTTCGATGAGACTGTGCATTGACTACCGTGAGTTGAATAGGGTTACAATTAAAAATAAGTACCTATTGCCTAGAATCGAAGATTTGTTTGGTCAATTGCAAGAAGCTTTCGTTTTCTCAAAGATTGATTTGCGATCAGGGTACCACCAGTTGAGGATCCGAGAACAAGATATCCCTAAGACGGCAGGTCCAGATACGGACACTATGAGTTTGTAGTAATGTTGTTTGGTTTAACGAACGCACCTGCAACTTTCATGGACATGATGAATAGAGTGTTTAGGGAGTTTCTGGATAAGTTCGTGATTGTTTTCATCGATGATATCCTGATTTATTCGAGAACCGAGGGTGAGCATGAAGAGCACCTGAGGCAAGTTTTGATGGCACTGAGAGAAAACTGGTTGTATGCTAAGTTCTCTAAGTGTGAGTTCTGGCTCCGCCAAGTCGCTTTTTTGGGACATGTGGTCTCTAGTAAAGGGATCACAGTGGACTCTGCCAAAATTGAAGCAGTAAGCAGTTGTAGTACCCCAACCTCTGTGGCGGAGGTAAGAAGCTTTTTGGGCTTAGCTGGATATTACCAACGATTTGTGAAAGACTTCTCGAAGATAGTTGGGCCTATGACACAGTTGACCAGGAAAGGCCAACCTTTTGTCTGGACGGATGAATGTAAAGCTTGTTTTATTGAGTTGAAAAGACTTTTGACCGAAGCACCGGTGTTGGATGTGCCCGAAGGAACTGGAGATTTTGTTGTTTATTGTGATGTCTCAAAGTTTGGGCTTGGCTGTGTTTTGATGCAGAGAGGGAAAGTGATAGCTTATGCTTCCAGACAACTTAAGGATTATGAGAAAAATTACCCAACTCATGATATGGAGTTGGCAGCAGTGGTGCACGTACTGAAGATTTGGAGGCATTACCTTTATGGAGAGAAGATTAAGATCTACTCAGACCACCAGAGTTTAAAATACTTTTTCACTCAGAAAGAACTAAACATGAGGCAACGTCGTTGGTTAGAGTTGGTAAAAGATTACGATTGTGAAATTCTGTATCACTCGGGAAAAGCGAATGTTGTTGCAGACGCCCTGAGTAGAAAGGCGTCGCATGCTGCAGCCTTATCAGTTTTGCCAGTACCTTTGCAGCGAGATCTAGACCGGTATGAGATTGCGATGGGCAGAGAGACTATAGTGCAGTTGGCTCAGTTGTCTATGCAGTCTTCATTTAGACAGATGATTATTGATAGGCAGTAGTATGATCAGGGTTTGTTGGTGTTATTTGCTTGAGCACACGCTGAGGAGGGTACCGATTGGTCAGTGGCTCCTGATGGAGGCTTACAGTTCTGTCAGTGTTTAGTTGTGCCAGATGACGTCGAGATTAGGGCTGAGTTGTTAAAAGGGTGCACAGTTCACCGTTTGTTTGGCACCCCGGGAGTACCAAGATGTATCAGGATTTGAGACAGTGTTACTGGTGGAATAATATGAAAAGGGATATAGCCACTTTCGTTAGTAAGTGTTTGACTTATCAGCAGGTCAAGGCACCGAGGCAGAAGCTAGAAGGGTTGTTACATCCTTTGAGCATTCCAGAGTGGAAGTGGAACGATATCTCCATGGATTTCATATCAGAACTCCCTAAGACAATGAAGAGTTATACTGTAGTTCTTGTGATTGTAGACCGTCTCACCAAGAGTGTGCACTTCATTCCGGGTAAGCCAGGTTATTCGGTTGAGAAATTGGCGCAGTTGTATTTGGTAGAGGTTGTGCGACTTCATGGGGTTCCTATGAGCATTGTTTCAGATAGAGATACCTGATTCACTTCGAGGTCCTAGAAAAGTCTTTTGGAAGGTTTGGGTACCACTTGTTAGTTTAGTACTGCCTTCCATCCTCAGACCGATGGTCAGACCGAGAGGGTCAACTAAATTCTAGAGGATATGTTGAGAGCTTGTGTGCTAGATTTCTCAGGCAGTTGGGATGGCTGACTTTATTTGATGGAGTTTGCCTATAATAACAGCTTTCAAGCCACCATCGGGATGGCTCCATTTGAGGCCATGTATGGCAAGCGTTGTAGATCTCCTGTATTCTGGGAGGAAGTGGGGGAAAGAAAATAGTCAGGCCCCGAGTTACTGCAAATGACCAATGAAGCAGTTCAAAAATTCAAAGTCGAATGCTCTCAGCTCAAAGCCGATAGAAGAGTTATGCAGACGTCCAACGTCGAGATTTGGAGTTTGAAGTGGGGAATCACGTTTTCCTCAAGGTTGCTCCAATGAGAAGAGTTTTGAGGTTCGGAAAAAAAAGGAAGCTTAGTCCCAGATTTATTGGCCCATTTGAAATTTTAGAGAGGATTGGCGCAGTTGCGTACAGACTGGCACTACCACCGTCGCTATCGGGGGTTCACGATGTTTTTCATGTGTCCATGCTCAGACATTGTGTGCGGGATTCTTCTCACGTGATTGCTCATGATTTAATACAGCTAGAAAAGGATCTGAGTTTCGAGGAATTGCCAGAGAGGATTCTGGATAGGGTTTTGAAAACAGTAAAGAATCGAGATGTTAGCATGGTGAAAATTCAGTGGAAAGGTCATTCCAAGGAAGAAGCCACTTGGGAGCGCGAAAAGGACATGCTAGCCGATTACCCTGGGCTGTTATTACCTTAGTCGACTTTCGAGGACAAAAGCCTTCTAAGGGGGGAATATTGTAACAGTCCAGCCCAAGAAGATTAAGTCATGTGATTTGGTTGTAACAGATAGTGACACGTGGAGGGTTGGGAGCGATTTTTTCTCTTTTGTCATTTATTTCGTTCAGTTTGTCGATTAGAATTTGGAAACTTTGGAGGAAACAAAGGGAAAAAAAAAAAAAAAAAAAAAAAACTCTACCCATTTACAGTGGTTACACAACTTCTCAGAGGATCTCATAAAGGCTTTTGGTTTGGAAAGCGAAGGAATTCTCTCCCAGGTATTTCTTCTCCCTCGATTACTCCTTTAAGTAGTTATTTTGTGGTCGGATTAACACTAAGGTTCTTTTGTTCGTTTTGGGTTTCGTTTGTCAGTGTTTTGAAGATTTCGCATCGAGATCTCTTTGTCTGGGTTGTCCCGTTCGGTCAAGAAGTTCGAGAATTTTAGAATCAGAGGTTAGTATATTTATTTTTTGGATTATATTAGGTTGTATTTAAAATTTGGCGAAGATCGGAGGTCGTTTCGTCAAAAATAGATGAAAAATGGAGTTTTTAGGGGCTAATTTTCGAAAACAGTGTTTCTCCACAAACCCTAGAACTCCAGACGATCGCAGCCGTTATATTTCAAGGAGAACACGTGTAGCGCATCGGCGCATCCACATCGTACATGACACGTGTCGCGCTTGGGAGCAGCCACGTTGCGCGACCAAGCCAAACTGACCCACCCTAGCCGAGCCGAGCCGTTGACCGTTGACCAAAAAAATGAAAAACTCCCCTTTTGTTAGTTTCAATATTCTTAGTTCATTTTTTGTGGTTTGAGGTGCTGATTCTGAACCGTTTGAGTGTTATAGGCTCTGGAAGTTAGCAAAAGCTTAGGAAAGCTTATAATTCGAGAGCTTAGCTAAGGTAAGGGAAGTTATTGCAAACAAGTATGAATTCATGTTAACAGATGTCAAGTTATTGAGGTTTAATGCTATGCTAGGTGATTTGTGCCCACTCTAGAATGTATGCTCTGCTTGAGGGGTTTCGTGCCCAATTCACAGAAGTTTCGTGGCCATTACGCAGGGGTTTCGTGCCCAATTCACAGGGGTTTAGTGCCCATTACGCAGGGGTTTCGTGCCCATACACACACGGGTTTATGCCCAATGCACATAATTATTAATTGGGACTATGTGCCCATCATTAAACACTTTGCGGGGTATAGTACCCAAGTTTACATAAGGGTTTGATCCCGAACACCTGTACTTGAACAGCTGAACTCTAGTGGGATCCTTACTGAGTTAGTAACTCACCCTTTTCTTTTTCTGTGGTTTATCCACAGGTTTGCATGTGATGCACTGGGATGGCTGATCGGAGCTGCAGGAATACCATGGGCTAGTTAGGAATTTAGGAGGTTTTGCAATAAGCATTTTATTGTTGTTTTTTTTTCCTTCGAATAATGATGTTGGTGGTCTTTGGCAAATAAAGGTTACATTTGACAATGTTTTTATTTAAGGGTACCCTGATGCTTGTTTTTTTAAAATATAAAAGAGGTTTATTAAAGGCTGTTTTCTTTTGTTTCAAAAGTGGATTGTAAATTTTATTTCGGTTAAGCTAAGTTAAGGTTAGGTAAAGACCTAGATTGAGACCTTAGCTCGGGTCGGATCTTTACACGAGCTCTACTAAAGATATTTTCTCGCGTTCCTTTATTTTTATTATTATTTTTTAATTTGGTGTTGCACTTCCTTTACATAAAAAAGGTTTCTCCTTATTAACAAAAGCAAGTTTTGACTTGTTGGTGTTGTAGTCAACTAAATAGTAGATTTTGTTAATGGTCTCAACATAAAAAAATGTGATGTGGATTTGGAATTTTTGTTTTAGAAATTTTGCAGATTCTTATTCATATGTACTCCATTTTTGTCTTGGAGGACTTAGCTAGTATTGATGGTTAACCCTCTTTTTCTGTCGTGCCCTCCTATGTTCTGTTAATGTAGGTGCTTGCTATTGACTCGTGTTGGGCCGCGTAAAAAGATCAAGTGAGCCAAACAACCTTTGTTAAGAGCATCGTCAATAGGTTTTTTTTTAGAGGTTGCACAAGTACTACTTTGAAACTTTAGCCAAATATTTATCTATTTGATGGACTTGTAGTTAGCAATGTAAGGACCCGACCCAAACTAGGGTTTAAACCTAAGTCCTTAACTCAAAATGCATGAAAATAGTATTCGCAATCTCGGGCATGTAAATTTAAAACAAAACTCCTTTAAAACAACTCGGGAGAACAAGGTTATAAGAGTATAAATTCATTAAAACAGTCTTAGGGTACCCTAAAGTCAAAACATAAAAAAACTCGATAAAACATGTTCCACTTATCACGCCCTTAAATAGTTCATGCAGAAAGAAGGAATGTAGAAGACTCTAAACAGAATAATGCAGCGGGTCCCATGGTCATCTTCAGCTCGTCCGATCATCCATCTCGATACAATCTCGTAGTACCTATGGTATTCCATAGTGGAAAGGGTGAGTTTTGCAACTCAGTAAGGATTCCCCACCTCGGGGTAAGGACATGCATCAGGTCAAAAGCATCACGAACATGCAAGATAGCAACATAATCATGGGGTCCACAAAACCTGAGCTCCTGGGCAAAAATGATTAGGAACCATGTCCAACATCCATGCCACGCAGAGCGGTCTGAGGCCACAAACCAAAGACCTAAAGGCCAATAGAGACCACAACTCTCTAAGGCAATCTGGGATACCTGCTCCAGGCCGAGGGATCCTGCGAGTGGAGAAGCCTGGTAGCTAAGGGACCACAAATCCCACAGGTCTCATACTCACGGTGAGGGTGGATCCAGCACGCTCACCAAAGGGCCACAAACCCAACCACATACCTAGAGAGCACACTAGGCTACTAGTAAAAATGCCGACAGGGCCGTGAGCCTGGTGGGCCAACCATCCACGGGAACCCGACGGCAAGGGACCACAAATTCCCCGTCGAGGACGTGCCGGCCACAAACCATGCACGTCCACTTTGTAGCATCCTCTATCCGGTCATCGTGCCTCGTTTGCGTCCAAACGAAGCACCAAACCGTGCATCAAACATCTTGCAAGTCCCTAATGGGACATAGGACATAACATGCAAGACCGACCCTATCAATCAACACTCATCAGTTCATGCATATCCAGATATTCACAAATCTACATGCTTGCCTATGACATGATATCAATCATATATTACATGCTTTCGAGTAATCATTACAAGCAACAAACAACACAGATTATGCCACGTCAAACAAGTAGGTGAATACAGTCGATCTAACACATGTAATAGCCACGGGCCTCGAGAAGGGGGTAACGGGTCCCTTACCTTGGCCGAATCCCCTAACAGCTATCCAAGAATCTCCTAGAAGCTCAAAATGGCCAAACACCACTCCGAGTCCTAGAAAAACGTGTCCTGGAGACACCCAGCGGCTACACGTGCCTCACGAACTCGGCTGGACGAACCAAAAATGGTTCAGGTAAAAATCTGGTCATAAAAGTCAATGGGTCAAAATTCATCATTTTACCCAAGCCAAACACCCATTAAACTCAATACCCAACATGCATTAAACTACTAGCCAAACAGTCTTTAAACCACAATCCAAACAAACCTTAACTTCACATTTGGGATAACTCAAAACCCCAAACCAAACACCTTTAATCCATAACTTGAATGATTTTATACCACTAGCCAAACAAGCTCAATCCATATTTTAAATAACTTTAAACTCTAACCAAACAAGCTTAAACCAAAATTAGAATGACTTAAGACCTGCAACCAAACACCATTAACCCATCACTTGAATAGCCATAAACCAACCAACAAACACTCCTCATCCTTAACTTGAATGGACCTAAGCTAGCAAACAAACACTCCAATCCACAATTTAAATAATATAATCTTGCAACCAAGCAAGCTCAATCCACCATTTTAATATCTTTAAACTTAAAACAACAATTCTTAAACCTCACTTAAATAACTTTATACCCAAAAACAAACAACCCTCTTCTTCTTCAATGGAACACTAAACCCATTTGTCACCTTAACAATAAGGAAAAAGGAGTTACTCACCCACACTCCGGCGACGGTGGACTCGCGGCGGCGCAACTCCACGCACAGTGGCGAACCTAGCTGTGACGGCAATGGGACCCCGCAGGCGCCACGACAAGCTGCAACTGCTTCTCTCACGACGACAAACTCGCGAGGTACCCAACGCTCAGGCCGAACTCCGACGAAAACGCTGCTTCACGACACGGAACCCACTCGTGAAACCCCTCAGCGATGCGAATCCCGCGACGAAACCAGCTTCACGGCGATAAGAACCACGGCGAACCAGCGATTGACCCACGCGGCACACTCGTCGGGGGAGACGAGAAGCTGTTCTTCGACTGCCCTGCGATGCACAACCACGAGACCACGACGATGTTGAGATACTACGGCGAACGACGAGGTAGGCGGCTGCACAAGATGCTAGTGGATGAACAGTAGAAACACGGCCTTAGGAATTTGCAAACTCATCATTTTTCTTAAATATCAAAGGCTGAAAAGACAATAATGTCCTCCACCTTTAAGTTAACTACAAATGTGCCACAACCCTTATTTAAACTCCAAAATTTTAACCTCATTTATTGTTTTAAACTCCAACAAGCCACAAATCTTATTAAACTTACCAAAGATGGAGTTATTACAAGCAAGGTAGTATTATTATTTGTTTGTGAACACTTGGGATGAAATTCTATATTTTGTGTCTAAAAGGGTTGGGTGTTACAATATTATAAATACTTTTTAATAAGTATTATTAAAAACCCTAAACCCTTAAAAAGTATGTTACAATATTTAATAATATATCAATAATTTTTGTAAAAAAAAAATTATTATATTTATAATTATGTTCTAAATTTGACTAATAAGTAAGTTTCTCAAAAAGTTATCCAAATAAGTCGAGAAAGGGTAGCATAGTAGTTGAAGACTTGGACTTTAAAGGTATGCTCCTCCAAGGTTCTGGGTTTGAGACTCACATGTGACATTACTCATTTGATGTCTTCAGTACCTAACTTAGGGACGGGCGTGATCATGCTTGTTTAAAAAAAAAATTATCCAAATAAAACTTGACTCGCCCACTTTTGGGCCTAAGAAGTACTTTATCCTAAAATTAAGTTGTCACATAAGAATGTGATAGAGGAAGAGAGTTTAAAATATAAGAAAAAAAATACTTTTTCAAAAAAATATATAAGAAAAAGACATGATTTTACATTCACCAAATCAAAATGAAGGATTTTGTTTGTCCTTAGACAGATTATTAAAGTTTGGAAAGTAAGTAAAAAAGTTCAATTAATATTGATGAACAGATTACCGAGGGTCAGTGGTGCAGTTGGTTATCTTGTCTAGTGTTAATCCATTTCAACTCTACCGTCAAGAGTTCGAGCCCGGAAATCGGTATTTGGCTCTCATATTATTTGAGAGTAGTTATACCCGTAGGGTTTGTTGTCCTCCCTTCCCCACTATGTACTCAAAAAAATATATATATTGATGCCCCACTATGTACTCAAAAAAATATATATATTGATGAACAGATTTGTTCTTCAAAAGCAAAATGAAATTGTCTTATCTATTTCTTTTTTAATATCAAGAGCCATTCTATTAAATTATAATTTGTTTTTATCACTCGATTATATTTTCATGAAAGAAAGTTTTCATTTAAAGTTTAAATAATACTTTTTTGAAATTACAACAATTGGGGGTGAGAAAGACTCAAACCTAAGACCTCTAAATTATTAGGTGTACATTAAT
Organism: Sicyos edulis; assembly: GCA_036507275.1. Lineage (NCBI taxonomy): Eukaryota > Viridiplantae > Streptophyta > Magnoliopsida > Cucurbitales > Cucurbitaceae > Sicyos > Sicyos edulis. The sequence goes on along the minus strand of CM071856.1, from coordinate 4,693,956 downwards.
GTCGTTTGAGCTACTACTCTATTGGCAAGTTTAAATAATACTTTATTCGAATTTTCAATGGCAAAATATTTGTATGCACAAAGATTTTGTTATTATACTTTCAATTGCGAAGGAAAAGTAAAAAAAAAATATTAAAAATAAATAAATAAATTTGGAGAAATGGACCACAAAATAATAAAGTAGAATTATTACCGCTCTCATCTATCAATCTTATGATTATGGAGTTGAATTGAAATATAATCAAACAAACAAGTCAACCTGGTGGCCAGATACTAACAAAATGTCCTAGTTTCAATTAGATCTTTTTTGATAAATTTAATTATATTTAAAAATGTGACTAATATTTATTAAAGTTTTGTTGACTCTTATAAAAGAAGTGCACTTTTCTTAAAATGAAAGTGTTTTACTTCGGATGATACATGAGTTAAAAAGAAGAAAAATTCAAAACTTCAACCAATCCATGAACAATTGAATTAAGTTGAGTTTCACAATCATTGACAAAAAAAATAAAATAAATAAATCATAAAAGCTAGAAGACTTTCATTTATAAGCTAAATCGTTTAAAGGGAATCAAATTATATTGACCCACGAGCCATAAAAAATGTTTGTTGTGTTACATTTAATATAACTCTTAATTGAAAGGATAGAGATAGATAACCCAACTTTTAAAAAATATTACCATAGGCATCAATAAAAATCAAGATTAAAGTATATTAACAAAATAAATAAATAAATGTCGAGAGAAACCATTATTAAGTGGTATCATGTATGACTTTTTGGATAAAATTTCTATTTTTGGTCTTTATTTTTTGAAAATCAACATTTTAATTTCAATAATACTCTAATTTAATTTTTGTTTATTTCTATTCAATTGGATGATAACACACTTTTTTTTAGAAAGAGAAAGATGATAACACACTTAATTATCTAGTTTGGTGTTAATTTTGTATATTTTATATAGGATTTGTTGATCTCCCTCCCCTAATTTGTACTAATTTCTTTCTTATTTTCTTGTAAAAACTTAATTCATATCAAGATTAAAATAAGCATATTATAAAAAAAAATACTTAATTTAAAATTACTCTAATAATCATCGTAGTGAACCTTTTATTGTCATTATTATTTTTTTTATTCCATCTTTAAAAATATGCAGAAAAGTATTTAATTTATGAATATAAACTCAAAATTCATGAAAAATAATATATATTTTAGAAAATTTGCACCGTATAACAACTTTTTTATCATAGTTTACAAGTATAGTAACTTTTTAAAAATAATTCGTTTATAACAAATTCTGCCTATTTTATAAAAAAAAATATCTATTTACATTTTTTATCGAAGATTTTAATAGATTCTATCATTCTGTAGTGATGGAAATCTATCGATTTTATCACTAATTGATTCTATCGCCCTTTATTGATAGAATCTAATAAAAATCTATCAATTTACATTTTTTGCTATGTATGCAAATATTTTCATTATTATACTATTCATCAAATATTTTAACTCTTTTATAATATACATGCTAACAATTCCTATATTTTATTTTAAAATATATATATATGTTTGTTCAAAATATATATATATATATATATATATATATATATATATTGTTTTTCATGAATATAAATATACAATTCAATTCAAACGGTCTTATTAACAAAGAATTAAATTTTCTTTTAATTTCCATTCAATCATTGATCTTTTTGTAGTTATCTGTCTTTCTGGCATCATTTATTTCTCCTTTTTTTCAACCAAAACATTTCAATTCCAAGCTTCTAAGCTACATCCATGGCTATTCTCTCAAATCCCATTCCTCCGCCGCCGTCGCCGGCAACCCAACCTGCCGGAAGCTTCAATTTCGACAGCGAAATCAGCCCCACAATTCTCCTATCCATGATCATCCTCGCCATAATCTTCTTCTTCTCCGGCCTCCTCCACCTCCTCCTCCGATTCTTCCACCAAAACAGAGCACGCCCTGAAGATTCCTCCGCCATCGACGGCGGCGCCGCCTCCGCCTTCCAAGGCCAGCTCCGGCAGCTTTTCCACCTTCACGACGCCGGCGTCGACCAATCCTTCATCGATACCCTCCCTGTTTTCCTCTACAGAACCATAATCGGTTTGAAATTAGTCCCTTTTGATTGCTCTGTTTGTCTCAATGAATTTCACCCAAATGATAAACTCCGATTGCTGACGAAATGCAGCCACGCTTTTCACATGGAGTGTATTGATACTTGGCTTTTGACTAATTCCACGTGCCCGCTCTGCCGGTCGAGCTTGATTTCAGATCTCGCCGTCGTTAATGGAGGATTCTCGCCGCCCCCGATTGTCGGGGTTCTCGAATCCGCAAGCAATAGCTCGAGAGAAATCGGCGAAATTCACAACGGATCCTTTCTGGGTTTTCTTAGAAATGTAGCCAATTTGACTGAATTGAAAATTGATGAAACGCCGGCGCCGGCGGAGACAGTGGTGCAGATAAAATTAGGGAAATTTAAAAGCTTGGAGGGTAATGGAGAAGGGAGTAGCAATGCGGGATCGAGGCGGTGTGTTTCGATGGGCTCATTCGGGTATGTAATGGACGAGAATTCGACTCTGCAAGTTCCGATCAGGACGCCGGCGGCGAGGAAACCGGCGAGGAAGAAGAGGAATCTGCCGTTGAAGCCGGGGGCTCGAGCGGCAGCGTCGGAGTGCGATTGCGAATCGCGAAAAGGGTTCAGCTTTACGGGATCGAGTCGGAGAATTGAGAGTTTTCGGCATGAAGAGAAGGTGGCCGGAGGGGCGGGGACGGAGATGGATAGAAGGGCGTTTTCGTTTCATTTTCCGGCGAATTGGAACGGACCCAGATCGGAAAATGGGATGGAAATGAGAGATGAAGAGAATCAGAGGAGAAACAGTGAGGAATTTGTTGAGAATCGGCCGTCGTTTGTGAGGCGGACGTTGCAGAGGCTGATGGGGAAGAACATGAACAATAGGATTGTTAATTCTTCTTTTACACCTAATGCTGCTCATTTTTATTCTTAATTTTTTTTTTTTTTTTTTTTTTTTTGAAGTTGGATTAGATTTTGGTTAGATTATAAATTTAATTAAAAAAATTACCATTTAATCCCTTGATAGTTACAATTTAGTGTATATACTTTCATAAGCTCTCATAAATAACCCATATCATTTGTTGCCATGAGAGTTTAATTATTTTTGTGTTAATAAAATTTTCTTTCTGTATTAAGAAGTTTATTGGATAAAAATTTGCTAAAATTTACATTTAAACTTTTATCTAATGAACTATTTAATTTTTAAATAAAAATATATATAAAAGATATCACACATGTTAATTAATTGTCACATATTTAATTTGTCAATGATTATAAATGATATGAATTATTTTTTAAATTTGTATCTTAGTACGGTACTAACTATATTTTTAAATTGATTTCAAAATTTAAAAAAAAACTATAATTTTAAAATTATAATCAACTGTTTCTTTTTGTGACAAAGATTTTATCAAATTTTTAATGAACCAAAGTTACTATCTCTTTTTCTATTTTCATTTCAGAGTTTTTATGTGTTTCTATGCCACTTTCAGACTCTGAAAATGAACGAATTTTCTTCGGAAGAGATAAAAGATTTGCATAAAGATAATCAAAGAATAAATGTCTAATTTAATCATGTTGGGTAAACAAAATTATCTCACATAAGCTCAAATAAGAGAAAAATTTTGTGTATATAAGGAGGAGACAACACCTCCATTGATATGTGATCTTTTGGAAAATGTCTTAAGACCTCGTTTGATAACTATTTTTTTTGTTTTTTGTTTATGAAATGTAAGCCTATTTCTATTCAAATTTTCTATCATGTGTTTCATTTTTCCTACAATGTATCCATTTTTCCTTAATAAAGTAAGAGAATACTAACCAAATTTTAAAAACATAATCAAATTTTTGGAAGCTACTTTTTTTTTGTTTACAAATTTTGGTTTTGTTTATTAAAATATAGGTAAGATGTAGATATCAAAATAAGGAAAAAAGTATAGTAAACTAATTGTTGTAGGCTTTCATAAACAAAAAACGAAAGACAAAATGGTAATTAAACGTGACCTAAAATGTGGAGATTTATGGATGTTCGTTTTCCCAAATAAATTATATACGTAAGATTTTTTTTTTTTTTTTTCTTTTTAAAATCCCATTTGTAAGATTTCAATCTTCGACATTAAAGAGGAATATAGTTTGTTCTAAGTTAAACTGTGTTCCAAAGAACTTTTTTAGTTAAATAATTACTGAGGTCGAACAATGAATTTTTTACATAAATTTGGATGTCGAAAATTCAATGTGAGTTAAGGCAAGGTTGTTGGAGATATTTGGAAAATGTATTTGTTTGGGAATGGTGGTCTCATGCATCAATTTTGGATTAAAAAAAATCAATTTTGAATTTAAAAGTGATTTTTGGTGTGGGTTTTAAAAATTCTTTTTGCCATCTGAAAGTGATAATTTTGGTAACCTTATTGTGATTGTTTATAATACATTGAATATGAACGAATGGTATAATTTTATTTCATGTTATCAAATACTTACTTTTTTAACTCTTTATTTCATTCCACAAATAAAATTCAAATAAAGTTCATCTTTTTAAAGATTTGTGGTTGAGCTATGAGCATTTATGTTTTAGGCATATTACTTTTGTTGATGCATGTTGGATATTATTTTAGCAAAATTAAAGCATTCTTCATTCAATTTTGTGATAAAGTTAAAGTTTTTTACTCTGTCTACTTTTCTGCCCTTGATTTTGAATTTTTGTTAAGTCTCTTTTAGATTGAATAAGTTGGTTCTTGAACAATTTTCCTACTTAGTATTAAGATTAACGTTCCATTAGATAAAATTTATGGTTGGAAGATTAAATTTATCGTTATATTAGATTAAAATTGTTTCTTTGAAAATCCAATGTTCTTGTTAATTTATATTATTTAATATAAATAAATAAAAGTTATACCACAAATTCTATATAAATGATACTATTACTCTCAAATAAGTAAAAACCAAATATAAATTTTCTGAATCAAACTCGTGATTTTTTGTATTGAACTAGATTTTCACCCAACAATGAAACCATCATACCGCCGATCCTTTAGATAATGATATTCAAAATTGTTTGGACTATTTTAATTTATAAATAAAATAATATTTGAGTTCAATATTACTTTTCTTTTTTGTAGGTTAATATTTTGAATTGAGAATAAAGATATTGAAAAAAAAAATAGAAGCAATAATAAAATAGGAAAGGTAGCTGTTGCATTCAATTTCTTTCAGGCATTAATGTTGGTAATGTTTAAAGTGACCATAAGAAAGTAGTTGGAATGGCCAATTTCAGGTTTTATTAATCCCACCAAACTTTCTACAAAACAATAAATAAAATAAAAACTTTACTTTGTCAAATCTTAGGTGAAATTGTCAGAGAATTTACTTCAATTTGAAATATAGCTAAATAATTCAACATTATTTTGTATTTTATTCATTAAATTAGAGGTTTTAATGTTTCCACTCATTTTTTATGTAATAATTTTAAGAAATTCATAAGTTTTTTTTTCGTGAATGTTGTGAGTAAATTATATCTTGCTCATTTTTAAAGGACGAATCGACCGATCATACGAGAAAAAACAACAGGCACAACTAACTCCATTTGATATAAATATTATAAATGTAAAGAACATTTTTCAATCCAAACCAAGTCTTCATTCATATAGAACGTAGGTGATTACTATAAATTGAACCATCACTTTAAATAATTTAAGATTCTTTTTTATCATTAAGTCATTTTAGGATAATTCGAGGTATAGAATAGAAAAATAAATTTAGAATATTATGTAGGTTGTTCTATATGTGATTTATTTATGTGATGTTCAATTGCAAAAGAATATGACTGTCAAATATTTCTTGACTTTGTTAGAGATTTTGTAAATAATGTTTTAATTATCAAGAATTGGATTTTTGCCCTATTATATATTAGGGACATACACTTGCATCCGTCTTAAAATCGAAAACATTTTAACCCATATTTTAATTATCCTAACTAAAATGATCATTGACTAATTTAAATTTCAATACATGATGAAATTATTTTAGTTAGAAATGAACATTAATTAAGTGTATTTTTTAAATATAGAAGATAATCTAAAATAACACATAAAAAACTTAGAAATGAACATTAATTAAGTGTATTTTTTAAATGTAGAAAATAAATTGAAACTATATTATAAAAATTAATAAGATAATTTTCCAAAAAAAAATTATCAAATATGTTTTTTGGAATTTTCAATTTAAAAAAATGTATAAGATTAAAGCATGTTTATTTATTTGTTGTATTCGAAAATTAAGCTTATTGTGACTATTGTAACATATAATTTTTCTTATTTTGATATCTACCTATTTTATCTATATTTAAAAAAAAAAACTTAACCAAAATTAAAAAAAAATAATAAAAGAGAAATCATATTAAATACCTAAATAATTAAAATCAGTTAAGATAATGTCTTACTTTAAATTTATGTCTAATTCGACTTTGCGAGGAGACATACTAATTTCGTGCCCATTATACCCCTATCAAAATCTTCATTTTTATTATTATTAAATTTAATTAAAAAGTCTCACCTTTCATTTAAAAAATAATCCTTGATTTTAGGAGGAAAAATTGGACTCATATTTGACGAACTAACCTCCAAATATACACTACTACAAAATTGGGATATGATGATTCTAAAAAAGTATCACAAATGCTTTAGATGATATTTTTTTGCAATCATTGTATCGCACATCATCTATTTTCTTTAGATGACACTTCTTAAGTGTCAATGAAATCCTTTAGATGATTTTTTTTTGCAATCATTGAATCGCCCATCATTTTTTCCCATTAAATGACACTTCTTAACAAATATCATTAAAACCCTTTAGATGATACTTTTTCTATAGTCATGGATTCATTTTTTATGACACAAATTTATTGTCACATATAAACAATAGATGACATATAAAATATATCATCAATATTTTATCCATGACACATTAAAATTATCATTAAATAGTTTATATTGATACTATATTATAATCACAAAATATACCAGTATGACATTCTATTTTAGTCATATATATTTCACATGCAACTATTACATGCTATATAATTTATTCATATTCATATATGTTATTGCACATACAATTATTAAAATTAAATGGTTTCTAAATCTATCCGATATAAGAACTTTGATCAAATTCATCATTCATAAATGGATATTATTCTTAGTATAACTTTATACAGATGATAGCAACCCAATAAAACTACCAAAACACTTGGTAAAAAATGTACATAATTTTGGGTACTAATACAACAAAATAATAATAATGATAATGTTATATCAATGGCTTCATCACTTGATTGTGCTTGTGCAAGACCTAATAAACAAGAAATCTTCTTGTTATATAGATATTAATAAATGTCAAGAATTGTAACAAGTGTTTCGTAATTTACCTTCACTACTACAAAATTAGGATATAATGATTACAGAAAAGTGTCACAAACATTTTAGATGATACTTTTCTACAATCATTGTATCGCACATCATCTATTCTTTTTACATGACACTTATTAAAAAGTGTCATTAAAATGTTTTAGATGATACTTTTCTGCAATCATTAATCTTTGTTTGATGACACCTAAACAGTATCAATAAATTTTATTTATTGACACTTATTTTTAATCACCAAATAATCAAACATGACTCTTTATTTTAATCATATATCTTTAATTATTGACAAATATTTTATTATCAATTTATATTATTTCATGACGCTTGTTGTGTCTATTTGCAATCTTTTTTTTGCTCTTAACTATTATCATACATACATAATATTCTTTAAGAAAAATAACTTCACTAATAAAAGACTTGTCAACAAATAAAATTTCATTATGATTTAAAATATTTGTATTGAACAAAATAACAAAAGGACAATAATATTACACTTGTGATAAATGTTCACACAGTTTTTTACAACAAAAATAACTAGTAAAAGATGAGTGCATTTCTTCACCGCTTCATCCTTTGAGTGTGTTCATGCAAAACCTAAGAAAAATTGAGTTTCAAACAACCTTCACATATTACATATTACTTAACATTAACATATGAGCTTTCTTACCAATAAGAAAAGAGCTTCAAGCAAGAAAAGAAAATTTAAGTAGTTCTAACGAGTATGCATGAATAAATCTTTCAGAACCTTAAGCAAGAAAACAAAATGAAGAAAAGAATGAAGCTTACATCAAAATTTGAACGCATGAGGCTTCAATACATGTCTTTTCCCTAGCCTTTTTATTTTCATGTCCATATTCCCTATAAGCATCAAACCAATATATGTTTCAGCTTCAATCTAAACCTAAATATTTAAACAGATGTGTCTATATGTTAAAAACTAAAATAACCTTAAGGAATTAGAGTAGATAAAGTTTACTTCTTTAACTTGCAAAGCATTCACTAAAGAAAATAAACAAATTCTCCAATATATTAGCTTCAAAAATATAGAAACGAGACATCAACAAATTGATCAATAAAAAAAACTAGAAGAATAAGTCATTAACTAGTTGTGCTATTGAAACTTAATCACACAAACCAGAAGAAAAATGTATGGTTGGACATTGTTATTATACCCATAGTTCAGAGTTATACCTCCACTCAAGATGGATCTAAGTCAAATTCGGCTCCAACATTTAACCTAGATAAGAACATTTAAAACAACAAAAATAATTATAAAGGTCAAACATATAAAGTTCTAAAATAAGCACATGCATGTAAATATTGCATAGAAAGTAATAACATATTACTTAACAATAACATGTGAGATTTGGCAAAAAGAAAAAAATAATAACATATGAGCTTTCTTATTGATAAGAAAAAAACTTCTCATTTTTCTACTTGACAAACTCAACAACTTCCTGCAAGATTGTTTAGAAGTATCCACAACATTATAATGAAAGCATGCAAATAAATTAGAAATTTTAATACATACATCGATTATGAGAATGTATTGGTACCTAAGACAAACCAACAATTATTCCAAACTCCAACACATTTTCACCCAGTTGATTGAACAAAAACATTAATATATATATATATATATATACACACACACACATAGAAGACGTACCCATCTCAACTAGCTTCTTTATCATACCGTGGCTGCCTATTCGGAGTTCTTGCAGCTAGAAAATCCAACAAAACTCATAGAAAACACATCAAATTCAAGGACTAGAAGAATTGGGCAATCGACAAATAATAGAGTGAAATCAAAAGTATCTACAACATTATAATGGAAGCATGTAAATAAAATAGAAAAGTTAATTCAAAATTTCAGCAGCATAACGACACCCCTATGACTAACCAAAAAAAATAATTACACCTGTTTTAACAATGAAAATCATATATAATCTACCATGTGGCTACATTTGCTGCAGGGTAGCCACAATTCACATAAAATATGCATAATTGTAGAGTTTTAATTACTTACCTAAGTGTAACGTCAGGTCCTTTATCTCCTGAACTCCTCATTTGAAACTAAATCCTGCCACTCAAGGTCATGCCCTGCCAAATTAATCACCAACCCCTACATATTAACTTAATTTAAACATTCTATTATACATAAACATCAACATTCAGATCAAACCACCATGGTATCCCAATTACTCATCACCTGCTATATTGACTAGGAACCAATGGCGTGAATATATATTTTCAAAGGAAAGGTTAACATATATACGTATAAAAAGCAATATTCTCCTCCTACAAAAAAAATTACATGTACTTCTTTTGTTTCAATGTTATTTTCTTTTCTCAGCAACCAATCAATCAACCATAACAGGAAAAAAAAGAACTCCATTATAAATGAGGGAGAAAAAAAATGAAACCTGGAAAACTCCATTAACAAAACTCATCGAACCCATAAGGCGAACGATTCTTTAGTTTGATTAGCACAATCAACAACCTAACAATTGACCATTAAATCATGTACAACTTAACAAAACTAAAACACCCTCTCTAAATAATAGGCTTGAGAATAGATCTTATTAAACAAGGTCAGCAACCCATTTATCCATAAAAGTGGCAGCTCAAAATTCATTAAAACATCCATACTTAGCTAAAAGCAACAACCTCTTAGACAACCCAACACAAAGAATCCAACTGTACACCCCAAAATAAAATTTAGAGCCTTAACCTCACCAACTAAGGTACAAGACCTAACCTACAAATCGCCTCGCATAGCCCCAACGAACAACAAGAATTCTCATCTCTTCAATCCTGCCATCCTGCAAGAGAAACAACATAGACGAAAGGTGAGTAAATCAATACACAGTAAGTAGCGCACCAACAAGGCGGACAAAATCCTTCACTGCACTTACCTAGATGACAACTTGGAAAAACTAAATCTCAACCTCAAAATGAAAACACAATGCCTCACAGAAACTAAACTAGTCTCTATCATAACGCCGGGTGCACCTAACCCAACTATTAGAGCAAGACAACCTTGTCACCCCCAAACTTCTCCACCAACTAGACAATACTGCAAACCATCACTCATTCAACTAATGTAAAATCACGACATCTATTAACCCTTCAAGCTCACACTTAATATCTCGGTAACAACCATACAAAACAACTCGGTATATCCTTACGGGGACTATCTTCAAACAATAACTTAAGTCCATAAAAGTAACAATGCACTGCAATAGTGAGAAACAAACTCTTAAACCTACATGATTACTCTAGAGAGTAACTTCATGTCAATATGAAGCTAGAGTAACTACGTTCTATCATTATCATGCTAACAATAAAAGCTAGAGTAACTACGTTCTATCATTTTCTTTTTTAGAATTCTATTTTATCATTCTTACTCCTGTATTTAAACTAAAATTAAAATTTTGTTGTTTGTTTTGGACAATAAATTATTTTTCCATTTTTCATTGACATGAAATAATAAAATGATATATTAAAATTCGGAGAATTTGAACTTAAAATGATTTAAGCTAATAACAAAAATGCAATAACACAAAATCAAAAACTTGGTTAGAAGAAACATGCACGAAGAAATAAAAATAAAATCTCAACAATCAACCAACAAAAATAAGTTAAACTATCATCTTACTTCTTATCTTTTTAAGTTTTGTTTTAATTTGATTTATAAACCTTTAAATATTAAATTTTAATTCAGGTATTTTTATTTAAAAAGCGTAAAATTAGTCTCTATGTTAATTATGAATTCAATAATAATTAGTTGTAAACCAAATGTGAATACAGTTTAAAATTTTATAAAAAAGATAATATTTTTTAAAGAAAATTTAACAACTTCGCATACAGAAAAGTATAAAGATTCAAATTGGACAATAATAAATTTATAGATTTAAATGAAACAAAACTTAAAATATAGAAACCAAAATTGTATTTTTAATTTAAAAAAATCTGATGTTCTAGTTATAGAATTATTTATAACAAAGGTTTGTAAATTTAAATAAAACTAATTTTATGTTACTCTTATATATATTAAATACACAATATATTTTTAAATTTTTTATGTAATAAATCATAATTTTATCTTTGTAATAAAAAAAATAAAAAAATCATTCTTTTTCTTCTCTTTATTCATGCATGCCCTTGTACTTTCTTTTATGTACAAGATGTTTATGTAAACTTATTTAAGTGCAAAGTATTTATTTATCTTGACCGTTTTAGTTGTGTTTAAAAATTGATAAAGTTTTTTTTTTCAATAAATGATTAGGTATTGAATTCAACATTACTTTTGTTTTATAAGTTTTTTTTTTTAAAAAAAAAACCTTTTTTTTAAATGAAAAAAAACATTATAAGTCTTAATAATCTATATATTAGCTTGTATATTTTAGAATAGGTTGGTTATTTTGATATAATATATTTGTTGAGAAGTTAATCAAATAGATTTGTTTGCATTATATTGTAAATATTAATTTATATATTTTTATTTTTTATATTTGCAAATATTATGCACTTGATTGTTGTATATATACATATATCAATTATTGAAAAAGGCACCACAACTATAACGTTCTTCCATTAATGAAAAAGTGGAATATATTACATTATTTAACTTGATCATTTTTGTTGTGGGCAATATTTGATGAAATTTTTTTTTTTTTTGTTCCAATAAATTATTAGGCAGTAAATTTAAGTTTACTCTCGTTTTATAGTGTTATTCGAATTTATGATTTTCAAAATATGGATTTTTTTAGTATCTTTGAAATTACACATTAATTATCAAGTACTTCATATTTTAGTTTTTTTTTTATGAAAAAGATAGATATTATTAACAAAGGCTTACAAGCACTAATATCAGCAACAACGATCCTGTTAAGCCACTCATGGAAAGAAGAAATCCATTTACAATTTATTTCCTCATTCACAGCCCAACTAGCAATAGCGTGAGCAACTTGATTGAAAGATCTAGGCATAAAAGAGAGAGGTCAAAAACTAAAAGCAAAATGCCTCGTAGCCAAGGATCTACCACAAACTCCAACATTTAATAAACTCCAAATCTTTTTTACACTATTGCAGCTACAAAAGGTATGGTTCAAAGACTCAAAATCTCTTCCACAATGCACACACCAGGGTTGCACATTGACATGTCTCTGATACAGAATAGCGTTTGTTGGAATGAAACCGTGATATAATCTCTCCATAAAAAAAAAATTTATTTTGTTAGGCACCTTTAATTTCCAAACAACATTCCACCGGCACTTCTTGATACTACTATGAGCTCTAGAAGAATCACTCTTCCTATCTAAAAAGAGTTTATGACCATTTTTAACAGAATATTCCCCATTCTTAGAGAAATGCCAAATCCACCTATCTTCTAAATGAGTTTTACATATAGGGATAGAGGATATATAGTCAATGTCATCCTCCCAAAGAAAATGTGAAAGTTTATCCACATTCCAATTCCCATTTTCTAAAATAAAATCTTTAACAAGAAGATCATCCGTTCCAACCCCTTGAGGAGAGATTAACTTGTAAGACCATGGTCGAGGAATCCAGGGAGAATTGAAAACAAAGTATCAGCACAATTACCAATCCTTTTCCTCAAACCCATCACTAGAAGTTCTCTCCCCCATAATAAACTTCTCCAAACAAAGGACGCATTAGCCCGTAATTGAGCCTCTAGAATGGATTTATTAGGGAATTATTTCCCTCTAAGAACACGACTCACAAGAGAATTAGGATTTAACAAAAGTCTCCACACCTGTTTGGCAACTAGAGCCTAATTGAAACCTTCAATATTTCAGAATCTCATAACTCCATGATCATTGGGTTTACAAAGATTATCCCATTTAGACCAATGAATTCAAGATTTAGTCTTAGAGGAACCCCACCAAAACTGAGCTATCATTCTACATAAATCATAACAAAGAGACTTGGGAAGTCTAACACAAGACATAGCGTAAGTTGGGATGGATTGAGCCACAAGTTTGATCAATACTTCACGACCATCTACTGAGAAAATTTTCCCTTTCCAGCCTTCAATAACCTTCTGGACCTTCTCTTTGAGATAGTAAAAATCACTTTTTTTGCTTCTGGAACAATGAGATGGAAGTCCAAAATATTTCCCAAAGTAATGGACGACAGACATATTGAGAATCCCAGCAATCTCTAAACGAGACTCCATAAGAGTATCTGGGCTAAAAATAATTGCAGATTTACTGTAATTAATACATTGACCAGAACCAGCTTTATAAACATTTAGACAATCTTTAATTGACATGCACTCTTTAACTGAAGCTTTGCTAAAAAGTAAACTATCATTCATACCCACCAAGGATATTATCTTACATAAGTCTTCCTGAAACAAAGGCACTCTAATAATCTGATATAATATCCCCTAGGACAATCTTAAGTCCATTCGCAATGGCTTTTGACACAATCTTATAAACCACATTGCATAAACTAATAGGGCGGAAATCCTTAACTTCCTCAAGATGGGGGACTTTTGGAATAAGAGCAATGTTAGTATGGTTCAGCTTCTGAATAGCCTTCTTATCATTAAGAATGCCAAGACATTCTTTAGTAACCTCACCCTTAACAATTGACCAATATCTTTGGAAAAAAAGAGTTGAAAAACTGTTAGGGCAAGAAGCTTTGGTTGGAAACATCTGAAAAAGGGCCACTTTTATCTCACTTCACTGAAAGAGAAATACTTCTCTACACATGAACAAGTAGAGTGACTCTACTTGTTCCTTATGTGGCATCACTTAGAGCCACAAATTTTTTTTAACTTTTCTTGTTTGTTGATTTTTTCTTTGAAATGAAATTTTTTTTGTGGACCTAAGTGATGACATATAAGCAACAAGTAGAGTCACTCTACTTGTTCATGTGTAGAGAAGTATTTCTCTCACTGAAAGGGGAGCAAAGTAGATGATTCATCTTAGTAGTAACTTTGCGAGGAATTGATTGCAAGGCACAACTAATGTGATTTGTTGTAGGATTAGAGGAGCTAAACAAAATTAAGAAATAATTGTCAAATACAAGTTTAAGCCCTTCCTTAGAATCAATCCAAACACCATTTTGGTCCTTAATACCTTTGATTCTTTTTTTTTTCACGACGAATTGAAGCTTTTTTATGGAACCATTTCGTATACCTGTCACCCCATTTAAGCTAGTTTTCCCTGGATCACTGCTCCAATACTTTTCCTCAGCTAGAAGAACCTTATCAAGGTTAATTTCCATACAATGAATTCTCTGAAAATCTGTATCACAACCTTTATCATGTTCCTTACGAATAGAATCCTGAAGCATATTAATTTTAGCCCATTTTTCCTTCTTCATCTTCCCCCAGCTCTAAAGATTATGCTAACAATTAAGTAGAGATGAACAAAGAGAATTATTTTTCTCCTGAATTAGCCCAGAATCCCAGCCTTCTTTAATCACCCCAGCACAATCAGGTTCGTCACACCAAAATTCTTCAAATCGGAAACAAGGCTTAGACGACCAATCCCTACACATCATACTAGTCTGTGAATTGAAACAAATGGACCAATTATCCAATTTAAACCAGTCAATATGAGTAACTGAGAGATTAAGAAAAAAAATCATAGAAGGCCTCATTTACAAGAAAACGATCAAGGCGTTTCAAAATTGGCTCCCCTTTAGAACAGCTATTAGTCCATGTAAAAATATCACCATTAGAACCAAGGTCCCGAAGGAATAATTCGTTAATGGTTGTTTGGAAAGCCTCTATAGAGCGGCTAATAACATGAGATCTTCCTCTTTTTTCATCACACCATAAAGCTTCATTAAAATCTCCTCCAAGAAGCCAAGAAGAATCATCCCCATTATATGAACGCTTTAAAAGTTCAAACGTCAGGAATTTATTCTTCTCCTCCGGAATTCCATAAATTCCAAAAAATCTCCAAAACTTACTATTAAAAGAAATAGAACAGTCGATGTGGTTTCGGGAATAAGAACGAATCTTTAAATCTACATCTTTGGTCCATAAAAGACCAAGGCCTCCACTCAAACCAACAGAATCAACATCCAAACAACCATTAAAATGAAGTTTATTTTTAATATTTTCAAGCTTCTTAGAACAAAACTTCGTTTCATACAAAAATAACACTGAGGGACTATGGATACGAATCACCTCCACTAAGTCAGAGAACGCCTTCGGGCTGCCTAAGCCTCGAAAGTTCCAACAAAGAATTTTCATAATGCTAGGTGGGGCTGTTTATCAGCCTCTACCAAATTTAGCCATGCCTCCTCAATAGCAATTCGAGCTTTTTTATCAATCAACTCCTTTTTTCCATTATCCTCAGCCTTTTGTTTTGAACCAATTTCAAATCCATGAAACCAATATGTTTTTCATTTTTAATCCGTCTGAACTTCCATTTGTTCCTCTTCAAATTATGCTCATCTTCATCCATTACTGCACACAATTGAGTGTTAAAAGGATTAGAAATATTATGCCTAACTTGATCCGCATAAATTGCATCTGTCCTCTTCAAATTCTGAAAATAGTCTTTTAGCATCAATTGTTGATCAGAAACGTGAATTTTGTTTAAAGAAACCTTACTTCGTTGACTGCTTTCTGGATCAGAAGAAGCAAACAAGGATGTTCCTTCTTTTTTCAGATTTCGTAATTGCTCAGAATTATCATCTTGGCCTAAAGATTGTGATTGAAAACCACTAATTCATTTCCAGAAACAATTTCATCAGCACCTCCAGTTGATTTATTGGTAGAAATGCCCAACACCTCTTTAGATGGCCAATTTACTATATCACTACGACCTTCACGTCTTCTTAGACTAAAGCTTTTATCATTATTCGGATTTTCTTAGCATCCAAGACATTCACGAATGGAGATGTTTTATTTGAGTTGAATATTCATTCTTCTTATGTTTTATTTAAAATTCAAATTTCCTAAAATCTTAGGTCATAATTGGATTTCTCGAAATCTCTAAATACTACATTTAGTTCGTTAGAATTCTATTCAAAATTGAAAATATTTGTTTGGTTAATTGGAATTCTACTTCCTAACCATTGTTGAAACAATAAAAAATTCAAGACATTCAACTCAAATAAAACATAGATTAATCAATAATTAAATCAAAGATTCTCAAAAATAAAAATAATTAAAAAATTAAAGCAAAAAAGCAATATTTGGATCTTATTCAAATCTCAAGGAGTTATTAAACAAAATAAATTGTTTTGAGAGTTTCAACATTCTTATTGATTTTCTACTTGCTTTTAAATGTATAAATCTCTAAAAAACTGGAAAAATAATAATTAAAAATTGGAATGCTCCGAAAAATAAAATCTTAAATTTAAAAGTAAAAGTTATAAACTTAAATTTTAGAGAAAAAGTAAAAACTGAAATTTTTTTTACAAAAAGGAAATATTAAAATGGAAGTTTAAAAGAAAAGAAAGGAAATAAATAAATGGAAATATAAACAACGAATAAAAAAAGAATAAAGTTGTTGCCACGTGTTGAGAAATTGCTAAAAAAAAACTAGCAGTACAACCCCTCCTTCCCAACAGCTCCACAACACCCTCCAACAAACAAGGGCGTAGAGGTTATATATGGCTAAGTCCTCATCTCAAAAAGTACAAATCGAAAGAATGATTAAGAGGGTGCTTTGTATTTGAAATCTAGAAAGAAAAGTAGTGTAGTAATATGATTACCTTAAGTGGAAGTAGACACTCTTGTCGAACTATTATGAATTCGAGTACTAGTTCTTTTTCTCTTTACTTTTATTTTCTATTTTAAAGCTTACATACTCCAAAATAAAATCTTTCGTTGTAATCCTCCAACCGAATTATGCTCAACCAAAAACGGGCTTATATTTCAAATTTAACCCAACTCAAGTCCAAACAACTCAATCAGACACTTATTTAACATTTAGTTTTCTAACCCTAACCTCACATATCTAGTCTAGGTACGACAACATTAGTTGACAGCTGCTAGGTTGATTACATGGTTGTTGCAAAGCTAACATCTAATATGATTGAATCGAAGCCTTCCTTCCTTTATTAATTCTAGATTCATGTAGCATTTTACTCCTCACAACAAGTGAGTCATTCCCTTTCTTAAAACGTATGTCGAGAGAAAGTTGATGAGACATTCCCATAAATCATAGTAAATGATGCAACTAGTTTTTATTCTTGCCTCTCAACCTTTATCGATCGTGTCTAAGTTACTAGACTCTTGCTCTTTTGTTCATTCATCGATGACATTAAGTAGATTTTTCAATTAACTAATTAAAATCAAAACAATGTGTTTTTTTTTCTCGTTACTTAAACGTAACATTTGTCTTTTTTTAAGGTCGTTTTCACTCTTTATCATTTAATCGCATTCTATCTCAAAGAAATTAGATATTACTTCACTTTAATACTAAGAGTTCAATTTCACAAATGATATCAATCTAAATCAAATTAAACTAGATCGAATGGAACACGTGTCAAAATGTATTCAACAAGTGTCATTTCATTTTACAAATTTAACTTTTTAAAAAAAATTAAATTGAAGTAAAATAATATCCTAAAATATCAAAAATATCAAAATCAATGGCCCTACATCCCACACCTTCCATAAACCCAAAAATCTCATAGTTCACATTTCTATAACACTTTTTCTTGAACCCATACATCACCCAACCATATCCCAAATTCCCCATCTCACGTAATGCCATTTCTAAATCCCGCCGCCGCCCACGGCGGCGCCGCCCCATCGCCGCCACCAAAGCTGGACACAAAATTCCTCTCTCTCCTCGTCAAAGTCGCCATCATGGTCCTCTTAACCACCCTGTTCTTCGTCTTCGTCGGCCTCGCCACCGCCCTCTTCCTCATCCACCTCTCCTTCGCCGGCGCCGTCCACCGCCACCGCCGCCGCGTCGATTCCTCATCTGGGCTTTCCCCTAACGACCTGAAAAGGCTCCTCCAGTTTCGATTCTCCGATTGGGTCAATCCCCATTCCCAAATTGATTGCCCCATTTGCCTCGACGGGTTTCGAATGGGCCAATGGTGCCGGAAACTTGGCGGGTGCGGCCATTTTTTTCACCGGAAATGTATCGATTCGTGGCTGATTAGGGTTTCGGCTTGCCCCCTTTGCCGGTGCTCTGTTCGGTTGGATTTTGATGATGATCGAGTTCATTGCGTAAGTGAAAGGAATTGTGAAGTTTTTAATGCTCCGTAATTGAAATTCTGGGTTTTGTTTTGTTTTCCTTTTTTGAAATTCTGGGTTTTTTATGTATAGTGGGAGCAATGTTTAAAATAAAGGTTTCTTTTGATGTTTTGAATTTTTGATATTGTTGTTCTGTTTTGGTGCTGGGTAATGTTGAGTTTCGGAATTCGAACCTCTAACCTCTTGGTCGTGAGTATGTTCGGATAGAACTATGATAGTTAAGGAGAGTGTTTTGCCAGTTCATGAGTTTAGGATTTGAGTGCACATTTGGCTATCTTTTTATATTGAGTTGAGCCAAACCAATCAAATTAAAAGGAGAGAGGGATTCGAACCTTCGATAATTATTTGTTCCGAACTATACCAGTTTTCAAAATTGAAGCTATAAATCACTTGGTGGCCACTATCTAGTATGAATTTTTATTTAAATGGTGTGGTGGTTAGGTTGTATGTCGTGTGAATATACACTTGCTTAAATACTCATGGATATTAAAAATAAAAATCATACTTAGATAGACTATAATTTTATGGTCAAGGATATAATAACTTCAGCTATATTCGGGTTCGAATCGTTTCTCTTAACCAATTGAGCTAAGAGATATTTTAGGTAAGGCTCCTTTACCTAATGATTTAGGTAACAATTGAGCTATATGGAAGATTTTTGGTAGGGTGATTCTCTCGAGTTCAATGCTGTAGTGTTCTGGTTCATTTAATAAAAAAAAGATGTATTGAGTTTTTGCACATGTTGAATCATGTTCAATTAGCATGTGATTTTATATTCATGTTAGTTGAACAAGTAGACACATATTTTTTAAAATAGTTGAGCTGTCGGAATTATTGTCGGATCATATGGGGGTAAAATATCAACAAAATAGAGTAACTGAAAACGAGTCCAACAGCCACTTTTGGGTGCGAAAATGGTGTGTGGGGAGTATTTGATTTAGTATGTTATTGACTTAAGGCTTAAATTTTATTCCCATTTATGTGGAGGGTTGGACAACCCAACTAAATAAACACTTTTTGTTATTGTACTAAATAAATACTTGTCACACCTAAGATATTTTATTAAGGAAAACCCCAAATCGAATATTTCTATCCCGATAATTGAGGCTAAGGATTTCAAGACATGTTTTTTTGAAACATCTCTAGTTCGAGATCGCTGGAAAATGTTTAAATTAGAATACTTTTCTAATATTTCGGTGTCACACGGACCAATGGTGCCACGAGTATAGGGAAGCGAAGCTCCAATTTCCTAGTTTTCGATATATGTATATATAGATTATGGTTTGTCAAAAAAAAGTCAAATATTTCATATATGTTCTAATCTATAAGATTATTAGTAGATCACCGTGGGTTTTGAATCTATTTTGAAGAAGTTCAACATAACGGTGGCCTTTAGAAAATAAGTTTTTTTTTTACAACCAAATATAATAGGATATTTTTCCTCGGTAGTAAAAAAATGGATAAGAATTCTATAAATGTCAAAAGTTGTTAGAATTAAAATAACGAGATTTTTTTTTTTTTTTTTTTTGAAAAGTATGAGGCTAGAATTTTTTGTCTAAAAAAATTTCAAATTTAACAAGGGTATACAATTTCAAATTTAACATGTGACAATAGTTAAGACACGCCTGGGTTCACCTAAATTATCATGGATATCAAAATTTAATTAAACACTCAATTTTTTAAAAAAAAAATAGCCACTTTAAAAGACATGGCATACACATAGTAGATCAATATGTCATTTAGTAAAGGTTTAATAATCATGGTGTAGTCTAATGATCAAGAGTGCCATAAATAACTAAAATATGATGAGTTCAATCTATAATGGTCATCTATCTAAGAAATAATTTCTTATAAATTTTATTACATCTAAATATTGTAATGGCAAGTGGTATGTTATGTGATAATAGTTGAGGTGTGCATAGGTTAACTCAAATACTCACGGATACAAAAACAAATAGAGTAAGGTTTGTGAAATTTAAAAATAAACGGTCTATGTTTGATAAGTCATTATTGTCGCATGTTGTGACAAATTATCTTGATGCTTACAAAAATATAGGGACATTGAAAATCAAGAACTATGTTGTGCTTTTATACTTCAAGTATGGGTTTTATTGTTTGATCAGCGAGTAAGTGTGATGTATTAGAATTTCTTTAAAAACTCTTCACCTTTTTGTCGAACATTTGTATTTTTCATAATTTGCATGAAACTAATACAACATTGATAAATTATGTAAATTTTATGTATTCTTTATCTTGTGTTTATTTAATTTTTTACTCTTATTTACAATTTTTCATAAGGGGTTCGTTTGTATTTGGTAGTAAATATCTGCCTCTTAACCTCTTTTAACTACCAACATCAATTCCAAAAATTATATCAACTGTTATTAACCTTTATCTCCAAATAAGTAATCGAATAATCTATTATTATTAAACTCAAACCTCAAACGAGTAATTAACCAATCTAAATTGCTATTAACCACTTTATTTCATTTCACTTCACTCAACTCTTTTCTACCAAAAACAAACATATTCTAAGATAATATTTTAGTTTTGGTAATCTACAAAGGTGAGTATGAGTAAAGGCTAAGTTTTTTTTTTTTTTTTTAAATCTTTGGGGTTAGGGATTCAAATCTCGAGGTTCATCCAATTAGCGTTGAGCTTAATTTATTTTAGCTTAAAGAATAAACTACATATTTGTAGGATCCAATTTCATAATAGGATGGCAAAGTGGATTAGAGATTTCTTGTTTGGAAGTACGTGTACTTGCACCTACGTGATTATTAACCATATGAATTAATTATTAGATTTTAACATACTAAAACTAAATTCTAATGAAACTCGTCAAAAATTAATTTATAGATAGATGATCACGATAGATTAAACTTATCACATCTTAATTTTCTAATGTTTTTTTTACCAGTAATTCATTTCATGATAGTTAAGTTCTAAATCTATCCTCTCATTAGCTCTTTTTATTATTTTTTCCAAAAATTATGTATATCATATTCGTTTTCAATAAGTGTAGTTATTTATGATCAATGAATTAATTCTGGCTCATTTATTAAACAATTAAACAGTATCAAAATAACATTTATAAGAAAAAAATTCATAGATCCCCATCCCCAAAAAAATCTCCATTTTTTTTGGGAATCGGGGCAGGAATTCCCCAGTCGAGCACCCCGCAAGGATCAGGTTCCATACGGGACTTTTTTCAAAAAAAAAATTCTTAGAAAATATCTTTAAATTTAACTATAATGTTAATTATTAAAGAAAAATATTACAGAAAATGAAAGTAGTAAAGTATAGAAAAAAAAAAATTAAAAAGTAAACGAGGTAGGATTGGAGAATATATTCCCTATTCCCTACCTTGATTAGCCCACGAAAAATTTCTCCCGTTCCCCGCCTAACTTTGGATTTTCCGCAGAGAAAATTGACATCTCTAGGACAAACCTACCATATAAAATTAATTATGAAAGCATTAATTTATTGATCAATTATATATAGATATTTATGATCAATTAACCAAGAGGCATATATTTATGATATTTATTCAATATTTGTTAAAAGAAACATCGCAATATCTTGTACAACCAAGTAATCAAGAAATAACACCTAATCAATAGTTACACAATAACTTATCAAAATGGTCAAATAACACAATGATTTCATTGTTTGATAATAATTCAATTCAACACCTT
The DNA here is from genome assembly GCA_036507275.1 of Sicyos edulis. Lineage (NCBI taxonomy): Eukaryota > Viridiplantae > Streptophyta > Magnoliopsida > Cucurbitales > Cucurbitaceae > Sicyos > Sicyos edulis. The sequence goes on along the minus strand of CM071856.1, from coordinate 4,671,542 downwards.
GGTCAAAAGTTCAATCCCAAGATCAATATTTGACTTTCATTTAATTGAGAGTAGTCATATCCTCTATTGTAGGGTTTGTGGTTCCCCACCCCCAACTTATACTAGAAAAAGAGATAGTAACCCAACCAAAAATTATATTATTTCTCACACCAAAATATCATAAATAACACAACTTTATTTTCCATAAAATACAACACGTCGGGCCCACAAAGAAAAAGTTTAATCTTCATCGAAATTTCACCTTTTACAAAGATGAAAAGATTAAGTATTACAAATAAAAAAATTTTAAAAAAAAAAGAAAAAAAAAGAGTAAAATATACAAAATGCCAAGAATAGAAAGACAAGAAAAGTCCTTCACTAGACTAAGAATCTAACAACGCACATCTCTCCACCCCTCAACACGGAAAAATTCCAACAATATCAATGAGAGCTACAACATCCAACATCTCAAAATACTTTGAAATCTCCACAAATAAGAATAGATAACAAACAATCCATTCGAACTCATCGCATACCACACTTGTTTCAAGGTCCTCATGTACGAAGACATAATCCTACACCATTTCAACCCATCAAATTATACTCGAATGAAGAAATTCTTTTCTTTTTAACTGAGAAATCAGAGTTTCGCTACACTATACCCAGGGTAACCACTCCTGTCCCTAGGTCAAACATCGAGAGATATCAAAGGAATGAAGACACATGAGATGTCTCCAAATTAAGGTTAAATTACACCAAGGTTTTCCATGAATGATCTGTTAACATGGTTGTAATCTTTGTGTTTCATGATACTTAAGATGTTACAAGGAGAGACTTTGAGCAAAAGATCGTGAAGTGTACTTTCTAATAACAAAATATATCAGTTAGTCTGAACAAAGAAGTAGAAACCAAAGCTTCTTCGCGCACTTATCTCCGAGCAGTGGAGGGATCAAACGTTGTTTCCCAGGCAGCACTGCTGCCAATGGGTGCAGCCACGCCAGCAACTGTTCCAGGCGTGGTTGGGACGTTATCGAGGGGATGAGGGATTTGATTGTCTCCTGGAGCCACAGAAGCCATTGCAACATGTGGCCTTCCATACATATCGACGTATCCATTGGGACGGGACAATTGAGGTGGGTACGAAGGATCCAAGTTCACGAGTGGGCCGCCGTATGCATTTGGTGCTACAGAATCAGATGGTTTCATAGCAAGTGTCAATAGACAGGCTAAGATGATTAACTGGAAAGGAAAAACAATGAAGTGTACGCATATGTGAAAAGAAATGTACCATATGCTCTTTTCTCCGTATTCAAAACCTCGGCTCGTAATCTCTCTACTTCCCTTGCCAGAACAATCAGATTCATTTCTGTTGCTTTCATTTGCTCTACTTCTTCTATATTAATACCTTTCTCATGCTCGAATGTGGCTCTGCATACGGAATCGATAAGTATAAAAAGGAAACAACAGATGAAGGTTGAAAATTCATATTGGAACTCAGAAAACTTTATCTAGTTTACAGAGGGTTAGGCATAATGAACAAAAGGAGAGCAATGTCATAATAAGCCCAAGGATGACCAAGTAGGCAAGTATTTTGAGGTATTTGGGCCTTCCCCTAATGGAGCAGTCTCACTCAAACTTAAGCAAACTAAATCAATTCATGTCTTCCTCCTTTCTCGATTCCTCTATTTGTTTTTTTGATAAGGAACACGCAACTAATATCTCTTCAAACTTGAGCAATGTCATACCATGTTTGCTTGTTTTAAGAAACACACAACTTTCATCGATGATATGAAAGTTACAAACTATCAAGAAAAGAAGAGAGAAAGAAGGGGGCCGGGCAATCATAGGGCCATATCAAACATACAAAGAAGAAAATCCCATGTTCCGCTACTAAATCTGGAAGACGAATCTTCCACGAATCAGGTTTGAGGTGATGTGACGCAGCCATGGACGAGAGATCTAAGGGGGAAGAAAAACGTGGTGTTGTTCCATCTTGTCAAGGGAGATGCCGACTGATTCGCCACAACCAACCGGAGCTTGTTGGAGATGAGCCGATAAGCACGCAAACAAAGAGAGAGGGGAACTGAGATCTGTGTTGTTCGCCATAGAGAATGGAGAGAGGCGAGAGGAAGATGGATTTTGGTCAGTCTGTTGTTGATCCAAAAGGAGAAAAGAAGATTGGCACTCTTCACGAGGGAGGAAAGATGTGTGTTCATGTTGGTCGGTAATGTCTGAAAGGGTAGGAGCTTGTTGCACTGTGGTGAACAAAGATCCAATGGGGGAGAGGCTCTTAATTGTTGAGGGGAAAATGTCCATCTTTAAACCGAGGGTTAGTGGAGCAATTGGTTATCTTGTCTAGTGTTAATCCATTTCAACTCTACGATCACAAGTTCAAGCTTGGGTATTGGTATTTGACTCTCATATTATTTGAGAGCAGTTGTGCCCTCTATGTAGGGTTTGTTGATCCCCCTCCCCCCAATTTATACTCAAATGTCCATCTTTAAAAGGGGGAGCAAAGGCGTGGTCCTTGCACTCTGATGAGGGGAAACAAGAACACTCGTGAGTCTGGTCGGAGGCTCAAGAATGATAGGAAAGGGGAGAGAAAGTTGATGGAGAGGCAGATGGGAGGCCAATCGATCAGGGAATGAGGGGAAAGGCTCGTAAAGTGAATTAGGCGATTACACAACTTCTTAAGCTAATGGTAGGCATTGGGATTGGTAATTTTGAACATTGTAACTCAGCTTCATTTGCTAAATGGATTTGGTGATTTACTTGTGAAACAATTCTCTATAGAAGAATGTTATTGTTGCAAAATACTATGCTAATGTGAACAAAGATAGTTAGCCTCAACATATAAAGGAATAAGGAATATTTCTGAGGTTTATTTGTAATGTGCAGAATTTGGTTTCTAGTTGATCACAACATTGTAAAAGGATGATTGTCGCATGACTTTTTGGCGAGATTCTTGACTTTGATGTGGTCCAATCTTTACTACTTTTCCTCATCTATATCGACTTACTATTCAAACACTAAATCAAACTAGCAAATAAAATCCATGATTTGACATGATAAATAAAGAAAAACAAACTAACCACCCTTCGAGAGGGTGAACTCTCCCAAAATACATGTCTCTGTATCACAATTCTTAAACAAAAAACATGCCCCCAAAAGTGAACCCATAGTATAAATACTAAACCAACTAACATAACTAAAGGAACATTGAAAATCCGTAATACCCCCTTCTAGAGTGATTCCTAATTGGGGTCACACATATCCTCTAGGTTGAAATTCAACTTGTCCTCAAGTTGGAAGGCCGAAAAAACACTTCTTGATAATCAATGTTGATTCCCACGTGACCCAGTGCTCAGTCAACCCCTTCAAATGAATCAGAACTTTGGCTTCCGGTGTCCTCATTCCACTAGTATGCAAACACATTTTGGGGTTGGGAAATCCATTAAAATCCTCAGATGAAATCCATTAAAATCCTCCATCTGAACAGGCAGTTGGTCGTGATCGTTGTATCGTGGCCTATCATCTTCTTCAACTGTGAAATATGGTCCATCGGGTGAATGTTCGATTATCGAGGAAGCTTCAATTTATACACCATTGGGCCAATTCGTTCAAGAATTCTCTACAATCCAAAAAACAACTTTGGTACTAGCTTTTCGTTTCTTCGTTTTGCGATGGCTGCTTGTCAGTAGAGTAAAAGTTTAAGAAACACCGAGGCACCTATTTTTGTTTGCGCTTTTCTTCATTCGATTCTCGACTATGTGGAATTGGATTTTCAATTTGTTGGGCCTGGGTGTCGTGTTCTATGAGTTGCTCGTCAATGGTGGCATTCGTTGCTTTTTGGTCCCCGTAGAACATCACCAACAATGGGGAACGATTGTAAACGATCTGGAACATCATTAAATTGATGGAAGAATGATGTTGTATTGTGTACCAAAATTCGGCCCCTCGGTCAATTGTGACCATTTATTCACATTTTACCCACCAAAACATTGCAATTAGTTATCCACACATTTATTTACTATTTCAATTTAGTCATCCATCTATGAATGGTTCATTGCGTTAAGGTGAAGGCGAGTTCCCTGAATTTTGAAGAGCTCGAATAATATGTTGTAGATAAAAAAAAACGATCACAATATGACACAATCGATCGAGGGAACACGTGAGGTGGACGATTTCCTTTATGAAGGTGGTAGCTATTGTTTTGTGGCAAGATGATGGCTTAACGCAATAAATTGAGCGTACTTGCTCATGCAGTCTACGATGACCATAATCGATTAAAGACTTCGCGATCTGGGTAATCTCTCAATAAAATCCATAGAAATGTCTTCCCACACCCGATTTGGTCATGGCAGGTGTTGTAGCAAACTTGTAAAGGCTTGGTGGAAGCTTTATTTCTTTGACTTGCCATTCCTCAAATATTTTTTATCATGTTTTATGCCTACCCATACCGCTCCCTTGCCAAACGTTTGTAGGTTCGTAGGAAACTCGAGTGTCGCCCAAGGATTAACCTCACCTAAGATTTGGTTGAAACCACCAACCTATTCTTGTACAACAGGGTACCTTAATGTATCAAGAATGATGGGTGTGATGTTGAATCCCTCGAGATCTTTTTGAACTTAAAGTTAAGTCTTCAGCCATTTCCCTCTATACTACTTCAATGTCAAGAATATTTGGTGCGGTTAGAATGTCCAAATGCACAGTCGAAGGCATCTAGGTTAGTACATTAGCCACCTTTTTTAGTCCCAAGCGGTGGGGCGATTGTTGTCCTTTAATTGGCTACAAATTGCTGGTAATAGTTGTAAGGTCTAGAAATGTGCATAGATTGTTTGATGGGTCGTGGTCATTCAATCATGGCTTTTATTTATTTTGAATCAGCCTCGACTCTAACAGCCAAAACCGATGCCTGAGATACTCCACTCACTCTCTTTTGTCCAAACAGAAACTTTTTATGGTTTGCCCACTACCGGATCAAGATCATTGACAGATGTGCGACACGAGTCACCCAATCTAGGGTGCACATATTAAATGACAAAAAAGGACCAATATGCACTTACGTAGGAAAGTATATAATACATGATTGATCAATGTCTCAAAGGTGAAAGGGGCATTGGTGAGGCCAAATGACATCACAAGAATTCGAAGTAACTCTCATAAGTATTGAAAAAAAAATTGGTGATATCTTCTTCAAACATATAGATTGGGTGGTACTCCAACTTCAAATCCAACTTAGAATAAAATTGGGATTCGTTCAACTCGTCAAAAAGCTCTTTGATCACCAAGATTGTGAACTTTTCTAGCACTATTGCGTTATTAAGGCTTGTACATCTGCAAGTGAAGATGGAAGAGAACTCTATCATGGGAGAGCAGTGATTTAAAAGGCGCGCCTGGGCTCAAGTCCCACCTTTTGCGTCTCGCTTGTCCCAGTCGAGGCGCGTGTAATAAGGCGTGCCCCTTATTGCGCCTTACGTGAAGCCCCGGGCGCCAAAAGGCGCGTGCCTTGTGGCCTTTTTAATTTTCCTTTGCGTTTTTTGTATTTTAGATCCTCGTACTAGGTCAATCGAAGTGCATGAAGGTTGATAGTTAAATATTATGTATGTTTTATATATTATTCTTGGTTAAAACTTCATTTATGTCCATGTAAAGTGTTTTTATTGTGTCTACACACACACACACACATATATATATATATATCATATCATATCATATCATACTACCTTAAAGTGTGGCTTAAGAGGAAAATCATTTTTGGATGATTTTACCCTTAAGCCACACCCTAAATTACAAACATGTCATAATCTTCTATTCAAATATTTTAAAAAATGCAAATATATTCATAATATTATTTAGATTATTTAGATATTTAGATTTTCATCATCTAGAAGATAATATATTTTTAGCAAATCTCATAAATTAAGTTAGAAAATAAGAGAATCTGCGTAATATTCTTTATCTTTATCTTTACTACTTAAAATATGACTTATTATTATTATTATTATTAATTATTAAAATTTAGTATCTTCAAACTAAATAAGTATAAAATCAAATGAAGATATTTAGTTTTTTTTTTCAAATTTAAAGATCTTGGATTCCAACTTTTTCTATAAATACCACAAATTTATTGTTCTTCAAAATTCAAATTACTAATAATTCTTTGATGTTACACAGATGTACAGATTTTGTTCGGGTTGGGAGTCTTAGCATTGATGCACTGAGTTGTGTTCGTGGGGGCGGTTGTCGTCGAAGGTACAGAACAATTTTTTCAATCTGTATTTAATTAGTTGTACAGAACATTTTATTCTTCTTCATTTATTTTTATTTTTATTATGTTTTCTTTGTGTAATTCTATTTATTTTATGCTTCAACTTTAATTTATAATTTTCTTTTAAATTTATGGAGTATTTAAAATTTTGAAGAAGTATTTATCACATTCTTCCATTAATGAAAGGTAATATTTTATAATTATTATTTTTTCATATTATTATTATTATTATTATTATTATTATTTGTTATTAGAATAAATATGACATGTAATTTGTTGCTTATTCTGTGATACCTGATGTCATTGAAGTACTACTCATATTTTGACATACGAAGCTACTTAAATTTTATCAATTTTACTAATTATATATTTTTTAAATTTAAATATAAATCTATACACCATTATTATTATTGTAGAGAACAATAGATTTAATATAATATTATGTTTTAAATTAATATTTTAAAAACTTATGTTTCATCAAAATTCGTAGAAGAGGTAGATAATAGATTTTATGAGTTTTTTTAATCTTTTTTTCAATATTTTCTTTATTTTTTATTATTTATAAAATATAAGATGAAATAAGAAAGCACAAATATAATTTTTAAGATTTTAGAGAGGTGATGGTTTCGAGGTTTTTTTTTTTTTTTGAAAAGATGGCTTCGATGTTCGTAGATTAAACTAAAATAATAAATGAATGAAAAAAATATATTGAGTACAAAGTAAGATTTTAGCATGACGGAAACTTATTTCTTAAAGAAGTTTAATTTATTTCATAATTTTATTTAAAAATTATGATATGTATATTTTTTATATTTCACTTCTATCTTGAACTACGTTGTATGAGATTTTTAAATAAAATAGATAATAAATATTTTACTTACTCATTTAAAATTTATATATATATATATATATATATTATTTATAAGTATCTTAATAAATAAAAATATAATCTCACATGCTAGAAAAAATCTCTCGTGCAAGGCACGTTCCAAAGTTCTAGTATATATGTGTGTGTAAATTTTTTGTGTTTTTTTATATAGTGCACCTTAAGTAAAAAAGTCCTCGCCTTTTGGTGCGCCTCAGGCTCTAGAGGGCCATTGTGCCTTAGTGCGCCTTGCGCTTTTTAAAACACTGTGGGAGAGGTGTAGAAAAGCTTGGAGCGTCAACGGGGAGGAAGAAGAGAAAGTGATTTGATGGTAATGTTCACTAGTAAGCGCACGACCTAGAAACGCAGAAAGATAAAGTCTTGAGCACGTCCGTCCGAGTTTCTTTCCTCATCTCTATCATCGCCGGAGAGGCACAACATCGGTGGAGGAGGAAAGAAGATTTTGCTTGTTTAGGGAGTTTAGAGAGAGGTTTGTACATAGTAATTTGTAATTTTAAAAGTGTAATATTAAAATATCAAACACATATTTGAGTTTTTTTTAGTAACTATGAAAACAATTAAAACAAAAAATGAAAGTTTAATTAGCATTTCTTTTTTTTGAAACAAGGGTAACCACGCCTGTCCCTAGGCCAGGCACCGAGAGACATCGAAGAAGTAATGTCACAAGTGAGTCTCGAACCTGAGACCTTGAAGGGAGCATACCTTCAAAGCCCAAGTCTTCAACCACTGTGCCACCTCTTGAGGATGTTTAATTAGCATTTCAATTTAACTAAAATAGTTATATGGATCCATTTAAATCCAATAGAGAACAGGACCCCACTATCCTATAAATATTTACTAAAAAGCCCAGAAAACAAACTTTATAAGAAAGTTTAGCCCTAAATAAACTTCAACCATTCTCTCCCTCCCATTGTCACATATTTTTCCTCATTTCCCTTCACTCCATTCTATTTTCCCTCTTTCTCTCCCTTTTGTCTATCTACCTTCGATAAACGTCATCGTTGAGTGCCTCCACCAACATCACCTCGCTATTGCATTGTTGCTTCATTGACCACTTGAATGGTATGAGTATTAAATGTTGTGCTCGTGACTTGTTTGAAATTTTAAAAAATAAAATATAATAGGGACACAAAATTCGTATATGCGTGTCTCGAAGTACGCGTGTCCGCCACATGCTCGATATAGATACCGTAAAAAACAAAGTGTTTGTGCTTCCTAGTTGTGAACAAAAATAAGTCTTTGAGGCCAACAAGAGCATAGCTCGATTGGCATGATGTATAGCCTAGTGACCAAAAGGTATGGCTTCAAATCCCCCATCCCAAAATGTTGTCTTTATTTGGCTACATTTTGGCAATACCATCATCTAATAACCCCTCCAAATAATCATCATGGGTTCGCCTCGTGGTTAAGAGAACCTTATAGAATTAACAAGTTATGAGTTCAACCTATGGCGTCCCCTTACCTAGGGATTAATTTCTTATGGATTTCCTTGACAACCAAATGTAACAGGGTCTGACAATTGTCCTTTGAGAATAGTCGAGGTGTGCCATGTGCGTAAACTGACTCGAATACTCACATATATTTTATAAAAAAAACCTGAATATGGAGAGTTTGAAACTCTGTTTATTTTAAGAATTAGAATAGCTTACTGAAATTGGATACCTAACAGCTTGTCTATATGGACTGCAGGGTAAAGGGGCACCTTGTCTATATGAATTAAGGATCATATATTTTGCCTTGCAATTTGAAAGGATACCTCCTTACAAATTGCCCCCCCGCTCAGCATTTCTTGCTTCATGTTTCAGTACATAGTTGAAAATCTAATAAATGCTGAAATTCAGAAACATTGTAAAAGAAAAGCAGCAAATGACAACACAAAACTCACCTTAACCTTTGATGTTCTTTCCTCAAATTCTCCAGCTCAGCATGTAAGTTGGGTAGATTCTTAGTACCAGACTCTGTTTTATGCAACTCCTGAGTTGCTTGTTGAATTTGGAAGGCCAATTCTTGCTTCTCTTTGACCAAGCCTTGAGCCTCCTTAATGGCCTGTTGCAAGTCCTTCTTCAGCCCCCCTCCAGCTTCAATATTTGCTTCCATTTTTGCAACCTTATCTAGCAATACTCGCATCTGAATATCACTTTCGGTTTGAATGCTTCGGATATGTGCCCGAACAGTTTGTACTTCCTGCTCAGCAGCCACAAGCTCTTGCCTCAAAGTGACATGAGCAGTTGCCAACTTATGATTTTCTCTTGCAAGTTTTTCAATGTCAGATGCCTGAGCATCTAATTTATCCTCTAATAATTCAATGGACTTGTGTCCGGAAGCAGAATCTGATCCAGGAAAGGGACCATGCCGCATCAACCCTGGAGCCTTAACAGGACGCCCATTGTGTAGCGGTTGAATTGATCCTCTTGAGGACATTTATGATCTATCTGACGCACTAGTCAAATGCTGCACAAATTCAAAAGGATATGCACACTTTTATATGCAGCTAGATGCTTTAACCAAAAAAACATGTTTTAAGGTACCCACCTAAGGGTATATTAGTAGTAATAGATAATATCATAATGGTAAGGGTATAAGGATCTTTAGTTAAAGAGTTGTTAGGGTAATTTGTCATAAATAGAAAGAGAGAGTATTTGAGGGGAAATCAATTAGTATTGTGGTTTTGGGATCTTGGGTTAGCACACTCAAGAGAGAGGTTCCAAGTGCCTTATACTTGGTTTGTTTTGTAGTTCATTTACTGTTTGTTGTTTGTAATACTATATCATCATTCATAACTAGGGCACTTGTATTTATTTCTCCCCCCGGGTTTAGAGGAGCGCAAGCTCCAAGTTTCTAGGTCATTAAAAAAAATACTATATCGTCACTGAATATTGTTTCTCTATCAATATATCGATGTCAATATCCATATTTTGTGTTTGTTTGGGATTTTCTGTGTGTAACGGGTTTAGTAAGGATCGTTATCCTTAAAACTGAGTGCAAACTTATGGACAGAAACTGATAAATAAATTAAATAAGTTTGATAATGCTAAAAGAAGAAATTTGTTTCTTAAGTTCAGAAGTGTAAAGACAAATACACGTCTTAGATCTCGTTCCAATTAGTCTTCTTTTCTCTTTTTTTTGTTTTTTTTTTGTTATGACTGGGATTCGGAGTTTCGGTGCCTTGATACCCAGGGTACTACTGGCCTATCCCTAAGCTGCAACATTATACATTGGAGGATTGGAGACATAATTGGAGGGTGTCTACAAATTATTATCACAAGCAAGTCACGAACTTGAAACCTCAAGGGGAACATACTCTCAAAATTCAAGCCTTCAACCAACTACGCCACCCCTTGGGGTCCTTTTCTCTTTATTTTTTCTATAAGGCTACTTTCCTCAAGAATAATAATTAATTAATAAATAATTATAAACAATACAAAGGCATAGTCCGAACTCCAAAACCACAACGAAGCCACACCAAAAATATGATTAAAAATCTCTAACGGTTTAAATATATATCTCACGAAAAGGAAAAAGAAAATATTGACTTGGCGGCCCAAAAAGAGACGTTAACAGATTCTAAACGTAAAACAACCTCTCAATACCCCTAAACACCCTTAGAATTAAAGGACACGGTTGTACAACCTGTAGAAAAGGTCATCATAGACTCCAACACCCTTACAGACTCGTTAATTTTTACTTGATATCCCAAAGGACCACCAAGAATCTTTCTTTCAAAAGAAACTTTCCTTTGCTTTGAAAGAGGACAAAAAAAACTTCTTCCAGCATTATCACAGGAAATTAGCACACAAGCAACTCTAAAAACCTCATCAAAGTTGTATTTCTTTGGTACCAGAACTCTCGTAGCAGCCTAGCTCAAACGAAGACTTCACTTCCCTAACCTTAAGCGATATTGAAGTCTTGAAGCTGTTCCGCGTCAAGCCACAGTCCCTGCCCCTGGTGAAGCAATCCAACGAAGACTTCACTTCCCTAACCTTACACGATATTGAAGTCTTGAAGTTGTTCCGCGTCAAGCCGCAGTCCCTGCCCCTGGTGAAGCAATCTTGCTTTCGGTCTTTCAACCTTGAAGCATGTTACCATGACTCACTCAAGCCCATGGCCACCTCAAATAATTGGATATAGCTTCAATAATCCTCCTAAATAAGAACAACTCCGAAAAATATGATCAAAATCCTCAAAAGCCTATTTATAGAGAATGCACCCCACTAAGGCCCTAAAGAAAAGATGAAAAAAATGAATTAACAAAGGTCAAGGGGTAATTCTCCCCTAACGCAACCAACCATGAGGAAGCTCGCACCTTCCAAAGCTTGAGAGACCAAACTCTACAATCCTTGGGCATTGGGGAGAACACCGAATTCAAGTCTCGGATTAACGATTCTCAAAATTAGTATGCAACAAAGCATCATGCTTTAAGTAAAACATCTCTCCCTTTTGTTAAGAACCAAGTCTCAAGAAGCAAAGCTCTCAATATACAGACCCGACCCTCCTCACAAATTTTAGTGACCAACTCCCACTTAACTAAATGAGAAGACAGAACTCGCATCATCCTCCTATACCTTTCACGAAAAGTCCTTAAAGCTCTAAAATTGACAAAAAAACTAGACAGGAATCTCACTGAAAACGAATTGGATGTGAACTGTAAGCTATGGAACCTTTTCCAGAATAGATTAAATGCTTTTTTGTTTAATGAAATGGAAGTATCTTACCAGAACGGCACAACAACTTCCAGTGAGAAATCACAAAATGTTGAAAAATATGTCATTACATTTAATCTTTCCTACTAATCTTTCCTACTAAAGAGATAACTTTACCTTCCTCTACTTCTTGCTTTCACCATATCAACACCCGAAAACCAAAACCAAATCCAATATGCTCAGGTAAAAAGTTAAACCTCTTCATGACATATTCCTGATGATACACTGATACTCAACCGATACTTATTCGAGAACCGTTTAACCCTACTATATTTAGTTTTAATACAATTGTATACCATCGGTCCCCAAGGAGTGCCACAGTGGTTGAAGACTTGGTCTTTGAGGGTATGCTCCCCTCAAAGTCCAAGGTTCGAGACTCAGTTATGACATTACACCTTTAATGTCTTCCAGTGTCTGGCTTAAGGACGGGCGTGGTTACCCTTGTTTCAAAAAAAAAATATACAATTGTATAGCATCCTTCATAACCATTCACGCTTCCCTAAAAGTCCCTTTACTTTTTTTCACCAGCCCAAATATTTTTTTTATTCGATAACATTTAGGGCCGAGAATTCGAACATATAGCCTCATGGTTCCTAGGTTATCTGTGATGCCACTGGACCTATGTTAACCAAATCAAGGCTATCAAAAACGTGCGTTTTGCGATTCAAAACGTACGATTCGAAACGAATCGTCAAGAAATCGATTCACATCGTAATGTTGAATCGCAAATCGCCCGAATGGGACGTTTTCAGAGTGAAAAAGAAACGATTCACCTGCGTATCGGAACGATTAAAAAAAAAAAAAAATCATACCTTTTTTACCATCTAAGAGTCGTCGAAGATGAATAGCAGAGAAAACAGGTTTCAAACAACTTCATTCGTTCTTTGAATACAGAGAATTTTGTCCAAAAAAAAAACCAGGGAAGCAGACAAAGAGAAGTTAGGGTTTTTTGTTTACCTTCAAATTCAAAATATTTATTCTTATGTACGAAAATTTAATTACAAATTTAATAAGTTGCATTTTCCATTCATCACAATTAGTAGAAAGGATGTCAATTTTTACTTTCAAATAAGAATATCAATTGTTAGTATATTATGGATTTTGCAATGTATAACAAAAAAAAAGGTAAAATATTTTTATCTATACCACAAAATCAAAATTAATTCATTTGTAGCAGAAAATTCAAATTGAGTTTTATCACTGATTGAGTTCTATTAGTGATAGAATTCAATCATTGATAGACTTATTTTATCACTACTTGAGTTTTCTATCAGTGATAGAAATCCAAATTAAATTCTATCACTAGTTGAGTAAGTTTTATATGGGTAATAGAAATCGAAATTGAATCATATGACTAGTTTTTTTTTTTTTTTTTGAGGAAATCATATGACTAGTTGAGTGATAAAAATTAATGTGCTATAAATTAATTATTTTAAAAAATCTACCATAAATATAATACAAGAAGTAGAATGTGTTCATGGTAAATTCTCTAGCATATTACTATTCATATTCTATGAAAATTTTAAATAAAATGTGGAATAAAACATTTTTATATGTGGTTTAAAAATATATATTTTTATATCACATTACTATTTTTTGTTATCGTCATATTCATTATTTTATTTTTGTCATAATTATTACCTTCACCACAAATACAAATAATCATTCTCCTCATATATAATCATTCTTATCTCTATTTTCCTCCTCGTTTCCCCACTTAATCACTACCATTCTCCTTCCCCAACACACCCTTAGTGATCAAGTGTAAACTAATGTTGCTGAGCTACTGCCCTTGTTGCCAGAAATTTGAGTTTTAATAATAGTTGTAATTATTTATAAAGAGGTTGTTAATAGTTGGTTTGAATGATGATTTTGTAGAGTGGTTGTAGACAATAGCTCGTTTGAATGTAATCATAAATGCGTAATTATTTTAAGGGGTTGGAAACGGATTATTATAAATGAGTGATTAGAAATGAATGGTTTTTTTAATGGTTAGAAATGAATTATTATTGTAAGTAATTAGAAATGAGTGATTATTTTGAATGGTCATTCCCCGACCCCGCCCTGTCGTGACATCTCTAGGTTAAATGATAATAAGGGAACGAAGCCCAATTTTTATTATGAAATCGGATCAGGCTAAAAAAGTCTACGAAAACATTTGGGGTTCAAAGTCCATTTATTGACTCAAGCCTAATCCATAAAGAAATTTGGGCCCAAAGCACATTTATAATTCAATCTCAACTAAAGTCCATGAAAAAACTCTATAAATAGAGAATTTCCAATTGTTCAAGGGGACACTAAAGATCTAGAAGATGGAGGGCTTGAAGTTATCCAAAATCTTTAAAGACAATCAGAAAGATTAAAGCTAGTTTCTTGAAGATCAAAGTTATACTAAGTTTCTTGAAGATCAAATCTATACAAAGTTTCTTCAATATCGAAACTACAAAAAGAACTGATGACTAAAAAGGCTAAACATTTGTCTTGAAAATTAAAGTTTAAAATATTCTTGAAGATTAAAACTTTCATAAATTTCTATGGATCGAAGTCTGAAAGTTACATCTTTCTTCACGATTGAAGACTCATGAGAATCATATTTTCCTAAAGAACAAAGTCAATCTTTCCTGAAGACATCATCGTATATCAGAATTAAAGTATCATGAAAGTTAGAAAGAAAAGCTAAATCGTCATGAAGAATGGAATTAGTTTAAACTCTTCTCACAAGTTGAAACCTCTTTAATAAACTACAAGTCGATCGAAGACCTTCAATAAGCTACAAGCCAAAGATCTCCAATAAACTGACAAGGCAAAGCTCTTCATTATGTTAAAAGTCAACATCGAGACCAAACTGTAAAAGTCTTAAGACAAATTCAATCAAGAACAAGCTACAAAAGCCATAAAGACAATTCTACTTTAAATAACAAGTTGGAAGTCTTTGAGATACTTGCATATAAGATAAAAAAAAATCAGAGGAACATATTCAAATCAATTTTATTTTCACGTGTATCGCATCTATTGTCTACATCAAAATTTTGTGTGAACAATTGCCATATCCATTGGAACTATCTCTACCTCTCATCGTTTTAAGTAAAGTGATGTTGTCATTCACTTTTACAACATAAGACGCATTTGTGAGCATGTTTAAACTCAACAACACTAGACAAAGAAAATTTGAAGTCTTCGTCGAATACATAAATCATTGGACAACCACAAGTCTTGAATGCAAAAATTGTCTCACTAAGTTCTTTACATTCTTCAAGGTATAAAACCTCAAATTTCTAGAGAAAGGGAAAAAAACTAACTACCTACTCTGCCAACTATTGGAGTATTTATAGTCAAAGATCGAGTCAACTCAATCGATTGGAGTTACTCTCAATAGAAGTGTAACCACTAACTATATATATATATCCAGCAAGTGAGTAACAATAAAGAGAAAGTGGATTTTCAGATTTCATGAAACATTTTCAAATTTTATAGAAACAAAAATTATTTTAGCTTTTAACATTATTCAAAAGTTACCCAAAATCAGAAAACAAATTTTTAGATTTTAAGGGAAAATATATCAAATAATCACAAAAACTTATTTTACTAATTTAACCATAATTTCTGAAAATTCATTAATTTTAATTAATTTTTAGAAAAATGAATAAATAAATTATTATTTGGATTAATAACTATTTACCAAAAATCAATAAATTCTCAATTTGATGTTAATTAATTTTAAATTTTACTAAGACTAAACAAAATTTCATAAAATTAATTAACATTTTGGTGACTAATAACCAATAATCATCAAATTCTTAATTTGTGATTTAATTTCATTTATCAAGTTATCCCATAAAATGTTCTACCTTAATTGAATCAAAATAATAGAATTGCATAAAAAACAATAATCATATAACATTATACATTGTAATAATTCATAAATGTAAATAGCGGAACCATATATAAACTTATAATACTTAGGTTGGGTTAGGCAAGGAGAGAAAACCAAAACTCACCCAATAACTCGTAATGACCATCCAATATAAAACCTTTTGAACTTTACGTTTAGTTCAACTCATTATTATTATTATGTGTGATCTCTTAGGAATTATATACTTTAGTTGTTAGTCTAATCTAATTAGTCTAACTATAATAAAATAATTATTAATTATTAAAATATGCTAATTATTATCTTCATAATAATTTTTATTTATATTTAGTAATTATCGGAATATGTCTTAGGACACGATTCCTTCAAGTCCAGCTCTCAACATCCAAACTACCTCCCTACCCCAGACAACCACCAGCACTAAATTTATTTGTCTTTAGCTCCCACATACCCCCATGAACTAGCTACAATGCTACAAAGTTTTAAATCCTCTACTTTAAAAGAACACACGTTTCACATTGCTCCGACATCATCGACCAATAACACTAAAACAAGAGCAAGTAATCTTGAAGCAACAAGAGATGTAACAATAAAAGTTGGAACCCTAAGTTTAAAGGAGAGTGACGAGTTAGCTAGAGATAGAAGCGATACTCACTTTTTATTTAATGTTTTATTTTTAAATCAAAATTAGTTTTAATTAGTCAACAAAATAAATTGTACTATACTCAAAATTCAGCCATATACTAACTTGGTCAACAAAGAAATACATGAGAGTGGAAAATAATGTTTACTTCCATAAATTGATTATAGAATTTAGAAGCAAAGTTTTGAGCATTCCAACAAATATACAAGGAAAGAAAATTCCAAGAAACTTCCATCTATAAATGGTGCATTTGTATAAAAAACTTACAAGTAAATAAATTAACATATAAATATATTACTATCTACCAGATCAATAATGTTGTTTCACGTTGTGGTCCCCACCACCTCTATTTGCTGAGTTGTTCAAGAAAATAAATCTTTGCAAAAATGACAATTCAATTTTGTTTCCCTTAAAATATAAATAGATATGCCACCTTTTTATTTACCCAACTAATTTTACTGTTCTTTTGTCTAAGATCACGTGTTGAAAATAATCTAAACAATTTGACAGTGAAATATCATTTTCATTTTTAACTTTATATAAAATTACAAAATTCATCCTATAATTTTAAGAAAACTATAATTTAACTCGGAATCAATCACATTTGAGATTCGAATCCCTAATTAACATTTGACACTCAAATTCATAACCAATATTTAAGGCTTAGATCTATATTCAACTAATTATTATATGAGATTTAAAAAAAAAACTAATTATTATATGATATATGATATCATTAAATTACTATTCCTTTTAACATATTTCTCGATTTTCAAACAAAAAACACGGTTCTCTTTTTTATATAGACTAAATTTATAATTTAACTTAAATTTTTTACCAAAATAAAAAGAGAAAACGAAAAAAATTTCTCTAACAACACCACAATTCAACTCATACTTTTTTGTTGGATTAAGTATTCATATTTAATTTTGATATAGATGAACATGAATTCGTTATAATCTATGAGTAATGTTCATGAACTGACTAAGATTGGTCTATTTTTGTTAGATTCAATTCAAATACTTTTTTTAAATTAATGATCAACTTGAATAAAATTAGAAATAAATATAAAGCATTTGTTGTAGGTCTATCCTCCTCTTTTAATTATGACATATTTTTCAAAAATACTTCATACATAATAAAAATATTTTTACTTTCATCATTGTCCATGGATGTTATTGTTTTCAATCAATTTAACTTAATTGAATATATCAATTATGAGTTGGAATGTCACGGAGCAAATGGAATGTCGGTTCTAAATTTTTATTATATTTATATTAAAAAATCATAATTAATTTCAAATTAACTACAAAATCAATCTAATTCATGAAAATTTAATTTATTTAAATTTAATTTCATTCAAATTGATATTTTATATAACTTAATAACTATTATATATTTGAAATATCCATCCAAATGTTATTGATTTTTTTTAAGGAAAAAAGAAACGTGACAACGTGACATAGAAACAATATTATGAAATATAAAAATATAATTCACTATATTTAGTTCAACTATTTACATAGTATCTCTAGCTACTTTTTCTCATACTTTATGCTTTTATAGATATGTTTCATTTTTTTTTTTAAATAATTCATTTACATCACATTGATTTATATCACTCAACGAGTGATAGAATTCAACTTGAATTTCCTATTATAAATGAATTAATTTTAATTTTGTGTTATAGTTAGAAATAATTTGCCATTTTTTGTTATACATGCAAAATCCTCTTTAATTTTTTTACTAAAAAGTATTTGTTTGGTACAAGTTAAGAAAGGGAGACCATACATCCTATAAAAAATATACTATTGTTGTCGAATAAATGAAAGTTAAAAAGTGATTAGCATAATTACTATCAAATAATTTTTACACTCATCCTTTGAGTATACTAAAAAAACATTTAATAAACTATTTCATTTAGATTTGTGAATTAATTCAAACATACGATGAAATTATCGTTTGAAAAATTGACAGTTCGATTCTTACTATTATTAAACTAAGAAATTAATGTGACAACGTGACATATAAACAATATTATGAAATATAAAAATATAATTCACTATATTTAGTTCAACTATTTACATAGCATCTCTAGCTACTTTTTCTCATATGTATTGTTAATCCAAATCCATATCCACTTATTTTCATTTGTACATTCCACATACTGCCTCGCACGTTTTTTTTTTTTGTTGTTTTTTTTTATTTTATTATTTTTAATAATTCTCTATTTATTTAGCTCAATTGATTTAGGTATATACTCATAAATAAAAAATATATTTGTTTATTTCTAATTTGACATCAAAACATTGACAAGTTAGAAGATTAAAATTCATGCATACATGTCAATATTACAAACTTAAAAAAAATAATCTCACAAGTCAACCAAACTATATTTTTTGTATATTTATAGTTAGTGTCATTTTCTATGTCAAAATTTCATTTTAAAAAAACGTATTAAATTCAGCAATTCAATTTATAATTTTTTAAAAAAATAAATTCAATTTATAATTTTTTTTAAAAATAAACTCAATTTATAATTTAACTCATTACTATATATATATACATATATTATACCCAAATAGTTTTTAAAAATCAAGTGGAAGATTTGTTTTTGAGAAAAATACTTAAAATTTTGGATGAAATTTTTGTTTAATTTTTATGATTCAAAATCATACACTACATTTCAATAGTATTCAATTTTAACTGTTTAGATAATATAATCATTAATGATATGATTAAATGTTTATTAAAATAATGACTTTTCTTGTACTTAAAATAATGACTATGCTAACTTTTAAATGTCAATAATTTGGTGATAGTTTTGACATAAATTTTATTTTAAAATTAAAATAAGTAAAAGAAACCTGAATAGACACATATAAACCAAAATTGAGAATATTAAAATTTAGGAGAAGATACTTTATGCTTTTATAGATATGTTTCAAAAAAAAAAAATTTGTCCCTCATTAGTTAGATGAGGAGATAATTACGAGTATATAATTGATGACAACTATCTACATATTACAAGAATCGAACCATAACTATGGTGTTAAGCTGGATTTTTACCAAACAACGAAAGCATCCGACCACCAACCTTTCGGTATTTACAATTTTGATCATTCATGTGTAAATCAGAAAAAAAAAAAATTCCAATACATTTTGTCGTTAACATTTAAAAAATACTCATTTTTAATTATGAGATAACAAAATCGATACTTACATGACACAATGTTACTAAAATGACGATTAAATAAATTTTAAAATTGAATTATACGGTCAAAGGTTAATCCATTTTAATTATGGTCACGGGTTCGATCCCTAGTATCGATATTGTAATCTCCTTTCCCAACTTGTATTAAAAAAATAAAGATTAAATAAAATTTAAACTTTAATATATTAATAAAAATGATTTTTTTTTTTTGAAAAATAAAAATGATTATTTTAGTTTTTACATTGAGTTAACTAAAAAAATTACATAAATATTAAAACACATATCAAATTGAAAATTTAAGAACTAAAATTTATAATAAAAACTAAAATACATAATAAAAGATTAGTTTTCCCTAAAATTCATAATAAAAACTTTTCGAAACTTGCAGTGACCAATTTGATTTTGTTTTAAAGAGCGGAGTAGAATTTATTTGATTTTATTTTATTTCACACACCCCACATTCTCAAAGGGGATTTTGCATGTATAACAAAAAAAAGCAAAATATTTCCATCTATAGCACAAAATTTAAAATAATTTCATTTGTAGCAGAAAATCCAAATTGTCTTCTATCACTCGTTGAGTTCTATTAGTGATAGAATTCAATCAATATAGACTCATTCTATCACTCCTTAAATTTTCTATCAGTGATAGAAATCTAAATTGAGTTCTATCACTAGGTGAGTGATAGAAATAAAAATGCTATAGATGAATTATTTTAAAAATTATGCTATAAATATAATACAAAAGGTAGAATATGCTGCTGATGGTAAATTCTCTTCCCAAAATAATATTTCAAACCCAATAACTCAAAAAGAAAGAAAGAAAAAAAGTCATTTCCACCTGTCTGACATCAAAGATAAATTAAAAAAGAAAAGAAAAAACAATAAACCCAAGCTGGCAATCGATATGAACGCGCATTGACGCAGACTATAAATCCCCCACTCTGTCTTGAACACCAAATTAGGGGAATCCCAAAATCCGAATGACCAAAATGCCCTCCTTAGAAGAAGAGCTCTTCCCGTCCACACCAGGCAAGTTCAAAATGGACAGCAGAAACCGGCAGTTCCACCGCTGCTTCGCCTCCACCAGCACCATGTTCCTGTGGGCCCTCTTCCTGACCGCTCTAACGGCCTCCTACCTGAGCTTCCACGCATTCCTCGCCTCCGGCTCCCGTTATCTGTCCGCCTCGTGGGGCGGCATCCAATGGGAGAAGCAAATCCGCCTCTCCGCCGCCCCCCGCGGGGCCTCCCACCACTCATCCGTCCTCGTGACCGGGGCCGCCGGCTTTGTCGGCAGCCACGTCTCTTTAGCACTCAAGAGACGTGGCGACGGCGTGGTAGGCCTCGACAATTTCAACCACTACTACGACCCGTCCTTGAAGCAGGCCCGCAAGTCGCTCCTCCACCGCGAAGCCATCTTCGTCGTCGAGGGCGATTTGAACGACGTCAGGCTGCTCGAGAAGCTGTTTGACGTCGTTGCGTTCACCCACGTCATGCATTTGGCTGCCCAGGCCGGGGTGCGTTACGCTATGGAGAATCCTAATTCTTATGTCCATAGTAACATTGCCGGTTTGGTCACGCTTCTTGAAGCCTGCAAATCGGCCAACCCCCAACCGGCGGTCGTTTGGGCTTCCTCCAGTTCGGTTTATGGGTTGAACGAGAAAGTTCCGTTTTCTGAGTCGGACCGGACCGACCGGCCGGCCAGTCTCTACGCGGCCACCAAAAAAGCCGGGGAGGAGATTACGCATACTTATAATCATATCTATGGGTTGTCCATAACCGGGCTGAGATTCTTCACGGTTTACGGTCCGTGGGGTCGACCGGACATGGCGTATTTTTCTTTCACCCGGAACATTTTACAAGGGAAGCCGATTACGGTTTTTCGAGGGAAGAACCGGGTGGATTTGGCGAGGGATTTTACGTACATTGATGATATTGTGAAAGGGTGTTTGGGGTCGTTGGATACTTCGGGGAAGAGCACCGGTTCGGGTGGGAAGAAAACCGGGCCGGCGCCGTATCGGATATTTAACCTGGGGAACACGTCGCCGGTGACGGTTCCGACGCTGGTGAGCATATTGGAGAAGCATTTGAAGGTTAAAGCGAAGAAGAATGTGGTGGAGATGCCTGGAAACGGCGACGTTCCATTTACTCATGCGAATATTAGTTCGGCTCGGAGGGAGCTCGGGTATAAACCGACCACGGATTTGCAGACCGGGTTGAAGAAATTTGTTAGATGGTATTTGTCTTATTATGGTTATAATCACGGAAAACCTGTACATTAAAAAAAAAAACTATATTTTGTTTTTTTTTTTAATTTTGGAAAAGAAAGGAAAGAAATATTCTTTGCTTTGATGGGTGGTGAAATTTGCCCTGTTCTGTATTTTTCTTTTTTGTGTAAAGAAAAAGAAAGCTCTTCAACAAGTTTGATCATAGAGAATATTTTAGAGTATTTTATTTTTGGAGAGTGGAGTGTACGCGCGTTGAGGGAGCGTGGGGGAAGTATGGCCGGGAATATTTATTTATTATTATAAAAAGTGACAGCTAAGAGATGGGAATTGGTCGAGAAATGAATGTAATTTTTATTTTGTTTTTTATATATTTTAAAGACGAAGGAGAACCGTAGGATACGGTAAGGAGTGTGGGACCCAGTCTTTCCTTTCGTGAAAGTAAAGTGGTACGGTAGCCGTTGGATTCGGTGTTTTTCCAGCTGGCAAAGTGGTCCCCACACGACGCGGCATTTTGTTTCCTTTGCCGACACCGAAGTTTTTTTTTTTTTCTTTTTCTTTTTTGAAGATTTCTTACCCTCCATTTTTTTTAAACTTTATTTTTAGCAAGAATATGTATATATATTTTTTCAGTACAAAATGTGGGGGGAGGCGTTCGAGGGGACAACAACAAACCTTAATACTTTCAAAAAAAAACTTAACCAGCTAATTAGGGCAGGTTTGAGGTGAGTATTAAGTTAATTCGGATTAACTTAATCCTCCTAATTCGTGTTTGGTGGACGGATGAAGTTAATCCCTCAAATTAACTTAATCTTTCACGAAATCCAACAATAATCTTCATATATTCTTTCTCTGCCTCGTTTTTCGAAATCATCTTTAATTCTATTTTTCAAACAATTTATTCAATTTTAAAAATTATATTTAAAAGTTTATTCAAATTATTTTTTATGTTTAATTTTTTTAGAATAAAATTATTTTTTTATATTTTGTAGTTTATTTAATATATAATTGTATATTCTAAATTTAATGTTAAATGTTAAATAATTAAAGAAATAAATGATTCAAAAGAACAAGACAACTATATTTGAATTTCAAAAGATAATTATTTGAATGTAACAAAATTTTATTATTAAGATATAGTATGAATCTCTTTAAATTTGGAAGGAATAGATATTAACAATATAATTAACAAATAATTTAAAATAATGGATATTAACAATTGACTCTTTTTATTGGAGAAAACTAAGTTAACCAATCTTCAATTTATATTGGAGAAAACTTTCGTAAAATATAAAATGCATTATTTTTACATTTGTAAAATATAAAATGCATACATCTAATAGAATGTCAAGAAATTTGTTTTGCTATTTTTTTTTATGGTATTTAAAAATGGTTCGAATTCCTTTATTCTAGTTATTGTAAAAATAAATTTAAAACTATATTCATTTTAAAAGGTATTAATGAGTTTTATTAAATAAAAAATCAAATATAACATGTTACATGCAAAATTTCATAAATAATTTGAATCCATTTGGATACTTTAGTTTAATTAATTTAAAAAACAACATTAAACATTTTAATTGACTATTTTAAAATTATGTTCAATTGAAATCAATGGTTGGTACATAAAATATCACAAAAATTGCTAAATTTTAAAACTCATTTTACTACTTAGAATATAATTTGATTTATTATTATACACATAAGAAATTTACTTGTGTTATTTGATGACTTCTTTCTAAACATCTAAATAGGTTTTTATGTTTCTCAAAAGAAAAAAAAAAACCTTTTTATTATATATACCCATATATGAATGTAATTTTGTTATTTCTATATTAACTACAACTTTAATTTGAATGAGTATTAGGTAAAATAATTTAAAAATGCATGAAAATTAGGTTTACACTTTTATTATAACTTTCATCAACGTATTTGAAGTTTGAACTACTCTTAAATACGAGTAAAATTGAATTTCAACTTAAGGTGTACTAAATAAATTAAATTGTTTTTTAAAAAAATTAAATTTATACCAACCTTATAATTAAGCAATTAAATTAAAATGATTTTTACATAATTTAATGTCTTTCTAATTTTTTTTAATGAATATAAAATTTGTTATATATTTTTTAAATTTAATATAGATATTAAGTTAAAATTGAAATAAATAATAAACATATTTTTTTTAATGAATATTATATTGTTACTATTTCTAATTAATGTCATTTTGTCATTTATTTATTATCAAGAGAAAACAATTTTTAAAAAATGTTAAATAAAAATTCAGTTTAACTTAATCTTTGCACCAAACAACAGTCAGCTTAACTTAATCCAGCTTAAAATAACATGTTCACCAAATACAGATTAACTTAATCTTCAGCTTAACTTAATACTCAGTTTAACTTAATACCGACTAACTTAATCCTAATTCCTGCACCAAACACGCCCTTAATAGTTTCATAATATCATATATTAAGTTACTAGTAAAATATGCTATTATAGAAGTATTTTCTTTTTGACATTGAGTGTACTTTAATTTCATTAAATAATTGTTTTTGTTGGAGTATCGTAAAATTACTACTTCATGTATTTTGGATAATTATTTAATTTATTTAATTAAAAAAATATTTGAAGACGAAAACCCTATTTTCTTCTTGTAAAGAAAATTATATATATATATATATATATATATATATATATAAATTTAGCAATATTTTAAATTTGAACTGGTAACATTTTTTTTTTTTGAAGAAAAACGGTAACACTTATTTACTATTTGACATATGATTAAAATTTTATTTTTTTGGTCACCAATATATAATTTTTGTTGTTTCGTCTTTTACTTATTTTTGTTGTTTAACTTCAATTCAATTTTATTTATGGTTGGGCATGAAATTTTTTATGAAATGGAAGCATTTATTTCATGAATCTTTATTTCTCTCTTTTAAGTATCAACCATCAAGATGGCTTCTCATAAAAAATAAAATTATGTCAAAATTTCCTCATATCTTTTTCATTTGATTTGAAATAATTTCGTTTATCTTTTAAAAAAGCTATACTTTATTTTTTTTTTAAACAAATTAAAGCTATACTTGATTAATAATAACTTTAATTTTAAAGTCTTCGTCTCACATCCGTGATAAAAGTCATTGTGAAGTTTCAAAAGAAAAAAAAACCCATACATTATGAGATGAGAGGAATATTAAATAATAACCTTTTGTTATAATTATTTTTTTCAACTCAATTATGAGTGTTTGCCACGCTCTAAATATTTAATATATATTTTTTATAATAATAGGAAGTTTAAATGAAGAAAAAATTATCATCATTATTATATATATTTTTTAAAATCCACACAAACACCCACCGACACTTTTGAAATGACTATTTCAATATTGCAGGTGGAATATTTTCATTTGTTGAAAATGTTAGAAAGAGAAACAAAATGCTTTCAATGAAAATGGTCGAGCATTATTAGGGGTGTATAAAAAAACCGGTAATCCGAGCTACTCGCACTACCCAACCCAAACCGTAAGGGTTGGGTTGGGTTATGTTTTTTAAAATTTGGGTTGGGTTAGATTTTTAGTAAATCCGAATTTTTGGATCGGTTCGCGGGTTCATGAGTTTTGGGTTGGGTTCAACCCGGAACCCGAATATAAATATATATTTCTTAACATATCTTTATAATGTAAAGTCGTTGATAGCCTAATGATTGTACATTTTTTCTTATTTTATTTTTTCTTTTTCTTTTTTTGCTTTTTTTTTTCCTTCGATGAGTAAGTAAACTTCAATCTTTCTCAAACCTTTTTTCCCTCAAGAATTTATCCAATTTTTTTTAACTCTTATTGGGTTAAATACAATATTTTTTATAATTTAAAATTAATTCTTATCTTTTTTAAAAAAATCTCATACTCTTTACAAAATTAGCTTTATATTTAGTCAAATTTTATACCGATATTTGACTTTCAAATATTAAAATAATTAGTGTTTTCGTCGAATTTATAATATCGCCTTCAACTTTTAATTCTTTTGAACCGATGAACCCAACCCAACCCAACCCAAAAATATAGGGTTGGGTTGGGTTGAAACTCTAATTGGGTTGGGTTGGGTTAAAAAGTTGATCGACCCAAATTTTTTGGTTGGTCAAAAAATTACCCTTAACCCTACCCAACCCAACTCATGTACACCTCTAAGCATTATTATTATTTAAATAACAAGCATTAAACTCGAAAGTAATTTGATGGTTATATTGTTTGATCAAAAAATTGATATTAATTTTTATTTATTTTAGAATAGTTATATATCTAAATAAGATTTGCTGTCTCATTTCTCTAATTTATATTAAAAAAAATAAAGCATTAAAACTAAAAATTATATTTCGACAAATTTGTCACCGGTTATGGCCGGTTTGTTAAGGACATGTCTGGCCCCACTTCTCTATTTTGTTGGTTATTTATTTTTCTTTTCCTACCATTATATCACACTTTAACAAAAATTTGAAAATAAAATTTCTAATCTAGAGTAGAAGTGATTTTTTTTTTTTTTTTTTTTTTTGGTGTCAAAATCAACAATTGAATTGATATTTGGGGTTTTTTTAATGATTGAATCTGATCCAATGTTTTGATCCAATGTTTAATAAATGATAAAACTATTAATTTATTTTCATTTGTTCGGTTTTCCAATTCTAGTTTCATTTTCTTCAATTTAATTTTTGAAATAGTTTTTTCTTCATATTTGTAACTAAGAGAAATTATAAGTCACCATATCTCGATAATAAGCATACATTCCCACTTAAAGTTGGAAATTTGAATCTCTTAAATTTTGTTGAACATTAAAAAATAAAAAGTAAATATGTAACATAGAAATAGATGATTTAATGAGAATATATGCATTAAAGTAGAGATAAAGCAAAAGAGATGCCTCTTTTGATTAGTTGAAAAGTACATATTTTAAGTTCTTATAAAAAAATCACATCCAATTTTAGGTTAATTAAAAGGGACATTTACCAAAAGTTACTGGTCCTATGATTCTAACAACTGATAGAGTTTACACCCTTAATATGGGATACATTTCATCTGATATTTAAATGGTAAGCCAACTTTTAAGATTAAATAAGTACTTCATTATTATTTTATTAAAATGTACTATTTCTATTATTTCTTGAATTAGAATTATTAATTGATAACCGTGGAATGACTCAAGTGGTCAAAGAGGGTCTTGAAGTACGCACAAACTGACTCAGACAATCATGTATGTAAAAATATATATATATATATATAGTAATCAATGATTGAACTTTTTAAATTTAAATTAACTTCAACATTCATATCAATTATCAATTAATTTTGAGCTTATTGGACATTTAGAAATCCATAAATCAAAATGGAACACAACTCAAAGTCCAAGAACCAAAAAGGAATTTAACTTAAAATTGTGGTTTAATTTTAGAAAAATGTACCATTTGCGTTATTGGTTGAATTGAAATTATTAATTAATTAATTAATCAACTAATTTTGATTTAAATCATTTAGAAAAAAAAATCTTGGATTTTTTTAAAGGACCAAAATGTTGTTGTTTGTACAATATTAGACAAACAAATAAATGTTTTAGAGAGAAAATATATGACAACATTAAAACAAAAATATAGACAGTTAAATTTAGTCACGAAAAAACTATTAAAAAAAGTTAGAAAAAAAAATATTAGTAGAGAATAAAAAAGATAAAGTTAAAAGAAAAAAGACAATTTTTTTTTTGAGATTGTAAAATTGAAAGAAAAACATGTTAGTAAAATAAAGTTAAATGTCACAAATATATTTCAATAAATACAAGAGGAAATTTTTCATGAAAAAAAAATGGAAAAAAAAAATTTATGAATGACAAAATTTTAGAAACACATGTGTTCACACGAGATTTCCGGAGAAATTTGGTTTCGTAGAGTTGAACTTGAACTTGAGATGAGTTTGTGCGAAAGTGGTTCGATCTCTATGCTTGATCCTCTGATTCGTTCTCTCTGAATGGATGTTCTTGGTATGAAGAGCAATTTGAAGAACAAAATATGTGTTCTTCGTATACAACTGCTCGTTTATGGAACTATTTGTCTTTCGAAGTAATTTTAGCCTTAGAAACGGCGTTTGATCTTTAGAACCGTGGAGAGACCTCAACAAATGTGAATTCCCTCTCTAGTTCCAAAAATTTTCCACCCTTTGAAATGAAGAGAACTCCTCTATTTATAGAGTTCTCATGCATCGTGGGCTTGGGCCCTAATGGGCCTTTGGGCCTGGCCCATGGGCTTGGCCTTTTGGGCTTGAAATTCATGGTTCAGTTTACTTGGTTTGGTTTTATTTTGGCCAAATTCAAGATAAACCAATTTATTTATTTAAATTAATTTTGAGAAATATTGTCCCAAAATTTAATTTAATTTCGCCATTAAATTTGAGATAATGACGTGGCAACTTGTAATTGACCGAAATTTCTCCGTCAACAAATGCCCCCTTTTCGAGGTTTATGCACAAATATGTGTGGATGAATCTCGAAAACTATGGTATCAAGTCGAAGCACAAACTTGTTTATTCTTTCTTCAGACTTCAATTCTATGAATTGTCAGTTTAACCGAAGTGTATGAGTTTAGGTCATAATTTCGATTGTTTCGACATTTTTTTCTTTCATGCCAATCAATCACATTCCGAAATTTGGTGAGAATCATGATTTTCTATATTTGGCGTGAAAATTTTGGATTTACTAGAATTTATGCTCCACTCAATTCCAAATTGATTTTTTTTTTTTTTTTTTTTTGGCAATGTGAAAACCTTAACCCAATTTTGCATTTGAATGGGCAAAATTTAAACGACGCCTATATTTGGATAAAATTTAAATTCTATAATTTTGATAGAATTAATTTTATCAAATATGAAATTGGGGTAAGATTTGAATTACACCAATTATTTTGAACAAATTCTACTTAAATTGGAAGTAAAATTCGAAGAGCAATTTTCAATCTAATTTCACGGGATTGATAGAGTGGACAGTTTCTTTGATTCGTGAACTCTAGGAAGAATTTGATAAAATGTTTGAAATTTAGTAGAATTATGTTCTACTTAATTTCGAATCGACTTTATGGCAATACCAAATTTTAACTCAATTTGTATTTGAATTGGTAAAATTGGAATCATGCCAATGTTTGAGGTAAAAATTAAAATTCTATAAATTGGATAGAATTAAGGGCTTTTTACAATTTTAGGCAAAATGGATAAAAAAATTACACGCGTGTGTACATGTAAAGTTTTTAGCAAAAGTAATTCACGGCTAACTTTAAGGAAATTAGTTTTATGGTAAAATTACACAAATATCCTCCGCTATAAACCAATATTTATTGATAAAAAAAACACTCAATTTTTGTTTAAAAAAGAAAAATATTCCTAAACAGTTGACAGTTTTCAACTTCCATTTCCAACAACAACAAAAATTATCTTGTTAAAAATTTCCCTAATACTAAGGCGGTAAATAGCATTTTTTTAATAAAAAAAAGGTGAGATACTGTGTTGTTGATTGTTTTTTTTTTTTTTGGCAAAAAAAATCTAAAATCTTCCTATTATGTATTAATAAATAAATATAAATTTTTCGTTCATTGTTAATTTTCCTAGTATCTACCCAATTAAGTAAGTTGTGTAATGTATTAGTAATTCTAGATATATTAATATTGTATTTTTTATTTAGGTAGGTAAAGTATCTTATTAATATTGTATTTTATAATTAAGACGTCTTGAAAATTACCAACAAGAGTCGTTGGTCAGCGACATTAGTGTACATTCAATAATTAGAAGGTATTGAATTCGAAGCAATCATAATCATAGGTATTAATAATAAAACGATATTAATAATATAGAATATTGTATTAATACCCAATATTGTATTTTAATACAGTATTTTGTATTATTAATATTAATAATACAATATTATGTATTATTAATACAGTATTATATTATTAATACAATATTAGGTATTATTAATTTAGTATTATATTATTAATACACGATTATGTCTTATTAATTGAGTATATATTATTGATACATTATTATATGTTATTAATATTGCGTATTATTATAGTATTATGTATTATTAATACAATATTATTATTAATACCTATAACTATGATTGTCATTTTTTTAAAAAGCGATAATTTTTTTATTTACTTTATGAATTTGATTAATCTAATAAGTTTTTTGTTTTTTGTTTTTTTTTAAATTAAGAAACTAAAATATATTACTGAAAATAGTTTAATAATTTAATATTAAAGAAAAATACTCTCATATCTAAATACAATATTGATAATAATATTATTTAAAATAAATACAATATTTATGGATTTAAGATTGAACATATACAAGTATTCAAGAATTATGTTAATATTTTCTTTGCACATATAGTCATTAATATAATATTTTATATTATTAATACTGTAGTATAAGAAAATATTACTAATACAGTATTATAAGAAAATATTATTTATACAAAAAAATACGTTTATAAAAGATAAAAGTAAGCTCAGTTAGCTATATAATTATGAAAATTGTAAAAAATAATTTTACCTTTTAATTTCAACATAGAAAAGATAAAATAATAAAAAAATTATATTTTTCATCAATGAAAAAGAACTAGAACCTAATTAAAAGTCAAAGTATTACAAAAACAAAAAATAACGTGCAATCAAACCTATTTTTAAAAAAATTGTAAAAAAAAAACTTATTTCAGAAAAATAAAGCTACAATCAAATGACGCTAATTCAAAAAATGAAAATTGAAAATCAAATAGTAAGCTTTGGGGTATAACAAAATGCAGAGTTGTTGTTTCTCCTTTTTGTTTCGTCCTCTCCCAGGGGTAAAATGGGGATAAGATCTTTTATATTTTAATTAATCATAAATAGAAAAATAAGATTGTAATTGTTATAGAATTTGCCTAAATTTGTAAATATTTTTTAAAAGTAGACTACCTACTACAATTTCCCTAGAATTAATTTTATCGAGTTTGAATTGATGTAAATAAATTTTGAATCTAACTTAAAGTGATAAAAGTTGTATTCAATTTATTTGGTCCATTGGAGAGAACTTGATTGCCCCCACGATTTTGAATTGGCCAAAATTTCATTTTATTTGACAATTCTTAGACCATAAAACTTGAAATTTGAAATTTCATTTCATTTTTTTTTTTTTTTTTATTATTATTATTATTTTAAAAAAAAACTAACATTTACGTACAGTATATATTTGATTTTTTTTTTTTTTAAAAAAAAAAACTAAGATTTACATACCGTGTATATTTGAAATTTTTTTTTTTTTTTTTTTTTTTTTTTTTTTTTAACTAACGTATATAAGATCAAACATATCTATCAAGATCTTAAATATGTATATAAAAATCAAATATTTTGGTTTAAGATCGGTATTTGAGAAAACATTTTAAGCGAATCTAAACATATCTCAGAAAAGATTTTATGGTTTTGTCATTTAAATGAATTTCAAATATTTTAAGTTGAGATATTCCTTCACAATCTTATATTTGAAGCTCGAGACTCTCTATAAATACTAGCTAAGAACGCACCCATCAAAGCATCAATCTCTTATTCAAACACAAAAACCCATCGCCGTCGCACAGAGCATACTGCCATCACCAGAACCTGCTTGCGGTTGTGGCCGTCACCGAACTTTGCACGCTGCGGTGAAGGAAAGAGTGGCTGCTAAGATTTCAAAAAAAAATCAAAACTGGTTTTCTTTTCTTCTCTTTATCTTTCTTAACACTTTTTTCCATCAAATTTCTTTTCAACTTCTCCCAATGAGTGGTCCCACCATTTATTTTCACCCTTCTCCATGCTGGTCTTCCTTTCATTTTCAAAATGTGGGAAAGATAAAAAAAATGATTGACTTTATCTTACTAACATTTACCTAAGGTGTAGAAATTGATTTTTTTTTTTTTTTTTTTTTTTATATTGCCTTATATATATATATATATATATATATATATTTTACTAACAGTTACGTACTGTGCATAATTTTTTTTTTTTTTAATTTAAAATAATTTGAGCGTTATTCCCTTCTTTTAATTTCTTTTGAAATTTCAAGCTTTTTTTTTTTTTTTTTTTTTTAAGACATAGCATCAATTAAATGATCCTGTCGGATTGGTGCTATGAATGAGATGGATCGGTGCTATGAATGAATGACCCTTGTTGGATTGATGCTATGGACGACCCTGTCGCGGGATACGCTATAAACGTCCTTGTCGCCGGGTGCGCTTTGCGACGGGATGTGCTATAAACGACCTTGCGATGGGATGCATCGAAACGACCACCGTCGCGGGATGCTCTATAAATGACCTTGTCGCGAAGTGCGCGCTGCGGCGGGGACGCGCTATAAACGACCTTGCGATGGGATGATGCAAGCGAAACGACTGCCGCGGGATGCGCTATAAACGACCTTGCGGCGGGATGCGCTATAAACAACCTTGCGGCGAGGATGCGCGTAAACGACCTTGTCGCAGGATGCGCTTTGCGACGGACGCCGCTATAAATGACCTTGCGACGGGATACGCTGTAAGTGACCTCGTCGCGGTCGCGCTTATAAATGACCTTGTCGCAAAGTGTGCCGAATGCGCTACAAACGACCTTGCGACAAGGGGGGGGGCATGAATGACTTTGTTTCGGCAGCGGTGCTCACTATGTCCCCTTTAGGTGACGTCATTGCGACATGTCGACAACGGTTCTCATTAACCAATAAAAGAGACTTTGAAGTCAAAACTTAAATTTTTTTTTTATTATTATTTTTTTTAATAAGTTTTGGCCCCCTTTATTATAGATTTTCTTTAACCCTCAGCGTACCATCTTCAAATTCCGCTTGTACTTATAGATCGCTTATGAAACCCCGTGATTCTAATGATCCTCATTTTTCCTAATGCAGGACAATGACTTATTTCCCAGAGATTTCAAATTCCACTGAGCATAGCCTAGTTGTTTTGAGCCACGAGGACCAGCCTTTTCGTGAATGGACTATTCTTCCCATCAACGAACCATATAGAGAGATGAGGCTTGACTCTAGAGATTCGATTTTTCTATCGGATTGGTCAACAAAAAGATCCCTACATAAACATGCATCTGCTACAACCTGGTTCTTGGACTCCCCTAAACATACAGCAAGTCCATCTGTGAAACCAGAACCGACATTAGGGCGTCAAATCATAGAAGGAAAGATTTGTTGGGGCTCCGCACTTAAGCTTAATGGTGAATTTTCTTATGTGGCTCTTTACTGGGAATGGCTAGAGTTCACGGTCTCCGAAACATCAAGCATTGAAGAATCTTTGGACTCATTTCAATGATAATGGCCTCATTGTATACTTATGACTGTAATAGTCACGTGATGCAAGCCTTTTTGAAGCATGGTGTCCGTCTACAAATACCCTTCATACATCCACGGGGAAGTATCCATCTCACTGTGGGACATGTGGCAACTAAGCGGTCTTCCTATCAAGGGTGCATTTTATGATGAAGTCATTCTCGGCTATAAAGATGTGTTGAGACCGAATGGACGGTGCGAGTCCCTCCCCACCGATTGCCAACACCTTTTTGATGCCTACCATCGTCTTGCTTCCCAACAAAAAGATAGGCAAACGATTCCAATAGACTCGTGGATCTCGTTTTGGTTTAAAGGGGAGAAAAAAATATAACCGGCCTCCTAGCAAAAGATCAAAGAAGAAATCACGACCTGCTCCCACCCATAATCCTAATGGATCTATTCCAGAGACTCGCAATTGGACGGAAAAAGAGCAGACGATTTTCCAACTACTTGGCATAACAGAGAATATGAGGGATGGAACATACTTGGCTGCCTTTATTTCATGTTGGCTATGTTTATTCGTATTCCCTCTCCAAAGTGGTCGTTCACTGCGTCCTGGTGTGTTTAAGGTTGCATCCCTTATGGCCGAAGGAAGACTCTTTAACCTTGCCGTGCCAGCTTTGTCGAGTATTTATTACGGTTTGGGTCAAATATCAAACGCGCATTCCTCTATTGGATGCTCGGATAACTGCTTTCCTATTCATTATGTTCATGGTTGGCTTGCCCGCTACTTTGGCACTCATCATAAGGTCATAAACCCTGTTAGAGGTCCTGGGATGGCTTACTTCTCTGGAGAAGGGGGTGCACGATACTTAAATGGCCTCGAAGCTCGTCAATTAATCCATCGAGGTGAAGCGATAATGTGGCATGCGAACACCCTTCGAGAGTTAAGGTGAAACTATCCATGATATCAAAGGATTATCATTTCTATCACCCTCTTTTTCATGAGTCTCCGGTCGTGCTACTTATCTTCTCGTCGCGGGAAGTTAATGACTCTTGAGGCATATAACCCGCATGATTTGGTCGTCGATTTGGCTTTTATCAAGATGTGCCCAACCAATCCAACGAAAGTTTTCCTCGCATCAATCTCAACAACGTCTTTTACTCTTTGGAAGAGTTGCGGTCAACTTTCAACATCCTCCAAAGTATACATTCCAGCACGTGAGCTAAACCCACATACCCAAATTACTGACTCTTACAAAGAATGGTGGGCGAAAAAGCATGGCAAATACATGGAAGATGGTATCCAGATTCTTGTGGATAGTTTTGGCTCTTCTTCTGCTAGACATAAAGTCCATAAAGATTTGAGTGTAAAAGGAAGTGACCATGCACCCACGCCCGAGGTTGTGATTCACTATAAACGCATTCGTGAAGGTGAAAGTAAGAGTTGTAGTAGCAACGAGGATCGTCACTGGAACCGTCGGAGGCAGGTAGAAGAATCTCCAAAAATTGATCACATCCCCTTTGAAGTCCCCCCAAGTGATGTAGAGCGCCCAAAGTTGGCATTGCCCATGGTCAGCAACATTCTTTTTTTTTTTTTTTTTTTATGTTTCATTTTTTTCAATTACATATATGTATGTGTACACATATATATTTTCTGTTGACTCTTTGATCTCCCTTGCAGATATCACACTCGGCTATCGGTCCTGCTCCTCCTATCCACAAGGAACAACCTAATATGCCGATTATTGAAGTCGATTAACCTACTAGGAGCCATGAGCAAAGGGAAAACGAGGACCCCTGTCAGGAGCAAGGGGACACAGACACTATGTATACGACGCCCTTACATCTTACCGGAGACGAAATTGTTGCCAGAGCAAACCGAAAATCTGCCATCCGCATGTGGGCTCAAGCCAAAACTTTGTTAGAGAATGCAACATTTGAGAATGCAGGCTCTCTTGAGTCAATTATGGAGACTATATTTAAAGGCATCTCAGATATTACTACGACTGATTTAACCCTTATCCGAACATTGATGAGGGAATACCTCGAGAAAATTTGCACATACAACGACTTAAGGCATACGACTGCTCCCCAACATGCTTCAACCAGTGATGATGGAGACCTATCAGAGCTAAAAAAAAATATATGGAGAAGGCGTTGTCGGATATGCGAACCTCAAATGAGAAGAAAATCTCCCTTCGTAAGCAATCTAAAGACTTGTCTCGAAAGATAAAGGAGCTGAAAATTGAGCGTAAAACCGTTTCTGAACTTATTTCTGCAGAAGCAGCACTATCAGCCCAAATACAGCAAAAAATATCTGAATTCGAGGAAGCGATAAGTGCAACTGAAGAAGCTCAGGCTGCCAGCAACAATAGGCAGACACTAGCAAGGCTTGAAGAAACCCTTACAAGTCGTACGACTTGATTCTTTGGATTATAACTTGACGTTTTAGCTTCATTTTTTTTTCTCTTTGTCTTTTAGATTTGCTATATCGTAGGAACGACTTTATTTACCATATTTCATCTATAGCATTTTTTCTTTCATTGTATCTGCCGATTCGGCCTCTTTTATCATCAATAAAAATAAGAGTTTTTCTTTTGACCATTTTTTTCTTTTTCTTTGCTTTATTAGGACTGAACTTAAAATTAATTAAGTTGCCTACGTACCCTTTTATAATGAAGGGATCAAGTCATAACGTAGTTCAATTACATAACTTGGGATGAAATTTTTTTTAATTGTGATGAACTTAAAATTTGTTAAGTCGCCACGTGCCCTTTTATAATGAAGGGATCAAGTCATAACGTAGTTCAATTACATAGCTTGTAGTTTATACTCATACGCCAAGGAGTGTGGCGCTCTTAAGCATAAAACTTCTTAAGAAACTTCCCGTTGATCGGGCCAATTCTTAGTCCGTCTTTATCCACAATCTTGTAAGCTCCGTTAGTGTAGACTTCTTGAACAACATAGGGTCCGTCCCATTTAGGTGTGAACTTATTTCTGTATGTCGTGTCGTGACGATAGGTCTTCTAACAATGAGTACAAGATCCCCAACTTGAAATGAACGAGGCTCGATATTTTTGTCGAAAGCTTTGCTCATTCGTGCTTGATAACACTGCAATGTTTCTTTGAGCTTCAAGTCTTCTTTCATCCAATGTTTCTAACTCTTGGAGGCGAGCGTTGCATTTTCTTCAACTGTCAACCCTTCTTGTACGGCTATTCGAAGTGATGGAATTTCTCTCTCCAATGGAAGTATGGCTTCTACTCCATAGACCAAAGAATATGGTGTGACTCCGGTAGGTGTGCGATGCGTAGTCCGATAGGCCCACAATGCTTCACC
The DNA here is from genome assembly GCA_036507275.1 of Sicyos edulis. NCBI lineage: Eukaryota > Viridiplantae > Streptophyta > Magnoliopsida > Cucurbitales > Cucurbitaceae > Sicyos > Sicyos edulis. The sequence continues at coordinate 4,635,105 of CM071856.1, read as the reverse complement.
GATTCTTTCCTGCCAATCTCTCTTTGCCTTGGAGACTATCTTCTTCAATAGGTTGCACAAGGTCTTGTTAAACGCCTCGGCCAACCCATTTTTTCTTTGCATTGTATATAGATGACTTGTGTTGTTTGAAATGGAATTTTTCACATAACTTATCTATCAAGCTATTGGAGAATTGTCTTCCATTATCTGTTACAATGCGATGGGAATGCCAGAACGGTAGATTATATGCGTTCGAATGAAATTTGCAATATTTTCTTTCTTTGCTTCCCGCAAAGGAATCGCTTCAAACCCACCTTGAAAAGTAGTCGGTCGCGTGACAAAATGTAAGAGTGACTCATTGATGACTTTGGAGTTATAGGGCCTACAAGATCAAGTCCCCAAGCCTCAAATGGCCATGAAGCAACGGTTGGATGAAGAGGCTCGGAGGTTGGTGTATAAAATTCGCATGGACTTGACAAGCTTTACATTTCTTTGCGTACTCCATCGAATCTTGGACCATAGTAGGCCAATAGTAACCCATCCTTTTTAGTGAAAATGAAGCTTTGGACCGGATCGATGAGCACCACAAATTCTCGAGTGCGCTTCCACTAGTGCTATATCGACTCATGTTTTCCCAAGCATCGAAGAAGGAGTCCTTTCGGAGGAGCGGCGATAAAGAGTCTCTTTGTAATAGACAAATCGAGCGGATCTTCTTCGTACATCCGCCTTTGCGTCGGGGCTCTATAGGGAGCTTCCCATGCTTTGAAGGTAGTCAATGATGGGTTGGCGCCAGTCTTCCTCTTCAATCACATAAACAGATATTGCATTAGTCTCATGATGTCCATTTTTGGGTGGTGGTATGACCCATCTTTTGTGAGTGTAATGCTCATACTTTCCTCATCGAGAGATTGTCGGCGCCATAGCAAAGTTAGCCAATGCATCGGCCCTATTATTTCCCGACCTTGGGACATGCTCTATGATGAAGCTATCGAACTTCTCTAATAATTGTCTAGCATATGTGAAGTACGGTTTTCAGTCTTCATGCTTTGTATCGTATTGGAGTAGGACTTGGTTTACCACTAATTTCAAATCGCGAATATCTCTATATACTTTACGCCGATATCGATGGCCATTTGAAGACCGATTATCAAGGCACGATACTCTGCTACATTATTCGAGCATAGTTCTCCGAGTGTGAAGCTATAAGGCAACATATGCTTTTCGGGTGAAATAAAGACAACACACACTGCACCATTTTTTCGTCTTTGCGCACCATCAAAATACATTGTCCACGGGTTTATGACTTCAACAGTGAATACTTCTTCATCGTGGAAGTCTTCACACAACTTCGACCGAGGAATGGGGTGGTACGCTAGCGATCGCCAATGCTTGTCCTTTTATAGCTTTTTGCGGGACGTAAACAATGTCGTATTGTTGAAGAAGAACTGCCCATTTAGCCAGACGTCCTGAGATTATCGGTCGGGACAAAATATATTTGATTGGGTGCGCTTTTGCAACTAAACGTCACGGTGAACGCTTTGCATGTAATGCCTCGGTTTATCGATGGAGAAGAAAAGAGCCAAACACATCTTCTCAATGGGAGAGTAGTTTAGTTCTGCTCCTGTAAGAGTTCGGCTTAGGTAATATAGTGCTCGCTCTTTTCCACCTTCTCCTTCCTAGGCAAATAATGCCCCCAATGATCGTTCTTGTGCGGTGATGTACAAAAGCAATGGTTTTCCAGCTATAGGGGCGCCCAAGACAAGAGGGTTAAGCAAATATTTCTTTATGCTTTCGAAGGCATTTTGACATGCCTCATCCCACTCAAAGGTTTCTCCTTTCTTCATCAATCTTTGGAAAGGATGGCATCTACCAGCTAGGTTTGAAATGAACCTTCTGATGTAAGCTAAGCGCCCTTGAAGACTTCTAAGCTCGTGTAAATTCTTTGGCGGTTTGCATCTTTTGTATCGCATCGATCTTGGGTGATCTATCTCAATTCCTCTATGTCTCACGATGAACCCTAGAAATTTTCCCGAAGTAACTCCAAATGCACATTTGAGAGGATTCATTTTTAGCTGATACTTTCTTAGTCGATCGAACACTACCTTAAGCTCTTCTAAGTGATCTCGTCGCTTTACAGATTTAACGACGAGGTCGTCAACATAGCATTCAACATTTTTATGCAGCATATCATCAAAAATCTTCTGCATTGCTCGCTGATAGGTTGCACCGGCATTCTTGATCGAACGGCATGACCTTGTAATAAATATATTCCCTTTGGAGTTCGAAAGGCAGTCATTTCTTCATCTTCAAGAGCCATCCTTATCTGATTGTAGCCCGATGATCCATCCATGAAAGATAAAGCTTCATGTCCAGTAGTGGCATCGACCATGATTTCTGTAATAGGCAATGGAAAATCATCCTTCGGACAGGCATTGTTCAGATCGCGAAAATCAACACAGACACGAAGTTGTCCATTCTTCTTTCTTACTGGAACAATGTTGGCGATCCATGTTGGGTATTTTACTTCACGGATAAACTCAGCTTCAATCAACTTATTTACTTCGACCTCTATTTGTGGGATAAATTCTGGTCTAAATCGCCGCTGAATTTGCTTGATTGGTCGAGATCCAGTTTTAACAGCTAGATGATGGACTGCAACTTTTGGATCAAGTCCTGGAATTTCCTTGTATGACCAGGCAAAGATGTCCTTGTATGTAGTAAGTAGACTTAGATACTCGGTCTTTTCCTTGGGCGTAAACAACGTGCTTATGAACGTTGGGCACAGATCGTCTTCTGTGCCAAGATTTATTTCTTTAAGCTCATCTACCGTGGATTGAATGTCATCTTCTAACAAAAGTGGTGCTTCATCAACATCTTGTTCACTTACCTCAACCTCTGTCTCTTCTAGGACGGTGATGTGGTGACATAAAGCCTTGCTTTCTTCTTGTTTTATTTTCTCTTTTCCCGGATTAGTGAAGACAACATCATGCTGCTTTACTCTCAACGAACCTTCAGTTTCAATGGTAACAAACATCTTTCTTTTCATGCGAGACGGAACAACGCTGCAGATATCTTTGTTGCTCCTTATCTTGCTTGGTAAGTTGTCTTTGTGCGCTTCTCCTAAGTTTTCAGGAGAGATTCGGTCAAACACAGACTTGGGATGCCCCCGGTCTTTTGTCATGGTTAAATTTAATCTTTGAAAAACTGATTGTCGGTTCAAATTTGTAGTTGAGCTTGTATCTTCTTTTCCCTTTACTTGTCTGCTTAACCATTGAAAGATGGGTGGTCGCACTCCATTTGAAGTTGAGAATGTTCTCGGCTCTCCCATGGCTTTATTCAATCTTTCAAAAATAGGTAATTGTGTCTCATTGGTGGTTGCAGGCATTTTATTCTCTTTTCTTTTTGATGTACCTAACCTTTGAAATGCTGAAACACGAGATGTTGATGGTCCAATGCGTTTAAAGGCAGGTACCCTATGACCAACATTCTTATTTCCCTTTGACTCTTCAACCTCTTGAATCGTTATGTGGTTGGCATCTTCCATCTTTGCTTTATCTCTTCTTGTTATGCGAATTGGTTCTGGTGACTTATATCCTAGTCCTTTTCTTGACGTTGGTAGAGCGTAACCTTTCTTCAACAGTTTCTTTTGCGTCGAAGAAAGCTCGGCTTGGTCATCAAATATACTTAAGCGTTTGAACTCGGTATGTGTCGTGAAATCATACCCTGCTTTAGCTAGCAACATGTACGCATTAGGGTCAAATCCTTCCTTTGTTCGTTTCTTAGGCAAAGCCACATTCTTCTCATCCTCTTCGTACCTTTAACTCCATTGCTTTTGCATCTTTGTCAAAGGAGTGGTGAAACTTTGCTTTAATACTTCGATATCATCTAGTTTCAAATCTTTAGAACATTCGGCGAAAGGTGCTTCACCCTTTTTCCGTCGGGATATAGGGACATAGCGCAAGATGGGTGAGTTTGAAAGTTTCTCATCTTTTAGAGCCTTCGGAGCTACTAGACTCGTTGAAGCCTCTATCTTACTGACAGGCATGACTTTTCTTCTCTCACTACCCATTTCTTTTTATGTCGGCCTCTGGTTTTAGCTTAGCTTTTCATTTTCTTTTATCTCGGGGACCTCTGTGGGTACTGTTTTCTCCTGATCTAGTTTTTGCATAGAATTTTGCATCGGCAAAATGAGACTCGACCTCAAGAACGGATTTGTGTCACTTCTACTTTCTTAACCCCGTCTTGGTAAAACTTAAAGCATTTATGCAACGAGGAGGTAACAACTCGATTTTCATGAATCGTGGTCGTCCCAATAGTAGTCGATATGTTGTCCTACAATCTATAACATGGAACAAAGCATCTCGCACTCATTTCGCCAATCATGACCGTAAGTCGTATCATGCCAATCGCCGTTGTCCGCCTTGGTTGAAGCCTTGGATTAATAACTTGTCTTTGTCTGAAAGCTCTTCCATGGAGATGCCTAATTGCTTCAAGGTTACCTTTGGCATTATGTTGACAAAGTGACCCATTATCAATGAGGATTCGTCCAACTTTTTGCTCTCGTATATAGCCAGGAGACATACAAAGAGGCGGTTGTGAGGTTTTGATCCCAACAACGTAGATCATCGTCCGTGAAACTTATGGGCATGCATGTCGAACCGCAGCCCCGATTTGCGTGTATTTTAACGCGTCCTCGTTACTTGAGTCTAATAATGCCTCAATCAGAGAGTTTTTATCTATTTAAGGAAGTGATATCAAATCTTCAATGTTGAAAGAGAGCGTAGCTTTAGGCTCAATGATGACTTTTGAAGAGCTCGCCGAGTCATCACTTGCGCAAATTGCATGACATGTAGCAATTTCTATCACTTCATCTTTTCCTTCACGCAAAAATTCCTTCGGGATGAAATCACCAACGTTATAGCATGGCGTGCTCGTAGAAAATCTTCGTTTTCCTCTATAATGGGCTTAGATTTCCTTACCCATCTTTTGCCTCGTTTCTTGGGCAATCTCTTCCTCTTCGACCCTTGAAATAAGCGTGATTCTTTACGAGCATAAGTTTGTTTTTTTTCTCTGACGGGTTACAATGATCCAACCTTCATTATTATCTCTGATTGGCTCTAAAACACATCTTTCTTGAATGAAAGCTTGTTGAATATTTTCCCTTTGAAAGTCTGCGATTTTGACATTGAACAACACTGGGCCCAAAGGAACCAAATTGAACAAGGCATTGAGACCAACGCGGTGTTGCACCATTGGGTGGTTGTACTTTAGACTGAGGGACCACAACGGCATGATATGCTTGAGCTATTTCTTCTAAGTCCAGCTCAATCTTTTGTTCTCTAGCCAACCTCGTAATCAACTCTTTCGGAATGAAGCATTTCTCGATGGGATGGTGACCACGCGATGGTATTCTGATGAGTTAGGATCATTTACCTTGCCTAACTCCTCGCGACGCTTGCATTCGGGCAACTGGATGAGTTTTGCTTCCAGCAGTTGCTCTAACATGTCAGCTACATCGGAGTCCGGAAATGGATAGAATTTTTCTTGTCTTTCCTGAAGCGTTAGGCGACGTCGCTGCTCCACAACTGGTCGTTTCTCAGCTTTTGTTTCCTTTGCTTTTGAGGAAAATTTTAATGGAGCTGCACCGATGGTCATTTACTCCTTTGCCACATTTTTTGTAACTTTTTCTGTGGGCTTGAAATCCTTCTTTTCCTTACGGATTTCTAAGACCAGAGAATCTTTGTTTCCCTTTGCGTCAATGCTCAGCTCCATATCATGAGCTCGGGTGGCCAACTCCTCAAAGGTGCGAGGCTTGATTCCCTTCAGGATGTATAGAAGTCCCCAATGCAGGCCTTGGATACAGATGTCGATCGCGGACGTTTCAGTGAGGCGGTCTTTGCAGTCCAGACATAGAGCTCGCCAACGGTTAATATAGTCGACGACAGGCTCGCCCTTCCGCTGCTTCGCATTTGTTAATTCTATCATGCTGACAGTCCGTTTCGTGCTATAGAACCGATTAAGGAACTCTCTCTCTCCAACTCTTCCCACATATCTATCGTTTCAGCTTCAAGATCAGTATACCAGTCGAACGCATTCCCCTTTAACGTTCGGACAAACTGCCTGACGAGAAGGTCTCCTCGAGTTCCAGCGGTTTCACAAGTCTCTGAAATGAGCAACATCTTTGTTTGGGGTTGCCTTTTCCATCAAACTGCTTTGGAACTTAGGCGGTTGGTATCCTGCAGCATTCTTAAGTTGTCTATTCTCTTTGTGTATGGCTTGGAGTACAAAAGAGAACTTTGAACTAGCCCACCACCTTGAGCTCTAATAGTGTTCGTGATCGTCGTCGTGTAGTTGTTGGATGAGATAAGGAAGCGGACCGAGGTGAGTGCGATTGTGGTTGTGCCTCAAGGAGAGGGTTCTTTCCTTTATCATTGACTCTCTCATGTGGACTCGGCTTGATTCACCGTCTCTCGGTTCGCATTTGATTTTTGAGGTAAGCGATCTCTAAGTCTCTTTCCTCAATTGTTTTCATCATCCGCTCGAGCTTTCTTTCAAACTCCGCCTCGCTCCCTCCATCACGACCATCATAATGGACATCACATCGAGATTAGATGTCTCCTTTGGTTGATCAATGCTAGGATCGACTTGGTCAAACAATGGGTTATCTTTGACGACGATTTCATCAGAGGTCCCCTCTAGTAGTCCTGCGATTCGTTTTGCGATCGCATCTGGTGTTACTTGAGGTTCATTGCTCTCGACGGACTTGGAACGACTACCCGTGATAGGTCGAGTGTAGTTCCTTGGAACAAGCACCTTCGAGATAGTGTTTCTTCCTTTGATCATGCCTTCTGGAGCAGCGGTCTTTGATGTGGCTTTTCCAGACATGGTGGCTTGATTTGTGTGAGAGATTGAGATGAGAGGTAGATATGATCCCACTGGGCGTGCCAATTTGTTCACACGAGATTTCCGGAGAAATTTGGTTTCGTGGAGTTGAACTTGAACTTGAGATGAGTTTGTGCGAAAGTTGTTCGATCTCTATGCTTGATCCTCTGATTCGTTCTCTCTGAATGGATGTTCTTGGTATGAAGAGCAATTTGAAGAACAAAATATGTGTTCTTCGTATACAACTGCTCGTTTATGGAACTATTTGTCTTTCAAAGTAATTTTAGCCTTCGAAACGACGTTTGATCTTTAGAACCGTGGAGAGACCTCAACAAATGTGAATTCCCTCTCTAGTTCCAAAAATTTTCCACCCTTTGAAATGAATAGAACTCCTCTATTTATAGAGTTCTCATGCATCGTGGGCTTGGGCCCTAATGGGCCTTTGGGCCTGGCCCATGGGCTTGGCCTTTTGGGCTTGAAATTCATGGTTCGGTTTACTTGGTTTGGTTTTATTTTGGCCAAATTCAAGATAAACCAATTTATTTATTTAAATTAATTTTGAGAAATATTGTCCCAAAATTTAATTTAATTTCGCCATTAAATTTGAGATAATGACGTGGCAACTTGTAATTGACCGAAATTTCTCCGTCAACAACATGAAAAAACAATAAAAATTAATTCAATCAAGTTAAATTGATGAGTTTAATAAAATCTAGTCAAGGTAATAAGTTTCAATCAAGTTAAACTGATCGAAAATCATTAAATTAGGGCTCATTTGGTAACGATCTTGTTTCTCGTTTCTCAGTTCCTGTTTCTTATTTTTTGTTTCTTAGAATAAAAAACAAGAATGTGTTTGATAACTGTTTCTGTTTCTTGTTTCTTAAAAAAATGGAAACAGAAACAAACATGTTTGGTAACCATTTCTTGTTTCTAGTTTATTTTTTTAATTTTTTTTATTTCTTAATATATAATATAAAATAATATAATGCAATCAGTATCAAAAGTTTGCATTTTTCTGCTTCAAAAAAAATTATTAAAATTTTTCTAATGCATCTGAATTGAAAACAACAATTTTTTAATGAATGCAAATATAAAAAAAGTTTAAATTCAAATTATAAATAAATAAATTTAAATAAGATATAAATACATATACTAAGTATCTATATATTTATAATAAAATTAAACAATAAAAAAAGAGTTATATGAATACTATTTATATCTTAATTAAGATAGTTTATAAATATAAAATTGAAAAATTAGTATTGATAACAAATTATTTTAGTTATAGCCAATTTTTAAAAGTATTTCATATATAGCAAAATATGAAATATTTAACTTGATTGAAATCTATTAGTTCCAAGTTTCACTTACAATCTATCAATTTCCTTTGAATGAAGTCTAACAATTTTATAACTATCAATTTAACGCGATTAATTTTATTTTATTTTGATTCTTTTTAAGCTTTTTGATATTTGTGGATTTTAATTTTTGTTGTTTTTTTTTTTTTGCTAATCCATTAAAATTCTTATATAAAATTAGTATATATATTTAAATGAATATTATAGAAATATAAATATTATCATTTATAGAAATTACATAAAAAAATGAGTATATATTAAAATTAACATAACAAATGATTTATATTAAAAAATACAAGTTATCATACATTGAAATTGAAATAATAAATAAATTATGTATAAAAAGTAATTGAAATGATATAAAAATATTAATATTTTGATTTTAGGAATTGAAATAATATATAAATATATATTTAATCGAATTAAAATTGGAGAAGTTGATTTTTAAAAATTAAAACTGAAAATAAAAATTAAAGAGAAAAAAAAAGTTACACATGGAAATTGAACCTATGTTGTCTTGAATGAATGAAACTACAATTGCTTTTCACTTGCCATCATTGCCAAAGGCTAAAATGGGAACTAAGTGGAACAGTTTAATATAAAGAGAATACCAATAAAAGGAATACATACAGAAAAACAAAAACAGAACAAGAGAAGCTCCAAATGGAGTTTTTCGTTTTGAAGCCCAATAATAGAAACGTTTTTTAAAATTTTGAGAACAAGAAATGAGAACAATTACCAAACATGTCTGTTTCTAAAAAAAAAAAAAACAGAAACATGAAACATGAACGTTACCCAACGGACCTTTAATTAATTAATTCAATCTAGTTAATGTATGAAATATTTGTAAGAAATTGCTATAATTAAAAATCAATCTAGTCATGGGTTCAATTTATTATAAAAAATGGAAGAAATCGAAAATACTATATTAAAAGTAAAAAATAATAATGAGATCTTTTGCCTCATGTTGAAAATGTGGGGCAAATGTTATTTAATGAGGGGTTATGAGTGGTTTTTGACCACCAAAGTCCAAACAAACCCTAACTGGCTCTTTTCCTCGGAACCTCAATCCTCAAATATGGAAATAAAAACAATGTGATCCATATGCTTCATTTTAGACACATGAAAAAGCTATCTAAAAAGTTGTGCAAAAGTAAATTTTAACTTTGATTTCTCAAAATATGTACATCATCCTCTCACTCTCCCTTTTACCTCCTAATTCCTCATTTTTTCCATCATTCATTTCGAGAACTATAAATCCTACAAAAATGATATTAATACTATCAAATAAATGAGAGACAAATATCAAATTTTAGAATCAAACTTGTAGCTATGGTATTGAACTTGATTACCACCAAATAATGAAACCAACATGCCACCAAGCCTTTTAATTTTTCCATCTTGCTCTTCAACTATGAAAAAAACATAACAGTGACAAGATGAAAACTTTATTCCACCTCTGAAACCCAATTAGGGTTAAGAATCCAAACACACCCTAAATTCAACCCACATCCCAAACACCCCCTTAGTCATCTACTATTCCAAGTATATAACCTCCCCTCCCTTCCCTTTGCTCATAAAGTTCACACCTTCAGCAATGTGTAATGCTAGTCCTTATGACTTTGGACATAATCATATTTAATAGTGTTAAAAATTTGATGTAATTAAATTTACTCGAACCTATGAACTTAAACATTAGGTTGATTGAACAAACAAATGCTAAAAAAACACTAGAGAGAAGCTTTGCTTTGTTAGGGTTTTTCAAGAAGGCTCTTTCCTTAGATTTAGAAGACTTAGTCCTTAGGGTTGTGAGGTTTAGTGCCTCAAGATTGGGAAATGTCTCTCTTCAAAGTGGTTTTCGTGCTTTCTAGAAGTTGGAGCATCGATTTTTGTGGTTTTAGAGATGAGTTTGGTATTTATTTGTTAGCTTCATGCTGGTTCGGGTTCTATGCTTAAGCATCCTTAGTGATTGGTGAAGGGTAAGAGTAGGTCCTTGACGAGATAGACTCTTACTCTCTCAACATTGGTGGGTCATATACTTCAGTAGTCCTTAAGTCTATCGGATTACCCACAAACTTATTCACAAGTCTGCAATGTTTGAGTTAACGAAGTTTATCGGGTCTTTTTTAATGGACTCTTCAAAATCCAAGTTTGTTAAGGTTTTGGTTCGATCCCTTAGTTCGTTTTTAAAAATTGTTTGTTTCTTCTCTCGAGTGGTCATGCTTTGTTTCTTCTAATGGACTCTTGCTCTTTTTCGCTTTGAAAAATTGTAGGTAGGAGTGTTTTCGCTTCGTTTTTTGTCGGTTTTATGCCAAACTGACAACCAAATTGATATCCTTGATTTTTCAATAATCAAGTCCGAACCGATGTCCAATAAAATATAAAACCGTTTTATTGAATTTGTTTTCATTTGGTTCTGTTTGATTTTTGGTTTTAGCATTACATTGACAAGTAATAGAAAAAAAGTAAAATTTGAGACCAAAACAATCTATTGGATCTATTCAATTTTTTGGTTTTCTGTTGCCCAATTGTATGTATGTTTCTTCTCTTAGAATGGTCATGCTCCAAGGGGGTTTGTTCCCTCGGGAGGTCATGTTGTACCTCTATTCTCATTTATCTAATATAGTTCTTATTTGTTTAAAAAAAATATTGAATGACCGGTGATTAACATTATTCAATATAATATCAGAGTAAGAACTCATGTGTACGAACATCTCTAAAGTTATTTCCTCCTAAATTAATATTAATTTGCATCAGTTGGACATTGTTCAAATTTTCATATGTAAAGACATTTTTCGAATTTTTCAGCCCACAAATGCTATGCCTTTAAGTCTTTCAGTGAACCTCTGTTAAAGGGGACCAAACTTCAATTTGCTTCTTACTCAAGAGGAAGAAATTTAGGAGAACCCCAAAAAAGGATCAGAATCAAATTCTTCTACTTGTCCTCATGTGTCATTTCTCTAATCCTTACCATCACAGTATTTTTTAGTTCAATTAGATGTGACAATCAGGGTCAAGGATGTGAGATTATAGTTATGATTCTCTTATTTATAGTTGGAGATCTTTATTATAAGAGATTATGTATTTTGTAATTTCATTTTTTCTTTTTTGATAGGAAACAAAACTTTCATTGATGAATGAAAATTACAAAAGGTCATCAATAGATTGTTACAAAAAGCTTTGCCAATGTGAAAATAAAGTAGAAAAACTATAATCTTTGAATGGATGAATAGAATGAGCCCAAGTTAATGCAAGAGTAGTAGTAGATTCTAAAGCATCAATTCTCTTGTGATCGTCTTCTTCAAAGAGCATAGCATTTCTCTTTTTCCAAATGGTCCACCATAAAGCAATGACAATGAGAAAATTCTTCCAAAGAATCTTTTTCTCATCCTTAAAAGGATGTCCATCTAATGCATAAAGGACTGTATCTTGAATGTTTCCTGGTAGAGTTAAGTTCCATTTAAAAGCATTGACAATAAAATCCCAACTCTTTTTAGCTTCATCACATTGACTGAATAGATGATAGTGTGTTTCTTGATTCGAGTAACACAAGATACAACAATTTGGTGAGATAGAGAGGCCAGGTGCCCTGCATTGGAGCTTATCGTTAGTGTTCAGGATACCATGGCTCAATTCCCAGGTGAAAATTTTGACTTTTTTGGGCTGAGGATCACTCTAAATTTCTTTGTACAATTCAATCTGGGCAATGGGACAATTGGTAGATAGCTGATCAAGTAAGGATTTTGATGAGAATGAACCCGAACACTCTAGATCCCATCGCCATCTATCCCCTCCAATGCCCGGTTGATTCCTTCCATATCTTTCAAAAACGCAATCCATTCGCAAATCTCTTCATCTTTGAGATTCCTTCTCAGCTTGATATCCCAAGTCTTCGTGTTAGAGTCCCATAAAGAGGCCACATTTTATTCTTGTTGAAGGATAAGCTATAAATGCCCGGGAATTTCACATTCAATTCAATCGTGTTGCACCATTTATCAGTCCAAAAATTGGTCGAGTTACCATCTACAATTTTGTAATTTCATATTATCAATAAAATTGTTTCTTATCCAAAAATCATCTCTAAGTCGAGAATCTCTTAACTAGTTGAGCATGAAGCAAACATAATCTATTGCAATTCAACGATACAATATCCTTACGTGAACAGGATCTATTCTATAGATTATAGAACTATCCTTGAGTTCTAAGAGACGAGTAAAAATGCTTACAATGATCATGGATAAGAGTAGTTTTCGAAATTTTGCTTACAATGATCAATGAGAATAGAAAATTGAAAATAAGAATTTAAATGTCACCAAACAAACTGTAACCTCAATTTTTGGCTGTGAATATGTTAATTCTCTGGAGTTTTAGCTGTTGCGCCATCAATAACATCCTTTCTTCTCCTTGATACTATTTCAGCCGCCCAAGCTCGTCCCAGCTCGGTCTGAAACTTTCCTGCACGAAGATAATAAGTGTAAGGATTAATAATTCGACATTTGGCACCACAGAAAGAGAAGAAATAAGAAATTACTAACATGAGAACCCTTGGACTATTTTGAAAGCAATTTTGAATTATACAGTTCTCTACTCTTTAAGCACAAAAAACCAACTTATTCAGGTAACTAAATACTTGAGAATGATAATCCCTAAGCGGCAGCCTCATTTTTAGAGACTTGAAAGAGGTCCTGGTTCAAAACCATGAGTGAGGTTAATTGTAAAATCTCTTTTTGTCTACCGAGTCCAAACCATGGAGCAGGCGCGGGTGCCCCCAGGAATAAAAGTAAGCTTTTAACTAACTAAAAGAGTGTTTAAGAATTTACAATGAATAAAAGTGGTTCAGAAATTTCTAAAAACAGATCAACACACTTTTTTTTCAAAAGAAATGCCAAACACACACACAAAAAAAAACATAAGAGAAAATAAATGTACCTGCAGTTGACTGAAAAAATTCATCCAAATCCTTCCCTTGCTCTGCATACAGACAAAAAACTTTGAATACCTTGATCACTTGTAGTATTTAGAGTGGTAAAAGATTTAAATAAGACAGATATTTAAGAATACAATTTTTTTTTTTTGAAAGAATATAATTATCTTACAATCCTACTGAAAGTTTAAGGGTAAATATTAATTCCAAGAAATATGTCAGTCCAGTAGGAAGCTATAAAGATCAATTACTCTTCGTGCTTTGTTTCGTGCTTTGTGAGCAGACATAGAGATATATTTTCCTATAGCACACGCTTCTGTATATTGGTTGACCTTTTCAGCCGCTGTGTATTGTTGTCAACTCACATAGTCGCACCTACCAGCAACAAGACGACTACTCCCTGCACGCCACTAAACGGCGCTATTTAACACTAGAGTTCGCCCAATACAAGAATGACAGCCCTTACTTAAGGCTACAGCCGTGGACTACGCTCTCGTGAGACCCCTCTATTTGACTAACATACCCCTCCCTTTGATTAGCCAGTTTCAAAGAGGGAGAAGAGCAGGATCAGACTTCCTTGGGAATGAAAGTTGATAGGCGAAGACTTCTTCCTTCAAAGCTTGAAGCATCAGATTCGTTCACACAGTTATACCAGAGGGTCATCTCAAAAAAGATGATTTAAGAACCTAAACCAAAAGGTTTAGATGCATCAGCTATATGTTTTTTTTTGAAACAAGGTGATCACGCCCGTCCCTAGGCCAGACAAAGGTGATCAGCTATCTGTCTGCATTTGTGATATTACTTATTAGCACATGACATTCTAGGAGAACTAAGAGGGTCTTGAGAAACTAAGAGGTTAAGTGTTCAATCCACTGGTGGCCACTTACCTAGTAATTAATTTCCTAGGTGTTTACTTGACATTCAGATGTTAAAGGATCAGGTAGTATGTCTCATTACAATAGCCAAGGTGCGCGTAAGTTGGCTGAGACACTCACAATCACAGATATTAAAAAAAAAACATGACATTCTTTGAATGGAAGAAACAAAAATATGATGACAAGCCTGAAATATTGTTTGGATGGGTCTTCAAGATCTATCCATGCTGAATTAGAGGGCTTCCACTTTGGGTTGGGTTGACTGAGAAATTAAAGCACTTTTGCTTGGGTCAAGGTAAGGATAAAATCAAGTGGGCATTGGAAGGACTAGGATAGGGCTTTTTTTCCCCACCAAATCTCTCGTCCTCAATTTGGCTCGGTCACAATCCTCCTTGAAGTGTAACTGGAAGTTTAAGGTCCCTAAAAGAGTTTTAAAAAATGTGGTCAATTGTTCATAGCTAAGAAACATGGACACTCTGATTTTGACCATTGTTTTAAAAGGCGCGCCTGGGCTAAAGTCCCACTTTTTGCGTCCCGCTTGTCCCAGGCAAGGCGCGTGTAATAAGGCGCACGCCTTACATGAAGCCCCAGGCGTCAAAAGGCGCGCGCCTCGTGGGATTTTTTAATTTTCTTTCCATTTCTGTGTTTTAGATCCCCATATTAGGTTATTCAAAGCGCATAAAGGTTGATAGTTGAATATTATATATGTTTTATATATTAATCTTGATTAAAATTTCATTTATGCCCATGAAAAGTGTTTTTATTGTGTATACAAATATATAAATTTTTTGTGTTTTTTTATATAGTGAGCCTTAAGTAAAAAAAGTCCTTGCCTTGGTGCGCCTTGCGCCTCAGGCTCTAGAGGGTCATTGCGCCTTACGCTTTTTAAAACATTGATTTTGACAAAGTATTCGTGTGGGATGGATACTTCCAAACACTCTCAGGACATGTGTCCAACAGTCGAAATTCTATGTCCTTTACTATTTTTTTTTTTAAATTTCGTATACTTCACGGATACACCTTAAACACTTCTCCGACACACCATTTAAGATTTATTCCTTTTTTTTATAGGAAACAAAACAAGATTTATTCATTTCAAGTGGTTGATGGCACAACAACGAGATAGTATTGGTGGAGCCAGTCGATGACGATGTCCATCTAAGGTAAATGGACAAAAATGGAAAAATGAACAAAAGAGAGAAAATAGAATGGAGAGGAGAGAAAGAAGGTAAAAACTATTATTGGACTTAAATGGACTCATAAAATTAAATATGAGGGTTAATTCAAATACTAATTGAATTTTTATTTTCATCTTCATTTTAATTATTTTACAAAATTAAAATGTTTTGGGTTTGATCTTTCAATATTATAAAATAAATAATGTGTCCATGACGTATCCATGTCCTACATTTTCAAAAAATGTGTCGTGTTTGTATCTCATATACATGTCCGTGCTTCTTAGGTTCACAGGAGCTTAAATATGCATCCTACCCCATGCAAAGGAGAAGCCCCAACTTAGTTCTCTGCCTCTCTAATTTGCACTTTGTGTGTTTTTGCTTGGCCCTATTGCTAGACTAGACGGAGTTGGGACAGACTGATGAATCTTTTTAGGCTGCAATTGTTCTTGCTATTCTTGATGGATGCAGTTTATGAGATGAACTTGAACCAGCTATAAATAAGACTGGGAAAGAGCCCAAAACTATCGCCTAATTGAAATCAAGTGAACCAACTTTCAGTGGACATTGATTTTCTTAAATACCACAAATTTCAATCATGTATCTCTAAGTTTCCATGTATTTTCTAGCATGTTAATCTAATCATGGACCCTCGTCAATAGGATATCAAGACTTTAGCATAAGCCCTGTTACTTACCCAAATAAATATCATAACAAGTGTGATTTGAAAGAAAGGAGCTGGTTTTGAGAAAAAAGTCAAACAAGTAAAAATTTGTGTTAGTAGATATCAGGAATAGAAAGCTGACCATTTTCATACTCTAAAGCTTGAAGAATCATCTCCACCTGAAGAAAACCATGAAAAAATAAATAAAGGTTACCCATGATATGCATGAAAATAGAAGTTGTTCGCTATCAAGCATAATTCTCAAATACGCCTACCATATTTATTCCCTGTCCATGATCACACTGCTAAATACATCTCAACGGTTCTTGCATAGGGCGCTTAAAAATATCTTATTCTAAGTTCTACCCCGTTTTTTTTTTTCAGACAAACACAAATTTACATCAAGAAACTAGTGCCACAACTTCCTTTAACTGTTGTAGGCCATGAGCTAGCATCATTTTTTTATGACTCGGGAACTTGAAGTTTTGCTCCTCTGACCGTGGCATGAGATAAATCGTAAGACCAGAAGTAAAATTGGAGGTCACCTGGAAAATTAATCCCCACAACTGCCTCGAACCTGAGACGTCAAGGGACCCTCAAGGCCTAGACACTCGACCACTACGCCGACCCTATGGGACTATGAGCTACCATTATTGTCTACTAACAATAATAATCAGCTATGGTAAATGAGAATGCACTTATCTTAGCATTTCAATTATTAGAATTCATATATTTATACATAATTCAACCATCATGGAGTGGCCTAGTGGTTTAAGAGGACATTGAGGTGCTAAAGGTGATGGGCTCAATCCATGGTGATTGCCTACATAGAAATTAATTTCCTACGGGTTTCTTTGGGCTGTATGTCCTGTGACATAGTCGAGGTGCGCACAAGCTGACTCGAAGACTCACGGATATAAAATACACACACATGTATAAGAAGTGATGAAATTATTGTACATCGTACAACATAACTGTAGGATGCATTTTTTAAGGTATATTTTGGCTTTTTACCTTATCAAGGTCCTTCACAATTTTAGCTTCTGGTGAACTTGTCTCCTCGTACTCCATCCACAATTCACCTATTTCCTTAGCTGCAATGTTGACACGTATTTTGCTAAGAAAAAACTCAAGGACAGCCAAACCACCACCAAGTAATTTGAAACTCAAGAAATGAGTGGCTGAATGGCATACCTCTCGAACCACCACCAAGTAATTTGCACATATGTTCTAGTGCTTCTTGTTCTCTTCTTCTCTTTTCCGACTTTGAAACTCCATCAAATGGTGTAATGTCACCAACAATTGCTGTTCAAATGGTTTGAAAGTCATGGGAAACGTTCATTGAATAAAACCAGCCCCAACATGTCAAGATAGATATAGCTGGATGGATTCCAACAGAAGACTTTTCTAAACATTGATCTGGCCTTTCAATATTTTTTTTTTTCTGAAACAAGGGTAAACTTGCCCGTCCCTAGGCCAGGCACCGGGAGACATCAAAAGAATAATAAGGAATAATGTGACAGGTGAGTTTCGAACCTGAGACCTTGAAGGGAGCATGTCTTCAAAGTCCAAGTCTTCATCAACCACTGTGTAACCCCTTGGAGACTTTTTGAATATTACAGTTATTGGAAAATGATCATACTTCAAAATGCGAGTTCAAACAAAAATTAAGATCCCAAGAACATGAAGTTCATTTCAGCAAACAATATATTTATCATTCTAACCAACTTTAGATAAAAAGATTTATCACTGTCTCTTATAAGTCCAAATTACATTGAAGTGTGATATAATAGAGGAAGGAACAAGTAAGTATGTCTTACCTTCTGCAATATCATGTACAATTGCCATTTTGATGCACCTGAAGATATTTAAAATATAGTATCAAAATACCTTCGACTGCCCCCCAATCATTGCAGCGGGCCAAAAACAATAACAAAAGAATGAAATGTCACACGAACTGAATAGTATAAGGTTATGGGTAGCGAACTTGTCTCTCTCGATGCCCGGTATATCTGAACTAATGAGTGCCATTATTCCCATTCGATACATATGATCTGCTATGGATTCTGGATCATTAACTTTTCTCTGAACCCATCCAGTTCTTTTTGTCGTCTAATTCAGATTGAAAAAAAAAAGTATTAGATTGAATAAGATTCCATCTCAAAATCAATTGGTAAAGAGAGAAGTATCCCACTTTTCTTATAAAGGTTGTGAGCCTTCCTCACTTTTCCTCTCTCGATATGTCCTTCAAGATGGTGCCTCTTTGGGTTCATCAATCTTGAATCGAATTCAAATTTCATTTTTATAGGGCAGAGTAACTATTTGGTTTTAATAGACTTGATAACATATTAGATTAAATGAGATTATCTCTAAAATCAATTGGTAATGAGAGGAGTTAAACACTTTTCTTATAAAGGTTGCGAGGCTAGAGGTCTCCTCACTTTTCTAATGTGGAATCCTCAATATGCCCCTCAAGATGGTGCATCATTGGGTTCAACAATCTTGAATCGAATTCATATATCATTTTTATTGGACCGAGTACCCGTTTGGGTTTAATAGCTCTGATCATCTCAAAACTAGTTAATAATGAGAGAAGTAACTCATCTTTCTTATAAAGGTTGAAACGAAACGAGGACCCATTTGAGTTCAATGAGCTCTTATACATTTATACCATAATAGATTGCAAGGCATTCCATTTCAAAACAAATTTGAGAGGAGTATGCCCACCTTTCTTATAAAGGTTGCGAGGTCTCCACACTTTTTCAATGTGGGTTCGTCACTAAATGGCATGTTCGAAGAACACTCCAAAAGTGAAAAAGGAATAACAAGAACCAGATTACAGCTATAAATGAAATGAAAATAAGGGAAAATCAGAACCCAACATTAAACAGAAAACAGAGAATGAAGTTCATCAGTTCATCCCCCTGTTGGGCCGCCATAGAAATACAGAATCCATTCAAAGACAGACCGATAAACAAAGCTGATTGCACATATTCCGCCATCTCTGACTTCAATTTTAGCAAAACACCACACGACTAACAATAGCTGAAGAAGCATTTGAGGGGATACCTTGAGGCGATGGCAGAGGGTGAGAAAATCAATAGCGGAAGAAGCAGAAGCAGCTATGTCAGTGGAAGGCGGAGGATTATGAACAGCGCCGCCGCCGTCGATCGGCGGCGAGGAGGAAGGAGATTCTTCAGTTGCCATTAACGGAGGCGGCGATTTTCAGAGGAAGACTAGGATTTTGAAACGAAGTTGAAGCTCCGAAGGGGAATGTACAGACGGGACAAAAAAAAATGGCCAAATTGTTTTTACCCAATTTTTATTACTTTATTTTCTTACCTAATTTTTTCGATTTTTTTCTTCCTTTTCACGGGAGTGTTTGGTTTGATTTCGAGGAAGATGTAAACTATAGAAAAATATGGACGAATATGATTATAATTAGGGTCAATTAGGGAAATAGTTACGTTTTAAAGAAAATAACTATCGAATGTTTAGGCTTTAAGAGGATTTAAATTATTGTCTAAATCTGAAAATTTAAAATTAATTAATCAATTAAATATATTGTAATTGATCATTAGACCCTTTTCAATTTATTAAATTATTATATTCTCAATTCTAAATTGACTGTAACTAAAAAAAGAAACAAAATCTAAACCAAAACCAGCCAAATCAAAACGTAAAAAATCTATGGATAAACAACAATTTTTAAAATATCATCGTTAACTTTACAAAAATAATTTTAAAAATATGCATTTTGAAAAATATCAGCATTAACCTTACGAAAACAATTTTAAAAATTTCATCATTAACCTTACATCCATTCTCATACTCATACATACCTTAGATTTCGTCGAAGACAATCGAGAGGTAGACGTTGGTAGGTTGTACATGACTAGACCTTCGCTGATGAGTGAACTCAACAACGTGGACTTCTTCTATATGTTTTGATCAACGACTTGTAGTCTGAGAAGTGGTTTGTGCTTAATCTTCATATTGTGGCAGTTCGACTCTCTACATCTCCAAACTGTGACCGTTCGGATCTCTACATCTCTCGGTTGTGACAGTTCGATTATCTACGTCTTCAAACTGTGATCGTTCGGATCTCTACATCTTCAAATTATAGCAGCTCGGCTCTCTACATATTCAAATTTTGTTAGTTCGGCTCTCTACATATTCAAACTCTATTAGTTCGGCTCTCTACATCTTAAAACTCTGTTAGTTCAGCTCTCTACATCTTTAAACTCTGTTAGTTCGGCGCTCCACATATTCATACTCTGTTAGTTCGGCACTCCACATAATCATACTCTGTTAGTTCGGCTCTTTACATATTCAACGATGTCAGTTCAACTCTCAACATCTTCAAACTAAGTCAGTTCGGCTCCCTACATCTTCAAACTTTGGTAGCTCGGCTCTCTACATCTTCAAACTTTGGCAGCTCGACTCTCTTCATCTTTGAATCTTTTAGTGCCTCCTCAATTGGTAAATCTCACTCAAAAGTCATCATGCTCTAAAAAATCTCAAATTCTTCTTTTTTGGTAGAGTCATTAACAACCCCAACCAATGCTAAAAAAAACGGCACAAACTCAAATTTAGGGAAACTTTTTCCATTTTTGCGTAGAAGAGAAGCACTTTTATCCTTTCTCAAAACTACTTCAATGACTTCACAAAGAGAATCAAAATGGATGAAGAATAATTTTTGTGAAACTAACACACCCATCTTAATGAACAACACACATGTGGGTTGTGGAATGAAAAAGAAAATAGAAAAATTATTATCATCGATATAAAATTTGGATCAGTAGCTTGTTGGATGAGGAGGTTGTTGCAACTTTTGATGGATGGAATCCTACCGTGAATGTTGAATTGCAAAAGCAGGATGAACACGATCGCATTGCAGTGTATGCGCAACAATCTTATTGAGAATTATGATAGAGCGAATTGGGAATGGAATGGAAAAGAAAAGAGAAAAATTATTATCATCAATATAAAATTTGGATTAGTAGCTTGTTGGATGAGGAGGTTGTTGAAACTTTTGATGGATGGAATCCTACCGTGAATGTTGAATTGCAAAAGCAACACGATCCCATTGCAGTGTATGAGCAACAATCTTATTGAAAATTATGATAGAGCGAATTGGGAATGTAAAAGATTTTATTGATGGAATTCGATTGGTGGTTAGGTTATATTTTTAAATTATGATATCTTTTATAATCTTACAATAAAACATAATCTATTATATTGTATTTAAAAGAAGTAGAGATTATATTATTTTATAAAATACCTAAAACGTGTTATATTGTATTTAAAAAGAATGGAGATTATATATTTTTTTCAAATACCAAAAATTAGAATACATATTCGGATTTGGTTTGTTTATAAAAATAAAAAATAAAACAATGAGTTTTGGTGGAATTTAGCTGTGGGGAACGAATCCTACTCCTCAAAATGTGGGAGTATATATATATGCTTTTATTTTTGTATTTAGGGGAAGAGAATTTTCTCTCACCTACACAAATTCGAAATGAACACAAAGTTAAAGTTTTTAAAATTAGAAATATCTCATGATTTATTTCTAAAAAAGTAGCTATATACTACTAATACCCTTATAATTATTGTATCGAGAACTATTTTTTTTTATGTTTAGATTGAACTTAATAATTATGAAAAAAAAATAGTAAATAGAAGTAAACAAAATAATTATGAAAAATAAAAATGAAAGAACGAATAGAGATGTCCCCGTCGCCGTGAGTAAAATCATTTTCGTTCTATGAAATTCATCATTTTTTTTTCATAAAGATCGAGGTCGGCGGAGAATTCATGGGGATCAGGTTACTAAATGTAGACAATTTTTACCCCTTCAATATTTTTTCTCTTTTTTTTATATCTTTTTAAATTATAATCTTAAATAATTTTTTTTTTCTTATAAAATATCTATAAATTTCAATTATATGGTTAACTATATAAAAAAAGGTTACTTTAAATATATAATTTCACAAAAAAATATATTTATTTTATCTAAAAAAATAAAATAATTAAATGAGATAAAAATAATTCTTAATAAAAATAATTGTACTCGGGGGTGGGATCGAGAAATTGGGACCTCGACTCCGTTTTTCCACGGAGAATTTTTTCTCCTCATCCCCAGGCCCGTTAGTAGCGGACCCCACACGGAATATAGACATCTCTAGATATGAATGATAATAATTATAAAAAAGAATAAAAAGTTGATATAAAAAATAAAATTGTAATTAAAAAAAAGATTATTTGATATATATATATATATATATATATATATTTTACAATGATTATTTGATAATGATTCTTGCTAGTTCAAGTATGTGTCATTAAAATGGATTAATACAAAAATAAGAAAATTAATTCTGGCACCAATCCATTCAATAAATTTGACTTTCATTTATTTCAAAGTAATAATATCTCTTAAAGAAGATTTGTGGTACATTCTTTGAGGGAAACAAAAAGGGAAATGGTAGGAAATGTCTTAATTTAGTGAAAAAATAGAGTACATGGCTTTTTTGCATTGCACTTTAAGTTCATGACGAAAAAAAATCAGGGAAGAGAGATAAATGTTTTCATCCCTAGAGTACCCTTTAACTTATTTTCCCATTTATTGTTTCACGAAAAAAAAAATCAAATTTCCTTAAATCTAAGCATAACCAAATTATCTTCAAATGTAAACGTAACTAATTTGATAATATTTCAAATTTAAATTACTAATAATAGTCAACAAATCCCTAAAATTTAGGAATTGGACTAAAAAAAATTAAAAAATGAAAACCACAAATCAAAGTTGTTGATCACGTACAATGGATTTACAAACACAGGACATGCTGATAAATTGTAGGGACTACATATGCGGCACATACTTTCGGAAAGCATAAAGTAGTGTCAGGGATGATAGGGGGCACATGGACATATTCATGATGACAAGCGAATAATGTATTATAATGAATCAATTCATACTTATATACACATTCCAAGCAAGATTAATATAACACAACAAGAACGGATAAACACATAGCATAAATGAGGTATTAGTCTTACATATACATATGTAGAAAATCCACTAGGGCAAAACTAATGATGTAAACCCTCAAACAAAATGCACTAGGTAAAATTACATAAACTAAGTAGTCACAAAGGATGACTAGGTAAAGTTTCTATACTCCGCGCGTTATGTGACTGATATGTCACATGTTTTTAAATCATGATACACAATGGATGTACAAATATAGCGCACACTAATAAGTTGTAGGGTCTACATATGCGGTGCATAATTTCAAATTCATCGCATGTGTTTAATTTTGAGCCACTTGAACTCAATGTTCATCTTACATTTGAAGAAAAACTTGTGTCAACAGTGTCTAAAATATGCATAAACTAAAAAGAAACAACGTTATTAACAAAATATATAAATAAGCAACGTTATTATAACATAACAAAATATATAAATAAGCAACGTTATTATAACATGATATGTAGAGAATGTGTCAAAATGTCTAACCTATGCAAAAAAAAAAAAAAAAAAAAAACAAGAAAACAAAACAAAAACAAAGAAACAACGTTACTCACATAATATATACAAGTGACAACACTAACGTAACTAACATAGGCATCAATACTCTACACAGAATATGTGCCAACAGTAACTACCATAGAATATGTACAGAATATGTGTAGCCAATGTCTAACTTATGCTAAAATAAAAAATAATAAAATAAAATACGTTCCAACCATGTCTAACATATGAAAAAAAACAAAATAATAATTTTAAAAAAATCCTAATAAAGTAGGAATTCGATTTTAGATGTTAATCATATTACCTTAAAGTGTGGTTTATGAGGAAAATCATTTTTGGACGAATTTACCCTTAAGCCACACCCTAAATTACACACAAGCCATAATTTTCTATTCAAATATATAAAAAAAAAATTGCAAATATATTTATAATATTATTTAGATTATTTAGATATTTAGATTTTCATCATCCAGAATATAATATATTTTTAGCAAATCTCATAAATTAAGTTAGAAGATAAGAGAATCTGCGTAATATTCTTTATCTTTATCTTTATCTTTATTACTTAAAATGTGACTTATTATTATTATTATTAATGATTAAAATTTAGTATCTTCAAACTAAATTAGTATAAAATCAAATGAAGATATTGAGTTTTTTTTTTTCAAATTTAAAGAAAATCCTGGGTTCCAACTTTTTCTATAAATACCACAAATTTATTGTTTTTCAAAATTCAAATTAATAATAATTTTGCACAAATGTACAAATTTTGTTCGGGTTGGGAGTCTTAGCATTGATGCACTGAATTGTGTTCGTGGGAGCGGTTGTCGTCAAAGGTAAAGAACAATTTTTTCAATCTGTATTTAATTTGTTTTACGTTGACATTTTCTTCTTCTTCATTTATTTTTATTTTTATTTTTATTATGTTTTCTCTGTGTAATTCTATTTATTTTATGCTTCAACTTTAATTTACAATTTTCTTTTAAATTTATGGAGTATTTAAAATTTTGAAGAAGTGTTTATCACATTCTTCAATTAATGAAAAATATTTTTTTATAATTATTATTTGTTATTATCATAAATATGACTTAACATGTAAGTTGTTGCTTATTCTGTGATACGTGATGTTATTGAACTACTACTCATATTTTGACATACGAACCTACTTAAATTTTATCAATTTTACTAATTACATATTTTTTTTTAATTTAAATATAAATCTATACACCATTATTATTATTGTAGAGAACAATAGATTTAATATAATATTATGTTTTAAATTAATATTTAAAAAACATATGTTTCATCAAAATTCGTAGAAGAGGTAGATAATAGATTTCATGAGTTTTTTTAATCTTTTTTTTCAAAATTTTCTTTATTTTTTTTATTATTTATAAAATATAAGATGAAATAAGAAAGCACAAATATGATTTTTAAGATTTTAGAGAGGTGATGGTTTCAAGGTTTTTTTTTTGTTTTGAAAAGATGGCTTCGATGTCCGTAGATTAAACTAAAATAATAAATGAATGAAAAAAAAAATTGTGTACAAAGTAAGATTTTAGCCGGATGAAAACTTATTTCTTAGAGAAGTTTAACTTATTTCATAATTTTCTTTAAAAATTATGATATGTATATATTTTTTATTTCACTTTTATCTTGAAGTACGTCGTATGAGATTTTTAAATAAAGTAGATAATAAATAAAAATATAATCACACATGCCAGAAAAATATCCCGTGCAAGACACGTTCCAAAGTTCTAGTATCTTTAAAAACCAGAGTTATTTGAGAGATTTGAAAGCTTACACTTAAAAATGTCAGAACACCAAAATGAATTAAAAGGCTTACACTAGAAACGTTTATATCTTCAGAAACGTTATTCCAATGTCAGTCCATTTAGAAGTCTCGAGAGTCGAAACCCAATGAAATGCATGCATTTCTCTCGCGGTTGGATTTTTCAATGCGAGGTTATCATCAATTGCAAATACATTGGTGGAGAGTTTTCGAGGAGGTTGTTCAA
Source organism: Sicyos edulis (assembly GCA_036507275.1). Taxonomy (NCBI): domain Eukaryota; kingdom Viridiplantae; phylum Streptophyta; class Magnoliopsida; order Cucurbitales; family Cucurbitaceae; genus Sicyos; species Sicyos edulis. The sequence continues at coordinate 4,609,690 of CM071856.1, read as the reverse complement.
GGAGAAAAAAGAATGGAAATGAACTTTTCGTCTTTTTCAAAAATGAATATTTAAGGCGCTCATAAAACTCAAGCTCAGATATTATTCTCAACCATTTTTTAATTTATATTAACCAAACTTACAATAATCACACCGACCAACTAGAGTATGTACGACTCATGAGAAGGAGATGTATAACTATATTTGTGAATGTTAAGAACAAAATTTATAAATTACGCATGCATTTTTAAATTTTCAAAATTCTTTAAAATTTTCAAAATTCCTGATTTTATGATATTTTATAATTATTTATTTAATTATGTTTGACTAACATTTTTATAATTAGTTAAGTTGTTTTAGATTTTTCTAAATTAAAAAAATGTAGTTACAAATAATTTATTTAAAATAGATTAAAAAGAAACTCTAGTACAATTTTAAACTTACCTTTCATAAATTAAAAATTAATTAAAATTCAAAAATAAAAAAGACGTCTAAAAATTTTTAGCCACGTCCCTAATTACTTTATAAATTCTAGCATTAAAAAAAACAGAAAAAAACTGTTATTTGGGCATAAGTAAGCCCAATATGCCACAGAAAAGCCCAGTAAGCCCAAAAGAATCTGTAAGGAGTCTTCTGGAAGCAAAATGTTCATAGTTCATTTTTCAACATTGCAAGAACACGAGTATCTTCTCTTCTCTCCCTAAACCCCAGAGTCTCATAAATCAAAATCGTTTCAAATCTCTTCTGAAGATTCTGTAGATTCGTCGAACAATAATGGTTCGTATAGAAATCGAGGAAACTGAGAACGAAGTTCCAAATCCTTCAAAGGAAACGACCAAAAAGACGACGGATTCAAGTGGCGGTGCCGCAACATCGAATTCAAGCAAAGACCCTTCCGATGGCTACGAGACCGCCAGCGATGGCGAGCTCGGTGATATCGGCGATGAGAATTCTGATCGTGATCGACAGCCGGAAGACGAGGAGCAAATTGTAATGCCCACTGAAGATGAGATTCAAGAGGTTTTTCCACATTTTGAGTTTGTTTAGTGCTGTTTTTCTTTTTTGGCGATTTTTTTTTTTTTTTTTTTTGCTTTCTGCTATCTGTGTTATTGGTGTTGACGTTGATTATTATACTTTTCTTACTCCGGTATCCATTTTAACTTTGACGTAGTTTGTCTATTTATTTATTTTTCCCCGTTATGATGTTCAAGGCTAGGGTAATTTACTCTGCTGGAGAGGTTTGTTCTTTACAGAAATGTTTCAATGCGATTTATGAATGCTTGAAAATGAATAGCATTCATATGGATTTGATCATGATAAAGGGGAAGTTGGTATTAGATGATGTAGGGTTCCATCTTAAAACTAAACTAATTGGATGAGAGGAGTAGCCACATTTCTAACTAAGGTGGCGAGGATTTCTCATCTTTCCAATATGTGGGACAAGGTTAACTTGGGCTCATTCTATACATCCATTCAAAGATTATAGTTTTTCTACTTTACTTTCACATTGGCAAAGCTTTTTGTGAACATGCTATAGATGACCTTTTTGTAATTTTCATTCATCAATGAAAGTTTCATTTCCTATAAAAAAAAAAATAAATAAAAAAATAAATAAATATATATAATGTGTGTGTGTGTGGGACAAGGTAAGGATCTCAGCATGTTCAAGATGGCATCTGGTTGGGTTTACCATCTTGGGTTGGATCCTAATTGATAGATAGAGTACCCGCTTGGCGGCTTGGGTTGGATCCAAATTTTTGGATCAAATATCTGCTTGGGCTGGATTCAAATTTGTGAACCAAATACCCACTTGGAACTTTGATATCATAATAGACGATGAGGTTTCATCTTGAAACCAATTGGCAATAGGATGAGTAGTCCACCTTTCTTCTAAAGGTTGTGAGAACTCCTCACCTTTTAATGTGGGACAAGATGAGGATCTCCAACGTGATTTTTTGTTTTTGCATGTGATGAGAAAAACTTATTTAAAAGAACTTCAGATTGTTGTAAATTTTAAGCTATGGATAAAATTTGATGGAGAAGGGAACTGTTGAAAGCTTGTGATTTGTTTGGGATCTTGATTTTCCCAATTTGGTTGTGACATAATTCTTTTATAGCCGTTTTAGATTTTTTTTTATCTTTCTTTCACTTCTAATTATGGGAATCAGGTCTCTTTTGTCTAGTAATAAGTTATTTGGTAAATGGTTATCTAAACTGTTAAAATCCATGTTTCAAAAGGCTATTGAGGCTTACACCTTGAGGCTCTAACTTAAGCCTCGAGTCTTACGCCTCTGTTGGATCATAAGAGGTTTACGCCTCACACAAGAGAGGCTTATGCCTCGATGATAACGCATTGAGGCTTAAAATTCCTACGCCTCTTAGGATAACTAGAAGAATAGTATTAATATTTTCCATTCTTATAATATAAGAGTTTGAACCATAATAATATAGATTTTCTCTTATGGATTCTTTTGTTAGAAAGACACAATTATTTAAGAATTGTCAATTTTGATCATTTGTTGGCTTATTTTCCTCTAGCATCTCTTTTTGGAGTTCTTTGTTGTATTCGTTATAGGTGTTTGGAGAATTCACTTATATTTCATTCATCAAGGAAATTTTTTTCCAAAAAACCTCAATCCTATTAGAGTTGTTGTTATGTAAATGTTTTATGTATTTTTACGTAAATATTATGTTTTAACATACATGTTTACACAAATTTAGAATTTTTATAATATTTTTAATTAAAATTGAGACTTACGCCTCATACCGCCTCGAGATTTACGCCTCGCCTCTGCAAGAGAAAAAGCCTCGAGGCCACCTTTAGTCTTTTAAAACATTGGTTAAAGCTTTACTTATCAATGAAATATTCGTCCCTTATATGGTTTACGATTTTCTTGGTCCATTTTTTCTTGTGTTTGTATGAATCTAAAATCTATTACATTTCTTGCAGAAAGCCTTGGATGAAGCAAATAATGCAAAGTTGGCTGGAAATAAACTGTTTGGTGTAGGGAAATATGAGGAGGCTATATCAGAGTATGATCGTGGTTTAAACATTGCTCCGGACATGCCTTCTTCAGTGGAGTTACGGTCCATATGCCATGCAAACCGTGGCGTGTGTTTTCTGAAACTAGTATGTCTTTTCATGACCCTTAATTGAAAAGAACTGCAGTGTGTTTTCTCATTTAGATATTTATCTCTATTCTTTCTGGTGCATTATAGTCATATATTAATGTATTTGCAAATGTCATTAGAGGGTTACTTGTCAGATGTTTGTAATCTATGTGATCTTTATTTCTTCGTAGATGCTTTTATTAGTCCAAACTCCCAAACAATCATGGGTGAATTTTCAAAGGAGAGAAGATTTTGTCCACCAAGCGGGACAAAGTGCGACCCCTAAGCAATTGGAGGTTCTCGCTTATCTCTTGGGGGTTGGCCGAGTGGTCAATTAGGGACTTAGGAATCATAAAGTGGAGGGAATGAGTTCAATTCTTGGTGTTCACCTACTAGGAATTAGGTTTTGACAACTTTTCTTGACAACCAAATGTAATAGGGTCACACAATTTTTTCTCTTAGATTAGTCGACGTGTATGTAAGTTGGCTTAAAGACTCACGAATGTCAAAAAAAAAAGAATCCCGTTTTTGTACATCTTGTGGCTACTATAAGTGGCTTTTCTAATCACCAACCCATCAACCCAAGAAGACAACGATGAAAATTCATCTTCTTAAATTTAGAAACTGTTGAATTATGTAAAACCACCAATCAATCCAAAAGCCTAAGATGATGGATTGAGGCAGATTTAATTATATCAACCAACATTTCCCCTCACTTGTGGATTTTGAAATTTGAGAAATGCCCTACAAGTGGAATTTAATTTTAATTAGGGACACATGACCTCCTGCTCTGATACCATGTTGAATTATGTTAAACCACCAATCAATCCAAAAGCCTAAGCTAATGGATTGGGGCAACAGAAACATATGTGATTTTGTGAATTCCTTGATTCATTTGGGGATATGACCTTGATGTTGTTTTCATAAATGACTTAACATAAACAGATTTCTATCCTTTTCCCTGTATTATTAAATTGGAAACTAAAGCATGTTGTAAATGACATAAAAGTCAATCATTATGGAGTGACCTAGTGGTCAAGAGTGTCATAACGTAACTATGAAGTGATGAGTTGAATCCATAATATTCACCTACCTAGGAAATAATTTCTTATGAATGTCCTTGACAACCAAATGTTTGTAGAACGGTATGTTAAAGTAAAAAAATTGAAATCACATCTTCAGCTGATGGATTAATGCCTAGTCCTTTGGTTAGAAAGGAATTGATTTTTTTTTTTCTTTGAGATGGATAGGAGCTATCTAGGACACTGTTAGTTGCTGCTTCCTTGTTTTGAACAAGAAACAATACTTTCATTGAAATTATGGAAATAGACAATTAATTCTAGGACTCAGTTAGCTCTTGGGGAGGCGATGGGCAAATATTTTTATAATTACTCTCTGGTTTTTGCATGGGAAGGTTTTTTATAACCTTTTGCCTAATTTCATGTAGAAGCCTCTTCTACCCTCGCATTAATGATTTTGTTATATTAGTTTCTTTCCTTTAAGAAATGAATGTATAATAAAGTCACGAGGATTATCTTCTTTCTTTTTATATCCGTGAGTGTCCGAGCCAGCTTATGCCACCTCGATTATTCTCACGGGAGACACTGTTTGACACTTTGACCTTACAATATTTGAATGTCAAGGAAACCCATAACAAATTAATGCCTAGGTAGGTGGCCATTATAAATTTTACTTATTACCTAATAGTGTCCCAAGGTTCTCCTGACTACTATACGAAGAGGGTGGGATGCTAATTATGATCCTTCACATGCCTGGAATTTCTCGTTTACATTTTTTTTTTTTCGAGTGACGTCTTTTGCATTTCAGACTCTAAATATCATGCATGTATATTTCAACTTTTTAGAGTATGCATCTGAGTTTTTCTGTTTGTGCATGGACTTGTAGGATTTGTTTTGCTATATAATTAAGTTTATTGTCCTGCTTGATAGATTGAGCTTACCTTACTACAAATGGCACATTTTTTCATTAGACATACTATGTTGGTGTTCTATTAACTGTTGGATAAGTTTCAATACAATCATAGTTGTAGCCCTTATCCTCCTTTGGTGGTTTACAATCCTCACTTCATTGTAGTTGATGGAGTAGTCAAATTTTGTAAATACCAGATGGCCCTTGACCTAGCATTCTTTGGTTTCATTTGTTGTTACTGCAAAAAGTTGTTTTCTGATTTTAATTTATTTGCTAAACATTAGCTTGATCGCTTCCCAAGATGAATTGAGATTAGAACTTTCTTGTGAGGTCTTGCTTTAATTCCACATCTTTTTCCTTCTCATCAGCCGGATTATGTATGTTTGCATCATGTATTAATTATCCCTAACATAATGTTTTTAAGGAAAAATATGACGAAACAATCAAAGCATGCTCTAAGGCAATTGAACTGAATCCTGCATATATCAAAGCATTGTCTAGAAGAGCAGAGGCTCATGAAAAGCTTGAACACTTTGAGGAAGCTATGAATGGTAAACTTTGCTTTCATTATATTGCTGTTATAAGGCCAATCTTTTTTTTTTTTGGATAAGAAACAATTTCATTATAAATATGAAATTAAAGGCAAGAAGCCAATTACAAAAGAGATCTCTTCAATAGCGCGTCATATAAGGCCTTTTCTTTTACATCTTTCCAAAATGTTCTTGAAAACTTGTCTTGTTAACTTCCCTTTCTCAATCTTTATCAACACATGGGATCATATATTATTCCATTTACTTGCAGATTTGAAAAACATACTGGAGTTGGATACATCAAATGACCAAGCTAGGAAGACCATCCGTCGCCTCGAACCACTTGCGGAACAAAAACGAGAAAAGATGAAAGAAGAGATGATCGGTAAGTCTTATATTGTTTAGAAGCTGTTTTTTGGTATCATATTTCATATTTCTTTGTTTTAGATACTTTTTCCCTCTCCTGCTAGTGCAAATTTAGTTCTTTCACGGAGAAAAAACAGTGGCGGAGTAAAAAAGGTTTCTATTAGGAGGGAAAAGTTTTACCTTTGAACTTTTTATGTATATAGTAGTTCGAGAAAAAGCATTAAAATCGTAGTTATTTTATGCATATAGTTTTACATTTTTAACTTTTTACCTAAATAGCTCGAGAAGACATTAGAATCGTTGTTCTTTTAGTTTTATGTATATAGTTTTAGCTTCTAATTTTAAGATTAAACTTTAAAATCATCTTCGAAGAATTTCAAGACATGCTTCTTTGGGGAGGTATCAGGTTCAAGCTCCACGAGTGAACTTAATTGTAAAATCACTTATTTTCTCTTGGGTTAGGGTCTTAGATGGGTGCGGTGGGTGCATGGGGTATAGTGTAGCAAAACTCCGATTTCTTCCTTAAAAAAAGATAAAAACGTTAGGATCGAAGCACTTTTATGCATATATTTTTTGCAACTACCTCCTTGCTCTCTTTCTTGGCTCTGCCAGTGAGTGACATGAATATATTATTGTTCGGTTTTCTGAACTCGATTTTTCTATCATCTGTTTGAGCAGGAAAGTTGAAAGACATGGGCAATTCTTTGTTGGGTCGTTTTGGAATGAGCGTGGACAACTTCAAGGCTGTTAAAGACCCAAATACCGGTTCCTATTCAATTTCATTCCAAAAATAGTTTGGTTTTACTCCATTTGTATAAAATAGGTACATCATATATGTGCTTGGCATTGTGTTACCTCCTGGGTTAGTTCAATGACTATAACTGATGAAAGTGTTTAAATTTTGGGTTGCTGCTGTGTTTCCTGTGGTGGTGCTTTATTTAATATTTTTTTTCTTATAACCTGGGAATTTGGAGTCTCGCTCCTCTAAACTTGGGGCCCCTCTCTAAGCCAGGTTCGAGACGGTGGTAATATTTTTTGTTGTTATGTTCTCCATTTTAGTTCTTATACTGAGATTTGTTGTTCTACTTTGAAAATAAGAAGTTTGGTTCTCTATTAAGCTTACCTTTGGGTGGCTTATTTGTTAGATAAGTTATTGAGATTTGGTGTGAGATGGCAGCTTGGACAGGTTAATGAATGTGTGACTTGATTGGTTGAATGGTACATTCGTAATTTTATTATCGATTTTGAAGTTATGAGTTTGATTCTCTTATTTTGCATGTGGTCGAATTTTTTTTTTTTTTTTTAAATATTAGAAAATTTCAAATTACAAGAATGATGGGTAGCTTAAGAAATGTGATGATCTATTATAAAGGTGGGTAGCTAGCTTGACGACGCCACAAAAAAATTGTTAAATCTGATTTCGAAATATTAGAGTCAAAATTCGTTCCTACAATAAATTTTTAGGTTTTTTTTAACACTTCTTTTTCTCCAAAGACGTACCCAGAGACATAATTTTTTGAAAATGTCGACATCTTATTTTATTCTGTTAAATAGGATTTGAACATTAAACCCTTTTTTCTTTTTTAGTTTTATCGTTTATGATAATTAAAATAAAAAAATAAAATTGAGCCAAAACTTGCTATTCTACTCATATTTAGTAGAAGCTCACAAAAATAAAATATGTAAGAAAGTCTAATCATAAACAAATCTCTCATGCTTCTATTTTTAATTTGTTCATCCATAAGTTTTAAATGATGTATTTCTAAAATGGGAGTGAAGCGAAACAAGCATAATTTTGGGTCTTAGATATATGTATAGGGCATGTTCGAAAGTATGTGGGTTCATTACAGACATTTTATCATATATTTTTTTTAAAATAATTATATATTCTTTCTATAAATATTAAAATTGTGTTTCTATGGTATTATTTTTTAATATTAAACTCATTATTATTGAACTAATTTGGAATAAAATTAATATATTAATTTTAATTTTATTCAAAATACATAGAATGTATCTTTCTTTTTTTTTTGTTGAGATTTACTTAACCGAAATGTATGAAAGTCGCCTTCAACAATTATTATGAAGTGATCTAATTTTCAAGAGGAACTTGAAATCAAAAGAATTGGTAATGCATTGTTTTATTATTTAGTAGTAATTCAGATAAACACCAGTTTCACATTTTTTATCCTAATATCCTATATGTAAGGTTTGTTGTTTCTTTAGTAGAGGGGGACAAATACCGATTTACGAATAGAACTGACGACGCTAGTGTTAAATTGAATTACAACCAAAGAATAAAATCATTGCGACACTAAAGCATTCGGTTGTAAGATTTGTTGTCCACTTCTCTAATTTATGATCGTGAAAAATTATCAAACAACCCTACCACCTACTTATAAATTAATTTTTATGATTTAGCCGTATATTCCCAGTCAAGTTGCTCCCACAAGAAACTCACCCTCGATTTTGAAGTCATCCGTACGAAATCCCCCGAAACCATTGTTCTTCGTCTTCGGTTCACTCGGAGCGATCGGCGATCAAGATTTTGGTGCGATTTGAGGAGCAGTTTGGAAATCCAATGGCGAATCAGGGTGCGAAGAAGCGCAAGGAAGAGAACGCTCGCCATATCGCCAATCTCCGCCGCCTCATCATCGCCTGCAACGTACGCACACACCTCTCTTCCATGCATCATTTCTCTCACTGTATCTGTTTTTCTTAATTTTGTATGCTTGTTGGAACATTCCTTGAGTTTCTTATAGGAATCGATTGAATTTTCCTTTGCGTCATGTGTTTCAATTTCGGCTAATTTGACTTCGAATTCGAGCTCGAAACCAGCGATAATCGATTGCGTCTAGTGTTCTTAATTGAGTCTAATATGCTTGTCACTGAAATCGGAACAACAACTAAACAAAATACGATGATTTTTGTGTTCATTGACAATGTGTTAGGCTTAGTTATGTCCACATGCAGAGTAGAGAGTGATATTATTGATCTCGGAGATACACAGTGTCGATCAAGTGAGGCTATGGGGCTAGGGTTTTAAGAGTGTTTATATTGTGCACTCTTATAGACCCCTATTTCAAAATATGGCTCAAATATATAAAAGACTAAAATCCAAAAGCATAAACCCAAGCAAATGCATGTTCAAATGTGGGCAAGGTAGTCCCCAAAGAGTGGCACAGTGGTTGAAGACTTCGGTTTTGAGAGTATGTTCCCTTCAAGGTCTCAGGTTTGAGACTCTCCTATAACATTACTCTTTCGATGTCTCTAGTGCCTGGCCTAGGGAGTAGGGACTGGCGCAGTTATCCTTGTTTAAAAAAATGTGTGCAAGGTAAAAATCTCCAAATGCACATTCTCCAAATCGACTTATGTGAATTAAAATTGAGGCAGGTATCTACGAATGTGTGCAAGAACAATAGGAATGTAAGGTCAAGGAAGTTATGGAGTAATTTCTTTAGAGAAATATGAGATGATTATAAATTTGATGGATGGAGAATTAGTTTAGATTATCTATGTTTCTTCCTGTAAGTTTAGAGCTACTTTTGGCTTGTAAATTATTGTTTACGATCACTGAGCCCCCATTTGATAATCATTTTGTTTTTAATTTTTGGTTTTTGAAATTTAAGCCTACATCAACTATCATATCATATGTTTTTTTCTACATGGATATCTACATCTTACCTATATTTGTAGAAACCAAACCAAAATTTGGAAAAAAAAAAAATAGTAGCTTCCAAAAGTTTATTTTTGTTTTTAAAAGTTAGTTATCATTCATCTACTTTCTTAAGAAAAGATGAATACATTGTAGGAAAGGTGAAAAACATGGTAGGAAAAGTGGAACATATTGTAGGAAATTTGAGTGAGAATAGGCTTGATTTTTAAAAACCAAAAACCAAATGGTTATCAAACGGGACTTAAATTTTTTTATAAACAGTTGTCAAATGGATAAGCAATTTTCTGAGCCTATCCTCAAACTTATTCATGTCAATTTGTTAACTTTCTATATGTGACTGTTCATAAAGCCTAGGACACCATGTTGCTTAGTGGAACTAGTACTAACTTCATTGTTTTGTTGTTTGTGTAGGCTATCTATATCTTGATTCGGATGCTGATTTTTCATTCAAGTTTCACTTGGAAGCACTGGATTGGTCTGGTTGTCACATCCGCAGCTTATTTTATCCCTTACAACCAACTTGCCAATATGGCAACCCCGTCCTATGGTGATGATGGAGAACTTCTAGATGGTGGGTTTGATATGAGTACTGGTGGAATTTGTGGGTATGTCTTCAGTCTTCTTTATGCTTCATGTCATTTTTTATCTTCTTTATATAGAGTTTTGAAACAAGGGTAACCACGCTCATTTCTAGGCCAGGCACCGGGAGACATCGAAAGAGTAATGTCACAGCTGAGTCTCGAACCTGGGACTTTGAGGGTAATACCCTCAAAGCTCAAGTCTTCAACCACTGTGCCACCGCTTGGGGACATCTTCTTTATATAGAGTATAATTGTTGAATATAGTCCTGACATATTTACTTGTTGTGTGACCAAATTTTAAGTGATCTGTAGCTCTGAAAACCTGCTAAGAAATGGTATGATATTGTTCACCATAGATCAAATTTTGTCAGGAAGCTGAAGCTATTTTTCTTGGTTGTCATTTCTTTTCCTCGTGGATTTCATGACTTAAATTCACTCTCATCCATAGCATTGTTAATTGATATTAGTATACTTGTTAATTGTCTTAAGAACTTTTTTTTTTAAGTGCAATTGGCTTAACAACTCTCCATAAGGGCAATGTACATAAATATCATGGTTGTTTCATGTTTGAAAAAGTCACTTTACTGGATAATCTTTAACATTTCTTTCTCGAGGAAATTTCAGATGGGATATAGACATATAAGCAAGCTTGCAGCTTAAAAAGAAATTGAATTGAATTTTTTTGGGAAATTGTCTTGCTCCACTGATGATTGCTTTGATAAATTGATATGTTCGTTAGATCATCCAAGTGACGAACAAATCCATGCTTATGTTTTTTACCTTATAAAATACTGGGAGGTTTTGTGAGGGCGTTTCCATTTGGTTGTAAATGTGGTGGAGTTTGGTGGGATTTGGAAGACTATAGAAATTGGGTTTAAATCATTTCAACCAGGTGATTCTAGTTCTGAAGATAACAAATTTCCAGGTGTAAAAATAGCCAAATTTCACCATATCTCTGAATTTTACAATCTGTTGCATTTCCAAGTTTCACCGCTTCGTTGTCTGAAGGAAGGTCAGAAATCCTACTAACGCAAATACAATGTAGTGCTTGCTAGGTCAGGTTTTAGGCCATCTGACTAGCAAATTAACTTCTTTGTGATTTCAACTTTGGAAAATCTCACTCTCCAAGGGGTGGCACAGTGGTTAAAAACTTGGACTTTGAAGGTATGCTCCCTTCAAGGTCTCAGGTTCGAGACTCACCTATGATATTGCTTTTTCGATGTCTCCGTTGTCTGGCCTAGAAACGAGCGTGGTTACCCTTGTTTCAAAAAAAAAAAAAACTTTGGAAAATCTCATTGTAGTAACTAGTAACATTGCGACAAGGAGCTCTGGTTTTTTATAATACGGATGTAGTAATCGACTTCAAAGCTACACTGGTTGTGAATCCTTAGATTCATAATTTCATATGGCTTCTTATAAAAAAAAAGTGGGTATGACTACAAGTTCTTTGTAACCCCACGGCACTGACATTGTGCGAAAGATTCACCCTAGAACAGTTATCATGTAACTGCCATAGTGAGAGTTGGATACGGGTCTAGGGTTCAATCCACCACCCTCTATGGTTGGAACCCGATCATTGTATCTATATCTAGCCTTCCATCACGGTTTATCGGTATTTCAATAATTAATTGAAACATTTGCCCTGAAAGAGCAGCCTTCTTGGTAGAGACTTGGAGTCTCCAAGGTATGCTTCTTTAGAGGTCTCAGGTTTGAAACCTGCAAGTGAGCTTCATGGTAAAATCGCTTGTTGTCTCTCAGGTCTGGATCTTGGGACGAGCATGGGTGTGTTCCTAGATATTTAGTGGTGCGAAACTTCGATTCCCAGTTATCAAAATAATAATAATAATAATTAATGCAAACATCTTGATGGGTTGTGTTGTTTTTTTGCAGCTACTTCCATGATGTGATCTACATTACAAGCTTTGTGCAAATAATGTCAATCCTCTCTGGGAAGTTTTGGTATACCTACCTTGTGGTAAGATCCAAATACTTTTGAAATTGAACTTATACATATTTAATGTAATGTACAGGCCTAATCCTGGTATTTGGGCGTGAAATAATAGTGTCTATGATGTATCTTTCTGAAATGACTTTAATTATACATCTATTTATAAATATGCCTCTGTATCTCTAAACATCACTTTTATTGTTATGCAAACTATATTGAGACTGAGTCGTTGTGTTTATTATTCATGGAGGCAATGCTTTAATATAGAATATACAATAGTTACCCTAGCTATCAATGAGCCTAAAGGGCTTAACACTAAAAATATATAATAAATCTGTTAAAAGATGAAAATTCAAATTCTCTCAATTTTTCATTTAATAATGAACCCAACAATAAATTTAAATAGAGTACTAATTATAAAAAGAAACTATAATATTTAATCATAAAAAGGAAAAGATATAAAATAATATTTAATCTAATGTTAAATCAAATAAATAATTAAAAAAGATAAAAATACTATTTTACTAAAATTAACATAAAATAACAAGATCAATATGCGATATACATAATAAATAACTCTAACACTTATATTACTAAATGTTTGTGCATCTGATTGAAAATTCAAGTTAAAGTAGGTATACTTCACTAGTATTCAAATGTTCATTTTCCTATTGCTCTGGCTGCAGATTCCAGCATTTGGGGTATACAAATCTTCTGGTTTCATTAAGGGATTGTTGTCGCGAGGTTCTGAGGTAAACATGATTTCAGCATTTATAAAAAGCTTCAGTCTTCTCTTATCATTCTCTTACCATTTAGGCGTATACCGTGTGTCGTTTAGGATGAACCCGAGGACGAGAAGACTCGCAAGAAGAGGGAAAAGATGGAGAAGAAAGCTTCAAGAGTGAAGTTCGTGAAGACCAAGAATAGATAATCTTCTCTTCTAAATTAATCGGAATCAACTGGGCGCTATCAACTTAAGTTATCAGATGCAAATTCGAGCAGATGGCGTCATGTTTTAGGTACCATTTGAAGTTAGTTTAAGTGAAAAGTTTGTGTATTAATCTGACTAATTATAACAGGAATAAGGGGAAGAAGAATATCACTGTAACCTCCATTTTGTCAACTGAAGATTTAGAAGTCCCTGTTTCCTCTTTCAAAATGACATCACAGATTCACAACTTTTGCAGCTTTGGTTTTATTTTAGAAGAGACAGGCCTAGAAGGATATTAAAGGAATAGTTTAAATCTCTTTTAAATTTGTTTCTACACATTTTTGCTTCCACATTCTAATTTTTTATCCCACAGTATTTGTGTCTACGTTCTCCCTACCCTCCAAAGATTTGAGATTTTAATTTGAATTTGGGATTTAGCACTTCATCTGGGTGGATCCTAAAGATTGCGCTGTTTGTTATATAGTTTGATTTGTTCAAGGTATGAAAAAAAAAACTTTTTTTTTATATCCGTATCCCAAGGAAACCCTTAGGAAATTAATTTCGAGGTAAGTGGTACCATAGAGATTGAACCCATCACCTTATGGGCCCGAAGATCCTCTTTGACCAATTGAGTCACCTCATAATGATTAAAAAAAACTTTTAGGGTAATGCGTTTACCCGTGGCACATTTGAGGTGAGTTTAGGATGACTTTTATTAAAAAAAGGAAAAAAAAAGGGTAAAATAGCAATTTGGTTCATGTACTTTACATTTGTTTCTTTTTTTAAAAAAAGTTCTAAATCGATTTCTATGGTAAATTAAAATCAACGTTAATTGAAATTGATTTAATAATGCTAATATTTTTAAGGAAAATTGTATTGGATAGACTCTTATCACAAATTAATTATAAATATAAGAAAATTTTAAAACATTTGTGTATTATAAATATAGTATTATTAGTATGCGACAATACTCATTATCACCAATAATTATATTTGCTATTTTTCTCAAATGATGAAATTTGTAATTATTTTTCTTGACTAATTTGACAAGTTTCCTATTTTTAATACAAAAGCAAACGTATTTTTAAAATTTATAGAGGAACAAGGTGATTTTTTAAGAAAAATAACAAAAATCAATTTTAAATATATATTTTTAAATAGATAGACTGAAAATCCTCCTTACTGTATATAAGGTACCGGAACATCCCTGTGGAAAATAATAAAAGAAATTCACATATCATTCATAAATAAAAACCTAAAATACCAATATGAGCAAATGCAACATAATAATTTAATTATATGAGTGTTTGGACCTTATTTCACAACATGATAAACAATCAGTTAAAATACTATTCCAATCCGTCATCTATCATCTTGTATCATTTTGGTCTCTAAACTTTAAAAAATTCAATTTTGTTCCTTGAATTTTGTCAAAAGCTTAAAAAAAATTAACCAAGTTTAAAATTTGATGAATTGTCAAGAAAAAAATATAATAAGATTTAAATGAGTTTGGTGAGCTTCTTCTTCGTTTCTCATTATTCACTCATGTTTACATTTCTCATTATTCACTCCTGTTTCCCCTGTTATTTTTACGCCCGTCCCTAGGCCACGCACCAAAGATATCGAAGGAGCAGTGTCATAGATGAGTCTTGAACTTTGGACTTTTAGGAGAGTATACCTTCAAATCTCAAATCTTCAACTACTGCACCACCCCCTTAAAAACATTTCCCCTAGTATTTTATAAGAGAAGAAATTACAATAGGCGTCATAATAAATGGACTTACAATAGGTACTAAATTTAACTATAACATGCTAAATTTCTATTAGCAATAGATATGGAGTTGAATTAAATTTTTTTTTTTTTAAAAAAAAATCCTCAACAATCTTCTAAATTAAACATTTATTAAGCAATTCATTTATGAAAATTTATAAACAAATGATTTTCAAAAAGATTTAATAGAACTAGAATATATATATATATATATATATATATATATATGTTTAGTTAGAAGGTCTAAAATAGTAGTAACACCAAAAAATGAGTCGTATTGAAAAGGAAATGGTGGAAGAAGAACAAAAAGAATTGATAACATAAAATAGCACATTTCATTTTAGTTTACACACTCCATGTCATGCTATCCAATATCCACTGTAACTATCAATTGGTTAAGATATATACATTCGATTATTAATCAATTAAAAGTAATAAACCCAACTATACATGACAAACTACCCAAATTCTACTGTTAAAGTTTTACATACATTTTTATTTTTTAATTTGCGATTTTTTGTAAGAATTGTTTACCTACGCCCGCCATTTGTGCCGGAGAATAGAAGTGAGGGAGCTTTTGTTTCTTAATTTCATCAGCAATGTTGATATTTGTTTTCTTGATGGACAACAACCATTCTGAAACTAAATGAACCTCTCTTGGCTTCCATGGAGTAAGCGAACTCATAACCGAACTTCGTTATCCGAGATAGCGGTCATAAGATTGAATTCACGGTCCAGACTTCTCGAGAACTCGTTCTGGTTATTGAGAGTTAAGTTGTACTCCTGGAAGTAACCATTGTAGGTTATGATTGTTAATGTGGCCCTGTATCAAAATCCAGAGTCAAATGAAAAGGAAGAACTTTTCCTCATTCCTAAAAAAAACAACCATTTTGAAAAAGTTATTTACTTCACTTTGTTGGTTTCTACGGTCCTTCACAAAGCACACTATCATGAATCATGATTCCAAATGCTCAATGACCTTAATTTTTAGCAGTAACTTACCCATATTGATTAATTTAAAAGACCAGAAAGGATTTTTGGGTAGGACCAAGGCTCCGGGCCACATGGATACACCTCAGAATTTTATAAAAAAATCTTGAAGTGAGTTCAAGGATTTTTTTTCTTTCTTTTTTTTAATGGTGTTATTAATGCAGGCCTAAACGTAAAAAACAAACAAACGGTTGGGAATACAAACAAAATGGTAGTAATCCCACATTGGTTAAATACCCCGATCATGGGTTTATAAGAGAAGACAAAGATCTCCATTGGTATGAAGCTTTCTGAGAGATGCCTAAGAACAAAGCCATGAGGGTTTATATTATATCCAAAGCGGGCAATATCATACCCGAATAGGTTTGTCGTCCCTTAACACAAACAAACAACAGAGTCTATAGTTACTGTGATGCAAAGTAAGCAGTTCATTTCATGAAAACTACTTACATGCAAATTGGTTGGCATTTCTTTTAAGGATGGTAGGCATACACATATGACATATCCATGGAAAAAGGCCAACATGCCGATGAAAATTTGATATTATTGGATAGAACGACACTTTATCCAGTGAACAGAATTTGGTTATTTCGGCCTCGTTTGATAAACATTTAGGCCCCGTTTGATAACTATTTGGTTTTTTGTTTTTAGTTTATGAAATTTAAGTTTATTTCTACTCAAATTTCCTATCATGTGTTCCATCTTTCCTACAATGTATCCATATTTCCTTAAGAAAGTAAGTGAATACTAACCAAATTTTAAAAACAAAAACAAACTTTTGGAAACTACTTTTTTTTGTTTCTAAATTTTAGTTTTGTTTATTAAATATAGGTAAGATGTAGATATCCAAATAAGAAAAAAAGTATAGTAAGGTGCCACAGTCTAGGGACGGGCCAGTGGTGCCTCGGGTATAGGGGAGCGAAGCTCCAATTTCCCAGTTTTCAAAAAAAAAAAAAGTTATCAAACGGGGCTTTAGTTTTTAGTTTTTGGGTTTTTGAAATTTAAGCCTATTCTTACTCAAATTTCCTACAATGTGTTCCACCTTTCCTACAATCTATCCATCTTTTCTTAAGAAAGTAGGTGAATGCTAACCAACTTTTAAAAACAAACTTTTGGAAGCTACTTTTTTTTGTTTTCAAATTTTGGTTTGGTTTCTGCAAATATAAGTGAGAGGTAGATATCCAAGTAAGAAAAAACATATGATAAAGTAGTTGTTGTAGGCTTAAATTTCAAAAACCAAATGGTTATCAAACGGACATTCGATTTCCTATTTAGGACTTCTTTATCGGTTTGTCATTAGTGCTAAGGTGGAAAAGAATCTGTGGGATTTCCTATCAGAATGTATCAAAGAGGTAAATTATAAACAACTCACCTGCAAGCTACAATTTCAGAACTTGAAGCATCACTAACCCTGTCTACCTTGCGTATCACTGCATAGCTGCAAAAGAAAAACAACACTTCATAAAATTCATACCAAAGAACCTCATCTTGAATTTCTTTTAGTAAAAAGTAAGAACCTTCTGCAAATTAGGATGATACTTTAAGAAAAAAGCTACATATGTCATGTCAAAAAAGATTTTGAATGAACTTAAGCAATTAAAAAAAAACCGTATGGACCGACTGCAATCTTCTTATCTGAGATGTTTGGATTTTTCAAAAGTTCAAAACTTCATGGCCATGCAGAAGAGAAAGACGAGACCGACTCGTTGGACCTAGACAAAACTTTGACTATTTGTTTACTTTCTGTGGGTGGGGTTCTGACTTACATAATCCAGAAGCACATGAATTGTTAGATATTAAAAAATTTGTCTCGATTAACATTTCATACCTTTTGATTCCTTCTGGTACAGCATTATGAACTATGTGATGATTTGCAGGATCCAGTGCATCACTGATGGAGTCGGGCATTATCGATCCAAGAAAGCCACTTGACCTTCTGCTGCTTCTGAGGTGAAAGGAACCGGTTAAGATCAAGCTAATCAGTAGAGGGGCAATCAGATCATCAGTGAAATCTCCATAGCATAAAATTTATTGCTCAAAAAATGAAAGAGAGTGAACGGATTTCATGTTTATGCCATATCACAAAGAGCTTACAGCAAGAAAGAAAAGAAGGGAAGATTTTGGTATCAGAAAAAACTTGAGAGTTCGAAATAAAACAAAAGAAGAAAGACCAACACACAGTCGAAAAGCTCGTGGATGTACGAAATTCTGGAAACTGTTTGTAGTAAAATTATATATTTTAAGTACACCTTGATCGCAGTGGCTCATATTTACATTTCTTAGTTGACATAATCCCCTACCAAATATCACCAAGTTTCAGGAGTCAAACTTCTGCCGATTAAAAAAAAATAGTAACATAACTTCACAATTCATTTCAACAAATGAACCTCTCCAGTCTCCACTAATGTTCTTTTCTATAACATCACAGTTTCTTCCGCTTTCGATAATTTCTAGTCCCTAAAAAAGCTGGGGAAATCTATCTTGCATCTTACAATCGGATTCAAGACCCAACAGGCTGAAAGATTTATATGAAGTTAAGAACCTTAAATTTTTGTGATTAAACTTAATTAATAATTGTGAAAAAGACCAAAGGTGTGTCAGTATTTGAAAGATTAGGAAATACCAATATCAGGAGCATGATGAATAATACATATTGACGGTTCAACCATAATAACTATGAAGCAAAACAGATGTGCCTAAAACTAAAACCTAGCCATAAAGATTGTCAATTACAGAATCCCACAAGCATGAGTCATCATACAATATTATGTAAAAAATTAATTTATCCTTCCTGGGTCTCTGACAGAAAAAAAAAATAGATTCATAATAGTCACCTTTGGTTTATAGCAAATCCCAGAGGAAAAACATGAATAGAACCAGATGAACTAGTTGCCACCAGAATTTCCGGAACTTGAGAACAGGGCCCGAAGGACAAGGAAAATATGGTTGATGGGTATGATCCTCTGCGGAAACTATATGACTACCAAAAAAATTGAGTTAGGTACTATCTCAAGAAGGAAAAAAACCCCACAGATTTAAAGAGAGACTGAAGAAAAACATACAGCAGTTCACTGCTTTCAAGATGAATAAGCTCAACTAATTAACAAATTTGCAGGTTCTCAAACAATTTTCAATACATCAAAAGGTGTAATCAACTCAGACTCTTAACTTCCAATGCTACCAATCTCAAACAAATTTTGCTCCAACAAATTTATCAGGCAGATAATTGAAGTTGTTCTGACCAGCACAAAAACCATAGGATAAGTCTAATTAAGGATCTAGCCTTCTAGGTGGTATAGGATGGTAAAAACCATTTTCTGACCATGATGTCATGTACAAAGCATCTTACAAAATGTACGCCGAATTTTGAGGGCATGGTATGGTGTTCTCTACCTTAGTAGCTTCTGATACCAGATGCACCCTAATTATGGTTCCTTGTTCTGATGCCGTTGCTATGTACATCCCGTTTGAAGAAAGGACCATTGTGGTAAGCGGTGCAAGATGAGCTTCTATCTGCAATTAAATTTACACAAAACAATATGCTAAAATTACAAATGGATGAAGAACGAAAATCATCAATTAAAAAAGATAAGTTAGACTAGATGAAACTATCAATGATGGTTGATTCTTGCTGAGTGTGACAGTATAGACTAAAAGGCGCATCTTTCCAAATATTCCTAAATGAGTGTGTGCACTCTCACCACTCTCACACATGACACATGCACATTTAACTAGCATCTACAAACTTGTATTACTAACCATCGAAATTTCTATCGCCCCCCGCCCTAAAAAAAGTTCAGTTCATGTCAGGCAACAATTTATTATAGCATCATATATCTTTTTCTTGAATATCTCTGAGTGTCTAGGCGAAATTCTGTGCACCTTGACTATTCTCACAAGACACCTCATGACATTTAATTGTCAAAAAATATGAAGGAAATTATGACCTAGGTGATTAAAAAAAATAATAATAATAAAAGATAAAAATATTATGTCCTAGGTAGGTAGGTGGTCATGGCCATCATAAAATGAACTCAAAGACTCTTAGTTCTTCAAGGCTCTCTTGACCACTAGGTGATGGTTGCATCATATATTTCTTCCTTGCTAAAAACAAAGAAAGTTCAAGCCCAAACCTCGCAGTGTAGTTGAAGCTCCATGACATTGTACAACAACAGAGATCCCTTGGTGATGCTGGCTGGAAGAGCTAAAAAGCAACCATCCAAACTGGGGGAGAACGCACAGATTCCTAAGAATTCAAATGTTTGGAAAAGAACCCTCCGTCAGTTAACAACTGTTCTCATGTATCAGAATCAAAACCCTACTTATTAAGCATGTAAGCCTTTGCTCGACTCTGTTTACAGTAGTAATTAGTCATAAAAGATAAGCATGAAAGCGTTTAATGTTCTTTATCAGGTTGAAGCACTACAACTAGCAAATGACAATTCTTGAATAGAACAATTGTAAAGAAATGCTCGAAATTTTGAAAAACTCCTCTAGCATGACATAGTATGCCGGACATAGCAGTACATACTGGAATATATACCAACCTGACCTTTTAAGTTTGGTACTGTATCAATTGTGTCCAAGATTGTGAGACTATTTATGTCGTATATATATGTCTTGTCTTGCAGTAGTACAACAAGTCTGCATTCACCAAATCTTAGAGTCAGTACAGCTTAAAGTACTGGTAGAAATACAATTTTTTTTACAAGTTTCTATTGTATTATTACAATATCTGTCCCAATTATTCTCAACTCTACTTGAAATAAACGTTCTAGTTGTTCGTCCAGTTCAGTCTGTTTTAATGGTCTGGATCGACTCATGGATTCCTCCTCTCAAAAAGGAAGTGTCTATTCCAGCCACATTTCCATAACCAAACTTCAGTATAGTAAATCAAATTATACTTTAACTGTTTTAGGTTTCTAAAAGATGGTTACTTTTATTTTCAATAATAGACTAAGATTTGATTTCTAATCAGAAGAAATAGTCTAAGAGTGCCCCCAGGTCAAGTCAAGAACTATTTCAGGAGGAGAGACATGGTAACGAACTTATTTTTATAGAAAACAAAAGCATTTTCATGGATAAAGTGAAGTGTTAAATAGAGACCTATCGAAACATCGATAAAGACCAATCAAAAGAGTAAATTGCAAAGGTAAACCGGCTTAAAACTCTCGACAAACTCATCTTTGTCAAGGAAAAACTTCGTGTGTCCATGAGAGAGGAGAAAAACTTCGACTGAGGAGAAAGAAATTCAAGAGGAAGAAGCTCGCTCACCACCGCAAACCTCGGGAGAGGGAAAGAAAACTAGCGCTCAGTTTGCGAGAAAACTCACATGCCATGCAGACGTTAGGGGGTGCAGATGCAACCCGTGCACGCTGTCAGAAGATGGGTTGAAGAGAAAGGGGCACGATGTAGGGAGGCCATGGCATCAATGATTCAATGTTCTCCTCCGATTCCGGCAAGGCATGTCGCCGAAGGGAGATGAAGGAAAGTTTTTTTAGAACCAGGGTTGGGAGAGTTTTTAGGGAGAGAGCGCATAAGAGAGAGGACTTATTGAGTTATACAAAAATCATTTCCGGTGAAAAAACATTGTAAAACGACATTTTGAATAGCACCGGCCACTTGCATCAAGAACCCAAGTACAACCTAAAAGAGGGAAACAAAAACACAACTTAAACCCAAGAATTGGAGCCACTAAAAGTTACAGAATATTACTTAAAAGCTAATGGTAGAAGAAAGAGGATACCCAAATGTAAAAAAATATCTGATACCACCAAATCAAAGTATAGAAAGATGCTAATTTCTTGGACTAAACAGGCTTGATACGCAAATACTAGATTTGAGAGGTAGATAGATTAATCGATGGTCAACATAAGAAAATGCCAAAACTATCTGAGACATGTGGATCAATAATCAGTATCCAGATCATCTACCCAGCTTTATGTCTCAAGTTTCATTTATAAAATTCTGTCAACTAAAAATTAGCATGCAAGCTGCCTCCAATACAAACTTATTCAAGTTACCATCAATAAATTCAGAATAAAAAAAAAATTTATATGATTCTAAATAGAATAAAAAGATTGTATTACCTAAGCGTTTCTTATTAAAAAAATAATAGTTTAAATTTTGAATAATACATCATAACCATCTTGATAAAATAATGCAGCTTAATAGCCTTTTATTTTTGCTTACCTTTTCCTATTCATGCGAACAGCTAGAATTGAAGTTAAAAAATTCAGTTCTCTAAGAGCACTTCCACTCATTGTATTAAACAAGCAAAGACGACGTGGGGATAAAGATGGCTGTGGACAATCAAAGAAAATATATTTTTATTAATTATCAACCAGATTAAATGTAAGATACTACAAGTTACAATAGATAAATATGATTAACTTCCAAATCACCTGTTCGCCAGCTCCAACAATGGCAACGAGATTAGAGCTAAACAGCATCTCAACAATATTGAATGCACCAAGAGCTAGCAAGAGAGAACGTGAAAGTTTTAGATAAAAAACAGAGTGAACTCTCAAGAACCTCGTGCTTCCAAATAATAAAATGTAATAATCGACATAGATCAAAAGTTTCAAGTTCATTATTTCCTATATAAAAAAAATTATGAAGTTTATTATTTAAAATGAATTATGAAATTGATTGCACAAACAAAGAGTCTGATGACAATAGATATCAGATCATGCAAGCACCCGACACGAGGGCGGCGAGCCCCAACATGTCATTAGTCTTATCTCAATTTCATCGATCTCGTTATAAAAATCAAATTTATTTTTGCCTCGACACAAGACCAAATATTGTGCCCATGTCGTACTTGTATGCTTGAAACGTAGAGAAAGATACCGAGAATTAAATTATTTTGCAAAAATGAACATTTTTTATTCGATAGTTTAATAGTAACATTTCATTAACTAGTATCTGGATTTAGACATGTTTTGTGCGTGAAAACACTATTTCATACAAATACTTCAAGTTTATACTTCATAATTTTTGGAATTATCTATAAATTTACCCCTAATATTTTTAATTGTGGCATTTTTCCGAACAAATCAAGGCTCCAGCAAGAACTCTACTTCAATTAACAAGTCGGAATATCTTATTAAAAAAATTATCAAGCCCAAACATGTCGCAAACCTAGTCATTTTAGATTAGCATAATTCTATAACACAACAATATTTAAGGTGGGGAATTAAAACCCTAATCTTATGGTCGATGGTACATAGTTGGGTTGAGCTATGCTCAATTAGAAAAATAGTTTACCTTTTCTTTATGAAGAAAAATAATTTATTTTTATCATTCCTTTGTTACTTGATTCATAATGAAAGCAGCTTTGAAGCCAAAATCAAAATCAGGGGGAAAAAAGATGAAGAATCTTGCTCAAATACACATACCTCGTTCATAGCAGAGCCTTCCATTGTTGCAATCAAATATTCGAAAACCATCTCTCGTGCCTATTGCAAATAAACTGCCAATTCCATCCAAACCAATTTTTTAGATTTTTATCAATTTATTATAGTTATTAATCTGCTTCAATTCTTTTCTATTATAGGAAACACGGGATTCATTTTTGATATGGTATGAATTGTACAAAAAAAAACTATACGCCATGAGCGAGCTACATGATGCAATCCCAATTAGCAATGATGGATGTAAGAGAAATGAGAATAACCACAAAAGAAAGGGTAAAATATACACTATGCTAAGGCAGTAAAAATCACAAAATTAAAAAATAATAATAAAAAAGTATCAAAATCACGCTCCTTATTTTCAAAGATTCTGATGATTGTGCTTAGCCATGTTGTCCAAAAGAAAGCCTTTGTAATCAGTAATGTTGGACCATTTGCAAGATATGTCTTCCATGAAGGGGTGCCCATTAAGTAATGAGTCCAAAATATTGGTCATATTCATGTTCCCCGGTAGAGTGAAATGGATCGGCAAGATCAGCAATGTGGAAAGGATTTTGTTCCAAAAGCATCTCCCAAAATCACGTGAGATAAAGATATGCCTCATCGATTCATAACTATTACGACATAGGACACGCCAACATGGAGAGGAGACAAGCTATGGGACCTTCTTAAAAGAAACAAATTCATGCCCTTTACTTTCTCATCACCTCACTGTTCAATGTATTCCATATAACGAATCTCCTTTTTTTGATAACCGGGAAACAGAGCTTCCCGCTACATTCCTGGGGCACCCACACACGTCTCATAGTCCGAACTCGAGAGACAGCGAAGGATTTTACCATTAAACTCACTTGTGGATTTTTAATCTGGGACTTCCAAGGGAGCATACCTTGGAGACCCTCAAAAGCCTGCCCCTTGGGGACTAAGGAATCTTCATATTAGCATAAATTAGAAAAGTAATTCTGATAAGAACCAAATGTATATTTAAATAAAAGGATAATAAAGATACAAATTAACCCAAGTATTAAAGTTACTTGGACCCTCCTAATCATGAGACCACTCTCAAGCCCTAAATACTCACTATCTATCTCAATACTTCTCAATATCTCCTAATCTTGGGCTACTATCGAACTTGATGGTAACCTGATTTAAGATCAATCTTAGAAAACACTTGCATACCATGTAGCTCATCCAATAATTCTTCAACCACTGGTATTGGAAATTGGTTCGAAATGGTGGCTTTATTTAGAGAACGATAATCGACACAGAATCGCCAACTGCCATCTTTCTTTTTTACTAACAAAACTGGGCTAGAATACGCACTCAAACTTGGCCGTATAATGCCAACCACCAACATTTCTTCAACTAATTTTTCCATCTCTTCTTTCTGACTTTGGGGATATCTATAAGGTTGGACATTAATGGGAATGGTTCCTGGTATTAATTCAATTTTGTGATCCAATATTCTGTATGGAGGCAAGCCTGGAATTGGTTGGAACACAGAAGCATAAGTCTTGAGGACTTCCTGTGGAAGTTTTTCCATCAATGCATAACTTCTTCTTCTTTTTTTGTCTGTTTCCAAGGAATTCAACTCAACTGAGAAACCCTCTTTCTCTAGTTTAAGAGTTTTGATCATAGTTTTTAAAGACATCTGCGATCTCAAAAGAGAGGGTTCCCCTTTCAGATTGATAATTGATTTCCCCAACAAGAACTGCATCTCTAAAGGTTGGTGATCTGTTGTGACCTTTCCCAAAGTTGATAACCATTGGACTCTCAATATTATGTCAGCACTGCCAAGAGTCATAGGTAAGAAGTTATGGACTATTGAAATGTCACCCAACTGTACGACCACATTGTTACAAATTTCAGACCCTTTTATAGACTTCCTGACCCTAGCATGATGCCATAACCCTCAATCTCTGTTATTGGGATGTTGTGTTTCTCTACTAGTTCTTTGGAAATAAAGTTATGAGTTACTCCTGAATCGATAAGAACAACCACCTCTTTTTCCAGGAGCCTCCCTTTCATTTTAAAAGTTCTTGGAGTATCAAGACCTACCATAGAGTGTAGAGCAAGTTCAACGGTGTATGACTCAAATCATTGCTCCTTGATGGTTCTTCTTCAGTATCTAAGTGGTGACATTCAACTGATTGGAAGCATCATGATCTTGGACTACCAAAACTCTAGGTCATGCAGTTCTTTGGTTTTACATTTATGGCCTAGAAAAAACTTCTCTTCACATTTATAGCATAGTCCGTGAACGCGTCTCGAGTGTAGCTCTACATCGGATAATCTTTTGAAAGGAAAGTCACTTCCTTTTTCAACATTTTCTCTATTTCCTGTTTCCCATGTTTTAGGTGGGTTAAGGGAAATTGTTCTTGAATTTGCTTCTGCGCCATAGGTAGCAGCCTTGAAATTCACAGTTGTGCTCTTGGTCCCTCCAACGGTTTTCTTGCCTTCATAGTGAGCCAATTTATCTTCGATTTCTTCTGCTCTCTCCATGATAAGGATCATCCCTTTTGGCAGTCCAACTCTCATCTCTACTTGTATGTCTTCTGATAACTCTTGTACAAACTTACCCTCTAATGTCTCATCATCAAGAGAAAGAACAACAGAGTATTCCTTAAATTTCTCCTGGTAATCTTGAACAGTCGATTCTTGTTGAAGAGAGAAGAATCGTTCATGAAGTGTGCCTTGTTTCTTGGGAGTAAATCTTCTTAGTAACGCTCGTCAGAATTCGTCCCAGCTCTCTATTGGTCTTCTAGCTTCTGCCCATGTAAACCACTTTAATGCCACTCCTTCCAAACAGAGTAAAGCTACCTCTATCTTTTCCATTTCTGAAAGTCGATTTATAACAAAATATCTTTCAACTTGTTGTAGCTATTCGTTTGGGTTTTCGCCTCCAAAGATTGGTACTTCCAATTTCCTCAATCTTAAATAAAAAACAAGGGCAAGAATTTTATTCAGGTCAATAATTTCTTTTCCTTCCTCTGTTTTCTTATCTTTCTTGATTTCTTTCCCTTTGTTTCTTGATTCTTGCTTTCCTTCAAGCTCATCCAATTTTCTGAATAATTCTGCCATCCGACATTCCATTGCTTCATCTACATTCTTTGTGATCAATCTTGATTGTTCAGCAGTGCTTTGACACGAGTTTTCATTCTCGTGTTGGTCATTATGCTGCCCAAAAGCTTGAGGCTCTGTTACCAAATTGATAAGAACCAAATATATATTTAAATAAACGGATAATATAGATATTAATTAACCCAAGTGTTGAAGGTACTTGGACCCTCCTAATCTTGAGACCACTCTCAAGCCCTAAATACTCACTATCTCAATGCTTCTCAATATCTCCCTTCTTCCCTATTTGCTCTTATTTATAGTCTAATATTCTTATCCTACTCCTAATAGGATTGACCATTCCTTATCCTACTCTTAAACGAGCCTTATCATATCTACTAAAATATCTAACCTTCAAACTAGCCGTTATGTGGGGTTCTTATCATCCCTACCCCTTCTACGATACACTTGCATGATAGGGGGTCAATCAAATTCTTCATTTTTCACTATCTTGTGTTGAAGCATTAGAATACCAAAAGAAGAAAGATTGTGTTCGATCTCTCTCTACAAACTCTCTCAACGTTTTTTAAAACCCTAGCCACACGTGATTTTACCTCCTCTGGAAACTAGGGAGAAGGGATACTTCCCTCCAAAGCCGAGCTTCTCCCTCTTCATCGACTCCTCACATCGTTGCCTACTCTCCCTGTTTCAACCCTATTGTCGTGAATCGTGATATCTCACCCCATTTTTTGTTTCTTCCACCGGTGAAACTTCTCTCTTCTCCATTGATGCTTCCTCTTTCCTCTATCCACACCTTTGGACGAAACTTTCTTAACTTGAAAACACCTTTAAAGAAACCAACAAAGTTCATCATACTTGTTTGGGTTGGGTAGTAGATGTGACGGTCAAAATTTGCTTTAGTTATAGTATGTCCGGCGTCCGGGCAAGCCTACATGCATCCAACTACTCTAAAATGACAATTGTGTGGCCCTATTACATTTGAAATTCATTTCTAGGCAGGCGAAAACTATGAATTGATCTCATTCCCTTCCCTCTTAACACTTTTAAGACTTTCAATGTCCTTAATTGACCATTAGACCAACCCACGATGCTTATAGTTGGATCATGGATAATTAGGTGAAAGCCTTTTGATCTTTCTTACTAAGATGGTGTAGAGCTTCACTTAGGCTTGGTTTAAGATCACTTCATTTTTCCAATTTCATATAGCCTCCATCCACAATTTCTCAGGCATCTTATGAACCAGGCAAAGGCTTACCACCGGTAACTCGAAGTACATAAGCTTAAGTTTCTGCTTCCTCTTTTAAGGTTTAAGCTCTAATACTACTAATTCGTTGAATGTGTGTGGCAGAACTTGAAACAATTGAAATAATCCAGACCGAACAAAATCACCAGTGCTCAAACTCTCAACTACAAACACAAATTCAGCCAACCAAATACCTCAAACCTCTTCGTTTTTCTTCTTCCCCACTCTAAATTCAACATAACTAAATACGAACCTAATTACAGAACTTCACAGAGATTCAAAAACTCCGACGATACCAAATCCACAACAACAACATAACATCACCAGATTATTCACAAAAACTCTACAAAAACAGAAATACGTAAACTAACATCAACAAAAACACCGATCAATCAAATTAGGTCATGAGAGAACGATCCTAAACTGGAAAGAAAGATCAGGGCGTAAATCGATACACAGACCTGGCGTCCTGGTTGAAGGAGGCGCAGAGAATCGGGTAAGAGGATGGTTGATTTGCCATGGGAGAGAGAGAATTGGAGCTCAGAGAGAGGAATCCATTGATGTCTGTTCTGAACCAAAAAAGTCGCAGGTCGCAAGACCGAAGACTCGTGCGAAATTGGGTGTTCTTTGGACACAACCATTTCCTGAATCTCTTTTCTTTTCTCTCATTTTGGAAAAAATTACACTCTAATTGCAATTTAGTTAGTTATGTTTCAAAAAGTTTTTGATATTTAAATAATGCTCATTTTTAGTACTCTCTTTATTTTTATTTTGAGAAAACTAGTTTTTTAATTCTTAGGGGCTATTTGTTCGACATATTTAGGTAGGATTTAGCTTAAGATGTTATATTGAGAAATTAAAAATTGAGAGTAATAGCAAAAAAAAATCGTTTAGATGTAGTTTTTTTGTAGAAAAATTAGAGTCATAACCTTGTTTGAATGTAGATTTAAAGTGAGTGGTTAAAAAATAAATAATTAAAAATGAATTATTTTTTTGTTGATTTGAAATTAGTGATTAAAAATTAGTGGTTAAAAATGATTGAGTAATTATAAATGAATGATTAAAATTGAATTGTTAGAAATGAGGGATGTAAAAATGAAGAGGAGTTAGTAATAGATCATTGAACTTTCAATAAAAAAAAATGCAAATAAACAATGAAATAAGAGACTTGTCTCTAAAGTTTGGATATGATTTTTTCCAATTATTTTAGGGAAAAAAACTAATTAAATAAGGAAGAGTGGTAAATGACTAACCAGAATAATAATTTAACCAATATAAAAACATACTAAATCTTTATGACTTGCAAGCCATTCTTGAATTTGTAAAATTGATGAAAAAATAGAAGGATAAATTAAGGATTAATGTGGCTTTTATCGCATCAATTTTGATTCTTAAATTAGGGAGGCAAGAAAAATGTAGTAAGATTCAAAATAGGGAAGAAAAAAATCATTTTTCTTAGTTGAGTTTCGATTAAGTTCAGTGAACTTCATTTAAATTGAAAAGGATAGAATCTTAATTTTTGAGTAATCACAACTATTTATACTACATCTTTTCAATATGCCACTTATAATTTAGGTAGATTTAATTTTCTATCATCTCTCTTAGAATTTGTTTAACATCAAATTTCTGCAAAGTGGCCAATTCTTGAAAGTCTAAACTGGCTCGATGGCTCGAGGGTTTGTCGAGCCAAACTTCTCAATCTTTTAACCTCCTTTGCTTCTCTTTTAGGCACAAATCTAGTTTGGGCCTTCATATAAATTTATTTAGCCTCTTTCATCTTTTATTAACTTGAGTTTGATGTAATTGTTTAAGTTACTCATAATATACACAATTCAAAAATAGACATCATTATATCTCAAGTCTCAACCATCCATGGGAGGATGGAAACATCAACAAAGTCATGTTGAAAGAAAAGTGCAATCCAACTAGCAAAATGATTGGTGATGGTCCCAATCTTTTTGGTGAATGAAATTGGAATTATGTAAAAGTTCCTTTCAAATAATTTGTGCAATATGCAATATAAAATCTTTGTTTATTGAAGTGATGGATAGGTTTTGCTGCCTTGCAGCTGGATTGAAATGACACCTCACAATGTTTTAGGCCAATCAATTTCTCTCACTTTTAGAGAATGACACTTTTATCCTCAATCATTGGTTCTTTTCTGAACTTCCATAAGTTTGATGGTGGTAAATTTTATATCCAACTTTCCATACTTTTAAAGAGGTATTTGGGACAAAAAAAAGGAAGAGATTATCATAAAGAAGATAAAGAATTAAAGAAAGAATATAAAAGAAAATGATTATTAGATGGAACGATTGTCTACATTTGAAGTGATAATAATTATATACAGAAATATTACTTGATTGAAGAGAATAACTATAAAAAAATAAAATAATGATTACAATGCAAGTAAAAAGTAGTTATATGCATAATATTGATTTCACAAAAAATGATAAAAAATAAATAAAATAGTTATGAAAAAATAAAAAGTAATTTAGGGAGAAAAAAAAATTGTTACTAAAAAAATGAAATTACACGGAGAATGATATTTGTACTTCAAACATAAAGAATATCCATTTCATATTCTCCAATCTATTTGTTTGAAATACCCCTAATTTATTCTTATTCTTATTATTATTAAAAATTGATAATATAATATGTAAGTCAAGTGACTACAATATTTATATATAAGTTGATTCAAAGGTTTGAGGGGATGTTTGTTTGACATATTTATGTAGTTTTTGAGTTAAAGAGTTATATTGAGAAGTTATATTAAGTAGTTACAAAATTTAGAGTTGTGTCAAAAATTCGTTTGGATGTAGTTTTTGTGTAGAGGAGTTAGAGTCGAAACCTTATTTAGATGTAGATTTAAAGATGAGTAGTTATTTTTAGTAGTTAAAAAAGAAATGATTAAAAATGAGTTATTTTAATTGATTTGAAAAAAATGATTAAAAATAAGTGGTTAGAAATGATTGAGTAGTTATAAATGAATGATTAAAAATGAATTGTTAGAAATGAGAGTTATTTTTAAAAGTAAAAATGAGGAGAAGTTAATAAAAACTCATTTGGATATAGGTTTTCGAGCTGGAGTTGATAAATACTAATACTAACTCCTACCTAAATATGTCAAACAAACAGCCGTGAGTGGGGTATTCCTTTGTCAATTTAAAGAGTATTTATATCGAGAATTTATTGGTACTCTTTAAAAATTCACATTATAGTAACTAATCAAAATAATTACTCATTTTTAATCATTCAAAATAACTTCTCATTTCTAACAACTTATTTATAATCATTCACCTTTAACCATTCAAATAACTTTTTATTTTTAATTGTTTATTTGTAACCATTCAAAATAATTCAATTTTTACCATTAATTTTTAATTGTTCATTTTTAAGTACTTAAAGTAACTTCTCGTTTCAAATCCACATCCAAAAAAGCTATTATCTTAAACGTCTCTACTTATGCGCTGATATAATATAATATATTAACATGAAATAATTATAAAACTTTAACAATTAAAATAATTTAATCACAAACAAATGGTTGGATATATGTTGATTCCTACGCTAAAGCTCCATTGCTCATATTTTATATGGAAAAAGCTATTTTCTTAGTTTGCATGCGTCCAATAATGGATTTCCTTTTTGTTCTTTTGTGAATAATTGTATTAATATTCTTTGCTTTCACTAAATATTTATGAATGGTTTTTATTCCCGTAAAATTTTGGGAAGAAACCTTGTTAAAATGTGCGCGCAATTACAAGTTATAAATCAAAATCGATCTTTATTGTAATTCTTTTTTTTTTATTATTATTATTATTTTGAAATCAATTCTTTTTATTAATTTTTTTTAGTACAATTCTTTTTATTAGTTTGACAACACATGAAGTGTTAAATTTATGCTAATTATTTTTCATCAAACTAGAGTGAAGCATTCTATACAAGCAAGACTAGACAAATGAATAAAAGTAATGTTTAAGGTCCTATTTGATTTTTTGTTTATGAAATTTAAGCTTATTTATACTCAAATTTCTTAGTATGTGCTCCATATTTCCTATGATATATCCATATTTCTTTAAAAAAGTAGTGAATACTAACCAAATTTCAAAAACAAAAACAAGCTTTTGGAAGCTACTTTTTTTTGTTTCCAAATTTTTGTTTTGTTTATTAAAATATAGATAAGATGTTGATATCCAAATAAGAAAAAAGTTATGATATGGTAATTATTGTAGGGTTAAATTTCAAAAACAAAATAGTTATCAAATGTGGTCTATAAATTGCTAATTTATGTCCCATTTTGATAAGATTTCGTTGTTGGTTTTGTGTTTTGTTTTAAAAACGAGTTTGTTTGATAGCTATTTTTTAAAGAAATGTTAAAGGAATTCTAAACAAAAGGAGAGACTTTTAAAAGATAGTTTTTTGTTTTTTTCCTGAAAAAATGCTAAAAAGTGATAAATAAAAAAACAGGCCACAATTAAGTTTGATCTGCACATTTGAGATTTATAAAATTAATAATATTCTAAAATAGTTCTATTTTATTTTATGGATATTTTTAGGAGTAGGTCAAATTGAAAAAATATTTAAGGTAAAATTTTTTTAGCAATTATAATTCTACCGTACACAAATTATATGTTATAATTAATATATGATATTATATTAATATATAATCATGTATTAATACATATAATATTTATTTAAAAAAACAACATATAATATTGTATTAATAATTCATAATAATATATTAATAATAAAAAATACTATATTAATATTTAAATTATAGAATATTAATTATACCGTATATTTGATTATAGATGTAAAAAAAAAAATTAATTTACCTAAATTTGCAATTATTTTGTGAAATTGAATTATGGAGCAAAATTTCCCTTTATTCAATTATTTAAATGTATCCAAATTTGGAACTTATATTTGATGTCTTGGGTTTTATTATTTCCCAAACCTTCAGGAGAAAGTATCAAATCCAATCATTTTTAAATTATTGTCCAATAACCTGATCCAAATATGGATTAGGCTGCTTTTTTTTTTCCTAATCCCAAATAATTGTGTATTATCTTATAATATCCAACATCTTAAAATCTTATTGAAGATATTTGATTAATTTATTAACCTTCCCTTTCATTAGATAATTAATAAGTATTATTTTCTTAAAATATGGTATTTGAATGGAATTATTGAATTTCAAGTGGTAGGTTTAGCTGCAGGTCATCACATATAATTTTTATAAATAATAAATTGCTTACATTTTTAGCATATGTGTTTATATTTATAATTAAAGCTTTTCAAATCTATGCATAAAAAATAATAACAATAATTTTTTTTTTGAAAAAAGCATAAATTTATGAATCTATAGCCATTGAAGTTGACGATGCAAAATATAGATGGTTTGATAATGATTCCATTTTTTTTGTTTAGAATTATTTTTTTAAAAAAGCATATAAATTAGATTTTATTTTTTTATATCTATTTTTGTATATTTTTATTTAAAAAAAAAACATTTTTATAATTGAACTATTAGATAAAAATCATGATTTTGTTTCAAAAAAAAATCATGATTTATAGTACTAAAACAAAATCATGATTTAAAAAATTAAGAAAAAAAAAGCATGCTTAATTCAAAATTAAATTGATTATCAAATAGAGCAAAAACTTAGATTTACGTCCATTTTGATTTTCGAACTCTAAAAGTAGTTTATAAATTTCTAACTTTCAATTTTTCTAATTGATTCTTTAATTAAAAAGTGTTTAATAAATTTTCAATTTTAGCTGTAAATAATAATAGTTATAATAATACTAATGATAAAATAAGTCTTCAAACTTTTAATTTCTTGTCTAATTGTAATTGGTTCCTTAGTTTTGTATCTAATACGTTATTAACTTATGCGACATTCAGTAAGATTCACAAATTTACTATGTACAAAAAATATTTGAAAGTTTAGATGCTAAAAACCGATGAGCTAACTTTTTTAAAAATTGAATATATCTCCACTAGAAACAAAAAATTTAAGAAAAATCAACATTTATTAAACAATTTTAAAGATAAAGAATTAATATATTAAGCATTGCAAGTTTAATAACCTATTGGACGTTCTTTCGAGTCTAGAAATTAAGTATAAATTTGGTAGATGCTAGAGTAAACTTGTAATTTAATATATAGGACTGAGTATATAATTCAATTTTCTAAATATGAATTCAAAATAGTAGAGATATCTATTTTATTTACATGGTCGAGACCCGTCTTTAATAGGGGTGGTAAATCTCGATTTAGTTGAGAAATATGAAAGTGAGTGGGACAAAAATATAATTCACAAATTAATAAATGGAGAATTTACCATCAGCAGCACATTCTACCTCTTATATTATATTTGTAGCATAATTTTAAAAATAATTCATCTATAGCATATTTATTTCTATCACTCACCTAGTGATAGAACTCAATTTAGATTTCTATCACTGATAGAAAACTTAAGGAGTGATAGAATGAGTCTATCATTGATTGAATTCTATCACTAGTAGAACTCAACAAGTGATAGAAGTCAATTTGAATTTTCTGCTACAAATGAAATTATTTTAGATTTTGTGCTATAGATGGAAATATTTTGCCTTTTTTTGTTATACATGCAAAATCCCCAATTAAATGAGATGAGATAGAGATGTATTCTTCATCCACATTATTTTCGTCTTCCCTATCCCGTTAATATTTTATATATTTTTATTTTTCTTATACATTTTAAACAATTAAGTCAAGTTTTGAAAATAAAAAGGTACGGAATGACTTATATATCAAAGTTTTTTTTCCCCAATTTTCGAATATTATTAAAAAATCATTAAAAAAAAAGAATATGGCTAAACATAAAATGAATAAATAAAATATAATAGGTAGATATTTTATATATAAACTTAATCATTTTCAACGACAAATGTTTTTAAAAAAACTAAATAGCTATCAAATTAGATTTAAAAGATATGCATTTTAATTTTGGAATGATTTTTTTTTTCTTTTTGAGACTCGATTTTAAAATGGTAATGCATGGCCGAGAAGGAGCTCAATTCAAAGCATATGCTTTTATGATATCCAAATTCATTTTCACCTTCAACTTTTTTTAATTGTTTTTTCTTTTTTCGAATCTTTTAATTGGTCGATTTATTTATTTTTTTGAGTTTTTTAACTGGTTGATTCTTGTAGTAGGAAAAAAAGGTGATTTTCCCATTAAGTAAACATTATATTATGTTGTATTTGCGGGTGCATTAATGTCTTAATATTGTATTAAAAACCAATAGTAATTATATTTATAATTTTCTCTTGACTTTTATGTAGTTAATATATAATGATGAAGATGAAAGAATATTAAATAATAAATTCCATAGTCACGTATGAAAATAATGCTACTATAAATTATTAAAATTCTTTAAAACCCAATCGTATACTCAAATACCAATAGAATTGATTCATATCTTAAAACCTTATCATAATAATTCATCTAAATAAGCTAAAATATGGCCAAGTGGGTGCTGAGTATGAGCACAAGAGGATGCCATTAATGTACAATATTAAATTGAGAATTTTTTAAAACAAGACAAATTTATAAATCCTTCTGAAAATATATTTTTTTAAGGAATTTGAACTATTTTTGTCATTTGTCTTTTATTGTAGGTTAAATTGTAGGTTAAAGTATCAAACATGTCCCTAAACTATCACATTTTTGTCAAACTTACCTTGAACTTTAAAAAACGTTTCAAAAATATTGTTGTCGTTAGTTTGGATGGAAACCGTTAAGTTTTTGTTTAAAAATGCCCCTGAATTTAAAAAGTTTCAAAAATACCCTTGGTCTTAAGAAAAACATAAATTTTAAATAATTTAAATTTCCAAATATTTGAATTTAATGTGTTAAATTTTGGCAGGATGAACAAGAATTTTTTTATTTCAACCGTTTATTATTACAACTAGAATTTATAATTAATTTAAAATCTTATAATTTATTTAAGGGTTTTTTTACAATTTTAGACTAAATGGATAAAATTATTACACGCGTGTTTACATGGAAAGATTTTAGCAAAAGTAAATCCACGGTTGTTATTTAAGAAATTAGTTTTATTATAAAATTACACAAATATCCTCCACTATAGATTAACATTTATTGAAATAAAAAGCACTCAATTTTTTTTTATAAAAAAAGAAAATATCCTGCCGTTTTCACCCCCCATTTTCAACAAATTTTATTTTTATCTTCTTAAAAATTTCCCCAATACTGAGCGTAAATAACTTTTTTTAATAATAATCTAAGTTGTGTAATGTATTAATAATTCTAGATATATTAATACTGCATTTTTTACTTAGGTAGGTAAAGTATTTTATTAATACTGTACTTTATAATTAAGATGTTTTGAAAATTACCAACAAGAGTCGTTGCTCAGCGGCATTAGTGTACACCCAATAATTAATAAGTATTGGATTCGAAGCATTCATAGTCATATGTATTAATAATAAAAGTATTAATAATACATAATACTGGATTAATACCCAATATTGTATTTGTAATACATATTATGTATTATTAATACTCATTAACACAATATTATGTATTATTAATACGGTAACTCATTAATACAGTATTATGTATTATTAATTCAGTATTATATTATAGATATAGTATTATATGTTATTAATATTGTGTATTATTAGAGTATTATGTATTGAAAATACAACATTATTATTATTATTACATATAACTATGATTGCTATTTTTTTTAAAAGTGATAATTTTTATAATTATTTTTTAGATTTGACTAATCTGGTAAGTTTCTTTTTAAAAAACAATTAAGAAACTAAAATATATTACTAAAAATAGTTTAATAATTTAATATTAAAAGACATCGAAGGATACTCTCATATCTAAATACAAAAATAATAATAGTATTATTTAAAATAAATATAGTATTTATCGATTTAAGGTTGAACATATATAAGTTTTCCAGAA
The DNA here is from genome assembly GCA_036507275.1 of Sicyos edulis. NCBI lineage: Eukaryota > Viridiplantae > Streptophyta > Magnoliopsida > Cucurbitales > Cucurbitaceae > Sicyos > Sicyos edulis. The sequence goes on along the minus strand of CM071856.1, from coordinate 4,573,146 downwards.
TTATCTTAATATTGTATTTGCATATTTAGTCATTAATAATAGGTTAAAATACCATTTTGGTCCCTCGACTTTGGAGTTTGTTCCATTTTGGTCCCTTGACTTTCAAATGTCCAATTTTAGTCCCTCAACTTTGTTGTTTGTCCAATTTTGGTCCCTCAACTTTCAAATGTCCAATTTTGGTCCCTCAACTTTCAAATGTTTTCAAATTTGGTCCTTAGACTATAAAAAAAGTTCAAAAATTGTCCTTTAGTCAAATGAATTTTTTATCACTCCTAAATTATTTTCTCTCTCTTTCATCTTTCATAATTTCTCTCTCTAGAAATTTTACCTCTCTTCCTTCTCTTTCTTTTTTTTTTCTTCTTTATTTTCTTTCTTTTTCTTTTTTGTTCCATGGTAGACTATGAATTTTAGAAAACAAAAAGTGACAAATCAAAGTAGGAAAATTATTATTTAGAAAAATTATCTCATGTTAAATAATTTGATGAGATGGATTGTGGAGGAATAAGAGAAAAAAAGAAGAGAAGAGGATTAGAGATGTGGATTTAAGAGAGATAAAACTTTTAGAAGAGAAATGATGAAGGATGGAAGAGAGAGAAAATAATTTAGGAGTGAGAAAAAAATTTATTTGACGAAATGACCATTTTTGAACTTTTTTGATAGTCTAGGGACTAAATTTGGACATTTGAAAGTCGAGGGACCAAAATTGGACAAATAGCAAAGTCAAGGGACCAAAATTGAACAAACCACAAAGTCAAGGGACTAAAAATGGACATTTGAAAGTCTAGGGACCAAAATTGGACAAATAGCAAAGTCAAGGGACTAAAATTGAACAAAATACAAAGTCAAGGGACTAAAAATGAACATTTGAAAGTCTAGGGACCAAAGTAGAACAAACCTCAAAGTTGAGGGACCAAAATGGTATTTTAACCTTAATAATATTATAAATACTCATTAATACAATATTTTATATTATTAATACCATATTATAAGAAAATATTATTCATACTAAAAAATATATTTATAAAAGATAAAAGTAAACTCAATTAATCATAAAATTGTGAAAATTGTAAAAAATAATTTTACTTTATAATTTCAACGTAGTAAAAATAAAATATTTGAAGTTAATTCATTTTCTCTGGTGCCTGGCCTAGGGACGAGTGTGGTAACCTTAATTCAAAAAAAAGAAAGATAAAATAATAATTTTTTTTTAATTTTTAATCCATGAAAAAAATAGAACCTAATTAGAAGTCAAAGTATTACAAAAACAAAAAATAATGTTCCAATCAAACCTATTTTTTAAAAAAACAAAATTGTAAAAAAAAAACTTATTTAAAAAAAAGAAAGCTACAATCAAATTCAAAAAATGAAAAATAAAAATCAAATAGTAAGATTTGGGTATAGCAAAATGTTGTTTTTTGTTTGGTCCTCTACCAAGGATAAAATAGGGATAAGATAATATGTATTTTAATCAATTATAAATAGAAAAAATAAGATTGCAATTATTATAGAATTTGCCTAGATTTGTAAATATTTTTTAAAAGTAGACTATCTACCACAATTTCCCTTCTTAGTTTTTTATCATCAATTGCAAATATATATAACATTAAATTTGAAAATTTAAACCACATTGCAACGAACAATAAAAGTTTTTTTTTTTGGGAATGGGGGAGACTAGAACTTAAGACCTTTAGGTGATTAGGTGTAGGTTGATGCCACTTGAGCTTCTACTCTATTGGCAACAATAAAATATTAGTTGCTTTAAATTAACATTTAATGACATTTTAATAATTTTATGCATCTAAAAACAAAGATAAATTGATCGACAATAATGATAAGAGAAATATGTTAATAAATTAATTTACTAACAATTTAATTAATTAAATAACCATTAATATTACATAATAATATCAATAAGTTAAAATACAAAGATAAAAAAAATAAAAAATCAGTTACAAATAAATAGGTAGCGATTAGGGGTGTACATGGTCTGGTTGGGTTAGAGGATCTTTTTTGGATCAACCACACTTTTTGGGTTGGTCAAGCCTTAGACCCTTCCAACCCTATGCATAAAACAACCCAACCTAACCTAATATTTTTTGGTTGAGGTAAGTTCTCAAGTTATATTAATCTCATTTTTATATATAACTCAATTCATACCACCATAAATATTTAAACCATATATATATGTATGATACTATACAAAGTCTAGATTACAATATCTTATTAATTAGCCTATATTTCTTACTAATATGCTTTGAACTCATCTTATTGATTAATTTACACACACATTTTCTTTCTTTGTTTATATATTTATGAGGTATGCATTAAATTTTTTTTTATATAGGAAATATGAGATTAACACTACTCGAGAACCAATTTATTGTTTGGTTGTAAACCAGTTCAATACCACGTCGCAGGTTCGAGCCCGAGAATCGATATTTATTCCCTTTCCCCCAATATGTACTAAAAAACACAACTCGAGAACTCAACCCAACATAAAACTATAGGGTTGAGTTTGTTAAGGATCTCTTATCGGAAAGAGAAACCTCATAACAATATAAAATAAATATGGGTTACTCTACTCAGACCAATTCATTTTGAGGTGGAGCCTCATATAATCTTAATATGGTATCATGACTAATTAACCTACCATCTTAATTAGTCAAAGTTTGACATGTTAAAATTCAAATATTTGGAAAGGTAAATTATTTAAAATTTATGTTTTTTTAAGACCAAGGATATTTTTTGAACTTTTTAAAGTTCATGGGTATTTCTGAAACAAAAATTTAACGGTTTCCATTCAAAATTAATGGTAAGAGTATTTTTGAAATATTTTGTAAAGTTTATTAGTACCATTGAAACTTTTGAAAAGTTCATGAGTAAATTTGAAAAAAATATGATAGTTTAAGGACATGTTTGCTACTTTAACCTTTATTGTATGATATGTATAAAATATGGCACAGGTCAAATTAAATCTGATAGGATCTCGACTGAGTTGATTGCTTACTTAAATTGTTTTTTTTATAAAACTACAACAGGAGAATTTTATAAGGTTGAGTTTTTGGTCAATTATACATACAAATTGTTTTTCAAAAAAACAAAAATGATCGACTCAAATAAATTGTTGAGGAGACCAATAAATATATTATGTCAAGATTTTGTTTAAGTGTGTCCACTATAAAGACTGGGGTATGGACATGATTGGGTTCATAATTGAGGGACGGAATAAAAATTATTTTTAAATTGAATAGTATAATGATTATATATATATATATATATATATATATATATATATATATATATATATATATATATATATATATATAATAAAGGGAAATTATAGTAACTAGACCACATCCGAAAAGTATTTGCAAATATAGGCGTCCAAGTTTTTTTTTGCAAAGTTAATTTTTTTTATTAAAATTCGTAATTATTAATTTTTCATTAATACCATTTTACCCTTTATCACATTTAATACTAAATTTTTGAATTAAAACACCAATTTAAACATACTTCCCATTCTTTTAAAACATACCATATTTAATTGTCAACTCTTTTAATGCAAAAGATTTTAATTCCTTTTCTCATTTATCTTTCATCTTTCTTCCTTTTCCTTTTTCGTTTCACTCTTCTTCCTCCATTCTCCATTCCTCCATTTTCGTTTCTTCAGCTCTATTCATTCTCTCTTTTCACATTCCCGCCCACCACGTAAAATGTAAATTTTCGTCGACCACAAAGCTTCGATCGGATGGTATAATCATACGAGTTAAGTCATCTTCTCTCAATAATCTCCATTTTTCACAGTATTTGTATCACGTTTTTGTACTTATCCATCACCATTAGTATGTTAGTGTTCATTTTCAATATAGTCGTAATTCGATATGTCTCAGATTGTTTAGTATGATATGTTTTATTTCTATTTATGTCAATTTTGTACATTTAATTCATTTATATTTCAATCTTTAGAATGTCAAAAATCATGTTTAGAAAATGTCGTAAATTTATATGTAGAACAGTAGTATCTTCGTACTTTTCAATTCATATTGTGGTATAATTGACTGTATATACATCTACAAAACTGTATAATTGCGTATATACCGTATGTTCACACGTCCTCGATTTCTATATAGTCAAAGAAATTGTATAATTGACTATATACCGTATGTTCATACTATATTTTTATGTTAGTTATATTGTACATCTTTTCCGTATAGGTTCATTAATTATTCCATTTGAAATTGCACATAGTGTTCTTTACAATGTCAATATTTCTGTTTAGAAATGTATTTAAATTATATGTAGAACAGTATTATCTACATACTAAAATGTCCAAGTCATGTATACTTGAGTATTATCTACTGTAGTTTTTCATGTACCGTACGTTATATTACTCTATAAACTATACAAAACTGTATATATGTTTCACTATTTCATTATACATATTGTATAAATTACACAATACATTTATGGTTTATTATTCATTCTATTCATGTATAATACATTTTTCGTACTCATATTACTATTCATTAAATTTCAATTCCGCAATACGGTATTGTTTATACATGTATATTATACGACTTATAATATAGAGCAATATTATTTGGACATTTTTGTACTACTATACAACTTTTCCTTATAGGTTCAACAAGCATCCCAATCTGTATTGCACATAATGGTCAGTAGGATGAAAAATGAGATGTACCATAATCATGAAGTAGCTGAAGAGCGTCGCATAAATATTGAGGAACGCATTCACTCAATGATGATTTTACATTACAGTCTTTTTTTTATGTCTAACACTTTCAATTTCAATTTTGTAACCCATGATACCTTTTTTATTTACTATTGATCTCACTTTAAATAGTAATTTTGTGTAAAGTTGTTCCAACAGTACGAGTCTCTATCAATTCACAAATATTACATATGTTATTTCTCAATGTTTTACTATACGGTATTGTACATTCAAAATTACTTGTTCGTTGTCGCAAACGTATTAAATCACACTACAAGTATCCATATCAGCAAATTAAACACTTTAAAAAAACACACAAAGTTTTAAAAATACGATATGATACATGATATATAATGGTTGTACCGTATATACTAAGTTGTTTCAATACTGTGTGATTATCAAACGTGTTTTGGTTTCAATCAACGAAATTGAACGTTCAACAGCTCATACGGTTTATTTATAAATAAAATTACTAGAATCAAATAACACGACATTACGAACTATACTTTATATAAATCACAACACAGTACATCTAACAATGTATTGTCGCCACTCTCGTCCTGCAATTAATACACCATAAATTGGTGATTTCTGGTTTGGAATGTGAGACGAATTTCCTTTTTTAAAATTCTACTCCCCAAATGAAAAAACCAATAATTTGATCGTTTTTTTTTTTAATTTATAAGGTATTAAAAAATGAAGATGAAACGTCTCTACAATTAAATGTGATTTCGGAGGATATGTTTTTCTACAATTAATGTCCATAAATTTGCGATTTGTGGTTTGGAATGTGAGATAGTTTTCCTTTTTTGAAATTTTTCTTCCAAAATTAAAAAACAACCAATATGAGGGTATGATTGTAATTCATTATTTTCGGATTTTATAATGTATTAAAACAAAATCTATTTTTGCTAATATTTTTGTAGATATATATATTTGCAAATATTTTTCAAATATGGTTTATTTATGAAAAAAGCCCTATAATAAATAGTATAATGAATAAATATATAATTTACAAAAATAAAGATTTGTTTTTTCTTTTTTAGTGAGATGAGATATTGAAATATGGTTGTTCTCTTTCGAATATATAAAAAATTTGTTACAAGTAGCAAAATTTTAATGGTAGTATTCTTCATTTCATTGTTTACCATTAGCTATTGCCACAAGGATGGTTTTTATTATTATTTTTGTAACATTTTCTATTACAAATTTTCTTCCAAAAAATATTATTTCAAATTTCCTTGAATGAAATATCGTGTTTAAAAAAATTTATTATTTTCTAACATTTTCTATTACAAATTTTCTTCCAAAAAATATTATTTCAAATTTCCTTGCATGAAATATCGTGTTTAAAAAAAATCATTATTTGGACTTACTTAAACCGTAGAACAAGGTTTGAGTTAGGGGTGTTCATACATTTCTCGAAAATCGATTTGACTGACCAAACTTGCCGAATTATGGTCGATCGGTCAGTTTTCAAACTTGGGTCGATCGGTGTCAGTTATAAAAATGGTTAACCGAAAAAAATTCGATTAAGTCGATCGATCGGTTTGATCGCTTAACCGAAAGTTTCCTTTATAAAACATTGATATTTTCATATAATTATTATAAAATTAGCTTAAATTTATATGTATTTCCAAAAAATTATTTTATACATTCATTTTTAAAAATTGATTCTCAAATTTTCATTATAAATTTTATGATTAATATATTATTTTAATAAAAAATAAGAAAAAATTAATATTAATTAACCGACTTAACCGACCGTTCGGTGTCGGTTTCATTTTTTAGGAAACCAATAAGTCAGTTTGACATCAATTTTCACCGAAAACCGATGCCGACCGGCCGATGAATACCCATAGTTTGAGCAATAGTTGGTGAGAATTGAATTCAATTTAATCATTGGATTTGTCATTTTTTTTACTGAGTTCAACCTAACCTAATCTAAACCAAACTAAAAACTACACTAATATTATGTATTGTACTGATAGAATGATGACATAAAATAAAATTACAATCAATCAAACCAATACCTCACTCTCGTTAATAATTTAATGAATTGATGTGCACCAAAATTACCTTAATGTATAGATTTAATTTTGATAATCGATATTTATTTTTCCTTTTCCAATATATATTTAAAAAAATTACTTTAATTCAAATATTGTAACATCCATATCTCTCCACTTTCGGCATATTTTGGATTTAGGCCCAATATTATTGCGAACAAACTAAATATCCAAAAAGCTAAATTGTATATTAAATTATATTTGTAGTCTACATGGTCAACTTGTTCTTTTCATTTTAAAAAAACACAACTTTCTTTCTTTTTTTTATACTGTTCACACAAATCAATATATATTATAAACTCAATTTCTCTAGCGTAATCTAATAAGTATGATATTATAGATTTGGAATTTTTTTTTTCTCTAAATTTTATTGAAAAAATTAATATAAATTTGAATCGCCATTCTAACACAAAAATAATGTTAAACAAATTACAAGATTAATCAAATCTAAAAAATAATCTAAAAAACGATCACTAAAAAAATATATTTTAATTAGTGTTAAATATTAGATGAATACTTTCACAAACTAAATACCAATTTTCATAATAGAATTAAAATGAATTATTATCAATAAAAATATTCAAGTGCCACCATCGATTAATTCGATATTTGATCATATGTTTATCTTTACTGAAAAGTTTAAATATTTTTATAACAAATATAAATTTTACATAAAAAAGGAGAAAATAAGTAACTTCTAATTTAAAGAACAGTCTTAATACTAACATACTTTTCTCAATTTTTTTTCAGAAATAAGATAACATGTTAGAACGATTTTGTAAAATTGTTTGAAAATAGAAGTGAAAAATAAATCCCAAAACTTTTAGAGCTAAAAAAATAATTCATGCATAAAAATTTGTAAAATAGAATCGACAATTAAGGGTTTTTTTTGTTCATATTTAAGGCTTTGTTTTTTTTAGATTATAATAATTGGGGATGGGTGATTCAAATACATGACTACTAGAGATGTCCATGGAGCGGGGCTGGACAATGGCTTCTCCGTCCCCGTCTCTATGAAATTTACCATTTTTTTTTCGTGTAGATCGGGTTGCTTTTTTCGTCCAATTTTTTTTAATAAATTATAATCTAAAATAATTAATTTTTTTTATAAAATATTTATAAACTTCAATTATATGGTTAACTATACAAAAAAAAAAGTTTTTTTTTAATATAGAATTTCACAAAAAGATATTTATTTTATCTAAAAAGTAAAGTAAATAAATGAGATAAAAATAATTTTTAATAAAAAAATGTAAATGGCGAGGGGATCGAAAAAATGGGGCGGAGTCGGAGAAACGAAAATGGGGAATACATCCTCCATTCCAGTCCCATTTTTTCCACACGAAATTTTTTTTCTTCATCCCGACCCCACATAAAATATGGACATCTCTAATGAATCAATACATTGATATTATTAAACTACTGATTACAATGCCATATTTAAGGCTTTGTTTGACAAGTGGAAAAAAAAGGATTGTTTTAGAAATAGGGATTTGTTGCATGGGAGGCACGTGTCGAAAGCGGAACGAAGGATTAGGTGTCTCCCTCTGTCGACATGTCGTAGTGGACTTTGTTATATTCATTTTCTTTAAAATGAAAAGAAACAAATAATAATAATAATAATAATAATAATAATAATAATAAGTGAAAACGGTATCCCAACTCCCAGAAATTCCTTGAAATCATGCATGTCCTTTTCTTCCAATGTTTTTATTCTCATATTTCATTTTTCTAAAATTTAATTATATTTTATTAGACTATGTTTACTTAAAAACAAATAAAATGATGCAAGCAACATGCACGAGTACTCATTCCTATAAAAATAACATTGGTTAAAAATATTTTATAATTACTTTTCTTAAAACAAAAACTTCACCGTCAATGTATCAAAATTTTATTTATTATCAAACTCAATAATATTTGTCTGTTACGGTTAATAAAAATAGGTACAATATTAATTAAGTAGAGTACACTTGTGGACATTTTAGTAATATTATATACAACTTAATAATTATATTACTATAGTTTTAAAATTTGAACTCCCAATTATTATTGAATTAGAAAAATTAAACGTAATGAGTTGAGTATGTTAATTTTATTACATATTTATTTAACCATAAAAAAATTGAATTAAGATTGGTAATTGATATAACGAATTTTAGAAAGTAAAAATAAAAAACCTATTAAATTAAATAGGCATACATATGCATTGGTATAAATATATAAATTTAGTTATGTGTTTAATCTCTTTTAAGTTTTTGATATTTCTTGTTAATATATATGTTCGTTAATTCATGTCAATTCAAATTAACTTAAAAAGAATTCAATAAAAAACTAAAGAAAAAAAGAAATTCTTTACTTGAATCAACTTAATCCAAATGGATAACTATTCAAATTCTCGGGAATTTTTTATGACCCCAATAGTTTTAGGGAATTTGCGGTGTATAGCAATTTTTTTTTACCACAGTTTACAATTATAACACATTTTTAAAAATAATTTTTTTATAGCAAATTTGCCATTTTTAAACAAAAAAATTATTTACTTTTTTTATAGAAGACTTTGATAGAATCTATCATTCTCTAGTGATGGAAGTCTATCAATTTTATCCGTGATTGATTCTATCGGCTCTTATTGATAGACTCTTTATAGAATCTGATGGAAGTCTATCAATTTACTTTATTTATTAGTAATTGATTCTATCACCCTTTATCGAATCTATCAATATGAAGTCTATCAATTTACAATTTTTGCTATATGTGCAAATATTTTCATTATTGTGCTATTCACGTAATATTTTATCCATTTTGTAATATACATGCAAAAGCCCCATAGTTTTAAGGGGTATTTTTAAGAGTAGATTAAATTTATATATTTACAATACTAAGCAAAGAAAAAAAAGATATCTTTCAATTTCATACAGTATAATCAATACATATTATTGTAGTAATAATACATAATAATATATTAATAATACAAAATACTAAATTATATATATCACATGATTAATATTAATTATATCATATATTTGATTGTGTATGCACAAAAATTTAAATTTACATAGATCTATTATAATTATTTTATAAAATTGAGTTATTGATCACAATTTCTCTAGTTTTAATCCTTCCTATGAAAAAATAAAGGTATTTCTTGGTAATGGTTATAAATAAAAGAAGAGAAATATTTATATCATACCCGGATATGATGTATAAAATAATGTCCACCTATGTGTTCTGGATCACAATCTATTTTTGTTTATTCTATTTTTCTTATCTTTTTACTTTAAAATCAAATAAATTGTGGCCCACGTTGAATCAACGAGTGGACATTATTTTATACCTCGTATCCAAACATGATGTAAATATTTAGAACCTCGAGAGATTTATTCCCTTTCTCAAACTTCATTCTTAGCCAAGTAAATAATCGACGTGTCAAGTTCTGCCCCTCTCCTCGTTACCACGTGGACAAACCACGTGCGACAAAATATTTGCAAGAACCCCCCTCCACTAATGCCACTCCTTCCAGCTGGCAAAATCTCCTAAAGTTTAATAATTGCATGAATAATTATTTGGGAAACTTGCATGAAATGTATAATTTGAGGTTAATAAAAGTTTTTACTTCAAAAAAGAACAGAAAAAAAAAAATTAACGATAGTTTCATATAATACTATAATAACCATACATAATATTTTATCAATAATACTTAATATTGTATTAATGAATTTTTATAATATTTTTTTTGATATTTGAGAGGGTCAATTTTTTTTTTTAATATTTATTAGTCTACATATACTCATGTACGATAACTACTGTTTTGAAATAAAATACTTGGATGTTTGATTGTTAACGAACTCCAAATGAAATTAATTGTTAGACAGTTTGATTGTTAATGAACTCCAAATGAAATTAATTGTTAGACCGTTGACAATCATAAATTGAATTTATAAATTTTTAATTCGATAAAAACCACAAACTATGATAATTGATAGCCTAAAATTATATACTATATAGTAAAAAGTCATCTTCAAATGTTAAAAATTAACTTTTATGCTCATAAATTAATGACTATAAATACAAATAATTTAAATTTATCTACCTTTATAAATTTTTTGAGAAAACATATGCAATACACTTTTTTCTTTTGCATATACATTCGATACACTTTCTCTAATTATTTTTGAATGATTAAAATGAATACTTATTTTCACGAATTAAAAATTAGAGGAGAAATATATAAGTTATACCTATACGCGACCTAAATAGTGTAGGCCACATTTTATACTAATTTAACTTCAAAAAAGTTTTTTAAAAAAGAAAAAGAAAAATAAAATGGAGTGCATATATGAATATATAGATGAGTAGACATGACCTAAATATACTTGGTTTGATGTAAACTTTTATAAATGTGTTACATACAATAATTTATTTAAATGTAAATTTTGGTAGAATAGATAAAATTAGTTCTTTTAGACATTATTTTTTTTTACCAAAGTATTGCAGGACAAGTTAAAAGGAATTTTGCATGTGTAATAAAAAAGAGTAAAATATTTCTATATATAAATAAAATTAAAATTAATTCATTTGTAACATAAAATTTAAATTGAGATTTATTGCGCTTGAATTTTCTATCGGCTATAGAAATTCAAATTATATTCTATAATAAAAAAAATCTATACATGAATTATTTTAAAAATTCTAATTAATCAAATTCTCAAAAATTAAATTGAGTGATATTTTTTACTAATTTTAAAATAATAGTTATTTTGAGCCGTTAAAAATAAATAGGATTTTTCCGAGAGTTTGAAATGAATTCCACAAACAAACACCTTCCTCTTCTTCTCTATAAATAGCGGCCTCTCTACCTCACAAAATCCTCACTTTACTTCTCCCGTTCTCAAGACAAATCCTCATTAGCTTTCCCAATTTTCTTGTGGTTTTCTAATCTTCTTCTTTCTTTGTTTAGAAATTCGCTGAGAAATTTATAGTTTCTCCCTATAATTATTCCGGCATTGACGAAGATTTTGCAGGTATCTAAGGTTAGTGTTAGATTCCGTTTCTTTCTTCTTCGAAATGCAATTCTCATCTTGTTTGAGAATCTTGATTTGTTGAATTTCGTTTCGATCTCTGTTTTTTTTTTTTTTTTTTTTTTTTTTTCTGTTTTGGTTGCAGAAAAGAAGCTTGGATGTTGTAATGGAGGAAAACGGCGGTAAGAAGAAGTGTAGCAGTAGTAATAGCAGTAGTAAACGGCAACAATTCGAAGCTCCTCTTGGCTACATCATCGAAGACGTTCGTCCTCTCGGTGGAATCGAGAAGTTCCGATCTGCTGCTTACTCAAATGTAAGTTTGTTGTTCTTCGATTTCTTGTTCGTGTTCTTGAGCGATTCGTTGAATTCTCGCGTTGTAATTGCGATTTGTTTTTCGATTTTCTGTTTTCGCAGTGCGTGAGGAATCCATCTTGATTCGTTATGGTTTCGATTTGCGTTTAGGAATCGAAATTAGGGCTAATTTCTTGTTCATTCTGAGATCTGAAGCATCCTGAATTTCTTCTTGATTTTGTTGATTTTATTTCCATATCCATGGCTGTGTTCACCAAACTCGCACACGAATTGGAGAAATCTCCATCGCCAATCGGTTTCGAAGGTTTTGAAAAACGCTTAGAAATCACATTCTCGGATCCGGCTGTTTTCCAGGATCCTGAAGGATTCGGTCTTCGAGCTCTAAATCGATCGCAAATCGATTCGATCCTTGAATCTGCTTGCTGTACAATTGTTTCTCAACTCTCGAATTCCGATTTCGATTCTTACGTTCTCTCTGAATCGAGTCTCTTCGTTTATCCACGAACGATCATCCTCAAAACCTGCGGCACCACAAGGCTTCTCCTCTCCGTTCCGATGATTCTCCAACTCGCCGATTCGCTCTCGCTTGTCGCCGTCGCCGTGAAATACTCTCGCGGAAGCTTCATCTTCCCCGATCATCAACCTTCTCCTCACCGGAGCTTTTCTGAAGAAGTCTCTGCACTGAATGTCTGGTTTGGGGATTTTTTCTCTGAGGCGTACGTGATCGGCGATCCGGCTGTGCCGAATCGCAACTGGCATGTCTACTCGGCTGTGAAATCGCAGAACGTGGAGCGTACGGATCTGGTGTCTGTGGAGATTTGTATGACGGGATTGAACAGAGAGAAATCGGCCGTGTTTTTCAAAAAATCGGGAGGCGATTCCTCGGCTGAGGAAATGACGAAAATGTCCGGAATCTCTGAGATTATTCCGAGCCACGCCATCTGCGGCTTCGAATTCGATCCTTGTGGTTACTCGATGAACGGAATCGACGGCGGAGCGTACTCCACGGTCCACGTCACGCCGGAGGACGGCTTCAGCTACGCCAGCTACGAGGCTGCCGGCTTCGACGCGGCAGGGCTTCCATTCTCGCGGCTGGTGAGCAGCGCGCTCCGGTGCTTTTCTCCGGCTGGATTCTCCGTCGCCGCCACGTGCGGCGGCGGCGGCAGCCCCCGCGCGTGGGCTGTGGAGTGTGCTGACGTGGAGGGGTACACGTGTGACAACGTGGTGAAGCAGGAGCTGCCAGGTGGCGAGTGGCTGGTTTACCGTACGTACACGGTGGACAGAAGAAGGTGCGTTGAGCTCCCAGCGTGTAAGGCGGTGCTGATGCAGTGCTGTAAGGCCGCCGCCGCCGCCGCCGATGCGGCAGAAGAAGAGGTGGTGCTCTGCCGCTTGTCGTTGGCCTAGGAAGAGTGTTTCAGAAACTTTTCAATCTTAATTATCTTTTTTATTTTTTCCTGAATAAATAGGAAAAATGTATCCGAGTTTAGTGTTTTGGATGTTAAGTGTGTGAATTTTATTGTGGTAATGGTTCTGTTGTAATTGTGATTTGGTCTACAATTTCAATAAAATTGGGTCTTGATCTTTAAACCTAACATATTTGTAATTTGATTTATTTAATGGAAATAGTTATATATTTATGGAAAGAGAGTCATTTGATGGATTGATGTATTCAATAATACTGTAACTCTCCGCCCTCCACTTATATTAAAAGGAAAAAGTAATAATTATATATTTAAATTTTCAAGCCACTCAGCTGTTCATAATCAAGAATATCCAAAAAAAAAAAAAACTCTGCAAAGACATGCACGATAAAAATTATAAAGATATTTGTGAAAACTTAATTCGTATTCAACGAATTAACGCACACAGAGATGAGCAAGGATTAAAACCAATTGACAGAGAGTAACAAAATTGAGAAGAGAGAGATAAAGAGTAATGGCAAAAGAGAAAAAATGATGACTGCATTTTATTTCCAATATCTAATCCCTTTTATAAAATGGGAAGATGATGAATAGTGCCTAGAACCAATCCAAAGGATAGAACTTAATCCAACAGCTGTAAAAATGGCCAATAACAACATCTGTCAACATCTAATAGAACCCAATAAAAGGGAGAGGAAAAGACCAAAATGCTCAAAAGTAAAGTTCACAAATATTCAAAAAAACAAAAAATATCTGATTTTACAATTCCCCCTTTGAACTGCAGGCCATTTGCAAGAAAATTGAATCTTCAATAAATTAGAAGCATTTGCTCATATCTCCACATCAGATTTGCGATGATAAACACAAAATTTCTTCTTCATCCATGACCCAGCTTTAGAAGTTCACAAAGGTAAAGAAATCTCTCATTTCCTAAAGCTTTTGTGAAGATGTCTGCCGGGTTATGCTCTGTTCCCACTTTATGCAGCGAAATTGTTCCATCCTCGACTGCATCACGAACAAAATGGAACCTTACATCTATGTGTTTCGTTCTTCCGTGGTGAATCGGATTTTTAGAAATTGCAATAGCGCTTTGACTGTCGCAATGCATGTCTACTTGACATTCTTCACCGATCATCTCAGAAATCATCCCTTTTAGCTATATCGATTCCTTAACAGCCTCTGCAAGAGCAATGTATTCGACCTCTGTAGATGACAATGCCACAACACTCTGTAGAACAGATCTCCAGCTGATTACATTATTGTGGAAGTAAAAAACATAGCCAGTGAGTGATCTTCTCTTATCAACATCTGCAGCATAATCAGAGTCCACAAAACCAACAATTTTGTGATCCTCCATGTCTCCCTGCACATAAATCCTCTGGAGATGGTATTTTTAACATATCTTAGAATCCACTTACATGCTTCCCAGTGAGCCTTTCCTGGATTAGCCATAAAAACGACTAACCATACTCATTGCATATGCTAGCTCTGGCCTAGACGAAACCATGGCATACATTAAACTTCCTACCAAATTTGCATAAGGTATGCCTCTCATTTCAACATCTTCTTCATTAACATGAGATTGTTTGCTTGAAAGTTTAATATGTTGTGCCATGGGAGTGGTTGTTGTTCTTGCTGATTTTTCCATATGGAACTTTTCTATCACCTTTTGCAAGTAGCTGGATTGACATATGTGAAGTTTGTTTGCCTTTCTATCTCGATACAACTCCATTCCTAGGATTTTCTTTGTTGTTCCTAGATCCTTCATTTCAAAAGAATCTTTCAATTGTTGCTTTACATAATTAATTTCTCTGATACTGTCTGAACAAATTAGCATGTCATCAACATAAGGTAATAGTATCACGAATCTTCCATCATCTAAGCATTTTCTGTAGGCACAATTGTCAAATTTATTTCGAATGAAGCCATGTGAAGTAATCACTTTGTCAAAGCATATGTTCCACTGCCTTGAGCTTTGCTTCAAGCCATATATGGCTCGTTTTAGCAGACATACATTTTCACCATTACTTTTGTCTTCAAAACCAATTGGCTGCTTCATGTATATCTCTTCATCCAAACTAGCATATAGGAAAGCCGTGGTCACATCCATTTTGTAACGGCCCGGAAAATTTCATCTCGGTCTTCCCGGGAGGCCCAGGGGCATTTTGGTAATTTTGGGTCGGGCCGACAGGGCCGGTTTTGAAATTAGAAATTGTCGGGGCAATTATGAGTCAATTTGAAAAGGATCGGGATTTTTGGTGAAGACATTTGGGCTTGGAAAAAGGTAAAAACAAATAAGGAATTAAATAGCGCGTCGAGCAGGAATCGAACCAGGGGCATGTCATGTGCTAGGCAGAGGGCTCGGCCAGTAGAGCCATCGGGCGTGTTTGTTATCTTAATCGCGCGATCTAATATATAAGCGTGTTTCGTGCGTTCGATTTAAAGCAGAGCGGTAGAGCCTTCTTCCTCCTTCCCTTCTTCTTCTTCTCGATTCTTCACCAACCGACTGCGTAGCTCTCGCGATTTCCCTCCCTCGCCGACCAACGTTCTCTCCTCGCCGTTCGTCCCTCCGGTGAGTTCTTCTTCTTCTCTTCTTCTTCTCCTTCTCTTTTTCCGTCGAGATTTTCCTCTGTTTGTGTTTCCTTTTTTGGTAGTGTTAAAGTAAATCGATTGGGTGGGTTTTGTGTGTTGGAGTAGAGGAGTTCTTCCAACCAAAAATCGCTCGTCGAATCTTGCCGAATCGCTCGAAATCGAGCTCGTTTTCCCCTTCTCGATCGCCCCCCATGTTCGTCCGTGCGCCGCGCGAAAGCGAGCGCTCCGCGAAAGCCACGCCGCGCATCGCCTCGCGCCTCGCGCGGCGCGCGTCCTCGCCAGCTACGCGTCGCGTCGCATCGCCGGCGCCAATGCGCCGCCTGCCGCCCGCGTTCTCTTCGCGGCGTCCGCGCCCGCGCGCGCCAGCCACGCCCAGCTTCGCCCATTCTGCGCCCCAGCGCGCCCAGCCAACCGTTCTTTGCCGTTCGTCGTCAATCGGCCGTTCGCATGCGTTAAATGCGTGCCTCGTGAGTTGCTCCCAGTGAGCCTCATTTATTTTATTGTATTTAGGCCTATTGTGTGATTTTTGTGTTGATTGATAGGTTCCGGTAGCTAGATCGAGATTGTTCGCGACTTAGGATTTCGTGCCAAACCGCCCCCGACCAAGGTAAGGATTTCTTACGGGGTTGTGTGGACCCTGCGATATTATATGTGATTGTTGATTGATTGCTTGTTTGTGATTATTGACATGTGTAGCTAGGTGCTTCAATCTGAATTCGGTTAGCATGATTTCTTGGTTAATTCTCATGTTAATCCATGCTAGGTTGTTCCTTCTCGGCATGCTCGTATCATTCCTTGCTTCATAGTATCATGCTAGGCTCATTGTATTCTTATTGAGCACGTATTGGATTTTATGGAATTGTTTCTTTGTTTGCTAGGCGAGTTAGAATTGCGGTGTAGATAGCATCATCCGGCCCGATGCATAAAGAACCTTGCATCCATGGCGGGGACGTCGAGCAAGTCATTCCGTCCCCTGGACCCCGTGAGGATTAGCTAACCCGAGCGGTAGGCCCCGCAATCTTGGGTGAGGGTGGCGATCGTTAAATGCCCCAAGCGGTCGGGATGATGACTTGGCATTGCCTCGCCCCGGCGGCCGGCATGTCCTCGGCATGTTTGGCAAGAGCCCACGATTGCCACTGTTAAGGCAAGGACGGCTTCACGGTGTAAGCCTACCACGACCCGTTTCTTGGCCCCAAAGTGCGGTGGTTGGTGACATAGTTTACGTGTCGAGTCTCACACCCCTATGTCGGTGACACCGATCCAAAGATTTAGTTAGGCGTGGTGATTGGATATGGGCGCTTGCCTTGAGACCACAGCAACCCCCATAGTTGCGCAGTAGCACGCGCGGTGCATGCTTACGCTCATTCTGGCGCCGTGGAGAGCTCCTCGGGATTGTGAGCGGTGTACCTTTCGTCGACGATGAGACAGCCGAGGCCGGGACTTGTTTCTCGTATAGGGCGACTCATGTATTGGACTATATGATGATATTATTCCGGACTAAGCCACCGAGATGGCATCCGAGGCCCAAGTGTGGGCTAAGCTATGTGCTCTATTATGCGTGTTTATATTCATAGCTTGCATACGCTCATCGAGATGACCATGTATATCGTATTGTACCCCGGTTGGGGATTCTTCTGAGCGATTCGTTGCTCACCCTTATTATTGTGGTTTTTCCACAGTAACCGAGTTGCGAGAGAGACAGGATGGGTGAAGGAGGAGCTGTGATCATGGGGGCCAGATGTTCCAACTCGATTTTTGTATTATGACTCTGTGTTTTTGTTTTCCCCTGAATGCATGTATGGCGGGCACTGAGCCCCTAGGATGTTTGTAAATATTTGTGGATTCCGGCATATGTTGTATCCGAACAGGTTTTGAATGGCTTTTAGTAAATCTCGATCAGAGTAAACTTTGGAAATGTATTTATCTGGAGCAGTGCTTGGAAACAGGGACAGGTTTCAGGGAAAATGTCTAGTTTTTAAAGGGGTTATTTTGAATGTTTTGTTTTAATTGGAATCCGAAATCATGTCTGTTTAAATGTCCTTTACTTTGAATGCATGCATTGGGGTAAGGGCCCATTTAGTGCCCCATTCGGGTCGGTCCCTCTGGTTGGTATCGAGCTTAGAGTCATAAATTACGTAGTATGACTGTTGTTGTAGGTCGTTTTCCCATGATCACTAGCACTCAAGCGAGTCATCAGTGCACGCCTAAGTTTACTATTTGTTGTTTAAAAAGGGTTAAGAATTTACAATACCTGTCATCTAGTGTATGCCTTGTGTAGTGTTGTGGAGCGGAGACGAGCAGGTTCTGACTCGTTATTGGTTTGGGTTTAGAGCACCATCATGCCAACTTCCCGCAGTGTGTGATGTATGTTGTGGCTTGTTGTGGTATCCAGGTAGGTTCGGATGCCCTGGGACATCGTTCCAGAGGGAGGTAGAGATTGGACTCCCATAGGCCAAGCTGTGGCCCAATTGATGGTTTTCCCTAGTGAGAGGGTGGAGGTGCTTTGCCTTGGAATGCCACTCCAAGAGAGAAGGTAGTTGTGGTTGTGCTGATGTGGATGTTGGGGGAGCAGGTCCCCGTGTGGACTAGCCTGGGTAGCTCAAGTGCTGATCTTGAGCCTTGTTAGATTTTTGGTTGCCCAGAGATTGGTTGCAAAGCTGGTAGCCTTCGAGGAGGTTGATGAGGTATCTTTGTGTTTCTGCGCGAAGTGTGGTTGTTGTAGTAGCAGATATCAGGAACCACTGTAATTAAGGGTGCACGCAAGTAGTGTTCCTTACGGATTTGGATCCGTTGGTGGTTTCCTCGGTGGTGTGATAGAATTGAACACTCTTCTTTTTAGTAAGCCCTAGAGTAGGGCTAGTTCTTTGCATGTTGATAGAGTCGCCGAGTTTGTTGAGCATCATGTGGAGATGCAAGAGTAGGTGTGAGCCTTGACTTGATGAGATGCCTTAGGCATGGTTGTTGGAGTTGAGCCCTTGTATGCCGAGCGAGTTCGTGTCACTTGAGGTTGTGACCTTGTTGGCCCCGTTGTAGTAAGATGTGGATTTGGTGGTAGTGGCACTTGAGGTGCATTGGTTGGTGTGCCACTTTGGCATTAAATCTGGTTCGAGCTGAGTTTGGCATGGGCATAGCAGATGGTTCTATGCCGTTCGGAGTTTAGCGTACTCCTTTAGCCTTGGATCCATTTATGGTAGTTGCACTGTGTAGGTCGTGCAAAAAGGGCTAGTTCGGTGGTAATCGAAAGACTTCAAGCGAATGGATGTTCGAGAGAGGAGCGGAGCCTTTTCCCGGTGTTACTAGAGGTTGAGTAAGTCAAGCGAGGTTGGCGGTTGGTAAGTGTTAGTGCGCGTGCATCTCACGCTAGTGTTAAGGCCAAGAGATCCTTGTGGGTGGTAGTGCGGTCAACCACCTTCGAGTGCCTAAACCTCTGGAGAGTTGAACATCATAGAAGCAAGTTGGGTCCAGTGGAGGGACCATGAGTTGGATGTCTATGAGGTAAGTAAGTTACCTTGTGAGAGGAGTTGGATGCCTTATGGGTAAGCACCCTTGGTAGAGGTTTGGTATAAAGTAAGTTCGGTTTGGCATTGTTATGCTTTGGTAGAGCAAGGTTGCCACAGCTTCGAGCATCGTGTGGAGATGGAACTTTGGGTGTTCCGTTGATCTGGTGTATCTCTCCGCCAGAGCTAGTGTGGCTTTTGGGAAAAGCATTTGTTAGACTTGGATCGCTAAATGAAGGTTGGGAGTTGTGCACACAAGTGTGTTTTGTGTGGTTCGTTTCATGCGAGAGAGTCGGATCCATGTAGGGTTTGCTTTGGGGATCCGGTGCTCGTTTTTGGAAAAGTTGGACTCAAGTGGATGTTGTAAGGCTTAGTGAGGTGGTAAGGATACCATGCTCGTGGTAGTGAGTTGTTGCTTAAGTGAGATTGTTAAATGGACCTAAGCTAGGTTGGCGGATCTTCTTTGCGATCGTCATGACCTGAGAGAGTTGTTCGGATCCTTACTTGGGTAGGAGTTATGTTGTGGTTGATGTTTGAGTAGGAGGATGACGCATTCGGTAGCGTTTCGGGTCCTCTTGGTTTCCAAGGAGTTGGAGTTGGCCAGCATGGATGTGTTGCTAGAAAATGGAGTTTTTGTTTGTTCAGGCAATTGGTTGTAGGCCGTTAGACGACAGTGTGTGTCGAGGGTTGTCGAAGAACCCTAGTTGTGGAGAGCCTCACCAGAGCTCAGTCAGACCCAGGTAGTAAGTTTAGTTAGCAAGCCAGAGTCGAGTAGTTTGTAGCCTCGGGTGAGTTGCTGGCAGTTTTGGTGGGCTAGCAAGCCAGAGTTTGTTTGGAGTAAAGTCCGGATTTGGTTCCTGTGTGGTGGCAAGTTGGTGTTTGATGTTGGCCAAGGTGTGGTTTTCGAGTTGCCAAGGAGTTAGCCTTGTTCGTGGGTAAGTGGTTTGCCCTGTAGGATGTCTCTCATGTTCCCAGAGTTTGAGAGTGCCCTCATTTGGAGTTGGAGGGCGAGTCTTTGCTTGTTCGTGGTCGGCGGTCCAGTCTGTGGTGGACCCCCTGTTGTTGCCTCAGTGAGAGAATTGGATGTTGTGCTTAGCTGAGCAAGTTAGCGAGCATTTGTGGAGCTCCCTGTTCTTCGGATGTCTACTTGTAAGGATCTGTTTCTTTTTTGGAATTGTCGGATTATCCCTTGGTCTTGGACTTGGCGGTAGCAGTGCTAGTAGGTGGAAAGTCTGTTGGCCACCGAAAGCGATTGTTTGTCGATTAAGCGGACTCTTAAGTGGTGTTCTGGAAGTTGCAATAAGAGTTGTTCTGCCTCCTATGAGTGTTTGGCCTAGTTGGTTAAGGTTTTGTGTGTTGGCATGGAAGTTGTTGCACCTTTGTAGTTGAAGAACCCCTTGTATCAGTTGTGGATGAGGTTGCACCATTGTGGTTGGACTAGGGTCTTGGCATTTTGAGGATCCTTCTTTGGTTAGTGTAGCTTGTGCTCTGCCACCATTATTGGTATTCTGGTTCTTGGTAGTTGGTATTAACCGGTGGTGGAGTTTCGTTTGCGAAGTTTCGGTGGGAAGGTGCATTGAGCCTAAGCTAGAGGGTTAGGCACATGCTGTGCTATCATTTGGACTTGTGAGATGTGTTTCATATTTGAGGCAAGCTTCGTTCCGTTGCTTGCATGGAGGTAAGTTTGGTGGAGGAGCCCTCTGGGGCCCGGTTGTTAGCAGGTGACTTGTCGGCCGATGATTTGAGTCAAGCTAGAGTTGTGTGGATTGGCATAGCTATGCGGTTTGTGGTTGTTCGAGCGTCCGAGGCCGTAGCACTCAAGTTGTTGGATTGTAAGTTTTTAGGGTGGGAGCTGTCGATTAGTTGAGGTTGTTGTGTGAGATTAGATTCTTGGAGGATTGGTTTTGATGAGTGAGAGCTCGCACCTCGTCTCGTGTCTGATTGTCATTTCTATGGAGTAGAGTCATGTCGGCCAGTGGAGTTGTTGTCACGGAGGGTGGGGCAACAAAGGTTTGTTCTAGGCGAGCGTGGTTAAGGGACTTATGAGCCGAGTGCGAGTTTCGTAGTGCTTCCACCCTCGACCGATGGTATTTTGGAGGATTGAGCAGATCCGTTGGAGCTTGTTGTGAGTTGGGGTTTAGTGGTTGGCAATGTGGAAACCGGTGTTGGATTTTATGAGATCGCCTCGGATAGCGAGTTCCCTTTGCTAGTTCTTTTGGTTCTGTTGAAGCATGGTAAGGTAAATGCTGCGCAGTCTCTAGTCTTTGTGAGAAAAGGTTGGTGGTCGTCGGTTTTGTTTTGGGTCCGAGAGTGCTGCGATTGACCAATGGTGCCGCGCGAGAAGATTAGAGCTCGTATGTTGTGACTCGGAGAGCGATGCAGAGAAGAGTTATGCCGATGTTCGACGTCGGGATTTGGAGTTTGAGGTTGGTCGGCATGTATTCCTAAAGGTCGCACCGATGCGAGGTGTTTTGAGGTTTGGCAAGCGTGGAAAGCCGAGCCCCGTTTTGTTGGTCCGTTTGAAATCTCGGAGAGGATCGGTCGGAGTTGCTTATCGATTAGCCTTGCCTCCGTCATTGTCGCGCAGTGCGGTGTATTTCATGTATCGATGTTGAGGCGATGCGTCGGACCGTCGTCGCACATTGTGGATTTTGAGCCTTTGCGGTGAATGAGGATTTGAGCTTCGAGGAAAAGCGGTGGGAATTCTTGCCTTTGAGACAAAGACAACTGCGAATCGTGAAATCCGACTGGTAAAGGTTCGAGTGGAGGAGTCGAGTTCGAGAGGAAGCCACTTGGGAGCGGGAGGATGAGATGAGATTGCATTATCCCGAAATTTGTTCCAATCTTAAGTGACTTTCGAGGACGAAAGTCTTGTAAGGGGGGAGTATTGTAACGGCCCGGAAAATTGGAAAAAGGTAAAAACAAATAAGGAATTAAATAGCGCGTCGAGCAAGAATCGAACCAGGGGCGTGTCATGTGCTAGGCAGAGGGCTCGGCCAGTAGCGAGCCATCGGGCGTGTTTGTTATCTTAATCGCGCGATCTAATATATAAGCGTGTTTTCGTGCGTTCGATTTAAAGCAAGAGCGGTAGAGCCTTCTTCCTCCTTCCCTTCTTCTTCTTCTCGATTCTTCACCAACCGATCATTGCGTAGCTCTCGCGATTTCCCCCCCTCGCCGACCAACGTTTCTCCCTCGCCGTTCGTCCCTCCGGTGAGTTCTTCTTCTTCTCTTCTTCTTCTCCTTCTCTTTTCCGTCGAGATTTTCCTCTGTTTTGTGTTTCCTTTTTTCGGCCGTGTTAAAGTAAATCGATTGGGTGGGTTTTGTGCAGCTGGAGTAGAGGAGTTCTTCCAACCAAAAATCGCTCGTCGAATCTTGCCGAATCGCTCGAAATCGAGCTCGTTTTCCCCTTCTCGATCGCCCCATGTTCGTCCGTCGTCGCGCATGAATGAGCGAGCGCTCGCCGAGCACGCGCGCGCATCGCCTCGCCCCGCTGCGCGCTCCTCGCGCCGGCGCTACGCGTCGCGTCGCATCGCGCAGCGCCAGCGCGCCCGCCGCCGCCCGCGTTCTTCACTTAGCGTCGCGCCCCCAGTCGTCGCGCGCCAAGACGCCCAGCTCGCCCATTTCTGCGCCCAGCAGTGCGCCAGCCCGACCAAATTCTTTGCCCGTCGCTCGTGCAATCGGCCGTTCGTGCGTTCGTCGCGTGCCTCGTGAGTTGCTCCGGTGAGCCTCATTTATTTTATTGTATTTAGGCCTATTGTGTGATTTTTGTGTTGATTGATAGGTTCCGGTAGCTAGATCGAGATTGTTCGCGACTTAGGATTTCGTGCCAAACCGTCCCCGACCAAGGTAAGGATTTCTTACAGGGGTTGTGTGGACCTGCGATATTATATGTGATTGTTGATTGATTGCTTGTTTGTGATTATTGACATGTGTAGCTAGGTGCTTCAATCTGAATTCCGGTTAGCATGATTTCTTGGTTAATTCTCATGTTAATCCATGCTAGGTTGTTCCTTTACGGCATGCTCGTATCTGTTCCTTGCTTCATAGTATCATGCTAGGCTCATTGTATTCTTATTGAGCACGTATTGGATTTTATGGAATTGTTCTTCGTTTGCTAGGCGGAGTTAGAATTGCGGGTAGATAGCATCATCCGGGCACGATGCATAAAGAACCTTGCATCCATGGCGGGGGCGTCGAGCAAGTCATTCCGTCCCCTGGACCCCGTGAGGATTAGCTAACCCGAGCGGTAGGCCCCGCAATCTTGGGTGAGGGTGGCGATCGTTAAATGCCCCAACGGTCGGGATGATGACTTGGCATTGCCTCGCCCCGGCGGCCGGCATGTCCTCGGCATGTTTGGCGTGAGCCCACGATTGCCACTGTTAAGGCAAGGGCGGCTTCTGGTGTAAGCCTACCACGACCGTTTCTTGGCCCGGTGCGGTGGTTCAGGTGACATAGTTTACGTGTCGAGTCTCACACCCCTATGTCGGTGACACCGATCCAAAGATTTAGTTAGGCGTGGTGATTGGATATGGGCGCTTGCCTTGAGCACTCGCAACCCCATAGTCTGCGATGAGCACGCGGTGCATGCTTACGCTCATTACTGGCGCCGATGGAGAGCTCCTCGGGATTGTGAGCAGTGTACCTTTCGTCGATGTGAGATGAAGCGGTGAGGCGGGACTTGTTTCTCGTATAGGGCGACTCATGTATTGGACTATATGATGATATTATTCCGGACTAAGCCACCGAGATGGCATCCGAGGCCCAAGTGTGGGCTAAGCTATGTGCTCTATTACGTGTTTATATTCATAGCTTGCATACGCTCATCGAGATGACCATGTATATCGTATTGTACCCCGGTTGGGGATTCTTCTTGAGCGATTCGTTGCTCACCCTTATTATTGTGGTTTTTCCACAGTAACCGAGAGTTGCGAGGCAGGATGGTGAAGGAGGAGCCGTGATCATGGGGCCCGATCTTCCAACTCGATTTTTGTATTATGACTCTCGTGTTTTTGTTTTCCCTGAATGCATGTAGCAGGCACTGAGCCCTAGGATGTTTGTAAATATTTGTGGATTCCGGCATGTTGTATCCGAACAGGTTTTGAATGGCTTTTAGTAAATCTACGATCGAGTAAACTTTGGAAATGTATTTATCTGGAGCAGTGCTTGGAAACAGGGACAGGTTTCAGGGAAAATGTCTAGTTTTTAAAGGGGTTATTTTGAATGTTTTGTTTTAATTGGAATCCGAAATCATGTCTGTTTAAATGTCCTTTACTTTGAATGCATGCATTGGGGTAAGGGCCCATTTAGTGCCCCATTCGGGTCGGTCCCTTACACATTTGTTCTAATTCCAAATTATATTGAACTGCAAATGAAAGCATGGCTCGTATTGTCGTGTGCTTAACAATTGGGGCAAATATCTCATTGAAGTCGACACCTTCCTTTTGAGTGAACCCCTTTGCAACCAAACGCGCCTTGTAGCATGGTTTATCAGTTGCTAATATGCCTGGTTTAAGCTTGTACACCCATTTACAAGATATAACTCTTTGCTTGCTTGGTTTTGGTACAATAATTCAGGTTTCATTTTTAATCAATGATGCATATTCCTCCTTCATTGCAGGTAGCCAATCCTTAGAATCTTTAGATTCCAGTGCCATTTTATAACTCGATGGTTCATTTATCACTATTTGTTCATAACAGTTGAGAGCATATCCAACAAATTCGATTTCTTCATATCTTGAAAGGGGTCTAATCGTTCTGCGTTGTCTGTCTCTTGCCAACTGATAAGAACTTAAATTTTCATCTGGCTCATTGATGGTGTTAGCGATTTGCTGGGTAGTAGGAGATTCTTGAGGATCAGGTGATTCATCACCAATGATCCGTTCTTCTGTATTCGTCGAGATTTCAGAGGTTCGCGGTTCTAACGTTTCAAGCTCAATTTCATAATTAATCCCCTTTTTAGTAGTCTCTGAAATCGAGTTTTCTTCCCATGGCATAACATCCTCATTGAATGTTACATCTCGACTCACAATACATTTGTTCTCAACTGATTCAAGGGTCCATAACTTTTAGCCTTTTACTGCAGATGGATATCCAATAAAAATGCATTTCTGAGCTCTTGCATCTAGTTTGCCTCTTTTTAGATGAGCATAGGCAGCACACCCAAATATTCTCATATGTTCTAGCTTGGGTTTAACACCAGTCCAGATTTCTTGTGGAGTTTTCAAATCTATCGCCGTGGAGGGACTGCGATTGATTATGTAAGGAGCAGTGTTCAAAAAGTTTTTGGCAATCCAACATTCGACAACATACATCGAGCTTTTTCTAGAATTTTTCGATTATATCTCTCTGCTAATCCATTTTGTTGTGGGGTGCCAGGAACTGTGTAATGCCTAACTATGCCACTTTCTTTGCATAGAGCTTCAAATTTTGCATTTAGATATTCTTAATCATCTTTCCAGTTTGATTTTCAATCATCACTTTCCATGCTTTAAACTTCTCAAACGTTTCATCTTTAGATCTAAGCATGAATACCCATAGTTTTCGAGAGTAATCATCAATGAGAGACATATAATACTTAGCACCTCCATGAGTTGATTCCCTTAATGGCCCCCATAGATCCGAGTGGACAAGCTGCAAAATCTCTGTGGATTTTGAGGTTGATCTATGAAACATCTTTCTTGTTGACTTATTTAAAGTACAATGTTCACAGAAGGGTAAATTTAAGCAATTGTTTGCTCTAATTAACCCTTGATTATGCATAGCTTCAAGCCCTTTTCCGCTGAGATGACCCATCCTCCTGTGCCATTTAAATGTGTCTATAGGTATAGATGGTAATGAAGCAGTATTTGCTTCAATGGAGATTGCCTTTCCAAGCAATATGTATAATCCATCTTGCAATTTTCCAGTCAATTTAATCTGTGAGTTCTTTTGAATTAAAATCATACCTTTATGGGATGTATACTCATATCCAGCTTGATCAAGAGTCCCCAAGGATATTAGATTTCTCTTGAGCTCGGGAACATATCGAACCCCTGATAACGTTTTAAAAGACCCGTCTGCCATTTCAAGAGTAACATTTCAAATGCCTTCAATCTTACAATATTGATTGTTCCCAAGAAGAACCTTCCCAAAGCTCTTACTCTCAAGATTTCTAAAAAATTCAAGATGTGGAGACATATGGAAAGTGCAACCTGAATCCAACACCCATTCATAATCTTTGTTTCCACCTTCATTAACAACCAGAACTTCAACAGATTCATAACCAGTCATAAGATTTGCTGATTCTTTTGATTCTGGTTTTGTAAGCAATCTTCCCTTTCTTTTCAACGTGGGACATTCAAATTTTGTATGTCCATGCTTTCTACAATAATTGCAAATAATTTTTCTTTTGTGCTTCCATTTGAGACAGATGGGGTAGAATGAGACTTACTTGATTTATTACTCTGTTTTGAGCTTTTATGATTGTTGTTCTTGAAGTTCTTGTTCTTTACGAACAAAGCTTCTGATTCAGCCTTCTCGATCTTCATTTCTAACTCTTTAGATCACAATCCATTGATTATCTGATCCATCGTTAAAGAATCTCTTCCATATTTCATGGCTGACTTTACTTCTTTGTATTTTTCTGGCAAAAAGTTCAGTAGAATCTCTTCGACATTCTCATATAATGATTTCGATGAATCCATCTTGAATTCGAAGTACCTTTCCTTCAAATAGATCTTACTGCTTAGAGCTTTGGATACGTCCAATGAGTCAAGCTTGGTCCACAATTCTGCAACATCTTCTACTTCCCCGATCCTTCTGAGAACATTGTCTCCAAGATTGAGAATGATCGTGCTGATCACTATTTCTTGCATTTCCTTCTTTTCTTGATCAGTCATCATCGATTTTGTTTCTTCTTTTACATCAAGAATCTTAGCGACTTTCTGTTGTACCAGTAGTGCTTTCATTTTCCTTTTCCAGATGCTGAAATCGCCTTTGACATCAAATATTTCTATTTCGAACTTGGTCGACATTCTCGATCGATTTGAAGATATTAATCGCTTTATCACTTTCTCAAACTTCTGTCGAAAGCTCTGATACCATTTGTGAAAACTTAATTCGTATTCAACGAATTAACGCACACAAAGATGAGCAAGGATTAAAACCAATTGACAGAGAGTAACAAAATTGAGAAGAGAGAGATAAAGAGTAATGGCAAAAGAGAAAAAATGATGACTGCATTTTATTTCCAATATCTAATCCCTTTTATAAAATGGGAAGATGATGAATAGGGCCTAGAACCAATCCAGAGGATAGAACTTAATCCAACGACTGTAAAAATGGCCAATGACAACATCTGTCAACATCTAATAGAACCCAATAAAAGGGAGAGGGAAAGACCAAAATGCCCAAAAGTAAAGTTCACAAATATTCAAAAAAACAAAAAAGATTTGATTTTACAATATAAAATAAGTAGAGAATTTAATTAAGGGATAAGTTTAAGAGTTGGCCAAAACAGGAAAGTTATTGTAAATCTGTCCATTTTAAGAATAATTAGTAAAAGTAATTTATGGAATAAAGAAAAAACCATTCGAAATATTGGTAAAGACGGATGTGCCCTCTCATTTTAATTAATATAATAAATTAATATTTTAAAATGATGTCAGAAAAGAAAACCCTGATTTCATTATGAAACCACGGGCTCATCTTTCCCATATCCTTTTCTCTGTTCTCTTTTCTGGTCGCAACTTTTTGGCTTCATAGTTCCTATTTTCTTCAAATCACCTCAGACCTTCATACTCTTAATCGTCTCAATTCCTCTGTTCTTCATTAGATTTCGCAATTATTTCCATCAATTTCCTTCATTATTCAACCTCGGTTGCTGCGTATTAAAGGTATTTCCCCCCAAATCTTTCGATTTCATCCTCGCACGAGTTTCTACTCTAAAATCAACTGTATTAAGGTATTTTTCCATACTTATCGTCTTGAATACTGTTTGTGAAATTTCAATTTCCCTAATTAAAGTTACTATTTATGATTTCAGATTTTTTAGTTTCGATTTCTAGGATGTTTAATAGGTTCTAATTTCTGATTTGTGATCCTATTCGAGGACAATATTCTAATCTCTATTTCAAACAAATTTTAAATTTTTTTTTTTGCAGTATTATTAGGTATGTATATTAGAATACAGTTTTATTCATAGACGTTTTGTTTATTCTGTAGTACGGTCTCCTTACACATCCAAGTTTGGCTCATCATAAGAAAAATGAAAAAAAGTTCAATGGAGAAAGTGAACGACACTTGTGATTATATTGATCCTCCAAGTTATATTTGATGTCACAACTTTAGAATTTAATTCTGTTTTTCGATATTAAAGACATTTAAGGTTAAAATTGTCTTACTAGTCTTGTTTGAAGATATCTGCTGCATCGTTTTTGTTCATACCTTTTGATATAATGGAATATATTTGAGAAAAATATTTTAGTGCTCATACATTTTACTATAGTACTTTTAGAACTGTCTTGACTTCAAATTGAATATCATAAATATGGTATTTATTATTAATAACATTTTTGAAAGAATGAAGACAATTGTAATGTTGGCCAAGTTTCTCGTTTGCAAAGTTTATAGTAGGTGCAAAGTTGGCTTATAACAGGTTTTCATGACACATAAACATGAATAAAAATAAAAAGATAATTAGAGTTGTAGAGAACAGTTTGCAAAGTTGAAAGACCTCACAGCGAACTAGAACCATAAAATTGGATTATACAAATATGAGAATTCTTCAATTTGTTTGTTCTCTCATATGACAACTATAAATAAGTACGAAAAGTAATACTTGCACACCGTTTCATTTTTTTTTGGAAAAATTGAATTAAAATAGAAGTATAAAAAAATATAGTAGAGAACAATCATAAACATGATATTAACTATTAATATCATGTTTGAAAGAATGTAAACAAATGCAATACACCTACCAATATGAAATACAATAAGAAAAAAGAATGCTACTAAGAAAAAAAGGTTTATGCACGTCTTTTTATTGTGACCAAGCTTTTTACAACGTCCACATTTTAACTCTTGCTTCATTTTAGCTTTTGTTTTCATGCGTTGTTTCTTCAGTCTACCAATGTGGCGTCTTGTTGAAGGGGGCAAAAGTTTGATATCTTTGATGTCTTGAGGTACATCCCAATAGCTAGAAAAACCGACAAGAAATACTAGGCCTGCATATGTCTTTCGTATTTTATCATTTGAATAATAATCAAATACGTAATCCTTTTGCGCCAAGGTCGTTGTGGAGTATAACAACAAAAGGCACGTGGACATGGTATGCCTAATTGATCATATTGCTGACATGTGCATTTCTTTTCTCTAATATTGACTATATTTTGATGAGTTCCATAAACAACTTGAATTGATCAATATCAATGGGTAACACCTGTTTGAAGACAATATTAATATATACATTAATACAGTATGTAAACATACATACCATAGTAATACTAATATAATACAGTCTATAAAGGTAAAAGAAATCCGAATACCTGCATGAATTAGGTCTGTATTCCAATCGTTAACAACAAAAATAGATTATAATAACCTAACAAAGTGAAACAGTATTAACAGATCTACAATATTAATAGTTAACACAAAATTAATAGTAATGAAAAGTAATAATATAGTATAAAGTATAATACATTATACAAATTATAAATAGATAACTAATATACAAATTATAAAGTGATAAAATACAATATGTAAAAGAACAGTACTCGTCGTCGACACTCAAGAAATGCAAGATTCAAAGAACATTAATTCGCCAGAAAACCTCAGATTTTGGAAACAGAGGTTTCAAAATCACTTTCTAATTTGGAAACAAAGATTTCCAAATCAAAACCTCGAAATTGATGAATAAATTGACGAAAACATAAATTGAAGAAAGCATAAATCGACGAATAGAGAAATCCAACGAAATCGACGAAATCTAAACCACAAAATTGAAGAAAACTAAAGAAAAATCATCGAGAATAGTGAAATCCAACGGAATTGGAACAAATATTGAAAGAGGAAACAAAAATTGGAACCCTGTGACAATAATAAATTAAGAAGCAAGAACAAATGGGCGGAAAACTCACCAGAAAAAGAAGAAATTGAAGGAAAGCATAAAAAATCGTCGGAAATCAAAAGAACCAAGAACAAATCGATGGAAACCACCGGAAATCGCCGGAAATCAAAGAAATCGCACAAGATAAGTTTAGAAATCGATGGAAGAAAGATAAAGAAAGGGCGCGTGAAGTGCATGAAAAAACATAAATTAGAAATAAAATGAATTTGAATAAAATAAAATAAAATGGTAAAATAATAACTAACAATTATTTGATTTTAAATAAAAAAGAATAAAAAAATATTGTTGCAAATAAGTTGGGATTTGAACATGCTTGCAATTATTTTTCTAAAAGTGGACGGATAGTACAATTTCTCTTTAATTAATTAAACAATTAATTTCTTTTTTTTGACATAATTAAACAATTAATTTTGACATATAAATAATACGACTATTATTGACATATAAATAATCCTACGAATTCAACAAATAACAAAAAAAAAAGAGTAAAAATTGACTTTTATGAACCCAATTAAATTCATTTTCATAAAATATTTTTGAAATTAGTTTAGATATTTTTTAAAAAAAACTATATAAAAAAATATATTAATAGGTAGAAGTATGTTTATAAGTTATATACTTCAATATCAATGAACATGTACCAACTAGGCAACTAGTTTATTTTTTAAAAATCAAATGACTATTAAATCGAGTATAATAGGGTGGTTTGTCCTCCATAAGGAGGATTTAGATTGACAATTTATTAATTCATTTTTGAAAAACTACATCTAAACGAGTTTTTATAACTACACAACGTAACTCTTTAATTTTGCTATTAATCATTCATGTATAACGATTCAATATAACTCTTTATTTTCAAACCACTCATTTTAATCAATATTTTTTTAACTACTTAAAATAATTACTCATTTTAAATGTACATCCAAACAAGATTTTCACTGTAACTTCTCTACAAAAAAATCATATTCAAACAAGTTTTTTGTTACAATTCTTAACTTTTAACTCTTCAAAATAACTCATCAAACTAACTCCTCATCAAAACCCCATCCAAAAACCTCCTAAGAGTTTAACTAGACATGTGAAAATGAGTAGAATTTTGATGACATCTTTACGATTTAAACTTACAGTTTATGAGTTTGAGTTTAACCCTTATATGTAGTTGAATTCAGAAAAAAAGAAATAAAAAACTCCGACATTTTTTTTTCTTTTACAGGAACTAGACGTGTTCTTAATAAATATATTATCCACTATATTTTCAAAACTAGAAGTTTGATACCAATTCAAATAACTAACAAAAATAATATGTATAGTGTTTAAATTTATTAATCAAAAGATTTGTGTTTAAATTTCTATTCTCAAATTCTCAAATATAGTTGAATAAGAAAAATATATGAACAAATATAGTGTAACTTATAAAATAATTACCGAGAGTTAGTGGCACAGTTGGTTATCTTGTTTGTGTTAATTAATTTCAACTTCTCTCATATTATTTGAGAGTAGTTGTGCTCTCTAAATAGGATTTCTTAGATTCAATATAAAAAAATGTATATGTTATGAAAACGACAATCAACAATCGATACAGAAATATGAAAATAGATAACAATAAACGCAAAAGAAGAAAAAATAAGAACACATACGGATTTACGTGGTTAACTAACATAGTCTTAGCTAATCTATGTATAGGGAGGGAGAACAATTTTAATAAGGAGAGACAAATTACAGAGTTACAGAATGAACCGTCATATTACGACCAAAGTTTAATTCGAATTTATATATGTAATCTCATTAAACCCTTTTTACAAAATAGGTAGGTATTAAAAATAGAATGTTGATGCAGAAACGCGGTATAAACAAATACAGATGCATTCACACATGTAGAATACATTTTCGCAACTAATCGCAGGACATTGATACGTTTGAGACAATATAATATAAAATAACTATTAGAATCTACCTTGACAATGCCTGAATGGCACATCCACAATTATTGAAGTAAAAAAAAAGGTTCATCCCACACATCAAATAATGTTTTGCATCACAAAATAAAAAACGTACTTTGCAATCAAATGTGATTTTCTAAACATGTAATTCAAGATTTGATACAATCTCCAATAAAATGTTTAAATCAACGGCCAGGATTGCATTGAACGAGATCAGAAGAAAACTCCATAGGGTGTGTTTGGATCACCCGTTTGGTTATAATAGACGGAAGGCTATGATAAACGATGGGTTATTATAAATGGTGTTTGAGTGACAAGTTATTATAATAGAGATTATGATAAACGGGGTTTAAGAGGCTAGTTATGTAATAAAAAGTAATATATGTAAAATTTAAATAAACCGTACCCAGGTTTAGTTAACCACCGTTTATTATAAACGGTGGAACAAACATCAGTTGAATTATTATAACCAACTCGACCGTTTACATAAACGGATCCAAACGCACCCTAAATAATTCGTTGAATCCTCCAATTAAAACCACATTTGAATCTGCGACCGTATCCTGTATTATACGCCCTCACATTTTCTTCCTCCTCTCGCCGATCTCCGGCGACCGACGGTTCTCTCTCCAACCTCCGACGATGGGCGGCGCCGCCGACAACGGTACTCTCTCTCTCTAATCTATGGCGGTTCTTGTTTTCTAGATCAGATCTACTGTAATTCCTTATGAAATCTCTCTTTTCTTTTCGCATTTCCAGCTTCATCGGGATCTACTTTCCTCTCCGACAAATCGGCTAAGATCTTCGTCGCCGGTTACCGTGGCCTAGTCGGTTCCGCCATTGTTCGCAAGCTTCAGAACCTTGGATTCACGAATCTCCTTCTTCGTTCCCACTCCGATCTTGACCTAACTCGCCAATCCGATGTCGAATCGTTCTTCGCTACTGAGAAACCTCGATTCGTCATCCTCGCCGCCGCCAAAGTCGGCGGAATCCACGCTAACAACACCTATCCGGCGGACTTCATCGCCATTAACCTTCAAATCCAGACGAACGTCATCGATTCCGCCTATCGCAATGGCGTCCAGAAGCTATTGTTCCTCGGTTCTTCATGTATTTATCCGAAATTCGCTCCACAGCCGATTCCGGAAGATGCATTGCTGACCGGTCCATTGGAGCCGACAAACGAGTGGTACGCGGTGGCGAAGATCGCCGGGATCAAAATGTGCCAAGCGTATCGGATCCAATACAATTGGGATGCGATTTCGGGAATGCCGACGAATCTATATGGTCCGAACGACAATTTCCATCCGGAGAATTCACACGTCTTGCCGGCATTGATGAGGAGGTTTCACGAGGCGAAGGTTAATGCGGCGAAAGAAGTGGTGGTTTGGGGAAGTGGAAGCCCTCTCAGGGAGTTTCTTCACGTCGACGATTTGGCCGACGCGGTAGTGTTCTTGATGGAGGAATACAGTGGTTTGGGGCATGTGAATGTTGGAAGTGGGAAGGAAGTTAGCATCAAGGAGCTGGCTGAATTGGTGAAGGAAGTTGTGGGATTTGAAGGAGATCTTGTTTGGGATAAATCAAAGCCTGATGGAACTCCAAGGAAATTGATGGATAGTTCCAAGCTTGCTGGATTGGGATGGAATCCTAAGATTTCTCTCAAGGATGGACTTGTGGATACTTACAAATGGTATGTTCAAAATGTGCAGCAATGAGCAAAATTCAGGTCAGTTCTTCATTTCAGTGATCTGTTTTGTTATTTTTTGTTGTGATTGTAGTTTATATATTTGTATTACTGAATGAATTTTGCATGATCTGAAGTTTATGTTGCTTACTGATGTATGATTTGATGATGACTATGGAGATTGATGCTTACTTAGTTGATCTTACTATATTAGATGATGAGCTAGTTTGTAATTTATACAATCGAGATTAAATATGCAGATTTGAGAACTTTTTCTTTCTTACATTTTGGTTTGTAAGGATTGGGGAATTTGATGATTGTATGGATAGATTTGAAATGCTTTGTGGGTTGAAAATCTGTTGTGAGTAAACCATCATGAAGTGGCTAAGTGGTCAAAGAGGGCTTTGGGGGTGCTTAAGGTGATGGGTTCGATCCATGGTGGTCACCTATCTAGGAATTAATTTAATACGAGTCTCTTTGACATCCAAATGTTGTAGGGTTAGGCGGTATGTCCCATAATATTAGTCGAGGTGCATGCAAGTTGGCGTGAACTGTCACGAATAATGGTCTATTTTTATTTGATATTATTCCTCTCATATCAATTCATGATAGGCAGAGTTTAGATGAAATGAAATGATCTTTTTGTGGTTATTGTTGATTTAACTAGTGGCATCTTAGTTTTTTAGGACCCTCTTTCTATGATGATTCAATCATATATATATATATATATATGTTAGACTGAACAAAAAAAATCAGTGTGTATGTTGTGACTCTCTCAAATTCGAGAAATGTCAAGCCTAGCATATGAATAAAAACACTATTTACGTTTTGTTTCCTCTGAAAATTTGCATAATTCCCTTACCATATAAACATTACTCTGAATTTTAAAAATTTTCTTTTTGAAAAACACTTAAAATTTAGTTTTCAACAAGTGTTAATAAAGTGGACGTATGAGTTATTTTGACAATTAAATGTAGTAAAATCAAACAATTGTCTTGTGAAAATAGTGAAGGCTTACGGGTCCCCAAGGGGTGGCACAGTGGTTGAAGACTTGGGCATTGAAGGTATGCTCCCCTCAAGGTCCCGAGTTCGAGTCTTCCTTGTGACAGTACTCCTTCGATATCTCCGGTGCCTGGCCTAGGGACGGGAGGGGTTTACCTTGTTTAAAAAAAAAAAAAAAATAGTGAAGGCTACGTTACGCCTAGCTCGAACACTCGTGGCTTAAAGAATAGACGGATTCAAGATCGAATTTGTAATTTGGAAGAAAGAGATAGCCTGCAAAATAAGAAAAACTGATGCATGCTTAAGTCAAAGAAGTAACGGTGTAGCAAACTTATGTTTAGAGAATGAAGTAGTTTTACATTACTTCCTATGTTGTTCTCATAATCTATTTATATTGGATTAGCCCAAGATTCATTGTAGGTGTTTGAAGTCATGAAGTGCATGCCCACATGTACTCGGCTCGGTTCGGCTCGGTTCGGCTCTACTTCGGTTGAGGTGGGCCAGGTCTTTTGGCCCAATAATTTCTTTACTTGGGCCCAATCTTTTCTTAGGTTCTATATGAATCTCAGTTCGGCCTCTAGTTATCCTCTATTTCTTTGGGTTTGATCCTATTGTCCACATTCACACATAAAATTGAGCCTTTGTAGTTGGTGCTTTAGACTGAAGCCTAATTTGGAAGCATAGATTTTATTTCTGAATTTGTTCTCTAGGAATTGTATTTAGTCCAATTTGGGTGGGACCCATTAAGCCTATTGGGCTGGCATGTTTGCTTTCTTAAAAGTAAAAAAGAACTTTTAGTAGGCTCCCAATTTAATTTTGGGGTGACCCATAAGCCCATTGGGCTACTTTTTTGGTTTTCTTTTTCAAGATCGGAATAAAAGGCCTATCATGCTCATTGGCATATGACTTTTTGGCTTTCCCAGATTTAGTTATGATTGAATAAGAACTATTGTTCATGGTGAGATTCGTTTCAGATTCTCAGCTTCTTGGTTCAACTAAAGCTAAACTATGATGGAATGATTTAGTAGTCGAAGGGAGTAATTAAAGCAATAGATTCAATTCATGGTAGTTATCTACTAAAGAAATTAATTTCCTTTAAATCTTTTTTATATTTAAATGTTGGTCTCGTGACAATAGCTGAGGCACACGTAAGTTGGTTGGACAACGTGTACCCTTTCGATTAATCTATAAGGATCGGATACCCATATTCTCGAACCATACAATCCTATTACATGAAATGTGCTAGAATCGAACAACCCAACCCTAAGCGAAATAAATGAATTCCAAATATCTTTGGTAAATCCAAAGAAGGTTTTCATGTACATTCATCACAAAATATTTCTAAATCTCAATACACCCAATGCCAAATAGTTGCTAAGAGGCAATCCAGAAAACACAATATGTGCTTTGGTCACACCTTCATAATTCCCTCTTGGATGAACCTTATGGAGGAGCCATTAGGTTTTCATGGGATTTATTTATTTATTTTTATTTTTTTGAAAATTGGGAAATAGGAGTTGTGCTCCCTTATATTTGAGGCACCATTGGTCCGTCCCTAGACTGTGGCACCGGGATACTTTGAAGGGTATTTTTACTTTCCAGTGGCCTCAAACTAGTGATTTCTCAAAGAAGTATGCCTTGACGTCCTTAGCCTCAACTGTTAGGCTACCCCTCGGGGACTTTTCTTACTTTGGTATCTACATAGTACCTATGTTTTTATAAACCAAACCAAAATTTGAAGGAAAAAAAAAAATAGTTTTCAAAAACTTGTTTTTGGTTTTTAAAATTTAGTTATGATTGACATATGAATGGGAACATGAAGCTCTTTATAAAGAATTTGAATAATAATAAGTTTAAAATTTAAAAACAAAAAATCAAATAATTATCAAACGGGACTTTAGAGATTCAATTATTATCTTGCACGCACTAGCTATTTTTAAATAATACGTGGTTTCATCTTAAGATTACTTGACTATGAACAAAGTAGTATATAGAGGTATCCTCATATTTTCAATATGGAATCTTCAATAGCAATTATATATACGTGGGGACGATTAGAGGTCGACCTCCATCAAATGCTGGTAGACATTTTAGTTTGTATATATCTACCTGCAACCGCCTACTATAGGTTGCATGCAGGTTGGCTGGACTCGACCCATCCTAAATTGATTTTAAATTTTAAATTTCAAAGTAGCCAAGAAATTTGGACCGTTAATCTTCTCAAAACTCATTTGTGAGTTTCTTCTCAAACTTCTTATAGGTGAGATATTATGCACATTTTCCTCCTTTTCTATAGTGTCTATGAAGAAGATTATGACTTTTAAGACTTCATTTGAAAGGCTTCAAATGAGGGTTCCAATACATATTTATAAGCCACATTCTTCTTCATACCACTCTTGAAGAACCAAAGGATCTTGGTTAGGGGTTTTGATCATCCTTATTGATTAATGCCCAACTCGACCAATTATCGTATGCTATGACATCTCTAAAGAGACGTTTGAGGCAGCGAGATGGTTATAATTGTTAGTGTACATTTCAAATATAATACCATTAAAATTTGAGTATTTTTCATGAGTAGCAAGAAAAAAGGGGAAAAAACCTATAAATACCAAAATTCAGGGGAAAAAAATTCAAATATAACAAAAAAGGATTCAAGCACCTATTCAATCAGGTGAATCAAATGAAATTGATAGGTTTCAATCAAGTTAAATATTTCATATTTAGGTATGTATGAAATATTTTTAAGAAGTTGCTATAATAGAAGTAAGGATTAGAATTTGTTATATACAACAAATTTTCATAAAATTTCAACCTAGTAAAACTTTCATTGAAAAATATTTACAACGCCAACCAAATTAAAACAAAGAGCATACATTTTATGGACAATAATTTATCTAGTC
Source organism: Sicyos edulis (assembly GCA_036507275.1). Taxonomy (NCBI): domain Eukaryota; kingdom Viridiplantae; phylum Streptophyta; class Magnoliopsida; order Cucurbitales; family Cucurbitaceae; genus Sicyos; species Sicyos edulis. Next base: position 4,534,872 of record CM071856.1, on the reverse strand, counting down.
AAAAGGAACAAAAATGTCAGAGAAAATATGGAACATGATTTTAGGTAGACAAGTACTAAATTTACGCAATAAATTTGACAAAGAAATGAGAGAAAATTTCCAAAATAGAATCACAGAAAATAACAAAACCTTAAGACCCATCATTTTCACTAAAATTTTATTTTCCAGGTAATCTTCAACATTTTTGTAGCTCAATTTAGTTCTTTCAATTTAACTTTTCTTTTAAAAAAATGTTGGTATTTTAAACTGATTATTTTGCCCTTAATACCTCTTTTGTATCTTTTCAATTTGGTTTTGGCTATTTAAAAAGTTTGAACATTTTTCATTTTTTTTTTGAGAAATTGAACATTATTCAAATTTTTTTTTGAGAAATTGAACATTTTTCAATTTAGTCTCTCATTGTTGTGTATGTTGGGCTAATAATAAACTTATATGACATAATACTCAATATATTTATGAAAATTTAGATAAGAAAAAAAAAATCATCTAAAAGAAGAAAACTTAGAATTTCTGCTGGTTACTTAGAAACTTGAAAGAGTAACTAAAAATATCCCTTTAATGGTTGAATTTTTGTCTCCTCTAAACTTTCACCAATTAGATTTCGACGAAATAATATAAATGTGACACATGCAAACATGTATTTCTATCTGCATTAATTTGAATGTAGTTACCAAATCAATGATGCAAGGATTTCATTGTTTGATTGTGAAGCAGTTTAACACCAACATCACAAGTTCGAACTCGAGAATCGGTATTTTTCGCCCTTCTCCCAATATGTATTCAAAATGAGAATTAAATTGGGAAATACAAAGGGTATAAAATACCTTTAGCTTGTTGATCTTTTTGAATGATCGATATCTTTAGTTTTATTGATCTGCTTGAATGATTAACCTCCGTTTGTTGACCTTTCTTGAATGATTAGCCTCTCGCTTATTGATTTTCTTCGATTATGCAGGCTTTTATATGAAAACTTTGCATGCTTCTCGTTTTTGGAAGATTGATTCTTCAACTTGAAATCATAAGAACTTATATGCAATGATCATTGAATCGCAAGTTAGTATTGTGGTTGTGATATTAGGAATGAGATTAGTTCCTCACATTATCTCACATCGAAAAGATGAGCCATTCTTATCATCTTTATAAGAAATGTGAGCGACTTATTTCATTACCAGTTAGTTTTAAGATGAAACTTCATGTTATCTTATATAATATCAAATATACATCATCAATGGAATTTCTCAACTTGTTTGAGATTGAAAAGATGTGTAATCCTCACCACCTTTATAAAAATGTCAGTCTCACACAAGGTTTTGTGTATATATGAAACATGTTTTATAACTTTTGTTTTTATTCTTTTTTATTTTTTCACTTATTTGCTTAGTGACACTAGTATATGCCCAATGACAAGAGTTCATGAGTTCGAGTCCCCTACCCTCTTCAATTGTCGTAATCTCAAAAAAAAAAAAAAAATTATACGGAATATTTCATTATATCACTAATGAAAGTTCAGTTATCTCAATAACTAAAATTAGTAAAAAAAAACTTCATCCAAAAGTTAAAAGAGTAAAAAGTTATTTTCCCATATAAATAAAATAGCATGGTGCTTCAATGGCTCTGGGGTCCATAGATCAGTTGGTTCAGTCTGTACCTGAGCCCCCCTTGACCACCCTCCATCAGTTTGCTTTGTCATTTCATTATTACCCATTTTTGTAACTTTTAAATAAATAAATTGATATAAGTTTTTTTTCTGCAGTCAAATTTTTTAGAGTATTTATATCCTCTTTTAATATACTATTATGTATTATTAATGTAATATTATACAAAGTATGTGTGGACAAATACCGCTTTTCGGATTCGAACCCGTGACGGTGATGTTGAACTGGTTTACAACCAAACACTGAAACCATTGCATTACTAACCCATTCGGTACAAATTCGCTATTTTAAATTTGACTAATCTTACTAATTTTTCTAACTTCTTTGATGATAGGCACACTTTCGTAGGGCATCATTACTTTGATTAAACATATATATTCCAATATATAATTATTATTTTTTTAAGAAACCAACATAGATTATATTGGGTTTTTTTTTTATAAATAGATCATATTTGAAAAGTATTTGCAAATATATGTTCCTCGAAAAATATTAGCAAAAACGGAATTTCGTTAATTACATTATTAAGTACCTAAATTGGCATTTACAATAATACCCTCCTTAATTAATTTTTTAGTTTTCGAATTACTAACCATTGTGGAAAAATTCTCCATATTCCATACTCACAAATTCCTAAATTAGGGTGCATTTATTACGAAAATTAAATACAATAAAAAATCTAAAAAAGAAAGTGTCCTTTCATTTATTTTCTTTTGAATTTTCCATCATTTTGTCTTCTTCTTGATTTCTCCAAAAAAAATTCTCTAGTTGGGCAATCTCGATGACGTTTCAACGTTCTTGCGATTGACGATCGGAATCGAAAATAAGGCGAAAGAAGAACTGAAGGTCATCATACGGTAGGTTTATACAGTTATGTTCAGTTTTTAAGGTTTTTTTAAATACATTAAATCTGGTGTTCGATAGTGGGGAGTGAGAGGATTCTAGGGATATAAGTGTTGTAGTTTTGGGATTTTGTATTAATCAACACTATATGAGTTTAATTTTCTAGTTTAATTCGTTTCGTTCCTCAATTTGTGGTTAGGGTTTTAAACATAACTTTATTATAGTTCTTGGGATTATTACTACTGTCGGTTTCTGGTTTGAGGGCCCGAAAACAGAATTGCACAATAGTTAGGAGGGGTATTGTACTTATTAACTTGCATGTACGGTATTAACTTGCATGTACGATAATGTTATAATTTTGATAGGTTTACACTATTCATTCTATTTGAATTGTAGTTGTTTAGTGATTGTTTAAAATTCTTAGTCTTCTGTTGGTTTAGTTGAATCGGTGTATTCTTTCATCAGGGTGTAAATAGTATGGTTATGTGTAATGTATGAATGTTTTGTTTATGTTATACCGTATTTACTAACTAGATTATTTTTTTCACATTTAAGACATCAAGTTCATCCAGTGCTTGAGATCGTGACAAGAAAAGATCATCGGAAGGTGAAACCCAAAGCATGATGGAATGACAAGAAGGGAACAAGGTTGACAGAAATTAAGACTAGAAGAGAAGTATAAATGAGTGGGATGTCTGGAAATACTGTAGGAAAAATAGGAAAAAAAGATACTTTAATGTCTAGTCATACATGTCTACAAATATTGTAGGAAAAATAGGGCAAGAGGATACTTTACTTTCTAGTCATACAGTGGTAGTCGCATGTGAGTGCAATAGTGAACAAGCGATGGTACAGTCATGTACAATCATTATTCTCTTTGGATTTGATTTTAAGGTATTGAAACATGAGCCATTAATGTACCAGACTGTATATACTGTATAGATATGTGAGTATTACGTTCACATGCAGGAATTCGAGGAAATAAAGTGTATCAAAATAAACTATCGGATTGCTGGTATTTATCGAGCCGTATTATTATTCTTTAAGCAACACTTATATAGATTTATGTATTGTATTTCACGTTCGAGTATCAAAATGAGGTATTATTAACAACTAGAACTACAACTAAAATATGTTCTATTTGAGAGCTATCATTAAACCATGGAAGTGTAATACAATATTTATTAAAGCAATAGGGCAGTTCAGAAAAATGTCGTATTGGGTAAATAGATTTCATAAGGATTTAACATTACAAACATAGAGTGTTGTTCTATAGTACAATACGGTACTGGTGCACTTATAAGTAATACAGTATTATAGTTAAATCGTATTATTTTCATCTTCAACGTTCGTGCAAATTAGAGTTTCATAAGAGCGCCGCCATAAATCAAGACGACGCTAGTGCACTTCAGAAATCTGCAAGAAATCATCCATGTTTTTTTTTTTAAATCAGTACATAACAATACAGTCTTAACAGACCTGTATATTGTTGAAATAAGGAAATTTTTCGATAAAAAATCCAGATGAAAATTCTTAACAATAGAAAAATGAGAGGTTGAAGATGAAGAGAGAAAAAAATCGTTTTGGAAAAAATATTTTAGGAATATACTACTAAAATCTCATAACATTAATTTGACATTTAAAAATGGTATGTAATATAAATATAGGAAGTTTGAAAAATGGAGGTTGAATTTGAAAATGAGACATTAAATGTGTAGAAGGGCAAAATAGTATTACTAAAAAATCATTAATTTCGAATTTAAAAAAAAAAATTAAGTTTGCAAAAAAAAACTTAAACACCTATATTTGCAAATACTTATCGTATGTGGTCTAATTACTACAATTTCCCTATATTAAAATCAATTACGATACCCCAATTATTTAAAATGCCAATAAAAAAACAGAAACGAACAGTAACAAAAAGTTGCGACAAGGCCACAATTCATCGTCCTCAACGTTGTTTCCAAATACCATTTTTGGTGTCAATGCGAAGTTTCTATTTTTCTATATCTATATAATTTCTCAAAAATAAAGAAAGAAAATTAGAATTTAGCACGAGTAGTTTTAAAAGTTTGAATTTAATTTTTATTGTTTTGATAAAACCATAAAAGGTAATTGATTATTTATATTTATGAGTGAATTAAGTACATAATTTAAGTTGACTTGGATTAAGATTTTTTTTTTAAACAACTCAAAATTTTAGATTGTCAATTCGTCCATCTATTCAAACCCTATATAATAAAGCAACTCAATTTCACTAATATATTTTTGGGTTGTATTTGATTAGGTTGGACTATATTATTAAATTCAAATCCAAGATATATATATATATATATTTTTTTCGACAATACGTTTTATCTCCTGTATTATACTTGCAATACAATTTTTAAAATAATTTATCTATAACACATGATTTTTTATGAACTATAAAATTCAGCAAGGATAGAATGAGTCTATCACTAATTTGAATTCTATCAATAATAAAATTCAACCAGTAATAAAATTTAATTTTCATTTTCTATTACAAATTAATTAATTTTAATTTTACGTTAAAAATGAAAATATTTTATCCTTTTTATTATGCATGCAAAATTCATATATAGCTCTAATTTTTATATTATAGTCAAGGTTGTGTTTAAAAATTATTTTGTTTTTTGTTTTTGGTGTTTAAAATTTAAATTTATTGCTATTTAAATTTCTTACAATATATTCTATCTTTTCTATAATGTATCAATATTTATTTTAAAAAGTATATGATAAAAATAAGTTTTTGAAAATTAAAGTCTCGTTTGATAATCATTTTGTTTTTCGTTTTTTGTTTATAAAATTTAAGCCTACAACAACTACCTTACTATACATTTTTTCTTATTTAGATATCTACATCTTATCTATATTTTAATAAAAAAAAAACCAAAATTTGTAAACAAAAAAAATAGTTTTAAAAAACTTGTTTATTTTTTTAAAATTTGGTTGGTAATCTCCTGCTTTCTTAAAGAAATATAGATACATTATAGGAAAGATGGAACCCATGGTAGAAAATTTGAATAGAAATAGGCTTAAAAAATGGTTATCCTTGTTTTCAAATTTTGATTTTATTTCTTAAAATATAGATATAATGTAGATATAGAAAAAATATATAATAAAATAATTGTTATAAATTTAAATTTTAAAAACAAAAACAAAATAATTATAAATTAGGGCCTTAAATAAATAAAATAAAGAGGGGGTTTTTATTGTGACATACTGTAGAGCAACCGTTCCCAAGAGCTTCATTAGTTGCAGGACAGTGCGACAGAACAGAGCACAAAATAATTTTTTTAAAAACAGTGCAAAAAATATTAAATTAAAAAAATACAAAATTCACAATTTATTCTAAAAATTTTGATTAGTTATAAAAGGGTGCTTGTTTTTTTGAGAAATAGTAGTAAATGACTGTTTTTCCTCTAAAAAAAAAAAAATTATATTCAAACTAATTATATTTATTACTTGCAATTTTTCTATAAAAATTTATATTTAGACTAACAATTAACTCTAATTATTATATTGTTAAAAAAAACTATAATTATTAAAACTAAAACTTACTTCTCATGTCATAACTCCAAAATTCAAGCCTTTTACTCATGAGGCAGAGGATAAAATAAAACTTAAAAAACAAAAATAACTAAAACTTTTTGGAGATGAATAAAAATGAAGGTAAAATAATATATACCCATTTCATTAAAAAAAAAAAAACTAATAATAATAGAGAGAAAAATGAACCTAAGATGAACAGAAAAAAGAAGAAAATGGAAAGAAAAAAAATACCAAAAATTAAAATGCAAAAAAGAGAGAGAGAAAAAAAAACCAATTACAAGAGATTGAGCCGGTCCGCCAATATCACCACCACAAGCGCCGCCGCACACGGTGGCTCAGAGATCAAACGCCGGAGGAGTTAAGCCAGAAGAAGAGCCAACTGCCCAGAAGGCTCATTCTTGGCCGTTTGATTACTTCGCGCCGCCGTAGATCCCGCCAGATTCCACCACTATTGAAGCCGATTCCGCGACCGCCGCCGCAAGAGGATGAGAAGTGACATGTGAAAAAAATTAGGGGATAGCTTGAAAAACACTCAAAGATTAAAGATATAGTGGAAATTTTGGGGTGTGGGTCAGGTAGAAAAAGCATTATAATCCAAAGAAAATGGAACAAAAATCCAAAATAAACAAGAAGAAAATGAGAGGAACATTGGATTTGGGCTTTTTGTGTTCTTTAATTTTTTAATCTCTCTCTATCTAGGATTCTTTATTGAGGAATATTTAGATGGTATATGATGTATTAAATAATATCCACCTACCTATATAGATCAATATCTACAACTTATTTGATTTTAAATTCAAAAGATAAAAAAAAATATTTCAAAAAAAAAGAAGAGAAAAATAGAATGTGATTTGTATCGAACAAGGTAGACATTATTTTATACATCATACCCAAGTATATGATCTAAATATTTATCTCTTTATTTTTTCAAAAAAAAAATATTTATCACTTTATTATTGTTGTTCTTTTCTTCTCTCTCTGGTTTTCTTGTAAATGGGGTTTTCTATTGTCTGTCAAAAGAAGGATAAAAAAAGGTGAAATGTGTGTTAAATGCTTTGAAGAAGATGGGGAAAAAGGTGAACAAAGGGGGAATGTGGGGTTTTCTTATAAATCATTTTTATTTTTTAGGGGATGTTTGGTATTTAGATGAGAAAATAGAGTGGTTTAAATATGATGTTTGAATAAGTTGGTATAGAGAAACTATGTTTTAAAAAAAAAATTTTGAATGAAGGGTTGTAGAAAAAACTGCATTATTTATAAATGAATAGTTAACTTTCACATATTCAATTTGTTAGCAATTATGAATGGCAAATAATGTATTTTAGGTTTTATAAAAGCATATAAAATTTTAAGTTTAAATTTGTGACTAAAATTTTAACTCTACTTTTTTTTCCTTTCTATTCTAAATGAGTATGGGTAAAAACTAAATTTTACCCCACACCCTCCTTAATGATTATTTTGGATTTAGAGCAATAAGCAACTATAATTGAGGATGTTAGGATGATACTTGTAGTCTATTAATTAAAGTCATGCATGATACTAGAGTTCTTTTATATTTTTATAACTAAATTTATTCTTTATGAGATGTTTGTAGACGAAGCGTGGAGTATGAGTAGGAATATGATTTTCATTGTTTGAACCACCTATAATTATTTTCTATATAACCTTATTTTTCAAAAACCATTTTTTTCCTATTAAGTATTTTTATCATTTCAGAATTATTTTTCACTTTTATCATATTCATTATTTTTTTTTTATATATAATCATTTCCTTCCCTTCCAAACATAAATAATCATTTTTTTCATCTTAAATATGAATAATTATTTCTCTTCATAATCATTTTTCTTCTTGTTCTCCACCTTATTCTCATTCTCATTCTCCTATAATGACTTTCATTCTTTGTCTCTCAAACATTCGGATAATAATTTTTACTATATAAATTGTATTTTTATGTTTTTGTATTAAAATTACTATTATTAAATTAATTTTAATAAAAATTAACTTCAAGCTTTTCTTGAACTAATTTTAAGAAATTACAAAATTAAAGATTAGACCTTTGAAAAGTACCTAAATCAAAATTAAACAGTTTTAAAGCAAACACTAAAATAATAGTATGTGTGAATGAGGGTTTTCTTTCAACCAATCTGGTTTTTTTAGGGTTAGCTACTTAAGGTATGTTTGAGAAGCTCTTTGTGGAAATGAAACTTGTTAATTATAACTCAAACTCATGTTTAGCCCACTAATCATAATAATAAGTAGGTTTGTTCAAATTCAAATGGTTGGTTCATATAATATCTAGCCTTGATTTACATCAATGGCAGCAAAGTGAGGGTTTGGCTTATGGTTATCACCCACACGTTTCAGGTTCAATATGTCTTGGTACCGAAAACAAAGAAAACTATTTATTTCTTTTCTAATTATTATTATAATAACATGTATTTACTGTTGATTATAATTTATGTTACGTTTTTTTTTTGAAACAGAAATGAAATAACAGAAAGAAAACTATTGTAATTCAGAAACGTCAGCAGTAGGAGAAACAATAACCAACTTCTTAATGTTCCCAACACCAGCTTTAGAAACGACAATATTTGCTTCCTTAAATTCCTCATAATAAGCTTTACAATATTCCTAATCGATTTGGGTATTAAAAGTCCCATCCGAATAATTTAAAACCATTTTATTCCGGTTAAACCACAAACCCCAACACATGATTAGAAATAAATTAAACACATCATAATCCAACTTTGTATAGAACCACATTAAAAATATCATTGAAATTAGAGGAACAATCTTTAGGCCAATTCATGCAGTAGAAAGGGGTTGCTTTCCACTTATTCTTAGAAAAATGGCAGGACCAAAGAGCATGATAAGTAGACTCGGGCCCCCTATTACACCTCCCACAACCATTATAAGCTATAACTTTCCTACGAAAAAGAGCACTAGCAGTTGGGAGAAACCCATTAAACAATCTATTAGACGTCAACGACCAAGATTTATTATTACTAGCCACGATATACCCCGACTTGACCGAATAGATCCCATTCTTTTCAAAATGCCACATTCTCAAGTCCTCCAATTTTTTGAGAGGCCGTGGAAGGCCTAAAATAACATTTGCATCGTCTGCAATAAAAAGGTCCCTAACCCAATTTTCATCCCACAGACCTTCACTCGTAAGAAGAGTGGCCACTTTGTCCCCAATCCCTACCTTACTCCCATCAATAACTTTCAGGGATGACGGACGAGGGATCCATTTATCATCTCTAATAGACACAAATGTGCCATTCCCAATCCTCCATCTTAACCCACTATCTAATAATTCTCGGCCCCACAAGATACTACGCCAAACGAAAGAGCCCCCACACGAATGGGAGGCATCCATGAAAGAACTATTTCGAAAATATTTAGCCCGAAGCACTCTAGAACAAAAAGAATCTGGATTCACTAATAGGCGCCAAGCTTATTTTGCAAGAAGCGCCTGATTAAATAACTCCAAATCCCGAAACCCAAGACCCCCCAAGAACTTGGAACGACACACATTACTCCACTTGGTGCAATGAACTTTATTAGAAACCTTCGAATCTCCCCACCAAAATTTTGCAAACACTCTATGACACTCTTTAATAAGACTTTTGGGAAGTTTAAAACAAGACATGGTGTAAGTCGGGATGGCTTGAAGAATAGCCTTGATCAAGATTTCTTTTCCACCATTAGAAAAAAATTTATGCTTCCCTTCATAAGATAAGCCCAAATTTTGTCTTTAATGAACTTGAAGGACTGTCTCTTAGGGCCAGAGAAAGAAACAGGAATTCCTAAGTACTTCCCATGGGCCTCAACTTTTTTAAAACCGAGGGTCTCAACAATGGAGTCTTGGATGCTAAGGTTGGTGTTAGGACTAAAACACACAGCGGACTTCTCTAGATTCACCTCCTGTCCAGTAAGGATTGAATAATCCTTAAGGACTTTGGAAACCTTATCTGCTTCGCTTAAACTAGCTTTAAAAAACAGTAAACAATCATCAGCAAAAAGAAGGTGAGATATTGAAGGGGCACTCCTCTCAATTTTAAGACCTGTTATGGAATTATCAACCTCCGCCTTATTCAGAAGCCTGGTGAGGCCTTCTGTACAGAGAATAAAAAGGTAAGGCGAAAGAGGATCACCTTGACGCAGACCCCTAGAAGGAATGACACTCCCTCTACGAGCTTCATTCAGATTAAAGGTATATCTAACCGAAGTAATACATTTCATAACAAGGTTCACAAAGAAGCTTCCGAAACCAAGAGACAACATAAACTTCTCGATGAAAAACCATTCGACTCTATCGTATGCTTTGCTCATATCTAACTTAGTTGCGAAAAGCCCCTGTTTCCCCTTTTTCCACCATTTAATAGAGTGAAGGCATTCAAATCCTAGAATAGCATTGTCATGGATACTCCGATTAGGAACAAAAGCACTTTGATTAGGAGACACTATAGCTTTTAACACTTCTTTTAGTCTGTTAGCAATTGTCTTGGAAATAATTTTATAAATCACATTGCATAAGCTGATAGGACGAAAATCAGATACTAACTTAGGAGCATTGCCCTTTGGAATCAGGGTAATAGCTTTTAGGTTAATATCGCCAATGTTTCGCTCCCCATTTAAAACCTCCAGGCAAAAGGAACCCACTTCATACCCTATCACGTCCCAATAATTTTTATAAAAAGAAACTATGAATCCATCGACCCCGGGGGCTTTACCAGAACACATACTAGATAATGCTGTAAATATTTCTTCTCTAGAAAAGGAACAATTCAAACAATCAAAAGATTCAGGAGAAATAGTAGATTGCACCTGAGAGATGAATTCTAATACGGTTGGGCTGTCCTTCAAGCCATTAGTTTTGAATAAGTTCTTGAACTGGCTCACTAGCTCTTTTTCAATATCTATGTCAGTCTCTGTCCAACTTCCATCAAGGCGGCAAAGTTTCTCAATGTGGTTTCTTCTACTCCTTTTAGAGGCGCAACTATGGAACCATTTCGTATTGCGATCCCCATTTTTCAACCAAGCCACTCGAGAACGTTGTTTCCAATAAACCTCCTCTTCAAGCAATAAATTCTCCATTTTCCTCCGCAACCCATGAGTATCTTTAAGAGAGTGAATAGCCTCCTGAATTTCTGCCTGAACCGAAGCACTCTTATCCCCATACCCTCCTTTTTTATGACGGTCCCAAACTATCAAAGCATTAGCACATTGCGATAAGCGCTTCGCAACATTAATCTGACCAACAGATTCGTTAGCAGATGCATTTTTCCAGCTAGAAGAGATAACATTTAGGCAATCTGGATGATTGGACCACACCTCTTCAAAAAAGAATATGCGTTGCCTGTAATGAAAATTAGGAACTTTTAGATCCAGAAGCAAAATATTTGAAATAAATTTATACTTGAAATAAATTAGGAACTTTTAGGCAGTAAGCGTTGCCTGGATAATTTATGTTACGTTAATCTATACTTGAAATAAATTTATAATAACTCACAAGTACCTCAAACATAGTCTTGAGGTCCGAAACAAAATATTTGGAATATAAAACATAAATAAAATGATGAAAGTAAACCTAGATTGAATAACCCTTACCGAATGGGTCTGTGACGCAATGGTTTCATTATCTAGTTATAAACCAGTTTAACACCAACGTCACATGTTCGATCCCGAAAATCGGTATTTGTCTCCCCCTTCCTCGATATATGTACTAAAAAAAAGATTGAATAACCCTTTCGGGTTGTTTGACATATTTATGTAGGATTTAGTTTTATGATTTATTAACTCTTTCTCGAAAATTTACATCCAAACGAGTTTTTACTAATTTCTCATCATTTTTACTTTTAAAAATAACTCTCATTTCTAACCATTCATTTTCATTCATTCATTCATTCATAACTACTCAATTTTTTCATTTTTAATCATTTTTTTTCAAATTAATCAAAATAACTCATTTTTAACGAATTATTTTTAATCACTTTTTCTTTTTTAACTACCTAAAAATAATTACGCATTTTAAACCTATATCCAAACAATGTTTTGACTTCAACTCCTATACACAAAAATTACATTCAAACGAATTTTTGGCACAACTCAAAATTTTTAACTTTTCAACATAGCTCTAAATCTTACCTAAATAGGTCAAACAAACACCCCCTTGTTTCACTTTATATATAAAGTAAATTGTGTGTTCTTTTCCTTCCAAGTTAACCAAAAAAAAAAAAACCCTCAAGCGGTTGATATTATATTACTTAACTTTTATTGTCAACTAATTAAAACCAAAACATGTAGTAATTATTATAAGTATCCTCAATTTTTAGGTGACAAGTTTGAATCATTCAACTTTTAAATAACGACTTTTATTCTGCTTAGAAAAAGTAGTTGAGGAACTTTTTTAGTACAAATCGAAAAGAGAGACCACAAGTTGGTGGATCGTGACTATGATATTAAATTGGATTACCATCAAATAATAGAATGATTAGGCCACTAACTCTTTTGATTGAAGATTCCTATCTTATGAAACGTATAGAGTGTCTTTGTTTTGGGATGAGAGGAGATGAGAGGAGTTGTTAGTGGCCCAAGATGTTCCTCATCTCATCTTCTCTTTTTTCTTTCTTTTTTTTCTTAATATTTTTTTCATCTTTTTATTTGGATTTTTATACTTGTTTTTTAATTTTATTTTTTATATTTGATATATTTGTGGTTATAATATTATTATTATTTAAATATATTAATATACCGGTATATAATTATATTATATTTATTTAAATAAATTTAAAATTTGAAAATTAAAATGAATAAATATATATTATCTCTTAATATATGACAATGACAATAAATTTTGATATTTTTATTTGTAAAAAAATAAATGCTTTCTATTCATTTATTTAAACATTTTTAATAATAAAAAAGTTTATAAAACTTCAATTGATTAGAAATAATCGTATTTATAAATTTATAATTAAAAAATTATTGTTATAAAATAATGTACTTTTTTAATATCAACTACATCAATTAATTATTAAAAAAACAATTAAATGTAAATAATTTATACACATTGATTTTTATTATTTTGTTTGTAACAAAATGAGGTTCAAATTTTTTACTAAAATAATAGTAGGGGCAGATCGTTTTAGGAATGGGTAAATTAATTTTGAGGGATTTGTTTGTATATACAAAGACAATTATATGTTCAAAGATTTGTATGAGTCAACATTAGGGTTGATTTCAGTTTAGTTTTTGTCGGTTTTGTATCAAACCGACGACCGAACCGATATCTTCGGTTTTCAAAAAATGGATCCGATCCAATGTCTAATAAATTATAGAACCATTGGTTTGATTTTTCAATATCTAAAAATGGATCCGATCCGATCCAATGTCCAATTTATTTTAATATATCAAAAATAATATTTCTCATATAAGAACAACTTTCTCATAAATAACTATTTGTTTAAAGGTTAGAAATATTTTTAACTTATTCAAAATTATCTAAGGATATTTTTTACTTGAAATATGAGTGAATTAAAGGAATATTACTGGAAGGAAGATGACTTTTATATGAATTATTGACAATATATATATATATATATATATATATCGGTTTGGATCAGTTTTTATTGGTTTTTTAAAATGAAAATTGGAACAAATCCAATATTTTTGGTTTTTTCAATTTACAAACCGATATATCCAACTTTGAGCTAAAAAACCGATCCGATCCATTGAATTGGATTGGTTCGGTTTCTCGATTTTTCGATTTTTTGTTGCACCCCTAGTCAACATATGGATTGAGATTTATTCTATATTAAAAAAAATAACAATAATAAATTTTAAAATTTGAGGGTATTGTTTTTTTTTTTCATGTAATAATTATTATCAAAATATCATTTCAATTAAATGAATGTTCGAGTCCAGAAATTAATATTTGACTTTTATATTATTTAAGAGGTCCTCCTCTACTAAAAAAAATAGTTTCTTTTCTAATAAAATAAAATTTTAAAAAAATTACTTTCAAGATTTTTTAATGACTAGTTTAAATGGTTTTATTTTTATTTTTTAATTCATTCTTTTTTAATGAATATAATCTTGTTATTTTATGTTATTTATTATTATTTAAGTATAATGAATCTTGAAATAAATAAAAGTTTATAATATTTTTAATATAGAAGTCAAACTTCATTTTTGTTGTGTGAAGTTTTTGCTCCTTATTATTTTTTAATTCAAGAAAATTTTAGTGTGAGAGATTCAAAACTTTAACTTCATAATTATTAATATGATCAAGGATGGTATGATATTGATTTTATATTACTTACAATTTATTTATGATAGTGGTTATAATTTCATACTCGTGTTAATTGCTAAAGATTTGAAAATAATTTCATTATAATATATAATATAATAATAATAAGAATAATAGATGTATCAAATACTGTTAAGCTCTCATTTCCTCTTCCTCGACCTTAAAGGGTCGTTTACTTTGAGGTAATCGAGATAACTGAAATCTTCTAATGCCTGGAATCTCAGATGATTACGAATGTTTGACATCTTTAGATGACTTTATTTATTTTGTAGGAATATTTTTTATGAATATTTGGTCTATTTAAATAACCGTGTTTCTTTTGTAGGAATCATACTTGACATGACATAAATTTATTTAATATTCCAAAAATGTCCCTACCAATTCATATAATTTTGCATAAATATTTTTTAAAAAATTAATTTATATAACATAATTCTTTATATTAAAGTTTAATTTCATGCCTATAATGAATTATAATAAATTTTAAAAAGATAATTGTATGGTTAACTATACTTTTTTAATAACTTTTATATTACTTTTAATTAAAATAAATAAAATTTTGAAAGAAATAATATCAATCTTTTTTTTTATAAATGTAACCATATGGTAAAAAGTAAATAAAAAACCCTTCAAATTTCAATTGACATATATAATACTAATTTATTTTGAGAAGATATATAATAATAATTTAAATAAAGTTATTATATATATATATATATATAAATATATTTAAAAATGAGGGCAAAATCGTCAATAAACGATTCCCTCGTCACTGGAATTTTGAAAACCCGTCAATCAAAAGGGCAACCAAATTTTGTGGGATACCCTTCATACGGTAATCCAGATGCCCATTCCATAGGAATCTTGGATTACCTCAAAGTGAACGCTCATAAATAAAGTTTTTCTGGCATTTTATTTCTTTGCACTCCAAACAAGATTTTTCTGTTCTCAACATCTTCTCCATCTCACTTGCATCCAAACATCCCATAATAAATGGTTTTTATTATTTTAGAAATTGTGCTGCAAATATAATACAAAAGGTAAAATGTGTTACTAGTCATAAATTTTCATATATATATATATATAATAAAACCATTTATTATGGGGTGTTTGGAAATCACATATAATTTGGGCTTTGATTAAAGATTTAAAGAAGAAAAAGAAAAATTGTGAACGCTACATAATTAGTCACCTTTATCTGCAAATGTAAAATAATGGCATGGTTTCAATTTGAGAATCGATAATAGCACATTTTACCTCTGGTATTATATTTATAGCATAATTTAAAAAATAATTTATCTATAATACATAATTTTTTATTATTCATAAAATTCAACCAATGATAAATCATATTTTTTTTATCATTGATAGAATGTATTTTTCTATCATTAGTAGAGTTAAACTAATGATAGAATGAATCTACCATTGATTAAATTCTATCGCTAATAAAATTGAAATAGTGATAGAATTCAATTTAAATTTTTTCTACTCCAAATGAATTAATTTTGATTTTGTGTGGATGAAAATATTTTTCTCTGCATGCAAAATCCCATTCAATTTTATCCATCAACTTTGTACAAAAAAAAAAAAATCTTTTTTTTTCTCGAAAGCAGCATAGTTTCAAATGTTGAAAATATTGCATGGACATTAATATACCAACATTTTCTTTTGTAGTTGGGTTGTTTTCCTCTACTTTATTTATAACATCATATTCTATATAAAATAGATAAATAATTCATGATACAGAGATCATAGATGGGTCGTTTTCAACATGTATTTATTAAATAAAGAATAGTGTTAAATTTAAAAGGAAAGGACAAACTATTATTGAAATATAAATAATAGAAACAAACATAATTGACTGGATTTAATGAAAGATTTTTTTAATAAAAAGAATAGGCTAAATAATTGGAAAGATTTTTACAATACTAGGCAACAAAAAAAAAAAAAAATAGCAATCATAATCAAACAATATGGTATAATTAATATTTATTATACATTATTTTTAATACATGATACTATATTAACACACACTATTGTACTCATAATATATTATATTAATAATACATAATATTGTATTGCATACCGTATTTTTTTTACCATGGATGCAAATTATTTTGTGAAATTGGACTATCCACTACAATTTCTCTTTAACAAATAATATGAAGTTTGGATTATATAATTTTTTTTAAAATAAAGTTTGAATTATATATAACATCCAATTCTATTTAGTTGTTGGTTTAAAAAAAAACAATCTATTTAGTTGTGAGGTAATTTATATTAAATTAAACTATCTGACTCTAATATATTGAACGTCCCATAAAGATTATTTGTGATTAATTTATAGAATGATTATTTGTGTCTCCAGCCTAAATAATTGTTAACAACATTAATTGGAATCGGAGGATTCATACCTAGATGAAAAATACATACAATATAACTATGAATTGCGTTGTTGGTTGATATAATTAAATTTACCCTAGTCTATCACTTTAGGCTTTTGGGTTGATTGGTGGTTTCACATTCCACTTGTAGGGCATTTATCAAATTTCAAAGTCCACAAGTGAGACGAGTGTTGATTAGAGATGTCCATTTTCCCCGTGGGGCTCAGTCTCTGTGGGACCTACTCCTAACGGGACCAAGAACGGGGAAAAATTCTCTGTGGGCTAATCGGGGCTGGGATGCGATCCCCGCCCTGATTCCCCGATCCCCGTCCCAATTACCTTTTTTTTATTTTTTAAATATTTTTTCTATATTTTACCTTTTTTTATTTCAAATAAAAAAATATTTTTTGATGAAATTATCTATGCATATGAGTATTTTTCTTTAATAATTAACATTAATTGAAATTTATAAATATTTTCTAAGAAAATATAATTATTTAAAAGTATTGTCCAAAAAAATATATAAAAAATTGCAAAAATTCTCACGGGGACTAGATCCCCGAAAAAAAACAGGGGATTTTCTGGGGACGGGGAAGCCATTCCCCGGCCCCGCCCCGCCCTGTGGACATCTTTATGATTGATATGATTGATATAGTTAAATTTATCCCAACTCATCAGTTTAGGATTTTGGATTGATGAGTGGTTTAATATAATTCAACACTGCACCCTCAATTTTTTTGGTTTCTTAATATCCTTTGAGCACTAGGCTACCTGTCATCTTTTGATGTTCGTCATCTAAAGTGACCAACATTTATAGTTTAATTTTCGATTAGCATGTTTTTTTTTTCATTTCCCCCCACTTTTTTGTCTCAAATTTCTCACTACTTAGACTAAAAACGCTAAAACCTTCATCTTCTTCTCCTTTTCACCTTCAGCTTCATCTTCTTCTACTCCATCTTCTTAAGTATAAAAGGTGAAAAGAATTTGGAGTAATAGATCTCTCTACTCCTTCATCTCTTCTCCTTTTAACCTTTTATGATTCATCCATCTTAATTCCTTGTATCTATGCTTCTATTCACCTTTTGGTGACCGACGTTTTCGTTTTGATCTCATTGTGAAAAATTGTAAGCATTTTGTTTTTTTTTTAAAGTTTTTTAGATATTTTATTATTGTTGTGTTTAACTATTGTTCGTTTAAGAACGTGATTTTAGAGTGGAGGTTACTAATCTGTTAGTTCTGTTTTACTTTTGAGCGATTTTCCTTGTTAATTTTATCTTTGGTTTGGATTATATTTTTAATGCATTATGCCGGTAAATCTTATTGAGTTTTTTGATTTTCAATAGGTGGAGGCAAAGTTGGAAGATGTTTTCATGATGATTTTGTGTAGGGAAAGACTTGAAAATGAAGAACATCCCAAAGTGTTTGAAGTTGTTCATGTGAGAAGGATTCAAGGGTCCATTGACAAATAAGTTGAAGTGGGTTGAATACAAAAGCTCAAAATACACAAATAAAAAAAAGTGTCAATGAGAACAACATAAAAGTGAAAGTACTGAAGTTTTCCATGAAATAGTTGTGCAAAATTAATTTATTCATAAAAGAATGTAGTTTTAATAGTCAGAACTAGAGCTGTGCCAGCCATGAAATTCATATTGCATGCGATATTACTCTATCACTCTTTGAATGGAGGCTCAATAAGTTAACTTCATCAAAATTTAAATCGAAGAAATTTAGTATTTGCAACTATGAGTATAAAGGCTTTAAACATGTTTTTCTAAAATTGTTGGAGAAATGTGGCAACAAAGGTAATGAAATTCAAGAGCACTAGTGTTAAACCATATTCTGAGGAGCTGTAGAGCATCATCCATCCCAAATAGAAAAAGATTGCATTCATATTGCAAGTAAAACTTTATATATATATATATATATATAGATTATCAGCAGACACAAAGTATTGCATAAAACTAGATAGAATTGTGCGTGATATCCAAACTGTGACACACATATTTGCCGCCAAATCTATTGATGATGACTTCCCCACAATCGATTAGAAGAAATAACTCAACAAAGTATATTTGTTCATATATATATATATGCTCAGTGGTGATAGTGATTAGAATTATGTCGGCCATTAGATTTATGTTACATTGAGAGATCGCTGACTGTTAAAATGAATGGCTAAAAATGAGTTATTTTGATTGATTTGAAAAAAATTATTAAAAATAAGTGGTTAGAAATGATTGAGTGATTAAAAATAAATTGTTAGAAATGAGAGTTATTTTTAAAAGTAAAAATGAGGAAAAATTAATAAAAACTGCTTTGAATGTAAATTTTCGAAGATGAGTTGATAACTCCTAATTCAGCTCTTACCTAAATATGTTAAACAAACACCCCTTTAAGAATGTAACACAATTGTCAATAATATGAATTTGAACTAACCAACCAAGTATTATAATGGATGAGCCAAAACCCAATCAAGGTCTATAAAAGAATATACTTCCCAAATTTTTGAGGCGGTTCATTTGCAATTGTACAATTTTTCCATCTCTTCGTTCAAAGTGGAAACCAAGCTCCCTTAAACCCTAACAATGGCGATCACAAATCCCCAGCAGCAACCTCAAATCCACAAGTTCCCGCAATTCAAGTACGTTGACGGAGTTCGTTGGCTTCCACCGCTCTCCGCGTTCGGCCGATTCGCCGTCATTGCCCTGTTCGACTCCGATTCCGACTCATCCTCCATTGAAATCCACTCTGTTTCTCAAAATCCGCTGGATATAGCTCCGCAATCAGCTTGGGCGTCGCCTTCAAGAGTCTCTTCTCTCAAAACCTCACAGCTCTACCAAAATCCCCTCGTTTTCGCTTCGACGTGTTCCGGTTCTCTTCATGTTCTATCTGTCGAGCCAATGGATGCGTTGATCGACTCGGAGCTGTCGGTGCCGGAGAAGACGCTGCACGACGGATCTGTGGTTTGTGTGGATGTGATGGATGGGGGAGGTGAATGTTTGAGTGTTGCGGAAGATGGACGGGTGAATTTGGTGAGCGTTGGGGAATCTGGATTGGATTATCGTCGGGTGTTTGATAGTAATGGACTGGTTTCGTATACTGCAGTGAAATGGGCATCGCCCTCTGAGTTTGCTACTGGAGGTTGTGGGTTTAGCTTGCAATGGTGGGATCAGAGGAAGCCTGGTGGAGCTGTTTCTCAGTTTAAGGGCGATTGGTATGTCTCAAATACATTTGATTTTTTTTTTTTCTTTTGGCATCTTTGAGTGTCGGAGCGAGTTACCAGCACTTCTCGACTATTTTCACTAGATACATTACAAGATTTTGCTGTCAATTAAACTCTTAGGCCCGGTTGATAACTATTTGGTTTTTGAAATTTAAGCTTATTTTTACTTAAATTTACCCGTGTTTAATCTTTCTTAATCTTTCTTAGAATGTATCCTTCTTGAAAGTATGTAAATGCTAACAAATTTTAAAAACAAAAACAAGTTTTTAGAAGCTACTTTTTTTTATTTCCAAATTTTGGTTTGGTTTCTAGAAGTAATGTTTTTTTTTTCAAATTTTGGTTTGGTTTTTAAAAGTATAAGTAAGATATAGATATCCAAGTAAGAAAAAACATATAATAAGATAGTTGTTGTTGACTTAAATTTCAAAAACCAAAAACTAAAAACAAAATGGTTATCAAACAAGGCTTTAGTAAATTATTTCCTAGGTGAGTGGCACCCTAGATTAAAAACATCGACTTTTAGTTACTCGTGAGTCATGACAATCTTGACCATTAGACCACTCCGTGATGAATGTTTGACATTTTTTTTAATAGGAAATGCGATCATATACTACTAAAAATGTTGGAGTAAACTGTGGGCACCAATAGGTGAATTACATGAATAGATTCCAATTGAAAATAAAGTAAGATAAACTATATGGATGTTCAGCATGTAGGACTTGAATAGAGTTGTTAGGAATGACCAACTGGAAGCCGCTTATAATTGGTAAATTGAAGGTTGTAGGCTGTATGAGACTGCCTTACTGCACCATGCATCTATAAAAATTAAGAAGTCACGAATCGTAGCTGCTGTGTGTAGTGTAGATGAAAAGTTAGTTGGTTCTTATAAATGTTGTCTGGTTTGACTATAAAAATTAGGAAATGAAATTCTATAGTATGAAGTCTTTTAATTTTAAGCGACCAAAGTTAATTAACAGATGTGTTGCATTCCTTCTTCTTTTGTAATATTGCAGGGCTTCTGGCATTGTTCACTGCATTGATATTCATCCATCACGAAAGCATACTTGTTTGGTAAACTCTGTTTCGTTAGCTTATTGTCCTTGCATGATTATCTATCTAAGCAGTCATAATCACTTGTGTTTAAGCTCTGCGGAAGATCTGACTGCAAACTTGTGGTTTCTTTCCAAACTTCAAACTTTTGTCCTAAAACTTCGTGGGATTGAGCCTCTTTACTTTCTACCATTGAGTTTGGGTTGTAGTTGCTAAATGCACTATCTTCTAAACTCCTCTTTAAGTCTTTTCAATCCAACTCTTATGGGAGATTACTTGGCAAAGTTATTTAGCTTATACTTTAAACATATGGTAGCTATTTCATTTGTTAACTTTTCAGTGAGTTCAGGCTATACTGTAATAGTGAAATAATTTTTTCAACCTCAGAATGTCACATTAATAAAATCTTTAATGGTTTTCTACCACTTCATGTTGTTCCAGCTTTCTTAACCTGCTCTTATTTATGAACTACAATATTAGTTGCTTATTATTCCCCATGTTAGGCAGGAGGCTCTTTTGGTACTGTCTTTGCCTGGGATTTGAGGTGGCAACAACAGCCTATCATTCTCTCAGGTCAAGAAGGGACCAAAACATCAAATCTTTTGCCATGTGAAAGTGAGGTTTGGGAGGTTCACTATGATCCCTATATTAAGTCGGGCAGTGGCAACATAGGCGGCTTGTCATCTTCGCAGATTTTACCTGCTATGATTTGCTCTGAGGACGGGATTTTAACTAGTATTGAGCAAGGTACAAACTGAGGCTGCAGCCATGTTTGGTTGGTGGACTGGGGGCCAACCATCGTTTATCCCAAGTCATTTTGTTGCTTCATATGTTAAGTTATAAGTAGTTTTCTTTTTCGTTGTTATCTAATGCCTTATGTGACTTGTAGGCAAGCAACCCATGGAACTGCTTGCAGAACCTTGTGCAATTAATGGTTTTGACATTGATCATCAACACCCGTCGGTAAGTAATAAGTTGTCCATATACATTTTTATGCAAACTTGTGTTGTTTACATTATTTGTTGTGATGGTAAAGTATTTAGCTCTAACTGAAACTTGTGTATGCAGGAAGTGATATGTAATTTGGAGTGGGAGTCGGTAGCCATCCTGTCAAGACCTTAAATTTCAGAAGTCGTCATCTTTTTTAAATCAGTTGGCTCCAATGCTCTATGTCAATCCCTTTGATGACGTAAGGATTTCTGTATCTATATCTTTTTACCTTTCATGAGTGCGTGCAGTTTCTTAGTTTTAGTTTTAGGCTCATGTAAAATTTGGGGTTGTTGCACTACATAATTGGAACTGAGTTTTGATATGGAGTATCTAATACCATATCAGGGTGATATGGATGATGTAATTTTGCATTATATTTTATAAGTTCTTCATTCTACTCCTCAACATGATGGCTATACTTTTTTTTTTTTTTTTTATACAAATCAGAATAACTCTTTCATTGATTTATGAAATTTACATAAAGGTTAATGGAAGAATATGCTGGTGGATAAATTAACTTTTTTTTTTTTTATAACAATTAGAAATCTTGCCTGCTGATTGTGAAGTTACGAACTAACTTTATGAAAAAGGATGGTGAAGAATTTGCGTGTGGAGAAAATAGTGAGTACATGAGAACGGTGATGGGAACAAAGAGTAATGAGATCGAACATGTATGCTAAGGTGAGCATCGCTCAACTAGCACACTTAATGTATTACCAACCATGAAAAGGTCAAACATGTATGGAATTTGGAGAAAGTGTATGCTCGAGAGACCCAGTGAAAGAAAATACGATATTTGTGGTTCTAGGACTGGCAAATATTTATTTTTTGTAAGCATTTTTACTGTTTAGATATATGTGCCTTTTTTTTCTTCTAATGTTACAATTTTTTCTCCCTTAAATCTAAGCGGATTAAGGATTTTTTTTGAGCAAGTTAGGGAATTTATAAACACAACAGATTCGAAAACAATGAATTATAATTTTTGTTCTATAAGTTTATTATAGTGCATTTAGATTGGGAATAATCTTATGCATTTTGTTTTTCGAAAATAAATCATTGAACCAAAAAATGAGAATACATAAAACTTCTTTACAAGCAATCAAATTTCAGTTCTCAATGAAAAAGAAGTTGAAAAACTAGCGAGAAGTAGTTGGAGTCTCTTCATCTTTGCCACCGAGATGATATTCATATGAACTGTATTTGGTAACATTATGGGCTATCAAAAGCCACACATGAGTGATCAATTCACCACCTTGTCTGATGTGTTCTGAATGATATTCCATTTCACAGTGACTTGCAGCATATCCCAACATCTCAACCCACATACTGCCAATTACTTTCCATATGTTTTCATTGCTCAGAGTTGTTAAGCTATCAGCTAGTTCTTTTACATCTTTCAGCAGATTCCAATTCCCTACAACTACTTTTTCTGCATCTGATTCAGGTGGTTCATGTGGCTCCCTTACTTGAAGCACACCTTTTTTCTCTAATTTCAAAAGATCATTGCAGGCATCCTCTTTGTTTAGACGTCCAGTTCTTGTGAACCTCCCGAGCTTCACACAAGAATGGTCGAATATAATATCTCCAGTTGTTGTTGATAGCACATGGGAACGCGTCACCAAAAGGTACATCATATAATCTGATATATTCATGATAGCTTCCATTTTAGAACCTTCAGTATTATCATGAAAACGTGGGATGTTATAGAAAATATTTGTTGTGATGTGCCATATGAAGATGCTCTTATCGAAAGGTCTCTTGGAAACAGTGGTTTCAAGTGCTTGGATCAATGTGCTTTCATCTTTGAGTTTGAGTTTTTCTCTATACCTTTGGATTGTCCATTGGCCTCTTTGATCAAATTCTTCTTGTCCTTTAATCGTATCTATCTCTCTCAATTCCGCAACCACGAGTTCTTTCACTTTCGGATGGACTTCAATTCGATCCAGACTCAATTGCTTTCGGAGTTTCATATCCATGCCCCAACACCTAAGCATTTTGATTCTGCTGTAGTTTCTATGCTTGCTTTGCAAGCAGAACTCTAGAAGATTGAACTGCCCCATTGTGTTAGACCACCTTCTCCAAGTTGCTGACTGAGGGGCTAAAGACTTCAAGAAACCTAGAAGGAAAGGAAAAGTTTGATAGTGCCTTATCATCTGGACTATAGCCCAATCTGTGAATGGCAGTCTCAAGATCTGATAAATCTCAATTATCACAGATGCTACCAACACATAATTGATAAACCCAATACCAATATGAAACACAAATGCATCCTTGAACAAGATCGAAAACCCGACTAGCGTGCCAATCAAGCTAAGCACGCTAATAAACCGAAGAATTAAACCCTTACGAGTATATACAACAGGTGCCTTAGTGTAGAGTGCATCATACATGAAACCCAATTCAATATCTGTAATACTGAATGCATCTTCATACCCACAGTCTTCAATGTATAGTTTTTGGTTTTCACAATCAGTTGGAGGATAGTAAAGCCAACTCTCAAGATGAGGTTTTAGGCAGCAAAATCTATAATAAGCTCTTAAGATCAATCTTGCCTCAGGAAGTTCATTCTCCCCCTGTGGCAATCTGTTGAACAATTCAGCTACTTCATGATATTTGAAGAAATCTGCAATTGTGAAGCCAAAGTTGCCATTGAGTGCTGATTTTAGAGCCCATGATGTCTCACCATACTTGATTATCCCAGCCAAAGCCATCGGCAAGTAAAGAAACGATGTTGTCGACTTTGTCCATGACCTTATAATAATGTAAAACATAATTGCTACTTGAATCACCATGCTGAAAACTTGCCTCACTCCCAGTTGATTATCCTCAATCGAGTAGGCTGTGATTGTATCTGGATTTCCTATTTGCATGAACATCAAAGGTGCCAACAATGCCTGAATTTGGGTGTGCGTGTTGCGCTGGTCTATGCCGATTTCGATTGTTGTTAGCTTGCTCAGAGCAACAGTTGCAAACTTAGCAGCAAGCAAGTAGGAAAACCAAACCGTTAAGCTGAGCTTATATCCCGGTGTGTGCCGTCTACGACTTCCATTGAAAGTTAAGATAACTTGGAACACGAAGTTCGCAAATACTAGCACCTCAATGCCCCAGTAATTCCATAGGAAGCTGATAGTTTCTGGTAAATATTTTTCAAATATGTCCGAGAACATGGTACCTTTTGTCTCCTTGTAGCAGAATGTCGAAAAAAGTGAAGAATAATTGAAAACTCCTAGAAGACAGAACAGATTTCCATTATTATCTCTGAATCATCTCCTTCCTGATCACCTACCCCTACATACAAAGAAAAAGAAAAAGCTTGTTAAGAACTTGAACAAAACTCATAAAACTTAAAAAAACAAACACAACAGAGAAAATATAACTTTTTGTTTAACAATTGGGAATCGGAGCTTTGCCACACTACATACCTTGTGTCGCCCGTATCCGTCTCAAGGCGCGGATCCAGGAGACAACAAGAAATTTACAATTAACTTCACTTGTGGGTTTCTAAACCGAAACTTTCAAGGGAGCAATACCCTAAAAGAAAACCTATTTGGAAGGTGGGAAAATATTTGAATACCAAGAAAGAAGGTGGGATATAGAAAAGCTACATCACATATATAACAAGATAGGAAAATAGGAACTATCTTCTTCTGACGTGCTTAAACTGCAAGCAAAATTTCTTAACTTTTTGTTTCATGTATCTTGTAAGAAATTAGCATATCTTCAATGCTCATTCCTTTAAAAAGAATAAGCATTGCTTTCCTTGTAGATAACTTTTGGCACCTTCTTATAAAGCAGCATTAGCTAGGGTATAGGCCGGCGGCCTGAAACTTCTTTTATAACTAGTTTTACAATCTGTTAAAATCCCCAGTGCTTGTGAAATAGGAGCATAATGTTATTATTTTTGTAGTTGTTTTGATCTTCTTTTTATTGTTAGAAAAATCGAAGTTCTTTACAAGGAATATGCCTGGCTCAAAACTACTTAGATCAAACACTTCTTTCTAGCATTTGTCATGCAGGGACTATGGAAAAAAGAACAGGATTTTAAAAACAAGTACTGGACCTTATTGTTGTGTATAGTGAATTACTGTTTTTTTTATCCAATCTATCACAAACTCAGGTAAAATAAGCGACCAATGTTTTAAAAGGAGGTTGAGGCTTATGGTCAAGACGGGATTCTAACTTTTAGTCTCGTGTCCTATGCCTTTATTGGATCATAAGAGGCTTACGCCTCACACAAGAGAGACGTTATGTCTCTATGATAACACATTGAGGCTTAAAATCCCTACGGCTTATAGAATTACATGAAGAATAGTATTATTTTTTTTTCTATTCTTTATAATATAAAGTTTTAATTGTTTAGAACCGTTAATTTAATTTTGATAATTTGTTATGTTATTTTCCTCTCGCCTTTTGGAGTTATGTGTCGTATTCACTAATTAACTTGGAGAATTTATTTATTTTTCATTTATCAACAAAGTTGTTTCTTTTTCCAAAAAAAATTCACTCCATACATTTATAATGTTTTTAAGAAATTTTTTTTTCATTTATGTGTTGGTGTGATGTTTTATGTACTTTTACACATTATGTTTTACCATACATGTTTACACAAATTAAAAAATTTTATAATGTTTTTAATTAAAATAGAGGCTTACACCTCATTCCGCCTCACCTCTTTCAAAAGAAAATGTCTTTTAAAACATTGTACTTGCTATAACTTAGAATAAGATCAGCCACATTGAAGTGATGCAGCTGAAAACTTTTGTAGCCTTGTTTTACAGTTTTCCAGATTCGTCCTAATCTTGTTCAGGTAGCTTTTCTTTAGAAGTCTATGGAATAAAGGGTTGTTATTTATTATTATTAAGTGGTTGCTTGTCAAAATGTTAGTCGAGTTAATCATTATAGATTGGTTTAATAGTCAAATAAAAATATCGAGAATGATTAAGGGGCTGTTTGGTTGACATATTTAGGTAGGATTTAACTTAAGGAGTTATATTGAGAAGTTAAAAATTAAGAGTTTGTAGCAAAAAACTCGTTTGTATGTAGTTTTTGTGTAGATGAGTTAGAGTTAAAACTTTGTTTGGATGTAAATTTAAAATGAGTAGTTATTTTTAGTAGTTAAAAAAGATATGATTAAAAATGAGTTATTTTGATTGATTTGAAATGAATGATTAAAAATGAGTGGATTGAAATGATTGAGTAGTTATAAGGGAATGATTAAAAATGAATTGTTCCCACGTTGAAAAGGTGAGGAGTTTTCAACACATATAAAAATATATGAATTACTCCCCTCATAGCCAATTGGTTTTGAGGTGGAATCCATATTCTCTAATATGGTATCAGAGCTTCATGTAGGGTAATGAGCCCCCTAAATTTGGATCCTACCCAAAATGCTTTGAATTAAAAAAAGTAGGTGTGGATCTCACCCAAGTGGGCATAAGCTTAAGCGGGTATTTGATCCCAAAAAGTTCGGATCCGACCCTAGCAAAAAGTAAGTCAAAGCGGGTATTTTGGTCACAAATTAGTCTCCAATTCAATATGACATTTCCCAATATGGCCGCTATCTTGTGGGGGGCATGTTGGAGATATGCACCTTGTAGTGCAATTATAGAGTTATTTTTAAAAGTAAAAAAGAAGAGAAGTTAGTAAAAACTCGTTTGGATGTAGGTTTTCGAGGAGGAGTTAATAAATCCTAAAACTAAATCTTACCTAAATATGTCAAACAAACAACACCTAAATGCTTGAAGAGAATGAGTTTAATCTATGATGGTTACCTACTTACGAGTTTGTTTTCTACGAATTCATAAATTAGGTAGTTGTTCTAGAAGATCAGTTAAAGTTTCTCGAGAGTCATGGAGTGCTCGAAGAGAATGAGTTCTACCTATTTAGAAGGTTTGATAGTTAAGGTGCGGGTAAGATGACTCAAACACTTTGTGTTACCAAAAAGTGATTGCTTTAATAAGCTTGCATACCTGGGGGAAGAAATACCTTGTATAGATTAGGTCGACAGATTAAAAGTGATTTATTTTATGTTTCTTTTGGTAAGAATCATATATTGGAAAGGGAAGAGATAACTTAAATTGCAAGTTTGTTGATTGTTTCTTTAATTTTTTATGATTTCTCGTTGTACTTATTAGTATTCTTCTAACTTGGTCTTTTAATAAGTTACGAAGTTTGGATCTGGATGTATGGAATCTTTATATACTAATGGGATTATTTAACTTTAGAGCTTGCTTACTTGAAAAGTAGTCCCAGGTGTGTAATTGTACTTTTGTGTTAAAAAAAAAAAAATCATTCATTAATAATAGAAAAACATACAAACACACTTCCAATGAAGGGGGAACAAACACGAGAGATAAGACAATCTATTGATTACTTTAGTCAGTCCACAAGTTGAACAAGGACTAACCAGAAATCAAAGAGTTGAATTTCTTATAAGAGCAACAACATCGTAAAAGTTGAATTTCTTATAACCGGAATCAAGAAATTTCTCATAAGAGCAACAACACCGTAAAAGTTGAATTTCTTACTAAAAGGATTGAAAGAACTCGTCATAAAAGATCAACTTATAAGTTTCAATGTTATAAAGGTTGAGTAGGTTGAGTTTTGATAAATTTTGGAAGTAAAACCTAGTTCAAATGAAATGTTCCATTAAGTTGGCTGAAATTTATATATATGTATAAATATATATATGTATGTATATTGCATTTAGATTTAAAAAGAAAAAAAAAATTCTTGTGTTTAATTTTTTTTTCAATCATTTGTTTAAATATTTATAACAATTGGCAAATGTTTGCGGTCTAGGTGCTTTAACCTTTCTTGAGATTGTTATGTTTTTTTATAAGAAACAATAACATTGATGAATGAAAATTACAAAGATCAGTTCAGGAAGGTTATAAAAAACTTTGCCAATAAAACAAAAGTGATGATATACATATCTTTCTTTGCATGGATAGAAGGGGGGCAAGACTCGATACCATGGATTTAGATGTGAAGGATTCCGATGCTTCAAGAGCCCATCTCCAAGAATCCCTCCCATTGCTCGGGGAAAAACTATTCATTTCATCGTCTTTTAGGTTCCTTCTCATTTCAATATCCCATGAGCTGGGTTGCACACCCACATCTTAGCCACACTTTCATCTTTATAAAGGGAAAGTTGGTGTAGTAGAGGTTATTTTTCTTTGAAGACAAGGGAACCACACCACACCACACCATTTTAATATCCCATGAGTTGTTATGTTTTGAAAAAAAATGCATATGTATATGACCCCGTATGGTAAATTTGAAGCTCAAAGCCAATCATGATGGAACATAATATTAATAATAATCATATAACACATGTAATATTAGTTAAGTTTGAGATCTAGTTTAATTTGGTTATAATATTTTGAAATTAGAGATTTTTATTCTTGATATGTTAATAATGCCCACTTTAGTTATTGGGTATGTTTTTAATTTATTATTATATCAGAGACTAAAGTATAAGTACTATTGAAATGTAAGAGTAGAATTTGAAACATAGTAATTTAGAACTAGACTTCAAAAGGATTTAAAAAGTATTTTTTTTCGTTTTATTACTACTGATATTTGACATCTTAATTGTCAAATAAGATTTTGTTAAATGATGATTGTCTTTTAGTTTATATTTTAAAGATTTCTTTTTTGAGCACGTTTTAGAGAATTTTTGCTTCTCTCCACAAATACACTTATATTTTTACACACACTTGAATTATTAACCAAATTTAAAAATAAAAAATATTTTTGAATACTATTTAGGCTTCATCTTTTAATCATTTTATTTTTTAAACTAAGCTTGTTTTCATTTTTCCTATGACCAAAGAACCATGGAAAAAGTAGGAAATGATGCTCCATTATTTTGGAAGAAATGTATCCAATGGGCGATAAGGGACGAGGGAGTTTTTGGTAATAGCGATTTAGAGGTCTCATATTCAAGGTATTAAGCTTAAAAATATTCTCGATATCTCACATGTTCGAACTATAGGGTTAGCGTAGGTATAGTGGAGCAAAGCTTTTAGTTAAAAAAAATGATGAATTTGATAAACGGGTGTGGGACAATGAACAAGGTATGTATATGTAATTGAGAAAAACTTGAAATTTGCATAATTTAAGGAACATGGGACCCTTCAACAATGTTAGCCACGGTCTCATTAAACGATCAACATGATTTGATTTATGGAAGTGGGGTATACTTCGATTTGGAAAGGCAAATATCCTAAAAAGATTAAATATCTGTGATTTGAATAAATGGTCGTTCAATCAATTTTAAGGGTTGGGTTGAATTATAACTTTTTTGGGTTGGATTGGGTTATAGTTTTATAGTTTTTGTTGGATTGAGTTGGGTTGGTTTTTGGGTTGAGCTCGTTCAACCCAACCTAAACTAAGAATATATTATATATATTGTGGTAGATTTTTAGCATATTATATATATATATATATATATATATATATATATTATGTGTGTATGTAAGATAAATTAATAAGTTAGATTTTTAGTATACTTGTAAGCCTTCTAAAAAAAGATTATGCACTAATAAAATTAGTAATAAGTTCAAGTATACTATCGTCAATCTTTTTAACATATTTATGAACTTATGAACTAAACTTTAGAGAGAAAAATGAGAGTAACATAACCCGAGAACCTAACCCATGCAACCCGAAAATTTTAGGTTGGGTTGGGTTGGGTTGCACTTATGTATAGGGTTGAACGAGTTGACGAATTGACCAACCCAAAAAATTGGATTGGTCCAAAAAATTCATTCAACCATACCCAACTCGGACCATGTACACCCTGTTACTTACTTTTAAATTTTCAACAATGCATTTCATCTTTCTTAAAGAAAATTTTGAATTTTGAACCAAATTTCAAGAACAAAGAAACCAATACTTTTGTTTTAATTTTTAAATTTTGGTTGGTATTTAAAATGCAGGTAAAAAGTAGATAAAGTAAGAAAATCAATAGGTGGGATTAGTATTTTATAGACTTAATAAAAAAAATAGAATTGATTTAAGTGAAGTATATTTAAATCTGAAGTTTTTATGATTATACATCCCAAAGCTAGTAATATCACAAATCTTAAGGTAAGTTATCAAATATAGGATTATTCCAAGTCACATAGTTTAAATTTGAAATTTTTATATAGAATAGGTCAATGGCGTATTCTTTTATCTTGATTGTTGGTAATTTATTTTAACTACATAGTTATGGTTTGAGCCTAGAAATTGGTATTTAGTACTTATATTATTTGAGAGTAATAGTGTTCTATGTGTAGAATTTGCTGGTCCCTTCGAAATTTTTTTAATGTGTTAAAAAAAATTAGGAGTGAAAAAAATTTAAATTCATGACCTATTG
The DNA here is from genome assembly GCA_036507275.1 of Sicyos edulis. Taxonomy (NCBI): domain Eukaryota; kingdom Viridiplantae; phylum Streptophyta; class Magnoliopsida; order Cucurbitales; family Cucurbitaceae; genus Sicyos; species Sicyos edulis. The sequence continues at coordinate 4,503,469 of CM071856.1, read as the reverse complement.
ATTTATAGGTATGTTAATTTACTTTCAATCAATTTTAAAATTGGAATCGTTTCAATCAATTTTAAAATTGGGACGTCACAATTTGACTTATACAAATTTAGAGAATTGAAAAATAGTGGTTAAAGAAGAGTCGGAGAGAACTAAAAGATTATGGATTTAGAAACTGGTTAGTTTTTGAACTAAAATTATTGTTATTATTAAAATCGAATTTGATTTAAATTAACTTTAAATTTATTACAAAGACTAATTTTACGTTTTTTTGTTTTTTACTTTTTTGAAAATACATTAACTATTAAAACTAATTAAAAAAATATATTAAAATGGGTTGAATCTAGTAGTAATTGATATATATTCTCATCCTTAAAGAAGTAGATTTGAATATTTTAACTCTAAATATTAAGAGTATGCAAACAATTTGGTAAACTCGAATAATCGGATCAACTTAATTTAGATTATTTATTTGAGTTATACTGGAATTTAAGTAAATAAAAATTTCATAAGTTAAATTAATTTATAAGTTCGCCTAAAATTAATTTGAATTGACTTCATTAGCTGGTTGGTAGGCTGCTTCTTGTTCAGACTTAATCCTTTTTTTTAAACATATTACATTATTGTATATGCATATGTTTATTATAATTTTTTAAAAAAAAAATTATTCTTCAAAATACTTTTGTTTATGTCATTAGGATATTTTTTTTTATAATATAAACTAAAATTAAATCATAAAGAAAAGTTATTACGTTCATTTATATAAAAATGAAAATAAATAACAAGTGCATATTTAAATAAAATAATACATATGTGATGATTGGATCACTTTATAATTTATCCTTTTTAAATAAAAAGAATATATTTTTTTAAAGCAAATCCATTAATCAGCCAACTAAACTAAAACAATTATCCTCCACGATGAAGCAACAATAAGAGAAAGATTTTCCTCTAAAAATAAGCTCTCTCATCCACAAAAGATGAAGAGGCCTGCCACAACAATAACTTTGAGTTTTTTTGTTTGACAAAAATATGAATCATCTTCTTATATAATCTATTACAATCAGATATGTTCATAATTACTAAAGAAGAGAGTAAACAATTAATATCAACAATGATATTGTTGAATTTAGAAATATATTGAGAGCAACTAATTATAGAGACTTTATAACCTTTAAAATATCAGACTCTACTAAAATTGAGAGAAGTCATTGAATCTTTTATTCAATTATATCTTTGAGCCATTCTCGAACAACCAACCTCTCCAAAAACTTAACAAATAAGTTCTTCATCCATGGCCTCCATCATGCAAGCTTTGGGTACTCTTTCCAATCACGAACAATATATCCAATCCCACCTTTCCTTTCTCACCAACATTAGAAAGAGAACTATAAACATTCAATTTTGAGCAACCTTAGGGAGAAGCTTTCCACTTTTCCTTCACACCTAAACCTTTTTAAGGTTTTGTCTTTGAGATTTCTACAAGTATCAACGAATATAAATTAATATTTATGTCAATCATATCAATAAGATTAGAAAACTCTATGATATTTTATTATTTAGGCCCGCGTTTGTTAACCATTTTATTTTTTATTTTTTATTTTTGAAATTTAAGCTTACTTTTATTCAAATTTCTTACAATGTACTCTATCTTTTCTATAATGTATCTATCTTTTCTTAAGATAGTATATGCATGATAATCAAATTTAAAATTAAAAAAAAAACTTTTGAAAGTTAATTTAATTGTTTTTAAATTTAAGAAAAAATTTATGATAAAATAGTTATTGTAAACTTAAATTTCAAAAATAAAAAATAAAATAATTATCAAACGAAGTTTTAACGTCAAGACTTTCAAAGTATTATCACGTCTCCGAATAATAATAATTTTGAACTACTTACTCATTCTTAGCAACTTTACAAGAGAAAAAATATTTAAAAAAAAACATATAATTTACCTTATAATAAATCCAATCTTGGTTCCTTCTCTGACAATGATAGTTACATTGATTTTTTTTTTAAAAAAATTTAAAATTAGTTAGATTGATAGTTATTTGTGGACCAATCAGTGGTGAGGTACCACCTTGTAAAATCACATGACGTCCGCATCTGATTGCTTCTCCCATCAAAACATGTTACCCACCATCCACGTGGCAGTCTCTCACCTGAGAATCTATGGGACCACATATATCCATTAATTAGCCCGAACCTGCCAGCTCACCCTTGCAGCACCACACTTCCAAATGACAGGTTTACCCCATATAAGATTTGTAGCATACAAATTCGGGACGTGGACTATAAATTCAAATAAATAAAAGTAAAGCATCAATTTTTAGAATCTAATCTCTGAACGAGGTGTTATATCACTAAAGAATTAAACCAATCGGTCACCAACCCTTTCGATATAAATTTCTATTCTTTATTTTATTTTAATTTTTTGTTATTAGTAGTTGTTATAAGAAAGAAGACTCTATTGAAGTAGAGATGAAAAATCTCATTGTAGAGAAAATGAGTGGACTACATTTTTGTATGTCACACTTTATGACTTAGAAACTACGTAACTATATAAAGTGAACTATAAATCACATTATGTAGACTTAATGAACTCAATTGTCGGGATGCACATGCTTTAAGTCGGGTCGGGTTAAGTTAGGAGAATTTTTTTAATCTACTTAAATTTTTATGTCTATCAATTTGCTAACTCGTCCAACCCTACGTATTAGAGCAACCCAATCTTATATTTTTCGGGTTGGATTGAGTTCTCGAATTGTATTAATCTTCTCTTTCTTATCTAAAACTCAAGTTTCATAGCGTGTAAATATGTAAACAAATGCAAGATATTATACTTGAATCTTTTTCGAGATAAACTATTCTTTGAACCTAGGTTGCTTATTTGATTTTTGCAATATTCTTTATCAATATGTTAAAAACTTATTTTATTAATTAACCTAGGTTGTCTATTTCACTATTGCATGTTCATTATTGATATGTTTAAAAACTTGTTTATTTTATTAATTAATCTCATACACACGCAAGCACACCACACACATGTTTGACCCACCAGTTATTAAAATTTGTGGGTTGATCCAAACTCAAGTAGCCATTTGTTTGAGATTAGTTATTTTCTTTTCTATGTTACAATAACATGCATTCGAAACACTGTTTTATTATGATCATATTATAATAATGAGCGATCAAATATAGTTTATCATAATTCATGTTTTAGTAAGAGACACTTCGAGCACTGTTTATAATAATCTATGGTTTATAATAATTTTATCATTTATAATATCTTAATCATATCCTCTAAACATGGTTTACCAATCTCATTAAAGAGCCACTTAGCAATTGTGAGCTCTCTCATGGAAATTGACAATCACTCCCCCATGTGTTTCACATTATGATTACTATAACAGGTTGTTTATGGTAATCAGGATAACTGTAATCTTCTAATACTTCGAATTTCAGATGTCCGACATTCTTAGATCACCGTGTTTGTTTTGTAATAATATTTTTATAGGTATTTTGAAAAGTGTATTTATTTTATAAGTTTTGTTCATGAAAATGTCTTAAACGACCTCATAACTTAATGTACACATTAATTTGCATAATTAAAATTTATATATCGTATTTTTTTTATCAATTTGAATATTATATTTTAAATAAATTTACCTAGAAAAAATTAAAATTCATTTATTTGGTTGAACAAGTAAAAAAATGTTAAATATAGAAAATGAAGATAATTATATTTAAAACATATAACAAAAGTCAACGTACTTTAAATTTTTATTGAAAATAATCAAAATATTATTGAATTTAATGCATTTAAAACAAAATGTAAAATATAAATATAATTAGTTATATATGTTTGGTTGTTAATGCATAATAATTATGTACTAAAAATATATATTATTATTTTTAAGTTACAAACTACATACAAAATATATATAAAATTTTATACAAAAAAAAAAAATGAAGGAAAAAGTGACATTCAAGGATGCCCTCTACATGGGTATCCTAAAAACCCATGATGCGGGAGAGCATTCACTCATAAATGGGCATCCTAGGATGTTGTATTTTTTTTTTTCATTCTTGCAAAAGAAATGTGATAATCCAGATGACCATTTCATAGAAATTTTGGATTACTATGAAGTGAACGACCCATAAGTAGTTGAGATGGGTTGTTGCTAAACTATGTAGCATAGGCCACACAAACTTCAATCCTTAAATGAGTAAGAGAATATTTCTCAAAAAAAAAAAAGAAAAAAAGAAAGAAAGTAAGAGAATAAAGATGCGTTTTAGAGATTTATGAAAGTTTAATACAACTTACCTCCCCACCTTAGGAATTATAGCTTAAGTACCTCATATCTAGGGTTTGAACAAGTTTTTTTTTTTTTTTAATCGTTGAATCGAGATAAAAGATAAACCAAAATAGATTAAATTGAGGTTACACAATAATCTAAGGGGAAGTAGATAAGTCTTTAAACTAGGATTTTATTTTGACGAATTAAGTTATTGCATCACATATAACTTGCGCGGATTGTACGAATCGTCAAATTATTTTTTATATTGTCCTTGATTAGAATATACCATTAATAAGACTTAACATGCATCATACTAATCAATGCGGATTTCACGAATCGTCAAATTATCACTGATCATGTCGCTAACAGTGCTGCCAAGGTACTAGAATTTCAATTATGTTGTCTGAATATGCAAATTTTTCTCTTATTTTTTGGTGGAGAAAACTTAAACCTTCGTCAACTTTTCTACCCATTAACTTTTCATAAATATATACTGTAAAATATCGCATCCTAACAAATCTAGATATAGATATGTTAATGATATTGATTCGCATTTCTAATTTATTTATTTGTAAATCTCTATTGGAGTTTCTTTATTCCCTTCGTGTTTTCTCTAGCCTGTCAAAATGAAAAAATCTCGTCCCCATTTCTAAAGATAGGACTCGCGAAGATATTCATAATTTCGAAAAATATGAGATTGAAGAAATGAATAAACAAAACTAAAATTATATGTATTATGTCCAAAAATATATTATATTTTATACATATGACAAGGACAAATTATCGATTTGTAACCCAACCACAGGTGCCATCCCCACGTGAATGTCGTCTTCAAATTATTTATTATGTTCTCAACTATTTTAAGTTTTATCAAATTAATATTTCTAATTTTTCAAATAGACTAAATTCTAGTTTCTCCAAAATCATAAAAAAAGCTGATCTTGAGTTCAACCCCTCGTTGCAGTAATCTAAAAAAAAGTAATTTAATAGTGAAAGAGACTATAGTAATTAGTAGATGATGAGTTTAATTTATGATGATCATTATATATATAAAAAATTGAAAAAAGATGCTTTTTTTAAGTCTCTAAATTTGAAGTGATCTATTTGATCATTATGTTTCAAAATCATATTTTTATCACTAGCATTTCAATAATTAAAACTTAATTTTTATGAGTTATGGGTCCTTTTAAATTTTACTTTTATACTTACTTTTTTATAAATGTATTTTATATAAATATCAAAATAACCTCTTTGGGAAATTGTAGTAACTAAACCATATTAAAAAAGTATTTGCAAATTTAGGCGTCCAATTTTTTTTTTGCAAAGTTAATTTTTATTTTAAATTTGGAAATTTATATTTATTTTTTTATTACCGTTTTGCCCTTATTCACATTTAATAAAGAATTTTCGAATTTAAACCTCCATTTTTAAAACTTTCCATCACGTAAGAAATACCATATTTAATTGTCAACTCATTAAATGTAAAGAAATTTTTATTTCTTTTTACATTTATCTCTCATTATTATTCACATTCCTTTTTATTTCTTTCAAAAGTTCTCCATTCCATTATTCTCAATCCTCCATTTTCATTTCTTATGTGTTTTTTCTTTCTCTTTTCACTTTCCAGCAAACGCGTAAATTGTTGTCGGCAACTCAGGTCCGACCGGACGATATAATCCGACGAGTTAATTCATGTCCGTTCACTAATCTTCATTTTACACAATTTTTGGATTACGTTTTTCTTCCTTATTCATCACCAGTAGCACGTTCTTGTTCAATCCAATATAATCGTTATCTGATATGTCTCAAATTGTTGACTATGGTATGTTTATTCCTATTATGTCAATTTTTTTTTTCATTTACTCAATTTATATTCAGTCTTCGAAATGTCACAAATCATGTTTATAAATATATTCAAATCATCTTTACAACAATATGTGTACACATCTATAATACTGTCTAATTATTAAATATATTATCATGTCGTATTAAGATTCTTCAATACTGTACTGCCCACACTTTGTTTTAACGTTAGTTATATAGTACATCTTCTCTTTATTAGTTCATCAATCATTCAATTTTAATTGCACATAGCAGTGTTTAGTATTTGAATACTCCTGTTTTGAAATGGAAAGAAATCATATGCAGCATAGTAGAATCCATACCAGACACACATATACAATACTGTGTAATATATAATATACTATATAATGTATGATATGTTTTATTCATATTCTATCATTTCTGTACATTTAACTCATTTAATGTAACAGCCCAGTTTTCTATCCCGGTTCTCGAGGAGCTTCCGGTTCAGATTCAGTGGTTCGGTTGTGCCGTTAGAGCTGTTTGGACCCTTAGGGGCATTTTGGTCTTTTTGCTCCCTGGGCAGGATTTGTGGTTTTTCAGGGCTTCGAGGCAGCTCCTGCCTTTGTTAAGGCTTGTTTGTTGTGGGCTGCGAGTCCCGAGATGTTTGAGCTTTTCGTTTGGGAGTTCGGTTGTGATTTGGGTTTTGGGCAAAATGATGGTTGTTTGGGTGTTTCCTTCGGGATTCGAGCCGGGCCTTCAGTGTTGGTTTGGGAGGTTGATTTCAGTGAGATTTGTTGTTTGGAAAGGTTGCTTCAGTCGGGTCTCGAAGGAGGAAGCCGGGAAATGAGATTTAAGGATTTTAAGGATTTTTGGAAAATTTGGAAAATGGATAAAATTGGATTTATTTGGATAAAGTTGGATTTAAGTTTGGATAAGGATAAAAGAGAAAAAGAAAAGAAAAAAAAAAAGGAAAAATCCATTTTTCCCCAAATTTCCTCTTTCTCTCTCCTCCAGCCCGAGCCCCCCACCTTGGCCCTCTTCTCCCTGCCCGAGCGCCCCAGCTCGCCCCCCTGGTCGCCCAAGCCCAGCCGGCGGAGCAGCCACGTAGCCTCAGGCGCTGTCGCCTCGCCCACTGAGCCCCATTTGCCAGTCGTGCCATCGCCAAATTTCGCCGGCGTCGGAAGGCCGCTCGCGCGCCTTCGCCAGCCGCCGTCGCGTCGCCGCCCGGCCGAGCTCGCCGCGCCTGGTCCGTGTCACCCAGTGCGCCGCGATCTTGCGTCGCGCATCGCTCGTGTCGTCCGAACTCGAGTCGCGCTTCCCAGCGCCAGATCGCGCGTCCTCGCGTCGTGTCGCTCGCGCCCGCGCACCGTCCCATGTGCCGAGCCGAAGCCCGCGCGCGCCGCCTCGCCTCGCCGCTCGCTCGCGCGCGACCGCGCCCTACGCCCGGCCGGCCCGACTCTGCCCCGCCGACTGCTTGTGTGTGTTGGTTTGGCCCGAGCCTTGTGGCTTCTCGGATGGTATTTCCCGAGTCTTTTCTTCGTTGGGCCCGAATTTATTGGCTGCTGGTTATGGATTTATTGGGCTATTTATGTATGTGATTTGGGTGCTTTGTTTGATGTTCAGGCTGTTCGGGAATCGATTAGAGGCTCGAGGATTCGCTCGTAGATTTATTATTATTATTGTTTTTCTGCTTGTTCCAGGTAAGGATTTCTTACCGTGGTTGTGTGAACCCTGCGATATATCTCGATATGCCTTGCTTGTTTGCTGATTGTTATGAGCATGTTAGAGATAGAGCAGTTGATTGAATTCTTGCTAGCATGTTTGCCTGATTTTACATGTTAGTGCCATGCTAGGTTTGTTCTGCCAGCATGCTTGTGATTCCTGCTTAAGTTGTAGTATCATGCTAGGTAATGTGATTTATGTCGGTCATTGCTTGCTAGCCAGGAATCATTGTTTTTGCTCTGTACTCTTAGATAGAGTTGTAGGGTTTGTCATCATCCAGAGGCTGAGCGGACATAATGTACTTTGTCCCAGTAGCTCAGGTCGGAAGTAAAGTGTGTGAAGCATAACGTATCTTGCTACCCCCCCCCCCCCCGACCCGCCGGTTGTGGACTTAGCTACCCACTCCGGCCATAGCCTAGTTTGTAGCCTGCTAGAGCGGAACCCTGCCATCGGTGTAAGCCTGCCCTGGCCGGTTCTTAGCTTCAGGTCGGTGGATCATGCTGCACAGATGAGGGCCGAGAGCCTCGCGCTACTGTGATCAGTGACACCGCTTCCGAGTCATAGGCATGTGCACCTTGCCCGCGTAGTTTGCCCTTAGGCCCCGCATTTACGCCGCGGTTGCAGAGGAGCATGCGGTGTGCGCGCCTGACAATCGTTAGTTGCCGGTTCGGAGAGCTCCCCCGGGCTAATGTCGTGAGTACACCATTCCTTCCGTTAGAGCCTGACTTCGGGTACTCTTCCGTAAGTCCAGATTAGTGCAAGGGCAATGAGGCCCTTGAAGACATTTTAGGGATCAGTGTATTCCCCCCGAGTGACAGATACCTCGGTGATGTCCCAGGATTGGTCAGTGTATCCAATCCCAGTTAGGCCCAAAGTAAGAGACTTCCGATGGCTCCAGATCTTGTTTTATGAGCTCGTTGAGCTATGATCTGTGTTGATAGCTGTTTGCTTGCATGTTGAGGTGCTAGATGACGGATGTATCGTATTGTACCCCGGTTGGGGATTCTTACTGAGTATCTTTATACTCACCCTTATTTATCTTTCAGGTAGCTTGGGACAACACCAGGAGGGCTAGCGGAGGGAGCTAATTGATCATGGGGAGCCGCCGGCACTCTGTCATTTATTGTTGCATTGTTTATTCAGCATGTAGATGGACAGGAGTCCTAGGGGAACGTTGTTTAAAAAGTTGTTTAAATTGTATTGTATGATTTTATAAATCTTTGGCTGGTGGTTTTACTTCGTTGGATGGTTTAAATGAAAACTGTGGTTTATGTTTTAAGGGTTCCCCCTTCTCATATGTTTTGAATGGTTTTTAAATATGAGCACTAAACCGCTTGATATCATATTTAACTTGCATGCTGAGTGAGAACCCCGGTTTAGGACCATGTTTTGGGTCGGGTTCGTCACATTTAAATTCCAATATTTAGAATGTAAAAAAATCATGTTTAGAAATATAGTAAAATCATATATAGAACAGTAGTTTCTACGTATTTTGATTTTCATATTCTGGTATAATTGACTGTATACACATCTACAAAACTGTACAATTGAGTATATACCATATGTTCATACGGTGTTTTTAGGTTAGTTATACTGTACATCTTCTCCTTATAGGTTCATCAATCATTCCATTTATATAATATCATTAATATCGTTGTTTGTCAGGTAGAGTATGATATGTTTTACTCATACTCTGTCATTTCTCTACATTTAATTTATTTATATTTCAGCTTTTAGAATGTAAAAAATTATGTTTAGAAATGCAGTAGAATCATATGTAGAACAATAGTTTTTTCGTACTTTGATTCTCATATTCTGGTATAATTTACTATATACATATATGTAAAGCTGTATAATTGAGTATGTATCGTATGTTCATACTGTGTTTTTAGGTTAGTTATACCGTACATCTTCTCCTTATATGTTCATCAATCATTCCATTTGTATAATACAATTAATATTATAGTTTTTCATGTACTGTTATATTACTGTATAAATTATACAAAACTCTATATATTTCGTTATTTTATTATACATACCGTATAACTTACACGGTACATTTATGGTTTATTATTATTTTATTCATGTCTAATACATTTTTCGTACTCATATTACTATCCATTAGATTTCTATTCTGAAATACGGTATTGTTTATATACATGTATAGTATACGACTTATAATATAAGACAGTACTGTTTGAACATTTTTGTAATACTATACAACTTTTCCTTATAGGTTCAACCAGCATCTCAATCCCTATTGCACGTAGTGGTCGGTGGGATGAAAATGAAGATGTACCATAATCATGAAGTAGGTGAAGAGCGTTGCATAAATATTGAGGAATGCATTCACCCAATGATGATTTTACATTACAGTCTTTTTTTATGTCGAATACTTTCAGTTTCAATTTTGTAACCCATGAGACCTTTTTTATTTACTACTGATCTTACTTTAAATAGTAATTTTATGTGAAGTTGCTCCAACAGTATGAGTCTTTATCAATTCACAAATATTACGTATGTTATTTATAAACGTTTTACTATACGGTATTGTACATTCAAAAATTTATAATTTAAAATTACTTGTTCGTTGTCCCAAACATATTAAATCACACTACAAGTATACATATCAGCAAATTAAAACATTTTAAAAAAATAAAGTTTTAAAATACAGTATGGTACATGATATATTATGAGTGTACATTATATACCAAGTTATTTCAGTACTGGGTGGTTATCAAACGGGTTCTGATTTCAATCATCAAAATTGAACGTTCAATAACTCATACGGTCTATTTATGAACAAAATTATCATAATCAAATAACATGTAAATTACTAACTATATTGTATATGTACATTACTAACCATACTGTATGTAAATGACAACTCTACCTCTAAGAATATACTATCGTCACTTTCGTTCAGTAATTAATGCACCATAAATTGACGATTTCTGGTTTTTCATAAATAATGCACCCTAAATTGGCGGTTTCTAGTTTTCCACAATTAATGCACTCTAAATTGACACTTTCTAGTTTGGAATGTGAGATGAATTTCCTTTTTTAAAATTCCCCTTCCCAAATGAAAAACCAATAAATTAAGGGTATTGTTGTAATTCGTTATTTTGAGAATTTATAAGAAATTAAAATAAATTCTAATTTTGCTAATATTTTTGGAGATGCATATATTTGCAAATACTTTTCAATTATGGCCTATTTATGAAAAAAGCTCATTTAAAATTAATCTACTCGAAATCATCATATAGTGACTCAATAGTTAAAAGAATTTGAGAAATTAAGAGTGATAAGTTCAATTCACGATAATTATCTAACTAATAATTAGCCTCATACGAATTTACTTGACATTTAAATATTGTAAAATCAGACGATATACTCTGTTAGAGGAATCAAAGTACGCTCAAATTAGACGTAACAAATATTTAAAAAAAAGATAAATTATAATAGTCAAATTTAGAAAATAATTATAAATATGATCGCTTTTTTTAAAGAAATATCAATTATAGTATAATAGATAGAAAAGCTCTTCTCAAACCATTTTTTTAAAAGAAACTTTTAGGAAGTGACTCAACTAGTTAAAGAAAATCTTGGAGATGAGATCAAAGATGTCCTAAGAATGAATTTTATACGAACTTTCTTGACATCAAAATATAATAAAATAAGTCGATATGTCATAATACAAACTGACATATATAAAAAGAAAACAAAATAAATAAAAAAGACAAATTTATTTGTATGGTAGTGGCATGTGCAATCGCACGTGAATGTTGCCGTCAAATTAGACTCCGCCAACCCGATACGAACGGCGTTAAGATTTTTCCCAAAATCTTCTTCTTTCTATCTCTCTCTTTTTTAATATTTAAAAGAAAAATGATATTTAAAATTTAAAATAAAAATAATAATAGTAGAGCTTTCAGAATCTCCGTCGTCTTTCACATTCCCATTCATTTCGGTCACAGATCGCCGTTCTAGGGTTTCCTTCTCTGTTCGGATTTCTCTTTTCGCCATTGATTTCAGTTTTTCACTTTCGGCAAGGAATTTCATGGTGCAGTTGCTGAAATCTGGGAACCGCTCTCTGGATTTGGATATGGCGTCGCTTCGGAACAAGGTCCCGGTGAAGCTGGAGATCCAGGAGGACCACGCTCCGTTCTCCAAGCGATTGAAAACCGCCTCAGCGTTTTCACCGGTATCTGGATTTTTTTTTTAAATTTTAATCCTTGGAACTATCTTTAGAAGATGAATGTTATGTATTTGAACTACGAAGTTGAACATTTAACCTGTTTTTTTTATAATGGAGATTGATTTCCTGTGTGCGTTTTGGTCTACTTGGTTGTGTGATTCATGGGAAGTATAATGTAATTTTTTCCTCTTGTTCTGTGGTGATTTTGATGGTTGTAGCATTGAAATGATTTATTTTTTTAATTGTCACTTGAAATGATTTTGACTTTTTTTTCTTGCTTGATTACGAAGAAATTGTTAGGGAGTTTTACTTTTAATCCTTGAAACTATCTTGAGAAGATGAATGTTATGTATTTGAACTACTAAGTTGAGCATTTAACCTTTTTTTTTTTAAAATGGAGATTGATCTTCTGTGTGTGTTTTGGTCTACTTGTGTGATTTATGGGAAGTACAATGTAATTTTCCCCCCTTATTCTGTGGTGATTTTGATGGTTGTAGCGTCGAGATGATTTATTTTTGTAATTGTGATTTTCTTTCAGTTGAAATGATTTTGACCTTTTTGTTTTTTTTTTTTTTGCATGATCTTGTCGACGATTAGCAGCAGAGTGATGGTACTGATGATTTTTCTGCGTTGCCTGCTCAATACAATCCTCTTGATGAGCCTAGTCCTCTTGGTTTGCGGTTGAGGAAGACCCCTTCACTGTTAGATCTAATTCAAATGAAACTTTCCCAATCGACTGCTACATCAAGTGATGTGGCGGATTGCGAAAGCTTCAGTTCTTCAATAAAGAAGGATAATAAAGGCGCTGCTGTTCCGAGCTCTACCGACAAGCTGAAAGCTTCAAATTTTCCTGCATCGCTTCTGCGAATCGGTGGTTGGGAGGTAAAATTGATCTTCCCTGTACTTCTAATGATTGGAAAATAGGGTGATTGGTAAATAATCTAGGTCTTTTTTTATGGCAGTATAAATCAAGATATGAAGGTGATTTGGTGGCAAAATGTTATTTTGCTAAACATAAGCTTGTATGGGAAATTCTTGAAGGTGGGTTGAAGAGTAAAATTGAAATCCAGTGGTCTGATATTATGGCCCTGAAGGCACACTGTCCTGATACTGGACCTGGTACTCTGAATGTGGTGGTACGCATTTCTTGTTTTTGACTAATGCCTGACTTGCGCGTTTTCTTTTTCTTGATCCATGAGAGTGTATTTTTGTGGAGAACTTCTTGTGTTTATTCTTTGATAGCTTATTTTTAGTTGTTGGTTGTTTTTTCTTTAGTTGGCTAGGCAGCCCCTTTACTTCCGCGAGACAAACCCTCAACCAAGAAAACACACATTGTGGCAGGCCACCGCCGACTTTACTGATGGCCAGGCTACTATACACAGGTAATGCTTGTTATTTTACCATCTAGTGCATCAAATTTAATGCTCAATTGCTTTTCATTTTGTCTATTCTCATAAATTTAGTTCCCAATCGAAGTCAATGGTAGAAAAATCTGTATACTTATGATTATGAATGTTATTCATGTCTTTTGTTAATTTTTTGGGTAGAGGAAGTTATGTTTTATTATTTTTCGATTCAAGAGTGAGAGAATTAAATTATATTGTCATTTCATTATCCTTTCTTTCTCATTTTCTTTGAGTGCTGACTGCTGACTGGATTTTCACATCTTGGGTGTACGAAACATGTCTTCCTTTGACTTTGACCATGGAATTTTCTCTTTGCTGGAAACTTTCCATCTCTGAAATGTTGATCCACTGAATAATATGTTGATTAGAGAGACGACCTTCTGGATGAAATGATTTTCATGGGGATTTCTCTGTTTTTCCTTTTTAAAGATTTTTTCCTTGGTTGAGAAAATTATGACATTCCTTGCTACGGACCTTTACATATTAGATGGGTATACATGCCCGAATATATCACTTGGTTAAGTGCAAAGCAAAGTATTCATGCGAAGAACATGTCCTAGATTTTTTTTTTCTTTTCCTAAACATATTATTTATTTTCTGCATGTTATGCAAGGACAACTCTGCATGTCTGGGCCTATTTGGACTTTGGTTATAATCATAATGACAATCTAATTTTGTGATTGTTAGGCAACATTTTCTGCAATGTCCTGAAGGATTGTTGAACAAACACTTTGAAAAGCTCATCCAGTGTGATATTCGTCTTAACTTCTTAAGCCAACAACCAGAGAAAGTCTTGGATTCGCCATATTTCGAACGAAGGAATTCTATTTTCGAGGATCCAGAACATCAAGCAGAAAATAGTAAAGGATCAACTGTATCTGGTCTGACAGACGGTGCCTCGCCATCTCCTCAGCAATCATCCTTGAAGATAGAACAACAAGACTCTACTTGTACGACGGTAGAACATCACTTTCAAGAAGCCCCATCACCTTGTTCAGGTGACAATCTATGAACCCTTTTTTCGTTATATGTGTTTTAGTGGACATGTGTTACACTTTTTTGTATTCTATTATTATTGAATAAGTTAAAATTAATGTAGAATGTGGTCCTAGGGAGAGAATTTCTTCATTGAAGATATTTGAGCTGAATAGCTAACATTAAAGATATTTTGACTAATTCTAATTTTTGATATATGGAATAGAGAGCAGGGATGGACGATGGGTGGCCCCAGAAATTATCCATCTCTCATCACGCGTGCTTGACAACAAATATCTTATATAACTTGTTGACTCGAATGTAAGATATTTGTTGTCATCCAATGAAAGATGGATGACCCCCAAGGGGTAGTGCGGTGGTCGAAAACTTAGACTTTGAAGGTGTGCTCCTCTCAAGGTTCCAGGTTTGAGATCCACATGTGACATTAATTTGTAGTCACTTTTCGTGCCTCCATTCCTTCGATGTCTCCCGGTGCCTTGTTTAGGGATGGACAAGGTTACCCCGGATATAGGGGAGCAAAGCTCCAATTTACCGGTTTAAAAAAAAACTTATTGTCATGGTTGGTGAAGAAATTAGCATCCCTTTTCCACACCATATTACTGCAGTTATTTGTATTGTCATGGTTGAATGATGTCGTCATTATTCATTCTATTTAGTTGGGAAAAAAAGGAAGCATATCTTTTAGCTCATAAATTCCTGGTGGAAATCGTGCTACATGCGTAATCACATGGTGTCGACATCATATTCCTTGTCATTGATATTTCTTTGTAGTTTGTTTGTGGAATCTTTAAGTTGTACATTTTTCTAGGATTCTATCAGGAGTTAGTCAAACGTTTGTCTGTATCCATTTATCTTGTCCTCTTCTTTTGTTACTGATCAAAGACGGAATCTTTTGAAGCCGAAGCAAGTGCGCATTTTGAAGTCGGTAGTTCTAGAAGCCCAAGAACTTGGGAACAAATGAAAGTGCCGGGGCTCCACCCGTCCATGTCGATGAACGATCTCGTGAACCATATTGGACACTGTATAACAGAGCAGATGACAGCGGCAAATCCATCATTTGCCAATCAAGGACCAGAATACCAAGACATACTACTAGACGATATTGCACAGTATTTACTAAATGACAACCAATCCACAACTTCTGATGAGAAATCTCTCATGAAAAGGGTCAATTCTCTCTGTTGTCTCTTGCAGAAAGACCCAACCAACACCACAACTCAGAATTCTCAGCTCAATGATGAAGGCCGTGGCGAAGTGCCGGTTGATAAGAGCAATAAAGTCGGTACCGTATTGAGAGGCGATGCCAAGGCTTTTGCAGAGGACGTGAAAGATAACTCTGGTACTAAGCAGGCAGTCGTCGGTATGTCTAGGAAGGATTCGTTCGGTGAACTGCTGATGCATCTTCCTCGAATCGCATCCATCCCGAAGTTCTTGTTCAACATCTCAGAAGATGATGAAAGTTAAGGATTGGCTGAACTGAATGTTTCTTTTTCAGAAATTGGCAACAAGACTTATAAAAAAAAGGTGATGATAAAATCCTCATGGGATTCTGAAATGTATATTGATGAAGAATCCTGTAATGTGTAATTCGTGTATTTAGGCATTTTTATTTATGTCCACAGCTGTTTTAATTCTTTCCATGTAATGTTATGACAGCCTACCGTACATAAGTTGTAAATTGAATATCCATTGGTGAATCATTGTATCTATTTTGTTTTTGAAATTTAAATTTACAACTACTTTAATATAATTTTTTTCTTATTTGGATATCTACATCTTATATTTTAAGAAATAATATCAAAATTTGAAAACAAAAAAGTAGGTCCCGTTTGATAATTATTTTGTTTTTTATTTTTTATTTTTGAAATTTAAGCTTACAACAACTTCCATGCCATAACTTTTTTCTTATTTGGTTATCTACATCTTACATATATTTTAATAAACAAGACCAAAATTTGTTTAAGTAGCTTCCAAAAACAATGGTTAGTATGCACCTACTTTCTCAAAGAAAGACGGATATATTGTAGAAAAGATGGAGCACATGGAAGGAAATTTGAGTAGAAATAAGCTTAAATTTCAAGAAATAAAACCAAAATTTGAAAACAAAAAAAGTAGCTTCCTTGTTTTTGTTTTTGAAATTTATTAGAAAATTTGAATAGAAATAAACTTAAATTTCATAAAGTAAAAACAAAAATTCAAATAGTTATTAAACGGAGCATCAATTAATTATTTTTGTTAAACTTTTAGAGTAATCTGACGATCATCCCAATAAGAGTAGATTCATTAAAATAAAAATTAGACATTCACTTTTGAACCAGAAATGATTTGATTGCCGCATATACAGAACTCATACAAGAGAACTCACAATCGCCAGTTCAAATAGGAATTAAAAAAAAAGAACTTGCACGTATAAAAATAATCATGTTGAAAAAATAGTAATTTCAGCGACCATTACAAATACGATACGAGTCACTATACAAATACCAATAAGTTCGATTTCAATGGAAAAATTAGGTTTTATTTCGCAAGATTGTTTCAAAATTCCTAGTGGAATGATTAAAAACAGAAAACACCCCCAAAAAAACTTCACAGCCATATTGGAAGAACACATACATTGAATTGGAATGAAATCAAATGAATTAAGCAATTTATATATATATATATATATATTTAATATTCATGAGTGTTCGAGTCAACTTACATATATTTTGATTATTTTGACAAGACTAACAACTTTATTCTACAATATTTGGTTATCGCAAAGTTCATAAAAAATTAACGACTAAATAGATGTCCATGAAGAAGGGACGGTTTTCTAAAACATATAGCCCCATCCGCACTTATATAGATATAATAATCGTTTAAACTCGTTATTTCCATTCAATATAATGTGTATACCATATATTTAAACTCGTTATTTCCACTCATCGACCGGTTTACGACAACCTTTATTCATATATCAATTCATACAAATAGAATAATTGCCACCTTCAACAAAGTGCTATTGGAATATATCTGCATTTTCTTTTCAATATATCTGAGATGTTGATGTATATATATAAAAAAAAAAAAAAAAAAAAAAAAAAAAAAAAATTAAAAATTTACATTTAGGATGGAGAAGCAAATACAAGAGGGGTAGTATGTTGTTAGCTTGGTTGGTAAAAGGTTATGAAGGTGGTGCAGTACTTTCTTTTTCTCTTAATTTATTTAAAGAAAATTTTGGACTATTTCTCAATTTTAATATTTTCTGTATTGTTCCATTTTTATTGGATGTCCTTGAAGGGTCATGAAAGTGGTGCTGTATTTGTACTGATGGGGAAGAAGATTGAAAGTAGTGTTTTCCAAAGCTTGTTCCATTTGTATGAGATGTGTCCTAAGACTGTACTCTTCTACCTGTTTCAGTACACCAAACAACAACCCATCAAACTCAAATGTACACCATTGAAGGAACATTCACAATGGACATTATCACAAGAACTAGTAGCCAATCCCGGCATCAACAAAAACAATAACTCAACCCACATCAGTGTGTACTCACGATCAAAATGTCATGGGTTCGAATTTCACCCTTAATTGATGTTGAAACTCAAATAAAGTAAGTACTTATAATGCCAACAAGAGCAATAACTTAACCGATATATGTGTACGCCTATGATTAAAAGATCATAAAAGGTAACCAATTACGGATTTTGAAAAAAAAAATTAGTAAACATTTTTGGAAATGGACTTGCCTTCAAGAAAAAACTTCAAAAAAATTGTGCATGAATAATTCAAAAATAGGGTTCTGACAGTTTTTTTCCCCTACATTTTCTTGCTAGTCATCAACTAAAGAATAGAAGAAAATCAACTAGGCATTAGAGACATGTCTATATTCATAAATCAGATATTCTAACCAGAATCATAGCATCACCCTACTAAATATGTGAGACACCTATGCCCGTCCCAAGGCCCGACGGATGTCTAAAAAAAATTATAAAAATAGACTTGCCAAAATTTAGCAACTATTTTAATTTAGAAATGTTTCACCAAGCTTGTGAGATTTGTGATTTACTTTTTGATATTTGTGAGTGTCCAAGTTAGTTTATGCGCATTTCAATTAGATTTATATAACCATTATATAATAAATTAGCCTTCCTGATTCTAAGAGAGAAAATATTGTTCTCACCTGCATTTCCGTCGTTGAAGCCAATAGTGATTCACATTCATCTAACATTGCTTTCTCTTGTGAAGCCACAACTGCAAGTTCCGAAACCAACCCATTCATTCTCTCCAACTACAACACCCAACAAAAGTATTGTCAATAAGTATTTCAATCCGACAAGCAGATCGATAGTTCAGCAAAAAAGAAAATCGACTGAATCAAATAAAGGGTCGGGGTGGTTGTCTCGTGAGATAGTCGAAGTGCCCATAAGTTGATCCCAACACTCACAGATATTAAAAAAAAAGACCGAATGAATAAAAAATGAAGTTTTCCTTGATATCAAAGACATACTGAACTCTAGAGCCAAGGTATCAAGTGTGCCGTGCGTGTAGCAAATGTTGAAACAACATTTGCGAGAAGGTTGTAACTTGTAAGTGATCGGGTTATGTTTAGGATTTTAGCCAAACCAACTCATCAATTTAAAATAAACTGATTCCCCAAACAAACAATCATAACCGATCAAATCGATCCAAAGAAAACCGACCAACTATAGTTTTTAAGACCCCGTTTGATAACCATTCGTTTGTCGTTTTTTGTTTTTAGTTTTTCATTTTTGGATTTTGGTTTTTTGTTTTAAAAAATAAAAACCGTGTATGTTTGATAATTTATTTTAGTTTTTTGTTTTTGAAAAATAAAAAACTGTTTTTTGTTTTCAAATATCACATTTTGTTTATATTTTTTTAGTTTTTTACTATTTATTCTTGATTTTTTCATGCTTTTTAAAAACAAAAACAAAAATGTGTATTTGAAAGCTACTTTTTTTTAGTTTTTAGAATTCCTTTAATATTTTAAAAATATTTTTAAAATTTTAAAAACAAAAACTAAAATTGGTTATCAAACAAACCTGCTTTTAAAATATTAAAAACAAAAACAAAAAACAAAAAACGAAATGGTCATCAAACGGGGCCTAAATTTTTTTTAATGAAATTGAACAGATCCGTATTTATTGTTCAAACCAACTCGATCAGTTGGGTTGGTATCTACAAGTTTTATCCGATTTAGTTAGCACCCAACCCCTAATATGAGGCTCATCTCAAAGGAGTTTGTTAAAGTACTTTGCATTCTTCCTTCCAACAATGATTTCTGAATCTTTGATGATGCCTTACCTCAACTTTTCAATTGAGGCAGGTTAATGAGAAACCGTGCTTTCATTGAGAAAAACAAAAGAACATATAAGATCATATAAAAAAGTCAACCCCCTACAAAAGAATCCAAACAACAACTAAAGCTAAACGGACTCCAATCCAAAAGAATAAGACTTTGTTGAAGCCTACAAAGAAGTCAACCCCCTAGAGATTAGAGCCTACAATGACTGGTTAAATCTAACAACATCCCAAACCTCGCGCTAATACATTCCATAAAGATGGAACAAAAACTCGCAACTCGGATACATTCCATAAGAATGCCTCTGGCTACAGTCTTGAGTGGTAATTTTTTATGCAAGAATTCAAGACCTTCTTGGATCCTAGCCTTCATGAAAGGAAAATGAGAGGCTCTGGGAAGAAGAGACATAAGAATGCCTCTCTTCTCTTTCTGTTCTTGTATTCTACTTTCTTTTTCTTTTTTTTTGAAAAAGAAACAATTTGATTGATAGTATGAAATTACAAAAGAAAGGACAAAACTCTATAAGATGGGAGAAATTTCAAAAGATCTCCCCAATTGGAAAGGGGGTAGAGTAACTATAATGATAGAAGAATGGTGATTGTTGTTTACAAGTCATAACCATAATAACGATATTGTCAATAAATCTAGTGAATGGAGTAGTCTTGTCTAGGAAAACTCTTCTAACAGTCGATCTAAATATTCCAGCAAAAACCCTAACAAAGTTCTCCCATAACTTCTTAAATGGCACACAATCATGAACTATACAACATATTAATCCTAAAATTTTTCGCTTGACAAGTTAAAGTAAAAGTTAGATATTTACAATAATTTTCCGAATTCATATCTGTAAGGACTATTCAAAACATAATAATCCAATAAAAAAAAAAGTCTCATTACCGAACAAGTAAAAGACACAAGAAAAGAATTTAATATATTATCACTCAACTTCAAAACAGTCGGTTAAGACCATACCTGTGAAAGCAAGGAGCATATGGAGGTCGCCATTACTTGCAGCACGTAAAGAGCAGAGCAGATTGCACGTTTCAATTTGTCAATATCTGCCTGGAGATGTACAAATCTACTCTAAGAGACTGAAACTAATTCAACAGTCGAATATTTCAAATTTGACAAACTGTCACAAAACATACCGTTGCTCCTGCAGTTACGGGAACTCGAAGAGTGCTTGCTTCTAGATCTAACAATACACCTGACAACGAATTGATATGGTCTGTCTCAAGGGAATCCCATTCATCAAGGTAGGCCATCTGGATTTTCATTATTTTAATACCATTATACTTTGACAAAAAAAAAAATTAAAAATTAAAAAGGAAAACCAAATGTTCCCCCCTACAACATAAATCCAACAAAATAACTCTCCTTGAAGCCAATGATCCAAGAAAGAAAAATGTTACAAAAGCATTTAAAAATCAACTTAATGGAAATAAATAATGTCTTACACACCTTGTTTCTCTTTATTTTATGCTAAAATATATTACCGTTTTTATCTTTCTAAATTCCCAAAAAACAGCAATAGTTTCTCTTATCAACCAAATTTTTAAACAAATAATAGGTTTCCTTCTACAACGAACTTCTTAAGTAATGAGTACTTATACCATCTTTACTTTGGAGATGCAGAAAAAATTAGTAGATTGTTGACTATGCTTCTGTGACTTAATTCCCCAATTAATATTCATATAGCAAAAGAACTGTCTAAAACATTTAACCCTATGTTATGTTGTACGAACTTAGCTCAGCGTAGGTTACATTCCACTCATAATTAGCTCGCAGTTATTTAAAGCATAATTTTCATCGTTTGATTAGAATTGAGGACAGATCTTAACATTCTTGTTATTCAGTGTTGTAGATAGACAATATTCTAAGATAGTTGGGTGTTCACTCTAGCTTCAATTGAGCTTCTCAGATCGGTAGGGAAAGCAAGATTACTTATGTTGTCTTCAAACCCAACAACTACCTTGACAATTTGGAGATATATCATCAATGTAAAAATGATAAGATAAAATAATTCAGAAATTGTGCATAATATAGCAAACAGTTAAATGACAAACTAAAAGTATAAAAGAAAAAATAAGCTATTTCATAAAGAAGTTAGGGGTTTCCAATTTCAATAATATATAAGAGGATGGTTCAATTCCAATGATTTAAACCCTAGCCTAATAGCTTTGGTCTATTAAATTCTGCAACGTGCAGGTAGTGTCCAACCTACGAAAGAGAGCAAACAGAACTTAAAAAAAACAGCAAATAAATTCTCTAGACAAATCAAAGGGCAAAATGTCACCTTTTTTTTTTATCATAGTATACAAGTTAAAGAAAAAACTTACTTGATCGTTCAGGATTTTGTTCAGCTTAAGCTCTAGTTTCAGCCTTTGGAGATTGATCTTATTTCTGGTTACTGAATCCCAAATACGTATTGTAGCTTTCCAGACATTACATAGCAATCTCTGTACCACCAAAGAAAGACAAAAATATGAACTTTTCAATACACTTGAAAGTTATGTCATCATTACATTGATTTTAAGATCGTACGAATCTGAAAAGATTTAGGCATCCGCAAAAAATGGTTAAAGGGAACTAATCTAAAATAGAGGATATATGAGATAAAATATAAACAGATTTAGCTAAGGGCTACCACAAATATTACAAGAATCGCACACGCTGTCAATAAGATGAAGTAGGACCTAATTGGTTACTAATATAGAAATGATCAAAAGAAAATGTCCCTGGCCTCTACTGAAAAGTATATATAACTTTTTTCTTTGATATTCGCGAATGTATGAGAAAGCTTACGTGCCTCTTGACAATTCTTACAAGACAAATCATCTGGCTCTACAACATTTGGTTGTCAAAGAAACTCATATGAAATTAATTCTTAGTTAGTCACCATAAATTTGAATTCATAACTTCTTATGTCCTAAAGATCCTCTTTGACCACTACGTCAGCACCCATGATGAACTTTGATATTTTTAGAAATCATATGACCGTCATAATGACGGTAATGTCTATACCTCACGCAAGAAAATTCAATTAGATAGATGAGAAAGAAAATATTACTTAATTTTACAAAGATAAGATGCACACCTCTTCATTTACTTTCTGTACGTCAAGTAGAGCCTCTGCTCGTGCATTGGAAAATCTCCATTGCATATACCTATTATATAATAGCCGCAGCTGGTGAGCATCTTCAATACAATTAGAACCCTTTTTACCCTTAAAATCAGCAATGAAACTTAGCACCGAAGTTGAACTGTAGGATTGACTGAAATCAGTAGGGGTGATTCGAGATGGATTGACACCCCTAGCTGGAGGAGTTGATGGTCTTGGCCGGGCTGGACTCGATCCTCTTGACACCGAGAATGATGGCACTGAGGTTTTAATCGGTGAAGGTAGACGAAATCCAGGTGATTGCAAAGTCTGAGATCTGATAACAGGTGTTGGTTTTAACCTATCTGATAAGCCATTAAAATCAAGCCTTTGCATTCCTGATGCCTGCAATGAACAGCCGTCAGCTAAATTAGTTCTATTTTCCATTCTAAGACCATCATCATCAGGTGGAAGAACCTTCGTAGAATCATTATTAGATTTCTGCAAAAGTTTGTTCATAGAATCAGATGGACTTTTCTTCAATGAAGACAACCCAATTCCTGGAAGTGGTCCACCAGAACTTCGAATTATTTTATCAGTAAGATCCACACTTCGACTTAATGCATTTAATGATATTTTCCCACCAATTCTACTTGGCCATCTCTGTTGATCTATAAGCCGGGTATGCAAGCCATCAATTGGCTTAGAATTCTCCAACTGGTCAGTCACATTCTTTCCTTTAAGAGGATTCCTCCTCTCTGGCGTAGGTTTCCTTGAAACCATAGGCGTTTCGACCAGCTTGTGAGCAACATTTGAAGACGGCCTCAATGTTCGATCAGATGGAGATGCAGGGACTGGTTTTTCCTTCTTACTAACAGGAATGGAAATTATGTCAGACTGGAAAGAGACATTCAAACTCCGCATGGTTGAAGGCCATAAACTTTCAGCCGAACGACCGCCCGCCGCCCTTCTTGAAGACAATCTTGAATCAGCAGATAAGTCATGGCTCCGAGTTGATGGACTCGTTGGGGAAGGAGGCGTGGAAGGCTGCCTCCTCTCAGTCGAAATGGATCTTTTCTGCACCAATTGGGAGGAAGCTGATACAGTTCTCGAGACATTGAGTGGCGACGGGCAGCGCCTAGGAGAGGAACACGCTGAGGGAATTGGTGACTTATATCTAGAACTAACTTCCCTCGTCCGAGAGGGGCGAGTGGTAGGTACATTATTTCTCTCAGCCTGAACCAGCGGAGGTCTGAGGTTCTCCTCCTCTGTTGAATGCTTCTTTATTGAATCTGATCCAAATGCATCCATCAACACAATCAAAATCAGGCTACATCGATGAAAATCTAGATATCGGAACACATCTGGCGGTCATAGATTTCTTCACTCATCCAGCAATCAACTGAATAATACCAACTGCAAAAAAAGGAGAAAGTTCTCTGCATCATTCCTGTCACTGCTGCACAACCAAAAGTGGTAATGGTACAGCTTGTTATAAATTATGAAGCAACGAGTAAACCCCACAAAAAAAGGAAAGAAAAAAAAAACATAAATCTTTACAGACCCCAGATCTAGCCGAACAAAAATTTGGTGATAACATCAAAATGACGCAAATGGGTGCGGCTTGTTCTTCAAGAGAACCCCAAACCGAGATCAGGCATTAACAAGGAGGTCAAGAACGCGTAACAGAATATCTGCTATAAATGGGTAGCAGAAAGCAGCGAAAACTGTCACAACCTGAATAAGCAGTTACCATAGGAGGTTGATTTTGGTGGTAAACCACAATAAGCGGTTATGGGGTAAGGGTAGGGGTCCCTTAGGACTTTAGGGAGACCAGGGCAAGTGGGTTCTGATCTCTAGAGTGGTGGGAGTGTAGGATAAGGTTTAAGAGGAATTTCAGAGTAAAAGACTTCAAATAGTTTTCACCCCATTAGTTTTCTAATGGGAAGGCCAATGTCAGTTGGGTTGGAAATAGGTTTCACTTTCACTTAACAGCTATTAGCTTACTCATCTTCTCCTCTCTACACTCCTTTTCACGATGAATCGACAGCAACTTCAAAACTGGCAAAACATAGAAAATCTCTCTTCAACCTTCATATCAAAGTTGGGTAAAAATATCAATTTTTAATCAAAATTCTTCTTTCTTTCCTTTTGGAATCACAGTCTCCTAGATTGCAATTTCAACATTTACAAACCACACAAGCTTCTCATTTTGAAAAATAGTTATCAAAATCAAATCTAAATAAAAGAGATCTAAAAATCTCTCGAACATACAACTTTTCAAAAATTTATGACATGTCAATCTCGGGGCTCAACAAATAAATATAAGTGAATTAAGAACTCTAAGTCTTGCCCTATCTGTTTGTCCTTATGTCAAAGTTTGCAGACAATACCGCATATAAAGTTAAATAACCAATTTGTTTGTATTCACAAAGTTAAACTTGTTTAATGATTATTATAAAGGCATAAGTTGGATGTACTAATATTCTCGGGAAAATGGAGACCCACGTGCCCAAGAAATTTGGTATCCACATGGGTTCTACAGAAATTTCCAAAAGAAAATCCAAGAAAGATAAAAACAACGCAGAAAAATTAGTTACATGGGTTTAAAAAAAAAGATTTCTAATGAGAATGATCATCCGAAGTCGATATAGAATTGTTAATAGAATCTCAAAGGCAATTCTCTGAGAAAATTCATAGTTGGTCTTTGATAATGTAACAAACTCTGGTTTTCCTAAGAGAAAAAGTTAAAAGTGGTGCATGAATAATAGAAAAGTTGAGGAAGAAATATGAGGTAAAATTTATCCCACTTTTGTTTAGACTAGAAAAAATTTCTTCCAATTATACACATTCCAATCCCTAACTCAAAGTAATTTTTCTCCAAACTATGTTTCCTTACAACCTGACTTCGAGTAACCACTCATTTAAACATTCTTAACCAAATACAATTTTTTTTACAATTCTTCCACAAATTTTATTTTAAAATATTTTTTTATTCAATCACTCGTTCAAATACATTCCAATCCCTGACTTCAACCAATCATTTCCAAACAATGTTTTATAGCAATTTCTCGCATCTTCAAGACAACAGTTTCAAACAACTTTAGCCAAACATAATTTTTTTTCGTGCAATCATGTAACGTTCTTAGCTAAATACAGTTTTCTACAATTCCTCCGTAAGTCTTGTTCAAACATAGTTTTCGTGCAACTACTCGTTCAAACACGAAGTCTAAACTACATTTATTTTCCCTGAACTACTCACCTTCCCCATCCAAACATAGCACAAAGGAATTTAAGAGAGAACCTGAAATAAGAAACAGAGTTCGTCCAGACTCGATAAACATTCAGAATCTCCTTACTAAAAAACAAAGAAATCGACGGTGAGTACAATAAACCAGCCGTCTAAAATCAAAACATTAACTCTGTCTTTTTCCTCATTCGGTGATCCACCAAAACCGAAAGAGAACAAATCAGACGAGCAACTTTCCTCTTTCAATCACAAATTGAATAAAAAAAACGAGACACAAAACCCTAAATCACGACAAAATTGCAATCTCTATATCCATAAGCATTTCCAGAATTTCTAAATTTCAACAACGAAGTACCAAAATTATCAACCGATTCACTCAAACAGAAATCAAACTCGAGAAAGCAAGGCATAGATTCCTAACCTGCAAACTGAAACTCCAACTCTCTTTCCACTGCACAACAAATCGAGCAAGAAATTGCAACCGGAAATTCAAATCATGAAATCGATCGGCGGAATCGTCGGAGAGAAAACGACTGACGGCGGATTGGTCGCCGGCCGACAGATCGGCGGAGAAATTTCGAATTCGGCACTGATCGACGGAGAGTGAAAGTGAATCAACGAAATTATATATAAAAAAAAAAAAATTGATGAAATTTATTGGTAAGAAATGAATTACGAAATTGATGAGAAAATGAAAAAACAAAATTATTAGAATTATATAATGAGAAGAAAAACGGATTTCGGTTAGGAATTTTGGGGACCCGCTGGTGGTCGTTGTTTTGGCGCCACCAACTTTCTCAAGCAAGCTTGGAATTAATAATTATTATCATTTTTGTGATCATTAAATTAAATTATAAGCTTTATCTCGAAATGTTAGGAATTATATTTAAATAAGTTTTAAATTTTGAAAATGTTTAATAGGTCATTTTTCTTATGTTAGGTAGGCAACTAAATTTTAAAAAGACTTTTGAGAAGTTTTTCAACTCAAATTTATATTGAATGAAAACTCAAACCCATTTTAATAAGAATCATTTGATTTTGAGAATTTACACCTTCTACTTCTTATATTATATTCGGAGCACAATTTCTAAAATAATTTATCTATAACACATAATTTTTTATCAATGATAAAATTCAACCAACGATATAATAAGTCTATTCTATTAGTGATAAAACATAATTTTTTTATCGGTGATAGGATTCAACTAGTGATTGATTGAGTATATCACTTATTGAATTTTATCACTGATAACTCAACTAATGATAGAATTTAATTTAAATCTTTGTGTACAAATGAATTAGTTTTAATTTTATGTTATAAATGAAAATATTTTATCTTTTTTATTATCATGCAAAATCTCCTTCATTTTTTTATTTTAGTAAATTGAATGAATTTCATCCTCATAAGATTTTTTTTTTCTTTTAAAAATTCAACCAAATTTTAAAAATAATATTTATAAGCTTATTTTTTAATAATAATAATAATAAAAGAATTGACTTTTTGCACTAAAGAGTAAAGATTTATTAATAGACTTTTTGCACGGTAATGATGTTTTTTAATTAAAATAAAGGGGATTTTGGATGTATAATAAAAAATGGTAAAATATTTTCATCTATAGTATAAAATCTAAAATAATTTCATTTGTAGCAGAAAATTCAAATTGACTTCTTTCACTTATTGAATTTTATTAGTGATAAAATTCAATCAATGATAGATTCATTCTATCACTGCTTAAGTTTTCTATCAGTGATAAAAATTTAAAATGAATTCTATCGCTAGGTGAGTGATAGAAATAAATATACTATAGATGAATTATTTTACAAATTCTACTACAAATATAATATAAGAGGTAGAATGTGATGCTGAAGGTAAATTTTCTAAAATAAATATAGTATCTCTGAAAAAGTATCAACATCAAAATGGTCGATAGACAATGATTGTTGCCTTCTAACGGAAAAATATATAGTAAAAAGGATTTTTCAAAAAAAAAAAAAAAAAAAAAAACTAATTGAAATAATATCATCAAAAGGGATAGTTGCTTGATAATGTCATTGTTTACTACGAATTTGCAGTCACTCTCCCCCAACATGTCCTACATTTTAAGCCGTGAAAACTATTTGATATTTTTAATCTATAAATAACTACCTTCCAAACCTTTCATATGTTTTAATATATAAACAAATTTTAAAAATTAAGACTAATTTGATAACTTAGTTTTTGAAATTCAAACTTGTACTTAGTTAAATTCTCCGTGCATGATTTCATCTTCTCTTGAAAAAAGTATGTGAGTTTTAATCAAATTTCATAAATCAAAACAAGTATTTTGAAGCTATTTTGTTTAGCTAACAAATTTTTGTTTGGTTTTAAAAAATATATGTAAAATCTAGACATCAAAATAATATGAAAATCATGTGTTCGAATAATAAATGTATACTTAAATTTAAAAATAAATAAATCAATCAAAGACTTTTCAAACGAGTCTAATTAAAAAAACATATTTTTCAAAAACGGTTATTCGATTCTAAAACATGACTTGAAACTCAAACGTTTCTTTAAAAAAAAAAAAATTGTTCTAAGGTTGGAGAGAAAATGGAAGCTATAATAGAAAAATAATGAGAAAATAATTATAATTTTCAAAAATAAAAAATAAAAGAACCAAACAATTATCCAATCAACTTTAATTTTCTATTCCTAAAATGTATTAATTTAAACCATCCTAAATTATCAAAAGGATCGATGGTGTGTTCGATAATAATTCAATTCACATCATAAATTTAATCTTAAAAATTAGTATTAAAGATAAATTAACTTGGCCAAGTAAAAGTGCCTTGTTTTTTTTTTTTTTTTTTTATAAACTTCAAAAACATCTTTTTTAACAACAAAATAATAGTTTGAAATGGCATTAAATGTTCATGATAAGTTGTCACTTATCATGTCTCTTCAAAGTCTTGGAAGACTGTTGTTTGTGTTTCTCAAATTCATGGAAGAAAACACATGATTTGGTCTCTTCAAAAGGAGAAAGTCCACAAGACTTCAAGACCCTACTATGTTTGAGATTTTGACATCTATTAGTTTGAGTCTACTATTTATTCATTTTCAAAGAAGAAACTTTAACTTATAGCTTTAAAAAAAAAGAAAAAAAAATCAAATTTATACATAACTCTATAACTTTGTTCTTAATATTTTGATACTATTTCAACATTCAACCTATAAAAAAGGGTCCAACTTTTTTGTATATAAAATTTTTGACATTTTTTTATATAAATAAGTTTTTTTATAGGATAATTTTAAATTTTAAATTTTGAACATTGAAATTTAAACATTTTAGTACTATTATTCAAATTTAAAAGTAAGAATTGCAACCTTTGTAGAAGTTTAAGATCTAATATGATTAAATTAAAAATTTATGGTGAAAGTTGATACACTTTCAAAAATAAAAATGGTTTTTGTTTCCAAAACTTTTAAATTTAGAATAGATTTATGTTTAGTTTAGTAAAAATAAAATCTAATAACGGACAAGATAGAGAAACATATATGTATATATATATATATTATTATAAACAAAGATAAAATTTGACTTTTTAAACAAAAAAATAAACAACCAACTAAAATATAAACCGTTTAATTACTGATAATTTGACATGTTTTTAAAAGGTAAATATTGAAAGATTAATATTACTAAAGTCTCAAACCTGCGATTTTAAGGGGAGCATACCCTCAAAATCTAAGTTTTCAACTACTATGCCACTCTTTGGGGAATAATTGCATATATTTTTAATCTTGATTCAATCAATTTTAAATATTAATGTCATACCAAAAAAAATGTAAACTAAAATAAAAATTAAAAACGAGTGTTATCTACTGAATAGGTTAATGACGCAATGGTTTCATTGTTTGATTGTAAACCAGTTCAATATCAGAATTACAAATTCGATCTCGAGAATCGGTATTTATCCTCCCTATCCATATGTCCTCGAAAAAAAAACTATTTCTCATAAATGAATAAGAAGCCTTAGGCGATATGCAAGTAGAAGAGCTGAACGAAAACCTCTTTCCCTCCCAACCTTTAATCTCATGCGTAACGTTAGAATTTCATTTTTTTTCAACAATGAACATTTAACTAAACTAGCCAACATGAATAGTTGTTCAGCGACACTAATGTATGCTCATTGATCATGGGTTCGAGTCCCCCCACCCCCAATTGTTGTAATCTAAAAAAAAAACATTTAACTAAACTAAATTATAAATTAATATCGATGAATGGTAAAGGTTATCTATACAAAATTTTACCTCAAAATTAATTGACAACAAGTAGGATAATTTAATTATCTTTATAAATGTTAGCTTTTACTTTTTTAAAATGGAATCTTCAACATTCCAACCTTGGTTATTCTCACTAGATAAATTATATCAGATTCTAGTTATAATATATTTTTTTATATTCATAAGTGTCTGAATCATCTTACAAGCAAGTCGAGAATGTGAAATTTTATTTCAAAACTAATTGACAATGAGTTGAGTAACCCATTTGTCTTATAAACATTATCTTCATTTTTTTAATGTAGAATCTTTAATATTACATCCATCTCAATTATTCTTACTACAAACTTACAAAAAATAATTTTTAAATACATACTCCCCCTGAATTGAATCTTTTACCACTAAACCAACTTAATATAGCTTTGTACATAAAAATGTTTTTCATTTTAAGAGTTAATGTTTTGATCATCCATTTATATTAAAAATCTCATAATTATGTACTTAAGGATCACTGTCGGTAATAAAATTTAAAAAAAAAAAAAAAAAAACAACAACCATTATATAAAATGTGTCATTAACATTTGAACCAACTTCTTTGACCCTTATAAAGCAAGCTTCATTCTCTTTGAAAGATAGCTATAATATTAAAGCCAATCTTCCCAATTGCAATTGATTTTTATCTCTTATTATATACACAATAGCTTTAAAGATATTTTCCATCAATTTAATAACCATATTCTTAACATGGTCAATTTTTTTTAGCCCATCATAATGAGAGATAAAGAGACTGTATGAACTACAGTTGTAACAATATTTCATCACTAATAAAGCTTAGAAAATTTGAATAAGCAATTTGTTTTAGTGGTTGGCTCAACTTTAAGTTAGATGGAGGGAGGTCCAAAAATTCTTCTAATTTTTATAAAAACTTCAATAAAACTTTCATAAACCCCATAAATCCTTCATGTACAATATGTTTATACTTTGATTACTTGTAATTTCCCGATTCAAATAAGAGTTTTTCATTGCAACCACTCATAATATTTCAATCCAAAAGAGATTTTTGTCTCACATACCACTCATAATCATTTTAATTCAAACAAAATTCTTTATTACAACCACACGTAAATGAGCAACTCAATTAAGATTTTATATTTATTAAACCTCTCATAACTACTACTGCTTTTTTTAAAAGGAAAAAAGATATATTTTTAGTCCTTAGATTCGTGATCTAATTTTTATTTGGTTCATATATTAAAAAATTGAATATTTTTACTCCTTTCATTTCAATAATAATGTTCACTTTTAGTGATTGAGATAACAAAATCGTTAGTTACATAAAATAGTGTTGACTAAAATTATTGTTTTGGTTTTTATGTGAATTTTTTTTTTTTAAATAAGTATAAAAATAAACTAAAAAATAGATTAAAAACGAATATTATTGAAATGTTTGGAGTAAAAAGTGTGCAATTTTGAAACATAAAGAACAAATTAAAATTAGATCTTAGGGATTGAAAAGGTAATTTTACCCTTTCATTAATTTTACCACCTATCCATTGATTTGCATCCTATTAAATTCTAGAGAGGGTCAAATCCACAACTAACTCATTGGGTAAGGCAATTCATAACTTTCAATTGACACTAAGAGGTCCAAATTTCTCTCTATTTCTTGGGAGTGTTCACTTTTCATTAGAGTTTTCTTGTTTCCTCTTTTGTGAGGTTGCTGACTTTTAATGATTTCTTATTGGCTTAATTCTCAAGTTGTGCACCATGGATGATCTTGCAGATATATAAATGGAAGATCTTAAGCTTTTCTCTTGGGGAAGAATGTTCTAATTGTTATGGGTGATCTTTCTACTTTGTATTATAATGAGAACATCAATCTAGGTATTGCTACAAAAGCTTATTTATTCGAAGAAGACTTATTTTTTGTAAATCTTTTTGGATTGGGTTGGTTCTCCGATTGATCAATTCTTCAGTCTTTCAATCGAACTTAAATTAAAAGTGAATTGAAAGACTGAAAATAATTCTATATTAATTAATACCATGAGTTTTTAGTATATTGGTGAGAAACCTACACTATACATAATATAGATTCAATTATAGTATCTTATATGTTCCCAAGGAGCAGCTCAACGGTTGAGGCTAAAAACTTCAAGACATGCTTTTTTGGGAGATTCTGGTTCAAGATCATTGGAAAATATCTTTTCATAGGGGAGCGGAGCTCCAATTTCCCAGTTTTCAAAAAAAGTATAAATTAAGTTGATCTAGAAATTTTTTTTAATCTAACTCAATCGGGACAATGCACACCCTAGAAAAAATAATAGGAAAAGCAATTTACAAAACATTTTTTTCATCTTAATAATAAGAAATAGTAGCATTACCAAACAATTTTATAATTAAACAAAAAAAAAATTCAAAAGCATCCATAATCTAATTATCTTATTATCCTTTTGATTTAACTATAATGAAGGAAAAGGTTGAACTCATAATCTTTTTAATCATAGGCATAAACTCATAACGATTGAACTATTATTTTCGTTGACATAATTTTTTTTTCAAAAAAAAAAGTTAACAAAGAATTGATTTGAGAAGATTTAAACTTATAATTTTTTGTTATTTTCATTTTTTAGGACAGGATTATTTTATTATTGCCACATATAAAAACAAATATGAACAATACATCTCACACTCTGGTCTACCCTCTATATATAAAGCCAATATATATATATGAATCCATTTTAGGTGCAATGCATATCTCTCAACTTCACATGCAATTCCAAAACCATTATGGGCAATCTAAATTCTTCTCTATCAAAAGCACTTTCAAATCAACAAAGTGTTTTTTTTTTCAGAAAAATTAAAGAATATAGAAAAAAGAAAACCCTAATTAATTTTTCCACATGATCATGACTTAGACAACATAAGTAATGGAACTTTCACATGTCACATTGTGGGTCCATCACAATCTGTAATTTGTACCAATTTTTCCCCCCTATTTTTTGGTTCTTTACATTTTTTTAATGCTCAGCTATCCTGCTTTGTTAGCTAAATGGTAGAATCTTCTATATGATTCATTCTTAAATCTATTAGGGAATACAATAACATTTTGTTTGTAAAATTTTTGGTATTGTTATTGTTTTTTTTTAATTCAACAACACATTTCTTGGTCAAAAGAAAAACAGAGATAGTTTTATGGATTTCTTCGGATCACACTTTTAGAGAGAGAAAAAAAATTTCTTTGAACAATTTTACCCTTTTCACACATATGAGAATCATTCCATTTATTTAAAAATGAGTTAATTACAACACTTATCAAATTCAAGGGCAGTAATTATTTAAATTGAATATTTAAGAACTTAATTGTTACAAATATCGTAATTTAAGAGTGATTTGTGCAATTTTTCCCATTAATTATAAATGATAAATGGGAGTATTGAAGAAGATTTTAGGGAGAAAGTTTTAAAAAATTCGACCAATAAATGCGCATGCAAAACGAATAAGTCAGTAGTTCAATTTTGAAAAAGGCTCCAAACTTCTAAATTTTCATCAATATCTCAATTCTCATCAACAAAATATGATAGTCTTGATTAGTGTTCATATGAAATTATTCCCTTTTAAAAATTACAACAATTAAAAAATCCCTCAATTTTTTTAAAAAAAAAATGTTCAAACTATCTTAATAAAACTGGTCGGATATATGATTAGAAACTGAAATGTTTGTAAACCAATTGTTTTTTTTTAATTTTTTGAGAAGAATACCAATTAAAGTTCTTATAATCTTATTAGACAAGAAGGGAAAAAAATCTCTACAAATTCTTTGAGAATGTCACTTAAATTTAATAGTTATATTTTGGCTAAAAAGGAATTTTTCATCATAAGGTGATTCATCTTCCTAATTGATTCTTTAAACATGCCCAATTTTGGGTTTCATATTCTTTCTTAAACAAATCTTTCTTTTTGACTGATTTGCCCATCCATTTTCTTAATCAAGAGGTTAAATTGCCACTTGTGAAATTTAAAAGGTAAAGATGCAATCGAATTGAAAGTTTATGGATTAATTATTATCAATTCACATAGTTTGTACAATTTTTTCTATAATTTTACTAAGTATATTAATAATTGAAAAAATAATGAATTTTTTTATCATAAAATTAATTATGATGTGTAATTTTGCAAGATTGAGCAACAAGGTGGAGGCTACATTATGCCACAACCCTAAATACCAACTATATATATATATTATCATATACTAACTTAAGGAAATATACTCGTCAATAATAGCAATAATTCAGCGACATTAATGTACACTTAATGATCAAAAGAATTAAGGTTTAAGTCCCCCACCCTAATGGTTGTAATCTAAAAAAAAAAACTCAATATAGGCTCTAACACTCTTAACAGAATGAAAATAAATTGGAGAAGCTGTGATCATCAATTTAGTTTCCTCTATTTATGATTATTATTTAAATATTTTTATTTTGTAAAACTAAAAGTATTCATGAAGTGAAAAGTTGAGAGATGTTTATTAAATCTATTGGCTTAAGTTATCTACTTAAAACTAATGACTTCATTGTTTTTAACTAAATGTCGATGTTAAGTGTAGATTAAATTAATAATTGACAATTCGACTAATAAGTGTAATAGTTCAGCAACATTAATTAAGTTTAATGATTAAGAAGTTATAAGTTTTAATCCTCTGAAATTGAGACCACAATATATAATAAGACTTTTTTTTATTATTTTTAAGCATAATTAATA
This sequence comes from Sicyos edulis, assembly GCA_036507275.1. Taxonomy (NCBI): domain Eukaryota; kingdom Viridiplantae; phylum Streptophyta; class Magnoliopsida; order Cucurbitales; family Cucurbitaceae; genus Sicyos; species Sicyos edulis. Next base: position 4,468,378 of record CM071856.1, on the reverse strand, counting down.
AAGTAGGTGAATTATTTAGTTTTAAATATATTTTTCACACCCATAAAATCACTTTTCTAGCTCATCTTTTTCAACCTCTTTCCATCTACCCTAATTTCTTATATCAATATCTCATTACATTTTTTCTTAAAGTAGAAAATTGGACCATAAACCTTTCCAGTGTTAATAAATGTATTTTCTATTAAGTTATATTTTAAATTGACGTCACATCGTATTAGGTAAATATTTATCATCCAATTTATGGTAAAAACTTATTAATTAATTCAAAAGACCATGATTGTGAATGTGATCTAATTTGGGTTGTGAATATGTTACAAAACAAGCCACAATTGAAACTTTGAATAGAAACTACAACTAGGTTTAGTTAATTGAATGGATCAGTGGTGTGATTAGTTATCTGGTAATTGAAAGTGGTTTAAATGTATCGGTGGCACGATTGGTTATCTGGTAATTGGAAGTGGTTCAACTATTCAGTTCTCTTATCAAATTTATGTATTAATTTCATTCTAGATCATTCTTATGTTTTAAAAAGATTACAAATTTAATTTTTGAAAAAGAAAAAGTTTTTTTTAAGTTAGGATTCAATCATTATAATTAGATCCAACTTAATTTTTAGTCTACTAACAAATTTAGTATGTGACAATTAATAAATTGTTCTGATAAAATGAGTGAATAATGATTGGATAAAAAATGAGTTGTTAATTTTTACTTAATTTTAATTTTTGTTTTAATTGAAAATTTACGCTTCTTTTTTCTTATTTTCCATTTCTTCCAAGAAAACCTTTGAATTCATCATAAATTTAAAAATAATATATCAAAATTTGACCTGATTTTTTAAGTTAGATATAACAAAAGATTACAAAATAAGTAAAATTAGTATGGAGAATTTGTTGTGCAAGTGAATTTTAAACAAGCTTATTCTAATTTTAGAATGGAAAATTTTGAAAATGAAAACTTTATTTTCAATTTTATCTATGTTGAAAATTTCAATCAATATCACTAATTTAATTCAATTGGTAACATTGATTGAAGTCAATCAATGAAACAATTCAAAAAGTAAATTAATAAAGAATTTTTAAAAACAAAACAAAAAATATATTAAGTTTACTTTCTGATTCTGATATTTTTAATAAATTAATTAACAAAATGATAAATACGAGACCTAGAAAAATTTCATGTTTGCGTGTTTAGAAAATTTAACGAAAAAAAGATATGAAGTAATGTTTTGTTTTAAAATTTGACAAAGAATTCAATTATTTCCTAAAAGATTATACATAAATTATAAGAAAACAACACATATTACAAATACTAGATGGTTATCAAAACCCACAACTCAATTAAGAAAATACTGATTTATAATTTGAGGCCAATTAAAAAGAAGTCATCAAAATCCTTAACCCATACTATAGTGCTTGTATCAATACATGGAGGAGATCAATGGGATGGATGAGTTGGATAAGGTCGGGTATTCTTTTTCGACCAACTAAAATTTTTTGAGTTGATCAATTCACTAACATATTCAACTCTATCAAATAGAATAACTCAACTCAACTCATATATTATCAAGTTAGTTCAAATCGAATTATCGAGTTGTGTTTATTGTTCTCTCTAAGTTTTAGTCTATTGCACTTAAATTTATTAGAGATAAAGAAAAATTGTTTGACACCAAGTTTGAACTGAAGCATGAACTATTGATAGTGCATGTCCCCAGCCACCATGCTAAGAGAATTGGTCAACCCGAGCCAAATGATCAACTCAAGAATCGAACAAAAATTTCAATTCTCACAAATTTTAACCCAGCAAAACTCAAAGAAAATTATAATCCAACCCTCATAGTTTGGATCGGATAGTTAAGGTTGCTCGATTGTAACTGGGTAACAAAGAGAATGCATGGATTTATCAATATCTAATCCTGCATAGAATAAACTTTCTTATCTATCATTTTCAATGTCATGCAACAGATAAAAAAGTTATTTCAACAATACAACCCACATGATTGATAGTAAACATCATATACTACCCCACAGTAGAAGCACATTTTTTTTCAGTCCTTACCAATTGCCAGAATCGGCATCACGAGATTGGTAGAAATCGTTTGGACTGACAATGTCGACCTCCTCGAACTCGTTATCATCTATACAAATAAAGGGAAAAGATCAAGAAAACCTGTGAGGAGCAACTTTTCATATTTTGAATCTAACTCCAACAGCAGTGAAGATCATAAGTTAAACTTTCATGTTTGCATCTATTTAGTCTGTGAATTTTAAAAAACTGACAATGTCCTTAAAACTTTCAGTTTTGTTTTCAACGTATCTAAATTTTCAAGTTTGTGTCTAATGGTTGTTTGATCTATAAGTTCAGGTTCCTAGTACCCATTGAATGTAGTAAGTAAATTGATTTTTTTTCAAAAAAGACATTAACATGTCAAAGATCTGTTAAAACACAAAACTAAAAATTCATGACTTAATAAAGCCAAAATAGAAAATTCAAAGTATATTCGACACTTTATTAAAGTCCAAAAACTATTTTGACTTTGAAAGTTCAGAAACTAAGAAACTAAGGCCCCATTTCATAACTATTTGGTTTTTTGTTTTTTTTTTTTTTTTGAAATTTAAGCCTACAACAACCATTTTACCATATGTTTTTTCTTATTTGGATATCTACCTCTCACCTATATTTGTAGAAATCAAACTAAAATTTGGAAACATAAAAAAATAGCTTCCAAGTTTGTTTTTGTTTTTAAAAGTTGGTTAGTATTCACCTACTTTCTTAGGGAAAGATGGATATATTGTAGGAATGGGGAAAGATGGATATATTGTAGGAATGGTGGAAGGTTAGTAAGAAAAGGCTTAAATTTCTAAAATCAAATAGTTATCAAACGGGATCTAAAATTTTAAGTTATAAATATCATAACATGAAATTTTCAGTTCCTTTGATCTGATCAGACCATAGGCTTTTAAAACAAGTGCCAGAAGTTCACAAAAATTTGAGGGAGTGGGCAGGAAAAAACCTTTCCGCAACGTTAAAGCAACAACTGCATCGTTTTCAACCTGGAATTATATAGCAAATATTCATCAGAGCTATAGCTGTTGTATTGCCTTCATTTTTTAATATATATAACAATGAGTGTCCATACCAATTTACACATATCCCGACTATTTTTACGAGACAAACCATCTAACCCTACAACATTTAGATGTAAAAAAAAACTCGAAGGAAATTAGATAACCACTATGGATTGAGCTCATATCCTTTTAGAAGCCCAACTCATGATGGTTGCCTTCATTTTAATATTTCCAATCACAAATGTAATAAATATATGAATTTAAAGCGTACCTTTTGGTCAGCCAGTGTCTTGGAATCCTCCAATACTTCCCCACTCTCTACCAGGATCAAGCGCTGATCTACTACTGGTTGATCAACAAGGGACTCTAGTTTTTCCTTGATATTTAAAGTTGTCTCGATTGGATCAAACTCGATGAAGTACGTAGTCTTATGGCGCTTGATTCGGATGTACATGGCCTATATACATAAAAATGGCATAAAATACATATTGAATAATGACAGTCATATGGAAATTGAAAATCAACTGAAGCTGTCGCCTGCCGGTACTCGGGTACAATGTAAAGAAGCTAGTCTATTTTATTTTATGTTTATATCCCATTTCTGTTTCTTATAAAAACAAATAGATAAAAGAAGCAGATTATTTATTTGATATGGATATGATGCAACAAAAATATAATCTAGAACTGAACAAATATAATAAGCATAAAGCTTACCAAATGCATACAAACAAACGTAGAACTGACCCCATAACTCAACAGATGAGGAATAATGAAATGAACAACATTTGAGGTCGGGAGAATTCAAACCGGTAACCTCTTGGTAACTAGAGCTCGATTTGTGCTCTAGTTGACGGGAAAGAATAAAGTGAACAATTATAACCGTGCAAAAGCTAAGAGAAGAGACATACCAAAGAAACAGCATGACTTTCTTAACTGGTTTCTCATTTCTTCCCACCCTAGAATTTTTCTACTACCTTCTAAAAATCCCATCTAAATTGTTCAGAGATAAAAAATATCAATTTTTATCAACCATATCCAATACATCAAATCACCTACAGCAGCTAACCATGACCAAGTAGCTGTTTCTCATCCCTTAAATTTGAGAATACTGGAAATTTTCCCCAAATTTCTGAGATGGACTAACAGATAAATAGAAAAACAAAAAACAAAAAAAAGAGGCCAATTTTAGAATCTAAATACCACAGCTTCCAAATATCCTTTGTGGGTCTAATCTAACTAGTGACAGGAGTTGAATTCTCAGCATTTAATCAAACAATCCAATGGCCAGGGAAACAAGCATTCTGATAGATGGTTCTACTGTTGAACTTATGCTTACAAGAATAACAAGAACATACTAGTTTTCTACCTTACACATCATGAACCTACCATTCTTGTGCAAATAATTTCACCTGAAACTTATGACATAGGTAATTACAAGGTAAAACTTCAAACAAGATTTTTTTTTTTTTTTTGATATCCGTGACTGTCCGGGCCAGCTTGCGTGCACCTCGACTATTGTGACGGGGCATGCCGCCTGACCCTACAACATTTGGATGCTAAGGAAACTCATAGGAAATTAATTCCTAGGTAGGTGGTCACCATGGGGATTGAACCCATCACCTTATGCACCCCAAGGCCCTCTTTGACAAATTGAGCCACCACATGATGGTTCAAAACAAGATAATAATAATCGCTACTTATTCAGCACAAGCTCAAAAACAATAGAAGTATACTTCAGATGAGAAAAACAATTTTATGACTGGCCTTCTTTGAGCTCTCCATACTTGTAGACTGAACCAACTAAACCTAAGAAATTACAATGGAAGTATTGTAGCAAATTCAAACACAGAAGAAGAAAAAGTGAGATTTGAACTACTCACCATCTTGAAAAAAGAACTAATGGATCAACACTTCGATATATCCTGCCTCCACTGCTGCCGTCTGAAATTCACAAGCATTCATCCAATTCATCACATTGCACATTTTATAAGAAACACATATATCATATTCTCATCTTGTAAGTGAAATTTAAAACTATTTATAAGCTCCATGAGGAAAATAATCGCGTATACAAAACCTTTTTTTTTTCTTTTTTTGATATCTGTCAGCTTACGTGCATCTCGACTGTTATGAAAACGGTAATCCACAAGCGATATGGAGATATGAAAACAGATAACGATAAACGCAAAAGAAGAAGAAATAAGAACACACACGGATTTATGTGGTTCACTAACGTTATGTTAGCTAGTCCACGAGCAAAGATGGAAAACAATTTTATTAAGGAGAAGCGAATTACAGAGTTACAAAATGAACGTCATATTACGGCTAGGGTTCAATTCGAGTTTATATATGCACTCTCATTAAACCCTATTATAGAATGTGGATGTGCATACGCATAAGCATGTGGAACACATTGCATCAATGCGCTGCAAGCGGGATGCGCTAAGAAAAAACAGATGTGAAAACGCATGCGAGATGCGGAATGCGTTTCCGCAATGGGGGTGATACCCCCACATCCCCATTTGCTGACTCGGCAGCGAGATCGCCAACTACTAATCGCAGGGCATTGGTGTGTTCAAGGTATATCTCAACATCGACTATTCTACTAACAACATATAACCCTACAACATTTGGCTTATGGAAAGCCCTAGAAAATTCATTATTAGGTCGGTGGTCACCATGAATTGAACATATAATCTCTTAAATCCCCAAAGCCAACTTTAACCACTTGGCCAAATTATATAGAACATAATGCCAGCAACAAATCAATACAGAGCTTGAAGTCCACAATTCGTGAATTCAAGAAAGAATGGATAGAACACAAGAAATTTCCTAAAATCAAACATACGCAATCTAATTATACAGATAAACACCAACAATGAGTCGAGATGAAAACAGAAAATTCCTATTTCGATTCAGAAAAAACATGAAACATGCGATTGTTGATTGTTGATTGTTGATTTTGGGAGTTGATTGTTGATTTTGGGAGTCGATTGCTTTGAATTCTAACCTGAAATCGGCGAGATTTCTCTTGCTTGGGAAAGTTCGTTCAGTTCATCGCGATGAAATGACAAGGAATGTACGCATAGCGTTTGGAGACTCGGTTGGACTAATCCCACCTCGGTTAAGAATCATATTTCTCCTTTTTTTTTTCTTTTCTTTTTTAATTAAACAATTGGAAATTCTGAGTTGGCTCTCTTTTCTTTGAATTGCATAATCTAAACATCCTTTTTTTTTTCTTATTTCTTTTAATCATTTATAATTTTCAAACTTTTCAATTCTTTTCATTCGTAGAGAAATTAATCATTACATATCTTTTTCAAGAAGAATTAATCATTAAATATCAAAGTGGAAAATACAAATTTTATAAGGGTTTTTGCATGTATATTACAAAATGATTAAAATATTTCATGAATAGCATAATAATGAAAATATTTGCATATATAGCAAAAAATGTAAATTGATAGACTTCTATATTGATAGATTTCATCAATAGAGGCTGATGGAATCAATTACTAATAAATAAAGTAAATTGATACACTTTCATTAGATTCTATCAATAAGGGCCGATAGAATCAATTGCTGATAAAATTGATAGACTTCCATCACTAAAAAAATGATAGATTCTATCAAAGTCTTCAATCAAAAACTAAATAGAGATTTTTTTTAAAAATAGGCAGAATTTGCTATAAACGAATTATTTGTAAAAAGTTAATATAATTGTAAACTGGGATAAAAAAGTTGTTATACATTACAAATTCCTAATTTTATATCAATTAAGTTCATACTGGTATATTAGATAACATCAGATTTCAACTTAAAATTAATAGTAGGTAGTGAAGAGAATAACATATATCTCCCTCATTTTTCCATTATAAGACAAGATGAGTATCTACAATAGATGGTTCAAAAAAATCATTTTAAAGTCTAGTGATAATTAGCATATATTTTTCGGTCTAGTAATTACAAATTTGACTCCCCAACTCTCAAACATTGTGTTGGCATATAAATTTTACTATTTAAATTTCGAAACAATAGTATTTTGGTTGTAATATGAAACTCAATCTATTCATTCTTTTTTCAATCAAAGTGATTTTGATTGTTCAAGTTAACACCTTGTCATGGAATAAACGGTCTAATCCTACAATATTTAGATGTCAAAAAATTATTAAAAAAATAATAAATAAATAAATCCTAAATATAGGTGGTCACCATAAAAACACATTAAGAAATTAGTTTTTCAAAATCCTCTTAACTACTAGGTGTTACTTCTTTATCCTATATTCTATATTGATTAAGTTCAACATGAGGTTCATCATCTGTATCCAACCTATATAGCTGGAAATCATGTTAACATGAACATGTTGGTACACATTCTAGAAACTATTCATTAATTTGTTTTAAAAAAAATTATAAAAGAGTGACAAAATGTTTTATTTTTAAACTTTAGAGCAAATAAAAAGAAGTCATCCTAATCTATAGGTACATTATCCACTCCAATGTCTATCTTTATTGATTTAAACTTAATCAATGCCCATGTTTGTTGAGCAAGCAATGGTCTGAAACTTTTACATCCCAACAATGAACAATGAACACTTTTCTGATCTCTTGAATTGAAGAAGCCAAAAAAAAAAAAGAAAAAAAAAAGAGGAGAATTGAAGTTTTTGTTCAAGTGTCACTGTGAAGTTGAAGGGATGGGAGTGAGTTTCCTGCTAGAAAGGCTTTGATGAGTTGAAGAGCCAGTTTTGGTTTGTGCAGAGGAACTTCATGCCCTGCTCCTCTTACTGACACAAGGGTCAGCCCTTCATATTCTTGAATCCATCCTCCAACCTGTACAAAATTAATAATATTAATCATATATAATTTCTATGATTTTCTTTATTGTAAAATTACTAGTTTAGACCCCGTTTGATGACCATTTTGTTTTTTGTTTTTGTTTTTTAAATTTAAGTCTACGACAATTATCATATCATATATTTACTTTCTACCTCTTACCTATATTTGTAGAAATTAAACAAAAAATTGGAAACAAAAAAAGTAGCTTCCATACCTTTGTTTTTATTTTTGAAATTTAGTTAGGATTCACATACATTCTTAAGGAAATTTGTTACATCGTAGGAAATATGAATAAAAATAAGCTTAAATTTCAAAAACCAAATGTTATCAAATGGGACCTTAGTAATTCTGCCTCTATCCTCGACAACACATTCTACTTCTTGTACTATTTTTACAGCACAATTTCTAAAATAATTCATTTATAGCAAATGATTTCTATCAATGGTAGAACTCAACCAGTGATAGACTCACGGATAGAATTCTATCGATGATAGAACTAACTAGTAATACAACTCTATCATTCATTAAATTCTCTATCATTCATTAAATTTTATCGGTCAAAGAACTTAACTTGGATTTCCTACGACAAATGAATTAATTTTGATTTTGTGTTATAGATGGAAATATTTTGCCCTTTTATATTATACATGCAAAATCCCCCCTTCTTTATTGTAAAATTACTAGTTTAGTCTCTCAAATGTCTATATTTATTGGATCTTTATGTTTAATAGGTCTTTGAGCTTTAAACTGTGCCTAAATAGGTGGCCTAAACTTTAAAATTGTATACAGTCTTTAAACTTTCAATTTTATGTCTAATAGATCTCTGACTGTCTGACATACTCAAAAATTTAAAAGATTAACTTATCTATTAGATATAAAATTGGATCTAATGTCTAATAGGATCTTATACTTTTCATTTTGTGTCTCGCAAGTTCATGAATTTTAAAAACCATCAGCTACATTATGAACTTAACTTAGTAGACACAAAATTGAATATTCAAGAACTTATTGGACACAATTGAAAGTTGAAGGACTTATTAGACACATTTAAATGTATGAAGACCAAATAGACACAAATCAGAAAGTTACTTGGGCTTATTAGACATTTTTAAAGTAGACCAAATAAACATCAAATCTAGAAGTTAAAGAGGTCTCAAGGGGTGGCTTCTTTGGTTGACATTTGTGGTCTCCAAGGTACAGTCCTCTAGAGGTTCCAAATTCAAAATTCACGAGTGAACTTAATTATAAAATCTCTTATTGTCTTTCAGGTTTAGGCCTTGGGACGAAAGAGTATGTAGTGAGGTGAAGCTTCAATTCTCATTTATCAAAATAAATGAAAGTTCATGGACCAAATAGACACAAACTAGAAAGTTTAAGTATTAAACTACAGTTTAATCATTTCTTTTTCCTGCCAACTCAACTCATCATCTCGTGGTCAGCAGGCTGTCGAGTACATAACGACTTCGAGTAAGTAGAGTCATTTTATTTGAAGTGGTTTCTTTAAGCATCATATATCCTCAACACATAAAAACAGAAGGAAGATGGGAATAACAACATAAATCCTAAAAGATTTTAAAACTAAACAGTTTTTATGATGATCTAGAAAACTGCTGCAGACCATGAATGATAACTATAAGCATTTGAAGTTCTTAATAATGTTTTTATTTACCTGGCCATCATCATACCAAGCACGCCAAGGTCCAACAACTGGAAGCCCAAGCGCGTCGACACTATAACGGGTAGATGTGATTGGGAGTATAGCGTCTGTGTCACCACTGTCATTAAGAAACACAAATCAATATTCAAATTCAGTCAAACAAACAGGTTTTCAGAGAATACTTCATCACTACTTTATTAAGGAACAATAGACATCATGGTCATGACTCATATAATCAAAATAATTAGGAGTGCGCATTGTTCGGTTCGGTTCATTTTGTCAAACCAAAATAACTGTAACTATGATTTTGCATATGTGCAAACTGAATGAAATGTCCCTTTTGTACAAAAAAAAGCTTTAACCAAACCAGTGTTACAGAAAAAGGGCAGGTTAAAAATGGATAAGGCATCAGTTAAACTGGTTAAGAAATCAGATAATAATTAAAAATGATGTTGCAGGCTAAGGAGAAATCAAGAGAGAAATAACAAAAGGAAGAAGAGGGAGTGAGAGAAAAGGGTTTGTGGATTTTTTTGATTTGACAGCTCCAAAATTGACACAGCGGATTTGAGATCGTGAAAAATCCATGGTCAAACGAAAACAATTTCATTGATATGTGAAAATGTTACAAAGACCTAGCGAAGCAGGTACACAAAAGAGGGCTAAGAGAGAAATGTGGAGGCCAATATATGAGAAAACAAAGGAAACATTAGATAATTCCTATGAAAGGCCCATAGTTGATAACAATAAATGTGGAATAGATGTCACCGCAAAAGCTGTTTAGAAAGAAAAAAAAAACTACATTCCTAGAGCGTCGATTCACCACAGCTATAACTTGCACTCGTGTATGAAGAAAATTCATATCCTCGTGCTCGTGACGAGCATTACAAGGGCATCGGGTTGAAGAGAAAGAAAGTTTAGAGAGACTCTTGAGGTTATTCAGCCTCATAATAAAGTAAGCAAATAATAAATTAAATCTAAAATACTGAAGTTCTATATAATTATTATCTAACCTTTCCTCCAACATACAAAATGTTGAAGAAGTATTCAATGTTGTCAATTCCATTCTAATAGTGATAGGAATGTCCAATGCTATTAGGAGTAGAATAATGGCTACACATTCTTATTAGGTGTAGGATAAGTAATGTCCAATCCTTCTAGGACTAAGATAAGGATATGAGACTATAAATAAAGGAGGATGAAGAGGGGTAAGCATATATTGAGAAACATTGAGATGGTGAGTATCTAGGATTTTTGAGTTTGAGAGTGATCTCAAGATAGAGAGGATCCAAATTCCTTGAATACTTAAATTATCGTGTATCTTTATTAACTTTCTATAATTTTATATATTAGTTTCCTATATTCTTATACAAAAAAAGTATATATTTTTTTCCTATGAAACAGCCTCCTCAAATATTTTCTTCTAAATAGAATGAAAAAGTTTACATTAATAGAGACAAAAAATAGATGTATAATATGGGGAAACTAAATGATGAAGTTGAACAAGATAAACTTATAAGCTCTATACATCTTCCTACAACCATACATTCATCTATTTTTGTAAGCCCTTCTCGGCATGATATTTCATAATATCAATGAGATGTTTCTGTTTAAAAAAAAAACATACGCTCGTCGTCACGTCATAATCTTTCTGATTTGTTCTTAAACTCTGCTTTGGCTCTCTCTTGGTGTACGTGTAAATGTCATCTTCTTTGATTGATTATACTCAATGTTCTATTGACTAACTAGTAAGATTTTTTGTAACACTGAAGTTATTTTTTTTAGTTCACAATTTTGGAGGTGGAAAATTGAATCAACATATGAGATGGTAATTGGTGTGACTCTTATCCACTAAAGTTGCGAACCTGAACGCCCAAATGCGGAGTCCTGCTTGTCTCAGCTCCTGATATATGTCCAGCACCGATCCAGCAGAATCCTTCCAATTACGGTTAATCACCTCACTGTGGCCATTAAGAGTTCCATCAAATACTAATAAGAATAGCATCCTTGCTTGAGAATAATGTTATCAAAGAAAGAGGAGTCTAACAGAAAACTATTAAAACTTATCAACAAGATTCATACAAGAAAAAAGCAACTCAATGACATAAGCACAGACTTTTGCAGGAAAAAGATTTTTTTTAATTTATTTATATAAGAAACTGTGTTAAGAGAGCTCACTAAGGTGTGGTTTGATGTATGGTTAGATGTTAGTTAAGAGTGGTTACAACTAAAGGTTAGTTAGTTGTGTAAGTTGTAATTAATATCATTTCACAGTTTACCTGTACGTACGATAACCACCCTTTAATCATATTCAATGAGAATAGACTTTATTCATGATCATCTATCTTTCTCATTCTTAGTATTGTAATAAACTGTAGGAATTACCAGTGAACTTTTGTCAAACCTGTCAAATTCCCCACAAATACCCTTGAAATTCAAGGGGTGAAAATTAGCATGACCAAGATTTTTGAAATTTAAATCTACAACAACTATCTTACCATATGTTTTATGTTACTTGGATATCTACATCTTATCTATATTGGTAGAAACCAAACAAAAATTTGAAAACAAAAAAAGTAGCTTCCAAAAGCTTGTTTTTGTTTTTTAAAGTTGGTTAGTATCTACATACTTTCTTTAAGGGAAGATGGATACATTGTAAGAAAAGTGCAACACATTGTATAACATTTGAGTAAAAATAGGTTTAAATTTCAAAAATCAAAAACAAAAAATCAAATGGTTATCAAACGGGGCCTTAAATATTTACTTTTCATCCTATTTACATCAATGTTGGGCTAACAATAGACTGAGTCGCTTGCCCATTGTTCAACTTCATATAACTGTGATTGTTTAGTAATCTTAAGTAGCAATAAAATATTTTCGATACGAATAAACAAGCATAGTAAGTGTGCAATTATCTTTCAATTTATAATCAATGAAAATGAGTTCATATTCTGAACAATCTGTGTACTCCTTATTAGAGAAGGGAGGTTTTGAAGCAATGGGTACTTAAATAAAACTAAATGAAATAAGAATTTAGTTCCAAGTTACTGAAAAGATTCGTGCCTACTCCTTATTTATTCACCTTGTAAACTCGACCAACTTGAACATAGCTCAACTGACAAGAAGTCAAAGGTTCAAACCCTCATCCACCCTCACAACTAAACAATTCTTAAAATCTTTCTTGCTTTAGAGTGGACAAAGCCTATCCTGGGGATTAGTTCAAGTACATATATTTTACTTCATGAAATGTTCATCTAATCTGTATATTTTCCCATTATAACTAGTTTATCTGGAAATATATGGAACAAATATCCCCACAAATTTTATAATTGTTCTTTAGATGTTGTACCTGCAGGTAACCCACTTAGATGGTGCAAACTTAGGATCAACATGAAGCGCCTGTTGGACTTCGGGTAGATTGAAGTACGCAACCGAGTGCTTCTCAGTGCAAGGATCATAGTGTTCACCAACATATCCAACCCTCTAAGAAACACAATTAAAGTAATCAATGGATGTAAAAGTTTCTGTAATCAATAACATTTACAGAAAGCTCTTTCCACTATAAATGAAACTTTCAATGTTGTTTGAAGGGGTTCTTGGAGAAGTAAATTCCACTTCCAGTATACTTAAAATAATGAGAGATTAAAACAATGTTGATAAAAACAACCAAACTACAATCTTGAGCTTATTCAAGAAATTCCAACTAGATCAATTACCACAATCTTGAGCTAATTCATGGTACGGTTAGAACTTAGAAATGTAAATATCTAGAAATTATATGAGATTAGTATTTATGTGCCAGCAGGTGGGCTTCATGGTTGGTGCAAATTTATCTCCATTATTTAGCAAATGAGAAGCCTCTCCTAATGTGTGTGTTATCAACAATCACGTTCTAAAAAGAAGAGAATTGAATGTTATATATAATTTAAAAAAATATTATACGTTAGTTTTAATACTCGATTCATGTTATTGTCGAATTGCAGTCAAGGAAAATCAAATAATTAAAAGATTGATCAGTGAACTCACATGCATTCGCTTTCGAAGCCAATTTGAAGATAGATCAGAGCATGGAGGAGTGAAGATGCTATAAGGGTCAATGTTACCAAGTTCTTTATCGACCATCTCGAGTACTTCGTCACAAATTTCTGCGGGATGTATAAACGATTGATTTGCACATAGTAGATTAAGTTGCTTGTATGTTTGATCAGAAATCAACCCGGTTGACCACAAAAATTCAAAAAGTCCCACGTGATCATGATGATCATCAAAAAGAGCGTTGCCCACCTACGTGAGTAATGTATAGATGTGAATATAATACAACAACTTTACATAGAGCTTAATATTACAAAAAAATAATAATAACAATTTGTGAGGAGAAGAAGCAAATACCATATAACCCTTCAAATTGATGGATTTTCCCTTGCTTCGAAGGTTGTTCCTTACAATAGCTTGACTTAGCTGAGGAACATAATGCCCTACATATTCATTTCATTTGAAATGAAAGAGAAATACAACTAAAATTAAAGGGGGGAGCACTAAATGCACAATACCAGAAATTTACAACAAAGGAAAAAATAATAAGAATGAATGAAAAGAGATGAAGATGTCAATAATAGATAACACCCTTAGAGAAACCAACCATTTTGACATTATGGGAAAATGAAAAGTGGTTATCAAAGGAATGAGATTATGGGAAAATGAACAATGATTATTCCTATCCAAAAACAATGATTACGAGAGGAGTCAGATAAATAGTGATTATGGGAGGAATGAATAGTAATTATGACGGGAATAATTGTTGGTGGCCCAAAAGTGGGTAAGGGAATTATTCCCCATTCAAATCCCCTCACCCCAAACACACCCTTTTAAGTCATAAATTTGAGCAACTATTTTCTCCTTACCTGCATAGCTCTCTCCTGTAATATAAAATTCCCTTCCTTTGAATTGCGGAAAGCGTTCAAACCACTTCAATAAGAAAACCAGAGAATCCTCGGCTGAAAAAAATAAGAGGTTGAAACATAATCAAATTAGATGGCTTTGCAATTACTTAATAGGTCAATCAAAGCATGTAAAGCATGTTGTCTAAGTATTACCCGTCCTTTTATCTCCATTATTCACTATGTCTGAAGATGTGTTTGAATATGAAAACCCAACTCCAACAGGGGCATCAAGAAATAAAACGTTGGCAACTGTAAGAGATAATGTGGAAAAGGTAAGATAAGTCGTTAGAAGCAACAATTGGGGATAGGGGGATTCGAACCCGTCCTCTGGGGCATTGGATGTACACTAATGTCATTGAGTAAATGCTCTTGTTGGCCGTTAGAAGGTACATTTAACCATTCAAATAAGAACATTATAAGTTATTTCTTAGTAATCAACTCGGATATCATCAATAAGCTAACAGGTATGAGAGAGCCTCGTACGACCACAAGCCTAATTAGTTAATCTCCAACTAAACACTCCACAATATACTTTCTACCTCTTGGTTTTTTGCAATAAATCGAGTTTTACTTGATCATGACATCAGAGGGTAGGTTTCCCTTTTTGTACTTTCTAATATAAATGTTATGAAAACGCCAATCAACAATCGTAAAACGAAGATATGAAAAACAGATAATGGTAAACTGATATGATCCAGGATCTAGATTATATCAAAAGATAAAAGAATAAAGATAAGCCAAGTTTTATAGGTCTTGGAACCTCCCCTCTCAAGAGAATCTCTTGAGCCGTACAATAAATCACTCAATAATCACTCAATAATTGGATGCCTAAACCCTAATATAACCCACTCTATTTATAACCAAAATCCTAACTTACTCTCCAAGTTATTGCTCAACCAAGCCCTAGGCCCAACCTTATCAATATCCGCCCCTTTAAAGCACCTTGTCCTCAAGGTGGGCATACACAAAAATAGAAAAATAAAAAATGAAAACATTTTTTTTTCCGAGGCAGCAGCAGCGATTGCGGCAGCGGCGCGTCGGTGGTGGCGGAAACGGCAGCGTTGGTGGCGGCGGTAGTGGAGGTGGTGGCGGCAGAGGTGGCGACGACGATGTCAGAGGTAGTGGCAATGACGGCAGCGGTGGTGGCGGCGGAGGTGGCGGCGGCGATGTCGAAGGTGGTGGCAGCGATGGTGGTGGCGGCAACGGAGGAGGCGGTGGTGGCGAGGTCAAAACCCTAGACGCCACTTTAACTTGAATTGTCTTCATCTTCTCCGATTGTTTTTCTTTTTCTTCCATAATAATTTCCTTTTTGAGCTCTCTAAGAGAACTATTTAGGTCACTGCAGCTCTCCCTCATTTTTTTGAGATCTTCTTTCATTAAAACTACCCCTTCTCTGATTTCTTTTTTTAGAGAACCAACCGAGGCCATCAAACTTAGCAACGCCTCTCAAAATAAACGAATCTCTTCCTGATCCATCTCTACAACCAGGAATCAAAACTGCTCTGATACCAATTGATATGATCCAGGATCTAGATTATATCAAAAGATAAAAGAATAAAGATAAGCCAAGTTTTGATAGATCTTGGAACCTTCCCTCTCAAGAGAATCTCTTGAGCCGTACAATAAATCACTCAATAATCATTTAATAATTGGATGTCTAATCCCTAACCTAACTCACTCTATTTATAACAAAATACTAACTTATTCTCCAAGTAATGGCTAAATAAAGCCCTAAGCCCAACCGAGCCCTAGGCCCAACCTTATCATAAACGTGGAAGAAGAAAAGAAAACAACACAGAAGTTTACGTAGTTCATCAACGTTGTATTGGCTAGTCCACGGGCAAAGGAGGAGAGCAATATTATTGAGAGAGACAGAAATTTACAGATACAGAGATTATGTCATAATATGACTAGGGTTTAATCGAGTTTATATAGGCACTCTAATTAAACCCTATTACAAAATGTGTAAGCATTAAACAGAATGCAGATGCGTGGACACACTGCGGAAACAGAATGCTCTACAAAGTGCGGTTAGCGGGTGCGGAATGCGGAATGCGCTTGCGCATATAGTTGCGTTTGCGCAAAAGAATGTTAAACGCGCATATGCGTTTCGCAACGGGGGTGTTACCCCCGCACCCCCACTCGCAACTGGGCAACGAGACTCCCAACTGCTAATCGCAGGGCATTAACGCGTTCAAGGCATAACACAACAATAAACATTTACTGTTGAAAGCAAGTCAACTCCAATAGAGCAGCAGGTACTTTTCTTTTTTTTAATAATCAAACAGAACTTATATTAAAAAAGTCAAAAAAGAGGACCAAACTGGCATCCCACACAAACATACCCAATCCGAGGGAACAAACCGTGCTTTACAACAAAGAAACAAAATACATATAGGATATCGACCACCCAAATAAGGAAATTACATGGACGCAAACAATTCAAGGCAAAAGATCAGTACGAACCAATACCTTGATAAACGAAGACCGAATGAACTTCGTCATCCCGGAAACGGGCGACTTTTGAAATGCTTTGGGGGATAACAAAAGGGCTACTGAGCATCAGCTACTTGTGAAGAGAGTATTTGTTAAAAGACATCCAATATTTATATTAACCATCTAGATGCCCATGCTGCATTGCAAGGAATAATGGACTACCGAACATTAAAAAAACTGGGCAATTGTTTGATCATAAATGAATATTCTAAAAGCAATATCTGTATACTCTACCTACTCCATTGTAATTGGTTGACTTTCAAAATAGGGGGAAAGGGATCAAAGAAGAAAGATATATATATATATATGCACGTGCGTGTATGTATGCATGCATATAGAAATCTTACCTTGATTCCAAGAATAAGGGTTCAAGTAAAGGGATTTCCCATCCGCATTAATGTGAAATGGGCCTATCTCTTCTGCCTCGCCATAAGCAATTGATGAACATCCAGGTCCTAGAGAAGAAACTTAAAATTTTGAAACTCATTTCATAGTGTGTTATACAAAGAATACAAATTATCTTAGAAGCCATCTATCCAACTGCAACAAGTATGAAAAGAAGAACAGAGCATTTTCCTCCACTCAATGGCATAGGATGTTGCTTATTTCTCCTCTTTTATTATTTTTTAAAATTCAAACCTGCACTCATAAATATTTAATCATCTGTACACAAAATTTTATTTTGATCTTTCTGAGACATTGTATTTGTTAAAACGAAAAACTTAAACTGATGGTCATACCAGATTCAATCTTATACCTATAACAGACACCTCACCAGTGAGGTTGAAAATTTTCTATAAACCTAATGAGTGTGATACGAACCCGAGGTCGTTGAAAGTTTACTCAAGGCGAACCAAGAAGTGACGGATCCCGTTTTATTGCTTTATTAAATATAATTCTGTTTTGTTATTTAAGTTGTATTGGGCTTTTGGGCCTTAATAGGGATTATTTACTAAATTAGGTTAAATCCTAGGTTTACTATAAATAGGATATGTTAGGCCTCTAGCAATTCATTCAAACAGTTGTCGTCGCTGTATTTGGCTCTTTGAGAGATCCTCTCGAGAGATTATCGTAGTTTTAATAATATTAGTAGTAGATTCTATCATTTTGGTATCAGAGCCATTTGCCGATCCGGGAATGGTGAGTACTAAGATGGAGACCAGGATGCAAGAGTGTGAGGAAAACGGTGCCGAGATGCTAAAAAAACAGAAAGAGTTCGAGGTTCAGTTGGCAGCTATAGGGAGTCGGATGGACCAGGAATTTGGACAGTTGAATCTCAACATGCAAAAGCTTTTAGAACGCAAACCGGAACCGTCGAATCCCGAACCAACTGTCATGGATAAAGGGAAGGGGGTTGCCGCAGAACCGAAAGGGGAGAGCGGGGCGCGGGCGTCGGCGGCGGAGGAGTTGAGCGGGGTGGTCGGTCCGGCGGGGCTGGGGGCCGAAGCTGGGGGCGTGTGGCGAGCGGGTGCGGCGCGAGAGGGCTCACGGGCGCGGGCTCGGGCTGCGGCGCGGAGGGAGCGGGCCAGGGTGGCGTGGGCCGGCGCGAGGGAGATCGGACCTGGGGGTGCGGCCGAGCGGGCTGGGGCGGACCGAGCGCGCGCGAACAGGAGTGGGGCGCGAGTGCATGCGCGGGTCCAGGCTAGGGTCTGGGCGCAGGTGAGCAGGGGTGGTCGGGGCCTGTGGGCGAGTGGGGCGCGAGCCCTAGCGGGGGTGAGCGGGGCTGGTCGGGGGATGTGATTTTGGGCGTTGTGTGGCTAGCAACATTGGGGAAAATTGAATTTGACTATCGCGCGCTTAAAATGAAATTCAAGCTGGGGTCAAGGCAGGTCGAATTGCAGGGCGAGCCACGGCTGGTCAAGGCCCACGTTTCATTGAAATCTATGATGAAATCCTTACGTCCCGAGGAGCAGGGGCTCCTGGTCGAGCTGAATATGATTGAAACCCCGATACCGTCTCGTGAAGCAGTCCAAATCTCTACGACTTGTCTCGGTACCCATGAGAACTACACTCCGTACTTCATTTATACTCACCGGTTTTTGAATCATTGACAGGTCTCCCTCCACAACGTAATTGCGACCATGTTATTGCGCTATTGCCAGGCAAGGACTCCGTAAATGTACGTCCGTATAGGTACCCACAGTACCAGAAGAACGAGATTGAAAAATTAGTGGGAGAAATGTTATTGGCAGGTATTATCCGGCCCAGCACGAGTCCGTTTTCAAGTCCAGTTCTATTGGTTAAAAAGAAGGATGGGAGTTGGCGTTTTTGTGTCGACTATCGCGCCCTGAATCAAGCAACAGTGCCCGATAAGTATCCGATACCGCTGGTTGATGAATTATTAGATGAGTTGCATGGGGCGACGGTGTTTTCAAAAATTGATCTTAAGGCGAGTTACCATCAGATACGTGTTAAACCAGCCGATGTACACAAAACAGCTTTTAGAACTCATGAGGGCCACTACGAGTTTGTAGTCATGCCTTTCGGATTACGCAACGCTCTTGCGACATTTCAATCAGTTATGAATGAGATTTTGCGTCCGTTCCTACGCCGGTTTGTGCTAGTATTTTTTGATGACATCCTGATATACAGTGTGACCATCGATGAACATAAGGAGCACTTAGTCAGCGTTTTTGAAGTGTTACAAACACATGCCTTGGTGGCAAATGCCAAGAAATGTCAGTTTGGACTGTGCAGGATTGAGTATTTGGGGCATTTTATATCTGCTGAGGGAGTGGTTGCCGATCCGGAGAAAATTGAGGTCATGGTCCGTTGGCCAAGCCCTAAAAACATTAAAGACTTACGGGGATTCCTCGGGCTAACAGGTTACTACCGTCGTTTTGTGGCGAATTATGGGTCGATGGCTTTTCCATTAACTCAGCTGTTAAAAAAAGGAAGGTTTGAATGGGGCCCAACAGCGGAAGAGTGTTTCCAGAGACTTAAGCATGCAATGAGTAGTGTGCCAGTATTGCGATTGCCAGACTTTGACCAGTTGTTTGTTGTGGAGACTGATGCTTCCGGTATTGGCGTGGGTGCAGTCTTGATGCAACAGGGGCAGCCGTTGGCCTATTTCAGTAAGGCCCTTCCTATTACCCATCGCGTGAAGTCGGTTTATGAGCGCGAGTTGATGGCTATCGTGTTTGCAGTCCAGCGTTGGCGAGCTTACCTATTGGGACACCACTTTATTGTACGTACAGACCAGAAGAGCCTTAAATTCCTGCTAGAACAACGTGTAGTTGATGGAGAATACCAGCGATGGATAGCGAAACTACTGAGTTATGATTTCCATATTGAATACAAGAAAGGCTTAGAAAACAGAGCGACAGATGCCCTATCTCGTATGCCCTCGGCCAGGGAGTTGAGCATGTTGAGTTGTGTGGCTGGAGTCAACACAGCAGTGTTCACTCAACAAGTGAGGGAAGATGAAAAGTTGTTTGATATTTATACCGCTGTGGTTGCAGGAGAGGAGAGTCCGCCAGGTTACTCCGTTATGGGTGATGTGCTATTATACCAGGGCCGGTTGGTGCTACCTCCGACTTCACCCACGATTCCTCTGTTACTCAATGAGTTCCACGGGGGAGCCATCGGGGGGCATTTCGGGGTCCTAAAGACGTACCAACGCCTAGCTAAAGAAGTGTATTGGCCTGGAATGAAGGCTCGCGTCCGCGCATTTGTAGCCGAATGCTCGATTTGTGTTCAAGCGAACATCTATCGTTGTCGCCAGCTGGTCTTTTGCAACCGTTACCGATTCCGGACAGGATTTGGGAAGACATTTCGATGGATTTTATCGAAGGACTTCCCCGTTCTGAAGGTTATGACACTATTTTTGTGGTGGTGGATCGGCTTTCTAAGTACGCTCACTTTATACCCCTTAGGCACCCATTTACTTCTCTTACAGTATCACAGGTCTTTATCAGAGAAGTGGTCCGCTTTTGCGGAGTGCCTAAGAGTATCGTGTCGGACCGTGACAAGATATTCACTAGCCTCCTGCGGGAAGAGATATTCAAGGCTTTCGGGACTCGGCTACGTCGTAGTACTACCTACCACCCACAAACCGATGGCCAAGGCGAGGTCGTGAATCGTTGTTTAGAATCGTATCTAAGATGCTTTGTGTTGACACGGTAGAAGGCTGGTACCGTAATATGTGGGCTTGGGTGAGTTCGGTTTCAATACGTCATTTCACTCGTCCATGGGGATGACTCCGTTCGAAATTGTTTACGGGCGTTCTCCGCCGACCATTTTGGGTTATGATTATGGGGCTAGTCCGGTGGCAACAGTGGATTTTTTAATGTTGGAACGTGATAGAATGTTGGAGAAGCTTAAGGCAAATTTGTTGCGCTCACAGCAATTAATGACGGAGCGTGCTAACGCAAAGCGTCGGGATGTTCAGTTTGAGGTGGACGATGTGGTGTATGTTAAGCTCCGACCCTACTGCCAGTCTTCCTTGGCGAAATTTACACACCCCAAGTTAGCACCACGGTTCATCGGGCCATACCGTGTGTTGGCTCGAGGTGGGGCGATGGCGTCTGCGGTTGGACTTACCACAGACGGTGAGGATTCACCCGGTTTTTCATGTGTCCGTGCTACGCAAGGCGGTTGGTTCCTCTGGGCTCGTTTTCCCTACACCGGCTTTGGTGGGAGATGATCTAGGCGTGCTCGTTTGTCCCAAGGCTGTTTTGGGTTTACGAGAGTCCTCGCAGGAGGGAGGTTCGCGCCAAGTTTTGATACAATGGGAAGGATCCACTCCTGACGACGCTACTTGGGAGTCTGCTGCAGATCTAGAGCTCCAATTTCCGGACTTTCACCTTGAGGACAAGGTGGCTCTTTGGGGGGAAGTATTGATACGAACCCGAGGTCGTTGAAAGTTTACTCAAGGCGAACCAAGAAGTGACGGATCCCGTTTTATTGCTTTATTAAATATAATTCAGCTTTGTTATTTAAGTTGTATTGGGTTTTTGGGCCTTAATAGGGATTATTTACTAAATTAGGTTAAATCCTAGGTTTACTATAAATAGGATATGTTAGGCCTCTAGCAATTCATTCAAACAGTTGTCGTCTTTGTATTTGGCTCTTTGAGAGATCCTCTCGAGAGATTATCGTAGTTTTAATAATATTAGTAGTAGATTCTATCAGAGTGGTTATTAATATTAATTGGCATCTGTTTCAATAAATTAAGAACTATAGATATATAGATATAATAGGAAAGAAAATGACTTGCCAATTAATTCAACTTTGATACCATAAATCACATCAGAAAACCCAAAAGTTAGATGGATCATAGTAAATTTAATTTTTTACCTACAGTTTATCCTTAAGCCAGAATTGATACTGAAGAACTCAAAACATTAAGGTCCTATCTTATACCCATTTGCTTTTTGTTTTTGAAATTTAAGTTTGTTTTCATTCAAATTTTCTAGAGAGAGTTTCATAGTATTTGAATTCTAACTAAATTCCAAAAACCAAAACAAGTTTTTGAAGTTCAATTATGTTTCTTCAAATTTTGGTTTGATTCGTAAAAAACATAGGTAAGGTGCAAAATCATAAGTTAGTGTAATAGTTGTAGGCTTAAATATCAAAAATAAAAACAAATAAAGCTTGTGGTTGCGTGTTTTGCAGCAGAGATCTCGTAACATTTGTGGCTGTAAATGCTCGAACCCTCTCCCCATAATATCTATCACATTTCACTTGTCAGTTGGATTTGGTTCGGTCGCAAATGAAACGACTACAGACCAACGGTATTGCGTATGCAAAACCGATGGGTTTATCAGCAATCTATCAACATCTTTGACAAGCTTTGCCACTCTGTTTATCATTTCTTAAGCCATTGTGTAATGCTTGTTTTTATCAGTTACTCCTATTTGTTACTCTAAATATCATCTCCCTATAAAGTCCCCTCCCCTCCCCTTCTTCACTTCTCCCTTTCTCCCTCTTTTTATAATATTTTTGTAACTCTTTCATACATCAATCAAATAGTACTGTTTCCTATCAAAAACAAAAAATAGAGCTGAAAGTAAAATTCCAAGAGAGAGAGTTAAAGTAGAGGACTAAGGACAATCATAAGTTAAAGTGAATGAAATTTAAGCTTGTTTGCACTCAGAGAGAATTTCATAGTATTTTAAACATAACCAAATTCCAAAAATCTTAGTTTTCAAATTTTGGTTTGATTTATAAAAAACATGGATAAGATGTAGATATATTAAATAATATGGGGTCCATCTCAAAATCAATTGGCAGAGAGTAATTCATCAACTTTTATAAACATGTCGATGAATCTCACATTAACAACACGTATAATTGACACAACGTGAGTATCTCCAAGTAATAAGGATAATCATGAGTTAGAATAAAAGCTGTGGCCTTAAATATCAAAAACAAAAGAGCAATACTTATCTACCATCATTTTGGACCACAAGATTCAACGCTTTCGCATTTCTCTCTCAA
Organism: Sicyos edulis; assembly: GCA_036507275.1. Taxonomy (NCBI): domain Eukaryota; kingdom Viridiplantae; phylum Streptophyta; class Magnoliopsida; order Cucurbitales; family Cucurbitaceae; genus Sicyos; species Sicyos edulis. The sequence continues at coordinate 4,444,946 of CM071856.1, read as the reverse complement.
AACAAATATTACCCACACTCAGGCTAAGTTTTTCTCAAAATTAAAACAAAAAGAGCTGAAAGTAAAACTCCAAGAAAGAAAGTTAAAAGTGAAGGACCTCCATTAAGCCAAAGAACAAGAGGTTTAGAAGCAGAATCCTCAACAGCTTCAAGAAACCAGTAGAACAGCGATCTCCCATAATCCTCGTTGACGGTGACATAACCAGAATAGTGATTGAACTTCACCTCGAAGTTCTGGCCCGGAAGCTCGCCGATCCGATCCAGCTCCTGCTGGAGAACAGGGTTGACGCCAATACATAGATGGAGAGAGCCGAAAATGGCGAAGAACTGGATCGATAACCAGGCGGGTCGAGCTCGATTCATTATGAATGAAGCTCGATTCGCCTTGTCAATGGCGGAACAAAGAAAAAGTGCCTCGAAATGTGGAAATGGATGGAATGATATTCGAAGATATGGGAAATGGAATTTTAACTTTTAGCGACTTGTTTTGGGAATATTTTCCCATGTTTCAAATTTTAATATTTTACTCAATAAGTACTCAATAAATAAATATATATATATATATATATCTGAATAAGGCTCATTTTTTGTTTTGGGTTTTTTCTTTTTTTACTTTTATATTTATTTTCTTTTAAAAAGGAAAAATGAGTGAGATTAGTGGAATCTAAAAATATAATTATTTTAAAAAACATAGCAAATAAAGCCATTAATTATTACAAAAAAAAAACATTTATTGTATTAATGAGTATTTATAATGTTGTATTAATGAGTGAATGCAAATATTTTAAAAAATCCCTATTTTGTAATTATTTTGTGAAAACAGTTCATTAATTTCGATTTCTCTTAAAAAATTAGCTTCACTAAAGGAATTAAAATAATCATTTCATAATTATATTGGAATTTTAAATCAAGGTAGTCATTAGTATTTTAGTTAAAATTGTGTTATATAACTAAGGATCGTTATCTTAAAGAGAATTACTGAAATGTCGAAGGTAAAAGTATTTAATTTTAAAATAAAAAATATTTATTCTTATGAATAAGGAGATAAGCTCTCCTCACACCAACACAATTTTTTTTTTTAATTTTTAATATTATTGAAACAAATATTATGTGGTACCAATTGGCATCACATATCTACTTAATAGAATTTACCTTAACCAAGGCATAAGGAGTAAAATATTTATATTTTGAAATTTAAGAATAAAATTGAAACTAAATAATTAACCTAAAAACTAAGAAAGTATTAGAAATTATTGCATCCCTTGTTCTTTTTTTTTGTTGTTGTTGTTTTTTTTTGTTTTTTTTTTTTTTTTTAGAATTTTTGTCGGGGATTTCTGATAATGCGTGGCTCGTAACCCTAGCTTTAATTAGTGCGTTCAATAATTGTGTTTTGAGTTTTTTGTGAATTGGTTGGGGTTCGTTGATAATTGACGGCTGTGATCAAGAGAGTGGAGCCTTGAGATTGGTGATGAAATTTGGAATTTGGTTTATCCACGTAAATATGTCTTAATTTTAGAGAGCTTTTTTTTAGTACATTCGGGAGAGACACAAATACCGATTCTCATGCTCAAACATGTAGAATTAAATTAATTTATAACCAAACAATGAAATTATTGTGTCACTAACCTATTCGATAATTTTATGGAGTTTTTTTTATGGTGCATTCATTAATTTGATATCTAATCATTTGAGGCTGACATAGTCTAGATTAGGTTAAGTTATGATAAGTTTTGCATCAATCTAAAGTTTTAGGTTGGTTAACTTATCAATTTATTTAATATGATAATACTAAAATAATTTGATTTACTCTATATATTTTTTTAATTTGGTTGACTTGTCAGTTTGTGTTTATCTTATATTTCTTCTTTAAAGTCACCTCCATTGCTCATGAATCTCAAAAAAAGTATGGTACTATATTCAAATTTGACATAGTTATATGGTTAGTACATGTGTTAACACAAGATTTAGACAAATCTTATCTTACTACCATAAAGTGTACTTTAAGGGAATGATCATTTTTGAACGATTTTACCTCTAAACCACGCTATATATTTACATATATGCCATTAAAAAAACACTCACGTAGTTATAAATAATTTTTTAAAAAAAAACACCTATTTTTGAAATAAATGCAATCCATGTACATTTAAAAGCATGGTTATAAAAGCGTTCATATTGATCTTTCCACTTCTTTAGTTTTTTTGTAACCATTTTTTCCTATTTAATTGGTAATAAAAGTTAGACTAAATAATAATGAAATTTTCACCCACTGTAACATATATAAAGAGTCCTATAAAATTGTTGTTATAAATCAATATAAATGTTATTATTTCATCTTTTCAATTTCACTTGTTACAAAATTTCATAACTACAAAATTAACAATTATTATCTTAAGTTCTATAACCACAACTTCTCAACAAAAAAAAAAGTTATATAACCACAAAAATAAATGAATCAAAGTTTACATTTCTATTCCCTATAAATAGCTACATATTTTTCAAATGTATTTTGCTAAGCAAAAATGATTGGGTTTCGTAAGTTAATTTCATTGACATAATTGAGTTACGTGCAAAACTTCAATATTGATTTATTTCTTTTTCCTTTTTACTTGCATTTAAATTTGTATTCCAATTTTTTGAAACTTTTGTACATCCTATAGTATTTGTTATATCATATTTTTTCTTTATAATTGTTAATTTTAATCTTATTTTATTCTATTCTTAATTATACATTAATCTAAAATTATAGGTGTTATGAGACTATGTTAGTACGATATTTGAAATATTTTCGAACCACTCGAAAATTTGAATGTATGTTGGAGACTTTAGTCATTTTGAAGGTCATTGTAGTAGAGATCTTAAAACCCATAAACGAATGTCTTCAAGGTAATGAAGTTAATCACAACCCTTCGTAAGGCCTCAAAGAGAATGTGCATGATGGTAAATAGATTATTAGTCTTTGATTTTTTCCACTCTCCAAGAAAGACCAACAATTTGGCTCAATACTTTAACAAGATAGGCGACGATTTTCATTCAATGTATTTATTTCCTAATTTTTAAGGATATAATTGAGTATTTTTTATTGTATTTTGTAAATATAAATAATTGTCATGACTAATTAGTTGCTCTCATGTGAAGAACCTTTGTTGGTGTAGTTGGGTGAGTGATTTCTCACGTTCATAATTAATTTCACAAAAAAAAACCAAGTTACTAAGGTCTCGATTGATAAACATTTCGTTTTTTTTTTTTATAGTTTTCATTTTTTGTTTATGGTTTTTTGTTTTAAAAAATAAAAACTGTGTATGTTTGATAACTCATTTTAGTCTTTAAAAAAAAAAAAGATAAATCATTTTAGTTTTATGTTTTTAAAAATGAAAAACCAAAAAACATGCTGATAACTGTTTTTTGTTTTCAATTATCACATTTTGTTTGAATTTTTTTTAGTTTTTTACTATTTATTCTTGTTCTTTTCATACTTTTTTAAAAACAAAACTTGTTTTTAAAAGCTACTTTTTTTGTTTTTAGAATTTCTTTAATATTTTAAAAATTTTAAAAACAAAAACCAAAATTGGTTATCAAACAAACCTGTTTTTAAAAAAGTAAAAACAAAAACAAAAACCAAAAAAGAAATGGTTATCAAATGAGACCTAAATTAACACTTTACTTTCTATATTTAAGATGAGACAATCATTTTTTATAAATACCAATCTTTTCAAATTTTGTGATACTATAGTATACATGATCTTCCATTTCCCTTTCCTTAAATAGTTTCAGACATAAATTGATAGTTACATAGTGATAAATTGGTTTTATTTGAGGAATATTATTTACTTTTAAGTGTAAATTGTGCTTATAAAATTGTATAATAATCCCTTTTTTTTTACAAAATTGATTCCATTTAAATTATTTTTAGGATACAGTAATTTTTTTTTTATAATTTTATTTATGTTCTCAATTATAACTTCTTTACTTATAGCAAATACATGCAAAAACATACTTTTTAACCTAAAGCAAGAAATCAATACACACATTTTGCTAATATATTAAAGAAACATAATTTTCATACCAATTTATTCATAAAATATTTTTTTTAAATGGTGAAACGATAAATATAATAAAATATATGTTAATTTAAGATTTTAAGTATATTTCTAAATAATTTTAATTTTATACCAAGTGTTATTTTTAAAAGTTTTATTGAAAACTATTAATTTAAAAAGTAATGAAATTCATTATCTTATATATATGATGAAATACATTTTTTGGCTAAAAAAAATAACATATATATGTTATTAATTTAATATAATTTTATTATGGTCATATACATATATTAATATAAATTAATTAAAATTTAGATTTAATTGATATTGTTTAGATCTAAAATAAAAATGAATTTATGTTTAAAGAAAATGCACAAGCAACGCGCTTATAAAATTTCTAGTAGATGTAAGTGTGTGTAAATAAATAAAATTTGTGTTTATATTGACTTGAATATGTATCAATGTTAAGTATAATCTCTAATATTTATGTTCTTAATTATTCTTTTTTCTCATATACAAATGACTTGAGGGTTTTAGAGATTATTCTCAAGGTTGAATTTGTCGCAGTTCTTGAGGTTGAATTTTTCTTGAGGGATTTGTAACATTGTAACAGTCAAACAAACCAAAATCTCACCCCTTCCTTTCAAAATAGATCTCAGCCATTAGATTATGTCGATTTTAGAGAGAATAGAAATAAGTTCTTAATCACTTAATCGATAAAATAATATTACAATGTCCCTTCTTAAATAGGAGAAATCTTAACCTTCAAAGACGGTAAATTTACAATAAGGAATGAATTACAAAAAGAATAATATCAAGTATGGAATAGAATAAAATCAAATATTTCAACAGATTCCAACCACCAAATCCTTCAGCCCCTAGCAAGCCAAGTGTCCACGCCTCTATCGTCGATCTCCAGCCCCTCCCTGTTGCTCATCAGACCAGCGATGTCGTCTTCTCCGACGTGTTTCGTTGCCGAGCAACCTCGTCGTCTACCCCGCCTCGTGTTCTTCTCTGTCGTCAAGCTTCGCCGTCGCAACCACCCTTCTCGAGCGTGGGTTCGCCGTAAGTCGAATAGCAGCAATTTACCGAGGTTCCACGTTTTTTTCGTTGAGGTTCAAGTTTTTCGGCGAGTTTAAGGCAGTTGTGGCCCTTTCTTCTCTGGCGTCTGTCGCCAGAGCGAGTTGTTCCGTCTCCTTCACCCTCTTCGTTCTCCTCTTCCTTGGTAAGTCACTTTGTCCCTTAGAGCTTGGTTTCAAGCTTCTTTTCCAGCCTCTAATGGAGTTTTTCTGGCCAGTTGGGTTGAAACCCCCTTAGATCTACTATCTTTTTTGTAGTTTTCGAGAGCTAGAGAAGTCCGTTCGCAAATCCGAGGGTAGATCTGTTATCAAGCGAACGAGATGAATAGTTTGAGGTAAGGTTTTTTGGGGTTGGGCGACATGTCTCCAGCTCAGTTTTTTGTCCCCGTTCGTGTGGTGAGCTCCGTTTTGGCTAGTTCGACTTCATATCCGCGTTCCGTTGACTTTTACTCATGTTCTATATTTAGGTGCTCTTGGGTTTCATCGTTTCGACTCGTCATTTAGCTCATGGATTCTTGTGGTGTTTCTATCAAGTCATCAAGAAGGTAAGGAGCTTCTTCATGATTCGGGTTTGTGGCTTAAAGCATGTGAATAGTGACATGATACGATTTACGAGAATTGAATGTTGGATGACTTGTCGCATGTATGTGTTGGTGTGGAGATTCATTATTTGAACTTATTACTACTCGTGGTAGCTTGGAAATCGTGTTTAGCTCATAAACTGTCAAGTCTTTGTTTGTACCTTTTGATCATATACATGGTGAACCTTTTGATCGTATACGTGGTGAACCGCTTATCTGTGTAACCTTTTGATTGACTAAATTGACTTGGGTTCATGCATGTTTCTATGTTGTTGGTTTCATCTATGTTTGACAGTATACGTGCTGCCATGATTATATTTTCGGTTTCTCTTATTTGTCACCTAGGGGTTTGTTCGTAATTCATTTTGTTTGGCCTTAGAATAACTAAGCTCGGTTATCGTGTTGACCACCTAGAGGAGTATCTAGCTCACCTATTTTAGGACTCGTGTTTGCGTGATCAATATCGTGTTGTTGTTAAGACTCATTAGTGCCCCTTAAGAACCGAGCGAGGATATGGATCCTATATGCTTCAAGACACGTGGTGGGCTGCACTAACCTACGAGTTGACTCTTACATCTGACCAAGGGGTCGAATCTCATCCACGTGTCACCTTATGTGTGGAACAACGAGTTCCTTGGTTGTTGAGCACAATTTGCAGGTTGTGCAAACCCTCGGGTGGGCCGGTTACACTCGCCTAGGCTAGGTTAGATCTCATGTGGCTCTAGTGCCAGTTATATCTCTCAGTTTGTACTCGTGGAACCTCATATGTTGTGTGTATGGTCCCACCAGTTTACAGCCCAATACGTTGGAAGGGGAGTCGGTCATGCCTTGCTTGACCCTGAGACTATTGGAAGAGGCCACTGGGATAGATGAAGGCGCGGAGGAATGCCTATCGGTGAGTCTGCATGCATTTGTAAGGATGTTGTCTGCAGGTAGGTTAGTCCTCTCGCATGTTAGGGGTTAGTAGTTGGCGCCCCGAGGTTAACAAATGGCGCCCCTAGCCCGAGGTTTAAGGACCCTACAGTCTCCATCACTCGTGGTTTTCCCTAATAGGGACAGGTGATTAAATTGGCATTTGAGTATGCCCTTACTGACACGACTTGTGGGTCATTATCTTGCCCCAAGGTTTAAAGATCCTATGTGTTTCCCTCCCTAGTGGTGGGTTCCTGACATAGATCAGGCTACCCCGAGACAATCGTGTATGTCTCTGCGAACACGGTATGGGACGTATCCTGACCCGAGGATTAACATGTACTATTACCAAAAAGTACAAACTTAAATAATACACAACATATTCTCTAACTAGCAAAACTTCAAATTTCCGAATAATAAAATTAAACTTTTAAAACATCAAATATCTTGCCAAACATCCTCTTTTCAACAAAGTATAAATTCTAACTTCTAAGTTAAAACTCAAAGAACGAATAAATCTAATTAATAATAAAAAATTTAAAAAAATTAAAGAAGCTAGTCACTTTTTTTTTTTTTTGAAATGAAAGAACCTAGCCATTTAACCCCTAAATTAAGCTAATTTAGTAACATGGAGCATTACAGTTACATCCCATTACTAAATACTACACTTGGAGAATTGAGTTATACAAGACAACTCTTAAACATGAGAATAGAGTTAAATAGATAACTCTAAAACAAAATTCATCTAAAAAAAAATACTGTTATATACAAGCACAAGACCTACCTCTAGACATGTAAACTACAGAATACACAGAATCCACAAACACAATTGGTTGCTTGGTGTTTGTTAGTTTAGTTGGAAAATTTTTATGGTAAGATCTACTTGGCTGAATACCAGTTTTGTGCACACTTCGCATCGACTGCAAGTTCGACATTGAGAATGTTTTTTCCGTTGAAGGGTTTTGCCATGCACTCGACAACAATGGCCTTAGCAACCGCAGCAGACTCGCTCGGTCCTTCCAAAATCACTTCATCATGAACCTGACTTGCAAGAGAAGAGATAGTATATGCAATTATTTATGAGATTAGCACAGAAAAAATGGATAATTGAAGGAACTAATTAAACCAATTCGACTAGCATATGCCAGCCAATCCAATTAGAAAATAACCCTAAAATAAATTATCAAGGTTGGTTACTATTGGTTTGGTTGGTTGACTGGCGTTTACTTTTTCCTTAAACCAATAGCAACCCTAAAAATACTTTTCTCCCAAGTGGAAATTTCTTAGGTCCTTCCCTTTGATAACCATTTCATTTTTTATTTTTTATTTCTAATTTTTTTTTTTTAGTCTTTGGTTTTTTATTTTAAAAAATAAAAATTGCATCTGTTGGATAATTCATTTTAGTTTTATGTTTTTAAAAATTAAAAACAAAAAACCATGTTTGATAATTATTTTTTGTTTTCAAATATCACATTTTATTTTGATTTTTTTAGCTTTTTACTATTTGTTCTTATTCTTTCATACTTTTTTTTAAACAAAAACTTGTTTTTAAAAAAAAAAATTTAGTTTTTAGAATTCTCTTAATATTTTTAAAATATTTTTAAAATTCTAAAAACAAAAACCAAAATTTGTAAGCAAACAAACCTGTTTTTAAAAAAAAAAAAAAAAAAAAAATATCAAAAACGAAATGGTTATCAAACAAGGCCTAAGTTGCAGGTTTCTCTTTTTTTAATAAAATTTAAGGCATAAAATTGGTGTGAGAAACATATTAATGTTGACATGTGTCCAATATACGAAATTCCGTAATCCCCTTTTTATTATTATTCTTAATTTTGGTCACTTAACGGACACACCATCCGCTTCAAACACCATTTAAAACTTATACATTTCAAGTGATCGAGGGCACGACAACAAAGTAGTGTTGGCAGAGGAAGTTGACAACGTCCATCGAAAGTAGATGGCCCAAAAAGGGAAAGAAAGAGAGAATATAGAGGGATAAAAGGGAAAGGAGGTAAAACTAAAATACTTTAGTTTGATATTTTTAATATTATATAATAATTATAATTATTAAAAAAAACGTGTCCCCGAGGTTTTATGTCCTACAATTTCAAAAATAGGTGTCTCTATTTTCATGTTGTGTCTATATCTCGTGTTCGTGTTCATATCTGTATTTAGTTCCCTTCGATGCATTTTTAACAAAGATAAATTTTCAATCAGAATTTATGGGCTTGTTTAGGAGTTGTGTTCAAATTTGTTTCAGAAAACATTAAATTCAGCAAAAATACGTTTAGCAATGTTTTTTTTCCTAAATGATTTATTATTGAAAACAATTGGAGTTGTTCTTTAGCCGGTAAATGTTGACTCGAGTGCCACACAAACTTATTTTAATTCTTCAAAGAAGATTAAGAGGATTTTTTTTATTTTTTTTTTGAAACAAGGTGATCACGCCCGTCCCTATACTAGACACCGAAGACATCAAAGGAGTAGTCACAGGTGAGTCTCGAACCTGAAACCTTGAGGGGAGCATACCCTCAAAACCAAAGTCTTCAACTACTGTGCCACCTCTTGGGGACGAAGACTAAGAGGATTTGAAAACAGTATTCAAAACAAGCTTTCATCATCACATCAGGAAAGGTAATAGCAACCAAATTGCAAGAGAGAAAGATGGTGATGAATAACCTGAAGAAGCAGCCTCCATCCAAGATCCCTCAAAACTGAATTTCTAGATATTTCCAACATGGCACACATGGCAACATCAGCAGCACTACCCTGTAACAAACCAACACTCATGACACAGATTTAATTTTATTTTTTTTGGAAACAGGGATATCGGAGCTTCGCTCCACTATGTCGCGGATAACGCCAAGAAGGAAAGTTAATGACCGAACCTGCACAGGAGTGTTGATAGCAGCTCTTTCTATATGCCCTTTTTGGGCACGAGTAGCATGCTTCATCGAAGGAAATCGGCGAGCTCGTCCCAGCAATGTGTGAACACATGATTTCTCCTCAGCTTCTTTCTTTCGACGAAGTTGCCAAGAAAGAACCTCCTTTCTTTCATTATACCATAAGTTAACTGTCTTCTTTGCTTCCTCCACAGAAACCTGAATGATGAGATAATTGTAAACTCTAATGAGACAGAATGATCGTCGTATTTTATTCATAAGACTAAAATACTTAACAAATATATAGAGATACAAGAAAGCTAATAGATTATTCGACAAATACCTTCCAATCCTTCGAAAGGCCAACAGGAGTCTTTCCATATGCGATGGAAAAATTAAGCATTTTGGCTTTCCTTCTTTCAGAACCAAATGCATCCTGCAGAAGAGACAAAATGTCCACATAAAAGAAGTCGAAAAACAAGTGAGAATTTAGATGACTTTTTGTTCTAGCGAGATTAACTTGGTTGGTGGCACAAGAATGGACAAAAGGACAAGAAATTGTCACATCATGGGAACTACAATAAATAACATAACGATGACTGCTAAGTAAATCAAAAAGAAAGAAAAGTTAACAAATATATGAACTATACACAAAACGTCTATGATAATGCAATATTGAACAAAGAGGCAAGAAAGTTGAGAAAACTCAATAATTGATGTAAAGAGACTTGATTTGAATTATTTATGATCAAGATAAACTTAGTCGGTAGGAATAGAGAACCTAGTAGACCCGAAGCAAAAGAATGAAGAGCCAAGCGATCACCAGGATGGAAATACATTACTATTGAGAAGGTAAGTGAGAATCAAGTGGTTCCTATAAATGTGATCAGAAATTAGTGTTTGTAGCTCAGCCGCAGTCAAGAGGTTAAATGTATGGTTCCTGAAGTCGAACAACCAAAGAGTTGGAAGAGGTTGGAAAAATTGGCCAAGAGAGGAACGCCAGCCTCACTCACGATCTAGAAAGAAAAATGAAGTTTTTCGCATAAGAGATCGCAACATAGCACATGAAATGGAGAATGGTCACGATTTCGAACGCAAAGAAGATTGTTGGACAAAAAAGAGATGAGGGAAAGAACAGTAGATCGTCCGAATTACAATGGCGGAAGCAAACTCACAAGGAAGTTCAAATCATTGGTCGTCAATTACAGCTTGAGGACAAGTTGCTAGTGAACAAAGGGGTAATGTGAGAACCCAAAATAATATAAAAGAGTAAGGAGAGGCAAAGTGGTATGGGGCATGCACTTTGGGGATAGCGGGGTCTTCAGGATTAGGGGTAGTTAAGTCAGGAGGGGAGGATGTTTTTTTTTGGGTGGAGAGGAGGGGAGGATGTTGTGAAAGGGGGTCGAGCATTTTGTTGTTGGTAAGAACTCTGAGGTGAACGGAGGACCTTGAGGTTGGGAGAGAACGGTGTTGTCGAATTCATCATTACCTTTTGGATTTTCATCTTTGTTCCATCATATATTCTTGTAATCTTATTCTTTATTTCATTAATGGGGAGTGCTACTAAATATATCAATGAAGAACTTTTATTTCCACATATTTTCTTCATAATTGTGTTCGTATATCTTTTATGAGTTTGATATTGAAAGTTAGAAATCGAAGTCCTAACACAATCTTTCCATCTCCCCAAAACTAGACTAGGTCAAACTCTTCAACATATATTGGCTTATAAGAAAGCCAACCTCTCTAAAATAAATCACATTTGCTCACATTTTCTCATAACTTAAACATTTTCAACCAGAATAGAGTTTACCTTCAACAATGGAACCGGAGGTTTATTTTCCCCCGGTTGAGGGTCCCACTCAAGAAGCACCCTTCCTTTTTCAACAGCTTCACGAATATGAGGGTACATATTCATTGCAGTTCTTGAATGGAAATCTCCCCCCGCTTTAAAGGCTTCCAACATGCTCTCACAATTGGCAAGATGAGCAAGAATTCTAAGTTCCAACTGCAAAATGAATTTACGTTTCAATCAATAATTTCTTTTCTCAATAAGAAAAGATATGGTTGAGGTAAAGAGCCTGGGGTAAAAATCATCTCCCATAAAAAAAAGTACCTGGCCATAATCAGCAACAATCAGGGAATTCCCAGGTGCAGCTATAAATGCCTGACGGATTTTATACCGATCCTTTTCTAGAGCCGGTTGATTCTAGTATAAAAGAAAACAAATTCAACCAAAGTCTCCACTGTAATCATAGTTTGAAAGAAATAGATGAACATAAAGTTCACTTTTAACTGAGATGATGAATGCACTCGCACACAAAAGGTTTAACACAAATAGATGAACATAAATGCAAAATATAGCTAACAATAATTCTCAGGTTGAACACCATGCTTGTAGTAGGATTAAATCTTCTCTGCGATAATGTTGAGCTATAAGCATCTAGAAACTATGGGGAGTCTCTAATTGAAGAAGCAAACCTATTTTTCCATGTCATAAAAAATCTTTTCAGTTTCAAATGCAAGTATAGTTGAGACAGGTTGTCAATGAACCTGCAAATTTGGTCTCCGAGCTGAGAGGCGGCCAGTTTCCGTGTTGATATTTAGAGAACAATGTACACGTCCATTCGTACCAGATATATTGCTTCCCTGTTATATAAAAAGTCAATTTCAATCTAAGTAACAAATATTGTGCCCAAAATTTGAACTCTAACATATGAAAAACATACGTTTACCAAAGAGATTTTTATTTTAATAGGAAACATGAGCATTCATTGATAAATGAAAAGGTTACAAAAGGCCTATCGAATATTACAGAAAGCTTTTCCATTGGAAAAGAAGAGTATCTAAGTTGAAATTGTAAAAAGGTGCTATCGTGTGTTTATCAGAGAGATACTCCATGCTTTCAAAGCTTTATGCTCATAATCAAAATCATCACACAGTTTTATGATACTGAAGCTCAAATTAAGTTAAGCACTAAGCAGTATATAACACTCTGAATTCTTCCAATCAATTTCATTGGGCCACCACTGATGCCTAGCAATAACAATGTTCTTTGTATTGAATTATCAGAATACTTACACAAGAATACAAGAGCTATTGAATCTCTATTTATAGGGAGATAGCAAAAAAGAACAAACAAGATAGCTACATTTGAACAATTTCGAAAGTCAAAACTAAAAGATATTTTAACAATTAATGCTTTTTTTACAAGGCAACAAGAAATGATGCAATGAAAAGAGACTAAAACTCCAAAATACAATTGACATAAGTATAATAATAAAAAAGTAAAAAAACATAAAGAAGTAAATACAACTAATAACTAAAAATAGAAAAACAAAATCATGTCAATTCAAATTAACATCATGAGAAGAATATCCCTTGGAAGCTTTGGAAAGAGCACCATGAGATAACATTTGGAGAAATGAGATTTTGAAACAAGACTTCCAATCTAGGAACTTATCCTCAAAGATTTTTTTATTTCTTTCGAACCATATTATGTCTTTGTAGGAGTCCGAGAAAACCCAGCTTGATTCAGACAAAAAATGCAAACCAATTGTTGCATTTAAATGTAAGGGAACTTCCTTCCGCAACAATCTAGAAAAAAAAGACCAGACTCTAGGATCATCCAAAGGAGGTTGGCTTGGCTGAGTTCAAGCAAGATAAGAAGAGTTTATGGCTGAACTTCATATTTGCATTCTTTTGGAAATGGGGGAAGGAGAGAGATATTATTCAACATTACTCATCAATCTTTTGAGGATATCCTGGAGTCTACAATCAATCTTGTGTTATCTAGGAGCCATCGTCATCCTCCTTTTAGTATCTTTGATCAACCGTCTTTCGTTGATCAGTGGAGTGGATTTTTGTAGTGTTTGATGGGACTTTTGTTATTTTTCATACATCAATCGAAGGTTTTTTTTTCCATTAAAAAAATTATAAAATATTTTTTGAAAGGATATTATTAATGGGCCTAAATAAAGACTTAGCAGAAGAATTTCACCTGTAATGGAAGGATGAAATTTGATATTAAAGAGTCAATCGAGCAAACTTCACATAAAGCAGCAATGGCATGACAAGCTTCCTTGCCCTTCTCATTTGATCCAAATGCTTTAAAAGCAGTTCCGTAATCAGACAAATTTGCACTTTCATGAATAATACATTTATCATTTTCTTCGAGAGGCATGGTATCAAAATCGTTGCCAGCCTCATTTTCATACTGCAATTCATCAATGAAGTAATCATATTCTGCAGAGACCTTGCCCGCTAAGATCTTCAGAGCACCACCGCTCATTGACGGCCAACCCGTTGTTGTGTACATTTCTGTTGAAAGATCCTCCTCACTAATTCTTTTTAAAGTAATATTCCGAAACTTACTAGGAGTTTTCTTCCCTTCTTCAGTGACATTTTCGGTGTTTGGAACTTTGAATGTCCTTTCAGTTGGAAGAGACTCAGTCGGGTTCTTACTGTCAAATAGAAAAATAAGGAAATCAAAATAATAATAATAATAATAATAAGTTAGGAGCACATTACTAGCAGATGTAACAGTATGAAATAAGCCAAAGCTAAACAACTTGCATATGTCAAAGCCAACAGCAGTAAGTTATAATTTTTATTTCATTATATGTGATTAAGACCAACTTATCAGATTTTACATTTAAAAAAGAACAAAAACGTCATTTAGAAAATAGACAAATCACCTGTTAGAAGTGCCACCAAAAAACAGTTGGCGCAATTGTGCATCACTTCCCACATTCATATATTTGGCGTCAGGGCAGTACTTTGAAGCCCAATTACGAAACCTATTAAGAGCAACCTCTTGTTCTGCTTTAGCCAACTTTTCTATCTCAGCTAGATATGGCCGATCAACCAGCATTCCCTCCGTTTCCATTTTGACAAGAAGTTCACCAAATGGTTGCCAATATTCTTCATAAAAGTTGAACATTGTTTTATCCGGAATCTTCTTTCCATCCATCTCCCAAGGCATGTTAGACAGTTTATTTTTCAAGCTCTCATAAAGCTTTAACGTGCATATTGAATCTAATGCAGAATACGATACCCATGGTTTTCGTTCATCTCGTTGCAATTCTTCAACAGGAGGCATGGCGATAAGTTTGCCTTCAGATCCATCCTTCTTCAGCTTCTTCCGGCCAAAGATAGTTTTCATGGATACTTTACCAACCAACTCTTTTTCCTGGCCCAATTTTGCCCCCGACATGACCTTTGTATCACCAGAAAGTGCTTCGAGTGAATATCCGCCATTTATTCGTCTTGAAGAATCCCATAATCGAGCCATGTGCATCGTGTCAGCATGGAAGCCAGAAACCTTAATCCCATAATTTTCAATAATGTGATTGTCGAAGCTGTAGTTGTGCCAGACCTAATAGAAATGCATTTTTGGTCAAACCAGACTATCTTTTGCACGTGCAGCATTGTCTTAATTTGTCTAATACAAGTGAATGAATGGGCCAAATGCTTACTAGAATTCAGAAACTAACCAATATCAAAATTATCAAGAAATATAAGTATGAGAATATTGAACATCAGTAGTTTTAAAATCTATCTACAATATGTTAACAAGATAACATCTAGGAGACAAAGTCTTAGCTATCTTTCCTAGTATGTCCCAACTATTTACCTGACAACCCATGGATTATGTATTAGGGTGAGTTTTGGCAAAACTTTACGCAAGCACTCAATTTAAAAATATTTATTAAAAAACCACTTCAAATAAAAAGCAGTTTTAGTTAAAACATTTAGGTGTTTGGTTTGGTAACATTTTCTTAAAATTGATTTAAAATTATAATTCAGTTTGTGGTTACCCTTGTTTCAAAAAGAAAATTACAAGTCAGTTAGATAGTACTACATCTAAAAGTGCTTATCAATCTTAAAATCACTTTTCAGAAAATAAGTTTTGAAGTGTTTATTTAATAAAAATTGTTTTAAAAAGTGATTTTTATGGTGTATATTGCATATTTCGGGAAAACCATGTTGAGTCGTCCAATATTAGTTTAAAAACCATGCCAAACACACTCTAATTCTCTCCAAATGTGCTCAAAATTGTGAAATCTCATTTATTAAGAAAACGTTACCTAAATTAGTCTCCTAAATAAGGGTCCAAGAGCAAAAAGAATACCTTTCTGATTGAAGGATCCTCAAAGAATGGTGCGAATTGAAGCAAAATTTCCTTACCGCCACCATCAAGAACATCAACCCAGATGCAAGACTTCCCATTACCAAAATCTGCATGTGGTCCTGAATAAATACTGAAGCATATTATTTCTCCATGGCCAACGGGTGTTTCTTGCTTCACATCAATCTTGGCCACCTTAAAGAAAGTACAAAAAAATAATAAGGATTGAATAAAATTTAGCATGTGATCCTGAATAAATACTGAAGCATATTATTTCTCCAAGGTAAACGGGTGTTTCTTGCTTCACATCAATCTAGGCCACCTTAAGAAAGTAGAAAAACATAATAAG
This sequence comes from Sicyos edulis, assembly GCA_036507275.1. Taxonomy (NCBI): domain Eukaryota; kingdom Viridiplantae; phylum Streptophyta; class Magnoliopsida; order Cucurbitales; family Cucurbitaceae; genus Sicyos; species Sicyos edulis. Next base: position 4,428,974 of record CM071856.1, on the reverse strand, counting down.
GATTGAAGAAAATTTAACATGTATCATGGTATGACAGACCTTGGGTGTAAAATTTACAGTCAAATTGGAATAATTGGTCTGTAAGTCCTATTTCAAGGCAGTAACGGAACATATAGTCGTGATTTGTGAATGAAATAAAGTAAGATTTAAGCACCTCGGTATCGCAAGCATGCACAAGATTCTTGTACTTAGTAGTAAGCATTGAAACAACTTCCTTTGCTGCATATAAATTATCAACAATAAGAACACTATCATATACACCATTAAGCCTCTCCTTTATATTTGGCTTATGATCGGTTCCAGAAACTTCCATCATCTTGGTGCCACTTCCGTTGATGGTCATTTCAGAAAATTCTTTCACAACTGCATCCCTCTTTATTTCATTAGCAGCTTCAATAAAATTCAATGTTTTCGGTAAACTATTCACCTTTCCCATATATATATTTTGCATTCTGCCATTAGGTGGTGCGTTTGGGGCATCACGAGTAATTGATCCTTGTCCATTTTGAGAAAAGGTATACTTTTTGTTACTATGCGTAGCAACAGGCTGATTATGCAAGTCATCATTAGCAGGCTTGTTCATAGCCCATCCCCCAGAAGAAGAATTAACGTCTACATTGCATTTACCACGTGAAACCTTGATTGTCTCAAGTGAAGGTGCTCTATCTATACTTACCATCCTATCTATAGTTGCAACATTCTCACTTAAATCCAAATTCATAGGTTCTTGTTTCATGAACCCATCTGATAACATTTTAGTTGGAGGGTTTATACCATCAGAATCCTTATTGGCATTGGAAAATTTGCTTACCAAATTTGACTGAACCTTAGAATATGGAGGACAAGGAGTGTTATAAGAATGTGAAGTCCCATAGCCAATGAGACTTTCTTTTTTTCTTAGCTTTTCATCACCAGTCTTCGTCACGATTTCAGTTTCCTTATACCTAAATATCTTCTCTTGTTTCAGCTGCATAGTACTTTTAGACCAAGCCTTTACATCAGAAAGAATCGCCCTCTCACTGTCATATTGTCTAGTTTCAACAAATGAGTTCGTACTTATGAAAGAACTTTGTCTACATTGAAAAGAAGCATGAAAGATATTCATATTTGGAGAAGAACCACCAATACTCTTCAGGGGACCAAATTCAGTCCTGAAAATGAATACATCAGAAACATTCAGATCCAAGTTATTCGCAACCTTACTCTCATCAACCTAATTGATCAATATGATGGGCAACCTAAGACAGAAACGAGCTTTTTGATAAAGAACCAAACTCTAATAAATTTGAAGCCAATCCTGAATCACACTCATGGTGACAGTCAATATGGACCATAGATGAACCCAAATAAAACGACATAAATTAAGTTGGTATGACCTCACCAAAACAACACGAATTTTTTCTTTTTTTTTTTAATCATTTTGACCCTACAACATCAGGATGTCAACGAAAACCGTACTAAAATAATTCTTAGGTAAGTGGCCACATGGATTGATCCTTCACCTCTTTGGCTCTAACCACTCGGTCACTCCATGATAATTACCAAAACAACATGGAATTATTAAGAGCAAATGCAAGAGAAAAGTCACCTGCTACAGAGAGCCTTAGAGGAGGCGCGAATGGAAATATAAGAGCTAGAAACAGAGTTAGACCGCCATAAGAAGAAGCAAGAAGGCCATTGAGTTCTCAACATAGAAGCTTGGGAAGTGGAGACTCCCAAAGTTGTCATCTATCCTCTCAGACGCAGTAATGGCTTACAGAAGCACAGCGTTAGGGTAAGTGCCGGCCGTCGCCGACATAGGTAGCGAAATACCGCAACGACGTCCTGCAAAGTCGACGAATGCTCGATCCTAGGGCAAAATGAGTTGAACCAGTTACAGAAACAACCTGATTTCAAATGGCTCAAAGCTGAAAACAAATAATCTACTGATTTTCACTTACTCGAAGATGAAGATGAAGAAGAAGAAACCGACGGCTGCGGTGGAAGAGTGAGCGGCAGTCACTTCTCGGCGTCGCGAACTTGGTAGCCGGAGACGGAGGCGCGTGAGTGGTACGCGGTGGTGGATAGGATGCGTCGCCGGAGATATTATCTTTTGAATTCCTTCCCTTAGAAACCTAAACCCTGCTTCTTATAAACCCTGCTAGGTTAGGTTGGATAAGATGTTCCTCCTTTCTTCTTGGTATCTATTGACCAAAAATTTGTTCAAAATACCTATTTAACTTTCAAAACTTTATGATCAAAACAAAAAAAAATCATGAGGCCTTAGGTTCGAGTTTTTTCATTCCTCAATTATATTGTAATCTAAAAAAAAAAAATAATTAACTTTCAAAAACTTCTCAAAGTCAATAATAATAATAATAATAAATCATTAAAAAGGTTTTTTTTAGTACAATTAAAAAAGTAATTTTTGAAAAGAAAAAACTTTTTTATTGAATGTATAAAAAATAATCTTTAAATGAGAGCAAAATACTCATAAATCTTTAAATAATCAAAAAGGAAATTTGGTGTAGGTAGCCAATTCTAACATTTTTATTATAATTATAACATTCAATATATATATATATATATATATATATATATATATATATATTGTCGTACTAAAATATTTTAGCTTTCATTCTTTTCAATGATTTACTTGATTATTTTAATTTTGTTTATGATTCGACAGAAGTCATTAATTTTAATTAATTGAAATCATCGTGTGAACTTGCTTGAAACAAGTTTTTACTATATTTTAATTATTTTTTTAATGATAGTTATATAATTTTATTTTCAATGACTCACCTAGTACTTCCAAATTCATATTTATTATTCATCGTTGCATTACAATTAAACATAGTAGTCTAGAGTTCTTACTTCTGGTGATCTGATAATTTAATTGTTTTGTAGTAATTTAGTTAAACGTCATGGGTCACGAGTTCAACCCTAATAATCGGTATTTGGTAATACTCTTTTGTAAGGTTTGTGGTTCAAGTTTCTACTTTATCAATCCAACTATTGTCACGGGACATACCGTTTGACGCTACAACATTTTGATGTGAAGAAAACTTAGGGGTCGTTCACTTCATGGTAATCCAGATTCTCGTCAATCCAGGATTCTCATGGGATGAGAATCTGGATTACCACGTTTATTTAACAGAATTTGTAAATATTTCGGGCATCTTGAGACATTTTCATAACGGTTTCTCTGATACTCATGAAATTATTCCTACAAAACAAACACGATTATCTAAAAACGTCGGACATCTATTATTCTGGGTATCTATGATTTCAGATATTCAAGGATTCTGGTTATACAGATTACCAGAAAGTAAAACGGCCCCTTATAGAAAACTAATTAATATGGTGGTCGACATGGAATTAATCTATTACCTGCCCACAAGACTATAATTACCACTAGGTTACTCAATAATGGTTGAATACATGTGGTATTATTGAAACAATACTTTAGCATAAAATACCATGGAGTAGTTTAAAAGTCTAAGGGGGGTTGGGAGTAAAGAGGTGATGGATTCCATATATGATGATCATCTACTTATGAATTAATCTCCTATTGAAGTCAATTAAAACATATGGGTATTTTTGTAATTTAACTACGACAACCCTCTTGTAAATTAAGTTATTTTAGTAATACAGAACATGCAATAAGGACAATAGCTCACCGATATCTATGCAATCACGTAAGATATACACGATGTTAACTTGATCATATTTTGTTTTTGGTTATGCCTCCTGTTGTTCACGTGATGTTGCACAACTCTCATTCACATGATATGAATGACTTGCACCTGAGTTGCGGCGCGTTGGTTATTTTGATTGGTTGTAATTCAATTTAACTATATAGTCACAAGTTCAGTCTTGATAATTGGTCTTGAGTTCAACCATGAGAATCCAATTAAACTCCATGATCATCATATCAACGATGTTACTAGGATAGTACCCTCAACCTCTATTCATATATTGCAAACTTGTAGGTTTTGACTTGGATTTTTCAATGTGAATAAATATAATATTAATCTAGAATAAATAAAATTGAATGCACGTATAATTAATTATTGCTAAATTTATTATTATAGTAAAATGTGGGAATTCAAACACATAGCTTTATGGTCAATAAATGTACACTGATACCACTGAATTAGTGTTGTTGTTGACATAAAGTATTCATTGGTAGTTGACTTGGATAGTAGCTTTTAATTTGTATAGCAATCATATTGAAATTAATGTGACATAGCATTAGATCCCAAACTATTGTCATTTTGGTATACTTTTAGCTATTATAGTTATGTGTTATGAAATGTCTTATATGCTAACAACCTCATCATGTACCAATTTTTTTTTTTTAGTACATATTGGGGGAGGGAGGTAAATATCGATTCTCGGACTCGAACCTGTGACGCTGATGTTGAACTGGTTTACAACCAAATACTGAAATCATTGAGCTACTGACCCATTCAATTTCATCATGTACCAGGTAATTTCGTTGAAAGTTGAATTTCGAAATTAGCTTTGAAAGATAAATTGCAAGTTTGATTTTTTTGATATGCACGAACTAGGATTGGATCATTTGAAATTTATAGATAAAAATAAAACAAAACTCATACCAAAATTGTATGAGCTGTTGTCCATCAACATTTATATTTTAATTATTACTAAATTTTAAAAATATTTTATAAATAGTAAAATATTTCAAACTTTCCTTGTTTTTAGTTATTTTATCTGGACTGTTTTCCATAAGTTTAGCTTCAACATTTTAATTGAAACATATGGATTTCATTGGTTTAGAATTAGGGGTATTTTCTAGGTATAGGAAAAAAAAAACAATCATATTCTTACATAAATTATACCATATAATTTATACATAATATTATATCAATTACTTTTTGATAAATTATACTAATAACATAAAATAATGCATTAGCAATACAAAATATTATATTAATATCTTAAATTATACAAAGGATGAATATTAATTATACCTATATTTGAGTATGGATGAAAAAAAACTAAATTTACCTAAATCTACAATTATTTTACGAAATTTGACTATTCAATACAATTTCCCATAAAATTATCAATTTTGTGATAATGAATTTAACTTATTAAATAATTTTTGTTATATTTGTTTTTTTGTAAAATTTTGATATATATATATATATATATATCATTTGTTATTACTTGTGAAAAGTCCCATATTAATATCGTATGGTTTAGGAATGTCAATAATTTCCTTTTTAATTTTTGAAATTTAAATTTATAGCAACAGTCTTAATATATGTTTAACAGAAATTTGAAAACATAAAAAAGTAACAAAATTTATTTTTATTTTTGTAATTTAGTTAACATTCACATACTTTCTAAAAGAAATATTGTATTATAGACAAATGAAATAAATTGCAGAAAATTTGAGTAAAAATAAATTAAATTAAAAGGGAAGATCTTTTTTTTTAGTAAAGGGTGTACATCGTCTGGTTAGGTAGGGTTGGACGATTTTTTTTCGGACCAACCCCATCTTTTAGGATGGTCGTTTCGACGACTCGTCTAACCCTATGCATAAGCACAACCCGACCCACCCCAACACTAGATTTTTCGGGTTAGGTTGAGTTGGGTTATCGAGTCATGTTACTATTCATTTTATCTTAAGATTTAACTCATAAGTTTATAAATATGTTAAAAAAATGCATGATATTATACTTTACATAAATGTGCATGTGCTTGTTAGAACAAGTGTACCATTCTATTTTTCAAATATGAAATAAATGATATCATTTACGAACAAAATTAGAGAATATAAGAAAATACGAGAAATCTTCACAAACTAAGGACGGGTAAAGATTAGAAAAAATAAAAAACTATTAATTCCAACTAATGTTAAAAGAAGGTAATTGCAATTGTATTTAAATAGAAAGTAATAAGCAAAGTGTCTCAAACAAAAAGAAGAAAGTAATAAACAACAAAACAACTTAATATTAAATGTTAAATTATCTAAAGAAAAAAATGGTTCAAGAAAATAAAAGAAATATATTTCATTTTCAAGAGACAATTATTTGAATGGAACAAAACAAATTCCTAAATTATAAAACTCATTTTTCTACTTAGAATATAATTAGTTTTATTATTATATACATACAAAATTTTACTTGTGTTATTTTATGACTTTGTTTTCTAAGCATCTAAATTGGTTGTTATATACATCTATTTGTGAATATACTTTTGTTATTATTATATTGACTACAATTTTAATTCAAATGAGTATTAACCAATAAAATAGGTAGAATGATTTAAAAATACATGAAAATTAGGTTTATACTTTCATTATAACTTTCATCAAGATAGTATAGTCCAACATATTTAAACTACTTTAAAAATATGAGTAAAATTGAATTTCAAACTTAATTACCATTCACACAAGTTAAGGTGTACTAAATAAATTAAATTGATTTTTTTAATTTTAAATTTATATCAATCTTGTAATTAAGTAATTAAAATGATTTTTTATATATAATTTCCTATATCTTTCTAAATTTTTTGAATGAAAATAAAGTTTTTTTATATTGTTTTTAATTAAATATAGATATTAAGTTAAGATTGAAATAAATAAAAAATATGTATTCATCAAGCATATTTTATTTAAATTAATATTATTGCTACATTTTCAAATGAATGTCATTTTGTCATGAAACTATTGTAAAGAGAAAACAAATTAAAGAGTAGACATTTAAAAAAATATATAAAGAATGTTAAATAAAAACTCAGTTTAACTTAATCCCTCCACCAAACAACATTCTGCTTAACTTAATCCAGCTTAACATAATATGTCCACCAAACACAGATTAACTTAATCTTCAGCTTAACTTAATACTCAACTTAACTTAATACCGACTAACTTAATCCTAATCCCTGCACCAAACACCCCCTTAGTTGTTTTTTCAAAAGAGATCCTAATAGCATTTGTTCTCTTAGTTCGGGTTGAGTTGAATTGAACGAGCCCAATCCTTACTATTTGTATTGGGTAGTCGGAGTTGTTTGGATTACCAATTTTTTTGACACTCTTAGTTTTAGAATTTCTCTAGAGATAAAAATTATACCATAAATTTAAAATTGATAGTCACAAAATTGATAAACTCGAGCAAAACTGAAGCTAATAAATTTCAATTAAGAGAAATTGAAAGCCATAGATTCCGACCAAATTAAATATTTCCTATTTTGTTATTTATAAAGTAAAATTTAAAAATGATTATACTTAAATATGACCAATTTTTTAAAAATAGATTTTGCAATTTTATTTTTAAGAAGATTTATTTTGTACAAAAAATTATTGCATTTTAACTTTTCTAACGCCCCTCCACTTGCTTTATTTAGCTTCATCCAAGTTTCCTGCAACAAGACATTGAAGAGAGAAAAAGAAGAAGAAGAAGACAACGTTGAGCTCTCCTGCTAAACGGCGGTGACCGCCATGGAAGCTCTCTTCAAGCTTTTCCAATACCAAAAGCGATTGAGACAAAGAGACAGAACCAGAAGCAAATTCGTTGAAGATTACGGAACACTCGAACAAAAAAACGTAGATTATTTCATCTTCTCATAATATATATATTTTTATATATATATTCTTATAACACAACTACGACATTACTGCTTGGTTCCGTAGAAGCTTTGTCTTGTGTTAAGAATCAAAATCATCGCTCTTCCATTTTCTCACGTTATCGCTTTCAATCGTCTTATTCCGTTGTTCGCCGTTTGCTTCAACCCTAGATTTTAGGCTTTTTCGTTTTGATTCCGTTTTCGTGTTCATCGGAGGAGGTTTTGGAACGGGTACGATTTCATGATACTGTCGGCGAGAAATCTGGTTTTCGTTTCGGATTTTGTGGGGGGGTGGGTTGGGGATTTGTAGGGTTTTATCGGGTCTGTGAGGAACTTTCGAATCGAGCCGGTTTTGTATGTTCTTCGTGGTTACTTGCTGTGGATTGGGATCATTGATTGAAGGTTTGATAAACTTTGATATTAATTTTTTAGGGATTTTATCAGTGAATCAATGATTTGTGATTTCAAATCGTAGTTTAAATGGTGGGATTTTAATGTATAGCAGAAAGGGTGGAACGTAATTTGGAAGAGCGGTCGATTTGACTTTGATTGAAATTGATAGGTTTTTCGCTTTTGTGTGAAAGGGGTTTGAATTTGCCCTTTTAATCTTGTTGGCTGCTAATTTGTGGTTGAGGTTCTTCGTTGTGGATAAGATGAGCTCAAGCGTGATAGATGCTGTTGCAAACAGAGGCAAGTTGCTGGTTCATGTTTCTGAAAATGGACATTCATTTCAGATTGACTGTCATGAGGGTATGCTGGTTGAGGATGCGATGCGCTTGATCGAATCGATCACCGGGATTAACTGCAGTGATCAGTTTATTCTCTCTTTGGATGCTAGACTCGAATCGCAGCGACCCCTTTCGGCTTACAAGCTTCCCTCGGATGATCGAGAAGTTTTCTTGTTTGATCGATCCAAGCTACAAAGCAATTCGCCGCCGCCTCCACCGGAGCAGATTGATATACTTGATATCGCCGAACCACCGTCGCCTTCGTCTTCGCAAGATTCCCATCCTTTAGATGATGCCTCAGATCCTGCTTTGAAGGCCTTGCCCTCTTATGAGAGGGAGTTTCGTTACCATTACCATAAGGCTCATTCAATATATAGTAGTACGGTGATGAAATTTGATTGTTGTGAAAGGCTTTTGAGAGAGCAGAAGGTTCAAGAGAGAGCTTTAGAGGTTGCAAAGGGTAATTTGGATCAATACTATAAAATGATTAATCAGAACAACACGGATTTCATGAGGCGATATTCGCAGCAGCATCGGGTTCATACTGATCTGCTGGTGAATTTGGGTAGGGACATTGAGAAATTGAGGTCCGTTGAGATCCATCCTGCCTTACAGACAGCCAATCGCAAGTGCTTGCTGGATTTTGTGAAGGAGGGTAGTTTGTGGAAGTCAGCAGAAAATTGCCGGAGTTCACACACCCAATTCGAGAACAAAGTTCTTCAATTTAAGGCAATGTTTAATGAGGTTAGGCGAAAAGTTGAGGATTTATTTTCCAGCAGGGCTTCTATGTCCATCAAGAATTTGGAACTGAATATTGAGGAGCATCAGCGGTATATCAATGAACAAAAGAGTATAATGCAGTCCTTGAGGTTAGTTCTGTTTTCTTCTCTTTACTTATGACATAACTCCGAACACTTGTTCCATAACTCAAGCATCAGACCTGGGCCACCTGGCATAGTCCTACCATCTAGTTTTGTCTTTGGCTGTGTGAATTCTATTAGATAATATGAGATTGCATTATCAAATCAATTTGAAATCAATTTGTAATGAAAGGAGTAGCTCGCTTATCTCATAAATGTTAGGAGGCCTCCTCACTTTTTCGATATAGGATCCTCAACAAGCTAACAAGCCCCCACCAAGATGGTGCCACTTTGGGCTACCCAATCTTAGATTAGATCCCAATTTCATTTTATTGGACCGAAACTCGTTTGGATTTAATGGACTTTGATAACATATTAGATAGTATGAGATTCCATCTCAAAACCAATTGGTAATGAGAGTAGTAACCTACCTATATTATAAATGTAGGGGGTCTCCTCAATTTCCAACGTGGGATCCTCAACAAATTTCCCCTCTAAAAATGACCTTTTTCTTTTTTTCTTCGGTCCTATATGTGTATTCAATACTTTCACTTGTGTTTCTTATATCAGTGATATTAGTTACTTTCATGCATTTCGCACTAACTGAATTATGTGCATAATAATGCAGCAAAGATGTTGATACTGTAAAGAAACTGGTGGATGATTGCTTAGCTTGTCAGTTATCTTCCTCACTTCGCCCTCATGATGCGGTTTCGGCCCTAGGTCCTATGTATGATGTTCATGAAAAAAATCATCTTCCAAGAATGCAAGCTTGTTATCATGCAGTTTCTAAACTACTTGATGTTTGTAAGGATAAAAAGATTCAAATGAACAACTTCTTGCACCATTACATGCAAAAGATTGCTTATAACTCTTACATCATCAAGGATGTCAAATTACAGTTTCCTGTTTTCAAAGAGGCTATGGGGCGACAAGAGGACCTATTTGTGGACCTAAAGTTAGTGCGAGGGATTGGTCCAGCCTATAGAGCTTGCCTTTCTGAAGTTGTGAGAAGGAAAGCTTGCATGAAGCTTTACATGGGCATGGCTGGTCAAATGGCTGAACGGCTTGCAAGAAAGAGAGAGGATGAGGTTAGAAGACGTGAGATGTTTCTGGCAGATTATAGTGTATACTTTCCAAGAGATATAATTGAATCCATGGGATTAAATGATATTCCTAACACGTGTGATGTCCATATAACTCCTTATGATGATCGTCTAATTAATATTGATATTTCAGACATTGACCATTACGCTCCCGCGTACTTGTTAGGATTCCCTTTGAAGAGTGAGAAGCAAGCAGCCCTCAAGGATTCCTCTATAAAGTCGGTTGGAGCTTTGAGTTCGGTTGAGGCTGAAGAATTTTCTAAGGATACCTTTGAGAGTTATGTCTCTGGGGAGCTTGTTGAAGGTTCTGAGTTAGTAGAGATTGCTGGAACTTCCAAGATGGAAGTTGAAAATGCTAAATTGAAAGCTGACCTTGCTTCTGCTTTAGCCTTGATCTGTTCCTTCTCTCCTGAACATGATTTAGTTGATGATGGCCAACTAGACAGCATCTTAAAGAATGCTGCTGAGAAAACAGCTGAAGCCTTGCATCTAAAAGATGAATATGGAAAACAACTTCAATTAATGCTTAAAACTAAACAGATTCAGTGTGAGTCATATGAAAGACGCATTAAAGAGTTGGAACAAAGACTGTCAGATCAGTATTTTCAGGGGCAAAATCTCTCGAATAATGACTCGTCTGATTTTTCAGTTTCAGCTGAAAAGACCAATGCTTGCAAGCCACAAATCATAGATGGTCAAGAAGCCCCTGTACCTTGTATGTCTACTACGGAGCCAATGGATGAGGTCTCTTGCATCTCTAATTCCCCGGATGTAAAGCTGTGCCTTTTTGCTGGACAGCCTGGTAGAGCTCGAGAAGCAGGTGATGCTAATATGATGGATTCCCGTGGCGATCAGAACCCTCATTTGGATTCCTCAATGATGGAGCCTAATCGTGAAGAATTTCAAGACAATGATAAATATGTCAAAGATAAAGTAGAAGGACAAATGGGAATATCTCTTACAAACAGTTCAACGGCTGAGAGCATGCCTCAGTCCTTGAATGTTTTACCACGTGAATCAGTAGAAGATTCCGATTTGGAATCTAATCTTCAGATGGAATTGCAAAATGCACTTGCAGACAAGACCAATCTGCTGAGTGAATCTGAGACAAAACTTAAAGATGCTATGGAGGAGGTTGCCTCACTGAAGAGAGAGTTGGAAGTTAGTAGGAAGCTACTTGATGAATCTCAGGTTCTAATTTTATTGTTCCTTTTTCTATTCTCTCACGTTAAACTCTCTTTCTTAGAAACTTTGTTATAATTAACCACCAATGCTTTGGCAGCCTTGCATTCTTCCCCCTTTCTGTGACTTATAGCCTTCTCTCGTATGTTTCTCACTTTTATCCATCCAACCATTTCCTCTTTTCTTTTTTTCTTTTTTTTTATATTTATGGATTAGCCTTTTTGTCTTGGTATGATTGAGTCTTGATTTACATGAACAGTATATAAAACAAATTTACCAAGGTGTAGGTCATTTGGGGAGGAAAATAAAATTGTATCATCCCCTTATTATAGTTATGTAATAGATGTGAATCAATAGGTCCTTTATCCACTTTGAAACCCTTCATTATGCATTGGCAAGACTCAAGAGATAACATTCTCTATTCAATCTATCCATGGCAAGAATGAAAAGAAAAGGTGAAGCATATCACCTTTGCTAAGACCCTTCGCTTTCCATTTATACTTTGAAGAAAAAATGTACCCTTTGATCCAACCCTTTAAGTGTATGTGCTGTACATTGTTACCAAATAATTCAATTGATTCTAACTTATCTTTAAAAGTTATTTGATTTCTCTCAGAGAGCCAAAGGAATGTGCTAGCTGCACAACTGAGACTTATCTTCAAATGTGCTTTGTTATCTTGGTTTTTATTGCTGGTTTTGTTAGGGAATCAGTCGGGTTTTTTTTTCTTCCTTCGGTTCCTTTGAGAATCTGATTCTTGAACGTTTATTATCTTTTCATTTTTCAATAAAAAGTTTTTCTAGATTTAAAAAAATCTTGAACCATATTTCCTGTGATTTGTAAAAGAATGAAGGTTTTCTTTTTCTTTTCAATGTCATGATCAATGATTCTTTTCTCGGTCAACCAGATTTATTTTTCTTGTTTTTGTTGACATTGTAAATTATTTTTTATCCATCCTTGCAGATGAATTGTGCACACTTGGAGAATTGTCTGCATGAAGCGAGGGAGGAAGCTCAAACACATCTTTGTGCAGCTGCCAGTAGGGCTTCACAGTATAATGCACTTCGCGCATCAGCTGTGAAAATGCGGGGCCATGTTGAAAGACTAAAATCCAATGTTTTCGCACCGAATGGAGTGGTTGCTTTTGCTCATTCATTGCGCACTTTAGCTCAATCTTTAGCCAAGTAAGTTACTTTCGTTTTTTGCTCGGTTGCTGTTTTTCATCCTTTTACCCACATTTAAAAGAGAGGTTCAAATGCACCTTGTTTCTTGTCTGCTATTATGTTGTAATATGTAAATGAGTGAATTTCTGCTGTTTCACTTTTTTTCTTGATATATTTTATGTATTTTAAAATCACAAGTACTATAGTGGATTCTTGGATGATGAATCTGATCCTACAAATTTGCTTTCTCCATCCTTTATGAGCAATATCAACTTTATTTAAGCTATTAAATGGATTAACTATTATATGGAACTTTGAAGGTAATTTCCTGATGTTTGAACAATTTTTCTAGACATGTAGTCAGTTATTTATTTAGTAAATTAAAATTCCTTAAGAATCCTCTTATTATGGGATTTCTTCTTTGGCCTTAGGCGCATGTGCTCCGGGTATGTAGTGGTGCGAATCTCCATTTACCAATTATATAGTTACGAGATTTCTTCTATGATCAAGGAAAAGAATTTGAGAGATGGCTGGACTTGAAATGCAAATTCTTTCTATTTACCATCTAGAGATTTTCTTGTGCAAGTATTGGTCGTCGGTTATTGATTTGATAAATGAAACTAACCTAGAATTAATTCTTTTAGTTGCGGTAGCAACAATGAAAATGATGGTACAAATGAATTCCGCCAATGCATCTGGGCTATAGCGGAGAGAGTTGGAATTTTGGTCAAAGAACGTGAAGAACTGCTTGAAAAATGTCCAAAGCTTGAAGCGGCGAACGAACAACTTGTCAAAGAAGTGGAAGAAAAGAAAGAGCTTGTTAAAACTTTGTACGCGAAGCATCAACTTGAAAAGCAGGTAACTTCATCTTTTTCCTTCCGGAGGGATTGGGGGCCAGGGGACTCGAACCACATGCCTTATAGTTGGTAATACATAAGTATGCTAGTGGGCATAAATCACAAAACTTAGTCAAAGTGTTAAGAATGGTTTACGAGAAAAGTACCTTTTTAGTCCGTAGATTTGGGATGTAGTTTCTATTTGGTCCTATATTTCAAAATCAAATACTTTTACTCCCGACATTTTAGTCCTTGAGATAACAAAATCGTTAATCACTTGATCTAATGTTGACTAGACTAATTTTATATTTGATATGTTGATGAAGTGGTTATTTTGATCTTGACGTGAATTTAAAATTTTAAAGATCAGTATAAAAGTAAACTCAAAAGACATGCAAGGGCTAAAATTGAATATTATTGAAATGTCAGGGGTAAAAGTATTTGGTTTTGAACATAGGGACCAAATAGAAATTATACCCCTACTTAGAGACTAAAGCTGTATTTTTCCTTATTTACATGACCCGACCCACCAACTACTATGTGTTCGAATATGTCGGCAGTTTATGATTGAATTATGCATGCTATCATTACATTTGAGCTTTGAAACAGGCAAACAAGGAGAAGATTTCTTTTGGTCGGATGGAAGTCCACGAAATTGCTGCATTTGTTCGGAATGCAGCTGGGCATTATGAGGCAATCAATCGGAATTGCGCCAACTACTACCTGTCTGCTGAATCCGTGGCCTTATTTGCAGGCAATCGCTTTACCCGATCTAACTACATTGTCGGGCAGATTGTCCACATTGAATGCCAGACCGCAAAACCATCACCGCCTACTCCTCATCGTGATCTTGGTTTGGTGGATCAAACTGATTGTTTGATCTCCGATTCGGGGACTGACAGGTTGACCTTGAATTCAGGTTTATCATTGAACCCGTATGGTCTCCCGGTTGGATGTGAATATTTTATAGTGACCGTAGCGATGTTACCGGATACTGCTATTCATTCAACAGCTTCCTGATCCCTGCAAACAACAGACTGGACATGATGGAAGATCCCAAGTTTACATATCAATAACATTGAAGAACAATTGTTGGGAGGTGAACTTTTTTTTTATTCTTTTCCTTTTTTACAAATGGTGGTGGAATGAGTTTTTAACCCCTCACTTTTTACCCATCTCTTTGTGTAAATATTTTAACTGTCCAGTGTTGGAACTGTGAATATTATTGGCACATAGTCCTTAGTTTGATTCTACTTGCCTTCTGTTAATAATATAAAAACTTCTGAAACTTATTTGTTCATAATGTCAATGTTGAGCTATATCTGATATATACGCCTTGGAAACATTATTCTTTCTTCAATTGTATTTTCAGGTCTTTTTGGATTTCTTCTCTTAGGATGTGTTTGGGCCTCCGTTTAAGTAAATGACCGGGTTGATTATAATAACTCAACCAATGTTTGCCCCATTGTTTATTATAAACGGTGGTTACCTAAACTTGCATGCCCGTTTATTTAAACTTACGTGTCTGTTTATCGAAATCTTACATATATTACTTTTTGTTAGATAACCAGCCTCTCAAACACCGTTTATCATAATTTCTATTATAATAACTTGTCATTCAAACACTATTTATAATAATACACCGTTTACCGTTTATCATGATCTAACTGGTGCTCCAAACACACCTTTATTTTTTTAAGCCTGCCAGGTTGGAAGCTTTAGAGATACCCTTATTTTTCTAAGCCTGCCAGTGAGCTTGAAAAAATGTTTATATTTTGGTGCTTTTGCATAAAAAGATTTTAAATTTATTTATTTATTTATTATTATTATTTTGAGTACACGAAATTTAAATTAAATGAATAGCAAGTTGTAGAGGTATACATGAGTTGGGTAGGGTTAAGGGTAATTTTTGGACCAATCCAAAAATTTTGAGTTGATCACTTTTTTAACCCAACCCAATTAGAGTTTAAACCCAATCCAACCTTATATTTTTGGGTTGGGTTAGGTTGGATTCATCGGTTAAAAAAGAATTAAAAGTTGAGGACGAGAATACTAATTATTTTAATTTTTGGAAGTCAAATATCGACACAAAATTTGACTAAATATTGGTTAAATATTTGAATATAAAACTACAAATCACAAGATATAAAGGTATATGTCCAAATATAAAGCTAATTTTGTAAAATGAGTAAAAAAAAAAGAAAAGCTATATGAAGAATATATATATATATTTTAAAAAAGATAAGAATTAATTTTGAATTAAAAAAAATTCACTTAATCTAATATAGAATAAAAAAATATGGTAAAATTTTGAGGTAAAAAAGAAAAGCTATATGAAGTTCATATCTAGTGTCAAACTAATGACTTGCATACACATTATAGACTGCAACCACTAGACCATTAGTGTCTTTCCATTAAATAATCCATTAAATAAATATGTTATGTAATATATATTTATATTCAGGTTTTGGGTTGAACCTACCCAAAACCCGTAAACCAGCGAATCGACCCGAAAATCTGGGTTTCCTAAAAATCTAACTCAATCCAAATTTTTAAAAACACAACTCAACCCAATCCTTACGGTTTAGGTTGGGTAATCCGGATAGTTCGGGTTATCGGTTTTTTTGTACGCTCCTAACAAGTTGGTAAGAATGTTTGCTTTTTATCTCCTAAGACATCAGTCAAACGTCACTAACTGACTTCAACAAAAAAGTGCCGAAAAGAAGAACAAAGAGGATAAAATCAAAATAATTATAAAGAAAAATGTTGTACAAAATTTGGTGTTTATATAATGGGCGATGAACACTTGAGGCTGTTTGTTTGACATATTTAGGTAGTTTTTAGGTTAAGGAGTTATATTGAGAAGTTATGTTAGAGGAGTTAAAAATTGAGAATTGTGTTAAAAACTCGTTTGAATGTAGTTTTTGTATAGAGGAGTTAAAAGTCAAAATCTTGTTTGGATGAAGATTTGAAAATGAGTAGTTAAAAAATAAATGATTAAAAATGAATGGTTAAAAATGAGTTATTTTGATTGATTTGAAAGGAATGATTAAAAATAAGTGGTTATAAATGATTGAGTAGTTCTAAATGAATGATTAAAAATGAATGGTTAGAAATAGAGTTATTTTTAAAATAAAAAATGAGGAGGAGTTAATAAAAACTCGTTTGGATGTAGGTTTTTTAGGAGGAGTTAATAACTCCTCCTACTAACTCCTACCTAAATATGTCAAACAAACAGCCCTAGGTAGATTAAGCTAGAGTAAGAGTTATTAAAAATATCATATTTTGAAAACAATTCTTAATGATGATGAAGGACAAAAAAAAAGTTAAATGAAAAGGTTAAATTAATCGAATAAAAATGAGTTTATAATTTTTTATTAAAAAAAGTTGCATTCAACTTTTTTTTAGTATGAGTTGGAAGAAGAGGGATAATAAATATCAATTATAGGGATCAAAACTCGGGACCGTGAAGTGAAAATAATATCAAATTAGATAACCAATCGCGTCATCGACTGATTCAGTAAGGGGGTGACTGGATTTTGGTGTTGAAAAGAGGAGAGGCGATAAAGTTGAAGAGAAAGAGGAAGTAGAGTGATTTGAAGATACGAAGTAGTTGTTTGAAGATTGATGTTATGGAGAGGAGATGTTGTAAAAATATTTATTTTATATTAATTTTTTATAATGTAATGATCGTAGATTTTGGATCGATTGATAAATATAATATATTTTATTTTATATTGCGTGGTTAAAAATTAGAGAAAGTTTGATGTGATATTTGATAATATCAGATAAAATATATTTTATATTATATTATATGGTGGAAAATTAAAAATTTGTTTGATATGACATTTTAAAGATTAAATAAAAAATTTGATGTGATATTAGAAGAGAAGTTGAAAAGATGTTGGGGAGAGGTTGATGTCCTAAAAACAAACATGAAATTTGAATTTCTGCTTCCCTTGCTCTCCTCAATACCAAATCCCAAACACCCTTTGAGTTGCATTAAACTCTAGTTTTCCAACCAATTTATCATTCATCTTTTAGACATACGATTAATTATTATTATTATTTTGTTTTTTTTGAGAAAGACATACGATTAATTAACTCCTATGTTGATAATTTTTTTTAGAAAGACATACGATTAATTAACTATTGTGTTATTATTTTTTATTGAGAAAGACATATGATTAATTAACTTTTATGTTATTTGATTCGCCAACCATTAAAATATTAGTTATAAAATTTCATAAAATTACATAGATTAAATTGTGATTTTTTTAAAAATTATAACCATTTTATTTTTGTTTTTGAATTTAAGTTGAAAACAATTATGTTATCGTATATTTTTTCTTATTTGATATATACATCTTACCTATATTTTTAGAAATTAATTTAAAATTTGGGAAAAAAATAGTTTCCAAAAGTTTTTTTTTTGTTTTTGAATTTTTTTAGCATTTATATACTTTCTTAAAGAAAGAATAGTAGATTGTAAGAAAGATGAATCACATATTGTACGAAATTCGAGCAAAATAAACTTAAATTAAAAAAAAAATAAAATAGTTATAAAACGGTCTAAGTTCTAAAATTTTGCACATAGATCAATTTTATTGCATTGGTTATCTTAATTAGTTGTAATTCAATTCAACTCCACCGTTACGAATAAGTTCTAGATAGGATTTGTAGTTTCCACTCTCAATCTTTCTTTAGAAAAAAACATAGACCAAAATTGTAATTTGGAGAAAGAAAAACAAAATGAGTTTCAATCCTTCATTGTTGTAGAGTAAAAAAAATAAAAAAATAAAAAATCTTCCAAAAGAAAAAGAAAAATAAGATGCCAAAACTATTGTGGATAAGATTTTGAATTTTCTTTTCTAACTTAAAAAAAAAAAAAAGGGCCAAAACTCCCACCCTCCACTGCCCCATTCCACAGCTCAAAGCTATGGCTGGGGTCACCAGTAGTTTCAACCCTCTCTTATCTCATTCCGCCGCCGCCGCTACCACCTCTTCCGCCGCCGTCTCCTCCTCCGCCGCCATCCCCTTCCGGACATCAATTTCCCCTTTCCACATCCCTTTCTCTGATTCCAACGCATTCAAATTCCGCATTCACAAGTCCAAATCTCTGCGTTTCGTCTTCACTTCTCCAATTCGCAGTACTGTATCTGCTCGATTCGGCGGCGCTCCTCGATTTCCACGGCCGGCGGATTCCAAGCGCTCCGACGATGATCTCAGCCTCGATGTTTCCGCCATCAGGTGTGTGCCTCATGCTTGCAAGTAGAGATGTCTACGGGGTGGGGCCGGGAATGGCTTCCCGTCCCCGCCTCCGCCATCGAAATGAATCTCCGTTCCTGCGAAATTCACAGTAGGGGTGAGATTCTCTGCGGAGAATTATTGGAGCTTTCCGTGAAGAATTGGCCCGGATTGGTTTCCGGGCAATTCTTACCCTTTTGATTATTTTTCTTCTCTTTTTTTAATCTTTGAGTAAAAATATACATAATTTTTAGGCAATGTTTGGGGATGAGGAACGAGAATGATTAGGGGGAATGAGAAGGGAATGCTTATGCAAAGAATGATTATTTGTGTTTGACGTGAAACGAAATGATTACGGAGAAAATAAATTACGTATATGACGAGAGTGAAAAGTCGAAAATGGAATGAGAGTGAAAAGTATAACCTGAGGTATAAAAAAGTTTTGTGGTGAGAATAAAAAGAAGGAGAAGAATAAAAAGATCGATTTTGGGAAAATGCGATTATGGAAGGAAGGATTGTGGGTGGCCTAAACACCTGCAATCATCCTCATTTCCATTCGTCTCATTTGTTTTTCGCAGCACTAGCACGCCCTTAATTATGTTAGGATTTCACAAATGTCCCACATTGGAAAGTGGGAGAGTCCAACATCAAATATAAAAGAGATATGTGTTACTCACCATTCCAATTGATTTTGAGGTGGAAATTCATATTCTCTAATAAATTAGACATTTAATCTTTAAAGAAAGGGATGGTGGCACAAAACACACCCTTAATTAGATAGTTATTATTAAAAAAACGGGATGAAGAATTCATTCTAGTTTAGCTTGGGGGGATTTTTCATCCTCACTCTCTCATTCTCTTCCTAACGGGGATTCACCACACCAGAGAAAATGGACATCTCTACTTACAAGAGCTATATGTATAGTGAGTTTTGTTTTTTTGATTTGGAGTTTTTGTGATTGATGTTTTTTAGGTCGAATAATGTGAGGCTTATCGATGCACAACAAAACATGGTAGGTTTCATTTGATTTCCTTTTGCTACATTGCAATACTTGTATGCTATGTTAGGTGCCGTAGTTTGGAAAGTTGATCTTCTTGAAATGAATAGGTTGGAATTGTGTCGAAGGCACAGGCCATTCAAATGGCTGAAGAAGCTGAACTTGATTTGGTATGTCTTCTTGTATCGTTTTTCTCAAAGTAATTTTCCATTGTTTTTCTAGGAATTCCTAAGAATCTTGCTCCAAATTTTAATGGCGTTGAGGACAAATTGCTTAGTTAATCTTTCTTTTGAAACTGTGGAATCTAAAATGTGCCTTTTAGCTTAAGCTTGATGGTGGTCTTAAATCTTAATTCCTTTTTCACTTTCTGTTTATTTTGTGCCACTTGGGTTTTGGGTTTTATCTTCAATCAACTGTACTTTGTATAAAAATGAGCATGGAATTAAAAGCTTATAATGGTAATAATAATTAATAATGATAAAATAATTACATTTTTTTAGTACAACAAGCAGCAACAATATTGGGGGTTATGAGATTTGAACCGGTGACTTCTAGGTCGAGGATACATGTTCTCTTAACTTATTTTGAGTTCAGCAATTGGGGTGGCTTTGGCAGAAATACAGTTATATTATAACTTATTTTGAGTTTAACGATTGTGAGTGGAGATTTGAACCCATGACCTCTTAGTTATGGACATACACTTATATAGTTAAGTTATTGCTCTTGCTTATAAGTAACAGTTTTTCATTTATGAATCACCGCCTGGTTAATGATTTTAATTTCAGAGCTGTGCATTAGGATTTACTGTTTGCTTCGATTTAAAATTGTACTTTCCTTCCCATATGGTATTAACCGGTAAAGAAACTTATATTTTTCAACACAAGACTTTGATGAATGCTGGGTGGTGTCTTGCTATTAAGGTATTTGAGTAAAAAAATTATTTGTTAAAAAAAAAAAAATCTTTCTGCAATCAACAATTTACTTGCTTGCACCCTCACTCAAATTTGGCTAGTGCAATTTATGAAGCTCATTTGACTATCGGTCTATTGTTAACTTCCTAACTTGGATAAAGAAGGTCGTGGACTAGTATTTTTCCTGGAGTCTAGATGCATGTGTAGGTGGGATTTGGCTTATTCTTGCTATTCCATGCAGGTTGTATTATCACCCGATGCCGATCCGCCGGTCGTCAAAATAATGGATTACAAGTATGCATTTCCTCTCTCTGGTCTCCCCATTCCTTTACGCTTGCGGAATAGGTTGTATTTGCTCGAGTCCAAGCCAAAATGTTTAACTTTAATGATTACACAAGTTCTTATTAGAAGCATCTTGTGGTGATTTATTTTTTAATTTTTTAATAAAACCGGGAAATAGAAGCTTCGCTATACCCGGGGTAACCACGCCTGTTCCTAGGCCAGGCACTGGGAGACATCGAAGGAATGGAGACACGGAAGATGCCTACAAATTAATGTCAAGTCTCAAACCTGGGACTTTGAGGGGAGCACACCTTCAAACCATTGGGGACGATTTATTTTCTATCAATAATTTAATGATTACATGTTTCGGAAAAAAGTAATATATGACAATGCTAAATAGATGCATGGACAAACCATCATGAGTTGACCTAGCCTACTGGTCCAAGAGGGTCTTGGGAATCCAAGAGATAATTTCATGATAGGTTTAATACATGATGGTCACCTGCCTAAGAAATAATTTCAATGGGTTTCCTTGACATCTAAATGTTATAGCTTGTAGGATCAGACGTGATGTCTAGTGAGAATAGTTGAGGTGACTTACGAATACCAAAAGAAGAAAAAGAAAAATAGTATCTTAGATCTTCCTTGTTAAATTGTTGTTAAGTTTTATCATTTATGTTGAAATTTTCTTTACCCTGTCTCTTGTTTCTCAGTAAATATAGGTATGAAGTGCAAAAGAAGAAAAGAGAACAGCAGAAGAAAAGTGCTGGTGAATCTCTTTCTTAATAGAGTCTGCAAATTTTCTTTGGTTCACAAATGTTTCAGATTTGAGAAAAGATACTGACAAGGTGTGGTTTTGAATGTTAGCTACTCGCATGGATTTGAAAGAGCTTAAAATGGGGTAACACATTTCTTCATTACTTTTTCTTTCTGATCAGTATCCATTTCTCAAACTCAACCTTCTGATTGATATTATTATTCCACAGTTACAACATTGACCAACATGATTACTCTGTTCGTTTAAAAGCTGCAAAGAAGTTCTTGAAAGATGGAGACAGGGTTTCTTTCTAATCTACTATATCTTTTATCGTCTGTCGTGCATCCAAATAGACTGTTAAAGTTTGTCCGAATCGCTTTTGAAATCTTTTAACAAAATGTTGTAGGTTAAAGTTATAGTGAACTTGAAAGGTCGTGAGAATGAGTTCAGGAACTTAGCGATCGAGATCATCAGACGTTTCCAGGAAGAGATTGGAGAGGTATTCATTTACTATCAATTTTGGCATTATTAGACAAAAACTGATTCATTTGTTCATCATTGTTTTTCTTTTGAAACAAAATTGTGCATTCCATATTGTTTCAACTTTGAAGTAAAATTTGTGAAGTCTAATTTTAGGTGCACTTCTTCTTAACTATTTTATTTCTGATCTCAATACCCATGAAAAAACGCTTAGCTCTAGAGAAACTGTTCTTGCCAACAGTTTTTAAAACGGTTTAATATATCCGTTCTCTTAATGGTTGTGTGTTTTCTGGGGTTAAATGTAAAAATGGGTCTTTTTCAAAAACTTACTACTTAAATGGGTTTTATTTCAAACATATTGTCAAAATGAGTCTAATTTTTTGTCTTCATGTAGTGATGACTATAGTAAAGTCACCACCACCTTGAATTTTTCAAAATTGGATTTATCTTGGATGGAAAAGTGGATGGAAAGTTATTCTTTTTTTTAATTATTATTTTCTTTTTTTAATGTGTTACCTTATCATATTTTTTAAATTTTCTAATTGATTTAACTAAACAAATATTTTTTTTATCCTAAGTTTATTTATTTTTTATCCTAAATTAAAATGATATTAATTATTTATATATATTTTTAACCTAAATCATTTATACAATGAAACGAAACTTGAATCAAAATAGGAAATATTTTATTTATAGTGGAAATGGAAAAATATTTGAATAGGGCAACATGAAAATTTGTAGCTGAGGTATAATATTTGTTATAAAATTGTGTTCATATTTATATCCTTGTATGTTTATCATTGTCATAATATTAGGTAGTATATATTTTTAGTTGTATTATACTTTCACTAGTAATATGATTTTTATTAAAATAAGAGCTAGTTATTTTTTTAAAAAATATAAGTTAAATTTTTTTTTCTTTTCAAAAACTGTTTGAAAATAGTAGGGTAAAAAATTACTTTAAAATATCATTTTAAATAATTACATTTAGAAATTTATATTTAAATATATCTCTAAAAACAAGTTGAAAAAATAAATTAAAAATGTAAATATGAAAAAAATTGTATAATAATAATTATACAAAAATATAAATATTATACAATGTATAGTATGAACAAACTGCTTATGGAAGTTTAAAAAAAAACAAAAGTTTTCAAGCAAAAATATAAATATAAACAAAATTATATAATAATTATTCTTTAACCATAACTTCTAATAAAAATTTGATAAAAAATAAACATGTAATAAAAATTAAATATGTATATCTATATTTACAATCTAAGCAATGAAATTGTCAAGTCATCGACCCATTTGATATAAATAATTTAGGTTTAAAAAATATATAAATATGATATCATTTTATTAATATAAATAAGAAATGATTAGTATAAATGATTTAGATTTAAAAGATATATAAATAATTAATATCATTTTATTTTAGGATGAAAAAATAAATATGATTAAGATGAAAAATATTTAATTAATTAAATTAATTAGAAATTAAAAATAAAAAATGTTTATGATGATATATTTAAAAAAAATAAATAGAAAATAATAATTAAAAAATATAATTGAATTGGATGTTTAATAATTAAAAAAGTATAATATATTAATTGATTGAATTGTTTAATAATAAAAAAAATAAAAATAAAAATGAAGCAACTTTCCATCCACTTTTCCATCTAAGTTAAATCATTTTTGAAAAGTTTAAGGTGGTGGTGACTTTACTATAGTCATCACTACATGAAGACAAAAAATTAGACCCATTTTGACAATATGTTTGAAATAAAACCCATTTAAGTAGTAAGTTTTTGAAAAAGACCCATTTTTACATTTAACCCGTGTTTTCTGGTTGCTTACAAGCAGACGACCTAATCTCAAGAAACACCCGTTTAATCCTACAATATAATTTTTTTGAGATATATATATATATATATTTTGTAGGATTAATCCTACAATATTTTGGTTGATGATATATGACTTGATTAGTTGAGTTATCCGCCCTATCATATTTGAACATCTGACAATTTATGAAAATTTAATATCTTAGACCCCGTTTGATAATTATTTCGTTTTTTTTTAAATTTCTAATTTTTAATTTTTGGTTTTTTGTTTTAAAAAATAGAAAACAGATATGTTTGATATCTGATTTTAGTTTTATGTTTTTAAAAATTAAAAACCAAAAAACATGTTAGATAACTATTTTTCATTTTCAAACAACACATTTTGTTTTGATTTTTTTTTTTAGTTTTTTACTATTTATTTTTTATTGTTTCATACTTTTTTTAAAAACAAAAACCTATTTTTAAAAGTTACTTTTTTGTTTTTGTTTTTAGAATTCCTTTAATAATTTAAAAATGTTTTTAAAATTTTAAAAGCAAAAACTAAAATTGATTATCAAACAAACCTGTTTTTAAAAAAGTAAAAACTAAAACAAAATGATTATCAAACAGAATCTTAGATATTAAAATCTCATAAATTGTCAGATGTTCGAATATGGTAGGGCGGATAACTCAACTAATCAAGTCATATATCATCAACCAAAAGATTGTAGGACTAATCCTACAAATATATCGTAGCAGTAACGTAACCATTTCTCTCTCAAAAAAATTATATTGTAGCTGTAATGTATGCATATATATTTCTTTCTAAAAAAACAAAATGATTATTAAACGGGGTCTTAGATAAATAGCTAAAATGCAGTATGGACTACCCACTTTTCTATATACAATTACTTTAACAAGTGTTTGCCTAGTGGTCAAGAGCGCTTTAGGGAATTTAGAGGTAGTGTGTCCATAGTGGTCACCTACCTACAAATTAATTTCTTATTGGTTTTCTTGATATTTAAGTATTGTAGGGTTAGATAGTATATCCCGTGACATTAGTCAAAATGCCCGTAATATAAAAAAAAATACACTTGCTTTTTGACTTGTGCGGATGACCACTAGGCTAAGCTGTGGTGGTTTTTTGGATAAATGCCGAGGTAGTTACAAAAGAGATCTCCGACTATTTAAGAGAGGCATAGCTAGGTTATCGTTTTATAGAACTATTTTTTAAGCATGCTCGGTAAATCTTCAGAATGTTTGGATCCTACTGCTCGTCCATTGTTTTTTTTTTTTGGGTCTTAATCTTTTTTATTTGCTGGATGTGTCATATTTGTGCTTCTCGTTAATACATAAAACAAACACAACATATCTTCTGTTTATAAGTCTCGTAACCAATTTTTATCATACACAGCTTGCAACTGAAGAGGCCAAAAACTTCAGAGACAGGAATATATTTATTGTTTTAGTTCCTAACAAAGCTGTTCTACAGAAGGCTCAAGATCCCCCCAAGAAAAGAGACAAGCCTGAAGTTAATGAAGTTTCTGCCAGTGTTTAAGCTCAATAAGCGTCGAGCTTAAGCGAAAAATAGAACGGTCAGTCGTAACAATCTAAATCTTCTTCTACCATAGAGAGATTTGAGAGATTAATGTATAATGTTTTTGCTTAATCTATTGTATCATACTCAACTGCTGTTCATTTTTTTTTTAGTGAAATGCTTAGAAATCAGATGTGTTGTTAGTTCTTTTGTAAAGATAAAATCAAGTAAAATTAGTAGCTGAGCTTAGTTTTTAGTTTACTCGTAACTTAATTTTCAACCATCATAGGTTGACCCAATGATCATAGATGGTCTTGAGAAGAATGATTACATGATAGTATAATTATTTCTGTTTGGAATGAATAAAATGATTATAAAGAAAATTATTTATCTATATATGAGGATGGATAATTACTATCGGTGTATGAAGTACATGAAAAATGGTTATGATAAAAATAAAAAGTAATTAAATTATGTATGGAATAAATATTGGGTATAAGGGTATTTTTTATCACTCGAATGTATTACATGTACAATCACCCTTGAAAGTATTCGATACATGCAAGTATTCGAGGAAATTAAAATTGAGATAATGGCAAAAATGTATTTTACCATCGTCATTGTCTACAACTATACTTCAATAATAATTAGGGCTATATATGGATTGGAGTGAGAAAATGAGTTTCTCACTTTTACAACCCAATTTAATCTAACTAAGGATATAATTCAACTCAACTTTGATATTGAGTTAGGTTGAGTTGGGTTATCAGGTTTCATCTATACATTGCAAATATAAATATTATTTTATCAAATTATTTATACACTCTACATCAATAAAATACAGTAGCGAACAATTATCATATAAATATGTAAAATATTCAATTAAAAGTCATCAACTCTTAATTTAAATAAATAGATAATTAAAATAACAAAAAATATATGATATAGTTTGAATTCTATAAAATAAATAATAAGTAAAAAAAAAGATAGCATAATTAAAAAAATATATAGAGAGAGACAAATAGTGTCATCTATTTTTGTATCATGATGTATACATTTTATTTAATGAAAAATATTAAGTCTAAAAATAACAATAAAATAAATATATGCATGTTATAGTTATTTTCTTAAACTTAAGAACCATTTAGAATTAGTTAGATTAGTTCAAATCAATTTAAGATCACATCATGATCCAATCATGAAAATTCCTTAATTTGAAGAACCCTAATAATAAAAGTGCTATCATTTCATCATGATGAGTTTTAATTTTTCCTCCCGTTGAATTAAAAACATAATGAATATTTTCACCGACTCCTTATTAAAAAATATGACACATTTACCATTTCGATGTACATAAAAAACATCGTTGAATTAAAAAATAATTAATATTTTCACCGACTTCTTTACCATTTTTATTTTTTTTAAAATAAACACTTTTACCATTTCGATGTACATAAAAAATTCCTCAATTCCTAAACTAAAAAAATTCAAACCAATTGTCTAAAAAAAAAAAAAAATCAAACCAAAACCTGTGTCAACACTTCATCCATTCCATTTTTCTTCAATTGACTAATTTTATTTATTTGAATGTTAAGGAAATTTAGGTACTTTTTCACTAATTTTAGTGAGCAACTTATTTTGTCCATTTACTTTTCAAATAAATTAGAAAATTTACCATTCTATCTCTTGTATTATAGAATTTTTAAAATAATTTATTTATAATATATTAATTTTTATCATTCAACTAGTGATAAAACTTAATTTCAAGCGGTGATAAAATGAATTATCATTGATTGAATTATATAACTAATAAACATTAAACAGTGATAAAACTCAATTTGAATTTTCTGCTGCAAATGAATTATTTTTTATTTTGTGTTATATTTTACCATTTTTTTTATACATACTCAAAATTCCCAATAAATTATAAATTTGGTTTCTAAATTATATTAAAATCATTGGCGGATTATATATTAAGCTAACAATTAGGAACTATATATATATATATATATATATATATATTTTGTAGGTTTTATCAAATTACATGTACAACATTGTTATTATCATTATTTTTGAAATTACCTATGGTATGTTTGTTTTTTGGACATGCCTCAAAAGTCTTTCATTTATTTTTTTAATTAAACAACCATTGTTAATCACTATTCAATTTTTCTGTCAAATTTCACATTAAATCTTATTAAATTTCATATCAAATTTATCACTCAATGATTATTAACTTTAATCTCTAAATAAGTAGTTGATTACTCTACTATTATTAATCTCAATTACGAAACGAGTAGTTAACCACTCTAAAGTACTATCAATCACTTCATTCCCTTCCACTTTTTTATAAAATAATAATAAAAAAAAAACAATCACAATTTATCGGAAAATTAATTTAAGTGGTCATTTTGAATTTTTACTTACATTGTCAAACAACTGGTATGGAATTAATTTTCTAAAAGCTCTATGAAAAAAAAAAAAAAAATCTAAAAATCCAAAAAGAACATAACAATTAGGGGAAAGGCTTAAAAAATCTAGTACAACAAATCCAGTTCAAATCCAAAAGCAACAAAAGTTCAACCAAAACAATAAAAAACCTTATTCCAAAAAGTAAAACAGATCAAAGAAAGAGATTCAAAGTGGTTCTACACCTCCGTCAACCGCGAATAGAGCGGACGCCTGTACTCGTCGAAGAACTGATCGCGATCCACGAAAACAATGGCGTACAGAGCGTAGATGATCCCCGGAATGTAACCCAGCAGAGTCAAAATCAAACAGATACAAAACTCTACCTGAAACCAAAACCTAATTCCTATCAGATCGTTTCGCCGGCCGTTTTAGATCACTGGAAGTTCAAGAAGAAGAGCAGAAACCAAATCCTAATTCCGATCAGATCGTTTTTTCGGCTGTTTTAAACCTGATTCCGATCAGATCGTTTCGCCGGCCGTTTTTGGCGGCTGGAAGTTCAAGAAGAAGAAGAAGAACAACAACAGAGTTAGACCGAAACAAAACCTACTTCCGATCAGATCGTTTCGGCGGCTGTTTCAAACCTAGTTCCGATCAGATCGCTTTGCCGGACGTTTTAGGTCGCTAGAAGTTCAAGAAGAAGACGAACAAAAAAACGTGACCGAAATCGAAGCCTGATTCCGATCCAATCGTTTCGCCGGCCGTTTCAGGTCAGTAGAAGTTCAAGAAGAAGAGGAACAACAAAATTAGACCGAAACCAAAACCAAATTCCAATCGGATCGTTTTTTCGGCTGTTTTAGGTCACTGGAAGTTCAGATTTGGGGAAAATTACAGATTAAGATAGACGAAGAAGAACATTTAAGGAGATTACCGAAACCAATTCCAAAACAAAATTAGACTGAAACCAAAACCAAAACCTAATGCCGATCGGATCAGATTGTTTCGGCACTGGAAGTGCAGATTGGGAGAAATTACAGAGAGAAAGATAGAAGAAGAAGAAGAAGAATTTGAGGCAATTCCGAAACAAAACTAGATCGAAATCAAAACCTAATTCAGATCAGATCATTTCGCTGGCTGTTTTAGGTCGCTGGAAGTTCCGATTTGTTAGAATAACACTAACATTAATGTTCTAATACTGTATGTTCTCATGCTCTAAATTACAGAGAGAAAGATCGAAGAAGAGTTGAAGGAGATTACCGAAACCAATTCCAAAACAAAATCAGAACGAAATCAAAAGCTAATTCAGATCAGATCATTTCGCCGGCTGTTTAAGGTCACCGGAAGTTCCGATTAAGAAGAAGAAAAAGGTAAGGAGATTACCGTGCAACAGCCGTGCTTGAGGCAGACTCCGAGCGGAGGAAGGAGGATGGCGATGAGAATTTCGCAGAAGATCTCACAGCCGTTCGCCATTTTCGAAGTTCAACCAGAGAGATCGGAGAGAGCTGTGGAAGGAAGTGATTTTGATTTTGATTTCTGTGACAGATCCATTTTTCAATAGTTTTCTTCCTTTGTTATTTTAATTTTGCTATCACTTTCTTGCCTTTCACATGTGTACTCTTAATCAATAAAATATTCCATTAAATATTGGGGGAATCTTTTTCATGAATAGTATATATATATATATATATATATATATATATAAAGAAAAATTCGAGGTTAAAATTTTAGAAAAATTTCAAATTTAGTAGAAACTCATTTAATGAATTTAACTCACAAAATTATGCTTTTAATGAATAAACTTGATGATTTCAATCGAATAAAACTGAGAGCTTTAGTTCACATTAATTGATTGAGAAAGTCAATGAAAAATCACATCCAACCAAATTTTTATAATTATTCGAAATAATTTCTCATTTTTAATTATTCATTTATAACTATTCAATTTTAATAAATCAAAATAATTTATTTTTAATCATTATTTATTTTAACCACTCAAAATAATTATTCATTTTAAATGTACATCAAATAAGCTTTTCATTCTGAGTCCACCGAAAGAAACTACATCCAAGTTTTTATTACAGTTCTCAAAATTTTTTTTTTTTTTACATAGTTCTCAATTTTTAACTTATCACCCAAACACCCCTGAAATGTTTTTGTTAGGTATAAAATACTTTTTAAACGTTAATATTATTATTTTACAAAAAATATTTTAATCATGAAGAAGCAATTTGGCTGATGGAGTGAGAGTTGAATTAAAATGAGTTGAAATAAGAAATCAATATTTGTGGTGCACGATTTGGGATGAATTGGAACACAAAGTCAATATATGAGTTTAAACAAGAAATCAATGTTGGAAAAATAGAGTTGAGATGAGTTTGGAAACAAGAAATATGTGTTTGTGTCGTTCATAAAAACTAAATTAATATTTTGACAACTTTGAAGATAATTTTAATTGATCTTTTCAAATAAGATTTAGAGCCCTCCAAAGATTGATCTAAGCTATAATCGATGGGTTCACCTTTTATGTGGTATAGTGTTCGTAAGCTACATTATACTTAGAGATAATCTTTTATTATAAAAGTTTCAAAAACTTTCTTTCAAATGACTCCCAACTATCTGTAGCCTATATATGTATATCAATTAAAGAGATTTTCCTTTAGAGTTTAGAAAAAATGTTTCACAAGGAAATCATCGTTGGGTCCTAATATAATCACACGTCTCAGGAAGATGAGCAATAATGTATAGTTGTTAGACGGACAATGAACTGAAATGAACAACATCAAATCATCATCAATCTTTATGGTGTACAATTTCTATCCGGTAAGCAACATCAAATCATCAATCTTTATGGTGTACAATTTTGAGTACATGAAATAACTACTAGAAAGTTTACCATATTGAACTCTAATGGTGTTTGTGATCATATTGTATAGTCGTTAGACGGACAATGAAATGAAAGAAGTCTAATATTGGAGTTGGCTTTCTTGTAAACACTCTTCCTTTTTTTGATCTTTTTTTTAAGTGCTTGACTTGATTGCAAGAGTACCACGACTTTCAAGATGATTGTTTTAAAGAGACAATTTCATAATTTCTCTTTCTATACATTTTTTTGAAGTAAGCAAAAACATAATCTCTATATTCAACAAACATGGTTAACTTTCATTTTTAGTTCCACCATTTTTTCGACACTTGTATCGTGTCACCCATCATCACATACATAACAATTGGAGTAGTTACATCCGTCGTTTGTTTTTTTAAATAGATTGGTCAAATAAAGAGTTCCAGATATGAAAATGTTGTCTTTATAATTGTATGGCATTGAGGACCATACTTTTAGTGCAATAAGAGAAGCTTCCTCTATATGTAATCATTGATTTTCTTTGAACAACTACAAGTAGTTGGTTAAATGTTTGAGTTGTTTGAAATCATAGGAACATATTCATCAAATGTCATTAGTTTCTTGAGTTGATATTAGATGAGAGAAAAATATGAAAGATAGAGATGGTCCCGCACGCTGATGTCTTTATTATGTCCTCTCAATCTTTCTCTCTCTTATAAGATGCACACGACTCTCTTGAATAATTTTAATAAGTAACTATTTATAGTGCGCATTTATCTTCAAATGATAAATTTCGAATAATACATAAATAATGAATTCTTTGTACGACCTTCGAAAGCAAATTTTGTTGACCATTTGAAACAAAAGGGAAACTCTTTATTCATAGAATTCTTCGTAAATTCCATGGGGACTTGAATGGTCTTGAGTCAAACCTTTAAATTTGAAGTTATTGATTTTAGACCTAACCATTTTGATTTGAGTTTTGTTTAATTTCAACCAAAATTTCATACAACCAATTCTAATAATAATAATAATAAAAAAATCTAGACCACCTTAATTTATAATTGGTCACTAGTTAAATTACTTCCATTTTTGTTGTTAATTTAAAAATATTGATATATCAATTTGTAATTGGTGGAAATTTATCAAACAACAATTTTTTTTTTTTTTTTTAATGTAAAACTTATCATTTATAATAATAGTAGAAAAGCATACAAAATAACTCTCAATAGAGTAGGAGCAAACTAGAAGAAAAAATATCCCATTAATTAAATTGATTCCGGTCCGCCGCTTGAACTGAAACCAACAATACATAGAGAAGCTGAAAAATAATAAAATATCGAAAGGATCAACATAGCTCAATGAGTCAATCAGCTTTCCTTAAAAAAGATAAGAACATAACCAAGATGACCGCTAACAAACACTTATCACCAACCATATTGAAATTAAATAAAATTACCATGCTGGGGCTAGCTAGAAAATGTAGTCACTTCCTTACGAGAATAAATTAAGTGTCCAAAATTGATCCCTACTTCGAATTTTCCAAATCAAGTGACTTATTACCCCCAAATAAGACAAAGACCATAATCACCTTCGTCGAAGCCATTACCAATACTTTTCAATTCTCCACTAAATTCATATTCATGTTGGGCTCCATAAAAATATCAAGGTTCAATTTCTTCCCATCAAATTGTCCCTCCAAAATAAAATTTTCAACTTCTCTTTTCCATAGCAGATCAACACAACAACTAGTTTCAATGATAAGATTCATATATATATATATATATATATATATATATATATATATATATATTAATTTGCTACAATAACAAAATATTTTTAATATTAATGCGAGCACATTTATAAATGTTTTATATATATATATATATATATATATATATTAATTAATTTGCTACAATAACAAAATATTTTTAATATTAATGCGAGCACATTTATAAATGTTTTATCGGATGTCCCCGAAGGGACGAGCACATTTATAAATGTTGTAAAAAAGATTTTTTTAGAAAAGAAACCGACAATTTTTTGAAACCCTATGACCGTAGAGTTGAAATAAATTAACACCAGACAAGATAATCAACTATACTATTAACCCTCAATAAATTAACACGTTTTTCAAAGTACATTAACACAAACTTCTCTAAAGAAAATAGTACATTAGCACATTTCTTTTAATTCGATAATCCGAGATTTTGATCCATAATCCTTTATTTTTTTCATTAAACAATAGTTAAAAACTAGAGATCTCCTAGCCTCTTATCATAATTTTTTATTTATTAAGTCATAATTAAACTCAATTACATAGTTTTTTTTTAAACAACTCAATTATATAGTTAACACTTAATAAAAAACGTTTTTTTAGAACACTTATTAAAAAACGTAACATTAGATTAAAGATCATTTTTAAGTTTTTTTTAAAGATCAATTTCAAGCTTACCGGCACAAAACAAAAATAGAAGAATTAAAATAGTATTTAACCATTAATAATATAATACTATTTAAACCGAATAAGAATTACGTGGGTCTATAGATATTATTGTACCAAAAGTATTAAATATATATTTAAAAAGTATTTAATATCATTTTTCTTAACAACAAGTATTTAATATCATTGGAATAAATGAAAGAATGTTTTTTATACAACAATATTGAAAAAATGAAAATTCGAACTTGTAACTTCATTGTTATTAAATTGTACAAGATATCATTAAAAATTATACTTATTGGCGAAATCTATTGAAACCTTCACTTCAATGAAATCTATAAATTCCACATGATTGCAATTTATTAAAATTTGTGGTTATCATTTTAGGTGATTATAAATTGGTTAAAAAAAGTCAATTTTAAGTTATAATTTATTTATTATTATTTTTAAATTTTTTGAATATTTATTTATTGTTTCTAGTAAAAAAATATCCTAAATGGACTGAAAGACTTGATAACGTGTTACTTTCATATTGGGAGAGGCTACAAATACTTTTACAACCAAATAATGAAAGAATTGCCTATTGAACATTTGATTTTTTTAACAGTATCCTCAATTCAAGTAGAGTTTAAAAATCATAAATAATAAATCAATGATTTAATAAATAAATAATAATAATTTAAGAAAATAATAATAATAATAAACGGACTATGTATGTCCTATTTCGGATGATTTATGATTAAGCGTTTTTCTGCTCTTTTTTATTTTTGCCCTAAAATCCACGGAACCATTCTATACCTTCTTCATGTTTTTGTGATCGCACGATGGAGTTCAAGTTTCGTGCCGGCGATCTCCGACCATCGCCGCCGCCACCACCGCCGCCGCCGCCTCCGAGGTCTGATTCTCCTGGGCCGCCGGAATTTCATTATTTATCTAAGCAAGGATTTCCAGGTTCCGTGTTGTTTGCATCTTCGTATTTCTGTTTTTATGGTTCTTTTTGTGTTTAAATCAATTGGATTTGTACGGACAGGAGCTTGAATCTCCGTTTTGAATATTGCTTCATCTTTTTTCATGATTGCGTTAGTGAATGACTATTTCTTGGAGTTGGAACTCTTGCTTGTTTTTGGCTTTTTCGATGATAAATTTGATTGCAATGTGAAATTGAAACTTGGAAGGAAGTTCAAATATAGGGTCGATGCGAAGAATGAGACTAGTTTTGCCGATCAAATGCGATGTTACTTTTGTTTTCTTTTGCTGTTATGGAAGAAGAAGCCGTGAGAGATACAAATCTGCACGATTTCCACTATCTCTGCGTTTTTCACCGTAACCAAATAGATTATCCAAAAGTTTTTTTCGATTTGAACTATTGGACTATATATACACAATGCTGATAATTCGAGATTTCTCTTCGTTTTCCTTGTTTTATTTTACATGAATTTTCAGTTT
The DNA here is from genome assembly GCA_036507275.1 of Sicyos edulis. Lineage (NCBI taxonomy): Eukaryota > Viridiplantae > Streptophyta > Magnoliopsida > Cucurbitales > Cucurbitaceae > Sicyos > Sicyos edulis. Next base: position 4,394,348 of record CM071856.1, on the reverse strand, counting down.
CTTGAGGGATTCTTGCTCTAAGAAATTTCTTGATGGATTCATCAGATGCCTCTCTAAAACTAAACACAAACATCCGAACAATGGGAAATTCGTTTGATAACAACGAGGCGATGCATTGCGAGATGGAGTTGATGCGATTGAGAGAAGAGAAATTGTTGATGGAGATTGAAAGGGAGCGATTTTTGAAAGAAGAAGCAAGAAAAAAATTGAGGTTGTTTGAACGAGAAATGGCAATTAGAGGAGTTGCGCAGTCGACTGGCTATTCTTTACTTGACCAAAATCGATGGGCAGGGCTGTCAAGCACAACGCCGTCCCCATCTCTTGCTTGGGGAGTTGCTCAGTTGTGCACTAGCGCTGCGCAAGCAACATCGTCATCCCTGTCTCCAGCTCCAAGAGTTGTAGAGTCGACGAGCTATTCTTTTCGTGAGCATAACCAAGAGGGACGGTCGTTTAGTCGGTCGCCGTTCAGCGCGCGCGCCGTTGTTGTTGCGCGGCGCCGCCGTTGTTTGCGGCGCGCGCCGTTGTTCGGTAGCGGTGCCTACGCTGTTCAAAGACGGTGCCTACGCGCCCGTCAGTATGGCGCCTCCGCCGTTCGGTAGCGACACATTCAACATTCAGTGCGTCACCTTCACTTTTTAGTGAGAAGCCTTTTAGCTCGATGCCTTCCCTCTTAAGTGAGACACCTTTGGTGTTTAGTTCAAAGCCTTCGTCATTGAGCGCCGCACCTTTCAAACATGAACTATTCAACACGACACCATTCAACACCACACTGTTTCCATCTCCAGCTACGACCCTGTCGCCATCTCCTACTACGACAGTGTCGCCATCTCCTGCTACGACAATGTTGCCATCTCCTGCTACGACAATGTCGCCATCTCCTGCTACGACATTGATGCCATCTCCAGCTACGACGTCGGTAATGCATTCATTCAATGATTGGTGGAAGATTGAACATTTGAAAAGTTCCAACCCCATTAGGTTTGGTGTTGTTTCGTTGCCGCCCCGGGTTCAGCCTTTAATAGCTGATGTTAACAAGGAGCCTCAAGTATTGCATGCTGTTAAAAGTGAACTCATGGTATGGTACTAGTTTGGCTCTTTCTGCATCTTTGTACTTTATTTTTCCTCATGCATAGCATTTTGGCCCAATATTTTTTCAAGGTCCAGCTTTAGTCTAGTTGTTTTCAATAAATCTTAAAGTTAGTGCTCACCAATAGTTCGATTTTTTCTCTTTTCAAAATGGGTTAGATAATAACAATCTTTTCATGCAAAAAGACACAATGTGAACATAATTTATTAGAAGTAAGGTTAACCTACTGGTCAAATAAGGGTTGGGAATTATAGTCTTTAGAGTTCAATTGCAGTGTGAAGATAGTCAGCTGCTCACAGATATCTAAAAATTACAGACGAAAGACTTATACGGAACTAAATTTAAGAGACTCCCGAAAATGGCATTTTATCTTTGTTTTAATCTTGTTTTAGGATGACTTTAAAGAATACTTGTTTTTCAGACTAGTTAATTAGAAACTTATCCCAGGTACTAAGTTTAAGAAACTCCCAAAATGGTTTTTTATTCTTTTTTATCTTTTTTTGGGATGACTTTAAAGAATACTTTTTATTGAATAAAATCACTTTTAAGCACTTTTTGATAGAATTGCTAATTTAGTTGTTCTTTAGTAACTAATTTAGTTCTTGTTTGGGCTTCTATGTGGTTCTAGATTGACTAAGGGGCTGTTTCGGGTAAAGAGGTCAAATTGGGAGAATGGGAAGAGGATTTTCTTTGTCTGAGCCACCAAGAATCATTTTGTCTATAACATTTTCTTATTCTACCCATAACTATTTTTTATTTTTCCCGTAACCAGTTTTATTCTCCCTCTTTTATTCTCTCTATACTCCCTCTTCACTCCAATCACAGTTGTTTCAAAAAGAAATCTACCATGGTTGGTGGAAGAAATTATTTTTCTCCGGAATTAGAATTGTTATTGGGGGGCATAAGAGCAATTAGTTGTGAGTTAGTCTATTGTGGTCATAAATAAGAGAGGCTAGGTAGGGGACGTTAAGCAATTATAGGGTGAAGTCATTTTGGGCTTGAAAAAGTATTCTTTAATCTTTTCCAATATCAATTACTTGGTTAGTTTGTTTCCTTTATCTTTATATTTCCATATAATTTACGTGTTCTAGTTTGGGTCCTATCAATTTGTTATAAGAACGGTTTCGATTCATTTTGTCCATGGGGTTCGATTTTAAGGAATTGTGATTTTTGTTTATGCTTTGCTAGCATCATTTGAGGAATCGAGACAAAGGGTAAAAAAGAACCATGAGACATGGTGTAAGGTATCAGATACTAATTTCTTACAATCAACTCACAGAACAATATCAAACAGATAATAGAAAGGAAATGATGTTAAATATTCAATACTTCGTAGAATATTCATAATCCGGAACTTACATCAACACAAACTTGAATAGAAATAACAAGACGGAAAGAAAAAGGATAAACAACAAGCCAACTGGTGAATTCGAGAGCACCGACTTCTAAGTCCTACGACCTAGCCTCCAAAATAAGACATACCTCTCAAAACCTCTCCTTACTTTATTTATACCGACAAGACTCACCTACTTAGGAATTAACTTCCTACAAATTTCCTTGACATCAAAATATTGTAGAGTCATGCAGTATATCTCGTGAGAATAGTTGAGGCGTGCTTAAGCTGATCGGGACATTCATGGAAATAAAAAAATGTTTTGATATCTTCATTTTTGTCAAATCATACCTCTCTTATGTTTGATGGTTTATACATACAAAATATATGCTATTTGTACGAAGTGTGTGCACACTAGTGTTGAAACTGTCTTTCTATTTGCTTTCATTCCATTCCTGATATTGTTAAGGTCATGTTGCAAAAATATTAATTTGCATTCACCTAAAAGTGATATGCTACTTAACAACAACCAGGATTAGAATTTGAAGTGTTCATTCCTTATGAGTTTGAGAATGATGCTGCAGGAAACACCCAATCCAGAGGTATTTACAGAAAATCAGAAGGTCAAGACGCCATCGGTATTCACCTTTGGTGTGAAGAAAAACCCCAAAGACAAACGGAGTTGTGCAGATCTAAAGGCTCGAAACATTTCCCAGGCTGCATCCAAGCAATTATCGAGCAAAAAGGGAAAGCTACTCAAAGTCACCGAATTGGCTGGTTCTGTAGGTGCAAAAGAAAAGGAGTCAGAAGTCGGAGAAACTCTTCAATGTGTGAAAACGGAAGGTAGTTTTATTCAGCATCCAATAGTTCCAAACTTTCTAAAATTTGCTGCCAAAGAGGATAAGCAACCGAATGAGTTGGGGATTGAGCTGCCACACGAAAACCCTAATCCGTATATAGTTAGAGAAAAGCAGAAGGTTGAGACGCTATCAGCATCCACCTTTGGTATTAAATCATTTGGTGGGAAGAAAGATCCCAAGGAAGAGTGGAGTTGTGATCTGTGTCAACTAACCATGTGGACCGAAATGCATTATAGTGAACACCTTTATGGCAAGAGACACAAGCGGAAAGAAGCAGATCTGAGGGCTCGAATGCTTAGCAATGTTTCCCGGGCTGCAACCGAGCCAGTATCGAACAAAAGGAGAAAGCTACGCAAAGTCACCGAGGCATATGGCTCTGCAGGTGCAAAAGAAAAGGAGTCAAAAGTTGGAGAAACTCTTCAATGTGAGAAAACAGAAGGTAGTTTTAAACTGAATGCTACAGTTTCAAACTTTTTGAAATTAGCTGTCAAAGAGGATAAGCAACAGAACGAGTTGGTGATTGAGCCGCTACTGGGAGAATCCAGTCCAAACGTATTTAGAGAAAAGCAGAAGGCCGAGGCGCCATTGGTATCGGTTGAAATCCAATCATCTGGTGTAAAGAAAAATCCCAAGGAGTGGAGCTGTGTACGATGTCAAGTAACCGTGCCGAGCGAAAAGATTTTTAATGAACACCTTCATGGCAAGAAGCACAAGCGCAATTTGACAATGCGACTGCAGGAGAAACCCAATCCTAGAGAAAATCTGAAGGTCAAGATGCCATTGGCATCCATCATCAATATTCAACCATTTGATGTGAAGAAAAAGAACAGGTGGACTTGTGCACTGTGTCAAGTTGCATCTGTGGCGAATAAAAAAGCATTAGATCAACACATTCGTGGATGGAGGCACAGGCGCAAAGAAGCTCTTCTGGGGGCTCGAAAGGAAAGCAATGTTTTAGAGGCTGCAACCGATCCAGTAACGAACGAAAGGAGAAACCTACTCGAAGTGACCGAGGCATCTGGCTCTGCAGGTACAGAAAAAAAGGAGCCAAAAGATGTAGAAACTGTTAAATGTGAGAAAACTGAAGTTATTTTTATTGACCTGACTTAGGATGTTTGTGGGGGTAAAAGAAGTTCAAGTTTTGGTGTGAAATTTGCAAAGTTGGTCCTTAATGCTACAGTGGTGATGTGTACTAATCTGAATGGGAAGAACCACCAGGCAAATCATCTAGAAGAAACCTAAGAATGCTGATGTGGATACTTGACACAAGGGGAATGGTCGATGACAGGCATCGCACGACGACTCGGCAGATAAAAAAAGGTCAGTTGGAGGGGGTTTCTAACGTTCTTTCAAATGTCTCAAAAAATGATAAGAGGTAAAAAAAATTAATCTGTGGTATTAGAGATTTAGAATGACTTTAAGAATGGTGAAGCTAATCAAATTTCATGGCGTTCGAAAGGCTCGAGAGTATTGAGTAATTTAATGGTTTATATTTAGTTAGTAAATATAGTCTCATTTTACTCATTAAGTACTTGGCCATACTACCAAAAGCTAACTGGCTTTGTGCCAGTAGAGTGGTTGTGTTGGCCATAAACAAAGTTCTATTTTTTAGGCTCCATTTGATAATAACCATTTTGTTTTTTGTTTTTTATTTATGAAATTTAAGCCTATTTCTATTCAAATTTCCTACCATTTGCTCAATCTTTCCTACAATGTATCCATCTTTCCTTAAGAAAGTAGGAGAATACTAACTAAATTTAAAAAACATAAACAAGTTTTTGGAAGCTACTTTTAAGTTTACAAATTTTGGTTTTGTTTATTTAAATATAGGTAAGATATAGATATCTAAATAAGGAAAAAGCTATAGTAAGGTAGTTCTTGTAGGTTTAAATTTTATAAATAAAAAATGAAAAACAAAATGGTTATCAAACGGGGTCTTAATTTTTCGATTTAGAGAAGAATGAGAAAAATCATGTAGTGTCCTTGTGGTTAAGAGTGCCTTATAATTAGAGGTGATGAGTTCTGTTCAATACATGGTGACCTTGACGTCTAAATGTTTTTGAGTTATTTCGGATGCGCCCTTGGTTGAATGCTTAAGCTTTGAGTGTATGCTCTCCCTTAAGGTCATTTTAGATTTGAAACCCGCTTGTGACATTAATTTATAGACATCCTCTAAATGTTTCTACATTCCTTCGATGTATTCTGGTGTTGCAGTTTAGGGATGGACATGTGGTGGCCCAGATATTAGTGGACTGAATGCCTATAAGCTGTCTTGTATTTAACATTTTCACAACACTCCAGAACTATTTCACTATTGAATTTGTCATTAGACTTCAAATTTTTGGGTCAGTTTAGATTTTTTTTTTAATTAATTGTACTCATGAGTTTGATTTTGAACATTTGAGAGATTTAATCAAATCCTCTCCCAAAGTTAAAACATGATAAGTGTGAGTGAAATTTTTGCTTTGATAGTCTCATCTGCACCAAGAAAACTGGAAATTTTAAGAGAGTGAAACAAAGGTTAAAAGAATAGAGACTTTTATTTATTTCTATGTTATTTTAATAATTTTTTTTCAACAAATGCCAAATTTACTCCTCTTTATCTTACTTGATTTTAACTTAAAAGGTATTACTGCAACACTAATTAAATTTGCATAGTCAAATTAAAAGTTAAGATTTGTAATAATTATTAATTCCATAGTTTAATGGTAGTTTATTTGTAATTATTATAAGTTCCATAGTTTAATGGTAGTTTATGTAATTTTCTAAATTACTTATATTTTATGTTATCATACATGTGTTTGGTAGACTTAGATATAGAATTATAATTTGAACAATTGTTGAAAATGTGTCTTGGGTTGCTTTTCCTTGAGCATGAATTTCAGTTTAAGTTATTGAGTCGATTGTTCGTTGAGTTCGGTTGTTGTCACTATTTAGTAATCATAATCATAAAAATTAATAATATACCATACTATATTAATACACGATATTATACTAATAACATATAATCTTGTATTAATAATACATAATAATATATTAATAATAAATAAATATAAATATTGTCAAATTTGATTAAACTATAATTATTTTATTAGAATAGATCATTTATTACAATTTTATTTTTAGAAATGGGTTATACCAGAGGTATTGTGGGGGTGTTTGAGATTTGATGTCGAGGACAGGAGAGGAAAGAGAAAGAGTTATATTTTTCAACCCCATATTTGTTTTTAGGACTCTTTTCAACTCTTCCTTAACCTCCCCTCCGACATCATATCAAATTTTTTTATTTAATCTTGTAAATGTCACATCAAATAATATAAAATTTATACTTTTTACAACATCTCTTCAAAACACGAATATCCAAACAAGTATTTCATATATCTGAATCACTTCACTTCTACTACTTTCTCTTCTCTTCTCTTTTCAACTCCAAAATCTAATCACTCCAAAAAATCTTTGATAATAAAAAAAATCACAACATTTTTTTTAGACTTTTAAACTCATTTTTTTCCAATAGTGTTACAATTTTGTAGGTCTAATGTTCGTGTGTTTTAGGCTACACAGAGTGTCCTAACAACAACCAGTGATGCAGACTCAAGCATATAATACTCATCCCTGGCCAATGATGGAAGTTTTCCAGATGAAGAATGAATTTGTCATGAATGTTTTTCTTTTTTCATTTTCTTGAGAAACAACAAAAAATCTCAATCAAGATCTAGAAAATGTAATAAGACTTTCAGTCCTTTAAAAGGAATTTTCAGAGTGCTCCTTGAGCAAGAGTTCCTAACCTGAATAAAATAGTGATAAAGCATGCTCCGACACATACCCTTCACACACTGCTGCTTAGCATTTTCTCTGTTGTACTTTATTTTCTATTTGAGGTTGCTTCTAATCTTCTTTTACTTTTCATTAATGAGGTAAAGGTGTTAGGTATGCTAAGTCAACCCTTATCTCCTTTCTGTCTTCTCTCTTTTTCCTTTATAAATTGTATTGTGAGCTGCCCTTGTAACTTAAGAAAACAAGAGCCAATAAACCAAGAATTTCCAGCAAAACCTCTTTCCAGTTCTTTGCTTACTTTCTGTTGGTATCAGAGCCACCCAATGGCTAACACCTCCGATCCTAAAACTGAAGAAGCTCTTGCCCAAACCAATCCTCTGGAGACCTCAGCTGCCATCACAAATCCAACCTCCACCACAACCCAACTAGAATCTGTCCGAGAAACTGCCTTGTCTCAGAAGCACACTAGAAACACTTCCCCCGACAATACCTCATTTGTCAACCTGATTAACCAAGTTACCTCTGTCAAACTCGAGAGAAGTAACTTCATGTTATGGCGTAGTATCATATTACCTATTCTCAAAAGCTATAAGGTGGACGGGTACCTAACCGGTTGCACACCAGCCCCAGCTCCTTTTCTACCTATTGAACCCAACAAAGGAGAATCTCCTGTCAGAATACTTGTCAATCCTGAACGTGATGCTTGGAACATTGCAGACCAGCTTCTCGTTGGATGGTTGTACAACTCAATGACACCTGATGTTGCTGCCCAAGTAATGGGTCATGATTCTGCTCAAACCCTATGAGAAGCCATTCAAGAATATTTTGGTATCCAATCAAGGTCTCAAGAAGACCACAATAAACAAATGTTGCAGCAAACTAGAAAAGGCAGTATGAAAATGCACGAGTATCTTACCGTGATGAAATGCTACCATGATAGTCTTCAACTCTCTGGACATCCTATGGAGATGCGAAATTTTATTTCTCATGTGGTTGCAGGATTAGACGAAGAGTATACGCCAATCGTCTGTACCCTTCGGACTCAAGAGCTATCTTGGTTCAAAGTTCAATACGAACTCCTATCATTTGAACAAAGGCTTGAAAATCTTCAAGCAAGAAGGACCCCCACCTTGATGAATCAAGCTACTGCCTTACTCACTTCAAGTGAAAAACCAAGGCAAACTCAACAATCAAGACTCAATCACTCTAACCATTCCAACCGAAGCAACTACCAGTCCACAGGACGTGGAGGCAGAGGCAGAAGAGGGACATTCTCCCCTTATTCGCAGGGTAATCGTCCTACTTGTCAAATTTGTGGAAAGGTAGGGCATGTTACTGCTGTATGTTACCACAAGTATGAACCAGCTGAAAATCAAGGAACTGCACACATAGCCACGAGCCAGAACAACACTAACAACTTGAGTCAAACTGCTGAAGGATCCCACAATGCTCTTATGGCCTTTCCAAAAACCTTGCAGGATCATGCATGGTACCTAGATAGTGGTGCAAATGATCATGTAGCCTCTGACCTTGGAAAGCTAAGCCTCAAAGGCGAGTCCTCTACTTTTAAGAATATAATGGTTGGAAACGGGTCCAAACTTCCTATTCTTGGATGCGGTACCTTCTACTTAAACACAAAAGGATTGAGACTTATTTTAAAGCATGTTCTTTATGTTCCTTTAATGAAAAAGAATTTGATTAGTATCTCAAGGTTAACTAAAGACAATGATATAACGGTTGAATTCCATGCTACCTTTTGTGTTCTCAAGGAAAGGAAGTCCAAGGAGGTCAAACTTCTAGGAATCCTTGAAGATGGTTTGTACCGGTTGGAGGATTCTTCCTTGAAGTCCTCACTCTTTTGGAAACAAGTAAATAAGGAAGCTGCCAAGACTACTTTTATGAAGAACCTGCACATGGAGTTCACTGACGAATCCCAACCAAGCTCACCTATTAGTTTTGAAGAAAAATCTATATTTCTATCTTGTAAGAAGGATATATGGCACCATAGGTTAGGCCACCCTTCCTCTCGAATCTTGTCCCAAGTTCTCAACTCTTGTAATATTTCTACCAAAGGGAATGAAAAATCTATTTTTTGTGAAGCTTGCAAGTATGGAAAAATCCATAAACTGCCATTTCCTTTATCTCAATCCCGTGCTTCAAAAAAATTAGAACTTGTTCATATGGATCTTTGGGGACCTGCTCCGATTCAAGCTACTGATGGCTACCTCTACTACATAGCTTTCTTAGATGATTTTAGTAGATATGCTTGGTTGTATCCATTAAGGCTTAAAAGTGATGCACATTCTGTTTTTCAAAGTTTCAAACTTTTAGTTGAAAAGCAATATGGCACCTCTATTAAGACTATTCGATGTGATGGAGGAGGAGAATTCAAACCTATTCTCTAGCTAGCCAAACAACAGGGCATTATGAGTCAAATCTCTTGTCCCCATACTTCACCACAAAATGGAAGAGTTGAAAGAAAGCATAGACATATCGTTGAGACCGGGTTAGCCCTTTTAGCCCAAGCCAGAATGCCCTTGTCTTATTGGTGGGAGGCTTTTCACACAGCTACCTACCTTATAAACCGAATGCCCACACCTACCCTTGAGAACAAGTGTCCCTTTACTTTGCTAAAAGATCACCAACCTGACTACACCCATCTTCGAGCCTTTGGTGTTGCCTGTTACCCATACCTTCCCCCTTATCAATCCCACAAACTTAACTTTCACACAACCACATGTGATTTCATTGGCTATCATGACCACTATAAAGGTTATAGATGCCTAAGCCCAACTGGAAGAATCTATGTTACTAGACATGTTGAGTTTGATGAAGACAAATATCCTTATTGTCACCTTTTTCCCTCAACCGAATGCTCCACCTCAAAATCCCCTGATTCTACTTGGCTTTCTACCATGCCCTTCATTCTCCCTTCACTTGAACCACCTTCCTCATCCACTAATCCACCTAGCAGTCCACTGCCCTCTACCATATCTCCACCTACCTCAGTCTCCAATTATCATTTGTCCCCATCCCCCAACCTCATAGAATCTGTCCATCATACCCCCTCTTCTCAGTCATCCTCTTTGCCTTCTCTCATTCCTTTTAAACTTCCTGTTTCACCCATTTCCACATCCAACTGTCATCCCATGACTACCCGGGCTAAGGCAGGCATACATAAACCTTGACAGTTTTTTGGTGGGCTGACACAACGAGACTCCACACATGATTGGACCTCTATTGAACCCATTAGATATGTTGATGCAGCTAGCTCCTCGGTTTGGAAAACAACTATGGATTCAGAATTTGCAGCTCTGACCCGTAACCATACTTGGTCTCTAGTTCCTCCGGATCTTTCTCACCATATTGTCGAGACAAAATAGGTGTTCAAAATTAAAAGAGATTCATCAGGCTCCATCTCCAAATATAAGGCGAGGTTGGTTGCTAAGGGATACCTTCAGGAAGCCAGAATTGACTACGGAGAAACTTACAGCCTAGTTGTTAAACCAGCAACCATTCGAATGGTTCTTTCGTTGGTAGTAACGTGGAAATAGCAAATCAAACAGCTTGATGTTAGTAATGCTTTCTTACATGGTCGTTTGAAGGAACATGTCTATACATCTCAGCCACCGGGATATGAAGATCCAACTCATCCTACATTTGTTTGTAAGCTCCATAAGGCACTTTACGGTCTTAAACAAGCACCACGTGCTTGGTATGAGGAACTACGCAATGCGTTACTAGCCTGTAACTTCATTCAATCAAGAGCGGATAGTTCGTTGTTCACCCTCCATTCAAATGCCGGTACACTTTTTATGCTGATTTATGTTGATGATCTAATTCTTACAGGTTTTTCGGAGACGCTCATTACCTCAGTCTTATCCAAACTCCAGCCCATGTTTGCAGTTAAAGATCTAGGCGCCCTTCATTATTTTCTTGGCATTCAAGTCCAATCCCATGGAGGACAACTGTTTCTATCTCAAGCTCAGTACATCACTGATATTCTGATTCGGCTTAACATGTTACATCTCAAACCAGTTCCCTCTCCGATGGTTGCTGGCACCCAACTATCTATTCTTGATGGTGAACCATTGGCTGATCCATCTCTGTACTGGAGCACTCTTGGCTCTTTACAGTACTTACAACACACTCGTCCAGACATTTCCTTTGCCGTTAACAAGCTCAGCCAGTTCAGCCAACTCCCTCGCATTCCCCATTGGAGAGCTCTCAAACGTGTTCTCCGATATCTCTGCGGCACCTTACACCTCAATTTGGTTCTGTCTCTCGCTCTTGATATCTCTATTACTGGGTTTACAGATGTTGATTGGGCTTCTTCCCCAGATGATCGCCGTTCTGTTGGGGCCTATTATTTTTTCCTTGGCTCATCTCTAGTGTCTTGGAACTCAAAGAAGCAAGCAGTTGTGGCATGCTCTAGTACCGAATCAGAGTATCGGGCTCTCTCTCATGCTGCGTGTGAATTAATGTGGCTGCGCTCTCTTCCACGCTCGCACAAAGCATATCGAAGTTGATGCACACTTCATTCAGGATCAAGTTATATGCAGAGATGTATTGAACTCCGATATGTTCGTACAAGTGACCAGGTGTAACGGCCCAGTTTTCTATCCCGGTTCTCGAGGAGCTTCCGGTTCAGATTCAGTGGTTCGGTTGGGCCATTAGAGCTATTTTGACCCTTAGGGGTATTTTGGTCTTTTTGCTCCCCAGGCAGGATTTGTGGATTTTCAGGGCTTCGAGGTAGCTCTTGCCTTTGTTGAGGCTTGCTTGTTGGTGGCTGCGAGTCCCGAGATGTTTGGGCTATTCGTTTGGGAGTTCGGTTGTGATTTGGGTTTTGGGCAAAGTTATGGTTGTTTGGGTGTTTCCTTTGGGATTCGAGCCCGAGCCCTCAGTGTTGATTCGGGAGGTTGATTTAAGTGAGATTTATTGATTGGAAAAGGTTGCTTCAGTCGGGTCTCGAAGGAAGAAGCCGGGAAATGAGATTTAAGGATTTTAAGGATTTTTTTTAGAAATTGGAAAATTTGGATAAGTTTGAAAATGAGGATAAAATCCCCATTTTTCCCATTTTCCCATATTTTTCCTTTTTTCCTTTTCTTTTCCATTTTTTTCCTTTTCTTTTCCCTTTCTCTCTCCTCCAACCCGAGCAGCCCCTCCCACGCCCGAGCCAGCCCCCCATGGTCGCCCACCCTGGCCGCCCAGCCTGAGCCAGCTCGCCTAGCCCAGCGCCCAGCATGCCCGAGCCACCCCTGCGCCCAGGTCTCGTCGCCCAGCTCCCTGGCCGCCCAGCTCGCCCAAGTCGCCCAGCCCGAGCCCCGCGTCGCCCTCGCCCGTGCCGTGCCGAGCCACCCCATGCCAGCCTCGCCTAGGTCGCGCGAGAGCCTCGCGCGCCGCGTGCCGAAGTCGCGTGGCCCGGGCCCCGCGTCGCCGACCTCGCCAGTCCGTGTCGCCCAGTGCGATTTGGCCGAAGTCGCGCCACGATCCGCCGCGCCGCCGTCCCCGCGACGATGTCGTGCCAGCCCGAGCGCCCCGAGCCCGTCGCGTCGCGTCGCCCCGCTCGCGCATCCCTGTTGCTTGTCGAGCCCGTCGCGTCGCCCCGCGCGCGCGTCCATGTTGCTTGCCGAGCTCGCGCGCGTATGGCTGTCCTATCTTGGCCGCGCGCGCGCGCAGCGCGCTGCGCCCTGCGCCCATGTCTGCGTCCCAGCGCTGCGCCGCGGCCCGACCAGCCCGTAAACGACACCGCTTGTTGTGTGTTGGTTGGCCCGAGCCTTGTGGCTTCTCAGATGGTATTTCCCGAGTCTTTTCTTCGTTGGGCCCTGATTTGTTGGCTACTGGTTATTGATTTATTGGGTTGTTTTATGTATTTGATTTGGGTGTTTTATTTGATGTATAGGCTGTTCGGGTTCGATTAGAGGGTCGAGGGTCCCTTGTTGATTTGATTATTGATTTCTGCTTGTTCCAGGTAAGGATTCCTTACCGTGGTTGTGTGGGCCCTGCGATATTATCACGATATGCCTTGTATGCTTGTTTACTGTTATGAGCATGATAGTGATAGGCAGCTTTGATTGACCTCTTGCTAGCATGTTTGCCTGATTTTACATGTTAGTGCCATGCTAGGTTTGTTCTGCCAGCATGCTTATGATTCCTGCTTAAGTTGTAGTATCATGCTAGATAAATGTGATTGATGTCGGTCATTGCTTGCTAGCCAGGAATCATTTATTTTCTCTGTACTCTTAGATAGAGTTGTAGGGTTTGTCATCATCCAGAGGCTGAGAGCGGACATAAAGTACTTTGTCCCCACCGGTTGGAAGTAAAGCGAAACATTGCTTCAGGGGTTGAGAGCGGACATAACGTACTTTGTCCCCAGTGGTCGGATATAAAGCAAAGCATAACATACCTTGCTTTTTCTCCCCCCTCCCGACAGCCAATGAGACTTAGCTACCTCATTGGCGTATGCCTAGTTTGCTAACGCTAGAGCGGAACCCCGCCAGCGGTGCAAGCCTACCTTGGCGGTTCTTAGCTTCAGTCGGTGGATCAGCCGCCTGGATGAAGCCGCCGGGGCCTCGCGCTCGTGATCAGTGACACCGCTTCCGAGTCATAGGCATGCGTACCTGGCTCGCGTAGTTTGCCCTTTGGCCCCTGCATTTACGCCGGTTGCAGCAGCATGCGGTGTGCGCGTACACGCGTTAGTCGCCGGTTCGGAGAGCTCCTCCGGGCTAATGTTCGTGAGTACACCATTATTTCCGTTAGAGCCTGACTTCGGGTACTCTCCCGTAAGTCCAGTTTAGTGCAAGGGCAAGGAGGCCCTTGAGGACATTCTAGGGATCGAGTGTATTCCCGAGTGTGAGATACCTCGGTGATGTCCAGGATTGGTCAGTGTATCCAATCCCTAGGCCGGAAGAAAGAGACTTCTGATGGCTCCAGATCTTGTTTTATGAGCTCGTTGAGCTATGATCTGTGTTGATAGCTGTTTGCTTGCATGTTGAGGTGCTAGATGACTGATGTATCGTATTGTACCCCGGTTGGGGATTCTTACTGAGTATGTTTATACTCACCCTTATTTATCTTTCAGGTAACTTGGGACAACACCAGGATGGCTAGCGGAGGGAGCTGATTGATCATGGGGAGCCGCCGGCACTCTGTCATTTATTATTGCATTGTTTATTCAGCATGTAGATGGACAGGAGTCCTAGGGGAACATTGTTTAAAACGTTGCTTAAATTGTATTGTATATTTTTATAAATACTGGCCAGGTTGTTTTACTTCGTTGGATTGTTTAAATGAAAAGTGTTGGTTATGTTTTAAGGGTTCCCCCTTCTCATATGTTTTGAAAGGTTTTTAAATATGAGCACTAAACCGCTTGTTATCATATTTAACTTGCATGCTGAGTGAGAACCCCGGTTTAGGACCATGTTTTGGGTCGGGTTCGTCACACCAGGTCGCTGATTTCTTGACTAAACCTCTTTCTCCTCAGCCGTTTCTTTTCATGTGCAACAAACTCGGCCTCTGCAGGTTACCATTGCCTCGTTTGAGGGGGGCTGATAAAGCATGCTCCGACACAGACCCTTCACACACTACTGCTTAGCCTTTTCTCTGTTGTACTTTATTTTCTATTTGAGGTTGCTTCTAATCTTCTTTTACTTTTCATTAATGAGGTAAGGGTGTTAGGTATGCTAAGTCAACCCTTATCTCCTTTCTGTCTTCTCTCTTTTTCCTCTATAAATTGTATTGTGGGCTGCCCTTGTAACTTAAGAAAACAAGAGCCAATAAACCAAGAATTTCCAGCAAAACCTCTTTCCAGTTCTTTGCTTACTTTCTGTAATAGCATATATTGATTATTAATGTCCATGGAATGTCAATATTTCTGGTAGATATTCTTAAAAAATCGCATGGTAGGTTTTAAAGATGAACCAAGAGAAATTCAATCCCCAATATAAATGAAGCAAAATTAAGAAGGATGATAAGGTAAAATCAAGCGAATAAGAATATATATATATATATGTATATATATCTATATACATACATACATGAGTGTCTTAACCAACTTACAAATATCAACTATTGTCCTATCATTAGAAAATCGTTTGATTATATTACATTTGACTATTTGACTATCAAAGAAACACAAAATGAGTTGGTGGCGCGATAGAAACCCATAAGAAGGGAAGTAGATTACTTTATCGATATTGAGGACTCATCATGCTGAAAAATGAGGACTCATCATCCTGAAAAATGAAACCAATCTTACATTAACTTCGCTTATACTAAAAATGTAAGACGATAGAGATGACATAAAATAGAAGAGGTGAACATAAAAGCCGACAATTTTTAGAAGTTATCAATTGAACAAAAGAGACATTAAGTTTGACCAAAAACCCCATAAATAGATCAAATTAGAATAAAATGTCATTGTAAAGAACTCAAATTATTACTCTTTTAGTCAATCGATGAAATTTGAAAGTACATGCTTGCAAAGAGGAGAATTTGGGTGCAGTCAGGGCTGCACCCCACCTATGAAGTCAACATATGTGCCACCTTTGGTGCCACACATCTCAGCCCACTTTTTTTTTCTTTCTTTTTTTTATAAAAAAATATTAAAATGTGTGTATGACTTCATGGGTGGAAGCTAGCTGCACCCAAATTCCCATCTGCTTACAAAATGAACTAATTTATGGGATGTCCAAACAATTTACTTTATTGTAATGAAACACTATTTTCTCACAAATTTGAGCTATTTTTCTTTGCTCATTAGTGTTCCCTTCCGTTTCAAGAGAAAATGTGTGTTTATGTTTTTAGTAAACTTTCTTTTAAATTCAGGTCATCACTAAGAGAAATGAGTTTTGGGAGAGAATTTTCAAAATGACAGATGGTGATATCTAATGAATATATAAGATGACTAGTCTAATTCTCTCCTTAAGATTTATATGGCATCATAACATCTAAATTAGAGATGAGTTGTTCTACAACTCATGTAAATCAAATGGTGTGTGCTGTCAACATGGGTCGTTCAACGATTTATAAATTTGTTGCGATTCGTCTGGTTAGTTGCTGCATGTGTGTGGTTGTGAGGCGACATGATCGTCTTATATGTAGCTGTTACGTGATCAATGAAGTGTCGTACGGTGGGTTCGGTGGTGTGTGACATTTAAAGTATTCGATGTTGGTGTTTCGTAAGTAGCGTGAGTCACGTGCTTAGTGATATTGTGTGAGTGTGTTTTGTGTTTCTTAACGTGATCATCAAAAAGTGAGAATTGTAGGTAAAAAATCGTTGGATGTAGTTTTTGTGAAGAAGAGTTAGAGTCAAAATCTTGTTTGGATGTAGATTTAAAATGAATAGTTATTTTTAGTAGTTAAAAAATAAATGATTAAAAATGAGTTATTTTGATTGATTTGAAATGAATGATTAAAAATGAGTTATTAGAAATGATTGAGTAGTTATAAATGAATAGTTAGAAATGAGAATTAATTTTAAAAGTAAAAAAGGATGAGAAGTTAGTAAAAACTCGTTTTAATGTAGGTTTTCGAGGAGTTGATAAATCCTAAAACCAAATTTTACCTAAATATGTCAAACAAACAACCCCTATACATTTGGGAAAACCCTCCATTAACTTCACAAGAGAAAGAGAGCATCTCTAGGGTGTTTGTTTGACATATTTAGGTAGTTTTTAGGTTAAAGAGTTATATTGAATAGTTAAAAATTGAGAGTTGTGCCAAAAACTCGTTTGAATGTAGTTTTTGTATAGATAAGTTATAGTCAAAACCTTGTTTGGATGTAGATTTAAAATGACTAGTTATTTTTAGTAGTTAAAAAAGAAATGATTATTAAAAATAAGTGGTTAAAAATAAGTTATTTTGATTGATTTACAAAGAATGATTAAAAATAAGTGGTTACAAATGATTGAGTAGTTAACTGGTTAAAAATTAGAATTATTTTTTAAAGTAAAATTGATTAGAAAAGTTGGTAAAAACTCGGATGTAATCCTAAATCTAACTCCTAGCTAGCTAAAACGTCAATCAAACCGCCCCTTAGATAGATTAATAGATGATGTGAACAAAAAAAAAAAAGAGGCTAAAAGCAAGCAACCCCACTATCCCCGACATCATCTGCAAACAAACAGCCTTAACAACACTTAACAGAGAATGAAAAACAAAAAGGAAAAGCAACATCAATCCCCTTTCACTTCAAAACAATTTCTCCCACAATTCACTGAATCTTGCACTCAAAATCAAATACACCAACATCAAGAATCCTCTTCAATGGCCCATTGTTATGCCCAACAAATCCCAAAACCAAACAGAGTAAAATGGCTACATTTCTCTCTCTTCTCTTTGGCTTTTTGTTTTTGGGGTCTCTTCTCTTCATCCTCATTGCCCATATTCCAAAACCCCCCATTCTTTTCGCGCCTTTTTTCTTCTCTTTTCTGGGTCTTCCCCTTTTTCTGCAATCGCCCCTTTCCCCCCCTTTTGATCGGATGAACAAGGCTCGAAAAGGGTTGGCGATGGATTCTGAAACGGGTGCTTTGTTTGAGGGATCGAGGATCGGAATCAAGCATTTGCGGCTGTTGCAGGATTACGAGGAGCTGCAGAATGTAATGTGTTGTTGTTTTGTGAATCTTCTCTTGTTTTGACCTGTTCTGTTGACGTGTTTGGTGTTTTCGAGTTATTGGATTGTTGTTTTTCTTTTTGGAGATTTGGTTGTTTGTTGTTGATTGGGTGCTGTGTTTGGCCTTAAAGAGGGAGTTTTGAGATTGTATTTGGTTTCAGAGTAGATGAAGATCTTATAAGAGGTATGGCTTTAATCGGATCACCTATCTAAGAATTAATTACTTACGAATTTCTTTAACATAGAAATGTCAGAGAAATGTCGGAGGATGATGGAGTATGTACCATGAGAATAATCGAATCGATATAAAAAAAAATGAGAGAGCCCCAAAAGGTTTTGAGATTGTATTTGATTGTCTGTCTGTTTGGTTGCTGAGAGAATTTTGATCCAATGAAATATTGCTTTGGTTGTGTTGATTTATGGTGTCTATAAATGCTAAATAAACATTTGAATCAGTTTTTTTTCTTCTCTTTTTTTTGTTGAATTTCATTAGGGGAATGTTTTAACCTCTTTTAGTTACCTAAGATAATAAACATATGTTATGAGTTTTCATTTTTTGAAACAAGGGTTATCACGCTCGTTCTTAGGCCAAGCATCAAAGACATCGAAGGAGTTATGTTATGCGTTTTCTTATGCCAAAAGATGTATGGGGTCGGAGATTTTGGCCATGTAAGCTAACTTTTTTAAATTTAGATTCTAGGTGACTACAATTAATAGTCTTTTTTTTATTTAACAATATTTGGAGTAATTTAAACACGGAACCTCATGGTCACCTAATATCAAGCCAGCGGTGGAGCTATGTCTAGTCATATATTTGGAAGGAAATACTTCTATGGTCATGTAATCAATTAAATGTAGCTAGTTACACAAGAAAATACCAATGTTCATGGATAATCCTCATGCCAAAAGTTATAAGGTTTGAGAATGGACTGGCGAAATTAGATAACGTCGTGTAAGTTGACTTAGATACTCGTATTTATCATAAATATAGGCATAGCCATGTGATCCTATCTTTCATGAATATGAAAATTATATGGAGGATCCATTATTATTACTGTAACAGAATTCTCCCTCTGATTTGGTATTAATCTGTGGCATTTTCACCTACATTCAATCATGTTTTTAAGGGTTCAAGCGATCTTACCTTTATTTGGTGGATGAAATTCCTTATCAGTTCTAATGTACTAGAGACACATGAGGGCAATGGCTTAGGGAAACTTTATGTAGAACTTGACCAATGGAACCATTTTCATTTCAGGAAACAGAAGCCAAGAAGGAGAAATTACTTGGCGCAAACAGGAAGAAGTCGATCCTTTTGGCTGAAGTTCGGTACGGTCTAGCGCGATTCTGCTCCTCCCCTCTATTTGTAAATTTCTATCAAGGCTTTCTAAATGTCATAAACTGATTTGTGTTTCGTTCTTCTCTCTTAGATTTTTGAGGCATAGATATGAGTTCTTGAAGAACCAGCCAACCCTACCAAAGGTTTCTCTCGAGCCACCACGAAACCTTGAAATTGGACCTCCCATCACGAAGAAAGAAAAGAAATCTCGAAACCGAGAAGCTTCTTTGAAACCCCTTGATCAGGCTCGTGATTTAAACCAAAGGAGAGCAATCTACAATGGGATGGAAGCCACCTCTCAAAAATCTCATCAAATAAACCAAGTCACTACCCACAATTATTTTCCTATTTTTGATCAGAAAGATAGAGTACACAGGGCACATGAAGTTGCTGCAAACAGAAACATTACCCCGGTTTTCGACCTCAATCAGATCTCGGTACACAACACGACTTCAATTCTCGCTTCTTGTAGTAAATTTGACTTTTCCAATTACATTCAAACAGAGCTCTCAGTTCTGTAACATCTATTTCTTGCTTCAGAGAGAGGGGGAAGAAATGCAGGCTGGTTTCAAACCACTGAGAGCGGAAGAGGAGCCGAGGAATCTCTTTGTAAGAACCGAACACGATGCAATGAACGTCGACTTGACGATATCATCAATATGTAGAAACAGCAATGGCTCAAACAGAGCAGGAAAAAGGAAGATCTCATGGCAAGATCAAGTGGCTTTAAGAGCATAGTTCTCTCTTATTGAATGAAAGAGCCAATGAGGATCCTTCATTTGCATAGGTGGGAAAACTTGGCTTACTTGAAATTTTATAATTATTATTATTATTTTATAGTTCACACTTGTGTGAAAATTGTGACCCTAAAACATTTGGCTATGAAAAGTTTAAAGAACGTTTTAGGTAAGCGATCATCATGTTGGAAACTTGTAAATATTTGGCTATAACTTTTTTTTTTTGTTTATATAGATTTCCATACATGGATTGACAGTTATTTTGGAAAAATAGTTGAATTAATTTGCGCTGTATAGCAATTTTTTTTACCACAGTTCACAATTATAGCACATTTTTTAAAATAATTCTTTTATAGCAAATTCTGCCATTTTCTTAAAAAAAAAATTATTCACTTTTTTTATAGAAGACTTTGATAGAATCTATCATTCTCTAGTGATGGAAGTCTATCAATTTTATCAGTGATTGATTCTATCGGTTCTTATTGATAGACTCTTGATAGAATCTGATGGAAGTCTATCAATTTACTTCATTTATTAGTAATTGATTCTATTGCCCTATCGATAGAATCTATCAATATGAAGTCTATCAATTTACAATTTTTGATATATGTGCAAATATTTTCATTATTATGTTATTCATGTAATATTTTATCCATTTTGTAATATACATACAAAACCCCCTTTATTTTATAGGAGTTATCATTACTTTATTGAGATTCTCAACATGTTCCATCAAGACGGTATCTCTTTTGGGCTTACCAATCTTAAATCAGATCAAGTTCATTTTTATTAAATTGAATATCTGTTTGGATTATGATACTATATTAGAAAGTATGGACATCCGATCTCAAAGCAAATTAGCAATAAGAGTAGTTCATCTACCTTATAAATACTAGGAGATATCGTCATTTTATCAATGCGGGATTCATAAAAAATATATATATATAAACACCATATTATTTGAAAATGATACGAGATGAGACATTGGGGTTAATTTTACAATAAAAATAGAATGAGGGGGTAATTTATAATTAAAATTGGGAATGTGGATGAAAACAAAAGCTTACCTACAAATGTTGAGAAAGCAAAGATTTTCCCATTTTTTGTTTTTTTTTCCTGAATTGCAAGAAACATCCCAGACGCCGTCTTGAAGATAACAATTTGAAGAAAAGTCAACGACCATAACTGGTCAAGGAAGGAAATGGTCAAACAATTGAAGATCACAAAAGCCAAGTTGAAGCTACAGCCAATGAACCAATTTAAACAGACAAACAAGTTTTTTTTTTTTTTTTTTTTTTTTTTAAGAATAACAGACAAACAAGTTTGAGGGAATTAGCAATTGATAAAATATAAATATGCATAATACATGATCGCTCGGTTGTCAGTTTGGCACAAAATTGACGAAAATCAAAACAAAATTACTATTAGTGGTTGGAGCTTTTTTTTTTGAAGATAGGAGCTATTATTTTAATCTAGGAAATATTTTTAAGGAAATTGTGCGAAATAGTCTAATTTCACAAAATAATTGTAAATTTGGGCAAATTTGAATTTTTTTGCATCTATAATCAAATATACGATATAATTAATATTCATCGTACGGTATAACTTAATTAGTACAATATTGTATATCAATATAATATAATATATTAATTGTATGTAAATTTGTATACGATGTGACTATGATTGCTAAATATTTTTTTTGCCTAGCATTATAAATATTTTTCTAATTTGGCCTACTTCTAAAAATACCCCTCGTTTTTATAGCATTATAATATAAGAATATAAGTAAATAAGAAAATGACAAATTTACCACTCTTATCCATGTGAGCTGATTTGCTCAAATAAAAGTTTAGCATAAAAAATTATATTTTTAACAGAATATGAGAAGATAATTGGTGGAATTAAAGGTTTATTGTTACAAACATCATACTTACCTACAACCTCATAAAATTTAAACCAACAAACAAACAATATTTGTGTTCTTTCCCCAAATATATATTAAGAACTCATTAAAATATACAATAAACACTTTTATTGATACAACACCATAAAATTTAAGAACATAAATTGATTTTTGCTTTTTTTTTTTTTTTTTTTATACTGATCCAAAAATCTCCCTTCCGTTTACACGTTCAAAAAAACCGTGTGAATGACGTTAAGAAACGTCGAAGCGATGCATTCGTTAGCACGCGTGTCATACTTTCCATTTTCCGTTACCGTTTGCGCCGTTTGGACCAGCACTCCGGCTCGATGGCTGGCTGAGCTGGCGTGCGGTTCTTTATTTATTTATTTAATTTTTTTTATGCTTCATATAAAATGCAGACACAAACTTGGACTTCAATTCCCTTGTTCTTATAATTCCTCTTCAAAATTTTCCTATAGATTTTTTTCTTCTTTGGTTTGTTTTTTGATTCAGATTTTTTTACAAGAAACGCATCATTCCAGGTTTGTTTCTTTTTCTCTGTTTATCCGATTGATGAATTTCCTGTATTTCGCTTTTGGATTGGATTTGTTTCGATCTATGGTAATTTCGTTTGATTCATGTCCTTGATTCAATCTATGCCTCTGTAATTACAAGTATCGTTAAAAGTTTCCTAGTCTTGAAATTGTTTTTTGTTTGTTCTCGAATTTTGTTTATTGACGATTTCTTACTCGATTCGATCTTTCTTTGTCGGAGAAATCTATGGTATTGAAGATTTGCATGTCAAATTTTGGGGAATGTGATCCCGTATGTAGACGATGATCAAAATGATTATCTGGGCAGTTTCTGAAATTTCGCGATTTGGTGAAGTTTTTTTCAAACTAATTTCGTTGTTATGTTCATTTCCTCTTTTTTTTTTCTTTTTTTTTTTTTTATATATATTGACTGTTTGGGGCTGGCGCATACTTCGAATAATGTCACGGACATACCGTGTGAACCTACAACATTTGGATGTCAAGGAAATTCTTTGGAAATTAATTCCTAGGTAGGTGGATTGAACCCATCACATTTGGTTAAGATCCTAGCCCTTTTTGTGATTACATTATTATTTCAAGGAGAAAGAAATCTCTATGATTTCTGACAATCGATTTGGTTGGGTAGAAATTTTGGGGATCAGAAGTTAGGATTCTTAGAAATTTGCTGTGAGGTAATGATTTGTGCAAAATCTTAGAAAATCAAGATCAAGCTTTTCCCGCATCAGAGTTCCCTTCTCAATATAACAACAGCCCCACCGAACTCTGTACCGGCTTCAGTCGCATTCTCCCTATTGCTTCGTAGCTGGGGCTTGTTTCTCCTTCTTGTTCGTGCACTCCTCCTTCGGTCACCGAATCCACCATGCTGCATCGGTTTTTAGAAGTCTATGAAAATTGTTGCTTGAGCTCATGTCCAGTTTGCAAGCTAAGCTACTGTGAAAACTTATCTTTTGATTTTTTTTTTAATGGAGGCGGGGGAAAAGGAAATAGTTCTCTCTCTGCCAAAGTTTTCTTTCTCTTACTATGAACTTGTTTTAGAACACGACATCGCTTTTTGATTAGTTGACTCCTTAGATTACCTTGTTAACATTCCACATACCCCCAGGAACACGAAAGGTTGATTCACACAAGTTATGTTCTTTCTATCCTCAGGGATTACAACCAGTATCGTTATTCTTCAGGGAGAAGATCAGGCTGATTGAAAAGATTTGTTGTCCTTTCTGGTCTTTAGGTTGGTTGTTGGTCTGTTAAAATGAAATTTTCTTGTTTCCATTAAAACAGAAGCTCTTCTCTTGTAATGATACTGTACTTCATGCATCTTTTATTTTTGTGATTTAGAGAATAGATTGAAGCAAAGAGTGAGTGTTGGATGAATGACAGACTTCTGGAAGTGATAATTATTTTGGAATCCATTGTATTTCTAGGTTTTCAATAGAACCTTGTTATGCATTGTCAGCTGAAGCAAGTTACATTGAATTAACATGAATGTATTGATTTGCAGGGTAGGTTAAGATGTTAGAGCAGTTGTTGATATTCACTAGGGGGGGCTTGATTCTATGGACTTGCAAGGAGCTTGGAAATGCACTTAGAGGGTCTCCGATTGACACTTTAATCAGATCCTGCCTTCTAGAGGAAAGATCAGGTGCGGCATCTTATAATTATGATGCTCCAGGTGCTGCTTACACCCTCAAGTGGACCTTTCACAATGAGCTTGGCCTTGTATTTGTCGCGGTGTATCAACGGATCCTTCATCTATTGTATGTGGATGATTTGCTTTCAATGGTGAAGCAGGGGTTTTCTGAGATTTATGATCCGAAGCGGATGGTGTATGATGATTTTGATGAAACTTTTAGGCAACTAAGAATGGAGGCTGAGGCTCGTGCTAATGAGATGAAAAAATCAAAGCAGGTGGGAAAACCAGTGAACAATGCCAGGAAGCAAGGGCAGGATCAAAAAACTGTATTTGGAGAAAACAAGAAAAGCAACAGCAGTTTGGCAGATGATGGTGATGCGGAGCGTACAAAAGGTCATAAGTTGGAGAATGGTTACTCCAATGGCAATCATGTTATAGAATCTAAACTGACCACTTCCGTTAATGGAAAAGAAAATGCAAGTTCCAATGTTGGGGCTTTTGATGTAAATAAACTTCAGAAACTTAGGTCTAAGGGTGGTAAGAAAACTGATACTGTTGTTAACAAGGGCTCCAAGGAAGAGTCAAAGAAAAAGGTAACAAAGAAGAATAGAGTTTGGGATGATAAACCTACTGAGGTAAAATTAGACTTCACAGATTCTGTGGGTGAGAATGGGGATGACAACAACATCGAGGTCTTGGCTGCAGACCAGGGCCAAAGTATGATGGACAAAGAAGAGGTCTTTAGTAGTGACAGTGAGGATGACGAAGACGTGGAAGGTAACGGTGGTAGTAAGCCCGATGCTAAGAAGAAAGGGTGGTTTTCATCTATGTTCCAGAGGTAAACATTTCTGTTCTGAATTCCTTGCCTTCTAAAACAAATTCGTGCATTATGGTAAACTTACAGTCTTTAGTCCCTTGAGCTTGGGTTCTTGCTGCTGGTCCATTATGTTATATCCGACCTTCACATTTTCTGACACACAAATCTGACATTTTCATCTACCATATTTGTTTCCACTTCCTTTTCCTCCATATTTCAGATTTCGTTCAAAATGGCTCAATATCCTTTCCTTTTTTCTTTTGTGTGGAGTTATAGATTTATATTTCATTTGTTTTCTGCGCACTTTATATGTTTTAGCTGGATGGTTGCATTTGGATTTTGTAGTTGAGTTTAAACTTGTGACTTATGTGAGCTTAATTGTAAAATCTCTTGTTGTCTCCTAGATCTAGGTCTTGGGACGGGCGTGGGTGCCCCCGGGTATAGTGAGGCGAAGCTCCAAATCACGGTTATAAAAAAAAAAAAACTTTGACTTATGTTTCACTTTCAAGGGCACTAGCAGGCAACTTGTGACGTATAAAGTGGGGTTTGGGGAGTGTATCTTGTCAGTTTTTGTTTTCCATAGAGCAAGATAGCTATGGATTTGACAACCAGGAAGCCCTTCTGGTTTTTCTATGAGATTAATTTAACATGTTGCTTTGATGTGTGATTATTATTCTAAATATCTTTTGTATTTTTGGATGCTTTCGTGTTTCCAGTATTTCAGGCAAGGCAAGTTTGGATAAGTCAGACTTGGAACCAGCTCTGAAGGCTCTCAAGGACAGGCTTATGACAAAGAATGTGGTATGTTTTCATACCATATTTATCTTATCATCCCTTGTTCATGATATCTTTTGGCTGCGAGTTAACACGATATTTCCTTGTTGGATTTTAGGCTGAGGAGATAGCTGAGAAACTTTGTGAATCAGTAGCAGCTAGTCTCGAGGGGAAAAAACTAGCTTCTTTCACGAGGATTTCTTCGACGGTGCAGGTACGTCTTTAAACAACCACTTGCCCATACCCTATCAGTTATAGTCTCATCTACTTCATTTAGAATTAAAATTTGTTAGTAACCAAGAACCTTGCTTTAATTTCTCTTTGCAGAATGCGATGGAAGAAGCGCTAGTTCGTATACTGACTCCAAGGCGCTCCATTGACATTATGAGAGATGTACATGCTGCAAAAGAACAAAAGAAGCCTTATGTTGTAGTTTTTGTTGGGGTCAATGGAGTTGGAAAATCTACTAATCTTGCCAAGGTTAGAACACCTCCTTTCTGTAGAAATTTGTTCCATTTGTGTTTGAAATGGATTTTGATTAGAGAGTTAAATGCTTCAACTTTTGTATACAGGTGGCTTATTGGCTTCTGCAGCACAAAGTTAGTGTCATGATGGCTGCTTGTGATACGTTTAGATCCGGAGCCGTCGAGCAGCTTAGAACTCATGCTCGAAGACTTCAGGTATATGGAGATTTCACATTGATATTCTAATCTTCATTGATTATGGAATTATCTTAGAACTTGTCACTCATATTTATCTTCAATCACTTTCAGATCCCTATATTTGAGAAGGGCTATGAGAAAGATCCCGCCATTGTTGCTAAAGAAGCAATCCAAGAGGCATCCGGCAATGGATCAGATGTTGTTCTTGTTGATACAGCTGGGAGAATGCAGGTTTGTAACTTTTCTTATCATCCTAAATTGATTGTGGATCTCTTGTATAGTTTGTAATATTTCGTATCATCAACAAAATTAAAAAATATATATATAAAAAAAAAATCTGAATTCTTACACTATTGCCTAAATATTGGATGCAAAATTGTCATCCTCTAAATATTAGAAAAAATAAGTTTAATCCATAGCAGATACTTAACAATTAATTTCTTACCAGTTATATTGACAACCAAATGAATTATCATTCAACAAAATGTAATGAAAATAATTGAGAAGGTTACAGGTCCAAATCAAAATAACTGGAAAATCGGAGATTTACTTTTCTACATGCATGCTCACTACATGCGTGAGGGCACCCGATATTGGCTTTTATTATGTGTTAAAATATTATTGTTTTCTCGTTCATATAAAAACATGTTGCAACTCTCAGGATAACGAACCACTAATGAGAGCTCTTGCAAAACTCATCAACCTTAACAATCCAGATCTGGTCTTGTTCGTCGGGGAGGCCCTCGTAGGGAATGATGCTGTCGATCAGCTTTCGAAGTTCAATCAGGTTCTGTTTCTATATCCCTAGACCAGTTATAAACTTATCAGTGGGTTGTACTAATTTAAGATGAGTTCTCATGTTAACTTGCACTCTGTTTTTCCTTGTTACTTACAGAAACTAGCTGACCTCTCAACTTCACCCAGTCCCAGACTGATCGATGGTATCTTGCTCACAAAGTTCGACACTATCGACGACAAGGTAAATCTATTTACGCGCATTTCTGGTTAGGTGATCTTTATCAATCATTTATCGGTTAATATAATTGCCGAGGTTACTTACAGGTTGGAGCTGCACTGTCTATGGTTTACATATCTGGAGCACCTGTAATGTTCGTCGGCTGTGGACAGTCGTATACCGACCTTAAGAAACTCAATGTCAAGTCAATCGTCAAAACACTTACTAAATGAGAGCTCTGCACCGGAGTACAAACTTTTCGAGGCCGTGGCGTTATGTAGATGTATTAAATGGTGAAATGTTCTTTTTGGTTGTGTTTGTTTGTCCCCTATGACCACCCTTTTGCTATTATTCATAACGTACAAGTGTATGCACTTAGTAGTGGAATGTTATCCTTTATTTTTCTATCTTCTTTTTTAGTCTAATACTTACGTCGAGTTTCTTTTTCTCTTACGTAAAATCAAAGGTTGCAATTTAGTAAGCTATAATTAGAAAAACATCTTTGTGCAATAGTTGAAGATTTGGATTTTGAGTGTACACTCCCGACAAGGTCTCGGATTCGAATGTGGCATTACTCCTTCGATGTCTCCGATGTCTGGCCTAGGGCGGACGTGGCTACCTTGTTTCAAAAACTTGAGAACAACCTTTAAATTTGTAAAATTTTGATTATAAGTCTGAATGTTAAAGATAAAGATGGATTGATTTGGAACTGGATAAATTACATACGCATTTTTTATGGTTGGCAAAGACTATTTACACCAGAACTAATATTTTAACAGTTTAACTTTCAAAACCATCAAAATCAAATTCGTTATGTAACATACTTTTTCATTTTATCCATATTGGTTTAGGGTTCCTTTGACAATGTTCATCTTAGTAACGAATATAGTCTTGCTTTTAAAGGTAGCTAGGTTTAAATTGTGAAAAAATATCGAAATAAAACACAAAATGAAAAGAAAAAAAAAGTTTTCAAAGCAACAAATTGAACAAAGATCAGAATCAACGATTTGAAGAAATAATATTTTTTAGGAGAAAATGGACCAAATTTAATAGAGTAAATAGTAAATCCTTCATCCGTCTCCAAGAGGTAGTTGAAGACTTGGACTTTGAAAGTATGCTTTCCTCAAAGTCTCAAATTTAAAATTCACTAGTAATGTGACATTAATTTGTAGGCACCTCATGTGTCTCAATTCCTTCAATATCTCCCAATACCTAGATTAAGGACAGACATGTTTCCCTTATTTCAAACAAAAAGATAAATCCTTCATCAGCGTTTATGATTTCTTAAATTAAGAAAACAAACAATACCCTTGCCAAATGAACTATTATCATTTACTTCAACTATTCCAAGATTACATTTTCCTTCAATTATAGTATAGTTCCTTAGAATGACTCAATTATCTATCCCAAGCTAAACATCTTGAAATTTTCTAATTTTAATTTTCAAAAAATGACAATCTCAAAATTTTATTTCATATACTACACTTTCCAGAACGGTAGTAAAATTTTCCTTTGAATCGAAACACATGCTCTCGCCCGGCATCGATCGATGAGTAGAGATTATACGGCAACGATCGATGAGTAGAGATTAAAGAGTAGGAAGGGAGGTAGTAGAATTGGAACGCCTGCAATCACAAGTACAGATACTTTTGGATTCTTTCACTACACGCTGGGATCTCCTCGTGTGAAGCTTTATGTTCACCAACTTACCAGCAATCTGCATTATTTTAAAAAATAATATATATATATATATATAATAATAAGGTTTATTTGTATACTTGACCTAAAATTTCAGAAAACCAGTGAATCTCAAAATTAAAACCAATGAAGTTAATGAATCAATAGCCACTTCTTTGTTTCCACTATTTTCAACAACTTATTAGTTTATTCGCACCTCAACTAACCTACGGAACAACAATTTGACCCTTCTACATTTAATTTTCAAAATTAATTTTTTAGTAGATGATCGTTGATTAACTCATTTCCTCAAAATTGCCTATTGTTTTTGCTACTTCTCTGTTCAAGGTTTTCCTCTTTTTGTATTATTTTCATGTTTTGTGTTCTTTCAGAAATGAAAGTTTTTTCCTCGTAAAAGAAAAGGAAAGAAAACAGTCCACAGTCACAATATGTGTTGGGTTTTTTTTTAGAAAATGAGATCGGAGATTTGCTCCACTATACTCAGAGTAATCACGTTCATCCCAAGGTCAGGCATCGGGAGATATCAAAGAAATGGAGACACGGGAGATGTACAAATTAATGTCACATGTGAGTCTCGAGCCTAGGACCTTGAGGGGAGCACACCTTCAAAGCCCAAGCCTTCAATTCGACCGCCACGCCACCCCTTCCGGACCATATGTGTTGGTCTTTTGGCAACATAGTAGAATAATTTGTTAAAACGTTTGACTTAATTCAATCAAGACTAGATAACTTTCAGCTGAGGAATTGTTAGCATCACAGAACAGGACCTAAACAGAGGAAGAACGAGAAACTAACCATTTTCCAAGCCAAGTCTTCCGGACCCATGGGTTGAGCTGGACTTGAATAAAGGAAATGCCTTGAGAACTGACGAATACAATGAGAGAAGAGAAGAAATTAGTTTCACTTCCAGTTGCTCGATCGTCGATACGATAAAAGAGACATTTCATAGACAGCATGAAATTAGAAAAGAGGAGAGCCACACCAAAGGAAGTTGAGGGAGGGAAGAAAAAAAAACTATTCTAATTAGCATAAAGATTAAAAAAAAAAAAAAGGTGGTAAAAGAAGTAAGCAATATTAGTTGAGGACCTAGAGAATTCAATATGAAAAATTCCAAATGCTTTAGGGGTGTTTGGGCCAATGAGAATGAGAATGATTATGATAGAATGAGAATAAGGGGAGAATTATAAATGGAGAGAATGATTATTTGTGTTTGGAGTGAAAAGAATGATTATGAAACCATTATCGTATTTATTGAGCAGAGAATGGTTATGGAAAACAAAATAGTGAAAATGAAAAGTGGTTATGAGAGAACGAATATTGATTATGAACGATGATATTGATTAGCAAGGGAACGATTGTAGGTGGCTCAAAAAAATTATGAATTCACAGCAGACACTCAAAGCAAGGAGTAACGCTATAAAGGTATTAAAATCACTTGAACTTCGGAGACACACACCTTGCCAAGATTTTGTTGCAATCTTTTGATATCTGAAGCACTAACACTCCTCAAATATGTTAGAAGCCACCCTGGCTTTAGAGCATCGCTAGAGGAAACGAATAAAGCAATCTGCGAAAGGAAAAAAGCCATTTGAGCTCTAGGATATTATAGGTACAATTTTCTATGAGTTCTCGTTTCATAGATGTAACAATTCGCAACTTCAAGTTGCATGAGATGATTATGGCAGGTGATCATCCAGTCCATTACAAGTAGCAGATGAAAGGAACTAACTGTTCATCCCACCTATCCATTTCTACAGAACCTTTAGCCAAAATCAGTCATCCGACACTAACGATTCACATTCTTTCATATTCGATTGGATCACAATATACATTATGTATAAATTAAGAGCTCCAAATATCAATAAACTTTATTTTTAACCATTTTTTGGTTCAAAATATTTACAGCATTCAGAAAGAGAAAGATGGGAAAACTTTCCTATTAATTTTATCATATAAAGTAGAATTTATTATGACCTCTTCTTTCCATTTTCAAGATATGTTTCAATGTGATTATGTTTCAATTTTATTAATTTAGCCCAAGATTATATCAATAACAACATCCTTCTTGTATTGGGGAATGTTTAAAATTCATTCATGTAATTAAAGATTAAATATGCTACCCTTTTTTCTTCATGGTCAAGGGTATAAAACAGTGACATTGATACATCAATTTACCTTTCGGTAATCAAGTATTCCTTCAAATGGAAGCTCCAATTCATCACTAACAATGACAGGAATACAGCCGCTGACAATGGCATCAAACAATCTAGCAGATGATGGAGTGTCGCCAGCAGGACATAAGCAAAAGACAGACCTGAAGATAGAAGAATTAATTCAACAAACTTTTTGGAGAAGAGACAATTTCATTAAATTATGAAATTACAATATAGAGATATAGATTATAGAAGATCAAACAAACGATCTCCAGTAATTAAGGAGTGTTTCAAACTATAAGAACAAAACAATGGATTTAGCTTACACCTAATTCAACAATCTTAAGAATATAGTATCAAAAGAAACATAAAACTTATAAATTACTTGCGCATTCCAGTCTGAGCTGCTGCTTTTCCTCCTTCTCCAGCTGATCCCTCTTCTATTACTACAGCATCTGCACCACTTAACTCTCCAACAAGTTTTGCCCTTATCTTTCCTCCCTAAAAGTAGAACAATCTGTCAGTCAATAGCTATGTTTTGAATTTTCATACTAGCCTATTACCAAAGAAGCATGGACATGACACAAATATGGTAAGACTTCAATTTTTGGAGAAAAAAGGAAACTATAAAGTACATGGTTATTTACATACAATCATGTTGAAAATATGCTATAAATAATAATAACTTTTCATGAAAGATAAAGAAAGTTGATGTGGCTTTTCAATTATTGCATACAGAACGAGTAAAAGTGCAGAAAATTCCACATTTACCATAACTTACAGCATTTCTTTTGAGCCGCCCACGGAAAAAGAGCAGTATGTCTCTCTTTGATTGCCAATCTGATAAGCATTTGCTGTCACATAAATCAACATTTGGAACATAAGGAAGAATAAGGTCCTTCTCCAAATACACTTGCCCAGGCTTGTACCTAAAGATATCAGTTCATGTCATTTAATAAATCTTCACAGCAAAGGCAGAGTCTTCTAAGAGCTTCTATCAAGTTAATATCTACCAGTTTCCTGTAGAGTCCATATCTGGAAGCAACCAAATGGCATTCTTCATAAACTTTCTAACCGTCTTAAAAGACCATGGATGATGAACTGGAAGTATATGATCCCTGCCCTCAGATCGGTTCCATGCAGGTTGGTCCGTCACCCACTTTAAAGCCTCCTGGATCCACATGTAAAAGTGCATCAATGGTTTATGGAGAAAAAACAAAAGCAATGTACTTTGAACAATAATAACATTCTGAAATGTTTATGCTCCAGGAAAACAGAATAATCCACTTTTTATTTTTTAAAGGAACAGAATAACACACTTCGCTTTGAAATTTTTCTTCTCAGTAACCTTAAAGTTTTATGGCTTTAAAATAAGAGAATGAAAAATGTATCAATAAGAGAAATAATTAACCACCCTCTAAGATTGGCCTACGTGAATCTTAAATTGGCAAGTGGGACGCCATGCAAATTCAAGTCATTGCTGAGCTCAATAAATATGCAAGCCCCTTACTCCTAAACCAAAACTAGACTCTTCAAAAGTCCATCTAGACAAATTGAAATCTCCCCCAATAGCTAACAACATTCTCAAATATCACAAAAATCCTTTGATTTCTTCCCTGAAATAACCTCTTTCTAGTATGAAGCAGGCCCATATGTACAAGAAACCCAAAACTGACAGTGAAAGAGATGTCTCTAGAAATCATCACTACCATAGAATCGATCTCTTATCCAACATAGGCCTTTCATTCATAACAACCGAAAGCATAATAATAATTATAAATATGTAAAAATCCTTAGAAGCTTACTCACACCCTGTAAAGTGCTTTGCACTGTTGTTTCTCCAACAAGAAGAAGCTAATAGTTGTGAAGAAGGGAATATAAAAGAGGTCTGCTTCCTCCTGTCGATGAACCCTCACCACACCTTTTATGAGCCTCTCTGACTCCGGAGCAATTAAGTCGGCCCACAACCAGTAATCAATAGAATGCTACAAAAAAAGACCATTTCTTGGCATTTTAGTTGCTGACAAATAGAAACATGTAATTCTAAAATAAATATACTGAAGAAACTACCTCTATATACACTGAAGAAATAAGTCACCCGGTGACTTCTACATGACTTTGCCAATTCTTTCATAAAATCAACAAGAACGATATAAACATGCCTAATATGAAAATGCCATAGAAGAAATACCTGAACTTTAAACAACAGCACACATGAACAGTTCTACGTTTTCTAGAAGTAATTCTAATCATTTTTACCTTGTTAAAATAATTGGGAAATCCATTATTTATATCAACTAGAAGACTTGTGCGTGTCTAGACCAGTTTACACGTATCTCAACACAAGTAGTCCTTACTATGTTCGGTTGTCAGGGTAACTCTAGGAAATTAATTCTTACTTCTTAGGTGGACACCATGGATGTAACTCATAACCTCTCCTCCTCTTATTTTAGCATTAGGCCAAGCAGTTGAACAATGATATAAACACCATTTTCAATCTACTTAAGAATTGCGATTTGATCAAGTTCACTCGTTGAAGTGCATATATGTAAAACATCAAATATACCTATTGTGTACAGAATTCAGATCTGCAATGTCATTTTTCTCTCAATTAATATTGAAAATCACTTGAGTATAGTGTTAATTCTCGAGTTTTCCATAATACTCACAATAGTCGAGGTATGCATAAACAAAATACAAATCGAATACCTGCTCAATTAGGCGGTGCACGGGGCTGCCATTGGAGGTAAGATTAGAGGTCTCCCTGTAAGTATTCCTAAACATCCACAGCAAATCATAAGTAAACTTCCACGGCATTTCATAAACATAAACCCTAACAGGCGACCCCAAAGAGTAGAACGGATCTCGAACCCGGCGCTCCATTTCCGCCTCGGAAACCGCGTCGTCGAGCTTCCTCGACGCCTGATCAACATCTCCGGCCGCACTGGCCGTGTCGTCGCGAATCGGAGGGGATTTGGGAGCCTTGTGAGCGAGGAAGAGCTCGAGTGAGTTGACGAACGAGGTGTCGGGTTTCAGAGGCGAAATTGGGCGGTGGAATGGAGATGGATTTGGATTTGGATTTGGATTTGAAGGGGAGAGGAAAACGAGGACGAAGAGGATGGAAAGAGCGAGAAGAGAGAGTGTGAAGAGAAGAAGTGGAGATCGGTTGGATCTTTGGATCTGAGCCGCCATTGATGAGGGGATTTGCAGGTTCCTCCCTCTCATGGCGTCGGTTTCAGCTTCCAAAATTATGTGTCAGTGTGAATTATAAACAAATAATTAGCTACAAGAGTTTGAAGAACAAATTCGTAATTAAAAGGAAATGAATTTAGTTCTTTCTTTTTTTTAATTGTAAAACCAGTTTAACACGAGTATTTGAAAATGAATTTTATGGATGTCAAAATTATTTTTAAAAATTCAAATATAAGAAAGAGAAATCAAATATCCAAAAGATTGGGAATGGCATTCCAACATTTTGAGGGATGCTTGTTTGTTGAATTTAAAGACATTTAGAAAAAGAAATTGCATTCAAATCATTTATTATAATTGGTCTAAAAATAAATTTTTATCTATAATTCTTCATTTTAATTATTCATTTTTAATTATTCATTTCTAACTACTCATTTTTAATTATTTAATATAACTTTTTTTTAATTGATTCTTAAATATTTAAAATAACTTTTATTTCAAATATACATCCAAATAAGTTATTGTTATAAAAATATATATATATATTACATCCAAACAAGTTTAGTTGCAACTCCATAAAAATCTATATTCAAATGAGTTATCACAAAATTTTTAATTTTGTAGGCTTCGTTTGGCAACCATTTAGTTTTTTTTTAGTTTATGAAATTTAAGCTTATTTTTAGTAATTTTTCCTATCATATGCTCAATCTTTCTTACAATGTATCCATCTTTCTTCAAAAAAGTAGATGAATACTGACCAAATTTCAAAAATAAAAGCAAGTTTTTTTAAGCCACTTTTTTTGTTTCCAAATTTTGGTTTTATTTTTTAAAATATAAGTAGGATGTAGATATCCAAATAAGAAAAAAAAACTATAGTAAAATAGTTGTTGTAGGCTTAAATTTCAAAAACAAAATAACTATCAAACGGAATCTTAACTATTCAAAAAAACTTCTCATCCAAACCCTTTTTTTTAGCTTTTCATTCCAAGAAAAC
The DNA here is from genome assembly GCA_036507275.1 of Sicyos edulis. Classification (NCBI taxonomy): domain Eukaryota; kingdom Viridiplantae; phylum Streptophyta; class Magnoliopsida; order Cucurbitales; family Cucurbitaceae; genus Sicyos; species Sicyos edulis. Next base: position 4,359,274 of record CM071856.1, on the reverse strand, counting down.
TGAAATATATATATATATTTCATAGGTATAAAATAATTTAAAAGGTTGTGAAAATTAAAACAAAAACCTTTAAAAATGCATGAAGTATAATTTTTATTATGTCATCATTTCAATAAAATTATTTACGGTTTCTGCTACTCGAGAAATGAACATATACCCTTTGAAATCTCCTAAACTAAATAGTTCCTTTTTTTAGTAGAACAATAATTGAGGTTAAAGTGATTTAAGCCTACAACTTATAGGGTCGATAAATACCAATTACTGATTACGGCTGGACTGTTATAAATTTATGTTATGAAAAATAAGCAAAAGAAAATAATAGGAGAATTTAATGATCAAACTTACAACCTAACACGTTAAAATAACTTTGATGTTGTTGCTCAAAAAAAAAAAATTGATGTTCTTTTTCAATAATTATTGAGATTTACATGCTCCCTAATTAGTTATCAATCACAATTAAGTACTTTCTAAAAGCAACTAAAGAAAAAATTATTTATTTAGTTCTTTTTGTAGGGTGTTGTAAAAACGAATACCAAATGAAAATTTTAAGCCCTTTATTTTTAATTTTTAATTTTTAAAATTAAGTCTACAACAAGTAATTTACTATATGTTTTTTCTTGCATATCTTTATGCTTTTAAAAACCAAATCAAAATTTGTAGAAGAAAAAAAAAAAAAAACTACATTCCAAAATTTATTTGGTTTTTTAAATTTAGTTAATATTCACTCACTTTCTTGAAAGATGAAATACATAATAAGAAATTTGAGTAAAATTTAACTTAAATTTTAAAAACTAAAATAAAAAACAAAATACTAAGACATAACCATTTTGTTTTTAATTTTTTGTTTTAAAAATTTAAGCCTACAACAACTATCTAATCATATATTTTTCTTATTTGATGCTTATATCTTTCTATATTTTTAAAAACAAAATCAAAATTTGGAAAAAAAAAAAAAAATAGCTTCCAAAAACTTATTTTTATTTTTAAAATTTAGTTAATATTTACATACTTTCATTAAGAAAATATAGATATATTATAAGAAAGATGAAACACATTTTAAAAAATATGAAACATATTATAGAAAGTTTAAATAAAAATAAGCTTAAATTTCAAAAATAAAAAACAAGAAATCAAATGACTATCAAACAGACTCAACAACCAAAACCTACTCCCAAACTAACCCTGAAGTGAATGAAAGAAATCAAACTTTGTATTATTCATAATATGCACACACCATCATATCAAATCCAAACACCAAAAGAACTTTAAAATGTGCAGAAGTTAATGTAGAAGTTTACAAGATATGAATCTCAACATGTAATGCACCATGAAGTTACATAAAGATCTTTTTGCGTAAAATAAACTTTTCTAGATTGACTATATAGTGCGATTATCATCAGTTCAAACCAAGCTTAAAACGAAATGAGATCGTTGCCTTTCGATGAATCAGGCTTCTTCGATTCGTTACCCCTATCCGATCCACTTCCACCTTTCTTACCAAATATCATCTCGTCGAGATCGTCCATCATCTCGTCGCCACTTCCCCCTAGAGATCGGCCGCGGGAAGTGGCAGGTTTTCTAACCAGAGAGTCTTCCTTGGCGGCGTGACGGGGAGATTCATCAGGTTCCACAGCAACAGGTATCATGGCAGGTTCCAGTTCGCGTGAAACAGTTGGGGGCTTCTTCAGATCTTCATACTTGGAAAGAACTGTCTGAATCTCATCATTCACATTCAATGCCTCGAACAGCAGTGCCTCGTCTCCGGCAGTCTCGATAATTCTTTGGATGGTCGATCGTGACTGACGACATTGTAGTACGAGCGTGCTGGTCAGATCATCCTGCAGAGGGAGAGAAACAGCAACGTAGGTTTGTTCTATTATTCATGATTGAATTGAAAAATAATCAGCTTGAACATCTACCTGATTTAATGATGCGTCTACCAATCATGAATTTCGAAAAACCTTACCTCGAGCATCGATAAGGAGAATCCCATGGGCCATAGCCATTTTTTATGGGAATATAAGTATCAAAGAAAACATAGGGAGCCCAGGTCCTAATGAACTAATATAGCAAAGCAAAATATAATCTCCGTTGTCCAATCAAACAAAATTTCTTGCAATTCTGATCATCAAAAGAAGAAGACCATTTCCTGAATCTTATGGCAATGAATAATACAAAGGGAACCTAAAAGGTGAAAATTCTTCAACACAATGTTTTCGTGATGATTCTCAATGTGGGGTTGGTCAAGTTCCAATTCGGATTGGTTGAAGTCATTCCCAAGGGGTGACGCAATTGGTTGAAGCATTGGACTTTGAAGATATGCTCCCCTCAAGGTCTCAGGTTCGAGACTCACCTGTGACATAAATTTGTAGACACCTCCCATGTCTCCATTCCTTAAATGTCTCCCGGTGCCTGACCTAGGGACGGTTTAAAAAAAAAAAGGATTTTGAAATCCTATTATCATAGTTCTGACCAGCTTCAATTTTCAAACACTTGTAACCAACCTCTTCATAACCATGAGCCTCAGAAAAGTTGAAGACATGCAAGGTTCAAATTTCAGGAGAGAAAAGGAGGGGGAGAATGGTAATATTGGTTATACAAATGGCAGTTAGGCATAAACTTTAAGCTTCAACCAAGGGCAACAAATAGGATGTGTTTTTGTACTTAACTTTTTAGGCGTATCTTTAATAAATCCAAATTATTTGGACGTGATCATGAAAAGAGCTCATGTTTCATATCGGCTGCAATAGTTCACCGAGTTTTAAGCGAATGGCAGATCATGAACAGTTCCAAGCATCCATTTTGTAATATACTGATCGTATAATACAATATTGAGTGTGAGAAAGTGAAAACCTTACCTCCGAAGCATCCTGAGCAGGCGATGAGGATAACACTGTGGAAAGAAGCTCAATGCTGTTTCTTGCAACGTCAAATGCTTCCTTTGTTTCTTCAGCTGTAAAGGATTCCACAGGAATATCATGATGAAACTGTTCGGTGTAACTGGCTTCCATCTCCGGAGCTGAAATTGTGCGAGGCGGAGTGAAAATAGGTGCAAGACTCTCATTGTCTCGACCAGGGAATCGAATGCCTCTTGATTTTAAACTCTGAAAAATGAAAACAAAGAAAATGTAATGACTGATAAAATTTTCTGCCCCCGGGAAAGCAACTAAAAGAAAACCTAGCAAAATATAGTTCTCAAATTGCTACTCTCCAACTTTTTCTTGCAAGGCAGAAACTGAGACATTTAAGCTGAGGTTGATAACCATTCGATTTTGTTTTTTATTTCTTAAATTTAAGCCTACAATTACTTTGATATCTGCATTTTACCTATGTTTTAAAAAACCAAAGCAAAATTTTAGAACTAAAAAAAAAACAGTTTCCAAATACTTGTCTTGATTTTTTGAATTTGGTTAGGATTACATACTTTCTTTTTTAAGTGAAGATGAAATCATTTGTAGAGAATTTGAGTAAACAAACTTTACATTACAAAAAAAAACCAAAGGATTATCAAACGATACCTTAAAAATTCATGTTTCCATATCATCAGCAATGGCCATTAAAGATTAAAAAGCGAGGTAGGTTTCAGTGTTAAGCAATTGATGATTGGAAATCAAAGATCTTGGAAATTATAACTTTAAGAGAATATGAAGATAACTAACCTGAGTCTTTTCAAGTAAAAATTAACATAACTAGAGACTCTCACTTAACCCATGAGGAAAAGAATTTCCTAGAGTAAATAGAACTGATCAAGCAACCAAGAACAGGTCATTAGAAGCCTGATTCACAAATTTGGTATGGAAAAGAACCTAATAATAGTAACAATATAACATGTCAAATGGAGCGATGGAGCGATGGAGCAATGGGTCATCTTATCCAGCATCCATATCAAGGTGCTACAACCATGGGATAAAAAAACATGCAACAAGTTTTCCTAACACAGGACGTCGAGGCCCAAGGATTACCCAAGCAATAATCTGTCTGACATAGGTCATAGTTTGAGCTATCCTGTCTTGACCAGATAAGCTTACAAATCAGCAATAGTGAAAAGGACAGATTTTCAACCAACATGGGTTAGGTTGGTGTAGTGGTCACAATGGTCTTGAAGAAACCAAAAAGTTATGAGTTCAATATATGGTGCCACCTACTTAAAAGCTACAGATTTCCGGATTAGGTAGTTTGTCCCATGAGAATAGTCAAAGTAAACATAAACTAGCCCAGACAGTCACAAACATCTTGTTATGGATCAGGCTAGCCATTTTCTTTAGTGCTCTAAGGGGTTTTCTTTTTGAAGGGATGGATTGAATGATATCAACTTCTTTTTATTGGGATCTAGTGGTCATTTCATTTAATTTTTAAGGGGGCATTTCTATGTAATGATGCATCGATGTTTGTAACTTTTCACGACAATTTCATTGGGAAAAAAAATTCTTTTTAAGAAAAGTTGGGATGCCTCAAAAGGGATGGGAAGTTGGAAAGTGCTCCTAAAACTTGTCCCAAGCTTCTTCTTTTTTTTTTTTAAATCAGTAAATCGGAGCTTCGCTCCATTAAACTCGGGGTAACCACGCCCGTCCCTAGGTCAGGCACAGAGAGATATCGAAGGAATGGAAACACAGGAGGTGTCTACAAATTAATGTCACAGTTGAGTCTCAAACCTGGGACTTTGAGCAGAGCACACTTTCAAAGCAAAAGCTTTCAACCACTATACGCTATGTGGTATAAAGAAATAGATAAAACTTGCACCCTTTTTGGAGATTCAGTCCATCCATCATACTTCATTCAATTGGTATTTGAATCAAAGAAGAAGGCAACATGAACATTCAATTGGTATTTGAATCAAAGAAGAAGGCAGGAGAAGAACAAGAGGAACTCATTGAATTCGAATTAAAACAGGCTGATGAACATCTAAACAGTGGAGCCTCATCCACAGGGAACAAGATTGACATTGCTGATTTACTTCCGAAATTCTTCTCTTGGATGGTTGAATTTGGGATGGGTATTGTCCCATTACAGAGCATTTCTTCTCCATCATTGAGCAATAAGCCTTCTACTCCTACTGTTAACCCTAAAAGTTTGGCAAAATACAAGCGAGAGCTAAAGAATCTTAAATCCTCTGTCACTTATCCAAGTAAGAGTTCACTTTCTTATAGGATTGGGTCTGCTCCATTTCGATGATTATTGTCTCCTGGAATGTTAGAGGCATTGGCTGCTGGAAGAAGAAAGCCCTTATTAAAGACTTCGTCAAACTGCACAATCCTTCCTTTTTTATCTTGCAAGAAACCAAAAGTGACAAAGTTGATATTGGTACTATCAGAGACATTTGGGGTTCTCGAGATGTTGCTTGGGCAACTCTTGATGCCATTGGATCCAGAGGAGGGATTGTCATTATCTGGATAGATTCTCTGTTCAATGTTCTCAGCATTGTTAAAGGTACATTCTCTTTATCTCTACATATACGTCTAATGGATGGATTTTCTTTCTGGATTACAGGAGTATATGGACCAAACTCGCCACAGCTTCGTGATCTTTTTTGGGATGAATTGCGGAATATTCATTCCCATTGTGCTCAAAACTGGATAATTGGGGGAGATTTTAACATTACACGATGGACATGGGAGAAGTCATCATTAACCAATCCCACACGGGGTATGAGGAAATTTAACAATTTCATTGCTACAACAGACTTAGTTGACTTCCCCCTTATCAATGGGAAGTATACATGGTCTAATTTCAGGGCTGTCCCCACCATGACGCTCATCGATCGCTTCCTTGCCACTGATTCTATTATTCAAAAGTTTGGTTCTATTAAGATGAAAGGGCTCGAAAGGAATATGTCGGATGACTATCCTATTAGCCTAACTTTGGGTAAGGAAGTTTGGGGCCCCACTCCTTTTCGTTTCATCAATGCATGGCTATCTCACCTGGGCTTTCTTGAATTTATTACCGATTGGTGGAGCTCTCATTCATCATCGGGATGGGCAGGTCACTGATTCATTATGAAGTTGAAATTGTTGAAACACGACAAAAAGATGTGGAATCAGGAATCTTTTGGCAACATTAAAGAAGCTAAATTCAATCTCTCCAAAGAGCTTGAGCTAATTGATTCTAAAGAGAACATTGCTCCTCTATCTAGTGTGGAATATAACATAAGAACCGAGATCAGAGCAGAACTGATCAAAATCATTTCTCAGGAGGAAGCCATTTGGCGACAGAGTTATAAAAATCGATGGTTGGCCGAGGGTGACATTAACAGTGCCTTCTTTCATAGATTGGCTGCATCTAATAGAAGGAAAAACACTATTGCGAAAATCATATCCCTCAATGGTGTTAGTTTGGTCACTGACAACGATATCGAAGTTGAATTTATATCCTTTTACTCTTCTCTTTATACCAAGAGCATGGTAGGAATTACCAATTTTATTATCAAAACAACAAGAACAGGGGATTCAAGAGCCCCTCACTCTCCAATCTCAAAGAGATAACCTAGACAAATGAATTTTGAATGCTTTTCCCTTACTCCTACCCGACTATTTATACTAACCAACTCAACAACCTTCCCACGCACTTCACACGCACGAGCTCACCACTCCACACGCACGTGCTCACACCCCCACTCTCACTTTCTTACGCCTAGAATAAACGTACTTAATGGCTGGGGTCGTATCAATACCCGCCCCCCAAAGAACCACCTTGTCCTCAAGGTGGAAGTCAGGATATTGAGCATGAATGAAACTAGCGCACTCCCAAGTCGCATCCTCAGGCAAGCCACCTTCCCACTGAATCAAGACCTCCCGGTCCCCGTCCACAGACGTGGATTCCCGCATGCCCAACACTGCCATTGGCCGGAACACAAACCCCAAATCATCCTGCAATCCCGAAGGAACAGGAAACACGGGCAACGAAGTCCCAACCGCTTTACGCAACACCGAAACATGGAACACCGGATGAATGCGCACAGAATCGGGTAAGTCCAATCGATATGCTAACTTGCCAACCCGAGCTATAACTCGGTACGGACCAATAAAACGAGGCGCCCGGCCGGATGTTTAAACTTTGCGGCGAAAGGCTGCCGATCTGGCCGTAACTTCAAGTACACCCGATCACCCACCGCAAATTGAACATCCCGACGTTTAGCATTAGCTTTGTTTGGACATAAGTTGTTGAGCACGCCCAGAGGAAGCCTTGAGTGTAAGCGACATCTTATCACGATCGACCAATAAGGAATCCACCGCCGATAAAGCACTCTGACCCATCTCATACCCCAAAATGGGCGGTGGGGCACGACCATAAACCGCCTCAAACGGAGTTAACCGAGCAGACGAATGATAAGACGAGTTATAACTATATACTCGCCCACGGAATCCACTTGGACCATTTGCTTGGGTTGAGTCATGACAAAGCAACGAAGATACGATTCCAAGCAACGATTAACAACCTCTGTTTGCCCATCCGATCGGGTGATATGTCGTACTACGACGGAGTTTTGTGCACGTGGCACGAAACAACTCTTCCCAAAACGAACTCGTAAATACCTTATCGCGATCGGAAACAATACTACGCGGCATGCCATGTAACCGCACGACCTCCACGATAAAAAAGAGCGCAATGGACAACGATGTATAAGGGTGCTTGACTAACAGAAATGCGCATATTTGGACAACCGATCGACCACCACCAAAGCGATATCAAACCCCTCGAACGAGGAAGTCCTTCCACAAAATCCATAGACACATCTTCCAGCATTCGCTCGGGAATCGGTAATGGTTGCTGATAACGGTGGGGCGTGGATAGATACTTAGCTTGAACACAAATAGCACATTCCGCCACAAACGATCGCACTTTGCGAGCTTTCATACCCACCCAATAAACCTCCTTAGCCAAGCGTTGATACGTCTTAAGAGGCACCGTGATGTCCCCAATCGGCCCCGAGTGAAATTCTGTAAGAGTAAGGGAATAGTAGGCGAATCCGGTAGCAGAGAACCAAACGATCGTTAAAACACAACACTCCTCGAAGTAAGGAAAAACCTTTTGGGCCGCCTCGCGTTTAACAATGCGGTATAAATGGTCATCAAGTGTGGATTCGCCTTTACCTGCTCTAAAAACACCTCTGTGTTAACGCCCGATACGTAACTCAGCATTCCTAACTCACAGGCCAAAGGAAGACGCGACAGGGCATCAGCAGCCGAATTCTCCAAACCCTTCTTATATTCAATATGAAAATCATAACCCAGCAATTTAGTAACCCAACGTTGATACTCACCATCAATCACACGTTGTTCCAGCAAGAATTTAAGGCTTTTCTGATCCGTACGCACAACAAAATGCTGGCCAAGCAAATATGCCCTCCATCGTTGAACCGCAAACACTATAGCCATCAACTCGCGTTCATAGACCCCGGCCACTACGATGTGTAATCGGTGAGCGCGACTAAAATAAGCGAGAGGTCGACCTCTTGCATCAAAACGGCCCCAAGTCCGATGCCTGAAGCATCCGTCTCGACCACGAATGGTTGAGAGAAATCGGGTAACCTTAGCACTGGAACACTCACCATAGCATGCTTCAGCCGCTGAAACGAATCCTCAGCCTCTGCACTCCACAAAAATTTCCCTTTCTTCAATAATTGCGTTAACGGAAATGCCATAGTACCATAATTGGCCACAAAACGCCTATAATACCCCGTCAATCCCAGAAACCCCCGCAGCTCCTTGATGGAGAGAGGGCTCGCCAATTCACCATAGCCTCCAACCGCAGGATCGGTGAGACCCTTCCGATGAAATAAAATGACCCAGATATTCAATACGCGCCACCCCAAACTGGCATTTCTTGGCATTGGCCACAAACTGATGATGCTTAAGCACCTCAAACACCTGAGTTAAATGGGACAGATGCTCCTCCACGGACACGCTATAAACCAATATATCATCAAAGAAAACCAAAACAAACTTCCGTAAGTATGGACGCAAAATCTCGTTCATTACCGACTGGAAGGTAGCTGGGGCATTCCGCAACCCGAAAGGCATTACTAAAAACTCATAATGTCCTCATGAGTTCGAAAAAAGTTTTTTGAATGTCAATTGAGTCGGACTCGAACTCGATGATACCCCGCCTTAAGATCAATCTTGGAAAAAACCATCGCTCCATGCAACTCATCTAATAACTCGTCAACTAAAGGAATAGGAAACTTATCCGCACAAGAACCAAATTCAAAGCCCTATAATCCACACGTAACCGCCAACTTCCATCTTTCTTTTTACCAACAACACCGGCTCGAAAAAGAACTAGTACTCGGGCGTATAATACACTGCTAATAGCATATCCTTTACGGTCGTTCTATCTCATTCTTTTGAAATCGGGATATCTATACGGCGCCGACGTTAAGCGATTCCTTACCCGCATACAACTCTATAGCATGGTCGCAACTTCACGAGGAGGTAGCTTGGCAAGCGGCTCAAAGATCTTTGCGCATTTGGAACAACAACGGTTGTAAATCCATTTGCGCGTATCGTCGGTGATGAACCAACTCGGCTTACTTCTAGGTGTGGATGCCATGTCCAACAAATTAAGCTCAATTAAAAGACCGTGATCCTCTACACGTAACGACTTCATCATAGACTTGAGAGAAACACGAGCCTTCACCAAACTAGGATCTCCTTGTAATTTATGCGCTCCACGGACCCACACACAAAACGCATCTGCAGAACACGATAATCAAATTCTACCTTCCCAATGTTTCCAACCACGCAACACCGAGAATAACGCCCGCGATCGCCCAATGGCAAGGGCAAAAATCATGAACCACCCTTAGCTCGCCATCTGTAGCACCACGTCCTTGCATACCCCTGCTGCTCTCACCGAGTCTCCCGTCCCCAAAACTATTCCATAATCATTTGACGCTGCAACCGACAGTCCCAATCTCGACACCAATTCCTCAGAAATGAAATTATGAGTCGCCCCTGTGTCGACAAGAACTACCACATCCATCCCTAAAATATTACCACGCACCTTCAAAGTCTTCGGAGAGCTTAGGCCAGCTAACGAATTCAATGATAACGTTGCCATCTCATGATCCATTTCAAACTTCACCCAAATCCACTCCTTCGGAAACATCTTCCAGAGATCTATCACTATCCTCTGTTTCTCCACCCTCAATTTCGTCCCGAACCACCAACACTTGTAATGCTTGCAATTCAGTTTTCTTGCACTTGTGACCAGGAAAGAACTTATCATCACAACGAAAACATAAGCCCTTATCTTTCTTGGCTCGGATTTCGCTATCCGTCAATCGCTTAAAAGGACCCTTCAAACCCGATGTATTAACACTCACTGTTGTGGGGCGAACCATCTTCAAGCGGCGTGGTGAGAAAGTGAACGAGCGCAAATTCGAGTTGCTCGAACCACCCGAGCTGGATGATCCCGAACTACCAGAAGCAACACTACTCCTGCCTGACCCCACACTAGTAGACTCGAGTCTCCTCTTTGCTTGTCTTTGCAAAATCGTCTTCGATCATCATTGCGCCATAAGCATTTTTGCTTTCAAACCGATCGTGGGCAAAGCTTCCTCATCTCGCTTTGGACCTCTTCCTTAAGTCCACTTTCGAATTTTCCTTCCAACAACTTCTCACTTAAATCCTTCAACCCGATCGAATATTTCTCAAACAATCGACGGTAGGCCCGGACTGTACCAACTTGTTGAAGACTCATCAAGCGAGCATATCTATTTACTTGTGAAGTTGACTGAAATCGTTCCAATAACAACACTCGAAAATCACTCCACGAGCGAATAGAAGAGCGATCTTCCTCATATTGATGCCAATCTAATGCTTCTCCTTCTAAGCACATCACTGCGGCATCCAATTTATCACTCTCCGAGAGTCGATTAACCAGAAAATACCTCTCAACACGATGCAACCACCCTATCGGATCTTCGTCCTCTGTTCCTTTAAACACCGGAACCTCCAGCTTCCTTAGACGCATATCGAACAATGGCACTTCTTTGCTCGTTGGTGCTTGAATGCCGATTTTCGCAACTTCCTATTTGAATCGACGACGACTCGCCAATTCTCGGCAATTCGGCACGCACGAACTCTCAAACTCGCTCACTTGCACACGGAAAACCTTCAATCGTCGGCTTCAATGGAGGCGCTCCATCTCGCGCGACATTCTTTCCCTTCCCCGTCGCCGAGATCTCGCCGATCACCTCCTCTGTTTCGCGTCGCGAAAACAGAGATCTCATTTCCTCCCTCAGCAATTCGAATTGAAGATCTCTACGTACCTCAGACGCCTTCTGCTTCTCCTCCAATGCCGCGAACTGCGTCGTGATCTGCGATTCCAGATCTTGCCGCTTCGACGCCACGGCCGCCACATCTTCCACGGATTTTGAGACGTTGATCCAATTTCCAGTCATCTTCCGATCGACAACCGCTCTCGATACCAAAATTGGTAGGAATTACCAATTTTATTATCAAAACAACAAGAACGAGGGATTCAAGAGCCCTCACTCTCCAATCTCAAAGAGATAACCTAGACAAATGAATTTTGAATGCTTTTCCCTTACTCCTACCCGACTATTTATACTAACCAACTCAACAACCTTCCCACGCACTTCACACGCACGAGCTCACCACTCCACACGCACGTGCTCACACCCCCACTCTCACTTTCTTACGCCTAGAATAAACGTACTTAATGGCTGGGGTCGTATCAGAGCAGTTACAGGGCACCATTTCCAGTCATTATTGATTGGAGTCCCATATCTGAGGAACAAAATCGAGCTCTCGAACTCCCGTTCACTATGATGGAAATTGAATTTGTTGTATCCCAACTTGGCATGAACAAGACTCCTGGGCCAGATGGTTTCACTCCATAATTCTTTAAAAAGTCATGGAACATTCTCAAGGATGATATCAAGGGTGTGTTCGACGATTTTTTTGAGAAAGGAATCATCATCGCTAGCCTTAATGAAACTTATATCAGCCTCATTCCCAAGAAGGTCGGGGTTAAATCTGTATCTGATTATCGACCGATCAATCTCACTACATGCTTATATAAGGTCATTGCGAGGGTCCTATATGAAAGATTAAAGAAGGTTCTTCCTCGTACTATCACTCGTCAGCAGTCTGCCTTTGTAGCTGATAGACAGATTATGGATGCTTCTTTGATTGCCAACGAGATTATTGATGTATGGAACAGGGAAAATTTGGAGGGAGTGGTAATTAAGCTGGATATTGAAAAAGCTTTTGACATGGTGGACTGGAGCTTTTTAGACGATATCCTTACTGCCAAAGGCTCGGTATTATGTGGAGAAAGTGGATTCGTGGGTGTATTTCATCTGCCAATTTTTCGATTCTTATTAATGGGAGACCTAGAGGGAAGATTTTGGCTTCGAGAGGTCTTCGGCAGGGAGGCCCCCTCTCCCCCTTTCTATTCACTTTGATTATGGATGTACTCAGTAGATTATTGATGAAGGGAGAGCAAAATGGGGATATTATTGGTTTTTCAATAGGGAGTGACCCTCACTCTGTCTCTATAACCCATATGTTATTCGCAGACGACACCATTCTTTTCTCATCTTATGATCCAGACAGTGTCACTAACATGTGCAGAATTGTAAATGATTTTGAGGCTGCAGCCGGGCTTCGTATCAACATTCAGAAGACGGAACTTCTGGGAATTGGTTTAGATAGTCAAAAAGTTATACAGCTTGCTGCTCCATTGGGTTTTAAAGTGGGTGATTGGCCCTCAACCTATCTTGGCTTGCCTTTGAATGGGAATCCTAAACTCATCTCTTTTTGGACTACGGTGATTGAAAAAATTGAGAATAGACTTCAAGGTTGGGGTTGTAAACACTTTTCTAAAGGTGGAAGGTTAACTCTCATTAATGCCACCCTCTCCAATCTCCCTACATATTTTCTATCTATTTATAAAGCTCCAACAAAGGTCATTAAAATCGTTGAAAATCTTTATCGGGATTACTTATGGAGGGGATTGACTGGAGGTAGAATGAATCATCTTCTAAAATGGGCATTAGTTAAACGCCCGCTTGATGAGGGTGGATTGGGAATCATCGATATCCGCTAAGAACACAACTCTTTTAGCAAAATGGCATTGGAGATTTTATGAGGAAAAGCATTCTTTATGGAAAGCAATTATTGTTGCAAAATATGGGCTTGGTTTGTCCCTTCTATACACGGGTTGTCGTGACTTACATAGATCCAAGGGGCCTTGGAAAGATATTCACCCAACGTATCATTACATTCGAGACAACATTCATTTGAAGGTTGGGAATGGATCCAACATTTCTTTTTGGGATGATCATTGGCTTGGTGACAATGCACTAAAAGTCTCTTATAAACATCTCTATATATTATCTAATCTGAAAATGGGCACTATTTTGGACCATTGGATCCCTTTGGTTGAATCTTGGAACCTATCCTTTTGGCAGAATCTTATGGAGATTGAGATTTTGGAGTGGGCTTCACTTTCGTCACTACTTCCTCTATCCCTTCCCCCATCTGAAAATGACAGATGGTTATGGAAATTGGAGAGTAGTGGTTGTTTTTCCACTAAGTCCCTCGTCAATTACCTTTCACCCCATGGTGATTTGGATAGAAAGGCTCTTTACTGCTCTCTTTGGAAGGCAAAGTGTCCTAAAAAGGTGCGGTTCTTCATTTGGGAGATTAGCCACGATCGAATCAACACTAATGATATTATACAACGTAAATGCACTTGGGCCCTACTTTCCCCACGATGGTGTGTTAATTGTCATGGTAGCAATGAAGATCAAAATCATTTATTTCGAGGTTGCCCCCTTGCGATGCATGGATGGGATTGGCTTTTGGCTATTTTTGGATGGTTCACCCCACTACCACATAGCTCAAATGATCTTTTATATTACCTATGGTGTGGGCATCCTTTCAAAGATTATGTGGCTATCCTTTGGCATAATTTTATTGCACCAGTTTTTTGGAAGATTTGGATGATCCGGAACGACAGAATCTTCAATGATAAGGAGGATCTTCACTACTCTTTTTATGATTCTATTGCTCATAATTGGCATAATTTGGTCTTAACTTGGAGCAAGATCTCCCATCCATTTTGTAATTACAGTCTTAGCTACTTATTTGCTAATTGGCATTGTTTCTTATAGTGCCCCATACCTTTTGTACTTATCTCACATCAATGAAATTGTTACATTTCCTATCAAAGAAGAAGGTCACATGTTCATGTTGCCTTGGTCTACCTCAAAGGGGATTTTTTCTAAAGCGAAGAAGGATGATTTGGATGTTGCCACTTGAACAAGGGAGTGGGCATTTCTCATAGGGTGCAAAAGGGTGGACTTGTAGGGGGTTCTTAAAAAATATGGACCCACAGACACTAAGATCCAAGGTTTGGCCCTTAATGATGCACAAGTATAGACTGAGCTTTTCAAACCATTGCTTGAGAGATTCAGTTTTTGTGAGTAATGATAGCATTTATGTGAGTTTGTGATACGATCCGGCCCTTGGAGTTTTAGGAATATTAGTATTCGTATTTATTATTTATTAGTTAATTGCTATTTTAATTGTATTAGGCTTTTAGGATTTATTAGAATATTATTAGTAAATTAGGTTAATTCTAGGGTTACTATAAATAGGATGTGTTAGGTCATTTGTTAGGCATCCATTGAATTGTAGTCTTTTGTACTCTGGCTCTTTGAGAGATCCTCTCGAGAGATTTATCTTAATAAAGAGAATCAGTTGAACCGTACTACTCAGCAAAACGTGACAAGAATTCATATCAACAACATCATAAACCATCTGATCTATCTAAGGGTTGCTTAGAAAAGGTTCTGTGGAAATTTCATGACATTTGCCTCGAATCCCTTCCGATGAAATTGGATGTGGTTTGGACTTTTATGTTCAAGATCTTATAAAAGACCATAGATACTATGTTCTCAGTTCTCACTACCTGTCCTAAACAATATTGATTATTGTGCACATTGTCCATGAGAACAGTGAACACTGAACAGGCACTACCTTAAGCTTAAAAATCCCCCCAACACAACAAGAGTATAGCTCAACTGCCATGACATATGATCTAATGACCAAAACATTATGAGCTCAAATTCCCTACCCAAATGTAGTTGAATTAAAAAAATAAAAAGAAGAAATCAACCTCCACTCAATAATCTAATGGGCTCAAAGAAGGTGGCCAATTTTTTTCCACGGCAAATGTTTTCATAAAAAGTAGCAATAATAATTGAAATCCACCTTCACTCAAATGTTTTTTTTAAATAGCCTCCAACTAAACAACACAAAACCGAAGTACTAGCTTCCCGTTTGTGCAGCCAGTCAAACCAACCACTCCACAAGTCCACATTTACAAAGTACTAGCATCCTATTCGTGCAGTCTGTCAAACAACTTCAAGCCAATTAAGATGACATATACTCAAATATTTACCAAACCGTATCTATAAATTCAAGGGGATGATCAGATTAAAAAAAACAATATATTGATCATTTTAAAACCTTCTTTGCAACCAAAAAACCCAATCTTTGGAAAGCCATTGTTTTTTTTTGAAACAAAGGTTGCCACGCCCGTCCCTAATGGAAAGCCATTGTTTGGGGAACACCCCTCTTCAAAATGTTGTTTTGGGGACTAGGACTCCATATTGGAGCATGAGGTTAGAGACCCTGACAATTTAGAAATGTTACTAAGTTTATCGTCCATATAATTCTTGGTTGCCTTGGAAACAGTCTGCAAGCTTTGTACATACTAAGTAAATAACATAATCTAATATTTTCTAACGTCTCACATACTTAATCTAGATCAACCTTAATACCAACACTATAACCATCCCTACCAACTCAATCTGAAATACATTTGAGGGACTCCAACAAGCATATACATGAGCAAGAGAGTAATTATAAAAGCATTTGGAAAGAACATGCCATGAAGCTACTTCCCTTTTAATTAAAATCAAGCCTTTCTTCCCAAGATAAGCCGGCCCCACATACTTCTCATGTGCAAGCATTAAACATAGTTTATTGTCAAATTACTAAGTCTACAATTTGACATAAAATTATTAAACAATATTTGTGATATACTAATATTCATAGTATCTGTCATAGATGAAAGATTCCATTAAAGAAGAAATAAAGGGTGAGGAAAAGAAAACATCGTTTGGAGCTAATAAATCCACTGAGATTGCTACTGCCCTAAGTCTTTTCCACAACCAAATTCCAGATATTTAAGGAAACAAATAGAGTACCGAAATATACGGATACCTTGTAAGTTTCTTCATAAACAGGCAAATAGCGAAGTTCGCTAGTTGATTCCCCCCATGCTTCAATCAACATTAAAGCTTTGTTCCGATTATTAACAACAGTTTGTGGATCATCAATAAGCTTCACCATCTCATCAAGAACTCTCTCAGCTGCCACTTCGGAGAAAGACTTCTCGCAGTTTTTAACACACGTCTCAAGCAGCACCAATGCCAAATACTGGATCCTCGGGTTTTTCAACATTATTCGTTTTTTTATCCCGCGAATCAAGTCTATGCTGTTAATCTTTTCAGAATTAACCATATCACAGATTTCAAGATTCAAGGCCCAATCCGGCTCTTCCAGTGTCTCCGATGTGGAATCTTCAGCAAGCTTATCACCCTGGTTTGGACCTTGAAAGAGTTCCTTCATTTTGAAACTCATAGAGCTGACTCCTGCACTCATCTTTTGGCTCATCTCCGTCCCACTAATCTTCAGGCGCTCACCCAAGGAACTTATTTTATCCATCAAATTGTCACTCATCTTTGCAACCGAACAAAATAAAATCCTAAAGAGAATCCAGATGGAAACATATCAGAAGAAGTTTTGTTCAGAAAAATGTCAAAATAACAACTGCAACATTCTATACCAGATGGAAATCGAAGTCAGCAAATCATACAAGGAATAAACTTCAAATGATCCTTGGCAAAAAGATTAAAGTATACAAGTGAAATCTCAAAACTAAACCTAAATCTATGACACCTAGAAGTAAAAGCTACAAGTTGAGAGAAAACACATCATCCTTTCTTTACCATCGAAAGTAGCTTAAATTTTTACTACATTAAAAACCCTAAAACTACCAACAAATACCCAAAATTTAAAATCTCCATTTCTGATCTACATCAATGAAACATAAATTTTATACAGAAATGCCTCTTTTCCAGTACCTAAAACGAAACTAAAACTCTTTCCATCTCGTAGAAATCCAAAGATTGAAAAGCTCTAAAACACAGCATGCACGAAGCGTCAAAAACCCTATTTCAATCCAAGAAAATCTTCCTTTCTTTCTATAATTGTGAGCGTTCGAGCCAACTTAAACACACCTTAACTATTTTCATGGTACATAACAACCAACCCTACAACATTTGGATCTCAAAAAAAAAACTCATAGAAAATTAATTAGTAGGTAGATAGCAACCATGGATTTAAGTTAAACCCATTACCTCTTAGTTTCTTCAATCCAAGAAAAAAGAACAAGAGCAAGCAAATCTCTCCTTAGAAATGGAAAAAATAAAAATCACAACAACCCCTTTTCTCGCAAATTACTAACAAATCACAAAAACCCAACACAATAACAACTAACCCTACAACATTTGGATTTCAAAAAAAAAAACTCATAGAAAATTAATTAGTAGGTAGATGGTAACCATGGATTTAAGTTAAACCCATCACCTCTTAGTTTCTTCAATCCAAGAAAATCTCCCAAGAAAAAATAACAAGAACAAGCAAATCTCTCCTTAGAAATGGAAAAAAGAAAAATCACAACAACCCCTTTTCACATAAATCACTAACAAATCACAAAAACCCAACACAATAACAACAAAATCATGAGTTCTCTTTCAAAAAATTCCGCCGATCAGATCAAGAATCCCTCAAAAACACACACAAGATCTCTTGAATTAACAAAATTCTAGGGAAAATTAGAAGAAAAAAGAAAAGAAATCTTGAATGCTCAAAAGAGGAGGAGATTAGTGCGTACCTCAGACGTGGAGAAGACGGTGCAACGACTCCTCGCAGTGAAGCTTTCTTTTTCGGTCTCTTTCGCTGCCTTTGTCAACTGTTCCTGAAACTTCCTATATATTCGTCTTTCTATTTCCTTTTTGTGAATATTTTTTTGAAAATTTGTAATAGACTATTCTCATTTCTCGCTAATATTTAAAATGTTTTATTATATTCATCGATATAATTTTATGTATTAAATATTGAATTTGAAATTAATTTATACTAAAAAATTAATTTGAAAATTCTCTTTAGAATTCTCTTTTCCTAATTTATACTAAAAAATTAATTTTGTAAATTTTTCTTTTTTTTCTTTCAAGAAATGAGAAAAATATTTTTTTTTAAATTTGGTTCTTAAATTTGAAAGTTTAGCCTTGTTTAATAACCATTTTGTTTTTCGTTTTATGTTTATAAAATTTAAGTCTACGACAACGACAACTGTTTTACTATGCATTTTTCTTTATTTGGATATGTACATCTTACCTATATTTTAATCTTGTTTTTGTTTTTGAAATTTGGTTAGTATTCACCTACTTTTTAAGAAAAGATGGATACATCGAAAGAAAGATGAAGAGTGGTAAGAAATTTGAGTAGAAATAAGCTTAAATTTCATAAATCAAAAATAAAAAACCAAATGATCATCAAATGTGACCTTAACATTTTTACTAGTGATATTTTAAAATAATGCTCTTTTTTATATTGATAATGCTCATTTTTAACCATGTATGTAAATTAATTATTTAATATTATATTGACTAAGACAAGAATTCAAATAATTTTAAAATATGTTTATTTTAAATTTACATAAAATTAATTTTTAAAAATAATATATAAAAGCATATCATATCATACTAGTCAAAATAGTAATTAGTAACATTAGTGATTTTAAAATCTTAAATTTGAATCTACTATACCAATTATTGTAATATAAAAAAAAAATCATATCATAGAAAGTAATATTTAATTTTAAAATATAAAAATCAAATTTATGATTTTAATAGATAATTTTTGTTTAAATTTATATTCATTGCGTGTAAAAGAAAGTATGATGCAATTCCTATGATTGGTTGGTCCGTAGGCCAATTTTTATTTTATTTTTTTAAATAGTCGGTGGGCAAAGGTTTTTCATTATTATTATTATTTTGAAAAGTCGTTTGGCCAAGCTTATTGGTACGTAATCAATAAATATGAATTTAATCAATTATATTTTCTCCAAAATGGTTATTTTTATTATTATTATATTTTGCATTTAAGGCTTAAAATATCTATTTATTGGTTAAAAAAAAACTATTTTAGCTACTTTAATGGGGTTGTTTGTCATATTTAAACACGATTTAACCCGTAGAGTTGTTGATTTTGTACAGTGAAATTAGAATCAAATATTATTTGAACGTAGATTTAAAATGTATAGTTATTTTTAGTAGTTAAGAAGGTAATAATTGAAAATGAGTTGTTAAAAATAAGTTGTGTTGATTGATTAAAAATGAATAGTTATAAATAAATAATTACAAATGAATTGTTAGAAATTAGAGTTATCATTAAAAGTAAAAAAGAATAATTAATAAATATCTGGTTTGATATAAGTTTTTGAGAAGAAACCGATAAATTCTCCAACTAAATCCTAATTAAATATGACAAACAAAAGCGTGAGAGAGGAGAAAGAATTTTACATTCCGTTTTAATAGAATTTTAGGTTTTTTGGGGAAAAGTACATCTTTAATCATTATAGTTGGAAGGTTAGTTTTCAACACATTTTTATATTTTTCTACTTTGACATTTTTATATATTTTTATATTTAATAATGCTAAATTTTAATGTCAACTAGAATAGTAATTTTTTTTTTAAACAACTAGAATAGTGTTCTAGTGGTATCATGTATTAGAATAATTAAATTATTATGGGATTGAATCTTAAATGTTGAATTAATAAAAATGATAAAATATGTGAAAGTTAGTTAGTCAATACATGTACTTAATTTTAATTAGTCAACAATTACGAAGGAATTTTAAGATTATAAAGATTAAATACATATTTTACCTTAGAATTTGAAATTAGTCTTGTTAGGATAATGATCCTGGCATATTACACGATCCAAAGCAAACAAGATTTAACAAGTATTTATTCTTCACCTTTAATTGTGGATAGTCTCGGTTCAAAATTCATTTCACGTACTAGAAACTATTTTAAGGGAAGAATGACTATTTGATGCTTTGAAAGTGAATGTGTGCATGATTGAAGTTGACCATGAAATCATTAATATGTGGAGTGAATTAAAATGTCTTAGTCATTCCATAATGACTCCAATTACTTAATAAGGGTGTATTTGTTTTGGGATGAGATGAGGTGAGGTGAGGTGTTGAAACTCAACATCTTATTTGATCTAAGGTGTTTTTCACCTCATCTCATTTTCTCTCTCTCTTTTTATTTACTTTTTTTTAGAATGCACATACATTTTTACTTTTTTTTATTATTATTTTATGTTTGATATATTTTTATCATAATAATATTACGTGAAATTGTATTGAATATATATTTTACAATAAATAATTATAAATCTAAACAACCAAATAAGTTTTTTCATATCTAATTTTGCTTTAAAATGCTAGCTAAATTAATTTTTCATAATCTCATTTTACCCTCACCTGCATCAATTGATTGATTTTTAATGTCGTAATTAGATTTGTCTTAATTAACAATTTTCATCTAAAAATCCTTAACTAATATCACATGATCTTCCCTCTCCTTTATTTTCTAAATCTATTTTGTCTCCCTGATCTTCCCTCTCCTTTATTTTATAGATCTATTTTGTCTCCCTCCTTTTTTTTTCATCGTCTTCTCATCCCTACAATTTGATAGACAAAATTTTCCACTCACTTGTTTTTTACTGTCATTTTCATCCAAAACACACCCAGCTCTGACGTGTTTTGTCCACCTTTTTGCCAACGTAGTACTTTTATTTTCGTTCGTTCTATTGACTTGCAGCTGTATTTTAGCATATTCTAGTAATTTTCATGTCACACAATGTTTATCACGCACAATCCAATTGTGCTGTCATTTCTACTAGTTCTTTTCGCTTTTTTTTTTCTTCCTTGTGTTCATCAATCGTTTGTCTTCACCCTTTAACAATGTCTCAGATGATATAGTTTGGTAGGTGCTTATTCTCTTGTACTCACGGTTGTTTTCGTTTCAACTGTATAGAGATAAATTATAAATATCGTATTTAAAAATTTATAATTAAAAATTATTTAATAAAATAATGTGTTTCTTTTTAATGTTAAAAACAAATACATCAATTTATTATTAAAAAAATTAAATTTAAATAATTTATATACATTGAATTTTAAATCTATATACACACCAATTTTTACTAGAACCTCAATTTCTAATATTTCAACTTTTTATTCTAATCACTCATATTTTTTTTTTAGATTACAATAATTTGGGAGTGGGAAAAACTCGAATCTAAGACCTCAAAATCATTAGATGGACATCAATGTCACTTGAGCTACTGCTCTATTGGCTTATAATCACTCATATTAACTCAACTCTTTATTCAACTATTCATCCAAAAACCACTTACGTGTGATTTAAGGTCTCTAGCATTCATTTTAATTTGCAACAATGGGTTGGCCTAGTGGTATGGGCGACGAGTTTTTTTTTTTTTTTTTTTTTTTTTTTTTTTTTTTAATTTCATCATATCATTGTTTTTTGTTTAGAAACTCATATCATTGTTACCTATCTAAAAGTTTAACGCATTTAATGAAGTGGACGATGAAGATGATCTTCATATCTCTTTTATTTGATTATGTTGTAATTTTTCATTTAATACTATAAGTATACAGGAAAAAGATATTCATATAAAATAAATGTGATGATTTGAGAATGTAAAGATCTGTAATTACTAAAAAGATTCTGATTATATGGAGGGTCAGTGGCGCAGTTGATTATCTTGTCTTGTATTAATTCATTTTAACTCCACGGTCACGACTGCGTTTAACTTCTAAACAGTCATTCACACAAATTCTTACTCAACATGCATGAATAAATAAATATAGTAATGAAATCATACATTCCAAAAACAGTTTAAAATTTCTTATTAACCGGAAACAAGTAAACATGAAAAAATCTTTTAAGTAAAAACTGGGTTGAATCTAGTAAAAAAATGAAAAAGTTCATGCATTTAATGACTTCAATTAGTATAATAGATAGAGTTTTCAATAAGTGTCGTAGACATTATTCAATCATTATAGTTTTTCATCAGTGCCACAAATAGTCTACAATCACTACAAGGCATAGTCTTTAATCAATAAACGATGAAGGACATAATTGTAATATACAAAAAGCGCCAAAATTTCTCTTTATGGAGAAAATATTTCTAAAAAATTGCTATAATGTACTAAAAGTTTACACACATAGCAAATGCCCAATGATGTCATTTTAAATTTTTAACTCAAATTCATAAAACACACACATGTATTAAATAATTTCAAATTAAATTAAGTATGGAGTCCAAACATACTTACATACTTAATACAGTTTTAAATCAAAGTGTGTAGTTTTTTTTAGATTACAATAATTAAAATTGGAGAGGATTCAAGCACATGACCTCATGGTCAGTGAATTTACATTAATGACGCTGAACTATTGAATTTGTAGTTAAATAAGTGTGTATTTAGTAAAGCATATTAAATAAATAAATCATCACAATAAAATTTAAGATTATCTACCAGAGTAATGTTTCTAGCGACATTCTGTATAACATCGTAATTAAGAGAATACATGTTCAAATCACCACCCCTAAATGTTGTTAAATAATAATAATAAAAAGCTCCAAATAAAATAAATTCACGTGAAATAAGTCATCATCATCTATCCACCAAATGCCCCTTATTACATAAGATTATGAATTCAATTTTTTACATCTTATTATTGAATTAAAATAAAACTTCAATAATTAAAAAAAAAAAAACTTCAATTAATTGTCAAAAGAAACCGTGATCAAATAATCAAAATGTTACCGTTTGAATCCCTATACCAATTGTTACTGATTTTTTTTTTTTTGAGAAGGACTAATTCAATTGAAAAAGATTCTACCATAATTATAATTATCCGTATACAGTTATCCTCACAAAAAACTGTACTTGTTCAGTTATATTACTTATTTCAAAATTTAAAAAATAAAACATTTCAGATTTTTTTTTTTTTTTGGAGAAACCATCAAGGTTATTAAATGTACAACAATTTGATTTTTTGGTGTCAGATTCTTTTTGACGTTAAAACATTATTGTTTAAAATAATTGAGTCACACGGTTGACATTATTTTATATATCATGCTCGGATATGAGTTTTGAGAATAGATATTTACGTCTGTTCAAGCAGTTAAAAAAAAAAAAAAAACAAAATGTCTCTTCAGGAAAAAAAAAAAGAAAAAAAAAAATTAAGAATAAGATTCAGTCAGCCATGGCTGGAGGGGCAATATAGTAAATTACACACTTGAAGCCGTCAATGATCGTCCTTCTCCACTTAGCGCATTCCAGCCTTTCCCGAAGATTCAGTTTCGCGCATTTTCAATTCCATATTATACTGATTTGTTTTGATTTCCTCTCCATCTCTGTGTCCGCCATGGATTGAAGCTTGACGATTTCCGGTTATGGTGAGAGTCTTTTTCGTTGACTAGTTTAAGCACACGCACACTCGAAATCGATACCAGTTTCCCCTGTGATCGGTTGATTTTTAGCTTATTTGTTGTATGAATTGGATTCTGGAGTTTGGAAGTGGGGGATTTTGTTTTTGCTTGCTTGACGTGCCTTACTTTGTGTAATTGACTGTTTGATTAGTATTAATACGATGTCCATGTTCCCAGCGAGGCTGGGGATCCGCCCCTAACGGGGCGGGGAATCCTCGATTAGGCGGAGAATGGAGGAGAAAAAATTCCCGTGGCTAAACGAGGCCGAGCCCGATTCCCATCCCGTTTATCTTTTAAATTTTTTTTTTCTTAATTCTACTCCTTTAATTTTAAATAATGATATTTTCTATGCATATGAATATTTTGTTCGATAATTAACATTATAGTTGAAACTTATAGATATATTTTTTAGAAAATCTAATTTTTTGAAATTTTTATCAAAAAAATATATGAAAAATGAAAAAGAAATCCCCACGGGGAATCCCGTCCTGATCCCCGAGAAAAAATATGGGAATTTTTTTGGGGAAGGGGATTGAATTTTATGGGGGGACAGAGATGGGGAAGCTATTCCCCGGCACCGCCCCGCCCCATGAACATCTATAGTATTGGATGACTTTGGGAGGATTGGGAATTGTGTATGGGCTTTGAATGGATTGAACGAAAGGAAGTGATTGGATGACTTTAGGAAGGTTTGGAGTTGGGGTTTTGAAATGATTGCTTTTTCAGTGTTCGTTTAGATTCACATGGATGAGATCTTAGTTCTTTGATTTTTATGTATGATAAAAGTCGCAAAGGAATGGTCTCCAAGGTGTGGTGCGGTAGTTGGAGGTTTGAGGTTGGAAGATGTGCTCATCTCAAGGTCCCATCATCTATGATATTAATTTGTAGACAACTCCCATGTCTTTATTCCTTTGATGTCTCCCGGTTCTTGGCCTAGGAACGAGGGTGGTTATCCCGAATATAGTGGAGTGAAGTTTCGATTTCCCAGTTTCCAAAAAAAAAAAAAAATTCATAAAGGAGTGATTGGGTATGGAAATGTTTAATATTCTATCTAGCCCGCAAAATGCATCGTTTATAGCTTGTAACTTGTGGGTTTTGGCTTTCTAGAAAATTCAAGTGTAATTTGGAAACTAACCAGTTAGAGTCTAGAGCCCTTAGAAAAATTTCCGATTGGCATTAAATAAGTACGGTAGACAATTTGTTATCCCGATTGGTGTTTTGGCGGGCTAAACATGTATGATATGTCATAAATTTCCAATCTTATTCTCGACCGAGTTTGGATTTGCAGGCAAAGGGAGTGTAGAGAAACAATTGTGGAGTTTATCCTTTATCCCACCTTTGGGAGAGAGGAAAGCTTTTGAGACAAGCTGGGTGTGTGCTATTGTGTGAGAGCTTTGAGGTGAGTGAAATTATATAATCTTTATGGGTGTGTTTGGAGCACCGGATTAGTTATAATAGACGGAAGGTTATGATAAACGGTGGGTTATGATTAACGGTGAGTTATTTTAAATGGTGTTTGAGGAACAAGTTATTATAATAGGGATTATGATAAACGGTGTTTGAGAGGCTGATTATGTAACAAAAAGTAATATATGTAAGGTTTAGTCTTAGATATCCGGGCACGTAGGTTTAGATAAACGGACACGCAGGTTTAGGTAACCACCGTTTATAATAAACAGTGGGACAAACATCGATTGAGTTATTATAACCAACCTAGTCGTTTACATAAACGGGGGCCCAAACACACCCTAAAGGTTAGAGAGGTTTTCTTGTGATGTGTGATTCCTTATTAGATTCTATGTTTCTCTTTTTGTTTCGGTGACAAAGCTTTTTGGAATTATACTTTATTTCTTATTTTGCTTGATTGGAGGCCTTTCTTGTTGGCCTCTTGTGTCCTCTTTTTGTATGCCTTTGTTCTCTTTCATGTTGTTCGTGACTTTAGTACGTTGATATTTTTTGATAACCTGTACATTAACATATAAGTTTCTGAAAATTATAGTTTCGCATTCCTTTTGTTAAAAATATGACAGTTAGACTTCTCCAGTAGCCATGAACGTTTGTTACACCTGTGGCGTATGTAAACAATATCTGACTTGACATGTTTCTCTACATGAATTCAGATGCTTATAGAAAATGTTTGATTGTGGTAACAAGTCACAACTGATGGGTGGTCAGCGAGAAAAGTTTGTAAGGTAAAGTGGCTCTTATTTTGTTCTATTTTATTGTCTCCCCCTATATGGTGAATGTGTTACCAGTGTATTCTCTGCAGTCATGTGAAACTTTTGAACAATTCAATAAATAAATAAATCTACAAGTTTGGACTTTACCCCTGTCGTAGCTATGTAATGTTTGATGTACGTATACAACTTGTAAGATCAAAATTTTGATCGCATTATTTACTTTTTCACGAAGATTAGACATGTACCTCACACAGATTCCTCGTCTAGCATCTTTATCAGCAAATTTTATTTGAAAATAAGATTCAACTTTTTGGCGTAATATTTTATAGTATTTCGTTGGAAAAAATCACATTGAGTTCACATGCAAAAAATTTGCACACATATTTGACATTTTGGGAATAGAATCTATAATCGAGTATATATTTGTATGTACGCATGCATGTCACACTTGTGTATGATAACCAATCTCTTAATAACTATAGGTTTTTAGGAAATGAAAACAATTTCATTGATTTGTGAAGGTGTTACAAAGACCTATTGAAACAAGTGATATAAAGAAGGATAAGAGAGACATGGGGAGAAGACTAATAAAAAAAAAGGCCGATACAAAGGATAATTGAAAAACAAAGGAATAAGAAGTCATTTAAAACGGAACAATGTTTGTAGTGAAGAAGACATTGCTAGATAATGCTGATGAAAAAGATAGACAGGGCACGTTTTTACTAGAAAGGAGAAGCCCGTAGAGTGTAGACCCTATTGTTGTAAGCTAGAAGATTTTTTTTTTATGCAGAATTTTTTTTCTAGTTGGTGCATTAGTGTCACCGTTATTGTTCCCACACTTTGGTCGTGGATAAAAATCTTATTCTCATGCACAACGATGAATAAGGAAATCTAGGCCACCAATGCTTGAAGGACGAAACACTTCGGAATAATGTGGGCGTTGTGTTGGCAGAGACAATTAGTTGGGTTGGTGATTTGATGGAGTAGTGCAAAGGTTATCGAGATGTAACAACTTCCTGAGATTCCAATTTATGAAGAAAAATTCGTTGTTGACTAGGTAGGAAGGAAGCCAAAGAAGAAATGATGAAGATGTTGAGGAGACACATGCTTGGGGAAGATCGATGGTGAAACACGCTAGAACGTGGTAGATTGGCAATGACCAAGTTCATTGGTGCGATTGGATAACAAGGGAGAAAAGGCTTGTTAGAAATTTTTAGGTAAATAGTTGTCAGTGCCAGTCGGTGACATTCATCTCTTCTCTTCCTCCTACACCAAAAGTGTGAGAGAGAAGTCACGTTGATGGGGAAAATTGAGAGAAACTTGAAAGAAGGAAACAAAAACCGCCGAAGGATTTTTCGACTTTTGTAAAGGAAGATCGTAGAGAGGAAATGATAAAGAGCTAGGAGTTAACAGTGGAGGAACATCTCTTGAGATAAAGTTAGAGAGAGACCAATCTATGGGAAATACTAGTAGACTAGCCTTTTAACAACTATAGTTGTACCACTCCCGTATCTAACTAAGATGGTATTTTGTAGTTTTTCTTACTGGAGTTTCCCCCTTAATTTGTAATTTCATATCTCAATAAAATTGTGAAAAAAAAACAGAAAAGATTTTGTAGTAGGTATTGTTAAAGCATTGACAAACTAGGTAATCTTTTTTGTCCAATTTTCTTCCTTTTAATATAGTAATGGTTAAATACTTTTTATGGATAGTACAAAATCTAAGATTTAAATCTGACATATGCTTTTTCGTTTTGATTGTTTATTTCTAGGTTGGATGACTTGGACTCTAGATTATCATCGCCGGCTGATAGTGGAATGAGAAGATGTGGTTTTAATATAGATGGATTTAGCCGTGCAGTCCATGGAAATGATAAGCCATCTGGATCCTTCAAGAAAGGAATGAGAAAAGGGTCTGAAGGACTTAAATCAATCGGTCGATCACTCAAGTTTGGGGTTTCTCGACCTGTATTTCCAGAGGATCTTAAAGAGTCAAAGAAGAAGATCTTTGATCCTCAAGACAAATTGCTCTTATTTTTTAATAAACTTTTTGTCATATCATGTATTTTGGCAATATCTGTGGACCCATTATTCTTTTATGTTCCTGTCATCAACCAAACCTCAAACTGTCTTGGCATTGATAGAAAGCTGGCAATTACAGTGACAACATTGCGGACAATTATTGATGTTTTCTATCTTATTCATATGGCTCTCCAATTCCGGACAGCTTATATTGCTCCATCATCTCGGGTGTTTGGGAGAGGTGAACTTGTGATTGATCCTGCACAAATTGCAAAGCGATACTTGCGGCGGTATTTCATCATTGATTTGGTGTCCGTGCTGCCCCTTCCACAGGTTTATAGACAAAATTAGTATTTATAGTCTATATGCATCATTCGTGAGGCTTTCTTCTTTGCTTAAATAATTTTAACTTCAAACATTGTCAATTATCATTCCTATGTTGCATTGCCAAATGCTGTTGCTTGTTTATCTATTCATTATTTTTATGGGACCCTTGTATAATTGATCATGCATATCCCTCAGGAAATGAACTACATTTACTGAAAATCTATCATGCTAAAAAGATCAAATGTGCCTCTGCCTCTTTTTTATTATTTATTATTACTATGCTTCCCCAAGTAAAGGAAGTCCCCTATAGACTTCTAGCAATTAGGCGATAATATGGGTCCATGCCCTTACAAGCATGTTTACATAGAATGCACCAAACACCCGAATTCTGGTAGAAAGCCAGAGCCAAAAGTTTCTCATGAATATGTCAATGGTGCTACAAGGGCAAGGTGCCAGAGGAATATTTTTCAGTTTTTAGTGACCTTCATTTTCTATACGACTTTGTAGGAGAAGTTTATCTTTAAATGTCAAGGAATCTTGCAACGATGTCATAGAGAAGGCCCCATCTTTTTCAAGATTTCATGTAATTCATCGAGCAGAGCATTAACATTTTGGGTTTGATAATTTTGGAAAAGTTCTTCCAATCTTCTAATTCACCTAGCAGAGGGTTAACTTTTTGCTCTTTAAAAATTTCTGGTGCATTCAAGAGTTCCATTCCAGCCACCTCTCCCCCTCTAAGGTCTAAACCTCACCAAAAACAAGGACATCCATCCCTCCCTCTCCTTACCAATTTATACCCACTATGTTTGTTCCCTCCCCTTACAAGAACAACCACCCTCCCTAGAATTTTCCTATTTGCCCCTTGTAGAATCTTTATGAGAATTTGGGGGTCTTACTGATTTGTTGCCACGTTCTTAATATTTTTTTATTAGAGTTTCTATCAATGTTAATTATGTATAGTACTCTTCTCGAGAATTGTGCTCAATGTTTCAAAAGGCACTGGTCGTAATCTGGGCGTCTGTAGGAAGGCGTGCACCTTCCACCAAGTTGGGCTTTTTAAATTTTGATTTTTCTACTTAAACAGTGTGTTTTGTTCCATTTATTTAATATTTCACGCTTTTTATACAGTATTGGCTCTATGCTCAAAGACTAGTACTTGAAAGTTGAACCCTATTCATGTTGTTTTTCTTTTTCTTGGTTAAGACTTCATTTCTTTTAATTAAGGTGTCTTTATTGTGTATACTTAATTGTGGTTTTTTTATGTAGTGTACCTTTAAAAAAAGCCTGCACCTATTTTTTTGTGCCTTGTACCTAGGCTCTAGAGGGTGCCTTGAGCCTTTAAATAAGTAGTAAGATTGTGAGTATTGAGCATTAGTCTGCCATTTATTTATATGCAGATTGTGGTTTGGAGATTTATTCAGAGGTCAAAAGGTTCAGATGTATATGTAACAAAACAGGCCCTTCTCTTAATTGTATTCCTTCAATACATCCCAAGATTTCTTAGAGCGATCCCCTTGACTTCAGAATTGAAAAGGACAACTGGCGTATTTGCGGAAACTGCCTGGGCAGGTGCTGCATATTATTTGCTATTATATATGCTTGCAAGTCATGTAAGTCCCTCCTGTTCCCTTTGCAGTTGGTGCACAGTTTGTTAAGAATTGTGCATTTATTTTATGTATGAATAATCGTTGCAGATTATATGGAAAAACTTTTATTTATGGACGAGATTTTTTTTAGTGTTGGTTTCGACTTTTCTATTAGAGAATCCTTGAATTAAAGAGAATTTTATTTTTTGTACTTCTGTACTTTGCTCATTAGGTGAAATTTGATCTTAAAGTTCTAAATCAATCAAATTAAGTCTTAAAATGTATTAGCCATGAAATTCTTAACGGTCTTGTCAAGTTTCTTTCTTTTTTTCTTTTTTGAAAAAAATTGGGGCTAAGTTTAAAATTCGCTGTCTGGATGACACTATTTTTGTACATGTTTTGGATTTGTTTTTGTACATGATCTGGATAATCTTTTTGCCTGATTGCTTTTATTTCTTTGATTGTATATTTTATAGTTGGATAGACATTGAATTTTGGATATTTTGTTGGCTGGATTTTGGGTGGTTTATTGGTTATTTTTAGATATTCACCAACTTGATTTTCAGAAGGATTCATGGCAGTAATTTGTTGGTTTACACTATGAACCGCTAAACTGTGCTTAGAAAGGGAAGATTATGGGAGGAATTGTTGTGATTTTCATGCCTTGGTTTGGGTAGGTCACGGTTATGCTGTCATCTTATACCAACTTACTTGGCATTTGCATATCTTTGTTTTCTAAATTTGTCAAGATAGAAGATCGAATGGTTTTTTAAGTATCTGGAATGAGTTTTAAGATAGAAGATTTTCTTTTTGTAATCTTTGGTTTTCTATTGGTCCATTTGGCTTGAGCACAATAGAAGACCCTTTCAAGATAAAGATACTTCTAATTAGGATGTTTGTTTTCTACAAATGTAACTTTTGTTGTTATTTTTCATTTTATGAATGGATTTTTTTTCCCTTTGTTAAAGAAATTCTCAGAGAATACTTAACGATTCACATCAAATAAAAAATGTTCACAAATCTTAATAAAATTTTAAAATAAAAAGTTTTTTTTTGTTGAATATTGTGTTTGTTTTACAAATTGGCTAAGGTCTTAAGCAATAAAAACTTATAAAACAAAATTTAAGTCCCTTATCAAGCAAATTGAGTTTTTTTACTTGACTTAAACATTGCAGATAGTTGGAGCATTTTGGTACTTATTAGCTGTGGATCGCAATGATACATGTTGGCAGAAGTATTGTAGTGCCCCAATTTGCAGGAAAGATTTCTTATATTGTGGTAACCAAGGCATGGCAGGTTATGCAGCTTGGAACAAGACAGATGTGGCTGCCCTTGTGTCAAAATGCAAACCTGCTGATGATAATGATCAGTTTGATTTTGGAATCTTTCAACAGGCTTTGTCCTCTGGCATTGCCGCTACTAAGAATTTTGTCGCCAAATATTGTTACTGTCTATGGTGGGGGCTACAAAACTTAAGGTATGTACTACCATCCTCTTTAAAGAAGCCAGTTGATTGTGTCTGCCATGGATATTGAAAGTGTTGAATTATGTTAAATTATCGATCAACCCAAAAGGTTAAGCTAATGGGTTGGAGGAAATTTAATTATATCAACCAACACTCCTCCTTCACTTTTGGGGTTATAAATTTGAGAAATATCCTACAAGTAGAATTCATTTTTAATTGGGGAGGAAAACGACTCGGCAAAAACTTGAACTCAAGACCTCTTGCTTCGATATCATATTAAATTATGTTAAATCACCAATCGACCCAAAAGCTTAAGTAATGGGTTGGAGTAAATTTAATTATATCAACCAACAAAAAGGCCTCTTGTTAGGGAATAAATCTTTGCCTAGGAAATTTGTACAATATATGCATGTACCTCCTGCTTCATCCTCAGTCCCATTCATTATGCCCCACGTTCATGTGGACAAAAAAAAGTCGAAATGTAGCTTACCGACTGTATCTTCGCATACTCTTAGCGAGTTTTTATCTTTTCTAACTTGGAGTAAACTATTTCCTCCTTTTTATTACTATAGAACTTTCTTTCGTAACCATTCTCCTCCCCTTGGACTTATTAGATTTTTTTATATAATTATTCTATTGAACTTTCTTTTGTAATCTAGGGGTGTTTATGTTTACTAGAAAAAAAAAAACCTCATTGTATTGTTTAATTGCAAGAGTTTTGGAGAATAAATAATCCAAAACAATCATGAATTTAAATAAAATTAAATAAACACATGTATAAATAATTTTATCATAGATTTAAATACTTTTTTAATTAATAATAAGTTCGATTGGTTTAGATTAGCCCAAACTAATTTTAAATTAACTCATGAACCAACTCAACCTGCAAAGATTTCATTTATTATTTAAACAAAAAATAACATATCAATGAAAAGTGACTACTACTCAAGGACACAAAGTTCCTCAAGAAATGGAAAGAAAGCAAATAAAAGAAAACCAACTAACAACTATCCAAATAAATTATTGCCATAAAAAAAAACTAACAATCCAAATAAATAAAAAAAGTCCACGTAGAAGATAAAATAAGTTCAACTAAGAAGAGAATCCAACAAAAGGTTATAAGTTTGATTCATAGTAACCACCTACCTATGAAATAAATTCTTTTTTTGTTGTACTTCGGACGTTCTTTTGTGGGGCTTGTTTTTGTTGTTGTTTTTTTTTATACATTTCTCAATAAAATGCTGGTTCTTACTTGCAAGAAAATGTCATCAAAGATTGATTTTCTCTTTCCACCTTATTGATTTGCCCAAGGTTTAATTTTTTTCGTACATGACCTTTCAATAAATTGCATGCAAATGATGATTACTCTTGAAGGTGCCATAACCAAGCTTTTGACATCAATGCTTTTATTTTTATTTCATTTCTTGGCAGTACGCTTGGGCAGGGGCTTAAAACAAGCACGTTTCCGGGTGAAGTGATATTTTCTATAGGATTGGCTGTACTTGGTCTCATCCTCTTTGCACTTCTTATTGGGAACATGCAGGTAACACTATAGTTTGAATTAAATAGTGTCTGGGGTTGGGGTTCATTTATCTTTTCTTTTTTGGAACTCTGGAAGGGCTTTTGTTTTCTTCGTATAATAATTAAAGATTGGACTATGTCTCCGGTGTCTGGCCTAGGGACGGGTATGGTTACCTTATTTTTAAAAAATTAAAGATTGGACTAAAAGTTTTGGCTCGTGATGCCCATCTGAATGCTTGGGATAGTCATTTATCAACCGAAGGGTAAAAAACCAATTTCTCGCTTGTGTTGATATTTTCTTGCTGGGGTCCATGAAAAAAAACTCAACTGTTTCGGGATTTAAGTACTTAATTTGTCGACCTCAAAATATGTGCAGTGCATTTTGATCAATATAGCTAGGTCTACTCAATTATCTGTTTTTTTTTTTTTTTTTTTTCAAACAAGGATAATGTTACGCAATAGTTTGGGACTCAGAGAAGTCGTGCTTTTTTATTTATATAACTATGTCCATATATATATACAAGGAGAATGATGCAAATCCTAACAACTCACTAAATATAGAATAATACTAACACTCCCCCTCAAGCTGGAGCAAAGATATCTATCATGCCCAGCTTGCTACAAAGATAATGTATTCTTGTTCCATTCAGTGCCTTCGTGAAGATATCTCCCAACTGTTCTCCGGTCTTTACATAACTTGTAGAGATTAACCCTCGATGTATCTTTTCTCGAATGAAATGGCAGTCCACTTCGATGTGTTTAGTTCTCTCATGAAACACTGGATTCGATGCTATGTGAATAGTTGCTTGGTTATCACACCATAATCTAGCGGGTATAACATTTTCTATCCCAAGTTCAGTCAACAATTGGAGCAACCACTATCTCACATGTGGCTTGAGCCATAGCCCGGTATTCCGACTTCACACTTGAACGGGAAACGACATTCTGTTTCTTGCTCTTCCAAGACACCAAGTTCCCTCCCACAAATACACAATATCCCGAAGTAGATCTCCTGTCCTCATTTGACCCTGCCCAATCAACATCCGAATAACATTCCACCCTCATATGACCATGACTCTCATACACTATTCCTCGACCAGGAGCAGATTTCAAGTAACTCAAGATCTGCTCCACACCACCACCCAATGATCCACAAGAGGAGATGACATATATTGACTTACTACACTTACAAAGTATGCTATATCCGGCCTCATGTGATCGGATAATTTAATTTCCCAACCATTCTTCCTCAGATCGTTCAGATCTTTAAAAGGTTCTCCTTCTTTGACAAGTTGTACGTTTGGTATCATCGGAGTACTGCAAGGTTTCACCCCTAACTTTCCGGCTTCAGATAACAGGTCAAGGACATACTTTCGTTGAGACAAAAAGATACCTTTCTTGTTTCGCATCACCTCGATACCTAAAAAATATTTGAGAGTTCCCAGATCTTTAGTATGAAACTCGTTGTGAAGGAATTCTTTCAGCAAAACTATACCGGTTGTGTCATCGCCAGTGATTATAATATCATCAACATATACCACCAACAAAAGAATGTTATTATTGAATCTCCTGTAAAACACCAAGTGGTCAGACGAACTCTTCTTCAATCCAAACTTTTCAAGGGCTTGACTAAATTTCCCAAACCACGCTCTCGGACTGCTTTTGTGCCATATAAGGATTTACGAAGCCGACAAACCTTTCCATTCTCCCCCTGAGCAACAAACCCAGGTGGTTGCTCAAGATACACTTCTTCTTGAAGATCGCCATGAAGGAACGCATTCTTAATATCGAACTGGTGTAACGACCATTCTCGAGAAGCTGCCATCGAGATAAACAATCGAATCGACGTCATCTTGGCCACAAGAGAAAAAGTATCACAATAATCGATGCCATATGGCTGAGCATAGCCCTTGGCCACGAGACGAGCTTTCAAACGAGCCACGGACCCATCCGAATTAACTTTAACTGCAAATACCCACTTACACCCAATTACATTCTTACCTGCAGGACGAGCCACTAGCTCCTAAGTGTCATTAGCATCTAAAGCAGTCATTTCTTCAATCATTGCCTGGCGCCAACCAAAATGAGACAAGGCTTCATGAGTATTCTTAGGAATAGGTACAGAATCAAGAGATGTAAGGAGAGAGTATGTGGAAGGCGACAAATGAGAGTAAGAAACTGATAAGGTTGGGCCTAGGGCTCGGTTGGGCCTAGGGCTCTATTTAGCTATTACTTGGAGAATAAGTTAGTATCTTGTTATAAATAGAGTGGGTTAGGTTAGGGTTTAGGCATCCAATTGTTAAATGAGTTATTGAGTGATTTATTGTAGGGCTCAAGAGATTCTCTTGAGAAGGGAGGTTTCAAGTTCCTATCAAAACTTGGTTTATCTTTATTTTTTATCTTTTGATATAATCTAGATCCTGGATCATATCAATTGGTATCAGAGCCGTTTCGATTCTTGGTTGTAGAGATGGATCAAGAAAATGTTCGCTTATTTCAAGAGATGTGGCAAAATTTTTACAATGACATGAAAAGTTGTTTTAGAGAGATAAGAGAGGAAAGTGCAAGGGAGCAGGAACAAAGAAGATTAGAAAGGGAGGAGCAGTCCAAGGCAAGGGAACAATGGTACTCAGAGATGGAAGCTAGGATTTGAGGAAGAAGGGAGGTTGTGGAAGAAACAATGACGGTTAGGGTTTTGACACCGCCACCTCCGCCGCCACCACCGCTGCCGCCGTCACCACCTCCACCACCACCATTGCCGTCACCACCTCCGACATCGCCGCTGCCACCTCCGCCGCCACCACCGCTACCGCCATCGCCACCACCTCTGACATTGCCGTCACCACCGCCGCCACCATCTCCGCCGTTTCCGCCACCACCGACCCGCCGCTGCCGCAATAGCCGCCGGAAAAAAAAGAAAAACAAGAAGTTTTCATTTTTTATTTTTCTATTTTTGTGTATGCCCACCTTGAGGACAAGGTTCTTTAAAGGGACGGGTATTGATAAGGTTGGGCCTAGGGCTCTATTTAGCTATTACTTGGAGAATAAGTTAGTATCTTGTTATAAATAGAGTGGGTTAGGTTAGGGTTTAGGCATCCAATTGTTAAATGAGTTATTGAGTGATTTATTGTAAGGGCTCAAGAGATTCTCTTGAGAAGGGAGGTTCCAAGTTCCTATCAAAACTTGGTTTATCTTTATTTTTTTATCTTTTGATATAATCTAGATCCTGGATCATATCAGAAACATAAGAAGAAATGGGATAAGTACATGAACGCTTACCTTTGCGAAGGGCAATAGGCAGGTCTAGGTCACTAGCTGCTTGCGGTTCAGATGACGAAACATTTTCTGGTGGAGGACATGAGTCAGCAGACTGTTGTTGTACCCGTCTGGAATAAACTTGAGTAATCGGAGGACAAGACGAAGGAGGCTCCGTTGGAGGCAAACTAGGAGTCGGGAAGGAAACAACTTCGTAGATGAACAAGTTATCATCTTCCAGACTCGAAGTGGACGACACTGGAGTGAAAGGTACATTCTCAAAGAACTGAACATCTGATGGCACAAGATATCGATTCGAGCTTGGACAATAACACTGATAACCCTTTTGAACACGAGAATAACCTAAGAAGATACACTTCAACGATTTTGGGTCTAACTTTGTGCGATGAAGGTTTATATCACGAACAAAACAAGTGCAACCAAAAATCTTGGGTGCAATTGGGAACAGTTCCTTTGTAGGAAACAAGACAAGAAACGGAGTTTTACCACTGAGTACGGAAGAAGGCATTCTATTGATCAAAAAACAAGCTGCAGATACCGCATCTACCTAAAAGTGTTTTGGAACATTCATTTGAAACGACAATGCCCTTGCAGTTTCAAGTAAATGTCGATTCTTCCGTTCTGCTACTCCATTTTGAGATGGAGTATCAACACAAGACGACTGATGAAGGATTCCTTTGTCACGTAACTAAGATCCGAGGAGATTAGAGAAGTATTCTCCCCCATTATCAGTGCGTAAAATCTTAATAGAAGTTTTAAACTGATTTCAAATTTCAGCATTGAATGTACAGAAAATTGAAAACAACTCAGAACGATTTTTCATTAGATAAACCCACGTCAGACGGGAAAAATCATCCACAAAGGTTACAAAATACTGAAATCCTGTTTTAGATGTTACAGGACTCGGACCCCAAACGTCGGAATGAACCAAATCAAAGGGAGCATCAACTCTTTTATGAACCCTAGGACTCGAACTAAGACGATGAAATTTAGCAAATTGACAAGACTCACAATCTAAAGATGACAAAGTACTGAAAGCTGGATAAAGTTTCTTCAAAACTGACAAGGACGGATGACCTAACCGACAATGAATGTCAAACAAAGACTCAATGCTCGAACATGCAACCTCATTCCCTGGTTGTTGATCGAGTATGTAGAGACCGCCAGACTCATATCCTCTACCAATAATCCTTTTCGTCATATGATCCTGAAACAAGCAGTAGCTAGGAAAGAAAGACACAAAGCAATTTAGATCATGGGTAAGTTTGCTAATTGAGATAAGATTAAATGCAAGATTTGGTAGGCATATCATCAAGATAAAGACATTGTGGGCTTAACATTTATCGGACCAGACCCTTGAACCGAAGATGATGACCCATCTGCCAAGGTGACAGCTGGGAACGGGGCTGGGGATAATGGATTTACAAACAAATTACGGTTACCTGTCATATGTGATGTAGCCCCAGAGTCGATGACCCATTTCGGAGAGGAGGTAAGGAGGCATCGATTTTTATTACACTTCTCAAAGCAAATGTTGCAAAGAGGAGGCATCGAGGAAGTTGACTGTGACACTTGGAGGCTAGCAAACCCATCCGCGGAAGCATGAACTGAACGTTCAAGGGCATCGGATGACACAACATGAGCTGCTTGAATTTTTTTTATTATGATACTGTAGCTTCCTACAATCCCTTTTCATGTGCCTGGTTTCGACAATAATAGCATACCATAACACCTTTCGAATGGTCGTCGCTATCTCCACCATGCTCTTGTCGTCGATCATAATTGATTTTAGGTGCGTAAGAACTCACACCTTTCCTGTAACGCGAATCTTGTCTCCCCTACAAGTGCAATCGTTAGGTCGTGATCCTAACAGCCTTGAGGATGACCTCAATACGAAGAAGCCTCCTGTAAACCTCATCTAAACTAGGCACCTCAGTCCCAGAGAGAATTTGTGACCTTGCCATTTCAAACTCAAGACCTAAACCCTGTAGAAAACTAATAACACCCATCTTCTCTCTCTGACTCTGTTGAACTTTTATATCTGCCTCAAAAGGCATAAGAGCCGTGAGCTCGACACTGTTCCTCTTGTGCTGCATATAGTACGCCGTTATTGATTGTCCCTTTCGATCAACATGGAAGTAGGATGTGCAAACATCATATATTCTTGTCACCTGCTCCTTTCCAGAATATAAGAACTTCAGAAATTTCATCAATTCCTTGACGCTATTACAATGAGTCACCAGGGCGACCACATCATCTTCTATTGAGTTTTGAATCTAATTATATAGTCGAGCATCATCTCTAAGCCATATTCTTTTCTCTGACTCATCCGCTGGTGCTCATCCTTAATATGACTCTCCATCTCCATGCTCAGAAGATGAAACCGAATTGTTTTATTCCAATCGCGATAATTGAGGCCATTCAACTTACGCTTCGTGATTTCCGACGAGTGAGAAATAACACTCGTGTGCTTAGAATCAGCCATATATTCTTCCAAGGGTAAACACCAATCTAAAATCTGGAAATCAGAGAATCAACGTCGAATTAAACAAAACACAGCAGGAAATTACAAAAAAAATGCTCTAAACCTCAATCCCGAGACCAAATATCGCCGAAAACCAAAAACAAACCACACAGACACGAAGAGAGGCTTGTCGCGCTCAAAGCCCAGGAAAAATCTCGTCGGAAAACCCCTCCACGCGCTCTCACGCGCCTCCGTCTGCGGTGGAGATCTGGAACTTCCGGCGGCGCGTGTGAGGTCCCTGTTCGTCGTGCGGCGGCGATCTTCTAGATGCAGGTAGATCGGTTGGCGGGCTTTCGAATGACGGTGGTGGTGACGACCAACTCCGGCAAGGCGCGGCGGCGGCAGCGGTTCTGATAGATTCCGGTGGTCCTGACGCAGTTTCTGACGGCTATCTCGAACAGCAAGAGTACTATTCGAATACCCCGAGAAGCACACACCCAAACCCTAAAATTCAATATTTTAAAATCCTAAACCTGGCTCTGATACCATGTTACGCAATATTTTGGGACTCAGAGAAGTCGTGCTTTTTTATTGATATAACTATGTCCATATATATATACAAGGAGAATGATGCAAATCCTAACAACTCACTAAATATAGAATAATACTAAGAATGTGATACGAGCCATTCTGGAGAGCAAGTACTTGGAGAGCAAGTTAGAAGCTTGTGGATAAGGTGTGTTTTTAGAGGCCGGTAATGATAGGTTTGGGGCCTTGGGATATTAAGGAATAATATGGGGGTATATTAGCAATTACTTGGGTAGCAAGTAGAGGCTTATGGTTATAAATAGGAAAGGTTGTGTGAGGGAAAAGGTATGCATATTTGGAGTGATTACACTATGGGCTCTAAGAGATGATTCTCTAGAGAAAGGGAGGTTCCAAGTCCTATTCAAACTTGGTTTATCTTGTAGTTGTTTCTTTTATTTCGTAATACAATTCAGATCTTATCAGAATGATGCAAATCCTAACAACTCACTAAATATAGAATAATACTAAGAATGATGCAAATCCTAACAACTCACTAAATATAGAATAATACTAACAGAAAACTACGCCCGTTCCTAGGTCAAGCACCGGGAGACATCGAAGGAGTAATTATCTAGGAATTAAAATACTGGGAGTTTTTGTTGTTGAACTAAAAAAGTACTTGGAGTTTTCAGCAACTCAGGGTAAGGGCCTTGTTCCAGATTTAGATTAGCCCCTCAATGAAGAGATTTTGAAATCTCATAAAAATAATTAATAATAACTAAACTGGAAAAATAACTGATACGTGCTTTCAAAATGAGCAACTCAAGGAACCCAAAATGTTATTATTTATTTATTTATTTATTTTTAAATGCATGAGTGTCTGAGCTAGCTTAAACGCACCTCACCTATTCTCACAAGACATACAAAAGGTTATGAGTTTGATTCATAGTAACCACCTACCATTAATATCCTATGAGTTTCCTTGAAATCTAAATGTTGTAGAGTTAGGTAGGTTGTTCCCATGAGAATAGCCGAGGTGCTTGTAAGTTGGCACGACACTCACATTTTTTTTTTAAAAAAACTGACCAACTCAAGACTACAGAATGTTGCACAAAAAGTAGGATTTAAGACCAAACCTATTTCAAATTTTATTCAGTTTTCAGTTTACTAGTTCCAGAATAATTTTCTGCCAAGGATATTGCTTCATACTATCTATTTGATGTCGTTTGCTAGGTTGATTATTTCAAGTCGGGAATTTTGAACATTTTGGATAACTTTCATCATTACTGAACTCAAACTTTCCCTCCAAGGCTGGCAATTTCAAACTATAATCGAAATAATTGTAATTCTTCCTTGCATGGCCATTTAATTAGTATAATTGCGAACTTTACTTTGTGAGCTGATGCAACCCGGCTAACTTTTTGGGTGATTTGAATGAAAAATAGTTATGGAATTGTTTCTTACTCCAAAAAAATGGACATAGGACTTGTTACTTTATGGCTATGTGGAAGAATCTGTGAAGTTTGTTTCTTTTCTAGTTGTTAGATTTAGATGGAGTTCCCTGTCTGTTTTATTTTTTTCTTCTTATTTTTAGTTTAAGACAGTTGCAGACCGTTTTATTGACCTTAATTGCCAAACTATGGCGGACGTAATGTCGATTTATCCTGTCATTTTAAAATAATAATCGTTAATGGTATCTACAATGTTAGTAAAATTGAAGACATAAATATGTATTTTAGCCTCTTTGTCCATTTCAGTAGTAAAGAAGTTGACAGATTGGAGTAAGAGCTTTCCTGAGATTTGAGACCGTTGAAAGTACATTATTATGTTTTAAAGTGGATAAGAGTAAACCAGGTAGACATTAAAAAACTGATGTATGTTACTATGACAGACATATCTTCAATCTCTAACGATAAGGCTCGAGGAAATGAGGGTGAAAAAGCGTGATTCGGAGCAGTGGATGCACCATCGCTTGCTGCCGCAGGAACTTCGGGAGAGAGTCAGGCGTTATGATCAATACAAGTGGTTGGAGACCCGTGGGGTGGATGAACAGAGTTTGGTTCAAACTCTACCTAAAGATCTTAGGAGAGATATTAAGCGGCATCTTTGTCTGGCTTTAGTAAGAAGGGTAAGGTTATTGCTTTTCGCTCTTTTCCTTTATTTCGTTCTTTTGTTCTTGTTGTTTAGGCGGTAATATCTGCTACAAATCTTTAGCCCAAAAATTCAAATGGTGGAACTGAATTTATTTTGAAAAATATCATATGTATACTATGTCCGTTCATGATGACTTACTGAAAAATTGTAAGTTTTGGCTTGAGTGAAAGCTTGAGTGAAAGAAGACAATCCTCCTGGGTTGGCATAATGGTCAAGAGAGTCTCGAGAAATCAAAAGTCATCAATCAATCTAAAAATTTATTGATGGGTTGGAGTAAATTTAATTCTATCAACCAATACTCTGACCATTTGTGGGCTTGAAAATTTGAGAATGCACATTAATTGGAAGTTAGGAGTTTAAACTCAAGACCTCCCGCTTTGATACCATGTTAATTATTTTAAATTATCAATCAATCCAAAAGCTTAAATGGATGGATTATGATAAATTTAATTATATCAACCTAACATATTTTCTTGAGAAAGTCAAATATTGTAGAATCAGGTATTTTGTTTCGTGAGAGTAGTCTAGGTGCATATAAGGTGAACTACCACTTACAAATTTGAAGGATGGAGCTAAATTTCTTTGAAAATTTCCATGCGTATATCAGTTCATGTGAACTTGTAAGTTACTTTCATACTAGGATCCTTTGTATTATTTTTAACTTTTTCATATTATCTGATGATTTTTAGGTTCCTCTGTTTGAAAACATGGACGAGAGGCTGCTTGATGCTATCTGTGAGCGGCTGAAACCATGTTTGTTTACAGAGCACACTTACATAGTCCGTGAAGGCGATCCAGTTGATGAGATGCTTTTCATTATACGTGGTCGGCTCGAGAGTGTGACTACGGATGGTGGGCGGAGTGGATTTTTCAATCGTACCTTTCTGAAAGAAGATGACTTTTGTGGTGAAGAGCTTTTGACCTGGGCTCTGGATCCAAAATCTGGTGCAAATCTTCCATCTTCTACAAGGACAGTAAATGCTATTACAGAGGTTGAGGCCTTTGCTCTTGTTGCTGAAGAGTTGAAATTCGTGGCCAGTCAATTCAGGCGCCTTCACAGTAGGCAGGTGCAACATACATTCCGATTCTACTCGCAGCAATGGAGAGCCTGGGCTGCTTGCTTCATCCAAGCAGCGTGGCGTCGGTATTCGAAGAGAAAGACAATGGAACTTCGTCAAAAGGAAGACGCTGCAGCCGAAGAATCTGAGGCATCTCAAACTACCACAAGCAGAGGCTCTTACAGTATTCGTGCAACTTTTTTAGCTTCCAAATTTGCTGCCAATGCTCTTCGGGGCGTTCAGCGATATCGCGAGGCAAAGAGCGCTCAGGAATTGATAAAGCTGCAGAAGCCCCCAGAGCCAGATTTTACTGCTGATGATGCTGATTGATGCAGTTTGTATTAGTGACAAAAACCGAATGCATCATACAGGTAAATTATAAATTTAGTCCCGATCCTTTGAAAAAGTTAAAATTCAGTTCATATGGTTTTAAAAGCTAGAATTTTAGTGTTAGAATTTAGTTCTCATCGTTTTAAAAACTAATTTTAATCTCTATAATTTGATAAGACCTAAAAAATAGTTTTTGTCGTTCGTGGTTGTTAGCAAATTGAATATGTAGAAGTTAACTATTTATGTGTCAAGGGCAATATAAGTTATGTGATAAATTGATAAAAATTCACATTATTTACATGTGGATAGCTACCTCTACATATTTAATTTGCCAATAATGATGAACGACATAATTTAGTTTTAAAAATCATGAGAACTAAATTATTATTTTTTTTTTCAAATCGTATGGATTAAATTCTAAGTTTCTTCCATTGGGACCAAATTTATAATTTACTTTTACCACCCCTTGTTTTATTTTTGAAATTTGTTGGATGGGCTAAAAGTAATGCATTAGATGTGCTTGTAGTTTGTAACTTGTATAAAAGGTTCTTGAAATCAATGTTGAATATGTATTTGTGTTTGTATTTCTTTTTCTTTTTTAATACATGTCGGGAGAGGGGGACAAATACCAATTCTCGGGATCAAACTTGTGACGTTGGTATTGAACTGGTTTACAACAGAAAAATGAAACCATTGTGCCACTGATCCATTCGGTGTGTTTTCAAAATAGAAGTGTGGACCCTTATTACTTTACATTAAAAGTTAATTTTCAAATTCTTAATAAAAGACTCCAAAACATGTATTACTTTGGTTTATTGTAAGATGTAAAATGTGTTTGTATTTTAGTGTATTTGTTATTAAATTTCTTAAAGTTCTTTTGTTACATCAGAAGATTATGTGCTTTCACTTTATCCCAAAATCAATTTCCTTTTACTAGGAATTTTTTTCTTTTCTTTCTTTTGTCATGAAGTATACACCAGTAATAAAGAAATCATGTTGAATCATTCTCCTAATTGTGGTTGAACTAATTTTGTTTTATTTAATAATGATTTTTCACTATTTTTACCTAATTAATTTTAAATCACTTCAAAATCACAAATAAATTATTCTTCCCTACAAAGTAGCAAGAGAAGTTAACACGTAATTAGAAAAAAAAACAGAGAAAAATAAAGACGTTAACTAAAATATTCATATTAATGATGATTTCTTACTCTTGATTTCAAATACTTTTCTATGATATTACATTAATTTTGCATTATACACGAGAAAATTTTGTTCTGATGAAATTAACAATTTATCTATATAATGGAAATTGTCGTTGTCTTATTTATTAGTTTGATATATATAGATTTTAATATTTGATCACAATAACAAGAGTTCATATCAATATTTACCACTAAAATATGCTTACTTTAGCAGTTCCTCGAGAAATTATATAAGAATGTTGAAACATAATGGTTGATAATTTAATATCGTTATATGTAAGATTTTTTTTTATTTTATGTTATTTTTTTTTATTTTATGTTATTTTTTTTAATTTTATTTCATTATGGGATAGAAAAAATGTCTTGTTGAATAACTTTGTCCTCTCATTTCTATTCTCATTCTTAGCTTGCACTTTCTCTTCCCCTTTCTCTCTTCCTTGAGAAATTATTTGAGAATGTTGAATATAGGATAAAAAAAAGTAGATTAAAAATACACATTTAAAAAAAAAAAGTCAACCAAACACAAGGCAGAGTGATTTAAACCTCATAATACATATTTTATGTCAATTAAGCTAAATTCATTTTAGGTATATAACCATTTGAAGGGGACAACCACAAGTTAGCTGTCATGTTTATTAGTTTGCTTATCTCTCATAATTTGATTTCTAAGAAGAAGAAAGAATATATATATATATATATATATCACTTTGGTTTCTAAAATAATTATATACCCAATTATTCATAATAATATATTTGGGGTGTGTTTGGGACCCCGTTTATGTAAACGGCCAAGTTGATTATAATAATCCAACCAATGTTTGCCCCACCGTTTATTATAAACGGTGGTTACCTAAACTTGTGTGCCTATTTATCTAAACCTACGTGCCCGTTTATTTAAACCTAACCTATATTACTTTATGTTACATAACCAGCCCCTCAAGCACCGTTTATCATAATCCCTATCATAATAACTTGTCCCTCAAACACCATTTATAATAACCTATTGTTTATTATAATCCCCTGTTTATTATAACTTTTTGTCCATCATGACC
Organism: Sicyos edulis; assembly: GCA_036507275.1. NCBI lineage: Eukaryota > Viridiplantae > Streptophyta > Magnoliopsida > Cucurbitales > Cucurbitaceae > Sicyos > Sicyos edulis. The sequence goes on along the minus strand of CM071856.1, from coordinate 4,314,404 downwards.
AAATTGGTGCTCCAAACGCACCGATGTGTTTTCTTATTTTGATTCTTAAAAGATAACAAAGAATAAATACTTAATTTCTAGCTCTCATAATTTAATTTCTTAAAAAAGAATCAGGATAAGTTCACATTCTAATTTCCCTTCTTTTCATCTTTTGTTTTTCATCTTTGTTCTTCTTTTAAAAGAAATATCTCAAGGAAAGAGAAATATCTCAAGTGGGTTTAGAACCACTTTTTAATTCCACCACTTCTTAAAAGGTTTTTCACAATCGAAAGGAGATGACATGTTGATTTCATTTACAGGTTCGATCTTGAAATAAAAAACGATATTCGAATTATTTATTTAAGAGTCATAACACCCTCTTCCTCCAATTTATATGTATACTTAAAAAAAAGGTTATTAGGACTTTTATAAGTTTAATTCGTTTGAGAGGAATTAATTGTTAACATCTAAAATTAAGAATCTATCATTTTGACTTCTAAAAACAACGACAAATAAATAATGATCCATGTCTAAAAAGATTTTGCCAATAGAGCAGTAGCTCAAGCGGCATCAATGTACACCTAATGACCTAGAGGTCAAAAGATTTTGGTGTTTCTTCTTATTCTCTTCTTCCTTTGAGAATAAATATCTTGAAGGAAGGATTTTAAGAGGCCTTTTTTCTTTTTCTTCAAAGACCATTCCACAAGGGTCAGTTGAAATTCTTTGAGAGGGAGAAGTGATTAATGAGCATCTAACATTAAGAAAAAGTTAAATTACAAATTGAGTTGTGTCTAATAATTTTTATTTTAAATTTTGCGTTTAATGGGTTTTTGGAATATTAAAAAAAAATTAAATGATTAAATATAACTTTTTGTTTTTTGAAATAAAAAACCATTCCTTAATAATAATTATTATTATTAGGACATACAAACCAACTCCCAACAAATATATGAAATGGGTTAGTGACGTAATCGTTTCATTATTTGGTTGTAAACCAGTTTAACACCAGCATCACAGGTTTGATCCCGATAATCGAAATTTGTCCCCCTCCCCCAATATGTACTCAAAAAAAAAAAAAAACTCCCAACAAATATAAAGCAACCAAAAAATAAAACTTAGATACTACTTTGATTTTAGTCCACAACTTGGATCGATCGACCAAAACTAGGAGAGCTAAATATCAAAGAAGTTCTTAAATTATCAATACCCTTGGAATTGACCTTAATATATGTGGGAATGAAAGATTCCATAAAGGACGAACTAAATATAATTTCAACACAACACTTGAGTTTTGATCAACTTTGGTGATTAAACCTACTAATATGAAGCACCCTGACATACGTGAAACCGCCAAAGGGAAAGAAGCAAACATTAAGATCAACGTAGAGGAGTGGAGACACCTTTGAAGATAACATTCGATCAATCCCTATGATATCCTTTTTCAATCAGCTTTTTTTCACAACTGAATCTTACTACTTGCAAATCATACTACCAATGTACTAAATAAAATCCATTAAAGTAAAGGAAGTACAAAAACTTTCATGGATAAATAGAATGCCCAAGAATTGTCCATCCCTCGAACATCACACCTTGAATCACTTATGTTGATTGGCGACCCTAAAGGGCTATGTGTTTGACATATTTAGGTAGTTTTTAGGTTAATGAGTTATATTAAGTAGAGAATTTATCCTCCATAGCATATTTTTGGCTCTTCATTATAATTATAACACATTTTTAAAAATAATTTCATCCATAGCACATTTTGCCCAAAATTGCTATTCTAACATCATCAGACTTCTATAAGTTCAATTGATAGACTTCTATCGCTTCAACTAATAGACTTCTATCAGTTTAACCGATAGACTTTAGACTTCTATCAATTCAACTGATAAACTTCAATCGATTTTGAGTGATTGAACAATGCAAATTGATAGGCTTTAATCATTTTTGTGCCACAAATGAATAAGCTTGGGAATTGTGCTATACATGAAATTATTTTGTTTTTTTTAATATACATGCAAAATCCTCTTATAATAATACTTTGGTAATTTATCCTCCATAGCATATTTTTGGCTCTTCATTCCAATTGTAGCCCATTTTTTAAATTAATTTCATTCATAGTACATTTTGCCCAAAATTCCTATTTAGACTTCTATCAATTCAACCGATAGATTTTAGATTTCTATCAGTTCAACCGATAGATTTTAGACTTCTATCAGTTCAATTGATAGTCTCCTATCAGTCAACTAATTGGCTTTTATCAGTTTAGCTGATAGACTTTAGACTTTTAACAATTCAACTGATAGACTTCAATCGGAAAACTGATAGACTTTAATTATTTTTGTGCCACAAATAAATAAGTTTAGGAATTGTGCTATACATAGAATTATTATTGTTTTTTTTAATATACATGCAAAACCCCCTATTAAGTAGTTAAAAATTGAGAGTTGTGTCAAAAACCCGTTTTGAGGTAGTTTTTGTGAAGAGGAGTTAGAGTCAAAACCTTGTTTGGATGTAGATTTAAAAATGAGTAGTTATTTTTAGTAGTTAAAAAAGAAATGATTAAAAATGAGTTATTTTGATTGATTTGAAAGGAATTATTAAAAATAAGTGGTTATAAATGATTGAGTAGTTATAAATGAATGATTAAAAATGAATGGATAGAAATGAGAATTATTTTTAAAAGTAAAAATGAGGAGAAATAAATAAAAACTCATTTGGATGTAGGTTTTCGAGGAAGAGTTGATAAAACCTAATACTAACTCCTATCTAAATATGTCAAACAAACAGCCCCTAAGTTTGAGAGTACGCCAATGAAGAACACTAGACAAATTCTAATTCATTCAAGAATTCTTTCCCTCAATTATTTAACCTTCTATTCCATTCATATCTTAATAGGTAAAGGTATAATATACTAGTTTCTCAAAAAAAAAAAAAAAAGGTATAACATACTACGTAAGACGCATGCTATTTTAAAACAATATTCAAACGAACAATTATAATTTAATACAAATTGACTTTTTTTTTTAATACAAATGGACTTAAACCAAAGGATTTTGCTTATTTAAGATCAAGAGTTAAAGAAATGCCAGCCAACAAAAGCAAAAAGTTCAATCATAAAAAATGAGCACCAAGAAATTATGGTCCCAATCTCCACATTTTTCAATAGTTACTTAACTAAAAAAAAAGCTTTGAAATGCTGGAATGATAATGCATACATTAGATTTTTTTTATTTTTTACTTTTCTTAGGGAATAACTTGACAAAGGGCATCAATTTTAACAACTTTTTCTTTCATCAAATTGAATATAAGACTTCGACATGCACTACCACTCTCTACTTTCATTTTAACTTTTTGCTAATCCATGCAATAAAGTCCAACAATTTTACATCAAACAGTTTAGAAAAGATATGAGCATACTTTTTATGGTTTGGTTCTTCATACAAAAATTGTAAGATTGATTGTTACAAGTTGGTAAAAATAAAATTAAAACATTTCAGAATTTAAGGTAAAAATTATAATATTTGTTGTCCAAATTCAAAGTGCAATTAGATTAAAATTTAGAATAAAAAATTGATATGCCTACAAGCTTGAGTTATACTCCTGCCTATCGATTATCATGTCCCGTGACATTAGTTAAGGCGTGCAAATTGGCTTGGATAGTCATGGAATAAAAAAAAAAGTAAAAGTGAAGTCCAAAAGGAACTTCAAAACCATTCTTATATCTTCCATAGGAAATAAAGCTTTTGGATACACCACCAATTTGCCTCAAACCAGTAAAAAGCATTAATGAAAAGACATTGATGCTGCTTACAACTTTTATTTAGATTGATCATAATGTTCTGGCAACCCATGAAAACTCCTAGCATCCACAAATAGAGATTCAGGTCTCCATCTTCTACCCTCTGATTCTGCTTAAGAAGAGTTCTTCAGAACCCACTCGACTAGTGTGGCAACACCGAACCCCGTTGCTATGCGCGTTTTGTCACTAAAGACGGGACCGGCCAGGTCAATGTGCATCCATTGGACCTTCTCATCAACAAACTACATAAACATATTTCCAAATATAAGTCTTTCTAAAGCATAAGAACTAGTAGAGGATAATCTAATCTTCAGATGCACATTAGGTTCTTAGAGTTACATAAATTCGCCCTGCTATATATTAAGGAGCTGGAGCCCCCTCACTCATCCCCAAATCTAGACTCGGAGACAACAAGAAATTTTAGAATTAAGCTAATTGGTGGATTTCGAGAAATTTGGAGATCCCAAGCAGTCTTTACCAACAAGACCAAGACTGCCTTTGGGACTTTCTAGAGCTAATTTATTTTTTGAAACAAGGACCATGTCCGTCCCTAAGCTAGCACCGGAAGACATTGAAGGAATGAAGACATGAGAGGTGTTTACAAATTAATGTCACATGTGAGTTTGAAACTTGAGACCTTGAGGCAAACACACCTTCAAAGCTCAAGCCTTCGACTACTGCGCCACCCCCTAGAGACAACTTTTTCGAGTTTATTAATAAGACATTATCTCAGGGTTACAAAAGAAGATCAAACCACTCCCTTTCAGAAAATTCAACAAGAATATAATATGATGAAATAAAGAGGATGATATACACCTGTTTCAGAAACAGAGCAGCTGTAATGGCACCACCAGGACGACCACCAGTGTTGACCATATCAGCAACACTTGACTTCATTGATTCCCAATAACTCTCCTCCAATGGCATCCTCCAAAGTTTCTCACCACTGGATTCTGAAGCAGCCAATACCTCTTTTGCCAGGTCATCACTAGGTGTAAAGATACCTGGAAAACAGAAAGGAATTCCATTGAATTAGGAAACAGAAACTTTCATTGATGAATGAAAAGTTGCAAGAACTTCGAATCTCATTGTTCATACCTCATTGACTAAACAACCAACTTTTTGAGTAAATTTTATTTATGGTGGTAATATTTCATATAATTTTTTTGAAACAAGGGTAACCACGCCTGCCCCAGTGTTTTAAAAAGCGCAAGGTGCAATGGCCCTCTGGAGCCTGAGGCGCAGGGCGCACCAAAAGGCGACGACTTTTTTACCTAAGGCGCACTATATAAAAAAAACAAAAAAAATATATATGTGTGTGTGTATACACAATAAAAACATTTCCATAGATATAAATGAAGTTTTAACCATGAATCATATATAAAACATACATTACATTTAACTATTAACCTTCATTCATGAATAGAAATGAAGTTTAACAAAGAATTTATATAAAACATACATAAGATTCAACTATTAACCTTTCATTTTAAGCGAATGATGTCTTTGTGCGTTAAAAACTTAAGTTATTTAGGCATTGAAATGTCTTGAATCAGTTATGTCGCACTTCGAATGACTAGTACGGGGGACTCTAAAACACACAAAATTGAGGTAAAACCCTAAGAAAACACAAAAGCCCACAAGGCGCACGCCTTTTGGCGCCTGGGGCTTCATATAAGGCGCCAAAAGGCGCGCGCCTAATTAACCGCTCCTCGCTTTTCCCAAGCGAGGCGCTAAAGGTGCGACTTGCGCCCAGGCACGCCTGGGCGTGCCTTTTAAAACACTAGCCTGTCCCTAAGCCAGACACCGGAGACATGAAAGGAGTACTGTCACAGGGGAGAATCGAACTCGAAAGATTGAGGGGAACATACACTCAAAACTCAAGTCTTCAACTACTGCGCCACCCCTTGGGAACAGTAATATTTCATACAATTGAAACAAGTTCCTATATTGACCCACGAGGTTCCTTTTTTCACGATGATTAATGACCAGTGGATGACTCTTTTGTAGCATCCAGTTTTTTATTATCTGCGAGTATGCGAGCCAACTTGCATGCACCTTAAGACTATTTTAAGGTGACAACAGTCTGATCTTATTATATTTGGTTTCTAAAGTAACACGTAAGAGAACCTGAAGTTTGTGGCCATGCGTCTTTAACCAATTTCTCCAAGTCTTCTGTTATTTACATGATTTTTATCAACTTTCTAAAGCCTCCAACTGCTAGATTTTTTGCAGAGAAAGGAAAACGAAAAGGTTTGAGAACAGAAACCTAATGTCACAGAATACAATACGATGATACAGACTTTTTAATAACTCAAGCGAAACCTAATGTCATATCCTTGCTTTCAGATTGATTAAAAAGAATAAAATGCTGCAATGGTTACTGTACCTGCAATTGAAGGCCCAAGAGCAACTATACAGGCACCAGTCAGTGTAGCCAAGTCAATTACCTGCAAAACAATTCAATGTTGCATCAGATGAGAAAATATTTTCAGAAAATTAGTAATCACATGCCTGGTTGCAGTGTAATGCCAAATAAAATGAATGTCTTATACGAAATCAGCTAACTTATAAATAATTGTGCATGTTCTAACATATATCACATTTATATTAGTTCTAACATGTATCACATATGTGTTAAATAACACGAATCACAACTTGGAACAGGGTAGATCATTAATAATTAGCAAAGAGATGAATTTGACATAACTGGAAAAAGGCAGATTCATTTTTCTTTATCTTAAGAACTAGAGATATAGGAGGTTCTATTTTCTAGTGATACAAATATAAAGACTGATAGATACAATTTAGTCGCTACGATGAACCTACACTACGATAGTGCATTCTCCCTTCTCCAAACATGAGTGAGGTTCAATGTTAGTGTTAGGGACAACAAATTTCCACAAACCCACCACATTGATATGATATTGTCCACTTTGGAAATTACCCCTCATAACTTTGGTTCTTGGGCATCTCCCAAAAGGCCTCATATCAATAGAGGTGTTGTCTCCTCTTTATATACACAAGATCTTTTTCTTTTCTTAGCGATGTGGGACATCTTTGTTTGTCCAACAGTTAGATTCATTGCTTGATTAGACATCTAATGCATCAACAATTAGTCATTGGCATTCAATAGATAGTCCCAAATGATAACTTATTAATATATAAAATACCTTATCAACACCCTGCTTGCAAGTATATACCAATGCATCAGCAAGAGTAAGTCTGCCTTCAGCATCAGTGTTATTAACCTGAAAATTGGCCAAAATGAAGGTTAATAAAATGATGTATTTTATTTTAACCAGATAATGTTGACACCATAAAGCCGGTATCCAGAAAATTTAAGAAAAAACAGCAATAACCAAAAACAAGCATGTCCATTGTCAGCCTTTTACACCTAAACTGAATTGTGTGTGATTGGAAGGTAATTTTGTGATTGTGTCTACTAAGCCTGAGCCCAATAGGAAGTTACTTTATGCTTCTCCAGTCCTAAGATCATCGCCATTATTCATATCAATCTTTTTTTTCTTCTCTTTTTTTGATAACCAAGAATCAAAGTTTTACTTCACTACACATACTCAGGGCATCCACGCCCGTCCCAAGGCCTGGATCCGAGAGACAAGGGATTTCATCACCATTATTCATATCTCTTATTGTTAATGCTATAACTATTTTATTTATCAATGATGGGTTTATCGCAGTGATTATAGCCCAAAGATCCTTTTTCATGGGTCAATCAATCAAAGAACATATACCTCAATCGTCTTTCCATTTGAAGCTGTGATAATATCACCAGGTCTCATGCCAGTTCCACTTATCATGTTCTCACAGGCAGCAATAACAAAATGAATCTGTTTGGAAACAAAAAAAGTGAGAAAACAAGCCCATAAAGCCTATGGCTAATGACATTGAAAAGGGGTGCACAGCTCAGTGTTTTACCTCCACTCCAAGAGGTTTGATTTGGCCAATGGCTTTTGCTGCACCAAGAACTGCTGCCGAACCTCCCATGTCCGTTTTCATTATTTCAATTGAACATCCAGGTCCAGTTTTAATGTTATAGCCACCACTAATGGAAAGTAAAAACAAAATGTTACCCAACAAATAATGGAAAGAAAGATCCTAAGTATGACCCAATCATGTGTGTTGTGTTGACTTAAGGTCATAAATAAAACCTTCAAAAAACACACATCCATTTCTCATTTCGTTCAGCATTTACTAAAGAAAGTAGGCATTTGGTCAGATGTATAATAATCACCTGTCGAAGGTTAATCCTTTCCCAACCAAACCCAATTTAGTAGATACAGGTCCACTGGGAGGTTTGTAGCATAAGTGGATAAAATGAGGGGGATTTGTGGCGGCTGCAGACACGCCAAGATAGGAGCCCATATTCAATTTTTTGCATTGCTCTTCATTTAAAATGGTAGCAGAAAGGACATCACTGTAGGTTGATGCAATCTTTGTAGCCTCAGCTGCCAGTGCTCCTAATATGTGGATTTAGTTTGACAAAGTCAGTACCAGGCATGACATCAATCATGGAATAAATGCTGACATGTTACACAAATTTGAAAAGCAAATCTTTGCTCTAGGGTACAGATACAAAATGAAATTACATTTCATACCAATAGAAAATTGAAAAAAGCAGGTGATACCAAATGTTGCAATAGTTAGTATAGTAGCAGGAGAGTAATAGAAGGATTTTTTTTTTTTAACTGAACCTGGAGTAAGAACATTTGCAGGTGAATTTACAAGTTCTCTTCCAAGAACTATTCCAGAACTGAGATATTGTGCAAATTTCAGCTTTTTATCTACTTCAGGGCCAGACCCAAGACCAATGATTTCCACAGATTTAAGAGCAGACTTTTTGGACTCTGATTTGTATCTATTGTCTTCAAATATCCCAAGTATAGTCCCTGTATAATCACAATTCAAGCAACAGAGAGAATTCAGTGTCAGATCAAACAACAAATTGCTCACTTATCCATCCTATGCTAAGATGAAGCAAGTACCAGATGCAATGGCTGAGGCAATGCTAGGCTTGGATTCCGAAGAGAGTTCCTCCGGAGAGGCGAGAGATATAGCAACTTCACTTGCTTGAGATGCCTTTGCTGCTGCTGCAACAGCCTCACCTAGACTTTTAAAGGAAGCTACATTTGAAGGTGGCTGTCCAAGGCCAATCAAACTAACCCTCTTAGTGCCAAGACCAGGAAATCTCAGAACCGTCGATTGGCCCGCCTTTCCGGTGAAATCTTCCTCAGCAGAGGCTTCAGCCAACAGTCCACCCAACTTCGAATCCAGCTTGTTCAAAATCGGATTCTTGAACTTGGAGTTCTCATCCTTGGCCACATCTTTCTCAGTCACACCCACTGCAAGCAAGTCCCCTTTCCATTCCAAGACGTCAATGTCTTTTGCCCCAAAAGATACCTTTCAGACATTTTCACAAACAGGTAACAAGCAATTAGTACTTACACCCCAAAAGCCTCCAAAGAAACAGAAATCAAGCAATCACAACGCCCGATCGTTCAGTCTTCGTAACAAAATCGATAAATCCTTTCAACAATTACAACCGACCAAACGAAACTCATAGCAAAACACGAACTATATCGCAAAAAAGTCAAACAAAAAGAAAGAAGCAAATCCATCAAAAAGACTAAAGCCTCATCAAACCCCACGTTTCAAAATTCATCAACACAACCCCAATCGATCTCAATCTCCAAAACCCATCAAGAAAAACCAACGAAACTTCATTCCAAGAAAGCCCAATCAAACAAACCCCGCTACAAGTCGAAAAAAACAACAATCAAGAACAGAAACCAAATGGGCAGTAAAATTTCACCATCCTACTCACCTGTGGAGCTTCATTTGGAGTAGGATTCGTAAGGCCAAGATTGGCCGAGGCAAGTGAGTGAGCCATGAAATTCCCTCTACGAGAACAGAAGGGAACAAAAGCAACAGAAATCCGAAGAGATGGAGAGAAAGAAGGGCGATACAAATGGGTTAATTTCGTAAGAAATAAGGAAGAAGAACGAAAGGGACAACAAGAAGAAATGAAGTTGGTGCCCAAGGATCCAACAATGGCTGCCATTATTGGGAGTGAGGATCCAGTTATTTATAGTGAAGTGTTAGCAAAGAAAAAGCATCAATTTGCTAAAGATGTAAAAGAGATATCCTAATAAGGGTATGTTTGTCTTTTTCGGGGGGAAATGAGTGGTTAATCGAACAATCACTCGTTTGTATTTGGTTGTAAACATCCACCTTTTATCCCATTTAACTTCGGTTAATCACTTATCAAACTATCTATACAATAGTATTAAATTTAACACTCAATCACTATTAACATTAATCTAAAAAATTATATCAACCACTATTAACCACATTCCTCAAACACGTACTTAATTACTCTAGTATAATAATAATAATAATATTCAAACGAGTAGTTAACCACTCTAAACTACTATTAACTACTTCTTTCAACTCTACTCTACTCTTTTCTACAAAAAAAGATATTAAATAAACACACCCTAAGTGCAATACTCCATATTACGTCATCTTTGGGTGTGAAGACCTTATGGAGATGTTTGGATGAAGTTTTGAGAAGTTATTGATTAGTTAAAATTCTAAGAGAAAATGTATTTTTTTTTCACACACAAGAGTGCAAATCTTGTTTGAATGTAGATTTAAAATTAGTAATTAAAAAAATAATGATTGAAAATGAGTTATTTTAATGGATCATAAATAAGTGGTTTGGAAATGATGATTTTTTATTCAATAGTTAAAATGAACGATTAAAAATTGAGTGGTTAGAAATGAAGGGTTATTTTGATTAATAAAAATGAAAAGTTATTTTAAGTAATTACAAAAACTTGTTCTAGTGTAATTTTTTGAGGAGGAATTAGTAAATCATCAATCTAAATTCTCCTTAAATATGACAAGCAATCTAGAGATCACTAGGGAGGCGTTTTGATGAGACTTTTTATGAGGGTGAGTTTGAGAAGTTATTTTGAGTAATTGAAAATTTTAGATTTTGTAATAGCTTGTTTGGATATAGATTTTTATAGAGGAGTTACCGTAAAAAAGTCGTTTGGATGTAATTTCTTTTAAGAATAATCGAAGACAACAACTTGTTTGGATGAGAATTTGAAATGAACAATTTTGAATAGATAATTAAAAATGAGTAGTTAAAATAAGTTATTTTGAGTAGTTGAAAATTAATAACTATAAATAAATAGTTAGAAGTAAAAAGTTATTTTAAATAGTTAAAAATAAATAATTAAAAATTAAGAATATTTTGAACGGTTAAAAATGAAAAATTATTTGGAGTAAATACAAAAACTGTAATTTTTTTTTATAAACGGTAAGCGTCCAATCTAAACATTTTTTAAATCCGACAAACAAACACCTCCTAGGTGGCCCATTAATATTATTAATATTATTATTATTTTAACTTTTTGTATTTCCATACCTTGAAATTGCCGTTTTGATTTATTTTTTTTTTTTTATTTTTTTTTTTTTTTAATATAGTCATAAATGTCTATCATATTTTTATTTTTATTTTCTTTCCTTTTCATTTTTAACATATCTATCTCACTTGTAAATAGTGAGTTTGTTTAGATACCATTTTTCACTCAACCATAAGTTCACAAAAGATTATCTTTTTTTTAATCTCGAAAATTAGAATAAATTTGTATATTTTTGTTTTAAAAAATAAATCTTGTAAAAAATTATGAGTTTGTATTAGAGTATTTAAAAAGATGTTATTGAGAAAAGCTATATAAGTTTTTTCTTTTTTGAAATGGCTATATAAGTTAGTTTTAAAAATCATGAGAACTAAATTATTATTTTTTTTTCAAATCGTATGGACTAAATTCTAAGTTTCTTCCATTGGGACCAAATTTATAATTTACTTTTACCACCCCTTGTTTTATTTTTGAAATTTGTTGGATGGGCTAAAAGTAATGCATTAGATGGGCTTGTAGTTTGTAACTTGCATAAAAGGTTCTTGAAATCGATGTTGAATATGTATTTGTGTTTGTATTTCTTTTTCTTTTTTAATACATATCGGGAGAGGGGGACAAATACCAATTCTCGGGATCAAACCTGTGACGTTGGTATTGAACTGGTTTACAACAGAAAAATGAAACCATTGTGCCACTGATCCATTCGGTGTGTTTGTATTTCTCAAGCTTCTTCATACAGGTTGGAAATGTGAAAGGGATACTCTAATCCCCATTCTTTCAAAGGGTTCAAAATAGAAGTGTGGACCCTTATTACTTTACATTAAAAGTTAAATTTCAAATTCTTAATAAAAGACTCCAAAACATGTATTACTTTGGTTTATTGTAAGATGTAAAATGTGTGTTGTATTTTAGTGTATTTGTTATTAAATTTCTTTTGTTACATCAGAAGATTATGTGCTTTCACTTTATCCCAAAATAAATTTCCTTTTACGAGGAATTTTTTTCTTTTCTTTCTTTTGTCGTGAAGTATACACAATTAATAAAGAAATCATGTTGAATCATTCTCCTAATTGTGGTTGAACTAATTTTGTTTTATTTAATAATGATTTTTCACTATTTTTACCTAATTAATTTTAAATCACTTCAAAATCACAAATAAATTATTCTTCCCTACAAAGTAGAGCAAGAGAAGTTAACACGTAATTAGAAAAAAAAAAAAAAAAACAGAGAAAAATATAGACGTTAACTAAAATATTCATATTAATGATGATTTGTTACTCTTGATTTCAAATACTTTTCTATGATATTACATTAATTTTGCATTATACACGAGAAAATTTTGTATTGATGAAATTAACAATTTATCTATATAATGGAAATTGTCGTTGTCTTATTTATTAGTTTGAGATATATAGATTTTAATATTTGATCACAATAACAAGAGTTCATATCAATATTTACCACTAAAATATGCTTACTTTAGCAGTTCCTCGAGAAATTATATAAGAATGTTGAAACATAATGTTTGATAATTTAATATCGTTATATGTAAGAGTTTTTTTTTTTATGTTTTTTTTTTTTTTTTTTTTTTTTTTTTTTTTTTAATTTTATTTCATTATGGGACAGAAAAAATGTCTTGTTGAATAACTTTGTCCTCTCATTTCTATTCTCATTCTTAGCTTGCACTTTCTCTTCCCCTTTCTCTCTTCCTTGAGAAATTATTTGAGAATGTTGAATATAGGATAAAAAAAAGTAGATTAACCATACACATTTAAAAAAAAAAAAAAAAAGTCAACCAAACACAAGGCAGAGTGATTTAAACCTCATAGTACACATTTTATGTCAATTAAGCTAAATTCATTTTAGGTATATAACCATTTGAAGGGGACAACCACAAGTTAGCTGTCATGTTTATTAGTTTGCTTATCTCTCATAATTTGATTTCTAAGAAGAAGAAAGAATATATATATATATATATATATATATATATATATATATATATATATCACTTTGGTTTCTAAAATAATTATATACCCAATTATTCATAATAATATATTTGGGGTGTGTTTGGGACCCCGTTTATGTAAACGGCCAAGTTGATTATAATAATCCAACCAATGTTTGCCCCACCGTTTATTATAAACGGTGGTTACCTAAACTTGTGTGTCTGTTTATCTAAACATACGTGCCCGTTTATTTAAACCTAACCTATATTACTTTATGTTACATAACCAGCCCCTCAAACACCGTTTATCATAATCCCCATTATAATAACTTGTCCCTCAAACACCATTTATAATAACCCATTGTTTATTATAATCCCCTGTTTATTATAATTTTTTGTCCATCATGACCAAATTGGTGCTCCAAACGCACCATGTGTTTTCTTATTTTGATTCTTAAAAGATAACAAAGAATAAATACTTAATTTCTAGCTCTCATAATTTAATTTCTTAAAAAAGAATCAGGATAAGTTCGCATTCTAATTTCCCTTCTTTTCATCTTTTGTTTTTCATCTTTGTTCTTCTTTTAAAAGAAATATCTCAAGTGGGTTTAGAACCACTTTTTAATTCCACCACTTCTTAAAAGGTTTTTCACAATCGAAAGGAGATGACATGTTGATTTCATTTACAGGTTCGATCTTGAAATAAAAAACGATATTCGAATTATTTATTTAAGAGTCATAACACCCTCTTCCTCCAATTTATATGTATACTTAAAAAAAAAAGGTTATTAGGACTTTTATAAGTTTAATTCGTTTGAGAGGAATTAATTGTTAACATCTAAAATTAAGAATCTATCATTTTGACTTCTAAAAACAACGACAAATAAATAATGATCCATGTCTAAAAAGATTTTGCCAATAGAGCAGTAGCTCAAACAGTATCAATGTACACCTAACAACTTAGAGGTCAAAAGATTTTGCTGTTTCTTCTTTTTCTTTTCTTCCTTTGAAAATAAATATCTTGAAGGAAGGATTTTAAGAGGCCTTTTTCCTTTTTCTTCATAGACCATTACACAAGGGTCAGTTGAAATTCTTTGAGAGGGAGAAGTGATTAATGAGCATCTAACATTAAGAAAAAGTTAAATTACAAATACATTGTCAATCTAATTTTTTTACTTTTATGCGGTGATGACTTTAGTAGAGACACCATCACTTAAAGAATTTTAGAAAAAGTAAAGAATGTTTGTGGTGATAACTATATAAGAGCCATCTTCTTCTTGATTTTTGGTAATGACTGTAGTAAAATCATCTTCTACTTTATAAAAAAAAAGGGTGATAACTATATAAGAGTCATCTTCTTCTTGGTTTTTGGTAATGACGGTAGTAAAATCATCTTCTACTTTATAAAAAAAAGCATAATATTAATAGAAAAAAATTATTCCTTTCTTTCTTAAGTTAGGGAGCGATCTGAGAGTATTTCTATCAAAGAATTATCAAGCTGCTATTAATTTATTAAATAATATTTAGAACACTGGCTTGGAAATTTTAAAAATAATTTACAAGTATGTATTTTAAAATAATATTTTTAAAATTTAAAAACAAAAATTTAAGCAATAGAACTAAAAAAAATTTAAAATAAGTTTTTATTTCAACTTTTAAAAATATTTTTTATATATGTATTAAAAGCCTAATTTTGAAATATAATATTTTAAATATTATTTTTTTTAAACTATTTAAAAAAATTAAAATTATATTTTCTTAAATAGTTTTTTTTATTTTTAAATTTACTCTTATTTTACTAAACATTATATTATTAGTGAAAATGCATGACAACTAAAAATAAATACTTACATATATTTAAATAATCATATTCTAAAGATATTTTGTTATAATTTAAGATATGATTATTTAAAATAGTTTTAGAAAAATTAATATTTAGAATATTATGTTTTAAAATTAGGCTTTTAATATATAAGTAAAAAAATAATTTTAAAAGTTGAAATAAAAACTTATTTTAAATATTTTTTTAATTCTATTATTTAACTTTTGGTTTTTAAAATTTGAAAATATTATTTTAAAATACATCGATTTAAATTATTTTTAAAGTTTCCAAGTGAGTGTTATAAATATTATTTAATAAATCAATTAGCAGTGTTATAATCTTTTGGTGGAGGCAACGAGTCTCAAGCTTAAGGAAGAAAGAAATAACTTTTTTTACTAATATTATGTTTTATTTTTTTTACAAACAAGAAAATGACTTTACTATAGTCATCACTAAAAATCGAGAAGAAAATAGCTCTTCTATAATCATCACCAAAATTTAAAAAGAAGATGACTCTTCTATAGTCATCACCACTACCTTACTTTTTTAAAAAATTTCATGGTGGTAGTGTCTATACTAAAGTCACTACCACATAAACATAAAAAATTAGACCTATTTTAACGATATATTTAGAAAATGACCCACTTTAATAATAATTTTTTTAAAAAGACTCATAGTCAAAGAGAACTTTAAAGTACATAGGATGGTAGTTAATTTTTTTAGAGAGAATAGTGAAAAGAGGAATAGAGGATATGTCAATCCACCTATGAAATATAAAAGTTTAAAAATTAAAAAGAAAAAGAAAAAATATTTCTCAATTAAATGAGAGTCAAATATCAAATTTCAAAATCGAACGAATTCGTGATCATGAAATTAAACTGAATTACCTTCCACCAATGACATCTAACGCATACCAATCCTTTCCGTCTTCCAAATTTTTGATTTAGTACCCAGATATGTGCTACCACATTGGAATATGTCTTCTAAATAAAACTAGATGTTAAATAAAACAAATGCTTTTGAGGTTTAAAGCAAGTTTTAATTATGCCATTGAAACTTGCTTTAATTTTATATAAGAAACAAAAATATTTTTATTGTTAAAGATGAATGGGTTATATAGATGGTGGGTCTAGTTTTTTTTTTTTTTTTTTTGAAGATCCGGGTCTAGTCTTTTAATACCACGAGATAATAAGATTAAAATAAAATCATGTTATAAACCTTTTTAATTGGTTGAAAAAATAAATTATCTTACTAAAAAAAAAAAAAAAAAAAATTATCAAATATTAAAGTAAAAATTAATGTGTTAAAATATGAAGACGTGTTTTTCTAAATGATTATTTCTAATATTATTTGTAACATCATTCACATAAGTGGTTATTGCTCGTGTAAAAAAAAGCAAATATAATTATTGGACATTAGTAAAAAAAAAATTGTTTTAACGAGTATAATACATAATTAATACTGTATTCATAAAATACTGTATTTTTTGAGATTATAAAAATACTGTATTTAATGTGTATTAATTAGTTTTCTAAAAGTAATAAGTTCCTACAATTTCCTAATAAACAAATGAAAATTTTGAATTATTTTTTGGAGGAATGTATATTAGTGAGATAAAATTTAACCAATATTAAAACTTAACAAGATGAATGGATCAAAAAAAAATTCTTAATTCAAAGTTTCAATCCCAATGAAACAATACAAGAAAACAATTTAATATAGAACACAGGTTTAAAAAAACTTGTAAAAAAAGACTAAAATGTTGGAACCAAATGTTAAAAAATCCAAAAAATATTTCATGGACAGATATATTCTTTTCACACGTCAGAATCTCCAAAAGGGGCAACACTTGTGGAACTTCAAGGGTGGGGATTGATCAAATTAAAAGTTTAAGGGATTAATAGTTACAAACACTATAGTTTAGAGGTGGTTTATGCATTTTTCCCAAGATAATATTTTTATTCCCAAACTGTCATATTTCAAATTTCCAATTTTTTTTTTAAAAAGAAAAAAACTTACATTACAAATTCTCGATCCTTGATTCAAGGAATAAACAACTACCAACTAATCCCAACTATTTATTTTTCTAATTTAAAAGTAGACATTAATTTAAAGTAAAAAATATTGTAGTCTCTCTAAATATTTCTTCCAATTTTAGACATTTCCCTAACTTTTCCTATTTATTTAAAGGTGAACACGTACAATTTCCCTTAAATAGACCCATTTTAAAGTTTATCATATTTGTATATGGGAAAGAAATCCTAAGTCCAATTTTTCAAGAGGACTTTTTTTTTAATAATAAATGTTTGAAAAAAGAATTAAATTAGGCAAATGTCTAACTTTTCAAAATAAATTGAACATATGTCTAACATTTAGAAAACTTAAAATATATATCTAAAACGTAAAATTAAGTAAAAACTAAATTAATAATTAAAATATAAAAGACTTTTTGACCTAGTATTTTGAATTATTGATTCCTTCAAATCAACTCACACCTAAATGGGAAAAAAATTGAAAAAAATGACAAAATAGTTATAATAATTAAAAAAAAATAATGCGGTGAGCGTGGATCGAACACACGACCTTCAGATCTTCAGTCTGACGCTCTCCCAACTGAGCTATCCCCGCTTGAATTTTTTGTTTCACATTTTTTACATTTAAAGATGTTACATTTGTCTTCTTAATTTTGTAGAAATAAATCTTCAATTATATTTTCATTGACATGGTTTTCTAAAAAATATAAATAAATAACGATGACCTCCAAAACAAAAACGTTGATAAGGGATAAAATTATTTAAATAAATTTGATTTTAAGTTACTAGTTAATCGATAATACACAAAATTTGTGTACTCTTTGGGATTATTGTTTAGAATTTAGAATATAATATTTAGGAATTAGAGTTGATAGATATGTTTTCATTTATTTTTAAAATTCAACAGCAGTTAGTAATGGAGATACGAATCTGTAAACGTCTTCGTACAAATTGAACTCAATTATCCTTAACCTTTATGATAGGGTGTATAAGTAGAAAATTAATCAAATTTAGAAAATAATTACAAAGATAGACAATTTAAGAAAAAAAATTGCAAATAGGTATTAATGATTATTGTCACCTAATTTTTTATAATTTACAAAAATGCCCCCCCCCCCCAACTTTTGTTGTATCAGATCTATATATTCCCAACACTCGATATCTCATACCAATAGAGGTCAGTGCTTGCGAGATGTTGCAAGATCTCTACCATAACCAAAATCATCAGATTTACGAAAAAATTCTCTGAATCATAGGATTTGCAACACAAGAGAAAATATTTCCGGAACAAGTTATCAAATAAGTTTTTTTTATTCTTTATTTTTTCAAAAACAAGAACAGAAATAGCTATCAAACACGTTTTTATTTCTTATTCTAAAAAATAAGAAATGGAAAACAAGTGATCAATAGAGCCCAATTCTATCAAAGGTCCCCTCACTTACTTAAGTCAATTTAATATACTTGTGTATTGGTATAGGGTAAAAAGTAAACTTATATAACCTCTTAAGGACTAACTAACGAGCCACCCAAAATGTAACTTCCCAACTAACTAACAAGAGGCCTAATAAGAGGATCTTATCAACAACAAATGAGACATAAGAAACGGGAACGCTACCAAAGAGCTATTAGTAATCACATATCTTGGTTCTGTGTAAATTGCAATGCCAAGAAAATGATACAATTTATCTTATTTATGCACATGCCATAACCTACTCGAGCTGCGGAAAATTTATGAACTGGATCAATGAAGAGCTATATATTATATATGTGGTTTAATATCATGAGTGAAGTTCATAGTTAGATTTATTGATATTTTTTCTTAAAAAAATCTGGAACTTGGAGCTTCACGCTCCTCTAAACTTGGAGTATCATCGACCTGTCTCTAAATTGTGGCAACCGGATACATCGGAGGAGTGGAGACACAATTAAAGGTGTTTACAGATTATTGTAACAAGCAAGTCTCAAACTTGGGACCTTCAGAAAAACATACCCTCAAAACTCGAGCTTTCCACGAATGGTGACACCACTCTCGGACTAGTTAGATTTATTGATTAATTATACATCTAATGTATCAAAATATATTTTATTAAGATATAATACCTTATCAACACCCTGCTTGCAAGTATATGCCAATACATCAGCAAGAGCAAGTGTGCCTTCAGCATCAGTGTCATTAGCCTGAAAATTGGCAGAATGAAGGTTAATAAAATGATGGTGTGTATTTTATTGAGATCCTTTTATCGTTCGCAGTGATTATAGCCCAAAGATCGATCGATCGTCGAACATATACCTCAATTGTCTTTCGATTCTCACGGGCAGCGATAACAAAATGAACCTGTTTGGAAACAAGAAAATGAGAAAAACAAGCTCATATATAATGACATTGAAAAGAGGTGAAGAGCTCAAATGTTTTACCTCCACTCCAAGAGGTTTGATTTGGCCAATGGCTTTTGCTGCACCAAGAACTGCAGCAGAACCTCCCATATCAGGTCAAGTTTTAATGCTATGGCCACCACTAATGAAAAGGAAAAACAAAATGTTACCCAACACATAATGGAAAGAAAGAACAAAAGTGTTTTTTTAGTTAAATTACAATCGGGAGAGAGATCCGAACCCACGACCTCTTGATCATAAGAATATATTGATGCTATTGAACTACTGCTGTTGATGACAAAAAGAATAAAATGTTACCCAACCATAGGTGTTGACTTAAGGTCATAAATAAGATCTTCTAGAAATGCATTTATTTCTCATTTCATTCAACATTTACTAAAGAATGTTACCATTTTCAATCATCAGTGGCCAAGTGGTCAAGAGAGCCTTGAGAGTTAAGAGATGACGGGTTCATCTATGATGACCACCTTTTAGGGGTGATTTTGGTTTAGTTTTGTTAGTTTTGTGTCAAACTGACAATCAAACTGATATCTTCCGTTTTTCAAAAATTGAGTCCGAACCGATGTCTAATAAATGACAAAATCAATAGTTCGATTTTCATTTGGTTGGGTTATATTCTAGTTCATTTTTCGATTTTGATTTTGGTGAGAATTTGACTCAATTTTTTAATTTTTTGTCTCATTTTCAATTCAATTTTTGAAATTTTATTTTGGTTACAAAAAAACAACATTCCCCTTAAATAATGTAATATTTATAATGCTTTTACTTGGTATTTCACATCTAAATTAGTTCTTCCATCAAATCTCAATACCAATATAATGTAATTTTCATTTAGTTATTATACATTTGGTTTGGTTTGGTTTTTATATTGGTTCTTCCATAAAAAAATCGAATCAACCAATATATTTCGGTTTCCTAAAATAGTAAATCGAATGTTCCAATATTGTTTTTAAAAAACCGAACCGATCTACTGGATTTATTTCTTTCTTTGGTTTTTCTTTCACCCTTACCACCTACCTAAGAATTAATTTCCTACAAATTTCTTTAACATCTAAATATTATAGGATCAGATAGAGTATATCTCATGATGATAGTTGAGTTGCCTGCAAACTCGCCCAAATAGTCACATATTAAAAAAAGAAATTTAGTGTTTGGCCAGATATATAATCTCACCTGTGGAAGGTTAATCTTTCCCAACCAAACCCAATTTGGTTGATACAGATCCACTGGGAGGTTTGTAACACAAGTGGATAACATAAGGGGGATTTATGTCTCCAAGGGGTGGTACATTGGTTAAAGATTTGGATTTTGAAGGTATACTTCTTTCAAGGTCCCAAGTTCAAGATTCACCTGCGACATTACTCCTTCGATGTCTCCTAGTGTCTTGCCTATAGACGAGCGTAATTACTCTTGTTTCAAAAAAAAAAAAAAAAAAAAAAAAAAAAAAAAATATATATATATATATATATATATATATATATATATATATATATAAAAAAAAAAGGGGGACTTAGGGAAGCTGCAGAGACTCCAAGATAGGAGCCCATAATAATTTTTTTGCATTGCTCTTTATTTAAAATGGTAGCAGAAAGGACATGTCTGTAGGTTGATGCAATATTTGTAGGCTCTGTTGCCAATGCCCCTATTATGTGAATGTAATTTGACAGTCAGGATGATCAGACTATCAGTACCATGCATGCATGACATCAATTATGAAATAAATGCAGACATGTTAATCGTAGACATGTTAATCGTCATGGAGTACCTTACTGGTCATGAAAACCTCGAAGGACTAAGGGGGTGTTTGGGATTTGATATTGAAGAGAGGAGAGGAAGGAGAAATTTCAACCATTTGTTTGTTTTTAGGACATCAACCTCTCCTCTAATATCACATCAAATAATTTATTTAATCTTTTAAATGTCATATCAAACATTTTTTGTTTAATTTTTAACCATATAATATAATATAAAATATATTTTATCTAATCTTATCAAATATTACATCAAACTTTCTCTAATTTTCAACTACATAATATAAAATAAAATATATTATATTTATCGATCAATCCAAAATCTATAATCATTAACATGATAAAAAATCAATATAAAATAAATACTTTTACAACTTCTTCCCTCCAAAACAACAATCTCCTTCTTCATATCACCAAATCACTCTACTTCCTCTTTTTCTTCGACTTTCTCTTCTCTCCTCTTTTCAACACCAAAATCCAATCACCTCCTAAGAGGTTAAGAGTTTAATTTATGGTGGTTACCTTATCTAGAAATTAATTTTTTACGGATTTTTTTGACATCCAAATGTTGTAGGATATAGCGATGTGTCCTGTGACAATAGTCGTGGGTGCGCAAGTTGGTGTGGACAGTCATAGATATCGAAATATATAGGGTAAAAATATAAGTTTAGTACCTATGGTTTGAAGAAAGTTAGAGTAAATCAAAAACTTGTTTTTTCCATATCGTTTGAAGAAAGTTAAAATTTAGTGGTTATGACTTTAAAAATTAAAATTTAGCCTTATAGTTTTACAAAATCTAAAATATAGTTTTTATCGTACGTAATCGCTGATGTATTAAATACATAGAAACTCGTTATTCATGCATAAATGATATTTTTTTTTGTTATATCAATCACTTAATTCATAATTTCATCATTGACATATAACTTACTTTTAAGTACTTAATTCGCTAACGATTAGAATCGACAATGTTTCATTGTTTGGTTGTAAACCAGTTCAATATTAGAGTCACAAGTTCGATCCCCAGAATTGGTATTTGTCTCCTCCTCTCCCAATATATACTTAAAAAAAAGAGAAATGGCAAGAACTATTATATATATATATTATCAAATTATAGGGATTAAATTTTAGTTTTTAAAATCAAAAAAATTAAATAATATAATTTTTCAAATCATATGAACTGAACTCTAATTTAAAACTATGAGGGCTAAACTCTAATTTTCCTCCCACTATATATATATGCTGACATGTTAAACGAATTTGAAAATCAAATATTGGCTTTTGGGTACAGATACAAAATGAAATTACATTCATGCCAAAATGGAAATTTTTTTAAAAAGAAAGTTATACCAAGTGTTGAAAAAAAAAGTAAATAGATAATTAAAATTAATAACAATATTATAGGGAACAAAAAGTGTGAGAGCAGTAACAAACAAAAATAAATTCAAATTTGATTGGGTTAAATCATATTAATTTTAAGTTTATCCAAGAACCAACTTAACAGCATAAAAATTTCATTTTTTTTAACACAACTCAATCTCAAAATAGGTTGGATTGATTCGAATTATTCGAGTTATGGGGATATTTAAACGCTCCTACTCCAAAGAAACATACTTCAAGAAAGCACAATGCCCTATCGTTCCGACTTTGTTATAAAATTGATATCATTTCAACAATTACAACCAATCAAATGAAACTCACAGCGAAACACGACGTATAACGCAAAAGGGCAAACAAAAATAAAGAAACAAATCCATAAAAAAGACTAAATTAAATCCTCAAAAAAGTCAACAGTACTGAAATCCAATCCAACAAAATCTGCTACCAGTTGAAAAAAATACTAAGTGGGTGTTTGGCTGCAGGTGAGATGAGATGAGATGAAATGAGATGTTGATACCAGAAAATCTTGTTTGAGGTGAGATGAGATGACAGAAAAATCTTGTTTGGGGTGCAGGGAGATGAGATGACAGAAAAACCTTCTTTGGAGTGGAGAAAGACGAGAAGAGATGTTAAGATATGTTTTAAAAAAAAAAAAAAAATCTGTTATTATATTTTTTTTAACAATAAAATTGTTCTTTTACTTTTTTTAAAAAAATAATTATTCTAAAATATTTAACTATTGATATAATAAGTATGTAAATATAAATATTATCATAAATAAAATGTAAGTAATATAAATTTAATATTAAGCACTCTTAATCATATTAATTTTTTTATTAAAAAAAACATAGTTTCAATGATATTATGTACGACATAATAACCATGAGGTTAGAAGTTTCTAATCTTTCATACTTAAATATTGTTTAATTAAAAAACAATTATGAGAAAAAAAAATTCACACCACCAAAATAAAGTTTGACTAATCTAAAATATTTGTACATCGTTAATAACTTTTTTTTAAAGATTTGTTAGACTTAAATAATAAAAAAAATTAAAAATACCAAGATTCTATTTATTAAAAAATAAAAATAAAATCATTTGGTTAAACTAGTCATTATAAAATCTTGATAGCAATTTTATTTTATTTAAAAAAAATATTTTCTTATACCTTTTATACATTCATATTCATAGTTACCGAATGTCAAAAAATTGTTAATAAAATAAAATTTTTTATTTATTGTTTTTTTTTAGTTAAAAGAGAACTCGGTCACATTTTGATAATAATTATTACATGGAAGTAATAAAATATCCCTTAAATTTTAGAATTTATTATTTTTTTTATTAGGTAGAATAGATCTCAATCCCTATGACTCATAAAAGTCTTGAAATTTATAGTTGTTTTTTGTATGTACAATCAAGACTCTCAAAATTATTTAAATTAATTTATCATTTCAAAAAAAATATATTTGTTCGATGAGATTTCCGGAGAAATGCAATTCGTTTGATAAACTTGAAAGTTTATATTGATTTGTATGGAATATAGTGGTTACAACTCTATTCTATGTTTCTTTGATTCTTCTCTCACAAATACAAGGATTTTCATAGCTTCAGATTTCAGGCAATTATAGTAGCTTCAAACTTGGAATCAACACTTCAATCTTCAAGATTAATAGAAGCTTCAAGTGAGTTATGGAAAACTCCAATCTTCAAGGTGCAGCAAAGCGTTTCTTTAGGAAGCTTCAATGCCTTTCTCAAATCTGGACCCCCTCAAATGAAGAAGGAAGTGTCTATTTATAGAGTTTCTCATAGGCCTCAAATGGGCTTGGGCCAAGGAATGGCCCAAATGTCTTCATGGGTTGGATCAATAGGGCGATTTTGGATCCAAACGTCCTCATAGACC
Organism: Sicyos edulis; assembly: GCA_036507275.1. Taxonomy (NCBI): domain Eukaryota; kingdom Viridiplantae; phylum Streptophyta; class Magnoliopsida; order Cucurbitales; family Cucurbitaceae; genus Sicyos; species Sicyos edulis. The sequence continues at coordinate 4,289,944 of CM071856.1, read as the reverse complement.
GGGGCATCTTGAGCCCAATTTGGTTCCATAAAGACAATGGGCTTTGGGTCCAAATCGTCATTTGATCGAGCTTGGTTATCCATAGTTTTGATTCTACTATCAATGTAATCAAACACTGACACGTGGCACATTTTTTGTTTGCCATAATTCAATTTAGGGGACAATATATCATTTTATAATTGATCCCTAAATAAAAATATTTGCTTTGTCATTAATTTTAAATAATGACGTGGTGAGCTTTGATTCGTTCAAAATTTCTATTCCAACAAATGTCCCCTTTCGAGATTTTTGCACAAATATGTGTGAATGAATCTCGAAAAAGTTAGTGTGAAGTTGACATAGCATCCGTTTTTTCTAATGTCAACTCCTTGATGTGTTAAATTAAACAAGGTATAAACTTGTCTTATAACCTTGAAATATTTAAACACTAGTATTATGTCAATGAATCAAATTTTGGAATTTAGCCAAAAGTTTGATTTTTCTTATTTGACACAAGAAAATGTTGATTTGAAACTAAAATAGAACAACGGTCTATTTAATTTCACATTTGAGCTTGAGTTCCAATGTTTTGCCACCACTTGATTTGGGTCATCGTTGGACTACTGGTCAACGTGTTACTTGAATTTGAGATGAACCATTCTTTCCTTTGGCCACTTGAAGTTTCTATGGATATTTAACTTTCGCCTTTGTTTGAGGCTATTTGAAGTGACCATAATTTTCCGTTTGAGATTTAGAATGATTTTTTTTTTTAGATATGCCCCAAAGTTCTACCTTCGGATTAAAATAAAATTCAAAATTATCCAACTTATGGACTATTTTGAATTTAAATGGTAGATTGATTTGGCGTAATACAATGATGAAATCAAATACATCACCGCTGCCTAGCTTGATTTAAATTTGGATTACGAGAGCCAAACCATTATAATATCTAAATTAACAAAGTTTAGAAACACCATTTTTCTTTTTTCTTTTTTTCTATAAATAGGAGTCAATTGCATTCCTTCGAAAATGAATAGTGATTGTTCACACATTAAATATTGCTTTCAATAGGGTTCGTTTCAAGATTCTGTTGCATTCCTTCTACTGTGTCGACGATTAAATATTGGTAGCATGAAGTTTTCGTTGAAAATGAATAGTGATTGTTCACATATTAAATATTTGTTTCAATAGGGTTCGTTTTAATGTGTGAACAATCACTATTCATTTTCATCGAAAACTTCATTCTACCACCAAATTTATCTTATAATAACGAGCCGATATCGATGAAATATCAGATTCCATGACTTTTTTCTGAAATACTATCAAATCCCTGCTAAAAACATACACATCTATATGTAAACACCAAGCTCCATGGAGAAGTTCTTTTGCTTCTACTGTGACCTTGGACTTCGTTTTTTTATTGGTTAGGTGGCGGCTTATCAAAAGAAAAACCATTAGGTTTTTCTTTTATTAAAAATATGCACATATATGTATTAAAAATAATATATATATATATATATATATTTTTTTTTTTTGCTGTGACCCTTTTTTTATTTCGAAAAATATTTCAAATTTTTTTTCACGTATACATTAAATTCCTTTTATAAAAAAGAAAACAAACCTTTTCTTTTTTTATGTATTTGAAATATTTTATTTTTTTTTCCTGTATTCCTTAAAAAAAAAAACGTTATATATATATTACACTTTTATATTTGCTAAAACTTTTAATACTTTTGAACTAATTTTTTTTATCGTTTAGTTTTTTAGGATTTCAATTTTTACCAATTGCATACACAATTTCATCATCACCAAGGTAAATAAAGGTAAAAACTTTTAAATTTTTTTTTTCCCTATTTTCTTGTGGTAGATGCCCCAGTGAACTTAAGCAAATGAAGTATATGCCATTGTAAGAGTACTTTACAAGTTTATCCTCCATAAGTGTTTTATTATCAACGAGGATTTAACGATACAAATTTATCCTCTAGAAATGTTCCATCATCAACGAGGACTTAACGATACAAGTTTATCCTCTAGAAGTGTTCCATCATCAACGAGGACTTAACGATACAAGTTTATCCTAAAAAAATGTTTCATCATCACCGAGGACCTAACGATACAAGTTTATCCTCCAAAAGTGTTCCATCATCAATGAGGACTTAACGATACAAGTTTATCCTCCTGAAGTGTTCCATCATCAACGAGCACTTAACAATACAAGTTTATCCTCCCGAAGTGTTTTATCATCAACGAGGACTTAACGATACAAGTTTATCCTCAAGAAGTACCAAATAAACAACTGCGAGGACTTAATGATACAAGTTTATCCTCTAGTATTCATTGTTTGCTTTTCATTGGGGGAAATCTTATCAGTTTCTTTATCATCATTCCTTCTGCCACTTTTTTAATGATTTTGGCTAACCTTTTGTTTTGCAGGATCATGATTCATTTTGCCGAGCGTATAACCTCAGGATCGAAGTATTTATTGATTTTGAAAGATAAAGAGCAATCAATCAAGGATGGACTTTCTTTGCTTGCTGAGGAGGCTATAGCTGGCACTCTTTCCCCTACATGGCAACACCTGAATGTCAAATTTTCACCTGAACTATCAAAAGAGTTAACTTTTGAAGGTAATGAAAGAGTTTGGGTCTTAAAATCTTTAATGCCTGGTCGAACGTAAAATGAAAGCCCTGAGCTAACATTAGGGTGTCACTTGATTGAAGGTGAAACTCATTGGAATACTATAATGAAGATTCATGGTGATTGGTCTTTCATTGATCTTTATTGGGAGTGGCTAGAATTTGTCGTTGGTCGTAATGAGAAAGTCCTTAATCAAAATCGTTTATGTAATGCGGTGATGGCTTCTCTCTACACCTACGATCATTGTAACGATGTGGTTCGTGCCTTTTGTGAAGCCTGGTGCCCTCGAACAAATACCTTTTTTACCGCCCTAGGTGAAATCTCTATCTCGCTATGGGACTTATGGGATATTTGTGGTCTTCCTATCAAAGGAAAATTTTATGAGGAGGTTATTCCGACTTTGCAAGAGTTGACGGAATATCGAGGTAATTTTAAGGTTCTCCCAAAGAGTTGTGAACACTTAATCCAAACATATTATAAGATAACCACCTTGGGGAAGGAACATGGGTCTTCTCAAAAAGTCGTATTTGTTAGCTCTTGGATCTCCTTTTGGTTTAAAGACATTAAAAGATACAACAGACCTACTGGACGGTAAAAAAGGAAGACTTCTCAAGCTTCATTAACCCAAAATCCCGACAGGACCAAAATCAAGTATCGTGCATGGACGAGCTGTGAAAATAAGATGTTCCATGACCTTGATGTAGATGAAGACTGGTGTGACAAAACTTATTTGGCAGTCTTCTTGTCTTGTTGGCTATGTGTTTTTGTTTTCCCTAGAAAAAGAACTCAAGTGATCTGACTTGGAGTGTTTAGAATTGCTAGCCAAATGACTGAAGGTCATGTCTTTAGCCTTGTTGTCCCAACCTTAGCTAACTTATATCATGGATTAGGTATAATCACTCGAGCTTCTAACCCGATCGGACGTGTAGACGTTTGTTTGCCTATGCATTTCATTCATGGATGGCTTGCTTATTATTTCAAAACACATTTTGAAGTTCCAAAGAAAATTCGAGGTGCTCGAATGGTTGATTTCTCCGGCGAAGGTGGTGCTATACATTTTGATGAGTACGAAGCTAAAGAATTGATTCATCATGGAGGATCTATCACGTGGAGTGCAACTATTCACAGAAGAAATAAATATGAAGAAATAACAGATAATCATAATATATCATCCTTCGAGTCTTCATACCTCATCAGCCTTCGATCGTGTTACTTATCTGCTCGATTTGGTGATTCAATGATTATTGAACGCTACAATCCTCATCGAATTGGGCGACAATTTGGATTTTTTCAAGACATCCAATATGACTTAGATGATAATCCTCATTCAATGATTATCATCCTTCGAGTCTTCATACCTCATCAGCCTTCGATCGTGTTACTTATCTGCTCGATTTGGTGATTCAAAGATTATTGAACCCTACAATCCTCATCGAATTGGGTGACAATTTGGATTTTTTCAAGACATCCAATATGACTTAGAGGGTGGTGTTCCCTCGGCCACACTACAACAATTATGACATTTCATGACAGTTTATTCAATCTAAAAATTAGAAAAAAATTGAAAAACTGTCATAAAATCTAAAAACACATATTTTTTATATGGGAAGGAGATGATTTTTAAGATATAAACAAATTATGACAATTATTAACATTCTAATAATTGTCATAAAAAAAATTATGACAATTTTAATAATTGTCATAAAACATTTTACACTTAGATAGTGATATTTCAATTTTTTATAAAATTATGACAATTTAAAAAATGTCATAAAAGATAAATATGATTAATTTAAAAATATTTTGAATTTAAAACAAATTAGGGGTTAACTTTTAATTTGGGGAGATTTGATTTATAGTTATGGAAAAGTAAAGGGCTATTTGGCAAAATAAATAAATAAAGTTTTGGTGCCCTAATTGTAACGCCCTGCATTTTGGGTTAGTTTCTAGTTGGTTTGGCAATAAGGGTATTTTGGTATATTACCCATAAAAGCATTTACAATTATAAATTTTAGAGTGTGAGTTATTTTTCTATTTCAAGAACTTTGGGGTAATTTCATGATTTCAAAAATCCTTAGGAGCATTCATGGTATTTAGGTTGGTTTAGTTGAAATAGAATAAAAATGGAAAAGAATTAAAGGGTTTGATTTTTTTTTTTATTATTTGGCATGTTAAAAGAGGAGGATTTAAAATTAAATAAATCAAGTTGGCAAAGTTATTTGCATTTGAGAGAAAGAGGAAATGCTAGAAAATGGTTTAAAATAGGGTCATTTAGATGAATTAAAATAAAGGATAAAAAAAGAATTTTAGAATTAAAAAAAAAACTCACACCATCTTCTTCTTTCTTCTTCTTCTTCCCTAAACCTAAACCTTAGCCGCCGCCACCCTTCACCTCCGACTGCCGCCTCATCTCCTTGCACCCAGACGTTGCCGAACGCCGAGCAGCAACCCACGCGACCCAGCCGCGCCACCTCGCGCGACCCAGCCGCCCCACATCGCGCGACCCCGTTCTCCTTCGCGCACGCGACCAATGTCGTGCCTCTCCCCTCGCCCAGCAGCAGCAGGCCGTCGCAGCCATCCCGCCAAGCAGTTCGCGCCCACCGTCGTGCCGCCGAGCCTCCGCCCTCTGCTTTCCGATCCGACCGCTTTGCGGCGCACACCCCGCAGCAGTTCTTGCGCGATGCTTGCTCGCGCGACGCTCCCGCCCAGCAACGACACCCGAACACGCGTGTTTTCAGCCGTGTTTGTCTCGTTTTGCAGTTGCTCACCCCGTTGTGTCGTGCTCGTTTTGATCGAGTTATTGGGTAAGGATCTGAGACCCAAACATGTTTTGGTTGTTGATTTTTGATATGGGCTTGGTGGTTGACTGCAATATTGTGTTTGGGTTGTTTGTTAAGGTCTTGGACATCCGTTTCCTTCTCGTTTATTGATCGTGTGCGGTAGCGTGTTGCTTTCGGAGTTTTGGGTAATTTGTTTTAGGAACCTTGATTGTTTTTTTTTTGTCTTTGGATTGGTGAGTTATGGATATTTAATTGAGAATGAGAGTTGTTTTTCTCATGTTGTTGTTGGTGTCAAGTTTCTTTTGTTTTGCTGCACTCAAGGAGCATCTTCGTTGGTTTGTTATGTATCGTCTTCTGAGGTTGGGATTCTCTACCCGATTTGTGTGGACCCTGCATAGGGCGAAATTTATTATGTTGTAATATGTAATATTCTCAAATATGGATGTGGGGTGATGATGGATTGTTGATTATGGATTGTTGCTTACATGTATAGTATTTAGAGTATGTCGAGTTGTTCTTTCTTGTTCTCATGCTGCTCAGGCTTCGCAATTATGGGATTCAGGGTGCTATTGTGTATGTACTTTTCTATCATTATATTTCTTGTAAACATGCTAGGATTATGGGGTCCTAGTGTGTGGTTACCTTTATTACTGCTTTTCTGCTCCTCTCATTTTGATTTTTTTTAGGCAACACTAATAACGTTCATTCTCTTGTTTTCATCTCTAGGGATCGGAAGAATCACTAATAATAAAAGACTATATTTACCCAAGGTATGACTTCAAGACTAGACTAATTTTATCAATGTTAGTGTTGTTATGTCGGTAAGAACTACTATTGTTGATGAAGAAGACTAATCGTTGTCATACGTTCTAAGGTAAGCTAAAATTGATTATGAAATGAGAAGTATCGAATCTTATTTATTCATTCTAGGTTGTAGAGAATATCATTCATTTGTTATTTTAAATTTTCTTTTCTAATGGTTGGGTGAATTATTTTTTTAAAATGTTTTCTAATGGGGCTTGGATTGTCGAATGAATATGGTTTGTTCCTCCATTTATATCATTTTAGGCGGTGAATTTTATCTTACTTCTTCGGTTGGTGGTTGATTCATTTGATTTTTAGCTTCATAATTTTTGTGTGTTTAAATGGATAGAATCAAGTATAAAAATGTTGGAGTGCGTTGATTTTTAGCTTCACATTTTCTCTTTTGATTTTTACCTCATGCATTTTGGTATTGTTCCAATTGAAGAAATAGGTGGGGCTATGGAGGAGGATATTACTACATTGATAAAGGTTGATCACTTTTTTTTTTTTTAAATCAGTAAAGCCTCATATTTTATTTGAATTCTTCATTATAATAAATTTGGGATTCTACTGCCTATTTTATTGATGGTATTTCTGAACCATAAATTCATGTTTGATTGCACTTTTAAGTTTTCTTTGGAAATCCATGTTCATCTACCACTTAATACTTGTTGATCTTATACTTGCTTCACCCAAGTGATGTGTTTCCAATACAAGCTGACGTTAGTATGTTAATACATTTGATGGTTTCGATAATATTGTCTACTTCTGAGTTCCGTTTAAAAACTAATGGGCACCACAAAGTTCCTTTCAATTTACTCTATTTTTTTTAATCTTTAGTTTCTTTATTTTTGTACTATTTGGAGTGTGGAAAGATTAACATATCTTTTGTTTGGGAAGATTAAAGTAGTTTTATAAATTTGAAGAGATAATGTTTGGGAAGATTAAAGTAGTGTTTTGATATGCTTCAACCTCATTTTTAAGCTTCAAATGGACTTTGTTTAAGTTTAGGCTCTAAGTTTTGATCTCTAGTTATTATCTTTATAATCCATTTATCAACACTTTTTAGTCATTATGAGGTTGCTTAATAGATTTTGACAAGGACCATGTTCATCTAAAGTATGTTATTTCTATTTTCATTTTGTTGCTTGATAAGAAATGGCCAAATGCCTAGATTGGGCAAGTAGGTTATAATCTTACTTTGAGTCAAGGACTTAATGATGTTTGTAGATTGTTGATGTTTTATTTTTAACTCAAGTCTAATAGGCTCATTTGGCTTGTATGTTTTAGGTCGATTGATGGAGTTCAAATGCTTATGTAGCCAATGATTACTACTTGGAGTTATTAATTTTCATACAATGATGACTTGATCGGTTTGTTTATACTTCATGACATATGAATGTGTTCCTTTTATCTAGGAATTTTGAGCTAGTTAGAATATGTATTCTGAATTGTGCATGCCTATGATTTTTATAGGAGTTCAAGTGAGAATAAAGAAAATATGGTACAAGCCAATTATGTACTTGTATAATTGTATTTTCTTTTGTTTACACGTATTATTTTCTATGATCTAGTTGTTACTCCATGATTTCATATTTAGCAAGGTTGAGAAACTTATAATTCTTTTTTTTTGTAGGTTGATACAATGAACTCTATAAAGTAATGAATTTTTTGGGAGGTGTTAACACCAGCAACAACATATCAAGTAAGTTTAATTTCCTACTTCTAAAATAATGTATCACCATACTTTAAATAGTGTTTATGCGGCTATCTTGCATGTATGATAGCCTATAATGAAGATTGAGGTAATTATCAGGGGTTCGTAACTTTTTTTGTTTTTAGAATTTCATCGACCATGGTCTTGTTCATGTTTAGTGTTAGTTTATAGTCTTCTCTATTTGAGTATACTCTTAGTGACTTTATATTTATATTGGTAAATTTACATAATAATATATTTGGTAACATTTTGTTTTTATTTACTTAAAGTTTTATAATTATATTGTGTAGGTATTTTATTCAAGGTGATGATCGAAGTTGTGAGTTATCGTACAAGTTGCCAAAGTATTTGATTTTCGTTCTAGGCTTTATGAAACATTAAGTGTAATTTCACTTACAACTTTTATATAAACTACTTTGTAAAGAACTTGTTAGGATTTTATTTGTGTTGTGATGAATGAAATCTATTTGACATTTATGTGGATTGTGACATTATTTATTAAATGCACAATTATTGACAAGTTTAAATGTTGTTTTTGAATTATTGGTTTAATTGTAATTAACATGAATAAAATAAATAAATTAATGAAATATATCCAATTTTAGAATTTAAAAACTGTCATGGTATACCTTTTATGAAAAATTTAAATTATCACAAAGTAGAAATCATGATTATTAAAACTGTCATGATATCTAATATATGACAATTTAAAACTATCAAGAAATAGAAATTATGACGATTATAACTGTCATGAAATATGATTCATGATGAGTTTATGATTAAATTTTATTTGGAAAATATAACCTATTTTATGACATTCTAAAACTGTCATGGTGAGAAAAGTTAAAAATGCAAAAATAACATCATTTATGACAATTATAAAATGTCATAAATAAAGATCATAAACCCTATTTTTCATTGATTCATGACAATCTTTAACTGTCGTGAAAAAATATTTATGACAATTTTATACCTGTCATAAATTATATTTTATGACATTTTTATTATATGTCATAAAAGACTTACCATGATAGGGGATACTATGACATAGCATAATTTTGAGATAATTGTCATGATAAGTCAACTATGACAATTAAAGATTGTCATAGAAAGCCAAAATTGTAGTAGTGCCAGCCTTGATAATATCCTATGTCATTGTAGGATTTGCACCAAAACTAGGACGGCATCTCGGGTTCATTTTCCGGCTCGATCTCTACATTTGCGGGACCAAGTCTCTCAACGGTATAAAAAATGGTGGTTAGCGAAGCACGACAATTATTTCGAAGATAATGTGGTAAAACTAGCAGAAAGTGTCGCGTCTACTTCATCCAAACCTTAGCTCCCTAAAAGAAACAGTGGAAATCATGGTGGATAGAAAATTCGTTTACCTGAAGAAGAACCTTCAGCCCCAAAATGAGACATTCGGATCTTAGGTGCTAGAAAACAATATGTTCAAGAAGATATTCAAATACGGCATGTTGAAAGACAAAATGATGACGAACAACAGGTTGAAGATCAAGATGTTCAAGAACAAAATATTGAAGATCCAATTATTGAAGAAGAAGATGTTGAAGCTCAACATGTTGAAGAGCAATGTGTTGGAAGATCAAATCTTAATGAACAGGATATTCAAGAATTCGAACATGGTGAATTGACTAATGAAAGTCCACGTGACTGTCATTGGAACAGACAACCAAAACGACAAAAGCTATTTGATATCAACACTGATAATTTTTTGACGGAGTTCCTGAGGCATTAGATTTTCCCATAGAGCCTTTACCAACGGTAAGCTTTTTTTTTAATATATATATTTGTATTTTTTTTCATTATCACTCATGTACCAATATTTTGTGCAGCCGGTTTTAAATGAGGATTTTGAAGACTTTGAAAATCTTGAAAAGACTTTGAGCGAGGAATCGAATTCAAGTCCTAATGCTCCTGATAGTGGTGATCATGAAGTTACTGGCTCTAAGAGTGCATTTCCTGAGAAGCTGATTAGTTCATCTCATCCCATCAAAGCGTTTGAAAATTCCTCCAAGCAAAAACGAAAAGTTGTCGAAGAGCCTGAGGTTTCTAAGTTTCGACCTGAGTCGACATTTCTAACTTTAAACAAAATGCAGCTATAGCCATATGGGAACTTGGGCGAGACAAGGTTGCAAACACCAATTTTGAGCATATAGACCGTGCTCGTGCGGGAATACATACAGTTATTAATTCTCTTTCACTATTTGGTAGTGAAAATTTGGATTCTCTTAGAACATTTGTCAATGATTACTTCACCAAAGTGGAATCATACAATCAACTGAAAGACACACACTCTCGCCAACTTAGTTCAACAAGCAAAGATCAATGTCTAAAAGAAAAGAATAATGACTTAGAGTTGGCAAAGGATGCACGGAGTCAGTCGATTAAAGAGAGGGATATGGCAAAACGCCAGCTTGCTCAAACATCTTCAACAATGAAGGAACTAGAGACAAAGATGCGGAAATTGAAAGCCGAACATGAAAGACTTTTAACTTTAGTTTGTGAAAGGGAAGAGACTTTAAACCACCAAGAACTCCAGGTTTCAAGGATTGAAGATGAGATAAATGATATTGAATCTACTCCCATTTTAACTGACGAAGACTCCGAGACTTTAGATAATGCCTGCAAAGATTTGGAAGTTGCTAGAAAGGAGTTGAAGAACTTTTAGTGCAAGCCTTCATTTTTATTTTTTTTTTTTTGTTGATGCACTTTTTTTCTTGATGTGAAACAGTTTTCTATTTCTATGATGTAGATGCACCTTCCTTTTTCATTCTTTCCTTCGACATAGATCTTGTTGAGCAATTCTTTTTATTTATCCAATAACAAACTTTCAGTGATACTTTTTTTTTTGGACTGAACTTAAATTGCTTTAAGCTGCCTACGTACCTTTAAAATAAAAAGAATCAAGTCATAACGTAGCTTATAGTTGTAGATTTTTTTCTTTTTCTTTTTGGGTCGTTCACATTTTAAGCTCATGCTGTCCAGAAGCACTATGTAGTTTATACTCTTACGATAAGGAGTGTTACAAACTTATGCATAATATTTCTTCAGAAATTTTCCATTAATTGGACCAACATTCAATCCATCTTTATCAACAATCTTATATGCTCCATTTGAGTAGACTTCTTTCACCATGAATGGTCCCTCCCATTTTGGAGTAAATTTGTTCCCTGTGTGACGTGTTGTGATGATTGGTCTTCGAACAGCTAGAACTAAGTCACCAACTTGGAATGATCTAGGCTTGAGATTTTGTTGAAAGCTTTGGTCATTCGTGCTTGGTAGCATTCAAGTATATGTTGAGCATCTAACCTTTGTTCATCAAGTACTTCTAATTCCTTGAGACGTAATTTTGCACTGTCTTCAGTAGTTAGTCCTTCTCACACTGCCATTCGTAAATAAGGAATTTCTCTTTCAAACGGGAGTATAGCCTCTACCCCATATATGAGGGAATAAGGTGTAACCGTTGTCGGTGTGAGATGTGTAGTTCGATATGCCTATAATGCTTCACCAACTTTTTCATGCCAATCTCTTTTTGTCTTGGAAACTGTCTTTTCAATACTAGAACTTTGGAACGTGCCTTGAACAGGAGATTTTTTCTAGCATGTGAGATTATACTTTTATTTATTAAAATACTTATAAATAATAATATATATATATATATATATATATATATATATAAATTTTAAATGAGTAAGTAAAATATTTATTATCTACTTTAGTTAAAAATCTCATACATATAACGTAGTTCAAGATAAAAGTGAAATAAAAAAAAATATACCTATCATAATTTTTAAAGAAAATTATGAAATAAATTAAAATTCTTTAAGAAATAAGTTTTCGTCATGCTAAAAATCTTTCTTTGTACACAATATATTTTTTTCATTCATTTATTATTTTAGTTTAATCTACGAACATCGAAGCCATCTTTTCAAAAAAAAAAACTTGAAAACATCACCTCTCTAAAATCTTAAAAATCATATTTGTGCTTTCTTATTTCATCTTATATTTTATAAATAATAAAAAAAATATTGAAAAAAAAGATTAAAAAAAACTCATAAAATCTATTATCTACCTCTTCTACGAATTTTGATGAAACATAAGTTTTTTAAATATTAATTTAAAACATAATATTATATTAAATCTATTGTTCTCTACAATAATAATAATAATGGTGTATAGATTTATATTTAAATTTAAAAAATATATAATTAGTAAAATTGATAAAATTTAAGTAGCTTCGTATGTCAAAATATGAGTAGTACATCAATGACATCACGTATTACAGAATAAACAACAAATTACATGTTAATTCATATTTATTATAATAACAAATAATAATAATAATAATAATAATAATTATAAAAAATTACCTTTCATTAATGGAAGAATGTGATAAACACTTCTTCAAAATTTTAAATACTCCATAAATGTTAAAGAAAATTATAAATTAAAGTTGAAGCATAAAATAAATAGAATTACACAAAGAAAACATAATAAAAATAAAAATAAATGAAGAAGAAGAAAATGTTCTGTACAACGAATTAAATACATATTGAAAAAATTGTTCTTTACCTTTGACGACAACCGCTCCCACGAACACAACTCAGTGCACCAATGCTAAGACTCCCAACTCGAACAAAATCTGTACATCTGTGCAACATCAAAAGAATTATTAGTAATTTGAATTTTGAAGAACAATAAATTTGTGGTATTTATAGAAAAGTTGGAACCCAAGATCTTCTTTAAATTTGAAAAAAAACTCAATATCTTCATTTGATTTTATACTTATTTAGTTTGAAGATGCTAAATTTTAATAATTAATAATAATAATAATAATAATAATAATAAGTCACATTTTAAGTAGTAAAGATAAAGATAAAGATAAAGAATATTACGTAGATTCTCTTCTCTTCTAACTTAATTTATGAGATTTCCTAAAAATATATTATCTTCTAGATGATGAAAATCTAAATATCTAAATAATCTAAATAGTATTATAAATATATTTGCATTTTTTTTAATATTTGAATAGAAGATTATGACATGTTTGTAATTTAGGGTGTAGCTTAAGGGTAAAATTATCCAAAAATGATTTTCCTCCTAAGCCACACTTTAAGGTACTATGATATTGCATAACGTTTTATTGAACGCCTCTGCTAGCCCATTTGCTGGTGCATAATATATGGATGACTTATACTACTTGAACTTAAATTTTTCACATAGTTTGTCCATCGAGCTATTGGAAAATTGTCTTCCATTATCAGTCACAATACGGTGAGGAATTCCATATCGATAAATAATATGTGTTCGAATAAAATCCACGATATTCTCTTTCTTAGCTTCCCTTAGCGGGATAGCCTCTGCCCACTTGGAAAAGTAATCTGTTCCAGCAAGAATATATGAATGTCATGTGGATGACTTAGGTGTTATAGAACCGACAAGATCGAGTCCCCAAGCTTCAAAGGGCCATGAAGCAATAGTTGGATGCAGTGGTTCAGGCGGTTGGTGAATAAAATTGGCATGGAACTGACAAGTTTCACACTTCTTCGCAAAATCCATGGAATCTCGAATCATCGTGGGCCAATAATAACCCATTCTTCTTAACTGGTATTGTAGCTTTGGTCCAGCTTGATGAGCACCACATATTCCTGAATGTGCTTCTTCTAATGCCTTCAAAGATTCTTCTTTTCCTAAACATCGAAGCAGAAGACCCTCATATGAACGACGATAAAGAATATTTTTATAATAGACAAATCTCGCGGCCCTTCTTCGTATTTCAGCCTTATGTCGCGACTCTGTAGGAAGTTTTCCATGCTACAAGTAATGTATGATAGATTGTCGCCAATCTTCTTCTTCGATGACATAAACAGATATCATGTCAACTTCTTCAGTTTGAACTTGACTGGGTGGAACAATCCATTTTTGGCAAAGAGTGATATTTGTGGGTTCATCGCCTGAAATTGTCAAGGCAGTTGCCAAGTTTGCCAATGCATCTACCTTTGTATTTTCTCACCTCGGTACATGTTCTAAAGTTATCACCTCAAACTCTTCTAGTAGTTGCCTTGCATACATAAAGTAAGCTCTCAAGTCTTCATGTTTCACCTCATATTGGAGTAACAGTTGGTTCATTATAAGTTTCGAATCTCCATAAACCTCGATGTGTGTTATCCCAAATTCTAATGCCATTTGAAGATCGATGATGAGTGCTTGATACTCCGCTGCGTTATTCGAACATAATTCACTTAGAGTGAAACTATATGGCAGTATGTACCTTTCAGGTGAAGTGAAAATGATCTCAGCTCTGGCTCCAGTCTTTCGCACTGCTCCATCAAAGTACATGGTCCAATATTCCATATTCTCTACATAGAATACATCTTCATCTGGCAACTCTTCACATAATTTCCAATCTGACGGAACGAGATGATCAGCTAAGAAGTCATCAAGTGCTTGTCATTTGATTGTCTTTTGGGGTATATAAACAATATCATATTGTTGAAGTATAATTGCCCATTTTGCAAGGCGTCCTGAAATGACTGGCCTAGATAGGAATATTTGATTGGATCAGCTCTTGCCACCAAATGTATGGTTAACGCTTGCATATAATGTCTTAGCTCATCAATAGCGAAGAATAAAGAAAGACACATTTTCTCGATGGGAGAATAATTTAGCTCTGCCCCCACTAAGGTTCTACTTAAATAGTAGAGAGCTTACTCCTTGTTATTTTCTCTGACTTGTGCTAAAAGTGCTCCAATAGATCGTTCATGTGCAGCAATGTATAGGATAACTGGCTTTCCCGTTATAGGGGCACCTAGAATAGAAGGGTTGAGCAAATATTTCTTTATGTTTTCTAATGCAGTTTGGCAAGCTTGATCCCATTCAAAAGTTTCATTCTTCCTCATCAATCTTTGGAACGGCTGGCATCAACCTGCCAGGTTGGATATGAACCTTCTAATATAGGTTAAATGACCTTAAAGACTTCTCAGCTTAGCAAGTTTCTTGGGCTCAACATCTTTTGAATGGCATTGATTTTAGATTGATCAATCTCGATCCCTCGACGCTTCACTATAAAACCAAGAAATTTTCCTGAGGTTACTCTGAACGCTCATTTGAGCGGATTCATTCTTAATTGATATTTTCTCAAACAATCAAACACTAGTTTTAATTCTCCTAGATGGTCATGTCGAATTTTGGACTTGACCACTAGGTCGTCAACATAACATTCCACATCCTTATGCAGCATATCATCGAATATCCTCTACACTGCACGTTGGTAAGTGGCCCCAACATTTTTTAAATCGAAAGGCATAACTTTATAACAATATATACCTTTTGGAGTTCGAAACGCGGTCTTCTCTTCATCTTCGAGAGCCATTCGAATTTGGTTATATCCCGATGATTCATCCATAAATGATAGAATCTCGTGACCCATGGTGGCATCTACCATGATTTCTGTGATGGGAAGTGGAAAATCATCCTTTAGGCACGCATTGTTCAAATCACGAAAATCGACGCAAATGCAAAGTTGGCCATTTTTCTTTCTGACTGAGACAATGTTTGCTATCCATGTTGGATATTTAACTTCACGAATGAATCTTGCCTCTATTAGTTTATTGACTTCAATTTCGATCTGAGGGATGAATTCTGAACGAAAACGTCATTGAGTCTGCTTGACATGTCGATACCCTTCTTTAATCGCGAGACGATGAACTGCCACTTTTGGATCCAACCCTGGCATTTCTTTATAAGACCATGCAAATACATATTTATATTGAGTGAGGAGACTCATATAATCACCTTCTTCACTCCGTGTAAGTGATGTACTTATAAAAGTAGTGCGTGGCTCTTCTTCCGTGCCAAGATTCACTTTTTTTAGTTCATCTATTGTCGATTGACTACCATCCTCAAAGGTCATTGGCTCCACTTCAACATCTTTCTCGGTCATTTCATCTTCTATTATTTCCTCTACAGTAATATGATGAACAGAAGTCATATCTTCTTCGTTATTCGAGCTTTCTTTCTTAGGCTTTGTGATGATAATATCATGTCGCTTCACCTTTAAGGAGCCAGCTGTATTTACGGAAACAAACATTTTCCTCTTCATTCGGGAGGGGACCGCGATATGGATTTCTCCATCACCTATTTCATTTGAAACTCTCATCGTGACAGGAGGTTGTTCCTTCTTTTCCATAGATATGCTCAATCTCTGAAAAGCCGACACTCGTGCAGTTGAGGCTAACTGTGTATTACTTCTACTTCTGGGCGCTATGCTTAGCCTTTGAAAGGTTAAAGGTTGTGTTGACCTAGAAGTTGTATGTAAACTTCCATCGTTGGTATTTGTAACACTTAGTCTACTAAAAGCTGAAGGTCGTGTGACTCTAAGCCCCAAGCGATCAAAAGCAGAAGCTCTATGCTCTACATTTTCTTTGATGTCTTCAGAACCATCTGTTTCTTCGACCATGATATAGAGTGTATCAACAGATTTTTCTTTCCCCTTTCTTACTATACGAAGTGGCTCTGAAGATTTATATCCAAGCCCCGCCTTGGAATTAGGTACAACATAACCTTCCTTTTTAATAAACTTCGGAGTTGCAGACAAGTCACCTCTTTCATCAAATATTTTAACACTTTTGAACTCAGTATGAGTTGTAAAGTCATAACCCGCCTTTTCCAACAACTTGTAAGCATTTGGGTCGAATCCTTCCTTAGTTCGTTTATCAGGAAAATTTGACTTTACTTTATCATTGTCGGCTTCTTGCTTTGTTCTTTTTGTAAGAGGTGAGACAAAATTCTCTCTCAATATTTCAATGTCACCAATCTTCAAGTTATTTGAGCATTCTTTGAATGGTGACTCACCTTTTTTTTCGTCGAGATAGAGGAACGTAACGCAAAATAGGAGGATTTGACTTCATCGACTCTGAAATTGGCTCTTTTCTACTTTTTAGCAACTCGCATTTTGATCCCCCGTTAGCTGTCTTACTTTCGTGGCTTTCAGACTTTTGTTCTTTACCTCTATATTCTTAAGCTTTGATTTCTAGTTGTTCTTATTTATTAGTACCTCTGATCAAATGAATTTCTGTTGGTATTGCCTCTCCCACGCTGTCAATTTTCATGTAAAACTTTGCGTCTGCTAAATGAGATTCGGCTTCTGAAAAAGAATTAACATCCACAACAACTTTCTTAACACCGTCCTGGTAATATTTGAAGGACTGGTGCAAGGCGGAACTTAGCACCCCATTCTCATGTATCCAAGGGCGACCCAATAATACTTTATAAGTAGTATTAGAATCTATAACATGGAACAATGTATTCGCCTTTAAATCATCAATAATGAGCTCTAGACGAATCATTTCGATTGCTCGTTGTTTACCCTGATTAAAACCCTGAATCATCAATTTATTGTTTGATAGTTCCTGCCTCGAGATGCCGAGATACTTCAAAGTTGTCTTGGGCATTATGTTTATTGCAGAACCATTGTCAATAAGAATTTTGTTAACCTTTTGTTCATTGATGTATCCAGAAACAAATAACAGTCTGTTATGAGGTATGGACCCGAGCAACAAGTCTTCATCAACAAAGTTTATCGACATGCAACACGAGCCAATTAAACTTTCTTGGGATATAGCTTCAATTGAAGTTTCAGGATCTTTTAACGCATCAGCAAGAGTATTTTTAGTTTCTTGAGGAAGCGCGAATAAATCATTCACGGTAAAAAAAGGTAAGTCTTCAAACTTTGTTACTACCTCTGTTGAGCTTGAAGAAGCAATATTGTCTTCAACTGCATTGGTAACATAACATGGGACAACTTCACAAACATTTCTATGAAAATTCTTTGGAAAAAATTCCTTTAAGGTTATTGGTTGGTGCAATCGAATAATTTCTTTATTCTCTTCCACCACAAGTCTAAGTCTTCTTATACTCTTTTTCCCTTTCTTCTTCGAAAACTTACTTTTCCTTGTATATTCTCGAAGTGAACGAGACCTTATATGAGGAGAACTTTGTTTTCTCTTCTTTCATCGAGTGACAAGAGTCCAACCTTCATCCACATCATCACTTGTCTCGTTCTTTTGTAGAGAATTTTGAGAGTTTTCCTTAAGAGGGAGTTGTTCTTTCATCCACACAATAACATGTTCGAATGAACCAAACTGAATTAAGTATCCTTTTAGATCATGAGAAGATCCCACAGGTGATTGTACATTTGAATGACTTATTACAACAACATGGTTTGTTTGATCTATCTCATCGAGCTCTAGTTCAATCTTCTTTTCTTGAGCTAGCTTAAAGATTTTCTCTTTCAATACGAAGGACTTCTCTATTGGATGATCGAGGAACCTATGATACTTACAGTAATTAGGGTCATTAACTTTTCCCATTTCCTCAGGTCTCTTACATTCAGGAAGTACAATCAACTAATTTTCCAACAACTGCTCCAACATATCAGCAATATCAGAATCTGGGAAAGGGTAAACCTTCTCTTGCTTCTCTTTTAGAGTTAAGCGACGCATCTCATTTTCATCTTGGCGCTTCTCTATCTTCTTTCCCTTTTCTTTCGGGGTGAATTTAAGAGGGTTCGTATTGACAACCATGGATTCCCTAGTAGCAAGTTTGGATATCTTTTCAGAGCTCTTCACTTCTTTCTTTTCTTTCTTTACCTTTGGGAATGGAAGGTTTTTATTTTCTCTAGCAGCAATGCTCAACTCTATATCATGAGCGCGTGTTGCTAGTTCCTCAAATGTACGAGGTTTTATGCCTTGTAAGATGTAAAGAAGTTCTCAATGCATACCTTGGGTGCACATATCCACAGCATACAGTTCAGTCAAACGATCTTTGCAATCGAGACTCAAAGCTCTCCAACGATTAATATAGTCAATGACAAGCTCGCCTTTTTGTTGTCTCGTGTTTGTAAGCTCAGTCATACTTACAATTCTTCTTGTGTTATAAAAGCGATTTAGAAACTCTCTTTCAAATTGGTCACAACTGTCAATCGTTTCAGGCTCTATGTTAGTGTACCAATCAAAGGCGTTCCCTTTAAAGGTCCGGACAAATTGCTTCACAGGGAGATCACCACGTGTCCCAGCATTTTCACAGGTCTCGACAAAATGAGCGACATGTTTCTTCGGGTTTCCTTTTCCATCAAATTGCTGAAATTTTGGAGGTTGATACCCGATTGGCATTCTCAAATTGTCAATTCTTTTGGTATATGGTTTGGAATATGTGAGATAACTTTGAGGAGGCCCTCCATATTGAGCTCTAATGGTGTTTGTGATCATATCATTAAGTTGTTGGATGGATAACGAAGCGATAGAAGTTGCGTGTTGGGGTTGAACTTTTCCCTTTTCCATTAGTCTTTACAGCATGTGTTTGACTAGATTCAGCAGCATCCCGAGTCTCAAGGTAATGCTTCAGAGAAGTAATTTCAAACTCTTTATCCTCAACTGTTTTCAGCAACATCTCTACTTTTCTTTCAAGCTCCGTTATTCTCTCATCGCCTGACGTATCTGCATCAGCCATCATCACAGACATAATATCAAGAGTAGCTGCATCCTTTGATTGTTCAGATGATGAGATGGATAGATCGAATAGAGGATTTTCTTGCATAGAAATTTCACCTCTCTTATTTCCTTCCAAGTGAACCCATATTTTGGCTGCAAGGAAAGAAGCTGGCTCTTTTTCCATTTGCTAGATTTCTTTGGAGCGATTGCGGGTGATAGATCCCAAGTAGATGTTGCTTGGAATTGTTGAAATAGATTTTCACGTGCCATGATTCCTTAAGTTGATTTGAATGAGAAAAGAGATGAAAGGTAGAGTTGGTCCCACTAGGTGTGCCAATTTGTTCAATGAGATTTCAGGAGAAATGCAATTCGTTTGATAAACTTGAAAGTTTATATTGATTTGTATGGAATATAGTGGATTATAACTCTATTCTATGTTCCTTTGATTCTTCTCTCACAAATACAAGGATTTTCACAGTTTCAGATTTCAGGCAATTATAGCAGCTTCAAACTTGGAATCAACACCTCAATCTTCAAGATTAATAGAAGCTTCAAGTCTTCGAGAAACGTTGTATGGTTTTAGTTTTCAGGAATTCTTGTGTAGCTTCAATCTGCATGAGTTATGGAAAACTTCAATCTTCAAGGATGCAGCAAAGCGTTTCTTTAGGAAGCTTCAATGTCTTTCTCGAATCTGGACCCTCTCAAATGAAGAAGAAAGTCTCTATTTATAGAGTTTCTCATAGGCCTCAAATGGGCTTGGGCCAAGGAATGGGCTTGAGGCCCAAATGTCTTCATGGGTTGGATCAATAGGCGATTTTGGATCCAAACGTCTTCATGGATCGGGGCATCTTGAGCCCAATTTGGTTCCATAAAGACAATGAGCTTCGGGTCCAAATCGTCATTTGACCGAGCTCGGTCATCCATAGTTTTGATTTTGCTATCAGTGCAATCAAACACTGACACGTGGCACATTTTTTGTTTGTCATAATTCAATTTAGGGGACAATATATCATTTTATAATTGACCCCTAAATAAAAATATTTGTTTTGTCATTAATTCTAAATAATGACGTGGCGAGCTTTGATTCGTCGAAATTTCTATTCCAACAATATCCACTCTTACTATTATTTCAAAGTGCAACGCTGAATACAAGAATATAAAATTTGAATCTCATTTTGTTAACAAACAAAATAAGTTTAATATTTTAAAGTTTATTGAAAATAAGTTCATACTTTTAAATCAATTGTAAACTATGAATAAAAATTCAATGTTTATAAATTATTTAAATTTAATTTTTATTTTAATAATAAATTGATATATTTATTGTTAATATTAAAAATAAACACATAAATTTTAATTATTAATTTTTAAATATGATATTTATAGTCTTATCTGTAAATAATTGAAATTCTAAAACTTTTTTTTGTTAAATGAATAAAAATATGAAAATTTATCGTCATATATTAAGAGATAATATATATTTATTTATTTTAATTTTTAAAATTCAAATATATTTAAACAAACATTTGATATAATAATAATATAATTATTATAATTATATATTGATATATTAAAATAATAATATTATTATAAAAAAAATATATCAAACATAAAATAAGTAAATAAGTAAATATACATACAAATAAAAGGATGAAATTTTTTTAAATTTAAAAAAAAAAAAGAGGAGAGAGATGAGATGAGGTGAAGAACACCTTGGGTCAAACAAGGTGTTGGGCTTCAACGTCTCGCCTTATCTCACCTCCTCTCAAAACAAACACCCCCTGGAACGTTTGGTTGGCAGGTTGGAACTTGTGATTTGGAATAGAATTATAAGTCTCAAGACTCTACTAAGAAACGAAGGGGTTGTTTGTTTCACATACTTAGGTAGGATCTGCTACGTTCGTTTAGATGTAGTTTTTTTATACTAGAGTTAGAGTCAAAACCTTATTTAGATATAGATTTAAAATGAGTAGTTATTTTTTATAGTTAAAAAAGAAATGAATAAAAATAAATAGTTAAAAATTAGTTATTTTGATTGATTTGAAAGAAATGATTAAAAATGAGTGATTAGAAATGATTGAGTAGATAGAAATGAATGATTAAAAATGAATGGTTACCAGAACAAATTGTAGCTCATTGGCAAAGGTGATGACTTAGCTCAACTTCATCTTCTACACGTCATGGGTTCGATCTGTCTTGGTATAAAAAAAATGAGAGTTATTTTTAAAAATAAAAAATGAGAAGAAGTTAAGATCTTAAAAGGGTGTTTGGAATTTGGTGTTGAGGAGAGGAGAGGAAGGAGAAATCTCAACTCTATGTTTGTTTTTAGGACATTAACTTCTCCCAAATTTCTCTTCAACCTCTATTCTAATATCACATCAAATCTTTTATTTAATCTTTTAAATGTCACATCAAATATCTTTTTTAATTTTCAACCATATAATATAATATAAAATATATTGTACTAATCTTATCAAATTTCACATCAAACTTTCTCTAATTTTCAACCACACAATATAAAATAAAATATAGTATATTTATCGATCAATCCAAAATCTACAATCATTACATTATAAAAAATCAATATGAAATATATATTTTTACAACATCTCCTCCCCAAAACATCAATCTTCAAACAACTACTTTATATTTCCAAATCACTCTACTTCCTCTTTCTCTTCAATTTTCTCTCCTCTCCTCTTTTCAACACTAAAATCCAAACACCCCCTAAATGAAGAAAGAGAAAAGATAAGTAAATTAAGTTAATATTTTATAATTATGAATAAGTACATTTGAAATTATAAATTTATTACCAAATAGGTTAGTGGCGCAATGGTTTCATTGTTTGATTGTAAACTCGTTCAACATCAGTGTCACATGTTCAATCTCCAGAATTGATATTTCCCCCCTCCCCCTCCACCGATATGTACTAAAAAAAATTACAAATTTATTTAAAATTTAAAAAGTAATGAGTGTTGAATGGGTCAACGACACAATAGTTTCATTATTTAGTTAGTTCAATATCAACGTCATAGGTTCGATCATGAGAATCGATAGTCACATCACCTTGTTCATCCATTTTCTATACAATACAGTGAAAATAGAGAACAAAATCAAAATTTTGGTAGGTTTGGTCGATCGATTTTCGGTTATCTCATGAACACCCATATTGATTAGTGTTAATCATTTTCAACTCCACAATCACAGGTTTGAGCCAAGAAATTGGTATTTGACTCTCATGTTATTTGAGAGCAGTATCAAGTTATATTTCAACACTTAAAATGTTAAGTTTTGATGAATTATTATCAATTAACTCTTCTTCACAAAAGACATGATGAAGATCAACCCTAGGATCTCTAGAAAAAAAAAATGACTTATTGCAAATGGCACTCCTAACTTGGAGGGAACACCACTTTAAACATTGTTGTAAATTCACTATCAAACACCAAATCCTCCACATCATTCAATTTTTTCTCAGTAGGTTTCAAATCCTCCACAAGCTTATTATTTTTCCCACTAATGCCCAAAAGTTTAGGCCCCATTTTCACAATTGCCAACACCTTAATAGAACTTTCCATGAGCATTACATATTTTGTGTGCCAATCATAGTTTAGATGAGGTGAATAATAGCGAATGGATCAATGGCGCGATTGATAATTTGATTTGGTGTTAATCCATTTTTATTCAACGGTCACGAATTCAATCCCTAGAATCGGTATTTGTAATCCCTCATTCCCCAACTTGTACTAAAAAAAAGATGAGGTGAATAATATGTTAAATTTAATAATTAGTATGGTTATAACCTTTGAAAAGCGGTTTCAAGAGTTAGTGTGTGTTGAGTTCATCAATTTTGCAGCAAGTAGTTATTGAATTAATGAAGTATTTAAAGACACATGATGCAACATAAATGCATTATTTTACTTGAAAAACTTAAGTTGGGTTGAATCTTTAATAAGTGTGTTAATGAAAAAAGACGAGTTTAAATTGGCTAAAGACCCATTGGGGTCGAGCGATCTATGCAAGGGTGGTATGTGCTATAACTAGCTCGAACTCTACGGCTGTTAAGTATGAGTATGACGTTTCATCTACACTTTGTGGGTTTTATCGTGAACAATTCAAGCGTGTACGAGTAAGAGAAATTGTGTCAAGGTGTACTAGTAAGATTTGTAGCCAGTCGTGGAAACTTTTGAAGACGAAAGTTCTTTTTACAAGAAAAGAGTTGTAAGATCCTAAAGAAAAGAAAGGCCATGGTCAAATGTTGAAAGAGTTCGAGCAACATCATTTTTATTCAAAATAAGAGGATATTGTTGGGGTGCGACATGTGGTCGCTAACTCATGCTTAAGGGGTGTGCTTTTCGTTTTTAAATGAATGACGACGTTTGTTATTCCTCTATTTATTTATTTTTCATTCTTATGGTGTCATGTCTAAGTGATGGATCATCTCTAGGCTTCCTAGAGCCCAAAGCCATAAGTGTTGGGTGATGCATACTTTTCTACCTCGGCTTGGAGGTAAGTAGCTATGATTATATTCCTTGTACATTCTTACTTATTATATGAAGGTTCAGGAAACTAGCGTGAGTTATTAGTTGTGTTTTAATCTTTTATTGAGCTGTGTGGGATGTAAGTGGTGTTTTATTGTCTCTTAGAGTGATATATGAGTTGTTAGCGAGGTTATACTTCTTTAATTACAATGTGAATTGTTAACAGTATTTCACTCTTATGAGAGTGCAGTGTGAATTGCTAGTGGCGTTTCACTCCTTTGAGAGTGCAGTGATAAATTTTTAGTGGCGTTTCATTCCTTTGATAGTGCAGTGTGAGTTGTTAAAGGTGTTTCACTCTTTTAAGAGTGCAGTGTGAGTTACTAGCGTTGTTTCACTCCATTGAGGGTGTAGTGTGAGTTGCTAGTGGTGTTTCACTTCTTTGAAAGTCTAGTCTGAATTGCTAGTAGTGCTTCACTCCTTTGAGAATGCAGTGAGAATTGCCAGCCAACGATGCTTCACTCCTTTAAGAGTTAAGTGAGAGTTGCTAGAAGTGTTTCACTTCTTTGAGAGTGTAGTGTGAGTTGCTAGTTCTGTTTCGTTCCTTTGAGGGTGTAGTGTGAGTTTCGAGTGGGGTTCCAATCTTTTAAGGGTGCAGTATGAGTTGCTAGTCGTATTTCACTCATTTGAGAATGCATGATGAGTTTATAGTTGGATTTCACTCCTTCAAGAGTGAAGAGTGAGTTGCTAGTTGAGTTACACTCATTCGAGAGTGTAGGATGAATTGTTAGTTGTGTTTCACTCCTTTGAAAGTGCGGTGTGAGTTGCTAGGTGTGGTTCACTTATTTAAGAATATAGTCATGATTGTGGGTTGAAGATAATATAATGCACCCAAGGTATGCACAATTGTTCATGATGTGAGTTGGTGCACGTTTTAATTATGTATTATGAAGTTAAAACGTGTTTAGTGCAAATCCGTGATTTGTCCTACTAAAGGATGAAATGTGATTCATTTGTTGAAAGATGAAGTGGATATGAATGAACCTTGATAAGCTCTTACCAATTTAGTGTAGGACTTTGAAAGCAAGTTTGTTTGGTATCATACTGTTAATTCATTAAGGCTCATTCATGTAAGTTGCAAGATCACTTGTTCAAACGTAAGACTAGAGTGAAGAAATTTGCTAGTAGTTGTGATGATGATGATATACAATATGCAATAAGTTTGAGCATGAGATTAGTGCGGGAAGAGTTACTACTCAGTGTGATGAGAATATTCGACATGTAATACGCTAAAGCGTGAGATTAGTGGGAGGATCCTAGCTGAACGTTATGACTTTTCATAAATTCCCAAAGAGTTACTTTTAGTTGTGATTATGTTATTCAGAATGAGTTAACATGTTTGTAATTGAGATTTGCTTGAATACATTGTGAAGATCATAAGCTTTATCCTAACTAAACGCTAAGACTTTCCATAAATTCCCTAACTTTGGTATTTTAAAATTTTGGGTCGATTGGTATCTAAGTTTAGAATAATAAATTATATAGAGTAACTTGTTATGTAATTAGAAACATTAAATTTAAAAGGGAAAATATTTCTATTTAATGGGTTAGTGACGTAATTGTTTCATTTTTTTTATTATAAAACCTGATATGTACTTAAAAAAAAAAGGGAAATATTTCTTGCATTATAATTCATTTGAGAAATTAAATATGTCTAATAATTTTTTTTTTGTTCTTCATTCTTATACATCACGAAAAAAAAGTGATTGTCACATCACGAAGAATCAAAATCTGAAGAGACTGCTCCAAAATCACCGAAAATCGTTTTCTTCAATCATATTGGTCCAAAATCACATTTTTATTTTTCTTGTAATTACTTTTATTTTCTGCATAATCATTTTCTTGAAGGCATTAAAAGTTAAAAAATTTGTAAATTTTCATTATTAAATTATTTTTTTTATCATTTATTTATCCATGATTTTTTCCTCATCTAATTAACGCGAGACAATTTTATTTGTATTCAAACAACATTAACAGAAAAATTTTAATTAACCAAACATCAAAGTTAAAAAAGAGAATATTTCTATATAACGATTTATTTGAGAAATTTCCATTTTTTTTATTTTTTTTCGTTTACTCTTACTCTTAAAAAAAGGGGAAAAGAACTTTATTCTTGCACATATAAATTTATTTTTAAATTATAAAAAACAACATTATTGCAAAAAAAAAAATTACAGTAATCTAACAAAAACTAAAAGTAAAGCCGCAATAACTTTTTTTTTTGGTAAATTGGAGAAAGAGCACCACAAAACCTACATAGATGATATTAATATTCTCTAATAAATCAGAATAAAATATCGATTTTTAAAATCAAACTCATGATTATGATGTTGAACTACACTAAAGCAGCAATAATAATATACCATAACAAATTATAAAAAAGAAAAGTAAAGTTAATTCTAGGAGATAAGAAAATCCAAAAATGTTTGTAAAAACAATTCGTAAGTTTTCACATTAATATATTGTTTAGAATACACCATCTTTTTAAATTAAAAAGTATTTAAGGAATTGAGGGACATGTTACTATGTTATTAGTATTAAAAACAAAGTTATAAAAATAAAGGAATGAGAGTTCAAACTTGTACTTTATGGAGGTGATGAGGTTTTGATAAATAATTAATTTAAGTAACTATTTTGAGTAGTTAAAAATTGAGAATTGTAGTAAAAAATTCATTTGGATGTGACTTTTTTTTTGTAAATGTATTAAGGTCAAAAGTTTGTTTGGATGTAAATTTAAAATAAGTTATTATTTGAGTAGTTAAAAAAGGATTATTTAAAACGAGTGATTAAAAATAAGTTATTTTGAATCATTAGTAATGATTGGTTAGAAATGAGTAATTTTTTTAATAGTAATAAATAAATGATAAAAAATGAGTGGTTAGAAATGAGAAATTAATTTAATGTTAAAAATAAAGAATTATTTAGAGCAACTAAAAACCTTTTTTGGATATATAAATTTTTAAAGAGAAATTAGCAAATCTTCAATCTAAATTTAAATATGGCAAATAAATATTTCTTCACTTTGAAGATGACGTTGAGCTGGTTTACAACCAAACAATTAAACTATTATACTACTGACTCATTAAGTTATTATTTTCATTAATTTAATATTATTTTATGCTTAAAAAAATTTAAACTTCTGAGAGCTGGGCACATTCACATTGTCAGGAAGAGGATGCCACATGTCAGCACGTAATTCGCCCGTTCTCCACATCACGCCACATCCAATTTTCTTGTTAATTTTATTTTGGTCATAATCTTTTCATTTGAGGCTCCCATTGGAACAATTTAATGGAGTTAGAATTATCTTTATGTTTCAAGACACTAAAATTATTAGTAAATAAAATTTAATTTTGTTATCATCAAAATGAATTATTTTGAAATGTAAAATAACATGTTCTAGTAAATTCTTTTATTTTTTATCTTTTAAAAATACAGATTCGATTTTGAGTCAAAGATTCGATAGGCTAGCTGAGAAAAAAGTTTCTAGCATTATAATTTATTTGAGAAATGAAATGTGTCTTGTAATTTCCTTTTTCGTTTTTGTTGATTTTTTTGTTTTTGCTTTTAATCTTAAAAAAAAAAAAATCATCCGTGTCCATCTTCATATTTATTTTTAAATTATAAAAAACATTATTCCAACAAAAGTAAGCAAAAGCGAGTGTCAGATAAAGTTATAAAACATTAAAACTTTTAAATTTTCATTATTAAATATTCTTTTTTTAAATGTTTGTTTAGACACAGTTAAACATAAACCTATAAATATTAGAAATAAAGAAATGAAACATATTTTAACAATTTAATAAATATATTTTTTAGTATAAATTGAGGGAATGGGACCAATCGGACTCGAATTCATGAGTGTGAAGTTAAAATAAATTAATACTAAATAAGATAATCAACTACGCCCTACAATTTCATAAATATTAAATGTGTGAATGTATTTTAAATTTAATAATAAAATGATAAAAAAAATATATAATTAAAAAAAATTAAAGGTTAAATTATCAAACATACCTTTGAATCATGAAGTTTGTGTCAAACATGCTCTTGAGCTTTTAACAGTTTCAAACATATTTTTGTCGATAATTTTGAATTAAAATAATTAAAGTTTTGTTTAAAAATAATTTCAACTTTAAAAAGTTTAAAAAAGATTCTTGGTACTAAAAATAAAATATATATATATATATATATATATCTTTATTAATAAATTGTTCATGAATATATTAAAATTATATTTTAGATACCTTGAACTAAAATTATAAAAGAAAATTTTAAAATTTATAAGATTCTAAAATTAAAGAGATTTTTTAATAAATTTAATAATATCATCAACATTTTTGAAATGTCTCTGTAACAAACTCATAAATAATAATGATGATGAACTCATAAATAATAATAATGATGATGATGATTTAGAATTTAAAATTCATAACCATAATGTTTCCTCGTAATTCTTCAAAGAAAAAAAGTGAATAATTTATTATTGTGATGAATTTCAAAATTTAAGGGTGTGTTTGGAACACCGGTTTGATTATAATAGATAGAAAATGATGAGTTATTATAAATAGTGTTTGAGAGACACAAGTTATTATAACAGAGATTATGATAAACGGTGTTTGAGAGGCTAGTTATGTAATAAAAATTAATATATATAAGGTTTAGATAAACAGTCATGTGGATTTAGATAAACGGATTAGGTAACCACCGTTTATAATAAATGATGGGGCAAATATCGGTGGGTTATTACAACCAACCCGTTTATATAAACAGAACCCAAACACACCCTAAATAGTTAAATGTGAATTAATTTTTACCTCCAACTATTTAAATAATTTACTTACGAAAAAGTATTATCTAGTTTGAACTAACATTATTTTTTACCTTTCTTTGAAAAATAAATAATAAAAGAATAAAAGAGAAATATATTAAAAAATTGATTTTAATCGTCAAACTAACAATTCAACTAATCAAAATAGTTGGATTTAAAAAAAAAAAAAAAA
This sequence comes from Sicyos edulis, assembly GCA_036507275.1. Lineage (NCBI taxonomy): Eukaryota > Viridiplantae > Streptophyta > Magnoliopsida > Cucurbitales > Cucurbitaceae > Sicyos > Sicyos edulis. Next base: position 4,260,973 of record CM071856.1, on the reverse strand, counting down.
CTAATCAAAATAGTTGCCTTAATAAAACCAATTAATTAAACCATTAATATTTACATGAAAATCATTCCTAAGTTATGAATATAAAGGTAAAAATGTTTTTTTGCAATGAAATATATAGAGTATTTGAAACACAAGTTTTGACATTTTTCATTAAAAAAAAGTTAATGTGAAAAATATTTTTTAACATTTTTTTAAGAGAATTTGCACTGTATAGCAACTTTTTTTACAACAGTTTACAATTATAGCACATTTTTAAAAATAATTCATTTATAGCAAATTCTACCATTTAAAAAAAATTATTTATCTTTTTTTATAGAAGACTTTGATAGAATCTTTCATTCTCTAGTAATGTAAGTCTATCAATTTTATCAATAATTGATTCTATCGGTCTTTATTGATAGAATCTGATGGAAGTCTATCAATTTACTTTATTTATTAGTAATTGATTCTATCAACCTCTGTCGATAGAATTTATCAATATGGGAGTCTATCAATTTATATTTTTTGTTATATGTGCAAATATTTTTATTTTTGTGCTATTCATGGAATATTTTAACCATTTTATAATATACATGCAAAAACCTTTTTTTTTAAGGCAAATAGGGTTTTCTTTATTTTCTTTATTTATTTTTTTTAAGGTTTGAAGATATTTTTGAAACCTTTTCAAAATTTAAGTGTATTTTTTAAACAAAATTTTGACAATTTCCATTTAAATTTAACGGCAAGAACTTTTTTGACAAGTTCATTAAAGTTCAGTAATATTTGTGAAAATTTTCAAAATATAGGAATATTGTTACCGCAAATCAAGTAATTCTAAGGATAAATTTGATAATTTACCCAAAACGAAAGCATATGCGTGGTGGGGTGGTTGTACCATTTTATTTTTGTAGTGTTAGATTCATTTTTTAATTAATTGATAATAGTAAATATATTAAGAAACAATAAGATTTTTTAAATGAAAGGATACAACGAGCACAAGCTCCATTTAGTATAAAGATTGTAAATGCAGACATTTTTTCATCAATATTGAGTTGTAAACATGTAGGTTTTTTATTTTTTATTTTTATTTTTTTGAAATGGTCAAACACATATAGATATACTATTTCTCACTCTTTCAATGTTTTGCAAATAACTCTTCATTTTAACAAAAACATTTCCAATTCACAAAAATGTCTTTACATTAATAATAATTAAAAATGATTGTCATCATTTATATACTTATGGAGATAACCTTATTTACATCTCAACAACATTATAGAAAAAATGTGATTAGTCAAACGTCAAAATTTAAAGAGATAATATTTTTCTTTGACAAAGAAAGAGATAACACTTCTATCATAATAATTTATTTGAGAAATGAAGTATGAGTTGTAATTTCCATTTTTGTCATTTTTTCGCTTGTACTCTTCAAAAAGGGAAAAAAACTTTATTCTTACGCATCTTCAAGTTTATTTTTAACATTATTGCAACAAAAAAAGAAGAAAAATAAGATGAGTTTGAGATAAAGTAATCGAACAAAAACTAAAGTAAAGCAGCAATAATAAACCATAACAAATTACAAAAAAGAAAAGTTGAATGTAAGAGATAAGAAAAACTTAAAGGGTGTGTTTGTACGGTCATTTATGTAAATGGTCAGATTGATTATAATAACTCATCCGATATTTGTCGCACAATTTATTATAAATGATAGTTGCTTAAACTTGCACGTTCATTTATATAAACATGCGTGTCCATTTATTTAAACCTTATATATATATATATATTATTTTTTGTTACGTAACCAGTTCCTCAAATACCATTTATCAGAATTTATGCTATAATAATTTGTCCCTCAAACATCATTTATAATAATCTACCGTTTATCATAACTCACCATGTATCATAACATTTCGTCTATCATAACCAAACACGTGCTTCAAACACACCCGTTTGTAAAACTACCCGCAGCAAATTTTCGTATATATATAACTGGAGATTAATAATTAATATAAATACTTTTGAAATTTGTAGTAAGTTTGAATATATCTATGATTGTTCGAATTAGTTTACGCACACTCTGATTAATGTAATACTTGATCCTTCAACATTTAAATATTAAAAATACTCAAAAATTAATTTTTAAATAGATGATTATCATAAATTATTATTATTTTTTTTTTAATTTTTAAATAATGACCGTGGCAACAGCCACATACCCAAAAATGGATGCGTTCTCTTTGCTAGTGGTTCACTATAAATAAGTGGATCCTCACACCCAAAAATTGCAGCCATTGCTGGATCCTTAAGAAATTATCCAATTTCATCGCTTCTTCTTCTTCTTCTTCCTCTTCTTCGGTTCCGATCGCATTTTCGGGTTTCTACCAAATTCATGGATCACTCAATTGGGGTGAGTAGGATAATTAAATTTTACCGACTTGTAGCAATTGGGTTTTTCTTGTAATGAAGTTTGGGAATTGCATTGTTGATTTTTATGAGGATTTAATTTAGTCTTTTTGATGGATTTGCTTCTTACTTTGTTTTTGTTTGCTCTTTTGTGTGTGTATTTTTTTTGAAACTACAATAATGGGAGGTCGAGGATTCAAACCCACCATCTCTCTGGTCAGTCATGTTTTGCTGAGTTTTGTTTGATAATTGTTGAAATGATATATCGATTTCGGAGTAGAGGTGCTTAAATAAATCGTCAACATCAATAACCCAAACGAATCCATCCTCATTTAATGGATTAGGCTAGGTTGAATTTAAATATATGAAATTTTAGTTTTTTGATAACATAATGGTATATACATATATTTATTTTATTATCATTCTCAAACTTTTTATACTCTACAATATTGTTATTAATTTTAATTATAATTATGTCATATATTTTTGTTGGTTTTAATTATCTATTTTTTTTATGTATTCTATAGTTGAAATCTTCAACATAAACTATAAATCCAAAATTAGTGATGGATGACTTTTGGTTTGGACAATTTATATATTTAATATTTATTTTTATTTCATTACATTGATATAATAATAGTTTAGATATTTATATTTACAATATATTGATGAACCTGATAACCTAATCTAATCCAAATCCAAAAATGTAAAAGTTGAATTTGAAACGTGATAAACTTAAATTTTCGGATTGGTTCAAAAAATTTGCTCGACCCAAATTTAGAGGGTTTTGGAGTTAAGTACTAATTGCTTGTTTGTTTATGAAAATGTCTAAAGGTACAGGCAAAAGACATTGATGTGTTGGAATGGAAAGGCGACATAATTGCAGTGGGTATGCCAGAAAAGGGTGTGGCCAAGGATGAGAGCTCCAAGGTTAAGCTGGATTCGCATTTGGGTGGATTGTATGCTAAGGAACATTTAACCGAAAAGCCGTCGGGCCAATCGAATATGTTTAAAAAAAATGCATGATACTTAAACTTATGTTACCTGTCTTATTAGTATATGCTAATAAAGTATCTTATTAACTAATCTTACTTAGATTGAGTTTGAACGAGTAAAAAAATTGTCGATCTGAAAATCGACTCAACTTAATGAAAATTATGAAATCATAAATTAATCAAATTGAAAAAATGATCCAAAAAATTGACACAATTCAGACTATACTATCAACTTTATTTTCATTTCATTGGAAAAAATGATACAGAGCAGCATTTGTGGACTTTAGGGGAGTGTTTGTTTGACATATTTAAGTAAGATTTAGGTTAAGGAGTTATATTGAGTAGTTACAAAATTGAGAATTGTATTAAAAACTCGATTGGATGTAGTTTTTATATAGAGGAGTTAGAGTCAAAACATTGTTTGAATGTAGATTTAAAATTAGTAGTTATTTTTATAGTTAAAAAAATGGTTAAAAATAAGTTATTTTGATTGATTTGAAATGAATTATTAAAAATGAGTGGTATAAATAATTGACTAGTTATAAATGAATGATTAAAAATGAACGGATAGAAATGAGAGTTTTTTTTTAAGTAACAATGAGGAAGAGTTAATAAAAATTCGTTTAAATATATATTTTCGAAGAATTAATAAATCCTAAAACTAAATTCTATCTAAATATGTCAAACAAACGGCACCTAGGTATCTTAAGGAAAAACAAATGAAGTAGAAAGAAAAGAGGGAACTTTGGTCTATGTCAAATATAAATTAAAAAAAAAATAGTTATTCCAAGTTTTTTAATTCAGAACAGCTACCACTTTTCTGCAGCTATTAGAGCCACTTTATAACACCCCAAGTGACAGTTGGCTCAATTTTACATTTATATGGTTGTATGTACGGTTCAGGCAAATATCGATTTTCGGAATCGAACCTTTGACCATATATTAAATTTAATTCACGAAACAGATCTTTGAAGACCGGTAAAATCATCCAAAAATAATTAGCAAAACTTTGACAACCCCGAAAAAGGGATTTGATTGGGTGAGTAAGATAATTAAATTTTACTGCCCACTTTTTCCTTTAGCCTCACAGTTGATCAATTCCGGCACGAAACCCTCAAATCTACGACGAAGAAGAAGCTTTCCAATCGGAAAAAATGGTGGCGTCTAATTTGAAATCGGAGACGATGGATCTGATGCAGAAGAGGAGCGCTATCGAGGCTCACATGGATGCCATCATTTCTCGTCTTTGTCAGCCCGGCGGTCCTGGACTCTCCGGAAATCTCGTCGACTCTGAGGTGTGTTTTCAAATTACGACGCCGTCTTTTATTTTTTGTCTCGATTTCCACGATTGGACGAAATTTGTTGCACTTCCTTTGTTTTCCTGTTCTTATTAGGCTGTGTTTCTGAATTCCAAAGCGATGATTTTCCATTTTGAGCGTGAAATTTTGGGGAAGAATAGCTAGTAGCACAATTGCGTCTTATTCTCAGTTCATTTGCTATTTCTAGGTGTTGTGTTATATGCCTTGAACGTATTAATGTCCTGCGATTAGCACTCGGTCAGCGAGTGGAGGTCTCTGTTGCGTGAACGCATTTATATGCATTTGCACGCTTAGCATTTGCGCTAACCACATTTGCACGTTTAGCATTTTGTTGCGCAAGCGCATTCTGCTAACCACACTCGCCGAGCATCTTGTTTTTAGCACTGTATTATGTTTAATGCTTACGCATTCAGTAATAGGGTTTAATGACAGTGACTATATAAACTCGAATTAAACTCTAGCCGCATAATGACATAATCTCTGTATTTGTAAATTTCCGTCTCTCTCAATACAATTGCTCTCCTCCGGCAACTAACACTATGTTAGTGAACCGCGTAAACTTCTGTGTTGTTTTTTCTTCTTCTCTCACGTTTATCATTATCCGTTTTCTATATTCTTTGTTTTACGATTGTTGATTGCCGTTTTCATAACACTAGGTTGTGCTTATAAGCTTTGGACTAATGAGCGGGATTGAGTTTGGAATTTGTTTAGATTGCTCGGTGTTTGTTTTTATGTGAAACGGATAATTGTTTTTAGTCAAACTGAGTTCAGAAGAAGCTTGATCAGTTGTTGCAGTATCCTCTAGATTCCGAGTGTTCAGAACTTACATTGTTCTCTGTTTTATGTATAATATAATTATTGCAGGGGTTTCCTCGTTCAGATATCGACATTCCAGTTATTCGGTCCGAGCGCCGTCAGCTTACTGGTAGAGTGCCATTCTTTTCATTATAAACATAGCTACGAGCACTGACAACCACTACTAACACTAATTTCCAAACGAGTAGTTAATTAGTATGTTAAAAGAGTGTTAAATAGTACTATTTGAGAGTAAAACAATTTTTCAGTTGGTCCAAAATCCCTGGTGACAGCCTCTTTAATCTTAGAGGGATTGGGTACTATCATACTTCTAAATTTTTTTTCGTTAAATACACACTTCGACTATTCTCACTAGATATACCGCATGTCCCTACAACATTTGATTAGGATGTTAAAGAAGCTTGTAGTCAGTGATTAAGAGGCGACCCCAGGCGCTCGCCTATGGCGAGAGGCGAGGCGACCTAGGGGTCGTGCGCCTCACCAGCAGCTGGGGCGAGCTCAATCAATGAGGCACTCGCCCGACTGCGCATTTGTGCGCCTGGCCACGCCTTAGCCTTTACTGAAGGCGAGCGCTTGGTTGAAGATAAGATGAAAAATGAAAAAAAAAAAAAAAAAAAACAACAACAAACCGTTCTTCGTTCATCTTCTTCCGCCTCTAGTTCATCTTCTTCATTAATTCTCTTCATTGTTTCATTTTTCTTGTTTGTTGTGCACATAGGATTCGAGAGTTAAACTCTCTTATTTTAAGTTTTAAATCTTTGTACTTTCTTTAGCATTTTTTATTTGTAAATAATCAATGAAAACTGGAAAGGAGTTTAAAATGTCTTATTTTAATATTATTAAATGTTTGAATAGTATAAAATTAAGACCCTTTTGACTATGCAAGTTTTTTTTTTTTTAAATGATACTATTATATGGTCTCTCCCTTTTTAAAACTATAATAGATGTAAGTTTTACGTCGTCCAAAGTTGGAAATGTGTTCTTCTCTGTTGCTGTTTCAGTGTGTAAGGATTTGAATCAAAATATATGGAATTTGTTCTTCTTTTTGTTGTTTTCCGTAGTGAGATAGTACTTCTTAATGCCTTTGCAATTCTATTGTCTGTTTTATTTTTGTTCCCTCTGTTTCTAAATATCATAGATTAGGTTCACTGTTAATGTAGATGGTGGGATGGTGGGATGCAAGTCATGGATTAAGTGGTTCACTACTAATGTCTTCCTAATGATAAATATCGACATATTGTCTTCATACATATTCGCTAAATGAATGTGTTCAACTTTTAACATTTCTCACATAAATTATACAACAAAGTGTTGACCTGTTATTCTATTATTTGTAGAGCTGAAAAATGACCACACGGAGATTTCAGAAAAGATTAATCAGAACATTCAAGCTTTGCATTCTGCAAAGCCTGTTTCCAGCTTTTCACTTTCAAGGGATGCAGGTAATTGTGAGTCAGAAGTTGTCGATTATCTCTACAATTTACATGCCTCAGTTTCTGTTTTTTTTTTTAAACAAGAAACGAAATACATGCCTCAGTTGCAGCTACACTAGAATTTTATATTCCATAATTAACTAATTCAGGGAGGGTTCAATGCTTATACAATTTGGATTCTGCTTCCTTTTATGAAGGGGTTATATTAGATCTTCTTGTGTGCTTCATTCTGTTAGGATCTCACAATTGTCTTACATTGAAAAGTGGGTGAGTCCTACAAGCATTTATAAAAGATATGGGTTACTCTACTCCCCATATTGTCAATTGGTTTTGAGGTGGAATCTCATATTCTCTAATACATTCAGTTGGCTAATCTAATTTCCGTACATAGGTATATGTTATTGTTAACAAGCCACGCCAATCCCTAAAAATCTGTAGAAGGGGGGTTAAATTTTCGGTGAGTTGTTAGTACTTAGTGGTAGCAACCACTGAACTCACTATACTACAACTAAAATAAATAAAACGTGATTTGTGAGTGGGCTGAGGTGTTTTTTTTATAGGAAAGAAAACTTTCATTGATCGAATGAAAATGTACAAAGATATCCCATCGAGACTAGTTACAAAAAACATCTATACTGAGTAATTAACAAAGTGAGGTTGTAATCACAAAAAGGTTGTAAACTATGGCACCAAAAAAGATTATATGAAGTTAATTCTCAGAAATTTGGGAGTTAATTTTATTTTCAAACTGTGACTGACTACTTGAGAATGTTGTTCTAATTTGTCATATCATATGCAACATATTGAGATACTACTGAGTGAACAAGTGATATCTTGTTGATTACTCCTACGAAATATTCTGATGTATGAAAAAGGGGAAACTATTGTTGGGAGAATTTAGACAGGAAGTGGAGACTAAAAAAGAGATGAGGGGCTTGGAAGGCGAAGGACAAAAGAGGATATCGAAGGAGAAAAGTGACTTGGCCTAGGTTTATGTAGTAACTAATAAGCAATCGGTTATAATATCTAGGGACTACAATGAACTCAAAAATATCTGGGGACTACAATACACTATGTGGAGATTTTGAAAAAAGAATCCTAATATAATCATATTGATTAGTTTAGTGGTCAAAAAGGTCTTCGGAAACTTAGAGAATATAAGTTCAATCTATTATAGCCTCCTACCTAGTAATTAATTTTCTATGGATTTTCTTGACAACCAACACTTGCCCCGCGAGATTAGTCTGACCAAGACCCATAAAGACCAAAAAAAGAACAGAATCCATGATGTAATCAATGAAAAATGTCTGCCGATTTCATCTATTTTAAGTATATATCTTTTATAAGCATCAACCTCAGATATCTTGCTACTGAAAACTGTGTCGAGATAACCATCATGGGTTGACGTGGTGATCATGATGGCTTTGAAAAACTAAGAGATGATGACACTGATGAGTTTAATCAATGATGGTCACCTACCGAGGAATTAATTTTCTAAGAATTCTTTGATAACCAAATATAGTATGTTTAGACGGTTCTGTGAGAACAGTCGAGATGTATGTAAGCTGGTCTAAACACTCACGGATGGTTAAAACAATTGTCTCAAGATGTATGTGCTGGTTGAATAATCATCTGAGGATCAATTCTGATTCTTCCTATTTCATTCAACTATTAGGAAATACAGAGGGTTCAAATGATCAAAGATCATCTGTCACGATCGTAACATCCTCAACCACAAATGGTATTTCTCAGAGCAACTCGTCCACCGCCATGGACATAGATGCAAATGGCAGTATACCTTTTGCACTGGTAGATGAAATAGCTGATGCATCGCCCGCAGCAGCCGATGGATTACAACTAGGTGATCAAGTTCTTAAATTTGGGAATGTCGAGGCCGGTGACAATCTGTTGCATAAGCTCGCCTTTGAAGCACAGAGCAATCAAGATCGTCCAATACCTGTTGTAGTTATGAGGCATGGTACTCCTGTCAATTTGACTGTGACACCCAGATCATGGCAAGGCCGAGGCCTTCTTGGGTACGTGCATTTCTTACTTGCTTGATTCTCAATTTAGTCATGAAGATGAATTAGTAACTTTGTTCTTGAGTAAAAAAGTGCTTTCTGTGTGACCTGAAGAAATTGGGCTTTTTTCACTTGCCATCTATTGACAACTAACACATAGTTAGCAGTCCAAAAATGAAATTATGTTATTAATGTTGTGTTAGATGATTATTTAGTTCTTTTATTTTTATAAATTAAGTTTGTTTTTTCTAAATTTCCCTATAATAGTTTTTTTTTGTTGGAAGATTTGTACTCATGATTTGTTGGTCATAAGTACACATTTTATACCGATAGAGTAGTGTTTTTATCTCTCTTAAAGGAAGTATTAGAGTTTTTAGCCAAATTTCCAAAATAGAAAACTACTTTCTTTTTTAGTTTTTAAAATATAGTTTGGTTTATTAAAACATATCTACAAACTAGATAACAAAATAAGAAAATTCATTGTATGCATAGAATGGATTGTCCAAAATAAAAAAATGAAAAATAAAAAAAAAACTAAAAATCAAACGGCATTGACTTCATAACTCAATAAAGTAGTTCTCTATTAATCTGGAACACAATCCACCTGGTTGCATGTGTATTGCCGTGGTTTTCTTATGATTTCTATTAAGATAATAAAAATTATAATCCTAGGAATACTTGCCTCCTTACAAGCCATCCTTAGTGCTACAACTTTTTTTTAATATTGTTTAATCCAATATTTTGTAGCACCAAATGGTGTCATAGACATTAAAAGGAGGGCTTGCCTCTTTATTCATTAAGAGAGCTAAGTCTACTTATTTATAAGGAGGTAAGTATTCCTCCTCTTAAATTTGGGAGGTTGAATCAATTAAAACTTCAAATTAATAATTATTTCAATTAAAAACTTTCAAAAGTGAATTTTTTGACCCATTTTCCTATACAAAATAACTTAAACCCTTCATTTGTTTGAAAAGAAGGGTTTAATATGGGATTCCGTTTTACTAGTCTTACTAATAGTTGGAGAGCTCTTTTGTAATTCCCTCTTATCAGTAACACTTAATTTCATATGTTAATGAAATTGTTTCTTATCCAAAAAAAAAAGAATTTGTTAAAATACATGTATGGAAGATGCCCTAAATTCATTGGGATAGTAGCGACTTCTTTAATATAGATAGTTTTTTCATTGTTGTTTCTCTAGTTATTGATGTCTCTTGAGTTGTTTCATTGTTGTGTCCTAGAGATGAGCATGGTTATCTTGGGTATAATGGAGGAAAGCTCTGATTTCCCGATTTTTTTTTTTTTTTTTAAAGATACTTAGAAAGAATCACATGATTTTTTTTTTTTTTTTTGACTTTAGTAGAATTCTGGGAGATTAATAATTCTATTTTGGTGATTTATAGTTAATTTAAATAGAATCAAGTAATAGTAGTAATGAGTCATTGAAAGAAAGTCTAATTTAGTTCAATCACTTGTGAAGTTCAATATTATAATATTATAATCCATGTTTCAAAAGGCTATTGAGGCTTACGCCTTGAGGCGAGCCTCAAGGTGAGGCTCTAACTTTTAGCCTCGAGTCTTACGCCTCTTTTGGATCATAAGAGGCTTACGCCTCACACAAGAGAGGCTTACGCCTCGATGATAACGCACTGAGGTTTAAAATTCCTACACCTCGTAAAATAACTAGAAGAATAATATTAATATTTGTCATTCTTATAATATAAGGGTTTGAACCATAATAATATAGATTTTCTCTAATAGATTCTTTTGTTAGAAAGACACAATTGTTTCACAATTATCTATTTTGATAATTTGTTGGCTTATTTTCCTCTTGCATCTCTTTTTGGAGTTTGTTGTATTCACTATCGGTGCTTGGAGAATCCACTTATGTTTCATTCATCAATGAAATTGTTTTTTATTTAAAAATAAACTCAATCCTATTAGTGTTGGTGTTATGTTTTATGTATTTTTACATAAGCATTATGTTTTACCATACATGTCTACACAAATTTATATTTTTTATAATAATTTTAATTAAAATTGAGGCTTACGCCTCATACCGCCTCAAGGCTTACGCCTCGCCTCTTCAAGAGAAAAAGTCTCGAGACCGCCTTTAGCCTTTTAAAACATTGACCATTATTATTTTAAGATTTTCATTGATTTAGCCTACAAAGTTGAGTGGTATAAAATTTTTAGCAAGTGCTACTTTTTCTTGTGGGATTTTGCAATTTTTTCTTGAGAATTATGTGCTAGATTGAGGCCCTAATTCATTGGCATTATTGAGTGTTTGCAGATGCCATTTTAGGATGTTGTAGCTGGGCTCCATCCACAATCTCAGCCTGCCCTGCTGGTTGTTGATAAGACATTAGTCATTTCTGCTTCAACTCTCTTGCTGTTCTACACTCAAATCTACTGGTTATAAATCTCTCTGTCCCATATATTGTTTGACAAATTTATCTCAACTTGTCTGGATTTAACCACTGATTGACCCCTACCCCCTCTTTTTTGTCTGTTTGCTTGCTGACTCTGTAAATTGAAAAAATAGGATAAGTTTGCCCTTTATGCCATTTTAGATGTCAAATTATTAGTAAGCTCCTTTTGATGTCAAACTTCATTGTTTCTTGTGTTGCTGTTTGGTTTGGTTTGGTTTGGTTAATTAAAAAAATAGGACAAGTTTGCCCTTCCTGCCATTTTTTATGTCAAATTATTAGTAAGCTCCTTATGATGTTAAACTTCATTGTTTCTTGTGTTGCTGTTTGGTTTGGAATGGCGAGTTGCTATCTGAAAACCATTGTTGGCAAATTATCATCGTTTCAGTTTGAGTACAATTAATGACTGCATGAATTATCATTGTCTATGTTTGAGCTACATGCAATAATTTACATGGGTTATCGTTGTGTATTTTAAATGCATGTAATTGTTAGTGAAAAAGGTTTGATCGATAAATAGACCTTAGGATAATGTTTATATTGCATAGTTTTTTAAAAAAAAAATGGGATTGAGATGAATAGTGTACTTGAGTAATCACAATTTATTACTTTGGTAATCATTATTAGAACTCCAAATACAGAGTGGGATGAGAGTTTTATAGAAAAGAAATGTATATTGAAGTGAAGTGGGACTTGGGGTTATGAGTAGTTAGGGTTTTTAGTAAAGGAGGTATTTTGAGCATTGTCTTCGTGTGAATTGGGAACTATGGAAGAAGCATAAACCTTTTGGAATTAATTTCTTTTGTATTGCTTAGTTATTTTCATTGATTTTTTTACTATCATTTTCCACCTTTTATTTCCACTTTTCAACCACTAACGTTGAAATTTGGATAAGATTTGGACTAGCGTTTCAATTGGGATTTAGGTAGGATTTAGTTTAAGATTTAGTCATTTCTTCTCGAAAACTTACCTTCAAACGAGTTTGGACTAATCTCTCCTCATTTTTACTTTTAAAAATAGATTTTATTTCTAATCATTCATTTTTAATTACTTATCATTTTTTTAAAGTCGATCAAAATAATTTATTTTTAATTATTTCTTTTTCAACTACTAAAAATAAACTATTCATTTTAAATTTGCATTTAAACAAGGTTTTGACTTTAACTGCTCTAAATAAATACACAACCTACAAAAAGAGCAACGAGGAAGAAAAAGTCATCAAATTGAATATTTTCTCCTTTGAGTCGAAGTTTGATTCACCAGGTAAAAAGAAGGGAAACATGTAGAAGAAAAGGAAAATACTCAATTTCTTTATCCTCCAAATTTCCAAATACTCTCACAGATTTAGATTTAGGGTGTTGTTTTAGATGGTTTTGATTTTGAACGTTTTTATCATTCGACTTTTATGAAACTATGTATATACTGTGGGTATTGTCTTTCACATGCATATATTATTGAACAAACAATTTTGTTGAATGAATTTTGAACATTTTTTTTGTACCCACACAGTACTGAAATTACTTGTTTTATACAGTACAGTAAGAATAATAACTGCAATATTTTGTCTCTATGTTTAACGTGGTTAATTTTTTAAGTCGATTTGGTGGATACATAAAGATGGGAGAATGTAAAATAATCAACCAACAAGTATAGAACAACAACCAAAACAACATATTCCTTAAGTTAAAAATTTTATATGGTACATTGTTAAGATATAAGAAGATTGCACCAAACTGTATAGTAAACAATTTTCTTTTCAAAACAGTGTTTAATTTGTTGATATGGAGACTCGTATTATGCTAGAATATGTTTGTTACACTTCGACAAATATATAACAAGTATTTATGATGATTAATAATAAAATTGAATGTATTTGAATGTACAAACAGTTTGACTGTACGTAAAACAAGGAGAGTACAAAACGTACCGTGTAGTATGTACATATAGTAAAACTATGACACAACAAAGATAGAATATACAATGTATGAACAATATTGTTTTCACTGTTAAATACGGTTATGTGAGGTAATTCGACTTCTAATTATAACTTAATAAACATAAAATAAATGTTTTTGGAACCTATGACACAACCAAACAAATAAAAAAATAAGTTTGACTATGACCAAATGGTAAAATTCAAAGTTCGAATATTTTGTAGGTTTTTTTATCTTGACATTAAGATATTTGAGAAATAAGGAAATGAAATCGGTAAAATTAATTTGTCATTTAAAATGGTATGTATATATATATATATATATTTAAGATAAGATGTTATGTATTTCCTACTTATGGAAAGTATGAAAAAGGAAAATGGGGAGAAGATATATGAGAAAAACGGTTTTTTTATAGAGATTTTCCCTGATAAATGCACCCTCATTTATGGCTTAGTGGGTATGGAATGAGAACAAATTTTCCATTATGGTAAAAGTTTTTCAAAATTAAAAACCAATTTCAAAAAAAATAAATAAAAGAAGGTATTGTTGTAATTGAAATTTTAGTGATTTATTAATCTAATTATCAAAATCTCATTTATGCTAATATTTTTTATGGAACCTACTTTTACAAATATTTTTCCAATCGGCTCTATTTAAAAAAAAAAAAAACTCTTTTTTAACCAAATTAATTAACGTTCAATTTTGATCTTGGTAATAACTATATAACTCCAAATGGTTACTTTGATGGATAAAAAGAGCTGTTAGCATGAAGCATGTTACTTTAGGCTAAATGCATAAATCATGCCCACCATTGTCAATAATAACTCATCAAGTACTGAAAATAATAATAATAATAATAATAATTAACTCATCAAGATTTATTCTTTTTAAATATATATAGAGAGGAGAGGACGTACATAAGGGTTGATTTATTATTATTATTATTATTTTTGGATAAACTCAAATTAAGAAATAACCAATAATTATATGGAACTAAGCTATCTATTTAGTTTGTTCTCAAAAAAAAAAAAAAAAAAGCTATCTATTTAGTTAGTATATACTTAATATTTATATGTTAAGAATATTTCTTATTAATTATTTTTACCCACATAATATTATTTTTAGTCGGGAATGATTTTAACTGAATTGAGCAAAAAAATTGGCTAATTCAAGAATCAACAAATCTAAAAAAATTATAAAATTATAAATCAATTATAATTTAACTCACTTGGTCCAATTTTGGTTGATCCTCCAACGGTCTTTTTTTACACCCCCTCTATGGTAAAGTGTGTATATATATGTATGGTAAAACATTATTTTAGTGATTCTCAAAAAAAAAAAAAAACATTATTTTAGTTTAAAGACTTTGAAATTTGTTTTATTTAAATCGATAAACTTTTTAAAATTTAATTTTAGTCTTTGTACTTAAAAATAATTAATTAATTTCTAGTTAAGTAGAATCATGGATTGAACTCATCACTTTCTCTAAAATTCTCTTGATTTATAAACCACCTATTATGATAATTTTAATATAATAAAATATAAGATATGAATATATTTTTAAAAAAATTATAGAGAAGTATGATAATTTTTATAAAAAGAAAAATAAATATTTTGTTAGTTATAATTTTAATTTTTTAAGTTTAAGAAAAAATTCAAAATTTTAGAATTAAAACTAGAACATTAAAAGCTTAAAGACTAAAATAGAATAAACTTTAAAATTTAAACACTAAAAAAGTTTATAACTTCTTGAAAAAGTTTAGTTCATGTATTAAAAAAAATTATATTAACTTTTTTTGAATTATACAAATATAAGCAAATTCTAAAATATTTATATTCAAACTCATTAATGTGTTTTAATACTATATTAATATTAATATATTGTATTATAAGTATTTATTAATACTAATATTATAAGATATACCCATTAATAAATACATTCACTTACCAAATTTTTTGAAAAGTTGGTCATATTTATAATTATTTAAAAAAATTGCTAATTTTTGTAAATTAAATAAATAAATAGAACCCATGTGAAATTATTGTTTTGAGATCGTTAGGTGAGTGAGGAAAAAATAAAATAAAAGAAGTGTACTGTGTGCAAACATCGACATTCTTAGAATCTTCTCAAAATCCATTTGCGGCCACACAAAAACAACGAATAAATTTCTTGATTTTCCAGTTTTCATGTTCATGGCAGAAATTTGGGCCTACATTTTATTTCCCATTCAAGAATTGGCACAGTTTTCACAACTAAAACGTCTCCGCCAAAACCCTGATTCTGTACACAGCCATTGCCGCCTTTCTATTTCTTCTTCTCCTTCTCAGGTTCTTTTTCTGTCTCGTTTTTGCATATTATGCTGATTTCTGAACTGGGTTTCTCTTATTTTACCACTAAATGTTTGTTTTTCTTTGGATTTTGCTATGTCTGTGGATTTCATTTTCTGGGTTGTTTGTGGGATTTTGTTTGGTGGATTTTATTTCAAAATCAATTGGAAATTAGAGGATTAGTGAGCTTTCTCTTTATGTTTTTTTTTTCTTATTTGAGATCCGGATTTGATTTTCTTTTGACCTTTTTTTTTTAATGTGGTGTGTGTTATATACTATGTAAGAGTTGAGCAGGATCTTGATGTTTTGGTTGTTATTAATTTCTGTTGGAATTGGAAATGATTGAAACTTATGGTTCTGGTGGTTAATTTTACAATCATTAGGTAAGGTTGCATTTAAAAGATTCTTGTGGTTAGTCCCAAGGGGTGGGACAGTGGTTGAAGACTTGGGCTTTGAGGGTATGCTTTCCGCAAGGTCCCAGGTTCGAAACTCAGCTGTGACATTACTCCTTTGATGTCTCCCAGTGCCTGACCTAGGGACGGGCGTGGTTACCCTTGTTTTAAAAAAAAAAAGATTCTTGTAGTTAAAACTTGTACATGTTATCTTTTGAACTAAAAACAAAAGAAATAATCATTATGGTGTGGTTTAATGGTCAAGAAAGGCCTTAGGTAACTAAAAGATGATGAGTTCAATCTATGAGCCATCTATCTAAGAATTAGTTTCCTACGAGTTTCTTTGATATCTAAATATTATAGGGTCATGTGTTATGTCCCGTAGAATAGTCCAGGTGGTTCGGACACTCATGGACATCAAAGAGAAAAGAAAAAGAAAAACCATTATTCCAAAGGGAAAATGAAAGAATAAACAACAACACATAGAAACCAGCCCACAACATGCAAAGCTAGAGCATAAAACAGAGATAAGGGTGTGTAATGCCCGAGTTTAGGTATGAATGAACCTTGATCGCATTAAAATGAAAGATCGATAGGATATGCAAGTCATGGTTTTAAAAGGTTTTAAAAAATTGATAGTTGCTACTTATACCAACAAGGTTCACCTTCCTTTTCGATGACTGAATTATAGGAACTTCAAAGTTGTAGGGGATGCATGGAAATGTCAGGACCGACACCAAGAAGGGCTAAATCCAGATTCTGAATCCTGATTTGAGTCCTGGGCTTGGAGCATTATAGTCTGACCTACCAAAAAGTCCTCCAAGAGTCAAGAATGAGAAACCAAGAAACCTTTTTCAATAAGTTAATAGTGGAGGTGGAGTTTTTCCCAGTTTTGGACTTGGTGAACACTGAGGTGTGAGGATTTTAAAATTTAGGATTCTTGGGAGAAGTATTATCAAAGGGTGTGTTTGGGCCTCCGTTTATGTAAACGGTCGAGTTGGTTATAATAATCCAATCGATGTTTGCCCCACCGTTTATTATAAACGGTGGTTACCTAAACCTGCGTGTCCGTTTATCTAAACCTTATATATATATATATATATATATTTATTTATTATTTTTTGTTATATAACCAGTCCCTCAAATACCGTTTATCATAATCCTTGTTATAATAACTTGCCTCTCAAACACCGTTTATAATAACTCACCATTTATCATAACCCACCGTCTATCATAACCTTCCGTTCCGTCTATCATAACCAAACCGGTGCCCCAAACACACTCTAAGGGGGAATGGTAATGAGGAGGAGAATAGGAAGGAGAATGATTATGGGGGTAATGGTTATTTGTTTTTGAGGTGAATGTAATGATCATGGGGAAAATAATTACTTGTGTTTGAGATAAAGGTAATGATTATGGGAAAAATAAAATAATGAATATGATGTGAGTGAAAATTAATGATGTGATGTATGAAAAGTTGTTGGAGGGAGAACAGTGTTGTTGAGGCGACCCCAGGCGCTCGCCTATGGCGAGAGGCGTGGCGACCTGGGGCCCATGCGCCTCTTAAGAGGCCAGGGCGAGCGACTTCACTCAAGCGCTCGCCTACCTTCGCCTCTTTTCGCCCGACAACGCCTTCGCCTCTGTGGAAGGCGTGCGCTTGAGTTTTTTTTTTTTTCAGATTTATAAAACAGCGTCATCTTCAAGGCAAAAGGTTGAAGATGATGAACAGTGTATTTATTTATTTTCTTCGTGAAGTGTTTAGAAATGGATGATAATATAAAGCAAATGTCTTTCGAGTAAAAGGCTTTATTAAAAGTGAAAAGACAACCTATTAATTTTTAAGTTTTCTTTTAATTTTTTGTTTGATTAACTTTGAATAGCGTGCAAACTTGATAAAATCCTTTGAATAAAAGAACTTTTATTTAAAATGTGAAATGACAAGCCATCATTCAAAGTTAAGTTTTTTGTTTTTTTTTTTGTTCATATACTATTAACTCTCAATATTGATAATTGGGAATTTTAGTTTTCATTTATTTTTTCTATTTTAAATTAGTTAAAATATAAAGTATAATTTGTTTAGTTTTATTAATTCTGCAGATAAAGCTTACTACTTTAGTTACATTATTTTTTTACTTTATATTATGCTTAAAATATAAAGTAAAAATTGTTTATACCTTTAATAACCTGGAGCCCAAAGGTTCCAATTGACTTCAAAATATACAAACGGTGTATTTTAAATTTGTTCAACATTTTTTATTTTATATTTTTTGCCATTTTCCATTTGATTGATTTTTTTGTTTGTTTATTTTGATGTTTTTTCTATGTAGTATTATTTGGTAAGAATTTGATAATTTATTTGGAAACATCTTATCATATTTTGTTTTATATTTTTATTCTTTTTTTCTTCTTTTATTTATTAATAGTATATATAAGGGTTGTTTAAAATTTAAAACAATTTATAATACAAGGGCATCAAAAGTTGATGACTTAATATTTTCACAATTTTAATGATTGTTTATTATTTATTGACTTTTGATATATAAATTGTTTTTAACTTTAATATTTTTCACATTTAATATTTATCATTTACTATTTGGATGTTTTTACCATTTAGGATTTCATATTTTGTGTAAATAAGAATCTATTTTCAATATCAATTTATCTTTATATATGTTATTATATTTTGTTATGTATTTATATATTGCGCCTCGCTTCACTTGGGCCTCGCCTTTTTGTCGCTTCTCGCCTTGAGGCAATCAAGGAGAGTGTCGCCTTGCGTTGCGCTTTGCGCTTTGAAAACACTGAGGGAGAATAAAAAATAGTCAAGGAGAAAATGAAAAAAGTGATTTTGGAAAATGGGATTATGTAGGGAATGATTCCCAGTGGCCCAAACACGGGGAATCATTCTCATTCTCATTCTCATTCTCCCCTTTATTCTTGGTGGCCCAAACACCTCCTAAGTGTTTTGAGTTTTCGTTGATAATCTTACTACTAGAGTCCTTGTTCATAAGTTGCAATGGATAAAATTCTGTTTCATAGACTGAAGTCTTTGTTGACAGAGTTGTCCTGTGAGTTGGTGTGATAGATCTACCACAAATTTCTAGGCTTGCATGACCTCATCGAATTCAATCCTTCTTAGAGTGAACTGTTCATGTGATCAAGTTGTTGAAGTTGCTTGCATGGTTGAAATCTCAAAATGATGAACATCTGAGTTTCCCTACTATAATAGTCCTAAATTTCTTCTATATAGCTGTCCTGTGGATGCTAGGTACTTTTTTGCACTTGGCTTTTTCATCTTGAATGCTTGAGTTTCAACTTCAATTTTGTTCCCACTTGTCCATTTCACATCATGAAGCTAAACTTTCCAAAAAAAAAGTCCTTAGGAGTTCGTTCCCGTATCGAGCCATTGCGCCCCCCTTCTCTTTACATTGAACCTTTCTAGTCATCAGTTGTGAATCAACTACAATTTTAGCAGACTGGTTTTACCACCCCTCCCACTATTAGTTTAAGTTAAAGCTCTCATTCATGAGATTGTGTGTTTGTACTGAAAGACCCTTTTGTTGGCAACTTTGATATGGAAGATCCTTAAAGATATGAAGGAGTTCTTTTAAGAAAATCATTAGCTTTTTTATTGCCAACTCTCTCCTCATTTATGAGCTTGGAAATTTGAGAATATGTGAAAATCAATATTAAATTAGGGATGAAATGATTCGACAAAGATTTTAATACAAGACCCCTTACTTTGATATCACATTGAATTCTCTTAACTCACCAATGAACCCAAAAGTTTAAGCTGATAGGTTAGAGTATATTTAATTATATCAACCAACATTTCTTATGTGTTCACTTGTACTTTATGCAACACATAGCAATTGGTATTCCTTACAAGAAAGAGTTACAATAGCCCCTTAACTTTTCTCTCGCTACCATTATTTATTTATTTATTTTTATAGGAAACGATAATACTTTCATTGATAAAATAATTACCATTATTTCTCTTGCTACCATTATGGCTCGAGTAGCATTAAATAATTGCCTAATCTCTATTGGTTGCTATTAGTTTCTTCATAAACTCTAAGCCTAGACTGTGTACAAGAACTTGCAAATAAATAATAATGATGATGGTGATGACTTATTATAATACCTGTTTCAAGGAAATATATGTATAAAAGATAATGATATTCAGTATCTTTTACTCAATTGTATTGTTTATACGTAAAGATCTTTATTGTATCATTGCATGTGTCATGTCGTGTGTGATTAGATTAGATGGATTTTCTTCTCTCCCGTTTCTATCGCTGCATTTATTTTCTAAAGTTCTAAAGCTCTAAAGCTATACTATTTTTGTCCAGGTCTGCATCTCTCTTTGAGATTCAAACCAATATATACCACTCGATAACACATGTCTTACGATGACTCTTATGTATCGATGGATGTAACGGAGCATCCACCGCAGGAGTCTTCGACTACGTTATGGAAGCATATCTCAGCCATCAGACAAACGGCTTCCGAAGCATTCAGAAGAAAACCAATCTCACATTGGATTCTTCTTGCTCTAAGCAGTGCAGCAATGCTCGTGGCGTTTCCTGCTTCATCTATATTGTCCCGTGTTTATTACGACAACGGCGGGAAGAGCAAGTGGATCATTTCCTGGGTATCAGTTGTTGGCTTGCCTATTCCCGCTTTGTTGTTACTTCCCATGTATTTCTTTTCTGAAATCCATCCTACTGCTCTTAATTGGAAGCTCACCATTTCTTACATTGTGCTGGGATTCTTAAGTGCAGCTGATAACCTCATGTATGCATATGCTTATGCATACCTCCCCGCTTCAACCGCTTCACTTTTGGCATCGTCTTCGCTCGTGTTCTCGGTACTATTCGGTTACTTACTTGCTAAGAATCGACTGAATGCTTCGATACTGAATGCTGCCTTCATTATCACTGCTGCAGTTGTGATGATAGGTCTGGATTCAAATTCAGATAGATATGGAGGCATAACTGATCAGCAATACATTTTGGGTTTTCTCTGGGATATACTTGGCTCTGCTCTCCATGGACTCATTTTCGCTCTCTCCGAGCTAGTTTTCATAAAGCTACTCGATAGAAAGTCTTTCCATGTTGTGTTGGAACAGCAAGTAATGGTTTCGTTTTTCGCCTTCTTGTTCACCACTCTTGGAGTCCTTCTAAATGATGATTTTCAGAACATGAAGTCCGAGGCTGCAAGCTTTGTCGGTGGCGAGTCGTCTTATGTGCTCGTGCTGATTTGGAGTGCGATTTCCTTCCAGTTGGGAGTGCTGGGAGGAACTGCTGTCCTGTTTTTGTCTTCAACCATTCTTGCAGGAGTCTTAAATGCCGTTCGGGTACCCATTACGAGCATCGGGGCTGTCGTCTTCTTGAAAGATCCTATGAGTGGCTTCAAGATCCTCTCTTTGGTTATCACTTTCTGGGGATTCAGCTCCTACATTTATGGTAGTTCCGCTATAAGTAAGGAATCATGACCTTATACTGTTCTTTCGTTTTCGACTCTTGAATTTGTTCTGCATTATGCAACAGTTAATCGAAGATGTTAGAGTAAAATACATAGCATCCTCCCATGTTTTTTTTTTTAATCATAAGCTTGCATTGGTGAATGTTTTAGTCCCTTATAAAAGTTGTGATGAATTTTCTATGTTTGTTTGTGTGATACATTAGTGGAAAATTGGAGGGCAGATGTTGTAAATATTGTTGAGTTGCATTATAAGTTGCTTTTCTTTTAAGTCGTAGGATTTAAATTCACGATCTTTCGGTTATATGGTCACATTTGAATTGAACTATATTTATTTTTTATTTTTTGCTTTGGATTAAATGCCTAAACTTATTATAAGAAAAAACAGAGTTGGTGACGCAATGATTTCATTGTTTGGTTGTGAATCAATTTAACACCAACGTTACAAATTCGAGCCCAAGAATCGGTATTTGTTCCCCTTCTTCCCAATACAAGATTATGTTGGAAGGTAGACATTTTCTACTGAGTACATTACTATATAGGTAGGCTAAATTATAAAAAGTATTAATATTAATTTTTATTGACTTAAAAAAAACAATTGGGCGATATATAATTTATTTTTTGAAAAAAATACAAATGGAAAATGAACGTGTTTAGAGTGGAATGTGTGTATGTATTTTTTTATTATTATTAATTCAACAATAATATTGAAGGTTGGAAGAGTGCATGTAATTTTTTAGTTGATGATATATGTGAATACCTCACTTTGAATGTGTTCTTTTGAACATATTAGAATTTTAAAATTAAATTGAGATTGAAAAGATTGGTGAAACGTGAATTCATGATTTCTTTTTCCAATTTTTAATGTTTATTTTGATTAAAATTCAAATTGTTGCTTATATTTATATCAAATGATTACTAATTTTTCTTACATTCAACTTGCACATTCAAGCATTTGTCAATAAAATATTAAAAAAAAACAATGTGCACATTCAAACCATCTTTTTCTTTCTAAAGAAAGGGCCATGCCTTGTCTCAAAAAAAAAAAAGGGCCATGCCACCAATCATTTCAACCAAAGTCTCCACCCACCTAATTAAACAATTAACCAAAGTCTCCAAGCAACCATTAATTGGCAAATAATTAAGTTAGAAATTCTCAACTTTGAAAAGTATCTCATTGAGCTTTCAAGTTTTAATTTTAGAGTAAAACTTTCCTACTCATCAGGTGTAGGGGAGCCCTACATTTTGAGTATTTGGCACCATTGAGTGCCACAAAAAACCATTTCATAAATAAATAATATATTAAGGATTTTTTGTGGCACTCAATGGTGCCACATACTCAAAATGTAGGGCTCCCCTACACATCCATGTGTAGGGGAGTTTTACTCTTAATTTTATACATATTCTGAATATATAAGTTACATTTAGGGGCTTTCGCATGTATATTACAAAATGGATAAAATATTACATGAATAGCACAATAATGAAAATATTTGCACATATAGCAAAAATTGTAAATTGATAGACTTCATATTGATAGATTCTATCGATAAAGGGTAATAGAATCAATTACTAATAAATAAAGTAAATCGATAGACTTCCATCAGATTCTATCAAGAGTCTATCAATCACTGATAAAATTGATAGACTTCAATCACTAGAGAATGATAGATTCTATCAAAGTCTTCTATCAAAAAGAAAAATAATTTTTTTAAAAAAAATTGCAAAATTTGCTATAAAAGAATTATTTTTAAAAATGTGTTATAATTGTAAACAGCACAAATTCCCTTACATTTAATATTATAATTAGATGGTGGTTGATTATCTTCTACAGAAATATTGAAATGGACAAAACAAAAGAAAATTATGCGGTGAGCGTGTATCGAACACGCGACCTTCAGATCTTCAGTCTGACGCTCTCCCAACTGAGCTATCCCCGCTTGTTGACAACACTTTTCTCTGGTTTATTTCATAATCGTTAAACATTTTAAATTTTTCTTCTTAGTTAAATAAATCTTCATTTATATTTTCAAACCTTATACGTTGTTCATAATTTTCTAAAAAAATATAAATAAATAACGATGACCTCAAAAATATATGTATATTTTTTTTTTTAAAATCTAAAAATATATGTGTATATATATAACGATGAAAAAGACTAAATATTTAAGTGAACCTGATTTTAAGTTACTAGTTATAAGATAATACACATAAAATTTGTAGAGTATTTGGAAATATTGTTTATAATATGTAAGATTAAGGTTAAAATAATAATAATAATATTTAGGATTTAGGTATAATATATATGGTTTTTTTTAAAAAAAATTCAACAACAAGTATTGGTTGGGATTCGAACCATAATATTTTGATTATTTTGTGATACATATCACCAGAGTTCTATTTAATTTGGTTTGATAAAAATATCTTAGTTTGTTTTGGATTGTAAATGAAAAAAAAAATAATAATAAAATATATACTAAGAAGCCACAATTGAAAATTATTCTTATTATTATCTTAACTTTTAATTTTTAATTCAATCGGTTTAAGTGAACCGGGTTGGGTTTGGGTCCAACCCGATGGTATAAGTGAACCAATTCGAATTTTAGTAGGTCTGACCGAAAATTTCTTTGAATTGCCTGATTTTTTGTTTTGGTCCACAAATCTTAATACTCTTAAAACTCCTTCTGTTATGTACTACTGCATATTGATCCTTAGTTGTTGGGTTTTAGGTTTTTGCAACCTAAGATTTTTGTTTTTTTGCTTTTATTTTGTGAAGGGTTGTGAATGTTCTAATTTGTGCTTTTTAAGAAATAGGCTGCAGTTATTTTTGTTGGTTCGCTCATTGGTTGAGCTGGTTGACAAAGGTCTCTCAAATCAGTGGTTAGTCGAGTTGGTCTTGGGTAAGTTTAGATCTGTTATGGATTCGAACTTTTCCTTCTTAGCTTTGGCGGAGTCTCGAACCTCAGTAATTTTCATGTTCCAAGGATTACTTCCCAAAGCATTTTCAAAGTCGACCATTGTGGGGTTGACAAAGTTCATTTGGTCGTATGTGGAATTAGTGAATTCCATGCTTGATAAGGCTTTGGCTTTGACTCGTCTCTTTGCCGATCTTGGTTATCTTTACTATTGGTTCTCAGTTGGGTTGGCCACCCTCCAAAATGTGATTCGGGGCCACGTTAGTGGATTTTCTTATACTGAGAGGAGGTTAGGTTGTACTGGTTTATTGTTGAAGTAACGTAGTTATACTTTTTTTCAAAAAAAAAAAAAAAATTACATCTTTCACATAAATACAAAATTTAGAAAGAGTTTGGCCATTTGCAAATAACTTATTTTTCTTCTTTTTAAAAAAAAAAAAATTAATTTTTTTAAATTTTTTTAAATTTTAATGCATTTAATCCATGCTAACCATTTATGAAATAATTTCATATGATCTTTGACATCTAAGGGGGTGATTGGATGTAAGGGTTAGTATAGGAGAGAAGAGAAAATTATTCCAACCTCATGTTACAATAAAAATTAAAATAAAATTAAAAAAAAATCCAATATCTCTTTGCAAAACACAAATCCCCCAAAAAAAAATTCTAACATCTCTTCTCCAAAAGACCAATTTCAAAACAAATATTTCATCTTTCCAAATCACTTCACTTTCTTTCCAATTCCTCTTCCTCTCCTCTCCCAAACTTCTAAATCCAATCACCCCCGATACGATAAATAATTTTTTTTATAATAAGGGTACGATAAACCATTGAACCTTAAAAAATTGTCTAATGAATCTTTAGACTTTAATCTAGTTTTTTTTTTTTTTTTGTTACTTATTTGATACTTCTAAAATGTATTCACTTATTTGATATAAAACTGAAAAATGAAATTCTTTATTACAAATAAAAAAAACAACAATAATAAATAAAGAGTGAAGATCCTATCGTATATCAACTCAGTTTTATATCTAATAAAATCAAGAAAAAAAAAATAAGACATTTGAGAAAATGGAAGAATTCAAGGATGTGGAAAAAAGTAAAACACCCAATAAAAAGGTCAAAACTTACTGCAAAAACCAACTCAAATTCAACAAAATCAAACTAAAATCTTAATTACAAAAAGGCCTAGACAAGAATCTACCTAAATCGGACTAATTAATTTAATCTCAAAAAATCAGCATAATAGCTCTTCAACATCAATATACACTCAATAACCAAAAAACCATGAGTTTAAACTTCTCTTCCCCCAATTATCGTAGAACTCAAAAATCGAAAGTAATCCCAAAAAAGATAAAATAACAAGTTCATGCCTAAACACTACCGTGCCAGTATTTAGAGGAACTAACTCTTAAGAAAACCTTTCTAAGTTGTGTTTTCAAAAAAAAAAAAACATTCTAAGCTATGAATCAAAATAGAACAAATTCATCGATGTCATTTAATATTCTGTGAGTTTCTTTGTCAATCAAACTGATATAGACACGCGCGCGCATATATATATATATATAAACAGGCTTGTAAATACTAAATCCTCGACCTGAGAATCTACTTTGACAAAAGAACAAGAGTTTGTTTAGTGGAAAAGGAAGCAAAAAAGACAAACAGAAAACTCATATATTTCTTGATAAAACAGTCTCCAAGTTACACAATTATGCATCTGAAGAATATCAGGAACAGGGAGTCAAATTCATACAAGATCTCTAAAATCATGTCCTCTCTTTTCCCAAGGGGGAAATAACAACACAACACTTGATCAATGGACCATTTGGTGCCCAAGAAGAATGCTACATCAAAATTGCTAAGAAGCACCCACAAGTAGTTGGGAAGTGAAAACTTACCACCTGCGGGCACGTCCTGGTTTCGTCATCATATCCTAAACGGTTCGTTTTCTGATCCAGATCTTTCCAGCTTTAGCTTCTTGAACTGTGATTTCTTGGTAGCAATCTCTTGGAAAGGATTTGCACCACCAAACGAGTGTTTAAATTGTCGGATCTTCTTCCGCTTCCCTTGATCATACTCTTCATCCCTGTAAATTAAGCATACATAGAGTTGTGTCAAAATATCTTGCATTTACAATTTTCTGCATAAGCATGATAATTAAGAGTTGGAATTTTATTATTATCATTTTTTTTTTGGAGAAACCTCTCCATCAATAAATATTAGATAATCGAAGTGCATGAAGGCCAAAAATCTCCGCACATAACAAACCGTCTGTCTAACTTTCCAAGAGGACAGTCAAACCAAGCAATAGAGTTTTCATCAATGCCTAACCAGCTTTTGTTAATGTTCAGATAAGCATCTAAACTATGAGAAATACTTCCCTCCTTTCAAGGAGGGCTTCCTCCTTAAGGGTATATGTCCTCCTTAAGGGTATATGTGGCACCATTTGGTGCCACAAAATTTTTACTTTTTGCTTTTTACTTTTTCTTTAAAATTGATTAAAAAAAATTGTGGCACCATTAAAGAGGGAGCCGGAAGTATTTCTCCTCAACTATTCACACATAACAGCACTTAACTCCACTACGCTTGGCTTGGTTTCTTAATTTTGATAACCGGGAAATTGGGACTGTCCACTTTTAGACAGTCATTTGGCTATAATAATTGGCTCTACTACATACCTAGAGCACTCACGCCTATCCCAAAGCTTAGATTTGAGAGACAACAAGAAATTTTATAATTAAACTCATTCGTAGGTTTCACACTTAAAGATCTCCTAAAAATGTGGGGCACTCTACTATGCTAGAATGATAAAAGTAATTTGTAAGATATAAATTCTAGAAATGTGGCTAACATGACTCGAATATAAGACTTATCCTTCTATGCCATTTATTAATTATATAGATCACTAAGCCAACCCATATGGTCCTCCTCCCTTCTAATATCTGTTCATAAATCTATGCTATTTTGTGCTATTTTTTCTGAGTAGGATTTATAGTTTGACCACTTCGGGCCATTACTCTTTCCAAGACAGCCACAAATAGAAGCCTCAGTAAATCTGGTTATGAAAGCATTGGAAAGGAATCCAAACACAATACTGAACTACATATCGACCACATTGAAATGGTACCAGACTATTGGATCGATCATGTTTTTTTTTTTTTGA
Organism: Sicyos edulis; assembly: GCA_036507275.1. Classification (NCBI taxonomy): domain Eukaryota; kingdom Viridiplantae; phylum Streptophyta; class Magnoliopsida; order Cucurbitales; family Cucurbitaceae; genus Sicyos; species Sicyos edulis. The sequence goes on along the minus strand of CM071856.1, from coordinate 4,233,365 downwards.
AACAACGGTAACCACAGTCGTCCCTAGACCAGACACCGGGAGACATCGAAGAAATAGAGGCGCGGAAGGTGTCTACAAATTAATGTCACAAGTGAATCTCGAATCTGGGACCTTGAGAAGAGCACGCCTTCAAAGTCCAAGTCTTGGACTACTACGCCTTGGGGACATGTAAAGACATGCTAAATATATCCCATGGAAATTATTAAATCCATATATTAGAAAAAAGATAAGATTGAACTAAAGCAAACACTATAGCTTGTAACTTCATGACAACTTTCTGATAGGATCCAACTCTGTTACAATATAGAAATACAACATAAACCAAGTATTTAATAAGAACCTCCCTCTCTTGAGAATAACCTACCAAGTCCAAAATATTTCACCATGTAAATTCTTACTCCCTTACAATTTTCTCTTATTTCTGTGCACAATACTCGAACTCCCAACTAATTGTTCATATACCCCTATAATATTCCTGATCGCAATCCTATCACTTTCTCCGCTCAGCAGGTTATTAGCTCCTAGCAAGCATTAGTTTATAACAAAAGGTCAAGCCGTCAAGGAGAAATTTTCAACTAACCATTCATCTGCAACATAGCCGATGCTAGTATTCTTCATACCAGAGAATCCATTCTCAGATGAAGGCCTTTTTATCCCGTCCCACGTTTCGACTGCAATAGGAACAATTTTTTTGACTCATTAGAAATATAAATAAAATAAGTTGCAACAGGTTTCAGCATCTGCGATCAATAGTATTATAAAGCACAACAATTGATCTTCCCATCAGATTTGTAAGGCTGCCCCGAATCAATGCAAAATAAGTCCAATATGAGGGAATATTTGGATTGGGATTTACGAAGGTTAGTTTTTTAATCATAACAAAGGAAAGCTACAATAGGAAAATGACCAAAACCAGGGAATGCTCAACTGAATATGCAATTCTTTTTCCTTTTCTTTTTTTGTAGGGAACACGAAACTTTCATTTATAATATGAAAATTATAATAGAGCAAGAAAAAAGGGACTGAATATGCAATTCCAAAATGAGATTGCTAATGTATAACAATAATAATGTGAATACTGTATGACTAAAGAACACCGGTTTACAACAGAAATTTTAAGAACTAGTCTAATAAGGCATCATTCCTCTTTTTCTTTTCTTTTTTTTGAAACCGGGAAATTGGAGCTACGCTCCTAATAAGGCATCATTCTGATAGATCTAAAAAGGTTTTAAAACAAAAGAAATATATCACAATTATGGTTACAATTTCTGGACTCGTGTAGATTACAAATGATCTAACATGTAGCAGGAAGGTTATGCAATTGAAACAGGTTCATAACAATCGTCAGAGAAAAATGCTAGCATACAAAATAAATGTAGGAACGCAGTATAAATCACTCACCAACTGTATCTTGAAAACCATTGGTAAGAACACAACGCAAGCCATCCCGGTTAGCACTTCTTTTTCCATCTTCTGGACAATTCAGCTCAATGGAGCCATTGTGATTAGCCACTATGACAGTTTCAGTGCGACAGTTTAATTCATTCTTTGTTGCAAGCAAAGAATGTGCCTCTGCACTTCTCTTTCTACTTTCTTGGTTCACTTTGGCTATTGGCAATTCCACTTTATGATCTTCTTTCCTACCGGAAGTACCACGACTTTGTTCAGAACCAAACTTATCCTTCTTCCTAGACTTACAGGTTGAAACTAAGTTAATGGACTTGGATTTCTCCGACGTAGATGGACCAAAATCAGATGACATGTCATCTCTACTGAACAAGCTTTCCTTAGTGAGACAACTTTTGGAACATTGGCGCTTTTTCCTTCTATGTTTCTTCTTCTTACACAGGCTTAAGGATGCCTTGAAAAGAATGTTTGAGCTGAGATGCAAACTTCTCAAATGATACTTCAAATGTTTTCTTTTCAATCTTTTCCCATGCTTCGAAGCAAGAGCATTTGAGAGCAAAAGTCCTTCTATCATAGCTATTTTATTCGACTCATCGGGCATCTTCTTACAAGTAGAAGCATCCCCAGTAGACAAGTTACGAATAGAAATTTGATTTGAAACCCCAACCTGGAAAAGAGATGAGCAAGAATGAGTTGAAGAAACAAGACAAGTACCATTGTGTTGAGGGCTAAGGCATTTGAATGGAATATAAAAGCCCACCTTGGTACTTTCTGACATTGGTTGATTTGGTAATATTTGAGTATCAGATTTCTCCAACGTTTTACAGCCAGACTCTTGGATTGAAGCAGCATTACCATTCTGCATGTGAAACCCAAAAGTTTCTTAACAAAAGAGGTCTTTTTGCAAATCAAATTGGGAACAACAAATAGTCCAACCTGTAAGAAAAAAACGCAAACAAAACATCAACTTACAGCCTGTGGGATTGCAGATGTGTTGGTATCAATTAGATTGAGAGAAGTAGCAACTGAGACACCCAAGCCTCTGTCGACGTGGTTGCTTTCTATATTAGCTGCTTTGGCCAAAGAGCTTCCAGAATTAGTAGCATGAAAGCTACTGTTCTTACATCTGGGTAATGATGGTAAATTTTCTGCCGGACTAGAGAGTGGAATAGTTTCCTTGTTAAGTGTTTGTAGTGGCGAAACATCCTTTGAAGAAGATATTGACATGGATATGTTTGTAACCGAGCACTCCTTACTTGCTTCAGTTTCACTCCGAACAGATGGCTCATTTGGAATAGTTGTTTTTGGTGGACCTAAGTTTGAAGAGTCTTTCAACTCTTTTACCAATTTATCATTGGAAGGGACATTTAATTTTTTTCCAAATGTACAATTTTGCGCACCGTTATCCCTCAGACCTCGATTGACAATGGAATCGGTTTTGTTTAAATTGGTAGATGTTTTCATATTATCCTTCGAAGCAATATCAACGGGTTTCTTTGAAACAACTTTTCTTCGGTCCCGTACATAAAATAGCATGTATGCCTGCTGCTCAAAAACTGTCCTGTCACTAACATGTGAAACCTGTGACAGGCAATGTGTTCAGTTTCAATTGAGAAAACGATAAGGTGAGATAGAAATCCCATCTCTATAGTTCTTCACACTTCACATACCCGATTGTCATCAAGGGCATACCACATTCCACTGGATGTTCGAACATAACAATAATAATGACCACTACGGGTGCTACCACCATGATGGACCAGAACTCCATAAAGAGTGTACTTCAAATCTCCATCCTGCCAATGCAAGAACCTCAGTAAACCCATAAGACTGCATAAACACATAAAGGCTAAAACTAAAGCAATTCTTTTTATATTTGTGTGTGTTCAAGCCAACTTACGCACATCTTGATTCTTGACTATCTTTATCCCATGAGGGGGTAAAAATTCAGTCTTTCATTGAGAAAAATGAAAGAATATACAAAGGCAACAAAAGAAAAGTCTTAACAGAAAAAGTCCTAGAAAAGCTATGGAAAGGAACTCCAAATGATTATTGATCAGCTTGCAATACCAGATTATTAGTAACCAAATGAGATAACATGCGTATGCATGAGAAGCTTACAGCATAGGAACCACTGACAAAAGATGTCAGATCTAATGTAGGGCCAAATTGAATCTTTTTGTGGATCTTTTCTGCGAGATTGTGTGACTGGAAACGCTTGAGATGAATAGTTAAGACATAAGGTGCCTTGTGAACTGTAAACTGCTTGAGAGCCTTAACTTTTTGCTTGCATCGTTGACATTGATACTGTCTTTCCCCTCCATCCAACAGCTCAGGAGTAGTGAAGTTTTTAAACGCTTTATAAATAGAATCAGCCTTCATTATGTCCAGACTTAGATCTAAAAATGGATCAAGCTTGTTGGAGCAAAAAGAACATTGCATGCATTTGACCTGAAATGAAATACAGGAATGTCAACAGAAGAATTTACATAGAGGACAATGCAAACTTTAGACATTATTCTTTATCCACCATTTAAGTTGTGCCTGAACTGCTGATCCTAAATAAGAGGTTACCTGACTTCGGAGGCGACCACCAAAAATCTTGTGTACCAAACTCTTCTCGTAGGCACTAGGAGATTCACTTGGCAGGCCTAAAGGCAAGCAACACCTATGCATTGATTCAAGCAAGTTTACCATGTACTCATGAGCATCTTCTTGTCTAGCATTTCTGAAGTTACGAGATATACCTAAGATCATGGTTAAGAATTCACCAATCTGACACCACAGAAGTTTAAAAAAAAAAAAAAAAAACAGCTGCAGCCAGCTAAATTGGTTGTTGATAGCGTTTATACTGCATAACAGTTATCCATTTTTCAAGAATCTTTAATCAAACTAAGCATTACAGAATTACAACTACAACAAAGCATTATGAGGATACATCGCAGATTAGAAACAAGATCTTTGGGTGCTAATATTCTCCCACTTGACTGCAAAGCAGAGCTGACATGCTTCTGGATGGCACATAGCGCACAGAATCCAGCTACATGGCCTTCACAAGTTACAAAACTGAATTAGACAAAACCAACCATAAAAACCGTATTGCAGACATCTAAATAAACGTGAGCATTTTGCATTCAATCCTATTCCTACAATGTGCATGTCCTCTAGGCTCTAATTTTGCTAAACTGACAGGTTGCATCATCTGTGCTTCTGCTCGTAGCTTTTAGACGTCAGCATACTCAGAATACATCATACCAGCTCAGTAAAAATTGGGAAGTGAATTGTCGACATGAGCATAACTCAGCAAATAAAGCATCTACTCTTCATTTCCATTAGATATGTATACAAACCTCCACCCCAAATATATTGTGCTGCCTACAACTTTTATATTTATATATATATATACACACACATGATAGACCTCATAAGCCATTAATTAGAAAACAGACATATGTAAAATTTTGATGGAGGAAGTTCAAAGACTATTTCACTTTAGGGCTGTGGTAAAATACAAAATGGCATGGACAACTTTGCGAAACATATATCAGATCTAAATTCATTGTGTCCTAAATTTTAGCAAGAAGTCTAGAGCAACACACAAGAATTTTTATGCTTCCCGCTTTGAAGATATGCAGCTAGAGGCTCTGTATATGTCAAACACTGCAACACTGAGTTGAGAAAACAGGTGTTCCCAAGATTTTGCAAACCAGCACCCTGCAAAAGGTAACACACCAAAGTCCTTAAGTTCAATTTCCGAAGAAAGAAAGTGACATACGGACTTTGAGAAAATAACATGCCAGGCAATTAAGAATCACGAGCCATCTAAATTAATTGAATTAAAAAGTATTTACCTTATTATGCATGATATAAGAAACTAAAGATAAGCATTTAGAAACTTAAGAGACAAATTCCTAAAGATCCAAGGTTTAAAAAGACAATTTAGAAACAAAGCAATGTGAAAATGTAACATTAATTTTTCTGCGATATAAGCAACAGTCATAACCATAAAAAGAAACCATAGATATGGAAATACGACAAGACAGTTAAAAATAAGACAAGAATAAATATAGAAAGTCAACTGGTAATTATGGTCTGGGACTCTAAATCAGAAGATCATCTGGAAAACAATCCACTAACTATGAAAATGTACACAATTTAAACTTTCTCCAAAAAAAAGGATACAAATTAAACTTGAAGATAACAAGTCTGAATGTCTGATATGTTCTCTTGAGATAAAAGGCAAAAGCAAACAATTATGGTAAAAAGTACGAATAGGAAGAACATAGGACTAGATTAGGGAGCTAGTAAATCGAGGCAACAAAAAAACCAACTTCCTCATGTTAAGGACGACAACTCTGGGTTGATCTCCCTATTTATATGATATTGTCTACGTTGGACATAATCCTCATAGTTATGGTTGTTTTTTGTTTCACCCAAAAGACCTCATAAATGGTGGTGTTGTCCCTTCCTTATATACTCAATATCTTCCTCTTAACTTTTTTTATTTTTATGAGAAACGAAAACACTTTCATGAAATTGTAACAAGGTTTTGGGCCAAGTTCTAAGCCTTTTGTACAATGAGATAATATAGTACATACAAATGTGAACTTTCAGGAATTTGAACACCCAACTTTAAGTCCTAAGAGAGGGCGAATTGCACATCCGCATGATTATCTCATGAATCAACTACACATCATGAAGGAAGGTCTTGTATGCCGAGGAATCTCCATCAAAACTAGCACAAAGGGGAAGAGGGGAAGATCTAGATGCATGCTGAATCAGCACCAAATGAGGATGTGTAAGGAAAAGAATCATGATTCATTGCAAATCAGATGGACTATAGAGAGGGCGTGTCACATTAACATAAGCATTAGAAAGATCATATGACACTCCTTAGGTTGAGCAGTGGGTGCAAAAGAAGGTAATCGACGAGATAAAGTGGATCAAAATCGTTAACTCACACGATTTCTTGCATGCCATTAGGCGGTCATCAAACGATCAACATCGATGATGAGGAGAGTTGTCTTGAAACAAGTAGACAAGCCAAAGAACCCAGCTCAAAAACTATTAGGGACAACGAATAACCATATACCCTCCACATTGATATGATATTGTCTACTTTGGGAGTTACCCCTCATGACTTTATTTTTGGGCATCTCCCAAAAGGTCTCATTTCAATGGAGGTGTTGTCCCTTTCATATATATCAAAGATCTTCCTCTTAACTTAGCAATGTGGGACACTTTGTTTGCTCAACAATCCCCCCCTCAAACAAAGTACACCAAGTCACACCACCACTCATTTGTTTTTACATTGGGACACCACCCCTCAACAAAGTATACCGAGCCATACGAGACTCGAAAACTCCTTTGTTCTACATTGGAAGTCTTCCCCCACATCGTTAAGTTAAAGAGTTTGGCTCTAATACCATTTGTTAGGTATAATGAAAATCCTCAAATCCTCTACATTAATATGATATTGTCCACTTTAGGAATCACCTCTCGTGGCTTTGTTTTTCAGTATCTCCCAAAAGGTTTCATATCAATGGAGGTGTTGTCCCCTCCTTATATACCCAAGATTTTCCTCCTAACTTAGCAATGTGAGATACTTTGTTTATCCAACAATCATCCCCTAAAAAAATTACATCGTGTCTCGCCACCACTCCATTTTTTTTACACTAAGATACCACCCCTCAACAAAGTATACCGAGTCGTACGAGACTTGAAAACTCCTTTGTTCTTCACGGGGAGACCTTCCTTTGAACAAATTACACCCAAACCATACGTTTGTCTTTTTTGTTCCATACTGGGAGTCTCCCCCACATCGCTAGGTTAAAAGTTTGGCTTTGATACCATTTGCTAGGGACAACAAATAACTACATACCCTCCACTTTGATATGATATTGTCCATTTTGGGAATCACCCCTCATGATTTTGTTATTTGGCATCTCCCAAAGGCCTCATTTCAATGGAGCATTGTTCCTTCCTTATATACCCAAGATCATCCTCCTAACTTAGCAATGTGGGATACTATGTTTGCCCAACAAAATTGCTTTTGCACGACTTTCACCACAGCATGCTGGGAGCATTCCAAGGGGGTGCTCGTCGGCAAGTACAGAACAAACAATTCGATAGTGCTACTCTCGCGTTGGTGAAGAGCAGCGCTGGAGGGAGAGGGAGAAGACCAAGGGTATTGTGCTTCTGGAAAGTTTAGAGAGAAAAAGTTTAAAGAGTGTGTGTATCCATCATCTTTGTTCGCATTAGCAACACTCTTTTCCTCTGTTCTACACCATGAGACCTCCTTTCGAAAAAAGTATCCCCGAGTCATACGAGGCTCACCTCCTATGTTCTACATCAAGAGTTTTCACCCACATTGCTAAGGCCATAGCGTAGCTGTAAAACTGTGATACCACTTGTTAAGAACGGCAACTCCCAGCTAGTCTCCACATTATTTTATTTTTTTTATAGGAAACAAGAACTTTCATTGATAAATGAAAATTTATAATATGGTCAAAAACATTTTACATAAAACTTTTCCAATGAAACAAAAGAGTTATAAGGTTATAATCCTTTTGCATAACCATCATGACTTTGGCTTTTGTTTCATCCAAAAGGCTTTGGCTTTTGTTTCATCCAAGGAGAGCTCATATCAATGAAGGTGGTGTTCCCTTCTCATATACCTAAGATCTTCCTCTTAACTTAGCAAAGTGGGACTTTGTTCGCATTAGTAACACTAACAACCCCAAATTACCATTAAAATGAGCGCAAGATTGAAAATATTCTTTTCTCAAGAACTCGAAAGATACCCTCTAAACTACAAATAAACAGAGCATGAAGCCACTGCACAGAGTAGAGAGTACAAAGCGAAAAGAAAAGGGAGAACTACCACATCAAATCAGGCTCCAAACCAAAAAGTAACGCAATCAAAACGCATGGGTACCCATCAAAATCAATCAAACACACAAATAAATTCTTAATGTCATAGACCTACAATTCGACGAAACGAGATCTCGAAACAGAGCTCCGGGTCCAACCCATTCTCCAAAAGCTCCGACCCATCAAATTTCTTCCCCTTCGCAGCTGAATTTCCGACATTAGAATCAGATTTCTGAGCAAACGAGCTACCGGGGTTTAGCGTCGTGATTTCAAAATCGCCGCCGCCATTATCAAACCCCTTGAAAGTTCTCCTAGCTGGAACATAATCCACCCTCTTCTGAAACAGAGAAAACACCAAATCCGTCGATGTCTCGGGACATTCCGACTGATTATCACCAAACTCCGGTTCGAAAACAACCGCGTCGGCCATTCGAGAACCTCTCCAAATCACGCGAATCCAAAGAGATCGAAACGGCGGTCAATTTCTACGCCGGATTTTGAGAAAGAAATTCATGAAAATTCCTCGAAAGGGCGATGGATTCAGGGGTTGATTTTTGCAGAGCCTTTGCGCGTTGGCACGGCGGAAGGGTCAGTATTAAACCCTACTGAAGTTTTTTTTTGTTTTTTTTTTTTTTTTTGAGAAAGGGTGTAGGGGAGATTACGATGGGTTCGTTACATCTGATTCTGGCCTCGCCGTGTCGGATGAAATTTGGCTAATGGGTGAGTGCCACGTGTTTTTTTTTGTTTCAAAAAAAACAAATGGCTAATGGAATAATGACACGCAGAAAACACTTGGATTCCATTTGTAAATAGGGAAAATGTGGTCACATACCTTTCATTTTTTTTTATTCATAAAAAATTTGAGAAATTGATTATAAAATAATTACAATTATCGTCATTTTTACAAAAAAAAAAAAAAAAAAATTAGTAATTATAAGTTATCGATATTAATTGGTGTATGAGAGTCAAATATAGATTACCATTTATTAATGAAACAAATCAGCCACCGTTCCCAGCAGAAAAGTTGTTCCACTTAGAATTTCTTTTAGGCAGATTATATATATTGGTTATCGTTATTATAAATGACTTAGAGCCTTTTATTTTTTTATAAAATTATAGGTCTCTTAAATGCAAGATGGTGGATGGATGTTAATGATGGACAAATTTATAGGGAATTTGCGCTTACCAGCAAATTCTACCTCTTGTATTAGTTTTGCAGCACAATTTCTAAAATAATTGAATGTATAGCATATTAGACATCTATCACTAATAAATGATTGACATCTATCACTAATGAGTGATAGAACTCTCAATTTGATTTTTTTGCTATAAATGAATTAGTTTTAATTTTGTACTATAGGTGCAAATATTTTCCATTTTTTGCTATACATGCAAAATCCCCAAATTTATAACATTTTTTTAGTATAAATTTAGGAAAAGAGTACCAACAAACCTTACATAGAATAACTCTCAAGTAATACGATAGTCAAATATCGATTCCAAAATCAAGAATATGACCATAAAGTTGAGATTGATTAATATCAAACAAGATAACTAACATGTCACTGGCCATTTCGATGACAAGTTTATAACCTAATGCTCAAGGTATAATCAACCAATATAACTTAAATCTAAAGTTGGTATGGTTGTCAAAATATTCTTTTAAAATGATAGAATTGATTAAAGTGACATTTTTCTCCGAGGTGAATTTGGGTGCAACTGAGCTGAACTCCCAGTTGCACCCCCACCACGATGTTATCCATGTAGCACTTTTGATGTCACACATTTATCTCTTTTTTTTTTTTACTTTATATTTAATGTAAAAAAAATGTTAGATAAAAAAAATATGTATGGCTTCACATGGATGACGTCATGGTAGGGATGCAACCCGAACTGCACCAAAATTCTTCTCTTTTACTCCCCATGGTCAAGCACGTATTTATAGGAATGTAATTGTCCCTAAACATAGAGGTTGCACTTCAATTTTTTTTCTTTTACTCCCCGTGGTCAAGCACATATTTATAGGAATGTTATTGTTCCTAAAGGTAGAGTAAAAGCTAGCTTGTACATCTAGATGTAAAAGACATTTTCCTACATCAATTTTCTTCTTTTTTTTTTTTGGTTGAAACAACCCTATGGGTACGTTTGAGCTCCCATTTATGTAAACGGTTGGGTTGGTTATAATAACTGTTTGCTTCACTGTTTATTATAAACGACAGTTACCTAAATATGCGTATACGTTTATCTAAATCTACATGTCTGTTTATCTAAACCTTACATATAATTTTATTTATTAAAATACTTATAAATAATAATAGTATATATATATATAAAAAAAATTTAAATGAGTAAGTAAAATATTTATTATCTACTTTATTTAAAAATCTCATACAACATAGTTCAAGATAAAAGTAAAATAAAAAAAATATATACATATCATAATTTTCTAAAAATTATGAAATAAATTAAATTTCTTTAGGAAATAAGTTTTCGTCATGCTAAAATCTTACTTTGTACGCAATATATTTTTTTTCATTCATTTATTATTGTAGTTTAATTTACGAACATCAAAGCCATCTTTAAAAAAAAAAAAAAAACCTCGAAACCATCACTTCTCTAAAATCTTAAAAATCATATTTGTATTTTCTTATTTCATCTTATATTTTATAAATAATAAAAAATAAATAAAATATTGAAATTTTTTTTAAAAAACTCATAAAATCTATTATCTACCTCTTCTACGAATTTTGATGAAACATAAGTTTTTTAAATATTAATTTAAAACATAATATTATATTAAAACCATTGTTCTCTACAATAATAATAATGGTGTATATATTTATATTTAAATTAAAAAATATGAGTAGTACTTTAGTGACATCATGTATTATAGAATAAGCAACAAATTACATGTTAAGTCATATTTATTATTTATTATAATAACAAATAATAATAATAATATGAAAAACATAAAAAATTATAAAAAATTACCTTTCATTAATGGAAGAATGTGATAAACACTTCTTCGAAATTTTAAATACTCCATAAATTTAAAAGAAAATTATAAATTAAAGTTGAAGCATAAAATAAATAGAGTTACACAAAGAAAACATAATAAAAATAAAAGTAAATGAATAAGAAGAAAATGTTATGTACGACGAATTAAATACAGATTGAAAAAATTGTTCTTTACTTTCGACGAAAACCGCTCCCACGAACACAACTCAGTGCACCAATACTAAGACTCCCAACCCGAACAAGATCTGTACATCTGTGCAACGTTAAAGGAATTATTAGTAATTTGAATTTTGAAAAACAATAAATTTGTGGTATTTATAGAAAAAGTTGGAACCCAAGATCTTTTTTAAATTTGAAAAAAAAAAACTCAATATCTTCATTTGATTTTATACTTATTTAGTTTGAAGATACTAAATTTTAATAATTAATAATAATAATAATAATAAGTCACATTTTAAGTAGTAAAGATAGACATAAAGATAAAGAATATTACGCAGATTCTCTTATCTTCAAACTTAATTTATAAGATTTGCTAAAAATATATTATATTCTAGATGATGAAAATCTAAATATCTAAATAACCGAAATAATATTATAAATATATTTGCATTTTCTTTTTTTATATTTGAATAGAAGATTATGACATGTTTGTAATTTAGGGTATGACTTAATGGTAAAATCATCCAAAAATAATTTTTCTCTTAAGCCACACTTTAAGGTAGTATAATTTATATTTGGATAGAAGATTATAACATGTTTATAATTTAGGGTGTGGCTTAAGAGTAAAATCATTCAAAAGTGATTTTCCTCTTAAGCCAAGGTAGTATGATATATATATATATATATATATATATATATATATATATATATATATATATTAGAATCGCGCGGGGAAATTAGAACTCATATTTTTCATAATCATAAATCATATTTTTGAACTATACTTTATGTGCAATTAAACTACGTGTTAAAAAAAAACATATGTTTCTGTTATTTAGCCAATAATCCATAGATCATGAGTTCAATTCTCTTATCTACATTATTATGAAAACGACAATCAATAATCAATCGAAAAAAGTAAAAATGCAAAAGAACACACAACACACAATTGTAACATGGTTCGCCAACGGTGTGATATCTACGGGCAGAGAAAAAACGATTTATCAGGAAGAGTGCGAATACAAAATGTCAATTTTGTAGGAGCTAAGGTTCAATTCGAGTTTACATAGTGCAATTTAATTAAGTCATATTACATATAAGACCCAAACACATAAAAAAGCCTACATACAAAAATAGACCCCTAAACCAGACAACTAGACTCCCAACTAAATAATCGTAATGTATCAAACAGTTCAAGTCATATATTAACACTCATAATTACGATTAAAAAAATGTGAAAATAGTCTCAAACTTTGGAGTTGTACAATAATAAAATAATGAATGATTCAAACTCATACCGAATGGGTCAGCTTCATAATGATTGGTTGTAAACCAGCTCAACACCAGTTTAATCCCGAGAATTGGTCTCTTATTTTTTTTCTTTTGAATTTACAAAGGTCGGTTGTTCTTCCGCAAGATTCGAAGCCGCTAGTCTTCGTTTCCACCTCATATTTCTCCTCATTTTCCTTTCAATTTCCAAACACTTTCTTCCTTACTTTCCCATTTCACTTCCACCACCAGATCCGCCAGGTCCAGATTGTTACTTTTTTCAATTTCCCAAAAAGGTAAAGCTGTGCTCAATCGATTCTCAATACCTGAAAAAAATTTCTATTTATGGCGTTTCTTACAAGTTCTCATTCAAATTGTTTGTCGAATCCTGTTAGATTTTTCAATGCTATGCGAAATCCATACACTGATTTTTTTTCAGTAGCTGAAGTCGCTTGACCTTTGACGAATTCATCTGGGTCTGTCTCCTATTGAATTTGGTGGCAGACTAGGGTTTTTGTGAATCTTCACCTTGTTTATGTGATCGGGCTTCTAAAGCAGCAAAAATAAGTGGGTTGTTCTCTTTTTCCCGTCTAATGTGTCTTATTGTTGATAAATTGTCTTCCCTTCACGCCAGGGGTAGAAAAAAACCCCACAACCGAACAACCCGGATTACCTAACTCAAATTGTAAGGATTGGGTTGAGTTATAATTTTATTTGGGTTGGGTTATGATTTTATAAATTTCGTTTTGCTGCGTTGGTTTTCGGGTTAGCCAATTCTGGACTCATTCAACCCTATCTAAACATGCACTAATAAGATAAATAACCTAGGTTTAAGTTTAGTATAATGTATTATTTCTTTATATTTACGAGTTATGAGTTAAGTCTTAGAGAGAAAATGGGATGAACATAATTTGAGAACCCAACTCAACTCAAAGTTGCTCTAATACATAGAGTTGAGCTCAGAAAAATTTAGTGGGGTTTACTCATTTTCCTGTTTAATGTGTTATATTGTTGATAAATTGTCTTCCCTACACGCTGAGGTGTACAAAAGACCCCAAGTAGCCCAGACTACCTAACACAAATCATAAGGGTTAAGTTGGGTTGTAATTTTCCTTGGGTTGGTTTCGGGTTAGCCAATTTTGGCTCATTCAACTCTAACGGAAGTAAGAATAATATTTATATATATGTGTATAATATTTATAAGATAAGTTCTTAGTATATTGGTAAAGAACATGCACTAATAAGTTAGTTAACCTAGGTTTAAGTACACTATCGTGTATTTTTTCTTATTTTTTTTACATATTTATGAGCTATCAGTTAACATAATCCAAGAACCCAACTACTCAAGATTGCTATGATACATAGGTTGGATAGGTTAGTGAATTGATCAACCCAAAAATTTAGGTTGGTCTAAAAAGTTACTCTAAACCAATACAACCCAGATCGTGTAGACCCCTACTTCATGCATTACTACTAATTTTGATCATTTTGATAATTTGTGCTTATACCTTGGGTGATGATCATTTTTCAGAATGGGGGAAGTGGTTCCTATCTACTATAGTATTATTGCGTTTTTGTGCACGGTTGGAGCTATTGCTTTGGCGATCTTTCATATTTACCGGCATCTTTTGAACTATACGGAACCTACTTATCAGAGATACATTGTGCGGATCATCTTTATGGTCCCGGTTAGTTTTCCTTCCCCACATTTCATTTTTAGTTCAGAAAAGTTCCTTTGTCTTTGTTTGGTTGTGGGTTTGTTTGAAAGCTTCCTTATCAACATGTTCATGGCCGAAGGCTCTGAACACCACGTATCTGTGATTTATGCCACAACCATATTAGGTTCCTTTGCGACGAGATGATATGCATGTTTGAAGCTTTAATTTTCTGATTTCATGAAAATTTGTATGTATGTATGTGTGTGTTAATTTTTTGTTTGTTTTTCTTGTTGTTTACCTTGTATGATTTCTTGGACCTTGTATTTTATTGCTCTGAGGAGGGTGTCGGTTGCATCTCGCGTTGCTTAGTCACTAGAATTGAACCTCTGACCTCTGAAGAAGTTGGCATAAGTTTCAAAAGTGAGAGAGGGCAGTGTGTATTGCTTTCCACAAGATCTTTTAGCCATCATTCTTGAGCAGTTTCTTTCGAACCATTCCATCTTAAGCAGCATTAGATCTTGGAGAAATTCCAGAGACTTCAATTGGTAAGGTTGATATTGAAAGGGGATACAATTTAGCTAGCTATGATTAGGCTTCTTTGAAAAGAAAACGCTAACTCTGTTGAAGTGGATATTTCCCAGAGAAGAGCTTGAACAATTATCTTAGAGAGAAAAAATGATTTATTGATGTTAGTTCTATTTATATATCTTTTGTTATTATCTATAACTACTCACTTTCATAAAAGAAAATGAAAGAAATACAGAAGAGGCTCACAATCATGGGAAATCACCGGCACCTACAAAAATCAGAGGAACTTCTTTCTAACATTACCAAGATTTTCAAGCCTCGCCATAACCTACCTACTATTTCTTCCTCTTTATTGAGAGCTTTATCTATTTTAATTGGTGTTTTGGCTTGTAATTTCGGCTCTTGTGTATTTTTCCTTTGATTAGCCATTCTTTTTTTGAGTTTCTTTTCTCTTTTCTCTTATCGTTCTTTTGATAGGTATTCTGTAATACTTTCAACGATAAATGAAATTGTTTTGTTTCTTATATACAATTTATGGCAGTTGCAGCTAAAAATGAGGGCCACAACCATCATGGGTTTGACCGAGGGGTCAAAGAGCCTTGTAAATAATAGTGGTCAACTAAGAGTCTTGCTAATAATAACGTGCTTAGAGGCTATGAGTTCAATTCATGAAAGCCACCTATCAAAACAATTATTTTCTACAAGTTTTCCTATCTATCAAATATAGTAGGGTCAGATGATTAACTTGTGAGAATAAATTGAGGTGCACGTAAGCTTTGTTCGGACACTCACCATTATAATAAAAGTTGCAGCAAAAAATCCCAAGGGATGCAAGGGAATGAGCATTAGTGATTAGAATGAACATCCTACCATGCATTCTCATTCCATGAAACACCCTTTTATTTTGGGAAACTTACAAGATTAGTCAAATTCAGAAAATAATTATAAATATGGTCATTTAAAAAAAAAATTTAGCTACCATATTAATCAGCATTAATGGCAATATTGTATTAAATATACATAATATTGTATTAATAATATATAATATTGTATTAATGAATATTTATAGTATAATATTAAAACGTATTAGCGACTATGAATGCAAATATTTAAAATTTGCCTAAATTTGTAATTATTTTGGGAGAAGAGTCCATCTAGTACAATTTCCCTTTTATTTTTTATCAAGCCAAATATGTCACTACTTTTTTTTTTGGATAGGAAACAAGAACTTTCATTGATAAATATGTCACTACTAGCATGTGCTTCTTCTTTGGCTGTAAAGGAAATAGAGAGGGATACCGGAGAAAATTGTCTGAACAAGGACGAGTATTTCCCTTTTAAATCTGAATGATTGTTAACCATTGGGGCAGAAGAAGTAGGAACCTATGCTCGGGAATGGAGAGATGGAAACTTGAACATTGTTAAGTTGCGTTCATAAATTACAAATGATTAAATGACAGCAACAATACATCTGACTAACTAACCACAACTGTTGTCATAATATGCCATCCATTCATCTCTTCTTTTCACACCATCTAGTAACTCCAAAATTTTGAAATTTATTGTTTCTTATTCTGAATATATACCGTATGGTGCTTCTTTATACATTCTTTATTAGTTGATGTAAAGGGATTTAAGGGTATTTTAGGTATTACGATAATAGTTAGTTATTTTCCTAAACCATATAAATACATAGCCCCTCACATGTATCATAATTATTCATTAATTAATAAAGATTGGAGTTTTAGACTTCTTGGAGAATTATTCACTTTGGGACCTAGGCTACATCAAAATCTTTGTCTGTGTTCTTTTTTCCTTTCTTTCTTCTCTTGTTGGTTACCTTTTTGCAATATGCTATCAGTAGATCCTGAAAAGGCTTCCTTGTTCGCAGGTATATGCACTGATGTCCTTCTTGTCTCTAGTTTTACCTTCAAGCTCAATCTATTTTAATTCCATTCGAGAAGTGTAAGTAATCCCTGTAAATAATACTGTATATGGAGTTCTGAAGTTAGCAGATTTTTATTATGCAGTTGCAGAGCTTCTTGTTTACTTTTCTCGCATCTTTTATTTGGAGGAGGTTTAACTATCAAACCATTCATAGTATAGAAGCCAATTTTATTTCATTGTGTGATGTCTAGTCTATCTACTATCTAGGAAGATTACTAATGCCTATCAAAAAGGGTATAAACTTTTTTTAGTTTTTTCTTCACCATCATATCCAGTATTCAAGAAACTCAAATGCATAGGAACTGGGCTATCACCATTGCCAGCAATTATTATTCCAAAAATTGATTTATTTTATGTCAAATTTCTCAGATTTCTTCTTCTTAATCAAGCTTTTCTTTCTTTTTCTTTTTTTGTAATTTTTCTGGATCAAAATCCTCTGTTCTCAATTGAAATGGCGCTCGAGTTTATCATCTCTTGCGCTGCAAAGAACAGCGAGGTACAGTGAAGGCCGAGATATCGTTTCATTCGTCATTGTTATCGGTTGGCGATTCGATTGTTGCTCGTCCATATTTTCATTTCCAATTAAAATCATATCAAGTATTCAACAGCTTCTTGGTCATTCTGTTTCTTCGTAGTGTTGGATTTCTTTTAACTGCCATCTAAACCATGCTTCTTGATGCTCCTTAGTCCTTTCTCCTAACAGTGCGTTTCATCTCAAAATTATTTGCAGTTGAAAAAATTGAATAAGAATGAAATGTGATGATTTTAACTCTCATCACTTCATTTAATATTAAGAGCGATTTAATATCATTGTCCTTTTGGCTATAGTTATGGATCATCTAACTTTTAACTTTATGATTTCTTAGCTATGAAGCTTGGGTCATTTATAATTTTCTATCATTGTGCCTGGCATGGGTTGGTGGTCCTGGAGCTGTTGTAATAAGTTTAAGTGGTCGTGTATTGAAGCCATCATGGTGCTTAATGACATGTTGTTTTCCTCCACTACCACTAGATGGGTAAGTTTTTGCAAGTTTTAAATTTTGTTTTATTTTGGATGTAATGTTCCCGTTATTTATGGCAACATATAATAGTTAAAGTTAAATTATGTTAGCTTCTTTGAATATAATATATGTACATGATACACGTGCTTCATTTTCTTTCATGGCATTGATGATATGTTAAAAAGAAAACATTCATGAAAAGAATGCTGCAAAGATATGGTTATCTTACTGTAATTTGGAACACTGTACTCCAAGGGCGGTGCAGTGGTTGAAAACTTGAGCTTTGAGGGTATGCTCCCTGAGACTCACCTATGACACTACTACTTCGATGTCTCTGGTGCCTGGCCTAGGGTTACCTTGTTTCAAAAAAAAAATTTGGAACACTATACTCCACCTTGCTACTAGTATTAGGGTTTTGTGTTAAATGTATTTTCATGAAATCCTATTCTTTTGCTGTTTGTTATCACAAAAAAGCCCTACTCGTTTGCAATGATTCACCCACTACTATTTTCTCCAGATTTCTTATGGTAACTCCTTGTATTTGGAATGAGGTTATCAATTAGTTTTTTTTTTATAAAGAACCAAACTTTCATTGAGAAAAGAAGGAAAGAACTGCCACTGCCACGGATATACAAAAAATAAAGCTCAAGCAAAGGGAGGCACCCTACAAGAATAACGTCCAATCAATTATCAACCAAAGTAACACCTATAATATAGTTAAAAAAAGTCTGGAAACTGAAACCCAATGAGAAATGTAGAATCTATGAGGGTTCAAACATCACTTAATGAACTCTCAACCCCTCCAAAAATTCTATTATTTCTCTCACTCCATAAATTACATAAAATTGGCTTTCCAAAAAAAAAAAAACCCTTTCTCACTAAAATGCTGATTAACAGAAACTCCCTTACCATTCCTATGCAATCTCAAGGTCTTGCCACCTTGATACCAAGCTTTTCAAAGAACTGGTTCCACACCCGAGATGCCATATTCACAGTGCCACAAAAAAGGATAAGCCTCCAGCAGAGTATGAAAAAGAAGTGTGGCATCCATGGAGAGGGCTGTAGACTCTCTGAAAGAGGGATAGTAAATCTCCCCAATGAAAAAGAAGTGTTGCATCTAAGTCATAGGTCTTGGAGGAGAGGTGCCGGTGGCTCTCGAATATCACCGGTTAGCTATCAGTTTCTTTATCGTTCTCTTTTATCTTTCCTCTTGTTCCTGCTATCAGGTTGTAATGAAGTTTTAGACAGATTCTGAATATTATATCGAATATATTTAGATTTCTGTTGTTATTTCCATTTCAACTCTATTTGGTATTGTTCTGTGTTTCTTTGGAAACTGCAAAGTATCGGAAACCTTACAACCACCTACCCATGAATTAATTTTCTACAAGTTATCTTGGCAACCAAATATAGTAGGGTTAGACAGTTACCATGAGAATAGTAAAAGTGCACATAAGTTGGCTCGGACACTCATGAAAATTAAAAAAAAAAAAAAATTCTTTCAACCAGTACATAATATATAACTCTTCTCCATGTTGGTGATCTTTATTAGAAAATTGTCTAAAACCTGACTAAGATGACCCTGTATGGCTGTATCTAATATCTTTCTACTTGAGCATTATATCAATCTCAAATTCATCATATTACCTTACGGGTTAGTTTTGAATCAGGCGTTTTATAAGGAGGTGCAAGCAAGGCTGTTTGCAGTTTGTGATTCTGAAGCCTATATTGGTTGCTGTTACACTTATTTTATATGCAAAAGGGAAGTACGAAGACGGGAATTTCAATCCAAAACAATCGTACCTTTATCTCACCATCATCTATACTATCTCATACACAATGGCTCTTTATTCATTGGCATTGTTTTACCTGGCATGCAAAGATCTACTTCAACCATTTAACCCGGTCCCGAAGTTCATCATCATCAAGTCTGTCGTCTTCTTGACTTACTGGCAGGTGAATTATCAAGGCTCTTTTTTCTTGTTCAAATAACTTGCTTCTCTGTATGTACGTTTTCTTTGTTAGTGTGTAGTGTGTGTGTTGTGTTTATTCTTACAAAGTATTGAGTAAGTTAAATATGGTGGTTGAAATGTTTTCAATTTTTTTTTTGCAATTTAGTTAAGTCAAACTCAAAGAAGGAATGACTGAGTTAGACTTTAGATCAGAAGGTGATACTGAGTGCTTTGCTGAATGATCTTTAGTACAACCATGCGAACATGCAAGATGTATGTAAGGAACCCGAGCTCTCCAACCTGCAAATACACCAAAACAGAGCAAGAATACACAGAAAAACAGAGCAAATCAGCCTTTGTGAGTTCTCTTTCCACCAAGGGAGTTATATATTCACAATTTGCTGATGATATCCAAGAACAACTAAAACAAGAGAATGAAAGAAAACCAGCAAAACTATAGAGAACCGTAATCCTCTATCCAGACCTAAGTCTACCCAAAAACCAGCTACCTCCAATTCGTCCCCCTCCCTCACACAAATACTCCCTCCTCCAAAACGGCCCCACTCTCCACATGCCACACTACCGCCTAACAGAAAAAGCAGATTAATTCCCCTCTGGAATGACCTTTTTACCCTTGCGTTGGTATGTATGAATAATTGGAGGCCTTACAATACCCCCCGGTGCAAGACCCACCTTGTCTTTAAGGTGAAACTGGGGAAATCTCGCACGTATGTCATGGGCTGCTTCCCACATTGCTTCACTAGTGTGTTTCCCTTGCCATTTGACTAGCCACTCCTCTCGGTCCTTTTCTTTATCCCAACGCACTCCTAGGACTTCCTCGGGTTCACTAGGCATTTCAAAGTCATCATTGATGGCAGGTAAATGGTTTTAAACTGCTTGATTGGTGCCCAACATTCTTTTTAATTGGGACACGTGGAAAACATCGGGGATCGCAGCTTCTGTAGGCAATCGCAGACGGTACGCCACCTTGCGATTCTTTCGATGACCTCATATGGTCCAAAAAACTTGGGAGAAATTTTTTCATTTCGGCGTCGTGCTACAGATTTCTGGCGGTATGGTCGGAGTTTCAAATATGCTCAATCACCCATGGCGAACTCCAATTCCCGTCGTTTCATGTCAGTAAACTTTTTCATTCTCTCCTGTGCCAAGTTCAGCTGTGCCTTCAAGGCTTGTAGTGCTCGGTCTCTTTCAGCGAGTTGTTGTTCCAACGAGTCAACGCTCGTTTTTCCACTGTCATATGACATGAGTGGTGGGGGTTGACGGCCATACATGACCATGAATGGGAACAATTCACCGACGCATAGAAGGTCGTGTTATACCAGTATTCTGCCCAATGGAGCCACTGTACCCACTTCGTTGGCTGTTCACCACAGAAGCAACGTAAATATGTTTCGAGGCATCTATTCACTCGTTCAGACTGGCCATCCGTCTGCGGGTGGTAAGCTGTACTCTTATTCAACAAAGTCCCTTGGGACTTAAACAATTCTTTCCAAAAATGGCTAAGGAAAACTTTGTCTCTATCTGACACAATGGTTTTAGGGAAGCCATGCAGCTTAACAATCTCTTTCACAAATATCTCTGCTACCTCTTGTGCTGCAAATGGGTGCTTTAAGGGTAAAAAGTGACTATACTTACTCAATCGATCCACCACCACCAATATGGTGTTATACCCCTTTGACTTAGGTAGTCCCTCAATGAAATCCATGGTAATATCGTCCCAAATGCGATTTGGGATGGGTAATGGTTGTAACAACCCCGTCGGAGATATGGCATCCACTTTGTTTCTCTGGCACGTGTCGCATTTGGATACATATTCCTTGACCCTTGCTTTCATATTTTTCCAATACAATTCTCCCGTCAACCTTTTATAGGTTCGTAGGAACCCTGAATGCCCCCCACAACCGAGTCATGGTAAGTCTGCAAAATCGTCGGGATCAACTCAGACTCTGCTGATAGCACTAATCTGTTCTTGTAAAACAGTTTTCCTTTGTGAAGATGGAATTTAGGCTTGCTTGAAGGATCCTTCTGAAGATCGATCACAATTTGGGTTAACTCTTCGTCCGCTTCCACTTCCTGTTGAACCTTATGCACATCTATAGAAGTAGGGACTGAGAGCATGCGAATCTCAAGTTCCTTTTCCACCCGAGATAACGCGTCAACTGCTTTATTTAACTGTCCCGGGCTATAGCGTATTTCAAAAGCGTACCCTAATAGTTTGGTTAACCATCTCTGGTACTATGGTTGGACTTCCCTCTGATCTAATAAATGTTTCAATGCCCACTGATCCGTCAAAACCGTAAATTTCTGCCCCAATAAGTAATGTCTCCATTTTTGTACAGCTAACACCACCGCCATCAATTCCCTCTCGTATATGGGCTTGCCACGCACTCGATTCGTCAATGATTGACTAAAGTAAGCCACTGGCCTTCTATTTTGCGAAAGTATCGCTCCTATTCCTGTTCCTGATGCGTTAGTTTCTATTACAAAAGGAAGAGAGAAGTCGGGTAGGGCTAACATTGGGACTATAACCATGGCCTGTCGGAGGGAATCGAACGCCCGCATTGCTTCTTCATTCCACTTAAAGGCATCTTTCCTGAGCAACTGAGTCAACGGTGCTGCAATCAAACCATAATTCTTTACAAAACGCCTATAGTATCCCGTGAGGCCCAGGAATCCCCGTAATTCCTTAATGTTCTTAGGAAGGGGCCAACTCATCATAGCATCCACTTTGGATTGGTCGGCTTCCACCTCTTTAGCCGATATCCAGTGCCCCAAATAGACCACTTTGGGTTTGGGCAAACACACTTTTTGATATTGGCATACAACTCATGTTTCCGCAACGTGCCAAATACAATTCTCAAATGTTCCAAGTGTGTGTCATAATCAGGGCTGTAAACCAAAATATCGTCAAAAAACACAAGTATAAATTGACGAAGATAAGGTCGAAAAACCTGGTTCATCAATGCCTAGAATGTTGCCGGAGCGTTTGTCAGGCCGAATGGCATGACCAGAAACTCGTAATGCCCGTCATGGGTTCTGAACGCGGTTTTAGAGACATCCTCGGGTCTCATCCTTATTTGATGATAACCAGATTTCAAGTCGAGCTTAGAATAAACCTGAGATCCGTGTAATTCGTCAAGTAACTCATCGATCACTGGTATGGGAAATTTATCCGGTATAGTAACTCGATTCAATGCTCCGTAATCCACACAAAAATGCCATACTCCGTCTTTCTTCTTGACCAATAGTACATGGCTTGAGTACGGGCTGGTACTCGGTCGAATAATTCCCGACGTCAACATTTTCTCTATAAGTCGTACAATCTTCGACTTCTGAGCATGGGCATATCTATATGGTCTCACATTGACCGGTGGTTGCCCCTCCTTCAGTATGATTCTATGGTCGGTGTCTCTTGTTGGAGGTAGCCTTGTGGGTGGCTAAAAAATATCTTTATAGGTACTTAACAATTATTTAACCTCTTCGTTAGCGGACTGTTCCCCTTCCCTTGTCGGTTCTTCCCAGTTGCCCAAACTTAAACTACGCAATTCCACTAAAAATCCCTAATCGTTGTCTGACCATGCCTTCGTCAAAATTTTTAAGGACACTTCAACCTTTGTTAACGATGGGTCCCCTTTGATCGTAACGGTTGTTCCTTTGCTATCAAAGGTCATGGTCAGGTTTGACCAATCCACTCCCATCTTGCCCATCATTCGCAGCCATTGCATACCCAAAATGACCTCAAACCCCTGACAATTTGAGTGGAATAAAATCATCTTGCACGGTTAATTCTGGTAATGTCAACACCATGGCCTTGCAGACTTATTTTCCTTTCATTGCTACTTCGTTCCCCAATACAATTCCATAGTTCTTCGTCTCCGAGATCATAATTTTTAGTTCAGCCACTATCTCTTGTGAAATGAAATTATGGGTGGCACCGCAGTCAATCAACACAACCACTTCTTTACCTTCGATGGCTCCCTTCACCTTCATCGTTCCCGGTGTGGATAAACCGACCACAGATTTGAGGTCTAACTCGACCAGATCCTCGACCACTGTTTCTTCAATCTCTGTTTCTGCTTCAAGTGGTTCCCCTTGTATGACTTCAATTTCCTCATAGGTTACAAGTAATACTCGCAGCTCTCTGATTTCTCGCTGTTTACAACGATGGTCTTTTGTGTAATGCTCATCACATTTGAAACATAGACCTTTCTCCCGCTTCGTTTGAAATTCTGCGTCAGACAAACGCTTCGATGGGGGTTTTCTTCTAATGCCGGCTCCCTTATCTGGCATTGTGATTGCCCGATATTGTGCATTCTCGGCCGAACGGTTGGTCGGAACTTTAATCTGCTGCCGTGTTAATTTTGGCCGGTGGGTTTGTATTTTTAGCATACTGTGTCGGATTTCCCCCTCCTGGGTCCTTTCCTGACCCGTGACCCGAGTAGCCCTCAGACAAGCAGAATGCGAGCTCTCTATCCTCGATTAACTGGGCTTGCGTCAACGACTCTTCCAAGCCACTGGGTCGACGACTCACCATTGCTGCTCTGATCGCTGGATGAAGCCCTTTTAAGAACGTGTTCTCCATCACTTCATCTGTCAGGTCCAATGGGGCCGAATAGGTCTCGAATTTAGTAATGTAATCCACCACGGTCCCGTCTTGAACGATTGATAGAAATTGTTCGCATAAGCTTCCTTCTTGAGTGGGGCAAAATCGGCTGAACAAACGAGTTTTCAAATCTTCCCAGCCTTTGAATTTTCGGCGCTTCTCGGCACCCTGGTACCAGTCAACAACCCGCTGCTCAAAGCTAATAATCGACACTACCACCTTCTCGGAATCAGACAATTGATGAAGGTCAAAATAGCGTTTGGCCCAGAAAACCCATGAATCGGGACTATTACCGTCGAAAACCGGCATTTCCAGACGCTTAAACTTGTTCCGATCCGTACCTGTTGTAACATTCTTCGCCTGAGAACTTTCTCCTTCCTCTGTTTCATATTTATCGGTCGTCTCTCCTTGACCCATAACTCCTTTCTGATTCAGATTCGATCCCGCTGTGATATCGGTGGCCATTCCACTCCGGCTAGCAGCCGCATCCGTTACCACGGATGAAAGCCTCTCAATCGATTTCTTGATTCGAAGGACAGTTTTGCACAATTCTTTGTGCTTCCATTCCTGCTCCTCCATCCTTTCCTCTATCTGTAACTACGCCATTCTACGAGTTCTCCCCAGGATTTCGTGCTCTGATACCAGTTTGTACGTCCGTCTCTAGGCAAAGTATCAGAGATATCGAAGGAGTAATGTCACAGGTAAGTCTCGAACCTAGGACCTTGAGGAAAGCATACCCTCAAAGCCCAAGTGTTCAACCACTGCACCACCCCTTGGGGACAGGTCTAGTTTCAATTTGGTCAAAAGATTTTAAAATTGAACATTTTTACACATGACATTTCAATAATGCTTATTTTTAGTTCTTGAGATAACAAAATGGTTAGTTATGTAATGTAATGTTGACTAAAATGATGATTAGACTAAGGCGTGTATGGGATGGTCAATTTGTCTTTTTAGTTTACAGATTGTTGTCAACCTGAAGTATGTAGAATGAACTGAGACACTTTTTTTTAATGAAATTCTTTGTACTTTGGTTTAGGGGGTCCTTGTTTTCCTTGCTGCAAAAACTCAATGGATCAAAAGTCCAGAGGAAGCTGCTCAGTTCCAAAATTTCATTATATGCATTGAGATGCTTATAGCCGCTTTGGGTCATCTTTATGCATTTCCATACAAAGAATATGCAGGAGCTAATATAGGCGGTTCGCATGGTTTCACCGGAAGTCTCGCGCATGCCGTAAAATTGAATGACTTTTACCACGACACGGTTCATCAGGTGAGCCTTGATATAGTTTTCAAGTTAGCTTCTTTGGGAGATGGTTTTTGCATCTCTTTGTTGGATTGTTCATCGACCTCACCACATTTCTTTTGCAGTTTGCGCCAACTTATCACGAGTACGTTCTTTATAATCATAATGATAGTGGTGACGAAGGAACGAGGAAGTATCGATCCCGCACTTTTGTGCCTACAGGCCCCGAGATGGACACCGTAAGAACAAACAAACACATGTTCGAAAACAAGATAGATGACATTCAACTTTCCTCAATCTCGTCATGTACTCAGAATTCTGATTCAGTCCTTGAACCAGTACATTCAGATGCAATGAAGTCGTCTCTTCTCATGGATACCTCGGACTCGTTATCCATGC
The DNA here is from genome assembly GCA_036507275.1 of Sicyos edulis. Lineage (NCBI taxonomy): Eukaryota > Viridiplantae > Streptophyta > Magnoliopsida > Cucurbitales > Cucurbitaceae > Sicyos > Sicyos edulis. The sequence continues at coordinate 4,207,284 of CM071856.1, read as the reverse complement.
CATACGACATGTCGCTTACCGACTTGGATCTGTTGAGCTACCCCTCGAAAGTTGCTGCAGCTGACGAAACCGCAATGAGCTGACGAGAATAGTGGACATATAAGAAAAAAACAATCGTGTGAGAACGGAACACGTAGAGATAGAGATACAAATCGAGATTTTAGGGAGAACCTTTCATTTCTCTGAGTTGTGCACGCTGGTATTGCAGAAAACAGAAATTTGTGTACAATGGTGTGTTTCTTCAGTTCATGGTGTGTTGTATATGTACATTGTTCTGATTTGTGATTAATTAGGATTTGATATCGAGTTGTTATTTAAACGGTAGAGATCCGCCCCAATCCCTAATCTCACGGGGAACGGGAGAGTTATGCTCTTGTTGGCACGATGAGTCGAGTTGGGATTTAAAAAAAAAAAAAGTTAGGGAGAGAGGCTAAGGAGAGCTAAAAGTTGACAACGGAGCATAAATTTGAGTTTAATAGAAAATAGATTAACTAAAAATGAAATATTTAAAATCATGGGACCAGAATGAAATATTTAAAAATCAAGAGACCCGAAGAGAAAATTAATAAATATACGAACTAAAATAATATTTTGATTGAAAAAAGTTAGTGAGAGTTTAGGGGTCAAAGTTGGAAAACTTTGGTCAGAATTCAAAATATTAAACTGAGTAAAATAACAATATAACATATTGGCTCCTAAAATTTTGACATTGGTTTTATTATAGTCTATATCTTTAAAATTTCAATTTTTTAGTTTATAAATTTTTAATTTGTTTTATTTTAGTCCCAAACTTTTTTAAAGATCAATTTAAACTTTTCTTTTTTTAATTCAAGCACAGGTCAGAATCTAAAATGATTATTAAAATCTGATATAATAACTATTTGGTTTTTAAAATTTAAATTTATTTTTATCATTTCTTAGATTTGCTCCATCTTTTATGTATCTTAATTTTACTTAAAAAAAGTATATGACACAGCGAAATTTCAAAAATAAAATATACTTTTGGATGTTATTTTTTTATTTTTAAATTTTGATTTGTTTTCTATAAATACAGATAAGATGTAGATATACAAGAAAACATAAACTACGATAATTACTATAATCTTAAATTTTAAAAAAAAAAATGATTATCAAATTGAGCTTAAAATTTTAATTTTAATTATTAAAATAGAGCATATCTCATAATTTATGAATTAAAATTAGACTCTTGAAAATGTAAGGAATAAAATGGAACAAATGTCAAAATTTATCAACTAAAATAGTGTTTTACTCTAAAGTTATTAATTTTTTTTTTGGAGAAATTCTTAAGTTAAAAATTGTATTAAATAAAGAAGCCGGTAGATCTCTCATATTATTTAAATGCATATGTAATTAAGCCGCACAAAATTAAATGATTCTTTTGCCCTTTCAAATGATTGGCTATGCCCTTTTAACCTAACATGCACATCACTATCATTGCACATGCCATGCAATATTCTTCCTTTGAATTTTAACACTAAAGACAATTCTATAGCAGCTACTCTATACACATTTAAATATATATATATATATATATATATATATATATATATATATATATATATATATATATATATCCTTTCACATATTGCATTTGATTAAAGTATAAGGTTTTATTTAAAATACAAATGAAGTAGCTTATCAATTTTACAAATGCTTAGAAAAATCAGAGGGATGGTGACCTGATGATTTCATTGTTTAGTGAAAATTCAGTTTAACACCATGGTCACATGTTTGATCTCGAGAATTAGTATCCCCAATTTATACTAAAAAAATGCTAACAAATCGGAATTTCAACACATTTGTTCTATTTTAATCTTTGTACCTCTTTTTATTCAATAATATTTGTGGTAGAGGAGTTTGAACTCCTAGCATCTTGGTTATTTAATTATTTTGTATCACCCCACTTAAACTACACTCTTGTTGGTTAGTTATTGTACTTTTAAAAGTTTAGTTTTTTAGTATTTATACTTATATAATTAAAAAACAAATACAAAATTGATTCAATAATAATAATAATTTCAATATAATAAGAAACATGATCATATTTCTGAATTAATTTAGAAATGAAAAGCTAATAAAGTATTTTTTGAAAGAAAAATTAACAAGAAATCTATCACCAATATGAGCTTACAAAACAAGACACCAAAATAATATTTTAATATTTTAATCTTAAATATACAACTCATACTCATATTAGGGGAGCCTCACCATCAGTCTATAAATTTGAAGCTTAGAAATTGGTAACAGGTGAGAGAGAAGGTTCATTGATCATTTCAATTTTGACTTGATTTTTCTCTGTTACTAAATTCCTTTAAATTTGTCTCTCTACCATTGTTATCGCAATAAATCGCGACCGATAATTTTTCGATAGAAACTCGAAAAGCTGCAACAAATTTAGCTTCCATTGTGAATTCATTGCGCTGAATTACATTTAGAGGAAACTAATGAAGTTCTTAGAGGTTGCTGGTGCTGCCAATGGAGGATATCAATACGAGAAGCTATACAACGGCGGTAAAATGTCGGTTAGGCGAAGACGGGGGTGGTTGAGGAAAATCGTACCGAAGAGAGGAATGAAGGGTTTTCGATTGTATCGTCGTATGAGGTTTTCGAGTTTTAGTTTGAAGCCATCTTTTTTGATGTTGTTGTTGTCAAGAAGAGTTAAAGAGATTGTGAAGAGATTGAAGGTTGAAGATGTGTGTCCTAATATCATGTTCTCTACTCATTGGGGACTTCCTGTTTTATCTCATTCTTCTTCGACTTGTATACTTTTTTAATGGCTCGATTTTGAGGATCTTACGTTGAAAAGATGAAGAAACCTTGCCTTCTTCATACGATCTAACAATTTGAGAGAAGTGTGTCTACATTTGTTGAATTTATATTCTTGATGAAATAAATTAGAAAATCATTTGTATAGTGAGTAATATACGGTAGAGTAGTTGTTCTTGTTTTAAGTAATTGTAGTTAAGTTCTTATTTTATTAATTTCATGACATTTCCTGGAACTCAAAATTCTAGATTGTATTGTTATTTTTTGAATAATTTTATCTTATTTGTAAAATTAACTTTATATTTAAGCATATCTCTGGCTTATTTAAAATTTTCATTTCATATTTGAAGGTTTAGTGAACTATTAAAGTTTAATTTCTCAAAGTTGAAGTAGATCTCAAGTATACTTATCTTAATTGAATTTGTGATCTCGTCTTCGATTTATAAATGATATGTGAACCATTTGGACTCCAACCCAAAACTATAAGGTCGGATTGCTTTTTTTAATTGAGTTGGATTGAGTTAAAAAAGTGATCGACCATAATTTCTGGACCATAATTTTCGGGTTGGTCCAAAAATTATACTTAACTAGTTTAACTCAACTTATGTACACTCTTAGCTATATATGTAGGTATGAAAAATAATTCACTATAAAATATGACCTAAATTTTTCTGATTTAGAAAATAGGGTGTGTTTGGACCCCGTTTATGTAAACGACCGGATTGGTTATAATAATCCAACCGATGTTTGCCCTACCATTCATTATAAACGGTGACTATCTAAATCTGCGTGCCCCGTTTATGATCTAAACCTTACACACACACACACACATATATAAAAAATTTTGTTACATAACCAGTCCCTCAAACACCATTTTATCATAACCTCTGTTATAATAACTTGTCCCTCAAACGCCATTTATAATAACTCACCGTTTATCATAACTTTCTGTCTATTATAACTACACTGCTCTCCAAACACACTTTAGGAGATTTGTCTAAGTTCTTATTTTAGGGAAGTTAATGACATCAGCATAATTTTAAACTTGTTGAGCAAAATTACCATAGCTTTAAAGCAGGTGCCCCAATCAAGACAATATGAATTGGGGACTAATAAATATTGTGTTTGAGCCATAATAGTGATAGTTTTGTATGCAAAAAAATTAAAAAAAATTGGAGTGGAATTTTCCACATATGTGACTATTTCTTCAACTTATATATGTTACTTGGGATGAAATTGGTAGTTAGAGCCAATTTTGAATCCATAGTATTTAAATAAGATTCCAAGTCTCTAATCCAAGCTTTAAAGAAGAGAAATTAGGATAATGCTCTACCGCAGGAATGTAAATGTAAATGAAGAGTTAGTTTGACCAGTTATTTTTAATAGTTAAAAATTGAACTATGGCAGAAAAAATTTATTTTGATGTAATTTATTTTTTAAACTAAAAATTTGTTAGGGCAAAAAGTATGTAATGAATTTGAATCTTCTTTCCGATAATAATTAAACTAAAAAAAGGTCTATTTTATAGGGAATTTTGCATGTATATTAAAAAAAATAAAATAATTTTATGTATAGCACAATTCTCAAATTTATTCATTTGTGGTGAAAAAATAATTGAAGTCTATCGATTTACATCGTTCAATCACTCAAAATTAATTGAAGTCTTTCAATTGAACTGATAGAAGTCTAAAACCTATCAATTAAATTGATAGAAGTCTGATGATGTTAGAATAACAATTTTGGACAAAATATACCATGGATGAAATTATTTTAACAAATGTACTTCAATTGTAACGCGAAGACAAATTCTCAAATAATTATAATAGACTTAAATTTCAAAAATAAAAAATAAAAGGTAAAATGAGAGTTTAGTTTACCAAAAATGGAAAGAAAAAAAGAAAATACAGACAGAAAATCAGATTGTCAGTTGTTACATTTCCCATCAATTATCACAAAAGAAGCAAAATCATTGAAAATTCCCATTTCCCATTAACCCATCAAATTGGCTGTTCATCAATTTGGAACTTTCAAATCTCCATTTCTCAATCAAACATCAAACCAAACGCAACCCAGCTTCTACTTTCTTCCAAATCCAATTGGGTCTTAATCTCCAGTCCCCATTTGGGAATTCTCATCCATTTATGTTGGAATCAAGACCAGATGTGAACAATACCTCAGATGTTGGTTGCAGCAGCGGCGTCAATGGCGACGAAGAAGACGAAATCGATGGAAGATCGGAGATGGGCAAAAGGGGTTTTGGAAAGGCGAAACAGGTGATGTTCTATCCGTTCCGAAAGGCGAAGAAACAGATTCTTCGGCGTAGGGTTAAGAGATCTTCGTCGTGTTCTTCGGTTTCTTGTAATAGAAGAACCAATTCTTCTTTGGATAAGAGGGTTTTTGATGGGGCTGTGAATCAAGGGTGTTGTTTCTGTGTGGGGAAGCTTTCGATTTCGGATTCGAAGAAAGGGTCTCCGAGTGACCCGAATTCGAGGAAGTTTACGGATGATATGTTGAAGGTTTTGATTGAGAAGAATGATTTCTATTCTAAAGACTCCAATCCTCATTTGGGTATTTGTTCGTCTTTCTTGTTGTTGAATCATGGATGCAAGTTAATGTATAATAGTTTTGTTTGCAGTTTGATGATATTGTTGTGGTTTTTTTTTTTTTTTTTTTTGATAGATGTTCGAGTGGATACTAGACAGGACCGATATATTTAATTGGATTTTGCTTGATGAGGTATGTTACTGATGTTGTTCATGGATTGATAGTTTTTTTTTTTTGATATCCGTGACTGTCAAGGTCAGCTTGTGCGCACCTCGACTAATGTCATGGGACATACTGCCTGACCCTACAACATTTGGATGTCAAGGAAACTCGTAGGAAATTAATTTTTTGGTAAGCAGCCACCATGGGTTGAACCCATCAACTTATGCACCCAAGGTCGTCTTTGACTACTTGAGCTACTCCATGAGGTCAATGAATGAATTGATAGATTTGATCGACTTTTTTGTTTTCGCTCTACTCTTTTTTGCTAAACGAATGAGGGAATTTAGGACACGATTGATAACTATTTTGTTTTTTTTTTTAAAGTTTAGCCCATAACAACAGTTCCAACCTATGGTTTTCTTTATTTTGACATCTACATTTTACTTAAAATTTGAAAACTAAAAAAATGTGGCTTCCAAAACTTTGTTGTTAATACAAGTCAATGGATAATATATTGTTTTTTTGGTTTGATGATATTGTTGTGGTTTGTTTATTGACAGCATGTTCAAGTGGACACTAGACAGGAACAATAGATTTAATTGGGTTTTGCTTGTTGAGGTATGTTGCAGATGTTGTCCATGGATTGATAGATTTGATCAACTTTTGTTTTGTTTTTTCTCTACTTCTGTTTGCTAAGCAAATGAGAGAAATTCAGTATTTGTTTGCTAAGAAAATGAGAGAAATTTAGTATTTGGTGAGAATGTGGCTTTCTGTTTGGTTTATGTTATGACAGTTGCCTATCAGTGTATCATGTATGTTCATAATTGGAATGTGTACTCAAAGGAATATATTGACCAAATTAATTTTACAGAGCATAAATGATAATACTCCACACTTTTGGGATTTGAAAATCTTGTTGAGATGGTGCGGGTGTCCTTTGTATGTAGTGGGGCGAAGCTCTAATTCCCGTTTATCATAAAAAAATCGGTTGAGTTCTACCGTTATTGAAGGAGTTTTCAGTTTTTGTTCTCTCCAAGATGAATTCGACGACTTAATGTTGTTCATGGATTGTTAGTTTGATCAACAGTTTTTTTCATCTCTTCTTTGCCAAGCGAGTGAGAGAAATTTAGTATTCGGTGAGACTGGCATTCTGTTTAGTTTTTTGAAAGTAGCATATATGTTTATAGTTGAAATATATACTTCAAAGGAATATATTGATCAATTACTTATACTGAGCAAGAATATTTACATTCCACTCTTGGAATTTGAAATTCGAGTATGAGTTCTACAATTGTTGAAGGAGTTTTTCGTAATTATATTCTTTCCAGGATGACTCATATTTATTACGTGTACAATATGCTTAAGCCCTGTTTGATAACCATTGGGTTTTTTGTTTTTGGTTTTTAAAATTTAAGCCTACAACAACTATGTTATCATAGGTTTTTTCTTACTTAGATATCTACCTCTCACCTATATTTGTAGAAACCAAACCAAAATTTGGAAACAAAAAAAAGTAGATTCCAAAAAAAGTTTGTTTTTGTTTTTAAAAGTTGATTAGTATTCACTTACTTTCTTAAGAAAAGATGAATAGATTGTAGGAAGGATGAAACACATTGTAAGAAATTTGAGTAGAAATAGACTTAAATTTCAAAAACCAAAAACAAAAAATCAAATGGTTATCAAACGAGGCTTTAATGTTTTGGATCGAGTAACATTGATGTTGAATGAGCAAAGTGATAGGTTGCATATGATCAGCAATAGTATTGTCTAAGAGCAGAGCAGGGCAGGTTGTTGAACTTTGAATGTATTGATATCATTTATGGTGTAACTGTAGTCTGTAACACTTCACTTATCTACATATGGATATATTATCCTACACTTGTTTCTCTTATTCTATATGTATGAAAATTGAGGCTTTTGTATCCAACAAACTATTTCCATGTTTTTGTTGTGGGCGTTGAACCAACATTTAATCCATGGTGACCACTAACCTGGGATTTAGTATCCTACATATTTCTCGTCAACCAAATGTAGTAGAATCATTATTTGTTTGGTGAGATTAGTCGAGGTGTTTGGAAGCTCGTTTGACATAAAAAATCTTTAAGGGGCTTTTGAATCAACTATATGGAAGTACATGGCAAATATATGCTCAATTTTCTCTCCTTTGTGCTAATTGCCCTTAAGAATGTAAAATGTACTTTCATGATGGATCTAGTGATGATCTCCATCTTGTTGGAAGGTGATTCTAATTATATTTTGATTTGACATTGAAAATGGAAAACTTAGGATCTTAAGGTCATTGAACTCTATTAAGAAACATGATTTTGTTTAGAAGATAGTATAGGACTCTACACTGAATAACTAACAAAGGATCATAAAAAGCACTTTGGTTAGCCAGTATTATTGTAATCAACCTAAAGTGATTAGGTTAATCTCAATGCACTTCATGGTCTGATCTATCAAAGGTTTTATGGAAACTTTTCTCAGAATGAATGAAAGTTTAAAAAAAGTAGCTACTTTGGAGTAGTGATGGATGCATATCTGATTTGAGAGAGCTTTTAAAAATAGTTTTTTCAAACAGTACTTGTGGGAAAAAAAGAAAGTGAGTTTTGTCATCAAAATAATCATACATACATATACATATATACATACATATACATACATATATATATATATATAGATATATATATATATATATATATACATACATATTTCTGTGTCTTATTTTTGTTTCTCCTTTTGCCCCCTCGGGCCACCGTCTCCAAGTACTGTGAAGAGTCTCAAATCCAGTCGAAATGGTGATATTTCTTTTATGGATATTTGAGTTAATTACTGCATTAGTTTAATAATATGCTTTTTTTTTTTCTACTGCAGATTGAAAATTGCTAAAAGCTGCACTTTGTTTCTGTTCAACTGATGTTAAGGTGTGGGACATGCTATCACATTGAACCTTGCATCACAATTTTCCCACTCTTGTATCAGATCCACTTTGTTCCAATTTGTTTCTTGGGTTTAAATTTATTCCATAACTGACAAGTTGAGACAGGGATGCTATCTCTCCAAAACTGGTAGTTAAGTCATATCCCAATTACGAAGCCGAGAGGTTATGAGTTCTATCTATGATGACCACTGACCATCTACCTAGAAAATTAGTTTCTTGCAAGTTATCTTGACATTCAAATGTTGTAGAGTTAAGTAGTATGTCCAGTGATAATAGTCGTAGTGCACATAAGCTGACCCAAACATTTGCAGATATGTGTTCATAAACGTGACAGTGCATTCAAGTTTTCAATAAGCTCCATTCATTGCTAATCCAAATTTAATTTCAAGAGAGGACAATCGACTTTCGAAGAATCTTTATATTAGTATGATAGTGTTCACTTTGAATATTTATGTCTTCATGATTTTATTTTTTATTTTTTATTTTGCCCAAAAATTCTTATACCAATGAAGAAGATTATCTTCACTCATATATTTATGATCTATCACTAGCTTATCATTGTGGGACTATATTTGGTTTGAGCAGTTTCTTACTCCTAGATATAAGAGAGTGGGGGGGCAGGTTGGAAAAAACCTCCATCTATTATACCATGAATAAGTAGAAATAATCAATGAGAAATTAAAGAAAAACAACAATGGAGAAATAAAGAACTTTCGTACAAAAACTTTCAAATCAAATAAAAATCCACGAATATAAATAATCGTTGCAATCACACAGAATTCTTTTTTTAATCTCAATTATATTAAAAAAAAAACATTCTCCTATCAAATACAAAAAGATTTTAACCTGAATCAATACATTACATTTAAAGAATTTCTAATTGAGATGCTTTGAAACCAAAATTACATATTCTTTTAAGTGCTTGGAGTATATCCTAAACAAAGAGGACGAGGTGAGATCAAAGTATGAGTTGAGAGTGAAACTTTGGAAAAAGAGATGATTAGTGGAAATGTAGTTGAGTTCTCTTGAATTTTTGTTATATCGAAATGATGAGCTAGGCAAAAACTTAAGCGAGCTAATCTTTCGATGTTACAAGACCTCAATGTAGAGCCATTAGGGTGCAAGCGGCTCGGTTTGGCTTGCTTACTATACAAAATCGGCACCAAACCAATTATTTTTAAAAAAAATTAAAAAATTGAAGCCGAACCGTTTTTTTGTATAACCAAACTGATTTAATGTATATAAAACAGTTTAGTCAGTTTGGTCCCATTTTAGTCAATTAAGTTTGTGTGGTGGAGTAAGTATGGTAAATGGATTTGATAATGTGACATGATATGGACATAGACTAAGTGAGATGATATGATAAGGTTTATGAAAACTATAATTTTCTTCAGATGTGTAAACATAACTTAATCATCAAATAGAAGTAAAAAGTAATGTTTAAATAATAATATATAATTTGATTTTAACTCTTTGTCTCTAATCACTCTCAAGTCACTCTTTTTCTCTCTCAAGTCGCTTGAACTCCAAACAAGAAGAAGATGAGATCCAATGTACTTTTATTTTTTGGTTTGAGTTGGGAAAGAATCGGTTGGTTCAATGTCTTTTCGATACGTTTTAATGGAAAACCGACGCCACTCGAAGATCTTCAATACGTTTCTCTGGCTAGGAAGTCGTAGAAGAACGTCGGACCCGAGTGGCAATTGAACCGTCGACGATTGTGAGTCGGTTTGGACGAGTTTGGCGGTTTGGTTGGATTTACCTTGCACACCTAAGAGCCATAACTAGGTTTCACTTTTACCCTAGAGCAGTTGGAACTATTGAATTGATCTAGGTAGATGTAGAAATACGTTAAATAGTATCATAGTTTTAGTTTCATTGCATTCGATAAGGAAAATGTGTTAGAAATAATGAACATTCTTATATCTTCACATTAGTATGATATTATCCACTTTAGACATGTATTTATAGCTTTGTTTTTCGTCATTAATTAAAAAGTCTCATATCAATGAAGTTGATCCCCCTCTTTTATATATTCAAAATCTTCCTTTAACTTAGCTGTTAGCATTAGCAACAATCATTCCTCTCGAGACTTATCTCTTTTATTTTTTTATCAAGAGATCTCCCATTCAAATAGTATATCGGAACCTACTCGACTCACCTTCTTTATTCCATATGTGAGCCTTCATCCACATATTGCTAATTATTATGGCATGGTTTTAATATCATTTGTTAGGGATAACTAGGGGTGATATTGGTTCAATTTTCTTCGGTTTTAAGTCAAACCAATAACCGAACTGATCCAATCAATTTGACAAAAAGAGGAACCGAACCAATGTCCAACAAAAGTCAAAACCATTGATTCGTTTTTCCTTAATTTTTAGGCAAAATCGATAACCGATTCGATCCGATTGATTTGACAAAAAAAGGAATTGCTCGATTTCTTCAATTAAGTTACTATAATTTCATTCTTTTTTGCTATTTTAATTGCTATTTCACTTCTAATTCATATTCTAATGTTTTTTCCTTAAAAAAATCCCATAATTTATAATTAAATTAAACAAAAATAATTAGTCACTTACCAATAAAAAGTTTAATTAACATATAAAAAGGAAAATGAAAGTAAAAAAAATCAATTATTGGTTCAGTTCATTTTTTATTAGTTTTTACAAATGGAAACCGACCCGATCCAATAACTTTCGATTTTCTCTAAATAAAAATCAATATGTCCAATATTATGTAAAAAATCCGAAATGATCCAATAAATCGGTTTGGTTCGGTTCGATTCTGTTGGTTTTCGATTTTTATTATCACCCCGAGGGATAGCAATCATTTCTACATTGATAAGATATTATCCATTTTAGACATAAATTTTCATAATTTTGCTTTTTTATTATCACAAAAAAGAATACATTCCTCACTTATTCAAGATCTTTCTTTTAACATAACAATTACAAGACTTTATTCACATTAGTAATAAAATGGTTGAATGAACATATAAATATACTTTTCTTCAAACAATCAAGAGAAAAAAAAACTTGTGTTTAAAAGAGATAATCATGGACTTATTGATAGGTGAATGGAAAAATTAGATTTTAAGTGAAGTAGAAGTAACGCATCCATGAAGCTTTTCAACCAACAAATGGATTAATTATATGTAATGGTAGGTTAAATTTCAATTGACATGACCTTTATTTTTGTTTTGATATATATATATATATATATATATATATATATATATATATATATATATATATATATATATATATATATATATATATATAGATATAATGCAAAATAAAGGAGACAAATCAAGTGGACTTCTTTTCATATAACATATATAAACAAGATTGAAACATGTATATAAAAACATAAGTTAGAGGGGTGTACCAGTACAAAACAACCCAACGATCGGAATAATTTGCTTTACTCCATCTAAATCGTAACAGTTGAATTGAGTTATAACTTTCTTTGAAGTTAGTTGGATTATAAATCAGTTCAACATTAGTGTCATAGGTTCGATCCAGAGAATATGTATTTGTCCCCTCCCCCAGTATGTACTAAAAAAAGAGATTACAATTTAAAAAAATTTTAATTGACAAATTTTTTACTCGTTTAAACAAGATTAATAAAGATATACAACTTATTGAATATTCGGTGACACATTATCTTAATTAATATTGATCTATTTCAACTTCATGTGTTCGAGCTTAAAAATCAGTATTTGACTCTCATGTTATTTTCTTGTATTATTTGAGAGCAGTAGTGTCTTCTATGTATAGTTTGTTGGCTCCATTCCTCAATTTATACTAAAAAAAGAAATACAACTTAAGCTTTAGTATCATGTATTGTTTATTTATTTATCTTACATATTTACGAGGTATAAGTTGAATTTTAGAGAGAAAAATGAAGATATACAACTTGAGAATCTATCCCAAACCCAATATGAATTGGTCAAGAAATCGACTAATAAAAAAATTGAACTGCTCTAAAAAAATTTCCTAGCCTAATTCAATTCTCTATAAGTTATACTTTTTCCTTTACATAAAAAATTTGTGAATTTAGTTTATTTTACTTACGTAATTAAATATCTAACCATCATAAGCTACTTAGTGGTTAGTAGGATATTGAGATGTTAAATGTGATAAATTTAATCCATAATTTGTTTTTGAGTATATATTGGGGGAGAGAGACAAATACCGATTCTCAGGCTCTAATCTGTGACGCTGGTGTTGAACTGGTTTACAACCAAACAATGAAACCATTGCGTGACTGACACATTCGATTTAATCCATAATAGTTTGGACAATCACGAATATATATAAAAAAAAAATAGAGAAAATAAAGAGAAAAACTTTTTTAATCTAATCTCATGATTATAAAATTATATAAGATGTCGGTATAATTCTATTCTTGCACCGACAATTTCTTAATTAATTATTATATAATTTATGTTAATTTATATATTTAATAGAGATTCTAATGTCGAACATGTAAAAGAAAAAAATATATTAATTTAATAAATTTAACATTTGTTTTCTAGTTTCTTAAAAAGTGCATTACCCGCTTCAATCAACCTACATGGCTATAGTAAGTACATAACATTAGGGGTGATTTCGGTTCGGTTTTTGTTGGCTTTGTATCAAACCGACAACCAAATCGATATTTTTGGTTTTCAAAAAGTGGATCCGATCCACTGTCCAATAAAATATAGAACCATTGATTCGGTTTTTCAATGTCTAAAAATGAATCCGATCTGATCTAATGTCCAATTTCTTTTAATATATCAAAAACAATATTTTTCATATAAAAACAACCTTCTCATAAACAACTATTTTTTTAAAAGGTTAGAAGTATTTTTAACTTATTCAAAATTATCTAAGAATATTTTTTACTTGAAATAGGAGTGAATTAAAAAAATATTAATGGAAGGAAGATGACTTTATATGAATTATTGACAATATATAAATTTAGGTTTGGATTGATTTTTATTGGTTTTTTAAAATGAAAACCAGAACCAATCCAATATTTTCGATTTTTTCAAATTACAAACCGATATGTCCAACTTTGAGCTAAAAAACCGATCCGATCCATTGGATTGAATTGGCTCGGTTCGGTTTTTCGATTTTCGATTTTTTGTTGCACTCCTACGTAACATATTAATATACACTTTTTTTTTATTTAAAATAAATAATATAATTGATTCATTTGTTAAAAAAAGATATAGTCTAGAATCAAATTAAATTAGTTAATTTTTATTTGAACTCAAAGGATTTCATTTTTAAAAAAAAAAATTGTATAAACTCAAATGACAAAATCTATTTAAGAAGAGTGACCAACTTAATAAGAGTACTTCATCAACAATCATATATACCCAATAATAGAAAAGTGATGAGTTCAAATACTCCACCTCTAATTGTTGTAGAACTAAAAAAAGATTATTAAAAAGTGTTAATTTAACCATAAAAAATTGATCCAATAGTAAAAAAAAAGGTTTCGAATATAAAAAAATGAATGATAAAATCTATGATGATGGTTGCCTATTTAAAAAATAAAAGTTTTATAACTTTTTGACATTTAAATGTTATAAGGTTAAATAGTATATTTCACGAATCTATATATAGATAGAGAGAGAGTACAAAGGGGAGGGAGATTACAAACTCTACAAAGAAAATATAATTGTTCTTAAATAAATGAGAGTCAAATATCGTAACTAAGATCGTATCCGTGATCATAGTGTTGAACTGGATTTCAAGTACTAAACAATAAAACCATTAGATCACCAAATTTTTCAATATATTTTATGAGAATAATCGAGGTGTGCATAAGTTGATACAACTTTGAGATCGGTGAGTTTTGTTGTTTATTTAACGCAAAGATGGTGATAAAATTGAACATGACAACATTACCTTAAGTGTCATCTATTCGAACTTGATTATCTCTATATTCAATATACGTTTGTCTGTTTTTGCCTGCTTTTTTGTGGTGATCCAAATATTGAAATGAGAATATAAAAATTCATTGATAGAATTATATATATATATATATATATATATTTATTTATATATTTATTTGGCAGATTAAGATGGCCAAGTTCACGCGAAGAATGGGGAAAATTATATTAAATTTTGCTTCAAATCTAAATGGAAGTTTGACGTAATGCTGTCATCAAAGTGCCAAAATCATGTTCAAAATGGTATTTAATTCAATTTAATAATCTAATTATGACAATTAGTATATTTAATTGATTAGTTTTTTTTTTTTTTTTTTGAAGGTAAACAACAAGAATAAAGCTAATTAGATAAAGTTGAAATTAGTGGCTGTTGAATAGCCACCGAGAGTTTGTCTCTTTCAGTAACAAGCATAAGCAATTTCTTTGGAAGGTCTTCAATCCAGCATCGAAAATCTTCGTACTCCAATGCTCTTCTCGCAAGGCCATGTGCCACAGAGTTTGCTCGACGATCACACCAAGAGAAAATGCAACATTCAAGGTTGGTTGCAAGTTCTCGAATATCCATCAACACCGCACCTAAGTCTGAGCTGTCGATTACATTATTTGCAAGTTTTTTAACCACAATTTCGGCATCAGTTTCCACCTCTAGTCTTCGAAATCCTAGCTCCATAGCCCATTGTATCCCATCACGAATGGCTAAAGCTTCTCCAACTTCAACTTGGAGCACCTGTTGTATAGGCTTCGCCACTGCAGCCATAAATTCTCCGCGATCATTCCGAACGACCGCTCCCATCCTAAATTTTTTACCTGCAAAATTAAACGCAGCATCAGAATTTACTTTATAGTTTAACCCAGTTGGCGGCTTCCAAGTTGTATCTCTAGCAATCTCATTTTTTGGCATTTTCACGAGATTTAATTTTGTAGCAACTAGAAATTCACGATAGTAAGTTTGGCAATAACCCCAATCGATTAATTTAAAGTTTGTATCCTCCTGGTTAATCATAACCACCTTATTTCGGTTTGACCACATACCCCAACAGAAGATTAGAAAAAGATCAAACATTTCAACATTCAAAGTATAAAAAAACCAGAGCAACAAATCTTTAAAGTTATTGCACTCCCTGGGCCAATTCAAACTGAAAAAGGGAGAGAATTTCCAAATAGATTTTGCATGAGGACAATCCCAAATAGCGTGGTAGGTGGACTCGTAACTCTCATTGCACCTCCCACACCCACTAGAGAGCCCAATCTTGCGTTTAAACAAAGCAGAATTAGTGGGGAGGAAATCACTGTACAACTTCCAAGTAAAGATTTTCATTTTATTTGGGATAGAGGCATTCCACACCCTTTTCCACCAAGAAGTGTTATTCTCAAGATTTGACGAAGAGGGCCGAACTTTAAGATTACTAGCAAGACGATATCCTGATTTCACAGAGTAAAACCCATTTTTTTCATAATGCCACATGAGGACATCCTCTCTATTTCTGAAGGTACGAGGAAGGCTCAAAATGAGATTTGAGTCGTCAACATTAAAGGAATCAAGGATTAAAGTCTCATTCCAATACCCTTCATCATTAAGCAAAATGGCAACTTTTCCCCCTTCATTGA
The DNA here is from genome assembly GCA_036507275.1 of Sicyos edulis. Lineage (NCBI taxonomy): Eukaryota > Viridiplantae > Streptophyta > Magnoliopsida > Cucurbitales > Cucurbitaceae > Sicyos > Sicyos edulis. Next base: position 4,191,289 of record CM071856.1, on the reverse strand, counting down.
TTCTCGACCCATCAATAATTTTTAAGCTCCACGGTCTAGGGATCCAACGATCATTTTTAATGGAAATAGATAAACCATTCCCAACCCGCCAGCGCAAGCCTTTCTCTAGAAGAGACCGACCCCAAAGGATGCTTTTCCAGATGTAGGAAGCATTGCTTGACTGAGTAGCTTCCATGAAGGTAGTTTTAGAAAAATATTTCCCTTTAAGGGTTTTGAACAAAAGAGAATCAGTGTTAGAAATGAGGCGCCAAGCTTGTTTTGCAAGAAGGGCTTGGTTGAACAACTCGAGGTCCCTAAACCCCAACCCTCCCCAAAATTTAGACCGACACATGTTATCCCATTTCACCCAATGAATTTTATTGGTAGTCTCAGAGTCCCCCCACCAAAACCTAGCCAAAATTCGGTGACAATCTTTAATCAGGCTTTTTGGAAGCTTGAAGCACGACATCGAATAAGTTGGGATGGCTTGCAAAACCGCTTTAATCAGAATCTCTTTCCCTCCCACCGAGAAAAAATTGTGTTTCCACTTCATGAGATAAGCCCAAATTTTATCTTTAATATACTTGAAGGAAATTCTTTTAGGCCCTGAAAGGGATATAGGGATCCCGAGATACTTTCCATGAGTATCGACCTTTTTAACACCCAACTCCCCAATGATCAAGTCTTGGGTGTTCAAAGTTGTATTTGGACTAAAGCAAATGGCCGACTTATTGAGGTTGACTTCTTGACCCGTGAGGGACTTATAATCATCCAAAATATTGGCAACAACTCTCACTTCCTCTCTAGTTGCCTTAAAAAAGATGAGACAATCATCGGCAAACAAGAGGTGGTTGATGGAAGGGGCATTTCTAGCTATACGAATCCCATTAATAGCTTTACCCCTTTCCGCATTTCTCAAAAGGATCATTAAGGCTTCAATGCATAAAAGAAAAAGGTAAGGAGATAAAGGGTCCCCTTGACGGAGCCCCCTAGAGGGGATCACTGCCCCTCTCCTAGACCCATTAATATTGAAAGTATACCGAACAGAAGAGACACATCTCATGACCAGGTCAACAAAAGAGTTTCCAAAGCCTAGAGCCTTCATAAACTTGTCAAGAAAAAACCATTCAACTCTGTCATAAGCTTTACTCATATCGAGTTTAGTTGCTAACCAACCTTTAGTCCCGTTTTTACGCCCTTTAATGTAGTGAAGACACTCGAAACCCAAAATAGCATTATCAGAAATATTTCTATTAGGAATAAACGCACTCTGAGTTGGAGAAATAATATCATTTAGAACTTTCTTAAGTCTGTTTGCAATAGCTTTAGAAATGATTTTATAAATTACATTGCAAAGACTGATAGGGCGAAAATCAGAAACTAACTTAGGATTTTTGCCTTTCGGAATGAGAGTTATAACAGTAGTATTAATATCAACAAGGGACCAACCATTATTAAGCACCTCAAGGCAAAATGAGGTAATTTCAGGACCAACAACAGACCAATATTTTTTATAAAACAACGCGGTAAACCCATCAATGCCGGGAGCTTTATTAGACCCTAAACTAGATAAAGCAATATTCACATCTTCCTTGGTAAATACGGCATTTAGACAAGTAAATAAATTAGGAGTGAGGATAGATTGCACCTGAGATATAAAGGCATCGGTTACTGTGCTATTCCCTTTATCATTTGTCTTGAAAAGGTCGTTAAACTGGGAAACTAGCTCTTGTTCAATGTCTTCTTCAGACTCAGTCCAACTTCCATCTGGTTTTTGCAGCCGTTCAATGTAATTCTTCCTTTTCCTTTGAGATGCACATCGATGGAACCATTTAGTGTTGCGATCCCCATTTTTCAACCACTCCACTCTAGCGCGCTGTTTCCAATAAATCTCCTCCTCAAAGAGTAAGTTCTCCAATTTCAATTGAATATCGTGGGTATCTTTAAAGTGATGAATAGCCTGTTGTAATTCTGACTGAGTAGCTGCAATTTTTTTTATCGTAATCCCCCTTTTTTTGTCTTCCCCATATGGCCAAAGCATTAGCACAATTGGAGAGACGTTTTCTCACATTTGGAAACCCCGAAGCGCCCTGGCCCACAATTTTATTCCAGCTTGATGATATCACCTGCAAACAATCTGGATGATTTGTCCAAACCTCCTCGAAGAAGAAATTTCTAGATTTAACTCTCTCCCTCATTTTCTGATTGACATTGATTTCAATTGGGCAATGATCCGATTTCATAAAGTCAAGATGCCTAACTTTGGACATAGGAAACAGACTCCACCAATCATCATTACATAGGGCTCGATCAAACCGTTCTTGAAGGACTACAATACTATTCACCTGCCGCCTCCAAGTGAAAGGATGCCCAAAAAAACCCATGTCATGAAGGTCACAACTAGTAATTGCTTCCCTAAAATTATCCATTTGAGACTGAGGACGAGCCAGGCCCCCCCTCTTTTCTGTGCCACTCAATAATTCGTTCAAGTCTCCTGCCACCAACCAAGGTAACTTATTTAAACGAGCAAGCCGACGGAGCAGCTCCCAAGAAAAGTGCCGCTGCGAAGTTATGGGGTCTCCGTAGAAACCTGTGAATCTCCAACTCCCCCAATCGTTATTTATAATAACATCAATATAAAAACGATTAAAAGAGCAGAGACTAACTTTAATATCATTTTTCCAGAACAAACATAAGCCCCCTTTATTTCCGACGCTCTCTGAGCAAATACCACAATCAAAACCAAGACGTTGACGAAAAGAAGTAGCTCGCTTTTCATTAATTTTTGTTTCAGAAAAGAAAACAACGCTGGGCTTAGAAAGGCTCAAGGCCCTTCGAATGTGTCGGAATGTACCGGGATTTCCCAATCCCCGTACATTCCAGCATAATATTTTCATTGTGTTCGCGACCACGATCTTGTGGTTCGCCGATTCTGTAATTTCCATCAATTTCCATCTCATCCAGTTTCAATCTTTTCCCTTCTTCATTTTCAGAAATTGAAGGAAAAATAGTACTAACCTCCCTTTTACCAGTAATCGGCTTCGAAAGAGAGAGTTTTGTGGTCGAAGCCTCCTTTCTAATCTGTCGAGTCCACTTCTTTCCCTTATTAGTTAGTTCAAATTCCATGTCAAGGACTTTGTCGTTTACAGAAGGAGGGCTCTGACTTTTCAAAATAGTCGATGTTTCTGAAATTGTGGCGATGATTTTTTCCCCATTTTTTGACTTTAAAATGACCCCTTGGTATTTATCTGGTTGTTTGGGCTCATTAATTGTCAAAGGTTTCAAAACCAACGGGCCCTCTTTCTTTTTATCCTTCATTTCACCCATCACAAGCCCATCCAACGTCTTCCCATTTGGGCCCACTGACTTAGGCACAGAGGATTGAAATTGACTTTCATTTACATATAAGGAAGGAGTCGTTTCGACAATCACAGGAATTTTTCCTTTTCCAATACCACAATCAATTTCATTATTTTTTCCAATTAAGGCAAAATCTCCCTCTTTAATTTTCTCCCCAATTAAAGCTGTTTTTGCGTGAACAACGGGGCTTCCTTTTTTTGCTTCCCTCGGATTCGCCACCTCCTTTCCTGATATCGTCTCCGGTGAGCGGCGGCGAATGTTTTCTGGCATGTTCCACTTGCTCTGTTTTCTGGATGATTCAGAAGATGCCATAGGTTGACGCCATTGCGGCTCCTTCGGGATCCCTATATCTGATTCAAAATCTTGTTCGCTCGGGCCCGATCTCCACCATGGTTCATCAGAATTCCGATATGAAGAATCTCTACCACCTCCCCTGCCTCCTCTACCTCCTGGGGATCGTCGTTCCACAGGTTTGATAAACTCCACAGTTCGCAACCATGGTCCATAAGAAGAGCCCTCACCATTTTTTCCTTCTTCACTGTCGCACTCTTTTTTAGTATGCCCTATAAGACCACAATCAAAGCAAAATTCTGGTAATTTCTCATACCTACACGGGAGAAAAGAAATCTCACCTCCATCTTCTGCCAAATACTTTAGCCCTCTACGCAGAGGTTTGGTAATATCCACTTTTGCCCTGATCCGAACAAATTTTTCCCACTCTCCTCCAAGCGGTGTACTATCGATGTCAATAACCTCCCCAATTTTCGCCCCTAGAGTTTGTATCGCTTCAATTTGCACACAAAATTTTGGTACACTATGAACCTGTACCCAAAAATCAGCTTTAGAAAATGACATATCCTTTGGTTGCACTATGGTGTTTGGCGATTCTAGAAGCAGAATCGCTCCATCAAAAAACCACGGGCCCTCCGCTATAATTCTATTCTTCTCCATAACCGATTTGAATTTGAAATAAAAGATATTATCTCCAATACAATCCACTACCATATCCTTATGCACCTTCCAAATATTTTTTATCAGAGATTTGAAAGATTGGAGATTGATTAGTTTTAGAGACAAAACCTTCTCGACCAAGCAAGAAGACAGATTATCGTTGTTGTTCTGAAAACGGGCAAAGTCCCTCATATCAGACACAACATCTTCATCTTCATTCAATCGCATATCCCTCCACTGTTCCATAATATTGTTCATATCCATTAAAGTTCTTTCGAATAGGGACCGAAGCTATAAGAAACACTTGCAGGTTGAAAGCAGAGTTCGTCGGAGCTCCTCCCACTATGGAGAGAGTGTTCCTCTCAAGACAGAGAGAATCCTTAAAACTTCATACTTTGTCGTTTTAAAAAAAGGACGTATGTTAATTGATTAGTTTTAATATTGGTTGAATATAAGTTCCGTTGGTGCCTGCATGAGCAATATTTAGCAGTATGAGCATATGATTCATCAGTCGAAAAATTATAGGTTCGTATCCTTCCACTCCTCATTATGGTAAATTAAAATTCAACAAAAAAATAATATTAAATTTCATTAAAACTTTTTTTTAGTATAACTTTTCATTTCTTATCGTAAAAAAAAAAAAAAAAAAAAAAAAACTTTTATTAAAACAAAAGATCGTGAATGCTACAAACAATTCATATGAATAGATTGCACGAGAGGGTGAATGACAATATTCAAAATGCAGAGATAGAGAAGAAGAACACAAATTAGAGTTTCACTAATTTATTCAAAAGACCATTATCAACGTGATTTAATGGTCAAAAAAAGATTTTGAAGTGCTTAAGTCAATGAATTCAATTCAGATAATCACCTACTTAGAAATTAATTTATTACAAATTTCTTGACATTCAAATATTGTAGAGTCGATATGTCTAGTCAAATGAATCAAGAGAACAATCATGTATACAAAAAAAAAATAATAATAATAAAAAGTCATACATCGGTCAACAACAATAGTATTTATACTAACGGCTGATCTTCATGTAACTAATCAACGAAGCACTCATTAATTTCCAAAGTATAATTTTAAAAGTTCTAACTTTATTTCAATTTAATTCCAATTATCTCACTGATTTCAAAATTTTCTGATTGGGTGTAATGATTTGATGAGCTTCTTATCTTTTTAAAAGTTTCAATCATTTTTTTATTTGTATAAAGTTTGATTTCATTAGGCCTATAAATTTTAAGTAAATGGCATTATTGTACACTTATAAAACAATAGGGCATGAGTTTGATTTTTCATCTTATTATTAATCTAAAAAAGTTAAATTGCACTGTAATATTCTTTAGATTGATTTGGTTATAACTTTCTTTTTTAGTTAGAGCAATTTTTGATTAACCAATTTTTTGTTCGGTCAATCTAACCCGAACTAATAATATATATATGTATATATATGTATATATATATATATGTATATATTGTTGAAATATGCCTTGAACGGCTTACTATCCCGCATTTTGATTTTTTCATTTGTGTATGCATACACACTCTACATTCATTCCTACATTCGTTTCTCCACTCCACTTCTCTATTTTTGCCTTCGCTATTTTGATCCAGCCGGCATGCATAAATGTATTCCGCATTAAGGTCTTTTATGCAATGAACATTTTTATCTATAATATAATTGAATAAGAGTGCATATATAAATTCGAATCAAAATTATGCAACAACAAAGATATGTATCGTCGACAAAAACATTAAAGAATTGTAATAATCTGAAATCCCCAAATCTTTATTCTTATTCAAACAATTAGCAAAAAAAAAAAAAAACGAAAACCCAGAAATAAAATCACAATACAACACAAATCCAAACCCAACCTTCGATTTCAATTTCAGATTTACAGAAAAAACCTCCATTGATATGCCCTAAGATTTGGGCGCAAGCTTCGATTTGATCTTCTCAACCTCCTTCGTCCCGATCTGAAACGCCTTCGTCAACACATTATCCGGCACCGGCGGCACCGCCGCGAAAAGCGCCGCCGCAATCGACTGAGTGCCAGGCAACTGGCTGTTGAACGCCGCAACCACCGCCGCCGCGACCTTCCCGTTGTTCTTCTGGAAATGCACCAGTCCTTTCGGAAACACGAAGATCTCGCCCTTCTTGATCGTCTTCGAGACCAGGACGTTGGCGGTGGTTACGAATCCGACGTCGAGTTCGCCGTCGAGGACGAACACGATCTCGGTGGCGCGTGGGTGCGTGTGCGGCGGATTCAGCCCGCCCGGAGCGTAGTCGATACGCGCTAGGGAAACGCCGAGCGTGTTCAGGCCGGGGATCGTTTGGACGTTGGCGCCGGTTACTCGGGAGCCTTGGGTGTTGTTTGTCGGCCCTGGTTTGGCCAATCCGTCGGAGAAGAAGTCGTTTGCTGAGAAATTTGACTTGCAGGTGAATCCGTTTACTTTGATTCCTGTTTTGTTCATTCATTTGTTAATATCTAGATGATGATGATTTAACTGTTTGGTGATTCTGGTATATGAACTTGATGCTGTTAGGTTAGGGATGTTGAAATTGTTCCATATGGATTAGAATTGAGGGCAATCTTTGAATCTTAGCTTTCTTTATCTGTTTTGTTTCCAATTGGTATGATGTCTAAGTTAGGAATGTAGTTCGAATTCAACTTCGACTAGAAGAGAAAACAACTTATGATCCTTCTCATTTCTTCTCTTCTAGTCGAAGTTGAACATCGTTCGCAATTCTAACTTGACAACATCTTCATTGGTACCAGACATATTTTTATGAAAAAATGCAAATTTGGGTATAGAAATAGTAAGATTTGAGTCCACAAAGAGCAGCTTCGTTGATAAAGTTGTGTGATCACCCAGATATGCTCTTTTAGAGGTCCCTCAAGTTCAAAATCCGCGAGTGAGTTTGACTATAAAATCTCTTGTCATCTCTCCGATTTAGACCTTGAGACTGGCCTAGGTGTCGAGTATTATGTAGTAGGATGAGACTCCGATTCCATGGTGATTATAAAAATGGTAAAGTTTGGTGACTAGACAAAAACCCTATACCCTTTTACCTACGTCTGAACAAATGAAAACCCAAAACACAAAAACTAGAAACCAATGGTAATGCAAACTATAAGGTGTTAGAGAATTGATGAAATATTGATGGAGACAAGTTATAGAAATAAGAAAGAACATAGCTAGAACTTGAATATTGAGCAAGAAGAAGGAAGTAGGTACCGGAGGCGAGATCCGCGACACAAACGTCTTGAAGCAAGTCGGGATCAGCAGCGGCTACCGCGAAGAAGAAGGCAAGAGAAGCAGCAAACAGAGCAGGGAGAGGGAGTTTCATGATTGTGAGAAAAAGTTGGTAGTTAGGTAAAAAATGCAATGAGAAAGAAGGAGAGAAGAAGAGTAAAAGGGAAAAAGAGAATTTTAGATTTGAGAAGTTGGAGAAAGAGGAATATATAGTTGAAGCTAAGAAATGAATATAATTTGAATAATGATGATAGGTACTGTTTGGGAAAAAGGGGAATGAAAGGCAAGAAATATGCCACTTCCTTAGATAGAAAGACAACTAAATGGCATAAGGCAAGGCAATGGGCTTTGTCCCCATCTTGGTTTCGTGTTGAATTTTTTGACATATATCAATTTTCGAGGTCGACCCTTATTTTACTTCTGTTGGGAGCATTGACCCATAAAATTTAGATCTCACCTACTCAATATTTTATCCACCTCTTGACTTGAGTATTTTTGAAGTAATGAAAATTAGGAATGTTAGTCGGAGGAAGATGATAAAGATTACTCGTTTCTTGTCTCTACTTGAATGATCATAAATTAAATCCATCATAATATATAAAAGTTATTTGAAGTTTGAATTCAAAATAACTTACCATATATAAACAAAACTTTTAAAAAATTTGAACCATAGATATCATGAAATGATTTGTATAATTTTTTTAGATTGAGAACAAATAGATATTAGTTATTATTTTTTTTTTTAATGTAATTTCATTTATTAGGCCACCTATTCTCAACCACAATTATGAATCTTGTTTTAAAAAGCAAAAATTATAAACTCAACAACTTTAGAAAATTTTCAATAACTATTTTTTAAAATTAAATTACCATATCTCTATGGTATAGGTGAATGAGAAAAAAAAAACGATAGTATTTTATAACTCCTTCAACTATTCAGTTATAGTTTGTAATGTGAAAGAAAATAAAACAATAATAACTTTAAATTTCTTTACTATTTCAAATGAAAATAATATTGACATTTCTAAATTGCCTAGGAAAAAAAATACTAAAATAGTAAATACATAAATATTAAGGTGAATCATTTTTAAAAATAATAAATAAATAAATCATCCCTTAACATTTAACTTGACTTAATCCTGATGTCAAGCAGCAATCAATTTAATTTAAGTTGTCCACCAAATACAAATTAACTTAATCTCTCAATTTAACTTAATTTCACATCGACTAATTTAATTCTAATCCTTCCACTAAACATGCCCTTAGTTCTTTGAGGCCCTTTTGACAACTAAAATAAAATGTTGTTTAGGCAAAATATCATTTGGATTGGTTAGGATTGAGAAAAATTCTGGAATGTGGCTACTATAATGTGATTGTATCCTTATAATCATAGGATGCACGATTAAACTAAACTATGATATTTATATTCTCTTGTAGGCTATAAGGTTTGGTCTGGGCAAGCTTTGTTCTCGTTGGAAAATTCGTAAAGGGTCAATTCATTCGTGGAGTTTGATAATATTGTGAAAATAAAAAGAAACACTCTTTCTAGTACCTTATGTCTGCTTTTCAACCATATTGGATCGACCTAGAGTTCGAGAGGACTTTGGAAAACCAAAATGTTATGGGGGTTTGACCTATGGAGCCCGCATACATAAGAATTAATTTTATTATGATTTTCTTGACATTCAAATATCGTAGGTTCATATGAATTGTTCTTTGAAAATAGAAAAAGTACACGTAAATTGGTTTAGACAATGTCACACATATAAACAAAAATACATTATATTTGCTTTTCATGTTTTAATTTTACTATGATAGTTCTTTAACAATCTACGTTTATCTTGTCTCTTTTCCCTACTTTAAATTGTGGACCGTTTAATTATTCTTCAATGAATAAACAATAATTAAGAAACAAATTTGAGTTGCGACTCTAATTGTTACACAATTGCCTATATCATGACATTCGTCATGCTCAAGGGTACTCAATACTCAATCCAATTTGTACCATGGTCAAATGCTATTTTTTAATCAAACAGCATATAGAGGTGAGAAAGGTATTTTTTGTGCTTGTTGGCACAATGGGCCAGACACCATACATTTAGGGTATTTTTGGCCCACCACATATGGGCTGGATCAGGAAGGGAAGGATTGATTTTCCTGTGTTTGGTCTGCTAAAAAGTTCGGACTAACCAAGCACGCAGAGTTCTACGTGCTAACCAATCAAGCACTGCTAACCAATCAAGCACGTAGAGCTCTACGTGCCTAGATATCCAGATGCATTGAGGGTTTTTTTTGGGAAACGATAGGAAATGACTTAATTTCGTGAAAAAATAGAGGCCATGGCTTTTTTTATTAACTAAAAAAAACTGAGGAAAGAGGAATGTTTTCATCTCCAAAGTACTCTTGCTTATTTTCCTTTGTTTCACAAAAAAAAACTAAAATTTCACTAAATCTAAGTAAAACTAATGTTGTTGGGAAAATATTTGCTAAGCACAAAAACCCACGAAACCTTAGGAAAAGTAGATTTGAACAAAATAGAAGAAACAAGCCAAAGGGAGACCAACCCCTTGAGGGATCGGCCAAATGACGAGTCAACCCCATGGGGGTCGGCTGACCCCAAGGACGAGTCGAGTCGACTACCTGGGGTCGGCCAAGCGACGAACCGACCCCTCGAGGGTTGGCCAAGCAACAAGTCGACCTTTTGAGGGTCATCAAACAATAAGCCGATCCCCCAAAGGGTTGGCCCTAGGACGAGTCGACCCCTCGAGGGTCGGCCAAGCGACAAGCTGACCCCTCGAGGGTCGACCAAGCAACAAGTCGACCCTTCGGGGGTCGGCCAAACGACAAGTCGAGTTCTTGAGGGGCTGGCCCAAGGACAAGTCGACTCCTCGGAGGTCGACCACGTGACAAGCTGACCTTCCGGGGGTCGGCCAAACGACAAGCAACCAAAGGGAGACCGACCCCACGAGGGTTCGGCCCAAAGTACAAGTCAACCTCTCGAGGGTTGGCCAAAGAGGACTCTGACCCCTCTCGCGGGTCGGCCTCAATCATCTCAACTCTTCCTAAGGTCGTTACACTTCAAGCCACTTCAACGGTTACGAACCGAATAATTAGCGGATGTGTAACAGTCGAGAGTTATGAGCCTATTTATCTCTTGGTTAATGACAAAAACGTTATAACCGACATCGTCATTAACCAGCGCCATAATGTGCCATACTAAATGCGTCCAGAGTGGTTATCAGTTTGATGGCTATATAAAGGTTAGAATTTCTCCAAGTTAGAAAAAGCTAACTTAAGTACTCTAACTAAGCTACTCTCAAACTCTTGAGCTCTCTATACTCTACATATTTTCCAACCCTTTTTCTGACTTAGACATCAGAAGTTCTGTGGCTCACACCACACTGGTGTCTAACGCTGTTTTCTCCTTTTGCAGGTTACTCTATTCCCGGTAATACAAATATTACCGTTGGTCTCGAGGAACCATTTTTTGGTATCAACAACTAAGTTTCCCTTAAATTTAAGGATAGTTAACAAGAGTTCTATTTTTAAGAATGTTGAGCTTAGAACTTATTTCAACAAAATAGTTGAGTGATAGGGACTTTGTAAGTACATCAGTTTTTTTGCTCATTTGTTAGAAGATTTGGATCCTAAGACGATGTTTAAGCACAAGGTCACGAACCTAGTGTATATCCAATTTCATGTGCTTAGCTCTTTAGATAAATTTCCTTATAGATTTAAATATGCAGTCAATAATTTATTAATTATGTAATTTATATATTCGACAATTTATTGAATCTCCCCAAAATTATATTTTCTAAAAGATGCTCAATTTCTTTATTAAAAAAGGTAACAAATTTTAACACTCTTATTTTAATTTTGACAACTTTTGAAAAAATTTCATATACAGTAAAATATTTTAATTTTTATTATCTTTAATCGGTGTATAATAATAATAATAATAATAATCTTTTTTTTTTTAGTTACAACAATTGGAGGGGTGGAATTCGAATCAGTGACCTCTTAGTCAACGAATGTATACAGATGCCGTTGAACTATGTTCTTGTTAGCATAATAATAATAATCTACAATAACAAATTTTTAGAAGAAATTCATTAATAGACAAAAAAAAATTCATGAAGTAGTGCAATTAATTAAAACCATTTTACAGAGTCAAATGCTCGTCGGCTAAAATTAGTCAAGCTACAGCTCAATGAGTCTAGACACATGAATACAAAAAAGATCTGCAGGCCTATGTTCTAGACAAGAAAATAAAAACAATAATAAATAATAAAAAAATAATAATAATAAACCTTAGGGCAACTCAACATAGTTAGTTAACTGGCTCCAAATAAAAATAAATCAAACGACCCATGTCACAATCACATTCAAAAAAACAAAATCAATACAATTAACAAGAATAATGATATGCCAACATGAGCAGTTACTCAGCGGTAGTAGTGTATGTCCAATGTCCAGAGGTCTTGGGTTTGAGTCTCCCCACCCTCAATTGTTGTAATCTCAAAAAAAAAAAAAAACAAGAATGATGATATGAATAACACTTGCTTTATCCGCTAGATATTCATATTCCCACTTCCAAACTCACATATATTTTCATTTTAATATGATCATATCAAAATATTAAACCCTTGTCCAAGCTCTTATGAATGAGATCAACAAAATCCCACAACAAAAAATAATGAGTTTTGATTAAAGAATGGCGATTAAACTTATGAGATGAACGTTACATACAAAGCTTCTTAGGCTATATACAATAATTACTTCTTTTTGTTGCTAGCCATTTAGTTTCTCAAAGCTCTCTCTTGTGAATTTTCCATTAATATGGTAAGTTTGGATTTGTATGATCTCACATTTTCCCCCCTTTGGTTATGTTTGGTTAGGGCAATTTTGTGGCATAGTTATGATTGTCGATGTCGATATGCTCATGGGCGTCGCTAGCTAGCTTAACGCGAATCTCATGCAGGGAACTGAGGAGAGGGAGATCAAGATGGTTGATCCAAAAAATGAAGGGAAAGGTGGATTTCGAGCTACTATGTTCATTTTCGGTAAGTAGGTCAATTCACTAATTTAGTCCATTAACTTTGAATGTTTGTTTTGCCTATGAAAAAAAAGTCGATAATGCTAAAAGGAGGAAAAGTAGACCAGTCTAAAATAATGTTCAAAAGATTAGTGGGTTTATTTCGGGTTAAAAAAATAGTCTTAAAATGAACCTAATTCAATGGTAATACTGAACTATATATGATGTATGATTTGTGTCAATATATGTCTTTAATATTTGATGATTTGTGAATTTTGGCAGCCCTTCTTACTTTTGAGAACATGGGATTTGTGGCAAACATGGTGAGCTTGGTTCAATATTTTCTTATGGTGATGCATTTTGATCTTGAAACTGCTGCAAATACCCTCACCAACTTCTTGGGCTCTGCTTTCTTGCTCTCTCTTCTTGGTGGCTTCCTTTCTGACACCTATATCAATAGGCTTACCACGTGTCTCATTTTCGGTGTTCTCGAAATTCTCGTAAGATTCCTATTCACTGATTGAATATTATTTTGAGTTAAGGGACGGGTTAGTGGTACCTTGAGTGTAGGAAAACGAAGTTCTGATTCTTGGTAAAAAAAAAACTTTAGAGCTTAATAAATGTGACTAATCTACTTACATCTAGTAACTATTAATTCTAATTAGTAAGGAATATAGTTAAGCATGGACTTGTGATTAAAAAATCATGTACGAATATTTAAGATCTTAAAATTGTTGAACTAAAAAAAGTAACATTAAAAATTTAGTTCCTATTATATGTAGAAAGATAGAATTTAGTTATTGTAATTTTTCAAAATATAGAATATAGTCCACGTTATCTGTGATCGTTGGCAAAAATTAAGTAGAGGTAACCATCCATGTATAGATGAGACGTGTGTGTTTTTTAATCAGATTAGTAACTTTAATTTTAATGTATTTAATTTATCAATGATTATGAATCACATTGACATCCAATTTTTAGGTTTTATCAAATTATTGAGACAAAATTTAAATTCTTTAAATTATTAGGGATTAAATTCTAACTTTCAAATTGCTTGACTAATTTTTCACATTTGTTTACAAAGAAGACATTGTAGAATTGAAATGGAATAACACCAATAAAGATAACTAACTACGCCACAAATCTAAGAATCAATTACTTAAGTTTTCTTAACATCTATCTTTTTTTTTAGAAAAAAATATCTAAATATTGTAAGTTCAAATACAAACTTAAACACTCATGAATACAGAAGAAAAAAAAACTCAAACAACTAAATTCTAACTTTTAAATTTATATAGATTAAATTTTAATTTTAACACCAAGTGACAATTTTCTCATATGTTCATACATTTATGTAGGCATTGGTGATGATAGCAGTCCAAGCCTACTCCCACGACCTCTTACCAAAGCCCGAATGCCCGAAAGACTGCGTCCGAGGCCGCATCGCCTTCGTATTCTACACCTCCCTCTACCTACTAGCGGTAGGGTCGGGCGGGGTACGAGGGGCGCTGCCGGCGCTCGGGGCGGACCAATTCGACCAAAAGGACCCAAAGGAGGCCAAGGCATTGGGCACATTTTTCAACTACATGTTGCTGAGCATTGTGATTGGAGCGGCTGTGGGAGTGACAGTGATTGTTTGGGTGGCTGTGAACAAGGCTTGGTATTGGGGATTTTTCATTTCAGCTTCAGCCACTGCTTTGGGCTTTGTTGTGTTTGCTATTGGAAAGCCTTTTTATCGCCTTCATGGGCCTGGTCAAAGCCCAATATTGAGGATTATTGAGGTTTTTTCTCTTACTCAATTGGGATTTTTAATTTTTTAAATTGTGTTTAACATGTTTTTTTTTTAATTTTGAAAGAATTGAATCCATAAAATAGAGAAAATCTTAGGAAACTAAGAAGGGATGAGAATATTGTGAAACTAATAGATTTAAACTATTATGAAGTGGTCTAAATATAATATCGGGAGTTCAAAGATTTATCAGATAATTAATTACTTATAAAAAATTATTTATTATTTGTTACATTGAAATTCAAGATTTTTTTTTTAGTACAGAAATTCAAGAATTTATAAACTTTTTAAGGTAAAGAATTTATTAGTTAGCTAGCCCTCAAAAAAAAAAAAATAGTGATTACATTGAAATTCTAAAACTTATTATAAACTAAAGTTCAACTTTTTGAAGAGTAGAAATTAAATTGAATAAACACCCAAATAATTTATATATGTTTGACAACCATTTTATTAAAAAATAGAAAAAAGAAACAAGCACTTCATTTTTGGTTTTATTTTTGCTCTAAAACTCCCTCTTATTATTATTTTAGTATAAATTGAGAGAAGGAGACGAAATTAAATTGAATAAACACCCAAATAATTTATATATGTTTGACAACCATTTTATTAAAAAATAGAAAAAAGAAACAAGCACTTCATTTTTTGTTTTATTTTTGCTCTAAAACTCCCTCTTATTATTATTTTAGTATAAATTGAGAGAAGGAGACCACATATCAATTTTCATGATCAAATTTGTAACTGTGGTGTTGCTCCTCATAGAAACATTATAATTCTTAATCAAATTTCGATTTTTAAAACTATATTGTTGATTTCAAAAAAAAAAAAACTTGTATTTTAAAAATAGATAACAAAACAGGAGAACTCTACCGACATCTTATACGGTCTAGTAACCATAAGGTTATAGATTTGAGTCCTTCGAGATTAAATTATCAATATTTAAGAAGATAATTAATGTTAGTATGGAAAATTTTGTAGGATGTTAGTAATGTTGATTTATTTGCGAATAATATATATATATATATATATATATATATATATTTATTTATTTAAATTAGGAAATTAAATTGAATATATAATGTGTGATAGGTTATTGTTGTGGCATTTAAGAACAGAGGATTGTCATTGCCGGACAGAGCAAGCGAACTGTATGAGCTTAGTGACAAATGTTGTATGGATACCATTGACTCTAAAATTGCACATACCAATCAGCTCAGGTCAATTTCTTTAATTTCCATATTATTGCAAAATAATCAATTTACTTTCCATGAATTTTATTTTAAGCATTTTAATTAATGGTCAAATGGTTGATTATAAACAAAATTAGAGAAATTATACGGAATAGTCTCATATCACAAAGTAATTACAAATGTAGTTAAATTTTCAAGTATTTGCATTCATGGCTATTAACACGTTTTAATATTATATTATAAATACTCATTAATACGCTATTATAAGAAAGTATGAGACAATATTCATTGATAATAATAACTCTAGGTGCTATTTTTTTAAAAAAAAAAGTAATCATATTTGTAATTATTTTTTGAATTTGACTAAATTCGTAAGTTTCCCAAAAAAATTATAGTTGCTCACTACTATATGTTTGGTGGTAGATGGGATGGATAGCCAACAAAAACCAAGTTCTTATAGCATCTTATATAACTTAGTAGCCATGCAATTACAAGTTCGAATCTCCCTTCTATAAATATTTGGGAATAAAAAGAATATCTTTTTTTTCTTTGAATTCTATAATAATTAGTGAAAGAGAAATTCGAACCCATAACTTTTTGTTCATTGGGTATACATTGATACTGTTGAACTATTGTTTTTATTGGCAAGTAATCTAATTGAAATCATGTCGAAAGCAATAGATTTTTATTTTTTACTTTTTACTTTTCCATTTTCTCTCTCTGTCATAAGTTCCATTCAATTTCAAAAATAAAAATTTGTGAAAATTACTTATTTTAATTTTGAAATTTGACTAACAAAACAAGAAAACCGTTAAGTGAAAAATAGTTTTATGAACTTATTTTCAAAAGCACAAAAATGAAATCCAACGGTTATCAATCAAGAATTTCTTATCATATTTGGCTATATAAGTGATAAATATATGTGTCATATATCTATCGTTTCGTTGATCTTATATATTGAATTACGACCTCTTTAGGTTTTTCGACAAAGCTGCGATTCTCGCGAAGGACTCGGAGCCACAAGCATGGAAAGTATGCAGTGTAACACAAGTAGAAGAAGTGAAGATCATAACAAGAATGCTTCCAATCTTCATTAGCACCATCATCATGAACACTTGTTTAGCACAACTTCAAACATTTTCAGTAGAACAAGGCAACACACTAATCATGGACAAGAACTTTGGCCATATTCAGTTCCCAGCTCCATCCATCCCTGTTATCCCTTTGGTCTTCATGGCCTTACTTATCCCTCTCTACGAGTTTGTCTTCGTCCCTTTTGCTCGGAAGATCACCCACCATCCCTCGGGCATTACCCAGCTCCAGCGCGTCGGGGTTGGATTGGTACGTGCTTGAAATTACCCTTCAACTCGAAAGCTTTACTTTGGTTTTTTTTTTTGTCGCATAATTGTCCCATTTTTATGTTTGAATTTTCAAAATGTTTACTTTACTTTTATCCCCAAGGACAGTAGTTAAAGATTTGGATTTTGAGGGTATACTTCCTTCAAGGTCCCGAGTTCGAGACTCACATGTGACATTACTCTTTCGATGTCTTCAGTGTCTGACCTAGGGGCGGCCGTGGTTATCCTTGTTTTTTTTTAAAAAAATGTTTACTTTTTTTTCTTCACAAATATTTTGATTCTCTTAAAAAAAAAATTATTTGTGTCGAGAGTTTGTATCTATTTTAGTCTATAAATTTAAAATAAAATTAAAAAAAATCACATTTTAGTTTGAGAAATTAATTATATTTAGTAAAGAACTTAGCTGCAACCATTTAAGTGGTTTCTAATGTTTTCAGACCATTTCAAAAATTACTTTAGCTCATATATTACCAAAAACACACACCACAAAAATTTTGAAAAACAGTTTTAACACAAACTAGAAACACTTTTTATGCTCACCTTCTGAAAAGTCATATGCATTGCCTCCTTTTTACAACCTTGAACTAATTATCTCAAAAGCTTAAGTCAATAGATCATCGTAGGAATATTTAATCTTTTACGTACATAATCCGTAACAGGTACTTTCAGCCATATCAATGGGAGTGGCAGGGCTCGTGGAGGTAAAGAGGCGAAACCAAGCGACAAAGCACCCGGACGAGCAGATAAGCCTGTTTTGGCTATCATTCCAATACGCGATATTTGGAGTAGCAGACATGTTCACCCTTGTGGGGCTGTTGGAGTTTTTCTACAAGGAAGCCCCTGTGGGGATGAGGTCCCTATCCACTTCTTTCACATGGCTCTCCCTCTCATTTGGCTACTACTTGAGTAGCATCTTTGTCAATGTTGTCAACAAAGTCACTAAAAAGATCACCCCAAGCAAGAAGGGTTGGGTTGAAGGCCAAATTCCTGAGGACTTGAACTATAACAATCTCGATCTCTTTTATTGGTTTTTGGCCGTTCTTAGCATTTTGAACTTCTTTCATTACTTGTATTGGGCGTCGTGGTATAAGTACAAGGCCGAGGAGCCGATTGTACAACTGAATGGTGGAGGAGGAGGAGAAGAAGGCGTTCCTATCCTTCAGAAGGACGAAGAGAGGAGCGTAGGCGACGTAACAAATCACCAAAATAAAGGAAAGGAAGATGTTCCTATTCTCCGGGAGAACGAAGAGAGGAGTGGAGTCGACATACAAGATCACCATAGTGAAGGAAAAGAAGACATTCCTATTCTCGGTGATCAAAAGGGGGTGAGAAACGGAGTCGATGGAAAGGATTGCCAGAGCAAAGGAAAAGAAGGTATTCCTATTCTTGGTGGGGAGGGGGAGAGGAACGGAATTGACGCAAACGATCACCATAGCGAAGGAAAAGAAGGTGTTCCTATTCTCGGTGAGGGGGGGAGAGGAACGGAGTTGATGTAAAGACTTAAAAAGATCATTATAGTGAAAAACAAGGTGTTTCTATTTTCAACGAGGAGGAGGGGAGCACACGTGACCCAAAAAAAATCAACCATAGTGAAGAAAAAGAAGGGAAGAATTAGTGAGATGAGTGATGGCTCTACTAAACGTGGAATGCAATTGTGTTATCTATTAAGAAGTTTTTATAGATTTATGTAGGTTATTGTTTTGAATTTTTCTATTTACTTTTTGTGATTTAGGTTAAATATTATGTTGCAAGGTTTGTCCATGTTAAATGTTGGTAGTTTATTTTAGCATGTTTTATAACTGGATGTTTGGAGAGAAGCAAAACGAGTTAGTATCTCTAAGAAAATGTGTCATGTAAGAATATATGTTTGCATATTTAGTTCAATGATGTTTGAAGAGATTTAACTCTAAGTTCAAAGTTGAACTTTATGCAATGGTAAGATTTATTGAAGTTAAGAAAATTGTTAATTTTGGATAAATTAACATAGAATAGCCAACCATGCTTTGAATAAAGTCTTGTTCCTTAGACCAAACTCTTGTTAAAAGCTTGTTCTAGATAAACACTATTGTGTTGGAGGCCTATGCACATAATTCTATTGGTTAACTTTATCTCACGGAGCAGACATCTTTTTCATAAATGACCTATTTCTTCTCCCACTCACTCCATTTTGTTGGGGTATATAAGGAGCGGTGAGTTGGTGCTCGATTTCTGCCTCATGATCAAGGAAAATAAAATGTAAAATGTTATTGAATTGTATTATGTTCCATTGCATTTATTACATTCACTTTGATTTTCCACCCAGTTCTTGAATTTCCAAAATACTTCATGAATCACAAACTCAAGTTTTAAAATTAGAGTCAACACATTAGTGAGAAAATGTCATTGAACAAGATGAAATATAGACTATCTTGTAAGGAGAGAGTTTTGTAAGATCCAGCCACATCTTAATGCACAAGTTGTAGCTCTGTTGTGGCTCTCAATGTTGATTATGGGAAGCGCTTTCTACTCATTTTTTTTTCAAACTTACATGCTCTACAATCTATGACATTAGTGGTATGCTCAGGCATACCTATTGTTAGATATTTCTTCTTCAATTCTATCATTCTTTAAAGGTAGTAGTGACCTAGTCTTTTGTTCCAAGTCTTTGTATAATTAGGTAATGTGGCATATATATCAATCGAATAATAGGGTCTACAATCTATGGCTTTTCCTATAGTTTTTTTTCTCTCTTAGCTTGGTTAATCCTTCCACTTCTTTGGTGGAGGGCCAATTTTTACTTTGATGTTTAAGGTAAAAGTGGATTTTCCATGATAAGGTTAATACTTTAGACAAGATTTTGATGAAGATTCCTACCATAGTAGGACCTTGATATTGCATCATGTGCAGAAGAGTCACCTTCTTTAGTGTTGTTAAATAATAGAACTTTCAGAGGGTCGGAGAGATCTCTCGGTAATGTTCGGTCCCTCTTTCTATGTTTCTATTTGGGATTGAGTTTTAAAAATCTTTTGTAATTACTCTCTATATTTTACTTCAATGGTGATCATTTTTGTAGGTTGTCTCTTAGTTTGTGTGGAGTCTCTTTTTTTGCATGTCCCTATATTCTTTGGGTTCTTTTTTTCTTCAATAACAGAACAGTTTATATATATGTGTGTGTGATTAAAGAAAACTTATAGGGTTTGTAACAATACTAGAACCAATGATCCATCAATTTTGAGAATTAAGTTGTGAACCAGCATGAGAAAAAGTTGCCAACAACTATCATTTTCTGACCATTCTTAGTATCATTATACAAAATTATCATCTTCACTCAAGAAGCTTAATAAGAACCCATCAAGTAAGATGGGAACCTACTAAGGAATAGGATAAACTCCTATGAAGATAGAGACTGGGAAAGAGGAATTTATTTTTCATTAGTAAGGCTATATGTACTTACAAATTTTCAATTCCAGCACAAAGAATTGACCAGTCAACCAAATCCATTGAAAGATCATCCCGCCAAGTCCCCTCCCAACGGTAGCAAGAATTACGTACGCGCAAGCATCTTCAAGTTCTCCGTATCTTCCTTGCCAACTAAATATTGTAGGATCAGTATGTGAGAATGGTTGAAGTGCGTGCAATTTGGTTTGGTCCAAACATTCACAGATATCAAAAAAGAAAAGTTTTCCATGTCCATAGCGGGCGGGCTCTTCTGCATGTTCAATATATACGCCGATATCGTGTAAAGATTATGAACAAGCACAAGCAGAATGTCAAGGGCATGCCATGGTTTTTCTCCTCAAGATACAGAGACAATCTGCCTAATGAATGTGGTTTCTTCAATAATGATCTGCATATAATAAAGTTATTTAAATGTCATGAACCTTCATAATTGATGTAACTAACTAGGTAAGAAGGGAAAACTTGATTGCAACATTTCACTCACAGGAAACTTAGTTAGTTATAAGGTCGTTTTTGCTGGTCGGGTTCACACCACTGCCATTAACACAGGAAGCTTGTTCATTAGCCTGCAGTGAAGAACATCATTCATAAGAAACAAATCTCACCTTCAGAACTAGTCAAATGTGGAATTTAAGATAATATTAAGGCCAGAATTGGCTACTTCTGCATATTTTGACTAATATCATAATATCCTATTTCAACACCTAGATCAATCAGGTAATACTTATACTTTATCTCGTTAAAAGTACGAACAGAAAAATCTTTCGAAATAGGGAAACGCCTTTCGTTAATTTCTTTGAATCTATTGTTAATATGAGTATTTTTTTGGCATGAACGCTTACCGCTTTATTATTCCTTTAACTACACAATCCACTTTTTGTAATTGCTCCAGTGGGGTCTTCCTTCTTTTGTCATTTCATACATAAATTGTTTCTTATTCAAAAAATTGCAAGATTAAAATTAAGAGACCAAATTCAATCCTAAATCTTCATGGAAGTACTAATAAAACCAAGAATTTTTTAGATGATAAAAACTCTACTATTCTACCTTCACAATACATTCGTGCATATATGGATATAAACCAAGCATAGGCTAAACTTCTTTTAAAAGTTTTAAAATAAAGATCTACATACCTGTCTAGGAGCTGGAGTAATTGAAGGGTCATTGCCACTACTTTGAACAATTGGTGAATTCATGTTCGAAAAGGCATCTTTCGAGCTAGAAGCTGCAGCTAAACCAAAATTCTCCATAGGAGCTACTGCCATACCCGGATTAGTCATAAAAGGTCCTCCGGGAAACGGTGCAATTGGTCCACATGGCACGGGCATGGGAATTCCTTGACCTGGAAGTCCAAGGAGCTGAAAGTTAGAACCTGGCAATCCGTGCATGACAGTTTGTGGTGGTATAGATGGGCCTGGAAAATGTGTTCCTTGCATATGTGGGACCATGGGATAACCAGGAGAACCACCATTCATGTCAGGCATACCTATCCCAAATCCCATTCCCATTCCTAAGCCCATGGGTGAATAAATATGATTCATGGGGGGCATTCCCCCAGGGAACATCATGGGAGGCATGAACAAACCCGCTCCCATCGACATAATCTGCATAATACGCAAAATACTTGAACAGTTTAATATAATGTTCTAAACCATGATAACTTCCAATTGTGGGGGTGGAAGTATCAAAAGAAATACAGTTTACTGCCACAGAGAATAGATCATCACCTGAACCTGAAGTTGAAGCATTTTCAAGTACTCGATAACTTCGTCGAGCATGGAAGCTTTGTCGACCTACACAATCCATTACAGAATTCAGCTCAAGCATATAAAGAGAACAAAAATCCGCTTTCTTAGAATTTAATTAAAGTAATGTGGCAGCGACCAGTGATGTGTAAAAAAATCAATGGATCATTCAAAAAACTATGAATAGGCCAACCTTATTACAATTTGGTATGAGTTCTTGCAGCGCACGCATCTTCTCATTGATCCGATCTCTACGTCTCTGTTGGGTAACTTTAAAAATGAGATCACTTAAGAATAAAATAAGCTTAATTTTGTATTTGATGCAATAAATGAAGCTTCCATAACAAGACTCACTCTTTCTGATAAATTATGCACTTCTGCTGCCCTGCTTCTTTTGGAACCAGTTCCTCGAGCAGGAGTTATGCCATTTTCTTCTACATCCTGCACTTGATGAAAGCTTTTCATTTATCTATTTGGAAAGTAATCGAGGTAGAAAAGGTGAGACGAGAGACAATTTGTACTCACATCACTATGCCATTCAGAATCCTCAGGGTCGTGACATTTTCTCTTCCTAATGAGTGTCAGATCATCAGAAGCTCCCGCCATGCTAGTGCGCGAACAAACAGAAGAAGCAATAGCAGATTCAACAGCCTTCTCACTATCTGGCAATCCTTTACTTGCACATGCTTCAAGACACTGTTTGGGGCGGTCATCATTTTTGGCTGAATCTCCCAAACAAGCAACTACAGGCTGTTTGACAACCTGCAATTGCTCAGCAGCCTTCGCATCTGACGGATTTTTATCATCTATGGAAGGCACCACTACCGCATTTTTACGCCATGAATTCGATTGTTTTCTTAAACTACCTCGAGTTCCATCTAATGATGAATCGTAGGGTTTGCTATTAGCTGCTGAACAGTTCTTATCCATGCTGCCCACCCTATGCATACTAGACAAACCCACAGCTCCAGTCACATCATCGTTCTGAACATTGGATTTGAGAGGAGCAGCAAATCGCAGAAAATGAGAAAAATTTATGACCTTGGATGAATTACTTGGAGGAGTTGGATCTAGCTTTTGCCTTGCTGGGCTTGAAGAGCTGTTGACAATCAATGGAACCTGAGGAGAGTGGCCCATAAGAGAATCATGGAGAGCCTTGCCCTTAGTATTTTCGGTGCCGCCTGAACTTTTTGTTCTGAAATGTGGAAGTGATGTCTGGCTTTGCTGGGAAGCTGATGAATGCAATTGGTTCGTGCTACTTCGGGGTCTAGCAGCCGAAACACCAAACGAAGAAAGCTTGGAAATATTGCCTTCTTCTAGATTAGCACTATGCAAGGAATTGAGGTGTGTATCTCTATTGACCTGATTAGCACTACTAGCTTTGTCAATTGAAGACGCAATGCTATTACGTGAAGGGAGATCATTAGCAGTGACCCCAGATAATTCAGGTAAGAAATCAGAAGAATAATCATGTTGTAGATGTCCATCGAGAGGATAATTCAGCCAAGGCACCATATCATCATCGTGATCGTTATCCAATTCAATGTCGGGTGAAGAAGCCATTGCTATAACATCTCTTACTGCAGAATCAATAGTCCCAAACTTTCCCATCTTTGCATTGTTGAAATGTCCTACATCTCTATCTCTATCTCTAGGACTATGAGATGGAAAACATTCAGCCTGTGAAGTATTCAAATTTGAGTTTTTCCTGGTCCTACTTGACTGGCCTTGCAAAGAAACTTGTCCATTCTCCCACACCAGCTCGAAGACATCATTCTCCGAACTGCATTCGAAACCAACAAGAAACAAGAAGCTAAAATATAGAACAAACATGCAGAGAACAAAACCCAAAAGGCAAAATTAAGCATTACAGTTCACAGACAATAAGCAAGGAAACCAAGTTCGTTAAGCCAACAAGAGCAGAGCTCTAGCAGCATCTTGTATAACCTAGTAACAAGATTAGAGGTTCGAATCCCCCTTCTCTACGATCGTTAAGATCCCATAAGCCACCTCAAGCTAAAAGACTTACTTCAGAGATAAATCTGCAGCAACCATGTTGTTCTTGTCTTGAGTTGTTGAATCAAGCTTCCCTCTAGGCACAAGATAAAGCTCAGACAAAGGCATAGTGTTTGAAAGTGGGAAAAACAAACTCTTTTTAAACTCCTCAAGCTAAATCCAAATGAATAAAATAACAAGAACCCAGTTGAATTTAAAGCAGATTATCACACCTTCATAACATCAAACTGGCCTACAATAAATCCAACGTCCCTATCAGTTGAGTCAAACAGAGTTTTGGTGGAACATATATCTTAACAACGAAAAAGGGTAATTAAAAAAAGCCAACAACCAATTGATTAGCGAATCTCAGAGACACCCAAATAAAAAACTAAGCAAAAAACTAAAAAAACAGGCAAATCCAACAAATCCCAGATGAAATATTTCTTGAACTAGCAGATTCTGAATTTACTTGAAGAAAACAAACAAAGAGTGAGATCTTTGAATCAGTCCAAGTGCACAAATCCACATGCATTGAAAATCCAAATTGGGGGATGAATCAAATGGTCTAGAAAGCCAGAAATTAAGCCAAACAAGTGAGAAAAAGAGAAACAAGATCCCAATGAAGCGAAAAAGGGCAAGAAGAGAGTGAAAACAAAATAAGAACACCTTTTTAATCGTAATTTCTGAAATTAAGTTGAAGTGGGTCCACCGTAAAACCTTTGATTGAGATGAAATGGGTCACCGCCGCCACCGTCATCGCCGCCGTGAGCCGGCGGTTAGTGTGCAGGGAGGCTCTGTTGATGAACCAATGGTTAAAAGTTGAAGCTAGAAATTAGAATGATGGGTTGGTTTTTGGTGAGGTTTAAGAAGGGTTCTTGTTGTTCACATTGTTTCTCAAGTTTGCTCCCTCAGATTGAGGCAAAGCCCAATTGTTTTGAATGAAAAATTGAAAATTCTATGAATTTGTGAAGTTAAGTTGCCATTTTCTTATCTGGGTAACAATCTTTTTTTTTTTTTTTTTTTTTTTTTTTTTTTTTTTTGCTTTTGTAGTTTGAATGTCAAATAAATGAGAGTGAAAAATGGTTATATTGTTGAGTTAATTTACAATTAAATTTATTGTGTAAAAGTTTGCCAACTTCTAATATGTACTTAAAGTCAATAAGAATATCACACATAAGTAATCAAATTACATAATAATGTTTATAAAAAGAATATTAAAAATGATGTTGAGAGATAAATGATAAGTGGTAGATGTTCACAAAAGTATGTATATACCTCTTAGAAAGTTCGGCAAGTTTTCAGATAATATGAATAGGTGTTCATGGTTCGGGTTGGGTGAGTTTTTTGGACCAATCCAATTTTTTGGGTTGGTCAATTCGTCAACCCGTCCAATCCTATGCGTTAGCACAACTTAACCCAACTTTATATTTACGGGATGGGTTGAGTTGGGTTCTCAAGTTATTTTACTATTTTTTTTTCTTTAAGATTCAACCCATAGATTCATAAATATGTTTAAATAAAAATATGATAGTGTACTTCAATCTATTATCTATTTTATTCATGGACTTACAAGTAAGTTAAGAATTTATCTTATTAATTTATTTTACATACACATATAATATATATAATTTTCTTAATTCGGATTGGGTTGGGTTGAATGAGTAAAAAATTAACCAACCCAAGAACTAACTCAACCCAACAAAAACTAAAAAATCATAATCTAACTAAATTCAAAACAATTGTAACTCAACCCAACTTTTACCGTTTGGGTTGAATAATCTGAATTGCTCAAGTTGTCAGTTTCTTTGTACATCCCTATAAATAGATATTCAAAAGAGTAAAACTTAGAGAATTGTACTAGTTTAAATGGAGTAGAAAGGAAAAGAAAAATATACAATAAAAATGTGGCACTTAAGATTGGACCATATGTTGAAGCCTTAAGTTCTACTCTATTTTTCACATTTTCCCCCAACTTTCAAAATATTCAAGGCCAGAAATGATAATCCTAGTAGGTAGATAATGATATATATATATATATATATATATATATATATATATATTTTTTTTTTTTTTTTTTTTTTTGAGAAAGGTAGATAATGATTTTTTTGTGGATAATCATAATATTTGTTTGAAGTGCAAATAATGGCTATGAGATTATTAGTGCCTTTTATCTGAGATGCAGATAATGGTTAGTGGAAAAAGTTTTGAGTGATGATGAATCATTAAATAATGTGATAAAGTTAATTATTAATGTTGATTAAAAGAGTAATAATTGTTGTTGTTAGTTAGGAGATGATATTCATTACTCTTTTTGTTCGCATGTTTGAGGTACAAATGGCCACAAAAAAATAATTCTTTTATTTTCTATTCTATTTCACCGTTATCATATCATACTACCTTAAATGTGGTTTAAGGAGAAAATCATTTTTAGACGATTTTATCCCTTGAGTCATACTCTAAATTACAAACATGTCATTTATTGAAATATAAAAAAAAAAAAAGTAAATAATGTAGAAAATATTTACAATATCATTTAGATTTTCATCTGTAAAAGATAAAATATTTTTATCAAATATCATAAATTTTATGATTAAATTAGAAGATAAGATATTTCAACAATCAAATGAAAATATTTTCAATATCATTTAAATTTTCGATATCTTTACCAAATCTCATAGATTTTATTTGACATTTTATATTATAATAATTAAAATAATAAATTGCATTTTCCAATTCTATAAATAGTTCTCTGCATTTTGTTTTTACGAGAACAGTTTCTTTGCTTGGATTTACTTTTATTTGTTTTTGTTTTTGTTTTTTTTATAATAATTTATTTGATTTTTGTTGGATTATTTAACTTAACTTTCATCTAATTTTTCTTTTTTGCAATAATTTTTTTAGAATCTTGAAAAAAAAATGTTTGAAGACTAAGGCTAAAGTGCACGAAGAATTCAGTCTCACTATATTTTGTCACATTTGAAACTTTCTCTTTGCTTGCGTTACCTTTTTTGGTTTCTTTTTATTTTATAATAAAAAATTTAGTTATCTTATTTTTGTTGGATTATTTACCTTAACTTTCATTAACTTTTTTTTGTTGCTTTTGTAGTATAATTATTCAGACTTGGAGATGTGGAAATTTCTTTTTTGAAGAATGATAAAATTAGCATTTGAGTTAAAGGTAAGTTCATACATTTATACTAATAAATATATTTAGCTTATTTATATTTATAATTATAATAATGATATAACTCTTATAAATTTTATATAATTCAATAGTAATTGATCTATTAACAGATAAAATTTTATTTTAATGCCATAAATTTTATTAAGTTTTTTTTAAATAATAACAACTATTATTTTTTAAGTTCAAAATAAAATATTAATCATTTTGTAACATGAATTTTAATAAATTAATTAATGTGAAAAAATAGTTGTGAAATTTAATTTATATTGAAATTATTATTTGATGATTTAAATTTAGGATAAAAATGTAGGAAACAATTTATAAATAAATAAATATATATATATATATATATATAATTTATTATTTAAAAAATTATCACGTGCAACCCCGTATTAAAAGTTCTAAATATGATTGACAACCATTTTATTTAATTTCTTATTTTAAAAATCGTTTATTTTTATTAAATCATTACTATAGTTTCCATATTTCGTAAAAAAATGAATTTTTATGCCTTTCACTATAAATATTATTTTAAAGAATTGATTAATATAATCAAATAGAATTTTAATTATAGATTTTTAGAAAACAATAACGACGCAGTTTTAAGTATGCTATCGACCTATTATATGAGAGTATGCATTCAACTCATACAATTAAAAATAAAATGCTAGGGAAGAGGCAACTTCCTCACAGCAAATTAAACCAAGAAATGGAAACTCCAACCTCATATAATATTTTTACCCAATTAAATAATAATATATAAGTTATCACAAAAAAGTCATATGAACATTAAGTGAGAAAACAATCTACTAAAACCATAATAATTATTATATTTTCATAAAGTTTTGAGACTAAACTAGTTTCAGTGAAAATCCAAATCAAACTAAAATAGTTCGGTTTAAAAAAAAAAGTTCAAACATGAAAAAAGAGCACGAATTCAGATAATAAAACCTATGATATGTATCATTTAAAAAGTTCAGAAACGAAATAGAATTTCTTATAGTGGGAGGGACCAAATATTTGTTTTTGTTTGAGAAAAAGATGGAGGGATTTGTCCATATAAGAAATTTTTGTCAAATCCAATATGAAAGCTTTTGAGGATGTGAAAAGTGGGGATTCATACAAAGAAATAAGTTGGGGAAATGGCATGGGGGGTGATGAAGTTCACATGGGAAGGCTTTGGTTTGAGGATGTTTATTGAGACATATCATTCACTAATAGACAATTTGTGGGCCTCTATCTTTTTTTGGCCTTAGATCATTTCTTGTTCTTTCCTATTCCACTTCCATTTTTGCAATTTCTATCATACATGTGGCTTCAACTCATTTAATTTTGGGTTTGGTAGAACCTTTTTTTGCATTAGGATAAGCACTTGCTAGAGTAGTCTTGAATGAAGTGTTGTTTTGTGTCTTTTCTAAAAGTGCCTTTATATCCATGCCATGTGTTGGTTTTGAGTTTGTCGTTTAGACAACGTGAATGAGACACGTGTGAGGACTTTAATGGAGTTTGTGTTAGAATCTTTTTTTTATGTGGTAGAGTGAATCGAAAAATTGATCATTTGAAATAAGTTAACTTTTACTATTTAGATTAGGTTGAAATTTTGATATGAACTTAAGATTGCACTGTATGAATTTACTTATTGTTTGCAATGAATCAGAACAACATACAATTATAATATTTGACAATAAGAATTGAATGTCTCGATTCTTATAATTTGAGACATGTTCTATTTGTATGATGTACTTTCAAATGTTTAAATGCAATTCTCGTATTTTCCATAAGTCTTAAAATTTGTTATTAAATTAGTTTATGGGTTTTAACTTTTCCAAAAAAAAGTTGCACTTATTTCACCTTTTTTTATAAAGGTTAAACATATTTAGACAAAAATTAAAATTTTTTGCGTTATTACTAAAATTGGGTGAGTTATTAAAAATGGAGACCAAGATCAAAATGGGATTTTAACTTTAATTTTAGACTCAAACCTAATTGCAAATTTGTATAAGTTTTTTAGCATTTTTAGATGTGTTTGCTTTGTTAATAACCATACATAAATGTATACATATTTGAAAACTAGGCAACTCTACCTTTGTCCATATTTAACGAATGGGTTGATTTGAATTGAAATCATAACTTAACATAGAGTTTTTGGTTATAGTACAAAAAAAACTACAAATAAAAATTATTTTAGGTTGCATCCAAAAATCTCAAATCACAATCCACAAATATCTTTAGTAAAGTATCTGATAACGTAGATGATAAGATATTGATTCAAAGATACTACACTCATGAATAAGCAGACGAAGAAAAAGATCTCTTTTAAGATAAGACTCTAAAGTCAAGTATATCAAACAAAAAAAATTGTATAAACAACCAACATAACAAATCAATTGTCTATGCAAGTAAAAGACAACCATAAAGATCGAAATGAATTCTTATTAACTTAAACTCTTAAATATAATTATAAAATTCAATCGATCCTATACCAATTCTATAAAGAGAAAGAAAGTTGTAATCTTAATAAACATTTATTGTTGAAATGTGTATGGCTACTTTTGGTCATCTCAAGTACTTCCATAAATAGATATTAAATGCATCCAACATCTATTTAATTTCCTAACTAACAACAATAAAATACAGTAAGATTCAAAATGAATTTAATATATTACATACATTGGAAACCATATATAATATATAATATATAAATAGGCAATTTGTAAGATGCCAAGGGTATGGAGGAAACAAGTGAAGATAACATAAACAAAACAAATGGAGGGACCTCCAACTCTCCACCACAAAGATAGAGATGTTGGATGACAAATAAATTTTAAATTATGGTGATTCTTAATTCCATCAATGCCCTTTGCCTTCCAACTTCTTTTGTGTTCCTCTATGTTTAAAAGACACTTCTTAATACTTTTTTTTTGTATTAATATTTAGAAAGTCATTCCAAACAAGGTTTGGAAAAGTTGATTTTAATGTCTATAAAACTTGGAACAACTTTTTTATCACATTTTACAATTATAACTTGTTAAAAATAATTCGTTGGTAGTAAATTCGGCTTATTTTTTAAAAAAATCTCTGTTTACCCAACAACTTTTTAAAAATAATTCGTTTATAGTAAGTTCTACCTATTTTTTTTAAAAAAAATTATATTTACCCTTTTTTATTGAAGACTTTGATAGAATCTATCATTTATTAGTAATTGAAGTCTATCAATTTTATAAGTAACTGATTCTATCAGCCCTTATTGATAGAATCTAATGAAATTCTATCAATTTACTTTATTTATTAGTAATTGATTATATCAGCTTCTATTGATAGAATCTATCAATATGGAATTCAATTCATTTACATTTTTTGGTATATATACAAATATTTTCATTATTATGCTATTCATGAAATATTTTAGTAATTTTACCATATACATGCAAAAACCCCTAAATAAAAAGGATCAAAATCTGTTTCAAAAATAAATAAATAAGGATCAAATCTATATCTTGATGAATATTAATAAATATGTATGATATATAACGTGGGTGTAGCTTATATTATATTGTAGATGTGCCCATAATCATTATATTAAATCCTGCTGGTTCTCTGCAAGTTGAGAACAATTTTCAACAAATTCTTAATTATTATTATTATATTCATTTCTGTTAGCTTTTTTTTTCTTTTCTTTTTTTTTTTCCTTTTCTTTTCATTTTTTTCTTTTTAAAGATATTATGCATTAGTTGTGACAATAACCATTCAACATGTCCAATGATTTTATCTTTCGTGCCAAAACAATAATTGTTAGCCATATTTAAAAAATTGCAGTCTCATTTAATAACTAATTGAGTTTTTTTGGCCTTTTATAATTTTTTTAAATTAAGCTAAATAAGAATATTTTCTTTGTTGTTATCTTTTTTTTTTTTGAAACAGTTGTTATCTACTTTCTTATAAATATGTTTCAAGTCCGAAAATTTAAAACCTATAATAAATAGTGAATAAGAACGGTATAATTTAGTAATCAAAATATTATTAACTTCAAATCACTTTCTTATCGAATTAAAAAAATTAATTAAATTAAAGAAATCATTTAAAAAAATATATGTTCTTATTTTTATTTTTACTGAAAATTCAAATATACTTTAAAAAAATATCTGACAATTTTTACCATTTAGAGATAAAAGCCATATATTTTTAAAAAGAAAAAAATTTAAAAATCAAATTAATATTTATTAAATGAAGTGGAAATTAAATTTAAGAATTAATTATCAGCCAGCAAAAGTATAAAAGTAATATATATATATATATATAGGTTAAAAAATCCAATATGAGATATTAAATTTTTTTAAAAAAAATGATATTTAACGTAAGAACATTAAGTCTAGGAATCTCAAAAAAAAAGTTTAGGAATTGATTTTTATAATTTTTTTTATCATCATATATTGTTAGGTAAGATAAAGTTAAAAATTAAAAATAGTTAAATTGTATGTAGACAGATATAAACACTCATACATATAACATATATGAGGAAAAAAATTAGTCTATTTATTCATTTACATGTTAGGTGTGTGGCATGTTTAAATACCACATAATTATTTTTTTTTATTACAAATAAATAATATTACAAAAATTGTGTCGCACCAAATAGTGTCATATAAGTAAAATGTAGGAACGATCTAAGTATGAACACAAATAGGCAAGTTTTTCTTTTATATATATATATATAAAGAAAATAAAGGCAATGGCATGTGAGGGAATGGGTGTTGAAAGTAAACCATTATGAATCTTAAATTTGCCCTTAAAGGTTTCAGCAATGGAAACAGATACAAATACTGACTGCTCAATCATCAATGGCAGTAACTACGATCATTTACAAAGTGGGGTGGCCATGTATTTAGATACAACATGCATGCATATATATATATATATATATATATATATATGCATACAATTTGAAACAAGTTCAGCACCGAATGGATTAGTGGCGCAATGATTTCTGTGTTTGGTCGTAAACTAGTTCAACACGTCACAGATTCGAGCTCGAGTATCGGTATTTGTCCCCTTCCCCCAATATGTACTAAAAAAAAATAATGCATATATTTAGTCATTATATTTTAGTCATCAATGTTTGAGTTTATATCTTTAGAATCTTATATCGAAAAGAGTGGAGATCTCATACTAATATATAAGGTGTGAATTACTCTTTCCATTACCAATTAATTTTGAAATATATATCTATACTTTTTTATATAAAATCAGAGTTCATTAAACTCAAACGAGTATTCGATTCAATAAGATTTTATATTGAAAAGAGTATTTAGTTTATATAGGGCATCAAATTTTAATTTTGAGGTTTAAATTTAATGCTTGTCCCCATCAAATGGATCTACATAAATTGAACTCCAAAAAAAAAAAATTACCATTAATTAGTTTTGACTTTTCTTGTCGTAAATGACCAAATTATTCATCTAAAATTGCAACCAATTTATTAAGTATCATGATCAACCAATTAAAATACTTATAGTTGATGGAGAGTATGATTGAAAAAAATCTTAAGAGTGATGAAATCAAGTTGAAACCTTTGAAATTTTCAAAAAAAAGAAAAGAGAGAAGTTGAAACTTTTAAAATAATGACTAAATTAAAAAAATATTCAACATAAAATAGGCACCAAAAGAATAGGGTAACTAATTAAGCCCATATTTAATGAGATGAGATAACATTATGATAAAAATATGCATAGCCTATTCCATCCCATTATGGATGGAACTTGGGCTCTATAATTTATATACATAAATATGTCAAAGCTTAAGTGTTTTTTAGTTTTTTTTAATGTGAATGCACTAGAGGTTTTTGAGCCCACCAATAATTGTACGTTCCTTCTCTCATACATGCATCTATCTTCATTCTTTATTTTTTTTCTATAATTGAGTCGAAGTATGTTCGTCTAATCTCATCTATTAATGTTTCAAACGTTACGCGACATCACATATTCTTTAAGCTCACAATGGTGGGTTCATGATTTTTTTTTTAGTACAAATTGAGGGAATGGGAACAACAAACTCTACATAGAAGACACAACTGCTCTCAAATAATATACGAGTCGAATATCGACTTCTAAGCTCAAACTGGTAACCGTGACGTTGAAATAGATTAATATCAAATAGATAACCAACTGCGTCACTGATCTTTGGTGTTTATGATATTATATCAAAGCGGAAGAAACCCACTTATATTATATGGTGGGTTCCTATAACTAAGATATTATTGAACAATAGTATTCTAATATTGTCATATTCTAAATATAGTGAATTTTTTCTTTTCTTATGAAGCAACTTATTTTACAAGGATTCTATACAAATATATTTAGAGATAATTCACGTTGAAGAAACTATAATATACAATTTTTTTCTTCTGCAATATAAAGATCTGAAATTAGGAATTTAACGAATAATGAATTTTGAAAACGTTTGCTGTTATTGAATTTTAAAATTTTTTGACATTCACATGTTTAAAAACTGTTAATAAAAATTAATTTTTTCTTTTCTTTTTTTTTTTAAATGTCGAGAAAATATTAATTGCAGATGTTTATCAGTTAGCCTTAATTTTTTCTCCTTTCACTCCAAACTTGTATATAATTTCAATTGATTTTCATTACATATATATATTAATGAATCGCAAAATAAGAAGCTTAAATTTTATATATGTCACAATCCTAAACCTTATACACATCTCATAAATACTATCACTCAAGTTGCTTATCATATTATTTGAAGGTTGATGATCCCCACTTATTTGACTTGATTAGACTTCACCATAAAAGGCTGACCCCTCTTTGATCTTAAATTTCAAATACTTTCATTTTTGGAGATTCCTTTTTTTGTTCTTATAATATAATTCCTTGACAAAAATGGATTACTTTTACTTTCTTTTCAAAATTTACCATTATATCCACAATCATGCACTTATATTGTCTTCTTTTTTTTTGCTTTGAATTTCAACTAGGAGTGCTCTTAGTCTAGTTGAGCAAAAGACTAAGAAAGAGTGTCATGATCACCCATTATGCAATACAATAGTTTAATATCATTATATCCCCAATCACGATCACTCTTTAATTTCTAAGGGGTAGTCCAACGATTGAAGCTAAAAACTTCAAGGCATGTTTTTTTTAGAGATCATTGGTTCTAAGCAGTTGAAAAATGCTTAAACTAGAATACTTTTCGAAGTATCCTAGTACCACAGTCTAGAGATGGGTTAGTGATGCCCTGGATATAGGGCAGCGAAACTCCGATTTCTCGATTTTCAAAATTAAACACTAAAAAATAACACGAAAAAATCTCCAAATTCATCGAAGAATATGGGTACAAAGCGTTGTTAGCTTCGTGGTTCACCTCTTACGAGAGAACTATGTCTTGGGTTTCCAGGTTTAAGTCCTCGTTTATGTTCCGGTTCGTGACAGAGTTGACGGCAGAGCAAGCGACGATGGGGGAGGATCCGAAGGCGGAGTTAAGACGAAAGGAGAGGGATCTGTTGGAGGTGACGGCTTTGGTCCCCATCGTCTGCACGTCGAATTTGGTTTCCAATTGGCGGAGATTGTATGGATCAATTCCGATGGATAAGTTTTTGAGAGATAGTGAAAGCAAAATTAGAATAGACAAAAATTGTACTTGCAATACATTAATATATTTTTTCTAAAAAAAAGGTTTGAAAACAAAAAAACTAGATTTTGTGTTTTGAAATTTATTTAAAAATTCAAATATTTTTCTTAAAAAGATGGAATTTATCACAGAAAAATTTATATGAAAGAAAATTTAATTTAAAAAAAAAAATTCAAATGATAATGAAAAAAGACTTTGGTGGATTGAGACCACATGAGAGATGTTAATATATGAGAAGCAACTTGTGATAGTATTTATGAGATGTGTATAAGGTTCACGAATGTGACATAAATTTGTGATTCGTTAATGGTATTGAAATATAAAAAAATATCACGAAAATCAATTGAAATTATGTATAAGTTTGGAGCAGTAAAGGAGAAAAGAATGATTGAGAGAAGAAGAGATAAAGATCTACGATTATTTACATAATCCGACAATTAAAATAATCTAACTCAATTTCACACATTAGGTTGGTTTATCAACTTGATTGGATGTGAATTATGTTTAGAGAAATGGCGGGAAATGGTTATTTTTAGAGAAAAAAAAATGAAACCATTGCTATTTTGTATTGGATTTTAAATCGGTGGCTAAAAAAAATTAGGGAGAAGAGATGAATGTTTCCCTCCCCAAATTACCCTAGTTCTTTTCATTTAGGTGTTTACAAAAAACAAAATAAATAACCAATTTTTCCCTAAATCTAAGCATACCCAACCACTTGTTATTTTATAATATTTAAAAATTAAAAATACTAATAATAGTTAATTAAAAATAGATCTCTAAGATTTGGGAAAAGTGGATATACAAAAATAGCGATAAGTTGTTAAGTTATAAGGACTACATATACGGTGCATAATTTCGAAAAACGAAAACAATGTCAAGGGTGATAGAGGGCACATAATATATCAGGAGGGTAAGCGAACAGTGTATTCTAATTATCCAATTCATACGTGTAGACACATTCTAAATAAGATTAATAGCTATAACACAATAAAAACGGACAAACATATAGCATAAAATGGAGTCTCAATCTTACATATATATATGTAGACGATCCACCAGGCCAAAACCAATGATGTAAGTCTCCAAACAAAATGCTTTGGGTTAAATTATAAAAACTAAGTAGTCAGAAATGATGACTAAACAAAATTTCTATATTTTGTGCGGTACGTCACATCACATGTGCTACATGTATTGAACACCACTCAACCTACATGTATCAACAAAATACCAATTGGTACACAAATTACCAACTTAGTTTTGAACCTAATTACTAATGTAGTTTTAAAAAAATCAAAGCCAAATAATTATTATACGAAGAAAGAAAAATTTAACTTGTTTCGAAAACAAAAACAAATAAAAGAAAAATTAAACTTGTTTTGAAAACAAAAAAAAAAATCAGAACTATTTTTTTAGTCTCTAAAACATCAATTGAATTTTGAAAACATGTGTACATGATAACAAAAATGAAAATACATAAGTGAGAATTGTATATATAGACTTAATTTTCAAAAACCAATAATCATTGAACGAAAAAAAATAGCTTTAAAAAATGAAAATAGAAGAGATGAATGAATTCCTTCTCCAAAAAAACAAAAAAAAACCCTTTTTGCTAAAGTTCTACTAGAGTTCGTAACTATATGATCGAGAAGTCATCGGGCACAAGATCACGGCCATGTTTTATGTAACATGAAAAGGAGTGTGACTTCTAAAAAAACGGTCTCCAATCAAGAAAAATAGTACTTAAAAAGAATAATTACAAATACGATCACGTTAGTTGCCTACGCCGTATGACCTCAAATATGCCTGACTGTAGAGAGTATATGCTAAATACAACAAATGTGTTATCAAAAACCATACTTCAAGTCCATCCTCACATACTTCAGACTTGCTACATCAGCCAAACACAAAAATTCAAAGAGAAACCAAAAAGAAAAAGTTGTAAACCACAAGCAGCTTTATGTAAAAAAGTGAACCATGAAAAATCTCAACACATCTGGGCAAAAACAATCATTAACAGACTCGAGCACAACTCGAAGTGTCAACAAAACAATGAAAAATACACATTACCATATAAATGCCAATCAGCACAAAAGGAAATATATTGAACAAAACATCAGTTAATATCTACAATAAGCCATACCTTGGATATTGAAAAGGTGATCTTATTGATGATGCAAACAAGGCAAGGTTAATAGCACAAACTGATATACACCGAATCAATCCTATCGTACCCAGCTAAAGCAATCGAACGAGGTGAAATTGATATCAGCCCACCTAATAAAGGCTCAGACAAGTGTCACAACACAGTGTTCCGTTATTCCGTATTATTAACCATCCTTTCGTGGAAAGGAATCGTCAAGCTTACAACATGCTAAAGAGTTGAGGCAGACACCAACAGTGGTTCGAAGACATCCCAGTGAGGCATCGAGGTGCATAAAGGAGTGGGTCAGTAAAAAATGATGCTCTTTTGAATTCAAAGTACAAAACAGTGGTCTAAAAAGGTTAAGGCTAAACCATCCCAAAATCTGAAAAAGAAAAGTGTCGAGTCTATCGGAGAACACAACACATAGACAACCAGAGTTAGACGTGCAAGAGTTCCTAGAGAAGTAGGAAGGATTTGCATGCAAAGAGGTCCATCGGGATTGCATGGGAGATGGTAAGACAAGCTTCTCATGAGACCGCCGAGTTTGAGCAGAATCAATTGATAGAGACGTCAACCATTTAAGTGGAGGAGAATGTCACAATCATGTTTGTTTTGTCTTGGCCGTGTTGCTTGTAGTCGTATGCCCATTTCAACTTTTCTTTTTACCCTGCTGATATTTGTATAGCTTTCATATTGCTTGGTAGTTTACTTGCCTAGCCATTTCATGTTCATGCCAGCCAAAGGCAAAATGCTTTACAATATAGTATAGGGGGATGCCATCAATTCTTCTTACCCACAAAGTTGTGGTTGTCTCTAACTTGCTTGCTAGCCTCTACCATTTGCTTTCACAAGCGCATTCAAAATGGTTTTTAAAATCTTCTCTAATCCTGTTTTCTATACCAATTTTCTTGAAAACTAGATGGAGCTTGAGAGATACGGTCGTTGCGCTATCAGCGAGACAGCGACTCAAATTCAAATTGGCTTACTTGTTCAAGGGGAGAATAAGTGTTGCACAACCCCTTCACAAAGCTCAATGAAGTGAGATTGTGCATAAAGCACCTTGGGCATGGAGCTATACCCGGTAGAAGTAGGGATTCAAGGCCTCATTTTTTTTTGAAACAAGGGTTATCGCGCCCATCTCTAGGTCAGACCCCGGAGACATCAAATGAGATTCAAGGCCACATTTATTAGGTGCTCTATAGATTAGCTCTTAATTTAAAGCACACTTTTCTTTTTGAAACAAGGGTAACCACGCTTGTCCCTGGGCCAGGCATCAAATACATTGAAGGAGTGTTGTCGCAGGTGAGTCATGAACCTGAGACCTTAAGGGGAGCATACCCTCAAAACCTAAGTCTTCAACCACTGCACCACCCCTTGGGATCTTAAAGCACACCTTTTAGTTAGCTCCTTCTTTAGAATCCTTCCAGCTACTAGAATGGCTCTTACCAAGGAAGTTCGACTAGCAAGTCGTGTGTCGAAGACCAACAGAATTTCCTAGGATATTTCCTCAAATCTTGGAAGAGGGTCAATGAAGTGTAGATGAAGTCTTAAAGGCTGCTGACGAGTAAAGGTTGGGTACGAAGAGAGAGTCAGATGTGATTCTTGTGAAGAAAAAACACTCAGTGAAGACAAATATGCCAAAGAGAAGGATGTCAATCCTCATGCCACGATCGAAAATAATTGCCAAGTTATTATCGCTTGGAAGCGTCGAAGAAGGAGATGGGTTTAGATGAAAAGTTGTTGTCAAGGAAAAATGCAGAGAAATTCACAAGGAGAAAAACTGTAATGGGTTGCAGCCCGTTACAGTTTTTCTTATGGAATCAAAAAAATTTGGAGATAGTTCCAATTTCACGTCACCAATGAAAGGAACCACTCGATCTACTGGGAAGAAAAGCTCGTGGTCATCAAATAGCATTCAAAGTTCATCGTTAAGAAAAGGAGTTTGGAATCAAAAGAGTCGTAGCCTTGGGAAGATAGATGAACAATGAAGGAGTAAAAGCAAGGTCGCCAATCTTTCAAAAGGATAAGTGTGCAATGGTTGAAGAGAACTGTCGGTGAAACTCGACATCGAGAAAAGGAGTCAGACAAATATTGGAGAAGATGGTCATCGAGGAGATGTGCAGAGGTCACAATAGTCGAAAAGGTGAAACCGAAATGGCAAGAACTTTTGGTGGGTTTAAAGAAACCATTGACGAATAGAAATTTTGCCGGCAACTAAAGGTGAAGAAGCATTTCTTCGACCTTCAGTGCAAGGTAGCAGCACCAGAGGAGGAGAGGAAAGCGATATTGTTAAGGGTTTCTTGGAGAGGAAAGTTTAGAGAGATAAAGTTAGAGAGTGCACTTTTCCATTGTATTTATGTAGTACGTATAATGTAGAGAACATGTTTATAAAAATTTAAATTCTTTTATATCCATGAATGTCTAAGTCAGCTTACACACACCTTGACTATTTTCACTACACATACTGTCTGACCTTACAACATTTGGATGTCAAAGAAATCTATAGAAAATTATTTTCGAAGTAGATGACCAATATAAATTGAGCTCGTAACCTTTAAGACCTCAAAGACTCTCTTTGACCACTAGATCAATCCATAATGATTTAACTTGAAATAATTTGTAAATATTTAGAATTTTTTAAAATTATATAATTTGAATACCAATTTTTCGAACAGCTCTGCTTTTACTATCTTGGCTTAAAATTTTACGGGTAAATTTTATCTATGCTCTTTTGGAAAATGGTGGTAGAAGAGAAAAATAGAATCTTCTCAAATACTCACCACATCATTGAATATCTGGTAGGAACTACAGCATACACAGCTTTATACTGAAAGCCATCGACTCCCCCCCTATTTTTTTTTTACTAGTACATATTGGGGGAGGGGGGACAAGTACCGATTCTCGGGTTCGAACCTGTGACGTTGGTGTTGAACTAATTTACAACCAAACAATGAAACCATTGCGTCACTGACCCATTGCGTCATTGTACCTATAATCTCTTAACTTTGGTCATTTAGGGCAAAGTTTTTCTCTGATTAATTTTGATTGTGTTTTTATACTTTTTCATATATCAATA
Source organism: Sicyos edulis (assembly GCA_036507275.1). Taxonomy (NCBI): domain Eukaryota; kingdom Viridiplantae; phylum Streptophyta; class Magnoliopsida; order Cucurbitales; family Cucurbitaceae; genus Sicyos; species Sicyos edulis. Next base: position 4,151,140 of record CM071856.1, on the reverse strand, counting down.
AAAAAGTTAACGTCCAAAAAAAAGTGACAAACCTCTGGCATCTGGAATGTAAATGCAGCATACTCGCCTTCGTGCTGACACACCTGAGTGACTGAATGATTCCTTGTGGAGACTATTCACATGTGCCCTCCCTTCAAATTTCAATGATTAGAATCCACAATCATGCTAGCATAAAATTACCATGAAAAATGCACTCTTAATAGCTATACATGCATAGCATACAAAAGAAAAACCTGAAATGATCATATCCATCAATTTCCATGTTCAAGGAGCAATCTGCCACACATGCAGGATAGGCTAGCTAACATTGGGAGAAACACTAAGAAGAACATTTTCCTGCTTATTCTAGACCCAACCCAAGAGTTAGTTAGCTACCTGATTGAGAAGGATTCCCTTTAAAAACTCTAAAACAAAAAGAATTCAGAAAGTTTTTCACAAAGATGAGTGACAAAATCCTGTATACAGTAATAACTGCACACCAAACAATCTTATAGTACCCTAGGGTTCAGTATGTTGTCATTGCTTTGCATCACAATACATATGATGGAATCGTTCCCAAGAGGTGTCACAGTGGTTGAAGACTTGGGCTTTGAGGGTATGCTCCCCTCAAGGTCCCAGGTTCGAGACTCAGTTGTGACATTACTCCTTCGATGTCTCCTGGTGCATGGCCCAGAGACGGGCATGGTTATCCTTGTTTCAAAAAAAAAATACATATGATGGAATCCAACTAGCATGTCCACTACCAATTTGCCAACTACAAAGAATCTTACCAAGGAAACCATCCTGGAAATATTTTCCAGAACAAAAGTATTTACCAAAATAATACATAGAACATTATGTGTTAGTTTCCATCACGAACACCGATTACTTCTCTTTTTATTTTATTTTTTTCTAAGCTAGACTTCTTACTTAATAAATGGGAAGAATTGCACATTATCAAGCCCAGTCCAGCAAATAAGCGAATACTAAAAATAATAAATAATATTAGTTACAGGGTGGCACAGCAGTCCATACTACTTCATCAGGCATGAAACAGTGAAATAAAAAGGAGAAAATAACACACAAAGCTCCCTCTCGTTCTTGATGTTTGGCTCCCTGAACCTCTCTTACATGATAAACAGGTTGCAAATTTCAAAGGATATCACCTATTTTTATGTTGGAAAAGAAGTAGAACTTTTCAATGAAGAAGTGAGAGATTACAAGGTCAATGACTTAATAATAAATTAATAATAACACAATAATAATAATGATGATAACTGAAGAAAGTGAAACCAAAGAACTTTCTTCTGCTCCAGACAAGCAACAGGAATTTGTGCCACGAGTAGTTCACCCTAGAGACAGCACAGAAATTTGAATGCTGGAAAAAATCAACTTACAAGAAAAGTCACAATAACTTAATACTTGATAGTGGTAAACAAATTAAAGGATAGTTGACAACAAAAGATGAATGCAGAATGAACAATTGTATCCCATGTTTTTAAAAGTTGAAGACGCACTAAGCCACAATAGCCTAATGGGGCTTAAGAACAAGGCACAAAAAAAGAGCGAGCTTCTTTTTTTTGTGAGACGCACCATAGGTAAGAAGAGATAACATAGTAAATGTTATTTTTTAATTGTCAAAGAAAAAAAAAATCCCGAAATGCAAAGATTTTTGCATAAAGGATTTGTTAGATTAATTTTTGTGCGCCTAGAACACGTCTTTATACATGAGTCTAACCTATTCAAGGAGACACAAGGCGGGGCGCTAGCCCTGTGCTGAGCCTAGCACACGACTCTTTCGAATCACTGATAGTATCATCCAACAAATCACCCAAAATCATGAGAGAAATCAACTCAAATAAGCATAAACGATAGAATATTAACATGAGCTGAAAGGTAAGAAGAATATCACCAGCACAGCAATGCCGTCTACTGGAAACAGAAGACCATCGAGCAGTGACAGGCTGAGAGGTAGTCTTTGTTGAGAAAGCTCAATTGATAGTTCCAATTATGAATGAGCGTTCATGAGTAAACACAGAGTTAGTTTCTTTGTTAGCAATTTGAATACACATATTGAGTTCAAATCCAGCTCCAAATAGATAAACTTTTTTAGTTCATCAAATAGATGAACTTTTATTACTTCACCATGAAAAACATGATAGAATCTACCACACTTTTTATTAAACTACGATAATTCTTTCGAGAGGATCTCTCAAAGAGCCAGAGTACAAAGATGATAATTCAATTCGATGCCTAACAATGACCTAACAACTCCTATTTATAACCTTAAACCCTAGCCTCTAACTTACTCCCCAAGTAAACCTAATAATGACCTAATTTAATAATAAAGACTAATAATAGGCCCAAGCCCAATACAGTTAAAATAACAATTGATAATAAATTCTAATATTCCCAATATTCTAAAACTCCAAGGGCCGGATCGTATCAATACTTTCCCCCCCAAGAGCCACCTTGTCCTCAAGGTGTTCCATCTCCGACGCCATCTTCTGCAGCTCCGTCTTTTGGCGAAAAGTCTGTCGCATCAGCATCCGGGTAATCATGCGCATCCCGAACAACCCACACATCCAAGTTCTGGAGCTCCTTCTTCTGACAACGATGTCTCGGGACAAATTGTTCATCGCAGCGGAAGCATAACCCTTTGTCCTTCCTTGCTCGAATTTCAGCTTCAATGAGTTTTTTACAAGACGTCGGGTGAACGATTGTAGTCTTGTGGGAAAAAGTCTTTGTGCTTCCAGTTCTCGATACAATCGTTCCTGCTTTAGCCTTGATTGTTACAGAAGTACTTCCCACGTTTTGGGCAGCCTGAAAAGCAAAATCATCCTCAATCACTTGGGCCATAAAAATTTTCTCTTCGATGCCCACTGGTCGCAGTTTACACATCGCGCTCTGTATCTCCTCTTTCAGTCCACTTTCCCACTTTCCCTCCAATGCACTCGCACTGATATCGCGCATTCCCTTAGCAAAGCGCTCAAAGCTCTGGCGATATTCCTTCACCGTTCCTATTTACTTCAAACTCATGAAGTTGGTATACTTATTTGCCTGAGCCGCCGATTGGAAACGCTCCAACAACCCATCTTTGAATTCGTTCCAGGAACGAAAAGGAGCACGGTCCTCCTCATACTGAAGCCACTCCAATGCCTCCCCTTCTAAGCATAACCCTGCTGCCTCAACCCCTTCATATTCAATTAGCTTGTTTACCGGAAATAACGCTCTACCCGGCTCAGCCATCCCACCGGATCCTCATCAGCAAGACCCTTGAAAACCGACATCTCCAATTTTCTAAATCTCCTGTCGCATCCCGGTCCCTCCCTTCCTCCTGCTCTCTGACCTCCCCGTTCAAATCTTTCTTCTCCTCCCCACCCATAATCTCGTCCCTTATTTCGGACAGTGTCACCCCAACCACAATCGTTCCAACGTCATGCGCCAATGGCCTGTCATAGCCGATGCGCACCATCCTTTCCCCTAGAACCCCGTTTCCCCTCCTATCAACCCTAGGGTCTCCCCGTCGATCGAACTCCGGTCCTAGTAAATCGTCACCCCAATTTCGGCTCCGATCGTTCCAACTGTCAAATCTAGGGTCTCCCATAATTCCTACCTCAAATGGCTCAGTCCAACGGTCTACCCGATCCAACCCGAATCGACCCGGTCCAGTAGAGACCGTCCGACTCACCCCCGTGCCCGTGCCGCACCAGCCACCGCTGCCGGTTCCACCTCCGCTCACTGCCGCGTTCGCTCTGCCCCCCCCCCCCCCGAAACCTTGCCCTCGCGACGCCCGTGTCGCCTCCGCAAAACCTCGCGCCCATGCCCGCACTGTCCATGCCGTCGCTTCTGCGAAACCCCGCTCCCGCGACGCGTGTCGCCTCCATAAAACCTTGCGCCTGTGCCTGCACTGCCCATGCCGTTGTTACTGCAAAACCCCACTACCACGACGCCCGTGTCGCCTCCGCGAAATCTCGTGCCCACGCCCGCACTGCCAATGTCGTTGCTTCCGTGAAACCCCGATCCCGCGACGCCCATGTCGCCTCCGTGAAACCCCGCGCCCGCGACCTTACCGCTAATGTCGTCTCCGCTACCCGAGTTCGCGCCCCCACTCTTAGCGTCCACGTCATCCCCGACCATAACTTCGCGCCCCGACACCTGCGCCCTGCTCTCGCTCCGTTCGCACTTCCCGCCAAACCTGTTGTCGTTGCGCCAGCGCCTCCGATTGTTTCTGCCGCCGACCCTTCCCCTGCAATCTCGAGCAACAACCCCTTTCCTTTGTCGACTTTGTTTGACTCCATCCAAATCAGCAAAGTGCGATTCATCTGCTCGAGTTTTGCTTCAAATTTCGAATCCTGCTGCTTTAATTTCGATTCGATTATTTGCCCTAGCCGTTCCTCCATTGATTCCATCTTCGCTTCCAATTCTCGTTGATTATTCAACAAATCGGCTGATTTTTCTTTGCATTCTTGAATCCTTGTTTCCATCCTAGTCGAGACCATTCCCGAATCGGCAAACGGCTCTGATACCAAAATGATAGAATCTACCACATTTTTTATTAAACTACGATAATTCTCTCGAGAGGATCTCTCAAAGAGCCAGAGTACAAAGATGATAATTCAATTCGATGCCTAACAATGACCTAACAACTCCTATTTATAACCTTAAACTCTAGCCTCTAACTTACTCCCCAAGTAAACCTAAAATGACCTAATTTAATAATAAAGACTAATAATAGGCCCAAGCCCAATACAGTTAAAATAACAATTAATAATAAATACTAATATTCCCAATATTCTAAAACTCCAAGGGCCGGATAGTATCAAAACATCAAGAACTAAATAACGAAACTTTGACATCAAAACAAGGGTTTTTTAAGTCCTCCGAAAAATTCACTTCATATATTTCCTTTGACATTATTTATCTGGAATTACATGCTTTTTTTCACTCTTTTTTCCTACAAGTACATTAGAAAAATAAATAAATAATGTGTAATGCAGCATCCAATAAAGTTTAATTCCTAACATTGTTGACAGCCTTCAAATGCAAGGATGAAGCATTATATTGATGTCATGTGGCTTGTTACTTATCTTGCAAATGGCTTACAACAATTAAGATGAGAACACTCATTCAAAGTTACAACAAATCATAATAATTTGAAGAAGAAGAATCATTATTTCAAACCATAAAAATGGCCGGATTGGAAACTACCATCTCTTTGACTAAGCCATCTTCTACACCAATATATGCTTTGATCCTTTTCTGGACAAAATCTTCGGTGCTTTCCACTCTTCATTAGAAAAATAATATAGTAATTTGAGGGAGGGGCAGAACCTGGCTAAATTTTCAATAGATCATAACATCTTGTAAACACTGTTTGGTTAAAAAAATGATTTAGTACACTCCGTTGGACTGAACCCTTTTTGGTACATTTCTTTCAACAATTCCATAGCATCTAATTGCCTCCCATGCTTGAAAAAACTATGAACCAATATATCGTAAGTCCATCTATTAGGCTCATACCCTTTCTGACATAGTCGATTGAACCACTTGCGTGCTTGTGGCAAGTCATTTATGCTTAGCCTCCTCAATAATAGGTTGTAAGTGTAGATGTCAAGTGGGAAGCACTTGGCAATCAATTCTTCCAAGTTCTCGATAGACTGACCGACTCGAATACGGCCAGAAAATGCCCCAATTAGCAGGCCGAGCATCCAACTTTGAGAAGTCACCACTTCTCCATCTCTTGAATTAACCCATGCTTCGTAGAGCTTTTGAGTCTTCAATGAACTATATAGAACTATATTACCAAGAAAAGAAGTTATTGGACGTCCAACTTTATCTAGATCATTTATAAGACTTACTACCAAATCATATCTTTCCTTAACACAAAAATGCTTGGCCAGCTCCTCATAGCATTCAATACTAGGTATTAAACCCTTATCCCTCATGTCCTTCAAAAATTCAAATGCAACATCACCCCTATTAACTTTGCATAGACCAACAACCATGGCGTTGGATATTTTCCTCCCAACAGGTCTTTTCTGTTTCAAATCACTGAAAAAATTAAAAGCATCAGAAATGCGTTCACTATATAAGTAGCACTTTAACAAAAGAATGTCAGAACTCAAATTGGGTTGGATTCCACTTCTTAACATCATCTGATATACTTCCCTACCAAGCTCAGGCTTTTTTGCAAATGCAGCTCCATAAAGGAAGTTATTGTACAGCTCACAATTGGGATCTTGACGAGCTAACTGTAAGTCGAGCAGGTTAAAGAATTGCTTTTCCATATTATCCATTTCATTAAGACAGAGAAAAACTGCTCTAAATAGTTTCCTACTTGGAATGTGGCCCTTTTCCTGCATCTCAATGAGTAGTCTTGCTGCGATATCACCCCTCCTTGACTTGTTAAAACCATCTATCAAAGAAAAATAGGTGCTCTTTAAAGGTACTTTATTTATTTTGTTCAGTTCACCATAAATCAAATATCCATCTTCAACTCTCCTGGCCCTACATAAAGCAGTTATAAACTTGTCATATGTGGTGTCACTGGGCAAAATGTTCCTCTCTAACGAAAAAATAACCATCTCCTTCATTTTTTCAAGCTTTCCCTCTCGACACAAAGCGTCTGCAAGTATAGAAAACGTCCTTTTTCCTGGAGAGTAGCCTTGATCTATGGAGCTTTTCAGGATGCGGCATGCTTCATCCGTGCTACCATCCCCACATAAAGTATTGATCAAATAGTTATATGCCATACCATTGGGGGAAAGCCCAAATTCAGATCTTGAGTTGTATAGATCAAGTGCAACATCCACCATCCCAGCTTTACAGAGGAAGCAAATGGCAGCATTCATAGTTACTTTATCGGGGGAAATGTGTTCCTCCATCATCTCCATAAGCAAGTCAAACACCTCCTGCAGGCGGCTTTCTTTTAGAAGTCTATGAATCAACATATTATAACGAAAGACATCAGGAATGTAACTTTCATCTGACTTTCTTATATAAAAGAACTGTAGAACGCTGTCCAGCTTCCCAGCCTGAATAAGTTCTTTAATCCATACACCATACACATGCTTCATCTGAACTAACTCTAAGTCCCTAAACTCTTCAACTAACTTCCATGCCTGCTCGAAGTTTCCACATTTGCAAAACGCACCAACAAGAAACCCCAGCATATGCCCATTCACTGGTTTCCCACTACCTACCAAGTCATGCAAAAAGGTTTCTGCCTCATTGAACTGTCTCTGCTTGCAGAAATGTTTTAGCATTAAGTTATGCGTAATCTCGTTCTCAAATCCCCTCATAGAGATCTGCTTGACAATAGCATGCACTGCATCAATGCGACTTTCCTCAACAAGAGAATTCAAAAGAACATGGTAGGCAAAAGAATCAAGGTCACGTCCATGAAAGCGCATTTTACCAAACATATGAAGAGCCAAAAGGGGTTTCCCGGCAACAGCATAACCCATCACTAACGTAGTGTAAAAGCAAACCTTGTGGACCCTTCTTTGCTGCGCAAAGTTGTCAAGGAAATCAAACATGAGGGACATGAGCCTGGCCTTGGAGATAATCTTAAAGATGGCATGGAATGTGGCACGTGTATGGAGAAACCCCGGTTGGCGTCCAGCCCAGTCAAAGAACTTGAGGCAAGACAAAACATCCTTGGAGCCAAACCTGAGGACATTTAAGATAAACTCCTCATTAAGGCGAAGGCCAAGACTAGAAAGAGCTAGATCAACAGTGGAAGAACCATATGGCATTTCTTGTTCATCTCTAGCTCCCTGAAGAATTTGGAAAATTCGATCATACAAAGAGTTACTTCCAGATTTGAACCATTCCTTAAAAGACAATGCCACTTGTGTAGTGATGATCCCATCTGTACTTTCAGCTTCTGTCGAGCTCATACCAATTTTCATGGACATCCAAGGGAAAGCCAAATGAATATCCCTGTTTCCATTACTACTAATTCCAGCAACAGACGAAAAGGAACACAAATTGGAATAAAATGAAGGAGATACAAAACCTTCATTGAAAATATCCTTAAACACAAACACCCCACTTTTGGTTTTGGATTCTACTCTGGCAACACGTTGTAACAGAAGCATGGTTAATGACACAACTCAACCATATCTCTCAAGTGAAATTGAAAAGAAAAAAAACCATGCCCTGCAGACAAAAACATCATTTCATATCGCCCATTTCATCAAAGCCAGCAATGAATCCACAACAGACAATCACCACTTCATTGCAGAAAGAACTGAAACCCTGTTGAAAAATCAATCAAACAAACAATAAACAATCGCCACACAGCCAGATTAACTTCAGAAACAATTTTATAGCATGACCCAGATCAAAAAACATCTAAATTAGAAACAAACGCATCAAAATTAGAATCTAAGACTTACCAGTACGTGGTGGGAGGGAAAATTCGAGCGAATGGTGAAAAGGGAGATTTCTGGAACAGGGTTTAGTCGAATTGAGTAAACCCAAATGAATTCGATTAAAAACTCTCGATGGGTTTCGTCAGAATTTGTTCCATCTTCCTTCTGAGTTCTTCATTTCCGTCATGGAAAACCCTTGTTTGGTTTCAGTTTCGCCGAACTGATTTGACTGAAGAGAGAGAGTGTATGAGTGAAATAGTATTGGGTCAGTGGGAATGGACGGCGGCGGCAGGTGGCTGAATCGAAGAGAGATTGACGGAGGCGGTGGGCGTCGGCGGCGGCGAAGAGAACGATGGGATATGGAAATGGGGGTGGCTGAATGCTACACGGTATAAAATTTAAAAATAAATAAAAATTGGGAATTTATCCTCATTGGCTCTTCGTTATAATTATAGTACATTTTTTTAAATAATTTCATCTATAACACATTTTATCCAAAATTGCTATTCTAATATCATCGAACTTCTATCAGTTCAACTGATAGACTTTAGACTTCTATCAGTTCATGATAGACTTCTATCGCTTCAATTGATAGACTTCTATCAGTTCGACCGTTAGACTTTAGACTTCTATCAGTTCAACTGATAGACTTCAATCGATTTTGAGTAATTGAACAATGCAAATTGATAGACTTCAATCATTTTTATGCTACAAATGAATACGTTTGGGAATTGTGCTATACATGGATAATTATTTTGTTTTTTTTTAATATAGATGCAAAATCCTCTTATAATAATATTTTGGGAATTTATCCTTCATAACATATTTTTTGCTCTTCATTACAATTGTAGCCCATTTTTTTAAATAATTTCATTCATAGTACATTTTGTCCAAAATTTCTATTTAGACTTCTATCAATTTAATTGATAGATTTTAGATTTCTTTCAGTTCAACTGATAGATTTTATACTTCTATCAGTCAACTAATAGGCTTCTATCAGTTCAACTGATGGACTTTAGACTTCTATCACTTCAACCGATAGACTTCTATCAGTTCAACCGATAGACTTCAATCACTTTTGTGCCACAAATGAATAAGTTTGAGAGTTGTGTTATACATGGAATTATTTTGTTTTTTTTTAATATACATGCAAAAACTCCCATAAAAATAAGTACTCAAATAAAAAATATATATACATATATATATATATACATATATATATCAAAAAATATATATATCAATTTCATGAAAAGCATCGGTTAATAAATGTTTTTTTCGGTTGGTGGCACACATAATTATCTTATTTTGTGTTTATTCTTTTCAATTCTACGGTCTCAAGTTTGAACTCGAAAATCAGTAGTTATGTCATTTATATAGAGCCATTTTAAGTATTTAAAATAAATAAATCACTTTTGTTGTTTAACCGAGGGTTAGTGGCGTAATTGGTTATCTTGTTTGGTGTTAATCCAGTTCGAGCCCGAAAATTGGTATTTGGTTCTCATATTATTTGAGAGTATTTGTGCCCTATATGTAGGATTTGTTGGTCTCATTCTCCTACTTTGTACTTAAAAAAAAATTAAGGCATATCGATGAAAACTTTTAGTTTTTTTGCATTAAATAAGATTTTACTTTGGGAGAGGTTTGGATGGGAGCTATTTGTTTGAGATAGGAGAATTTAGTCATAGGATTTATTGATTTCTCGTCTTTTTTACTTTTAAAAATAACTTTAATTTCTAAATACTAATTTTTAATTGTTCATTTAAAATCAAACTCATTTTTAATCACGGCTTTTTAAATCTACATCAAAATACGATTTTGACTCTAATTTCTCTACACAAAACCACAACAAAATGAGTTTTAACTACAACTCTCAATTTTTAACTACTCAAAATAACCTCTCAATATAACTTTTTAAGCTAAATACTCACTAAATAGGGTAAACAAACACGAGGTTTTAGTAGAGTAGTTAGATATAAGAACTTGTTTGGATGTCGATTTGAAATGAGTAGTTATTTTGAGTAGTTATAAATGAATGATTGTAAATTAGTGGTTAAAATTAGTTATTTTGAGTAGTTAGACATGGAGAGTGTTTTGAATAGTTACAATAAATCGTTTGGAAATGTTTTTTTAGGAGTAGTTAGTGCATACTCAATGTAAATCCTCGTTAAAATTGATAAACAAACACCTTCTTAGGGTTTATGCACGAATTAATATGGAGAACGTCAAGGAGGAATCACTATTTGAAAAGGTTTTGGAAGGTTAATCCTTCTCTCAAAATTCGAGTGAGAATGTGAAGTGTTATTGTTAATGTCATTCCAACCCAAAGTAATATCTACTTAAGAAGAGCAAATGCAACAAAAATATAGAGATATGGATATTTTAAATGATCGCAAGGTTTTTGTTCTCGCTTGGATTCACATATTTCCTTGGTTTTTTGATTTCATGAATTATTTTAAGAAGGTAGCTTTTGTTCGGACTATTAATGATGACTTTTCAAATAGTTCTAGATTCAACAATATTATTGTTGATATTAACCTATTAATACTTTTTTACTCTAATAGATTTTGTAATAAGGTTGTTGATTTGATAGTCAAACAAGATTTCATAGATTATTTTTGTTGGAATGCTCATAGTCTCTCTATTAAGGATGACATCGATCCCTCTTCTAAAATTGATTGTATTGGTTTGATTTTTTTTTTTTTTTTTTTGAGATTATAACAATTGGGGGTTGGGGGACTCAAACGTAAGACTAGTTTGGTTAGTTGTTGTTGAATGAATTGTCTAAACAAATTGCTTGATTATCAATGAAATAAGAAACTTAATATAACGAGAATTATGAAGTAAAAAAATTGTATAGAAAAATGATTATTGACTGAGAAATTTCGGCCAATTAGAAATTGACACATCATTTATAAATATATCTAATTAAATATTGGGTAAAATACAAATCCATAATTTTCCCAAAAATTAATTAGAATGAAAGTCATTTGGTTTGGAGTTTAGGTCCATATTAAGTTGAGCCTAGGCCCATGTATGGGGTCAAAGATCCACAAAACTTAAGCCCAATGAAGATCCAAATACGCATGGGCTCCAACCCACCAATGGTCAAGCCTAAAGATCCATGAGGCCCAAGATCAAGGTTTTGACCCAAAAGCCCATGAAGCCCAAGTCCACAAGCCCATGTGAATTATATAAATAGAGAGCTCATTTGTAAATTACCTGGATTTGAACTGAAAACTACAAATGGAAGACTAAAAAATTCCAGAACTTTCAACAATTCAGAACTTAGAGCATCCAAATCCTCAAGCTTTCAAGATAATCAAGATTCAGAATTCATAACTCTCAACGATAAAGACTTCCTCAAATTGATCGACAACAAAGGCTTCCTCACCAACATATTGGAGATTCAATCATCTCAAATTAATAAAGATTTCATTTACATGAGTCTCATTTCTGTTTATTTCCGAAAATTTCTTGTGAACAATTATAATAGTATTTAATAATTTATGTGTGCATTTGGTTAAAATTTTAATTTTTATGCAAATTTTTATGAATATTTTTAGTTTTAAAAAAATTATTGGCGAACTAAAATAAATTGAATCAAAATGAAAATTACAATATTTAGTTAAGTTTGGATTTCAAAATAAAAAATTTAGAGAATAAGTTGTAAATCAAATTTTGATTTGCTCTATAACATAATTTAAATTCGAATTTACTTATATCAAATTTGTTGAATAAAGAAAATGTCAACTTTTGATTTTTTTTTTTTAATATCAATCGCTAAGTATTATGGTCAATTTGATTATTTTTCCAATGTTGAGATTTTAGTACCAAGTTTGTGAACTAATTTGGAAAATTGAGCTAAATAAGGGTTTTGTTTCCCTTTTAGTTGTTATTTAGTTCATAAATATTATCGAATATTTTGTAATTCAAAAAAATATATACTATTAACTATTTTCTTTTTTTTAGGGTATATTAATTATTTTCAAAATTAGTGATGAACTAAAAAACTTATTAATCAATAAGAACGATAGTTCAACATTATAGTTACATACTTATAAATCAAAAAGTCATAGGTCATTCGTTATTCCCCACCCTTTGTTAACTAAAAAAGATCATTATTATTTAGAATGTCAAAGTCTTTGATGTTATTTCAAACATTATATATACAAACATTGGAGTCCCTACATCAAACATTCAAAAGGATTTTCACTCTAAACTCAAAACTTGATCCAAGTAAACAACATCATAGGCAAAATGGGCCAAGTCATATTGGTCGAATGGGCTAAGCCCAATGATTATGGCCCATTTGGGCCTAGGTCATTAGGTCTTATTTCAAGGTCAGTCAAAGCATTGTTCTTTTTGGTCAACTTAAAACTTGATCCAAGTAAACAACATCATAGGCAAAATGGGCCAAGTCATATTGGTCGAATGGGCTAAGCCCAATGATTATGGCCCATTTGGGCCTAGGTCATTAGGTCTTATTTCAAGGTCAGTCAAAGTATTGTTCTTTTTGGTCAACTTTTAAGGAATTGGTGGTCACCTTTTAGGCTAATGTTTAAGTAGTGGCGTACATGGTCCGAGTAAGGTTAAATTAAGGTAATTTTACGAATCAATCTAAAAAAATTTTGTTTGTCAATCTGCTAATTTATCCAATTCTATATTTGCGAGTTGGATTCTCGAATTATTTATATCAATCTTCTCTTTTTTCTCTAAACTAGAAGTATGTAAACAAAATTTAAAGAAAACGCACGAATGTTATATTTGAATCTAGATTACCTATTTTATTGTTGCATGTTCTTATCAATATATTCGAATTTTATTTTATTGATTAATCTTACCCATATAAATATAATATAATTATTAATTTAGGATGGGTTGAGTTGAATGAGTCAAAAGTCAGCCAACTCAATAAACCAATTCAACCTAACAAAAATTATAAAATCATAGTCAATGTTCGATAGCGTTATCGATTTTCCCATGATAATTAATAGAGAGAGCTTGAATACAATCCATAAATAGAATTTGTATTTGTGTTGGTATTGTACAATAGAATACAGTACCTAATATTTTTCTGAGTTCGATAACAATTAAGAATGGAAGAATTTTAACATATGATATCTTAATTATCGATATATACCTATATCGATTAAGTTGTTCTTGTTGGTACAATCTCTAATATGTTATAATTGTTGTGTTCTCTCAAATGTACATTTGTTTAAAGGGCTTTGGAGGTATATATTCTCTAATGTGAAATTGTTTTAAAGTTTTTGTAGTTTGTTCTTAAAGTTTAAACTCAATTGATTTTGGAATCTTAATGTCTTAATGTTAATTTTGAAGTGTTCTCTCTATCTTGTATTAAAAAAAAACTTATTTTTAAATTCTCTAAATTCTATCTCATGAGATTTAACTTTTCAACCCCTCAAATAAAGGGACTCTCTATTATTTATATAAATTTCCATAAGCATATAAGCATAAACTTTAATGACTTATGAGTCTAACTAACTTGAACTTGAGATTTGTTTAGCTTTGTGAGCTTGACCTTTGTTAGCTCTAAGCATAATTTCTTGGGCTTCCTTTTGTTGACTTTGACCCAAAATAATATATGATTCAATTTAATCAAACTAAATTAATTATTTGATTGAATGATCATAATGAAAACATGTGACTTATAATTTAAACTGTGATAACTTTTATATTTAAATTAAATTCAGCCCACGTGTCAATTTATGGGTGGTGATCTCCAAAATTTAATTATTTGTAACTTTATCATCAATTTGAGATAATATATAATGGCTACTTGTGACTAGCCAAATTTTGTCATTCAACATATTCGATAGAGTTATAATAAGGAAAACTATAATCTATTAAATAATCAAATGAATTGGTGGCGCGATTGATTATCTAGTTTGGTGTTAATCAATTTCCATTCCAAGGTTAAGGGTTTGATCTTTAAGATTTGTATTTGCAATTCCCCTTTTTCTAACTTGTACTAAAAAAAATCTATTAAATATTGTTTCGTTTGTCGCACGTTTGCTTTGTTTATGTTTAATGGGATCGAAAGGGTTGGTGCATATAATTCAGTTCAAAAGTCAAGATTGAATTCGATCTTAAAAATTGGTATTTCTCTCTCATTTAAAAAATCATGTATTCCAATTGTTTCATTCCTACCTAGGAATTTCGAATATATGATATCTCATCGTTAGATATATAACTATGAAAATTTTGCATGTATAACAAAAAAAGATAAAATATTTTCATCTATAGCATAAAATCAAAATTAATTCATTTGTAGTAAAAAATTCAAATTGAATTCTATCACTGAGTTCTATTAGCGATAGAATTCAATCAATGAAAGACTTATTCTATCACTGCTTGAATTTTCTATTAGTGATATAATTTCAAATTAAGTTTTATCACTAGTTGAATTTTATCACTGATAGAAATTAATATGCTATAGATGAAATTATTTTAGAAATTGTGCTCCAAATGTAATACAAAAGGTAAAATATGCTGCTGATGGTAAATTCTCTATAACTATACTGTCAAACTAGTATTTTCAATATGATTTTTGTTTATCGAAAGTAAAAGAGTTTATTAATTTTATAGGTAAATTTTTTAAAATAAATTATTAAAAACAACTTATAAATTGCTTGCAGTATGATTGGAATAATCTTTTTTACTTTATATGTGTCAATCCCTGTTCATGACAGATCAGATGTGACATACTACTGAAATATCATCGTTGAAATGTATTTTCAAAAAATATATATACACATTATATTCTATCAAATATTTTATTCTCAACAGAAAAATAATAATCTATTAAATATTTTCTTTCTTTTATTTTTGGAGATAAAAATTATTTTCTTATTTCGACAGCATTGTAAATATTGTTATTTTTTTTTTCTTTCAAAGGAAAATGCAATATTCTTTAGGCACACGTGAGCCTGGCTACGGAATTTAATAAGTATATATATAGGTTTAATTTTTTAGTTAAACACCAAATTGCGTCAACCAGCCGTTCAATAATTTTATTTTATTAAAGTAACATAAATTCCTCTTTTCTCGAGAGATTTAAATTCATAATGTGCTAGTTTTTTTTTTTGAGATCCATAATGTACTATTATATCATTAGAATTATACTTTAAGTTAAACTTATCGTATGTAGAAATTATTACGAATATTGTCACATTTAAAAATACTAACAATTATAATTATTAATATTAATAATACTTTCTTAATATTGTATTAATAATGTATAATATTAAATTTCAAAAAGAAAAACACAATATTATATTATTGAATATTTATAATATATTATTAATAATTATAAATATAAATATTTTACAATTTATCTATTGTGAAAATATGACATCTAATACTTTATACTTTCGTTGCCTGAAAATTTTTATTTAAAGAAAATTAAAAGAACTAAAGTCTCATTTAATAAACAAACACAATAATCTAGTAAATTGTATTAGGAAAAAAGTAACTTTTAAACTCGAAGGCAAAATTTCTAGCACATGCACATCATAATCAAAATTTTAACTTAAATTACTGAACAAATATTTCTTTAGGTGAATTCGAATTTATAATTTTTTAATTATTAAATTATATATACTAATACTTGAGCTCTACATTTTTTACAACTACTAAACAAAATTGCATGTAAAGGTTTAATTTTTATAATGAAAAAACTCCTAAATTATCAAACTCTAGTGCGGTAAAAAAAAAGAAAAATCAAACTCTAACCACAATTGATAAGGAGAATTTACGTACTTAAAAAAAAAGAAAAGAGAATTTACGGTAAGCAGTATATTTTATCGCTTATATTATATTTGCACCACAATTTTTAAAATAATTCACTTATATAGTACATTGATTTCGATCACTCAACTCGTGATATAATTTAATTTGGATTTCTATCACTGATAAAAAAAAAATCGATAGAATGATTGAATTATATCTTTAATAGAACTCAATCAATGATAGAACAATTTGAATTTTATACTATAAATAAATTAATTTTAATTTTGTACTATAAATAAAAATATTTTATCATTTTTTATTACAACCCAAAATCTCCATTGATAAGACCCGACATAATACTATAATATTACTTTCCCTTTGAAAATTTACGTTATTAGTTGTTGAGTATGTTTTCTTTAATTTGGCTACATTTAAATTTAATATTCTTTTACCACTAGAGAAGCTATTTTAAAAATTGATTTTTTTAAAAAGGCTATTTTAAAAATTGAGAATTTGACTAAGATACCATATTTTTTGTAGCAAAAATCATGACATGAGACATAATATTGGAATTTTACTTTTGAACTGTATTTTTTAAAAGTTTGTGTTATTTTGTTGAGTATTTACTTAATTTGACAACATTTAAATGTTATTCCTTTTAGCACTACACAAGTTATTTGAAAAAAAAATGACTATCAATATAATATAGGAATATTGCTTTTGAAGTGTGAGAATACATAATGTAGGAATATTGCTTTTGAAGTGTACATCTTTTGAAATTTTATGTTGTAATTTGTTGAGTGCATTTTTTTTATTTATTAATTTCCCTACATTTAAGTTTAATATATTCTATCGAATGGGTCGGTGATATGATTGGTTATCTGGTTTGGTGTTAATCCATATCCACTCCATGGTCACGGGTTTGATCCCTAATATCAGTATTGTTAATTCCCCTCCCCCATCTTGTACTCAAAAAAATAATTTAATATTTCTTTTAGGATTTAACACAATGAGTCATTTGTTAAAAAGAAATACACACTATAAGTTATTTTTAAAATTGCGTATATTGACCACGAAATATTACTTTTGAAGTGCGCGTCCTTTTAAAATTGATTTAAATTATTTTCTTTGGTTTTCAGTTATTTTCTTAGCCATTACTTTTAAGTGTAACATTTGTTTTTGACAAGAAAAATAATATATATATTTTTTTACCGAATGAGTCGGTGGCGTGATTGATTATCTGGTTTGGTGTTAATCCATCTCCCGTATACAGTCACGAGTTTGAACAAAATGTCTCCCACCTTAAGGGACCAATGTCTTGTCTCCCACCTAGAGATGTCCATTTTCTCCATGGGGCCGGGGCCCCATGGGGACCCGCCCCTATAGGGGAGATGAATCCTCGAATAGACGGTGAATGAGGGAGTGAGGGGGATGAAAAATTCCCCCCAAGCTAAATGGGATGGGGACGGGGAATGTATTCCCCATCCCCGTTTCCCCGTTCCCCGTTCATATTTTATATATGTATTTTTTAATTTTTCTAAATACATTAATATATATAAAGTAGTAAAAATATTTATTTGGATTAATATTTTCCTTACCTAATTAATTATTTAATTTAAAATCAATAAGCATTTTTTTAATATTGAAAAAATTATCTAAGATTTAGTGAATTGAGTTAACAATAGGGAAAGTTTTGTAAAAAGTTAAAAATAAAAAAAAGAAAAGAAGAAGAGTTAAATGGTGAATAATTCTCCGTGGGGAATCCGATCCCCGTAATTTATCCGTGGTGAATCCTCGTCCTGTTCCCCGCAAAATTTTATGGTGAATTTCGCGAGAATGGAGATTGAAATGAGTAGCGGGGATGGGGACGGTAAAGCCATCCATGTCCCCGCCCTGTGGACATCTCTACTCCCACCCTAAGGACCAATGTCCCTCATCAAAACCTTAAATAAAATAATAACGTATAATAAAAAAATAAAATATTTTCACCTATAATACAAAATAAAAAATTAATTCATTTATAGTACAAAATTTAAATAAAAAGCAAAGAAATTATAAATGCCACGTGGCACGATCCACTTTTTTCTTTCCCTTTTTTTAAAAAAATTATAAAATTATATTGTGCTATTAATAAATTCTTATGCTAATGGAATACTTTGGACTGGCCTAAACGAATTTTAATTCGGTCAAGTGGATTTTTCATCTTTTTTTTAGTATAAGTCGGTGGAATGTGATTATAAATACCTATTTTAGGGAACAAACTCGTGGTCATGGAATGGAAATCGATTAACAACAAACAAACTAAATAACAATCACTCCACCAACCCATTGAGTAAATAGATTTTTCATTTTTTTTAGTCCACCAACAATAATTAAGGTTCAAGAATTTAAACGAAATTATACTTATGTTTTTTAAGCAAGATTATACTGATAACTGTTATGCTAAATATATTTTGACATTCATTTTCGTTGTACTACTAAGATAAGGTTCTTGACTTAAGAATCATAATTTATTAAATTTTATCCCATTGTAAGAAAATCTTTTCAATATAGAAGTGGTAATAAATTACATATACACATGATTATAATGGATTCAATCCTTCATCTTTTAATTTTCTAAGACTATTTTGACTAATAATTTACTCCTTGATAATTATCTAAAAGGTAGAATTTATATTTATATTCCATTTCTTTTTTGCATCTAAAATTTTGATGACCATCATCCTACTACATACCAAAAATATTATTAAAATATGAGACTCACCTTAAAAAAAAAAAAAAATTGATCTCAAAATTTTGAAAAAGCCACCATCATATAACGGTTAGTTTGAATAAATTCGATAAACTTGTTAGTTAGTTGGAGGTGTTTATTTGACATATTTAGATACGATTTAGTTAAAGAGTTATATTGCATAGTTAAAAATTGACAATTATAGTAAAAAACTAGTTTAATTGTAATTTTTGTGTAGAGAGGTTAAAGTCAAAACCTTGTTTGAATATAGATTTAAAATGAGTAGTTATTTTTAATAGTTAAAAAAGAAATGATTATAAATGAATAGTTAAAAATAAGTTATTTTGATTGATTTGAAAGAAATGATTAAAAATGAGTGGTTAGAAATAATGGAATATTATAAATTAATGATTAAAACTAACAGTTATTTTTAGAAGTAAAAATGAAGAGGAGTTGATAAAAACTAGTGTGATGTAGATTTTCGAAAAGAAGTTAACAAATCATAAAACTAAATCCTACCTAAATATGTGGTCTTGGTTTTGGTAGAGCTTAAAATAGATCTCTACTATTCATTAAAGTTATTTTTTTTAATAAAAAATTGTTAAATAATAATAATAATTTTCATGCAATAAAACTCATGTTAACAATATTTTCAAGATTTTAAAAATGAATTTTATAAGAGACTATTTTTTCTTCTTAAAAACAAGTTAACAAGGTATAATTTCAATTTGTTTCTTATATTTTAAATTTGACATTACCCATCACAATACAATAATGCTCACTTTTAATCCAAACGATAACAAAATTGTTAGTTATAAAAAATAATGTTGAATAAAATCATGACTAACACTAATTCTAGATTTTAATATATTAATAAAGTGATTATTTTAATTTTTACCTAATTTTAGTCTTAAAAAGAAAATAAGTACAAAAGTAAATTTAAAAAAATACACCAGGAATAAAAGGCGAATCGTATTAAAATATGAAAAATAAAAATGCTAAAATGTAGGAACCAAAATAAACAATAAGCAAAGCAAACTTGGGACAGAAGAAACCAACATATATCATAGTACAAAATTCAAAAAGACAAAAAATTATGTGTGAACTGAATAATATGGTCAAATAAACTAACAATATTATGAAAGAATAAACCAGATAGAAAAAAAGAGAGTATATAATTCCAAAAGAATGAAATTAATTAGTATATGCTTCCCATTCCCTCAAAATACAAAGAATCTTTAACTATAAACCATTAATTTATATGATTTGAAATGGAACAAAGGTCTAATTGGTTATGGTCAAATGAACAAATTATGGTTAAGAGCCTAACTCATATAAAAACCAGAGAATAATCTTTCTAATAAGAATCAAAATTTGTAAATTATTATATGGTCTGTGAAATGTATATTGTTAAATGTGTGGGGAATATTCCAAATTTGAATCTAATGAAAAAAAAAAAGCATAAACTTTTTATTTGTGGAATTGAATTAGAATCACTCAATTGGTGAAGTAGAAAGTGTCTCATTAGCCTTGTGGTAAAAGTGTATACACAATTTGTTGTTATTATTATTTTAAAAAATGATTTTATTTTATTTTTATAATTCTTTTCCACTTTTTGACTCACTCTATGTATGATCAATGGAGCTAATAATGTATAAACATGTATTTTTCCAGAATTTATAAACATGTGTATTTAATTTTTTTTTAAACAATTATGAAAAAGTTCTTCTAGCCTAAATTTTGAGGTTTATGTTTGATATTTATATTTTAAAATCAAGTAGTTTTATATTCTCACATATCAATGATGTTTAATTTTATTATTTTTTAAAAATATATTTTATTTTTTGTCAAGATTATAATAACTTAATCAATAAATTTAGAAAAAAAAATCATTAATATATTATAATTTAAAATTAATCGAGTTTTATGTGGACAATAACTTGGCTAGCGATGGGTCAAGCTGTTACAATAATTTTGTTATTTTATTAACTAAAACTAAAAGCCAACCTGATTGAAGTGTTGGGAAGAAACTGTGATTAAATAGAATTCTCTTTGTAATAGAAGGTGTTTTTTTTTTTTTTGAGAAATTATCTTAAAACCTTAAAGTGTGGCTAGGGTAGGAGAATCATTTTTGGACTATTATGTTCATTGATTGTTTTAAAATTTCAAACATGCCACTCATGAATATTAATATTATTAAATATAAAAGAAAAAAAGAGGAATTAATACATAAGTAAGTGAGGTTGATTTTGCATTAACTAAAAATTAACCACTCTCAATAAATAGATAAAATAGTTACAAGTGGAGTTAAAATGCATTTTGTCCCATTTATGAATTCATAATCAATTTTTAAGTTTTAGAATTCAAAAGGTTTTGTAATTAATTCTAATGGTCTACTATAAAATGAGGTTTCATTCTCACTTCCTCTCTAATATGTTTTGTTTGCACTTTTTCTCAAGTTCTCAAATGTTTCACTATTCAAAGTCTATATAGATGTTGTGTTGTTGTATTCAAGTTGTATGTGAATCAAGGATTGAATCAATATTTTGAATTCGGTTTATGATTGTCAAATTTACTTTTATAAAGTTGAGCAAAAATATATGTATAACAAACGATAATAGATGTATAACTTGAGATTCGAATATTTCTATGTTGTTATTATTTATGTTTTTGTTGTATTTATATCATTATCGTATATTTTGTTAAAATACTAATTTCTTTCTCAAATAAAACTTTTGTAATACATGTTATCCAATTTTCATCTCTTTTAATGTTTCTTACTTCTTTATATCCGGTCTTATTTCGTATTTAATTTTATTAGCAGTCTTCTATCACTTTTTTATTATGTTTGGAATTGGAGAAATCATTTGGCTATACCGTCAATATGTCTATCTTTAATTGCATAGCAAAACTTTGTTTTTTATTATTATTCTAAGGGTGTAATCATTTTTAGACTAATAATTTGCCCCAGTGATAATTTAAAAAATCCAAATATGTCCCTACATGAATTAAAATTTATCACTTAACTTGACACTTTCATATCCACCTACACCCACAAATTCAAGTTTGCATGTTGTTTTAATATTATATTTTATAACTTTCATCACATTGTTATATTTAGTATATTGTATAATTATTACTTATAATTTAACCTCTTTTCATATTCCTACCTTCATATTAACCTATTCAATATTCAATATAAATGATTAGTAAATGCAAATGTTTTTTTTTATAAAAAAATAATGTAAATGAAAATGTTAGAATATGATAAGTTGTATCTTTTTATTTCTATAATTTAATTCTTAAAATTAACGAGTATATTTTTAATTATATTTAATGGTGAAAATTAAAATGTTTTGTAACTTTCTTAGTTTCAAAACGATTTTGAAGATGGAAGAGAAAATAAAGATGACAACCATAAATTATAATTGGTTAAAGAGAGAAAAAATTTGTGAAACTATAGATAGAAAGTTGCATGTACGATTTTGTTTATTTTATTTTTTAGGGGTTGAGTAAGATGAGATTCAAGTTCTTCCTTTCTTTCTCATTTTAATATAAATATGTAATCGTATTCTTATCGAACCATAGTTATTGATATTGATTTCAAAAAAACCAAAAAATAATAGTTATTAATATTTTTATGAAAAGATAGTTATTGATATTGATTCCAAAAAAAACAAAAATTAATAGTCATTGATATTTATTTAAAGAATTTCAATTTTGAATATGTTGGATAAGATTTTTTTCATATTTAAAGTTATATTGAAAATGGAATAGAGAGAAGATTTAGTGATTTAAAAAAGAATATATTTATTAAAATATAAATGCATGCATTATAGATTCAAATTTGAGGAGGACATGAGAAAAAAAATCAACGTACGTTCTAAATTTCTAGTGTAATAGAAGTTGGCATCACATTATTGTATGTCACATAAAACTTAAAACTAAAACTATATTTTTTCCAACAACTTTTAACCATGGTTATCTCAAACTCGCTTCTGATTTTGATTTCTATTTAAAATGCATCACATTATTAAGGAAAATTGTATTAATCAATTTTAAAGTATCTATATTTACCATAATTAATACTATATTTTATAAATGGTTCTAAAAAAACAACCATATTAAAAATGTTTTATTAATATTAATATTAATCATTAATACAATTATATTATAAATACTCATTGATATTAATGTTATAAGAAAGTATGTGACAATATAGATATATTTGTTACTTTTATTTATTTGACTTCCATTGTAAGTTTCCATTTATAAAATGTGTTTTCTTTTTAACTATTAATTAACTTGTAGACTACTTTGATTTTTTGTACACCAAAATTACACAGACTATTTTTATTCAAAAAAACTATCTTATCTTATAATATTTAGCAATAAAAAAAATGTTTCTAAAAAAAACAATAAAAAAATTGATTTATAAGTACATGATTATTTTGAATTAGATCGAATTCACAATTTTTTAAGTTCTTAAAACTTTTTCGGTTACGTTAATAAGAGCAATTGTTCAGCGGTACTAATGTATGCCCAATGACATCTTGAGTTCGAGTCACCCCACTCCCAATTGTTATAATCTCGAAAAAAAAAGATTCTAAACTCAAAATTTTAATCAACAAAAGAGGAATTGTTATTATTATTATTATCGAGTTTTATCACTAGTTGAGTTTTATGATTGATAGAAATTGATGTCCTATAGATGAATTATTTTAGAAATTTTACCGCAAATATAATACAAGTGAGAGAATGTGTTGGTGACGGTAAATTCTCTTTGTTTTTAATTCCATCAAAACAAACTTCAAAATTTTATATGTATTAGTTCAAAACACATTATTGGGGAATGATTTTCACAAAATATATGGAGCCAAACAGCATTTCATGGGAAGAAATTATTTTTCACACAAATCATATGCAAACCACCAAAATGCAGATAAAAAGTGCATGCATATGCACATATGCATCAGCCTCCCACCACACACACACACACACATACTTTGTTATAATTTTCATTATCATTTTTCAAAGAACATAATACATATGAAAAAATTATTATATTTTTAAGTTCATACAAAAACTTCTGTAAGAAAAATATAATACTACCAGATTATAGTTAACAAGACTAACAATATATTCACTATTTAGTATATATACACAAATTTAAAATAAAAAACTAATAAATTAAAAAAAAAATTGTAAGGTGCCTTAACAAAGATAAAAAAAAAAATTATACTATTACATAAAACAGCAAAACATGAATTAAAAGAACACAATGAAAGCTCGAACCCATGCACAATTAGAAGACACACTAGAGTTGCAAGCATAAGCTTAGAATTGATATATATTGAACTTTGTATTACACACACACACATATATTATGTAATATACTTGAAAGATGAATAGAGTGCGAGTTACACTTAAAATAAGACATATAAAGAAGAAGAAGAAGAACTAGTTTCATTCGGTTTCGAGCGATCGTATTTGCGTATGGATCTTCTCGATGTAAGCCTTAGCCTTCCTATCGATGCCAGGCTCAGCGACCCAGTGTCGGCCTCTATCGCCATCGCTCGGCCACACCTTTCGCGTATCGTCTATCGCTTCATCTCGCCTCCTTCCACCATCTCGGGATCTGAACAAGCTGAAGATCGAGAAGAAGCACGAGGGCGACTTCGACTTTTGTCTCTTGTTGTTGGCTGAGGACATGGCTAAGGGAGAAGTTGGTGTTTTTTGTGTAGAAGATTATAAGAGAGGTTGGTTGTGTTTGAGGGACAAATGGGAAATGTTTTGAGGCTTTAAATAGAGGGAAAAAAAATGGTATTGGAATTTTTGGGGTTTCGTATAAAGGAAGCTTAGAATCTAAAGGTGTATTTTTTGAAGACCTACATAAAGTAAAATGTAACACTTTGAAGACCTAGCTAGGAAATGACATTATTGTTCATTATTGTTCTTTTGGAGAACAAAAAGCATATATTTTTGTTGGTTCTCCTTCCCTTTGGCAGTAACTTACACTGCTCACTTCTATATTTGGGCCTTTTTCCTTTTCCCACGTCTTGTTTTCCTCGACAATAATGCATCCAGCTCGATTCGATCCCTGCCCTACAATTGTTGAACTAAAATCGAAAGGTGTTAATAATTTGAGAATTTACCATCAGCAGCACATTCTACCTCTTGTATTACATTTGTAGCATAATTTTTAAAATAATTCATCTATAGCATATTTATTTCTATCACTCACCTAGTGATAGAATTCAATTTAGATTTCTATCATTGATTGAATTCTATCACTAATAGAACTCAACAAGTGATAGAAGTCAATTTGGATTTTCTGCTACAAATGAAATTATTTTAGATTTTGTGCTATAGTGGAAACACTACTACAAAAAATGGATTAGATGACACTTATGAAAAACTAAATTCAAGAGGAAGGGGCAATTAAAGTGCATAAAATAAAACACGCGTTTTATGACACTTTATTAGAATCATCTTACACAAAAGTGTCATAAATTAAAAAGACGTGTTTTATGACACTTTTTTAGAATCATTAATTTATAAAACTAATTTTCAATTTAGAAAATAAGTATTATTTTTATATTTTTAAATGTTATATATATATCGAAAGACAAAAGATCTCAAACTTGTAATTTTTTTTTGTTACTAAATCGCCTTTTTTTGTTACTAAATTGTATGTATGAGGGATGTTACTTGAGCTCGACTCATTTTAGCATATTTAGAAATAATTTTGCCACCATTGATCATTCTACGATTGTTAACATTTAAAAAATGGGAATAGATAATACTTATCCCAAACCAAATTTATGAAGAAAATGCAATTAAAGTGTCATAAATGAAAACACGCATTTTATGACACTTTATTAGAATCATCGATTAACTCGCATTATATGACACTTTATTACAATCATCAATTAATGCGTGTAGTATGACACTTTATTAGAATCATCAATTAATGAGTAAATTTCTCAACATTTTCTTATATTAATTTTAGTTTATAATAATTTTCGTATAGTAATATTAATTTGTAAATTTTGAGATTTTTGAAAAATTTAAGAAGAATTTATAAATTCGTGTTTGATTTAAAAACTTAAAATATAAAAATTAGGAATTTAAAACTGAAGTTAAAATAACCATTTTTCGATTTTGTATTTCAAAAATATGAAAATTTTAAAATATTTAATTCATTTTTGTATTATTATAAATTATTCATCAATTTGGTTTTTTTTTTACAATACTTTAACATCACCTAAATTTTAAAACTAAAAAACAATAAGTGGGTTATTTGAAAATCCCATGTGGGGTTTTAAATGATATATATATATATATATATTAAAAACAAAAAAACTCACTTACCTTTTTACTTTTTCTTTTTCCTTTTCTTTTCTTTTCCCTTTTCTTCTTCTTCTTCTCAAATATATATACATTTTTTCAAGTTAAATTATAGTTATTTGGTCATAGGGGTACTTTGGTGATTTTACCCCTAAAGGTATTTTTGCAATTATGGTTTAATGTTGGGCATTTTGGTAAATTGTAGGAACTTGGGGGCATTGGTGGAAATGGGTTGGCTTGTTTTGTAAAGGAAAAAAAAGGGCACATTAAAAGATTAAATATATATATATATATATAAGTGAATAATAAGGGTTGAGTTTTATTTTGGTGTGATTAAAGAGAATGTTCATTTTATGAAAAAAATGGTTTATTTGGAGTTGAAAATAAAGTAGGTGAAGAATTGTGCCTTGTTTTTAAAATAAATATAAGGGATTAAAAAGCCCATTAATAGAAAACTCATTTTGTTGGTTATTTTGAAATAAATAATAATAATAAAATAAAATAAAAAGTCAAACTTTAAGTCTTCATCCCCTTTCTTCTTCTTCTTCATTTTCCCCACCTCTAAACCCTAGCCGCCGTCGACGTCTGCCGCCACCTGCCGCTCCTTGCTGTCGACTTCCCATGTCGCGGACCAACGCCCAGCCACGCAGCCAGTGCAAACCCGCGCCCCACGCGACACTCGTGCTCGCGCAGCCCCCTGCGACCCTACCCACAGCCGTCGTGCCCGTGCACACGTCTTCGCCAGCGCCGCCAACAAGTCCCCGTAGCCTTTCGTCCGCCATAGAAACGCAGCTAGCCACGAACTCGCGCCGTCTCTGCCTTAGCCGCGCGCGTCTGCGCCATCCTCGACCGCCAGCTGACGTCGCGCGCGTCTGCGTCTGACGTCATTGCAGCCCTGCTGCCTGTCTTCGCGCGCATTACTCCGCGACCGCCCCTGCTTCGTTCACGCCCGCACACCACGCCGTTGTGGCCTTGCACCTGCGTAGAACCAACAGCCCAACACGCGTGGTTATCTAGCCGTGTTTGTCACGTTTCGCATCATAGTCGTGCTCGTTTGGTCGGGTTTCGGGTAAGATCTTGATGCGTTTCCATTGTTAACCTTCATGGGTTGATTGTTGAGTTTGAAAGTTTGCTAAGTTGTGGTTTGGCGTGCATTGTAGCTCCGTTTATTCGTGTCTCACGTGTTGGATAGCCATGTTCACCTCTATTGTTTTGGGGATTGAATTCACCAAGTGTTTGTCAACAATGTTGATTTTGGATCTTGGGTAAGTTGATTCTAAAACCAATTGGACTTTTGGTGTTGGATTGTTTAGGTTGGTGATTTTTAGTTGAATGGGTGTATTGTTGTTTATGGCTTGTTTAGGTTGTTGGTTGTTGCTACTATTTCTGTGGAGCCAAGGAAAGGTCGTTTAGTATTCTCTTGTAGGTAAGGATTCTCTTCTCGGGTTGTGTGGACCTTCACAGGGAAAAACTCATTGTGTGGCTTTATATATTGATGCTAGATATGGATATAGCCTGATGTTGTTTTGTTGGTTTCTGAATTGTGGATTCTGGATTGTTGCTGATATGGGAGTGGTATGTGTGTTTGTTCTGCATGTTGTGCTTTGGGATTATGGGGTCCCGGGGTGCCATCTTTTTAAGTTACTTTAAATGTTAAACATGATATGTATGCTTAGTATCTCGGGATTATGGGGTCCTGGGGTGCGTGTTAATCTTGTCTGTTTATCCTTCTTGCAAACATGCTAGGATTATGGGGTCCTAGTATGAGTTGAGAGTAAGTGGATTGATTGAGAAAGACATGTAACAAAACTCGTGGCCAGTTGGTAAACTTTGTTGAGATAAGAGTAGATATGTATTGCTAGCGTGTTGAGTTCTACTTTGTGCATTGTACCCCTGTTGGAGAGTTTTTACTGAGTATTTTTTTATACTCACCCTTTCTGTAGTTATTTTCTTTCCACAGGTAACCAGATGACACCACCGAGATGGTAACTCTTAACTCTTGAGTACATTGATATTGTTTTCCTCTAACATTTTTTTTAAAGACTCACTAATTTCTTTCTTTTCATATCTCTCTGTTTTGTTTTGTTACACCTTTACTGATTATATGTTACCTTGTCTACTTGCAGCATCCTTCTCTTTGATTCTTCTTAGTTCGGAAGGTTTGTTTCTTCCATTCCTCAATCAGTTGATTCTAATCCATGTGTTGATTTATTTTCATGTTACATTTACCAATTGCTTAGTCCTTTGTTTTACTTTATAATTCCTTCTTATTGATTTTTGTGTTGGTTGAAACTGTAGCTCAATTTGGCGTAATTTTTCATGTTTTTGCTATGAGGTTGTTTTCAGCAAGTAAGGTTAGTCATGTACAACTTATGTGTGAGTTTGATTTTATGAATGAGATATGTCATACCATGACTATGAGTTGTCATCTTTTTTCTATCATTGAGGTTAGTTATGCATACTAGAAACTTCAATTCTATACTTTAGTTTTTTTTAACTTGGGGCTGAATAATTTATGCAATTTAATTAATTCGGTTGAGTATCATATTAATTAACTCATGCTCTGCTTTAAATTTTTTCATATAGGTATGGCTTGATAAATTTATTATAGTGATAAGACCTTAATGGAATATTTTTTCATATAGGTATGGCTTGACAAATTTCAATTAATTATTCTTGTATCCCAAATTGTTAGTTGAAAGAAATCTTGACAACCTAATATTTGCGGGCATCGTGAGAATGAAAAGGAAATGTATGTGCATCTTGGAGGTAATTTTGATATTCCTAAGAGTTATTGATTTTTTAAAAAAAGATTTCTTTATTTGCAATAAGTTGTACGTTGGGTCTATTTTTGGAAACTTGGGAAATATGTGTGGCTAACATATTAGGAAGAGTACGACATAGCTATTGTTTATTAAGTTTATTTTTACAAGTACATCTCTCCAAATCTTGTGAACTAAATATTTAACTAATTTCTTTTTATAGTGAGCAAAATAGTTTCGGTGGTACCAATTCTTTCGAGTGGATAATGATCATAGAGGTAGAGTTTTACTTTTGTTTTTAGGCCTTTCTTTATATTATGTTTTTTTTTAATTATAATCACCTTCCTCAATCAAGTATCTCTTGGTTCAATTATATTTATGTCTCTTTTGCTAAATTATGTTTTTATCAATTTGAGAGAGTATTTAGGAAGATAGAGTAGTAAACTTGGGATTGATAGTTGGTAATTGGTTTGCACTATTAAAATTTGCTAGGTACCAATTGCACCTACATGATTGGAAAGGTAGAGAAGTTGCAACTCTATTCAATGTTTTGGTTCAACATCGTGAAGGTAAGAGATTAGATCTTAATGAGATTTTTATTTGTTTGTTTTTTCTTCATTTCTCTTAGAAATTTTTGCCACTCATATAATGACAATTTGAATACTTTTCTTTTATTTTCTTTGCATTTTTATTAAGGTACGTTTAAAATCTCTTAAGAAAATTTCTTACTTAAGTAATATGTAATATGTGAATGTTGTATGAAACTCATTTTTCTTAGGTTTTGCACGAACCCACTCAAAGGATGAAGCAGTGGAGAAGCACACTCATCATTTAATTGTTCATTTTTTTGTAAACAATTTTGTGAATATTTATCACAAGTGTAATATTATTGTCATTTTGTTATTTTGTTCAAGTGTAAATGCTTACAAAGATTTTAAGTCATCTATGAAATTTTATAGTTATTTTTGTTGAAGAATATTATGTATGTATGATAATAAGTAAGAGAAAAAAAAATGTTGCAAATAGACACAATAAGCGTCATGAAATAATATAAATTTAGAATATATTATTATCATCAAATGTAGTTTGTTGATAATAAATATTTGTCATCAATTTAAGATATATGATTAAAATAAATAGTCATGTTTGATTATTTGATGATTAAAAATAAGTGTCAATAAATAATATTTATTGATAATGTTTAGGTGTCGTTGATAATGCATTAATGACTTAATTTATATGTCATATATCGCTTATTGGTGACAAAAAGCTAGTATCATCAAATAAAAATTCATGATTGTAGAAAAGTATCATCTAAAATATTTCAATGACACTTATAAAAAAGTGTCATCTAAAAAGAATAGATGATGTGCGATACAATGATTGTAAAAAAGTATCATCTATGATATTTTAATGACACTTATTACAAAGTGTCAACTAAAGAACATAGATGATGTGCGATACAATGATTGCAAAAAAGTATCATCTAAGCCGTTTATGACACTTTTTTAGAATCATCATACCTCATTTTTGTAGTGGTGAAATATTTTGCCTTTTTTTTGTTATACATGCAAAATCCCCTAATAATTTTCCCTTACTCTCATTTATTAGCGGAACTCAGTAATTTGCCAATGCTCGATAAGTGATTATCAATATTAATTAAAGAAACTCACTTTATGTATCTATATAAACTATTCGAAAAAATTTATATACATTGTAGTAAATATATTTTGTTTTATATTTTATGTATGAGAGAGAAATACCGAAAATAATTTGATTTTGCATCTCGTGATATAATTAAGGGCATAGAATTTTTGAATTTATATCTTTAAAAAAAATCTCATAAAATTTTTATATGTTAAAAGTTTAAAGATAAATTTCATGCTATAATATTCTATTAAATTATCCCTATATAAAAATTCATCTTAAGGATAATGGGATATTTATTCTAACTATATCTATAAATTGACATGTTTTAACATTTTTTCTTAAAAAAATAACCGTTGCAAACTAGGAAAAATACTTATAAATACTATTTCAGTAAAAAAAACAAATTTGAGGAGGCATTCCCCTCCTTTCTTTGTAAGTATATAGGTTAGGTTAAATTAACAGTACAAGAAAAACACAAATAGCGGACGAAAGAATATAACAAATGTAAATGCCAAATTCCGTCTTGGTAAATAAATATTATGACAAAAAATGTAAATATTAATGCAAAAAATCCTTCAACAACCACTTTATCGACATAAACCTGTCTGGATAGTCAATTCCAACTGAGAAATGTTGTCGGTCATTATCAACACTTAGGGTGCGTTTGGAGCACCGGTTTGGTTATTATAGACGGAAGGTTATGATAAACGAAAGGTTATTATAAATGATGTTTGAGGGACAAGTTATTATAATAGGAATTATGATAAACGGTGTTTGGGGGGCTGGTTATGTAACAAAAAGTAATATATGTAAGGTGTAGATAAACGGGCACGTAGGTTTAGATAAACTGGCACGCAGGTTTAGGTAACCACCGTTTAAAATAAACGGTGGGGCAAACATCGGTTAAGTTATTATAACCAACTCGGCCGTTTACATAAACGGGGGCCCAAACACACCCTTATGTTGAAGAAGACATTTAATTGTGTCGCTGTTTAAAATCTACGCCGACGAAGTTAAGTTCCATCGACGTATATACCGACGAAACTTAATTTTGTCGGTGTATATATACTAGGCCGGTGAATTTAAGAGAAAAATACTTTTTCACTTACTAGTCAATAAAGCTCGTACCAAATTTACTAATGCAAGACACACTTATCTATTAAATACATTAAAATAAATCAATGAAAAATATACCATATTGAAAAGTTAATAAGATGTAATTGATATATCGGTAATTAAAAATTAAAACATCTCTATTTCTTTGAATTATTGAAATGTATGAATTTGTTGTTGTTGCTTATTTTATCATTATTTTTGTTTTGATAAAGAAAATGAACATTTTTCACATAGAACAAACTAGATTTTGACATCTTAAACTAGACAACACATGAGTTCAACATTGACCCTGCATAAAAATGAAATGAGACAAACCGAAGCTCAACATCTTAAGCAACACACATTGATGGGACATGTATAAGTTCGACATCAACACCACATAAAATGAACATTTTTACACTGTTGAGTTTTATTCATATTTATGGATAAACCCATATTTAAAACTCATTAAATTTTATATAGTGTATTTTATTGCTTTTGAGAAAATCTGGAAAATAGTAACCAGAGAGAAAGAAAATAGAGAAAAAGAAGGTTTCACCCAATAGTGGTGGACGGCTATGCGAACTAGGGGGTAGAGATGTCCACGGGGCGGGGCCGGGGAAAATTCAATCCCCGTCCCCGGAAAAATCCCCGGTTTTTTTTTTTCGGGGATCGGGGCGGGGATTCCCCGCGGGGCACCGGCGGGGATCGGGTTCCCCACGGGGATTTTTTACAAATTTTTTTTTTTCATTTTTTAAAATATTTTTTGGATAAAAAATTCAAAAAATTAGATTTAAAAATATATATATATCTATAAGTTTCAATTATAATGTTAATTATCAAAGAAAATATTCATATGTATAGAAAATATCATCAACAAAGATATATTTATTTGAAAATTAAAGGAGTAGAATTAAAAAATATATATTAAATAAAATAAATAAAATTATCGGGGCGGGGATCGGGGAATCGGGGACGGGGAGTACAATCCCCGTCCCCGGCACCGTTTAGCCAACGGGGATTTTTTCTCCCCCATCCCCGGCCCCGTTCCCCGCTTAATCGGGGATTTCCCGCCCCGTTAGGGGCGGGTCCCCGCAGGGAAAATGGACATCTCTACTAGGGGGCCATGGCCCCCAAAAATATTTAAATTTTATATCATATAATATAGAATCATGATATATTTTCAAAAATTGTTGATGGCTTACTAGCTATTGGCCCTCCAACTTTTTCAATGGTATGCGTTCGACTCTGACTTTACCATTTAATTGTACCTTCATTTCTTTTTTCTTTATTCATTTTTTATTATGAAATTCATATTCTTTTGAAATAGAAATTCTAAAAAAAAATTGTAAGTGCTTTCTTCATACTTTTGTAAGGTTATGTATTTTCCTTTATATATATATATATATAATTTTTACCATTTCTTCTTTCCTTTTCCTCTTTCTATATACAAAACTTATATACTTTACTTATACGTCATTTAATATATCTTTTTTATTTTTAATTCATATATATTCTTCAATTCTATAAATATATAGTTTTCTTTTTATTCAATTATATTATATATAGCTTTTTGCTTTTTTTAAGTATATACATATTTTTTAAAGAAAGAACTTTATACTAATGAAAAGAATATTGGAACTCAACAGAATAAGTTGATAACTAGTTGGTTTACTTATCTATTTCAAATATATATATATATCCTTAAAAATCTGCCTCAATTCATTAATGACAAACAACATTCTTTTTTATAAAAAAAGAAAAGAAAAGAAAAGAAAATGAGACTATAAATGTTAGGGCTGTAAGTTTTTAATTTTAAAACATTGAAACTAAATAAAAACTAATTAAACTTCAAGACTAAAAGTTATTTTTTCCAAATATTTGTAATTTAAAAATATTTTAAATGTTATCATCATCAAATAAATTTTAATACTTAATTCTATTAAAATAAAAACGTATAATATTATATAGTTGAAGATTCAAGAACATATATTAGAGACACTATATCGAAAGTTTACAGATTTCTTAAATTACGAAGTCAACTTTTAACATTTGAAGATAACTGTTTTAGAAAAAAAAAATTGAAGATAATTTGGTTTGTTGTTTTTGTCCAAACAAAAATTTATAGGTTCAATTCATGATCACCACCTAACTAGGCATTAGTTTCCTTCATATTTCATTTGAGATCAAGCACTGCAGGGTCATAAAAAATGGCTGATGTACCCGTACACTCGAAAAGATTGAAATTTTTTTTTGGCCCCCCAAACTTTAAACCCTAGATTCGCCCTTTTCAGGTTTGATTTTTTGCATTTTCGAGACTAACCTACTGTTGGATTGAGCTAAAAAAAATTTATGTCACAAGAGTCTTCGATCTGAACGGTGGAGATCGGATTCGTCGTCTCTATAGACAGATTCCAAAGGGTGATTCAGTTCCAAAATTTGTGAGATATTTCTATTTGTTTATCTTGGTTTGGTGTCGTTTGTTGCCAAGATAATTTATCTTAAGTTATTATATGTTGTATACCTCTGGTTATGACTTGAAAGAACTCTTTGTAATCCATTATTGATTATAGTGGAGATTTGACTTGGTTCGTGGTTTTTTACTCCATCCATTTAGGGGGTTTTCCAAGTTAAAATTGATTCTTATGTGTTTTTCTTGAATCTATTTATTGAATCTAATTTCTCTACCCTTAAGTTGAATATTGTGGTTAATTATGGAGTTTATGCATAATTTAATTAATGAATTGAATTACCAAAAACATAATGAAATAGAAATAAATCTAGATTTTAGTTTAAATTTAGAAAAAAATGAAATAGAAAATGATATTGATAAAAAAGGAAATAATTAGAATGTGGTTGTTGTTTTAGAATTGAAAGAGATCGAATGGGACGATGACGTTATTGGTTATCTAGTTTAGTGTTAATTTATTTTAGTTCCATAGTCATGATTCGATCCTTAGAATTGATATTTTAGTTAGAGTTTTATTAAAATACTAAAAACCCACCTATTTTATTTGTTTTTAACCGTGAAAAATTAATTTATAGCTCATTTGGGTTCGATCTAGTTCCCACTATTTCTACAAGTTAGAATTAGTAAATCAATATTTATTTTTCGACAATCCGACCAACTTCATCCTTCCAAATGAAGGTGGTTAATGACACTCACACACCACCAATGTCAATTTGAGTTTCGATGGTCACACCTCTTCACACGCTTGTATTATGATTATGTGTGCATGTATATGTACAATGAGGATTAATTTTTAAAAAGTACAAAGTATAAAAGTAAATTTAAAAAATAGATTAAAAATGAAAATGATTGAAATATAAAAATGTTCAATTTTAAAACATATGTACCAAAATAAAAAAATAAAAAAACATTCCCAATCAATATTATACAAAGCAAACTTGGGACAAAAGAAAGAACATATTTTATTACAAAATTAAAAAAAGACACAAAATTATCTTTGAACTGAATAATATGGTCAAATAAACTAACAATATTATGAAAGAATAAACCAGATAGAAAAAAAGGAGTATATAATTCCAAAAGAATGAAATTAATTAGTATATGCTTCCCATTCCCTCAAAACTAAGAATCTTTAACTATAAACCATTAATTTATCTGATTTGAAATGGAACAAAGGTTTAATTGGTTTTGGTCAAATGAACAAATTATGGTTAAGAGCCTAACTCATATAAAAACCAGAGAATAATCTTTCTAATAAGAATCAAAATTATAAATTATTATGTTGTTAAATGTGTGGGGAATATTCTAAATTTGAATCTAATGAAACAAAAAAAGCATAAACTTTTTATTTTGCGAATTGAATTAGAATGACTCAATAAGAATCAAAATTATAAATTATTATGTTGTTAAATAGTCTCATTAGTCTTGTCGAAAAAGTGTATGGTTTTTGTCGGGTTGGATTCAACCACAATTTCCTTTTTTTTTTGGGTGTTTTTTAAAATTATTTTCCAATTTTTGACTCACTCTATATATGATCAACCGAGCTAATAATTTTGTCAAAAAAAAAAAAATGGAGCTAATTATTTAGGAAATTTGTATTCCATAACATATTTTTTGCTCTTCATTACATTTTTCACAATAATTTCATTCATAGTACATTTTGTCCAAAATTCTTATTCTAACATCATTAGACTTCTATCCGTTCAACGGATAGATTTTAAACTTCTATCAATTCAATTGATAAATTTTAGACTTCTATCAATTGAATTGATAGACTTTTATCAGTTCAACTAATAGACTTTAAACTTCTATCAATTTAACCGATAGACTTCAATTGATTTTGAATGATCAAACTGTGCAAACTAATAAAATTCAATCACTTTTATGTCACAAATGAATAAGTTTGAAAATTGTGCTATACATAGAATTATTTTGTTTTTTTTAATATGCATGCAAAATGCACAATAATTTATGAACATGAATATATTTTGTGTATTAAAAAAAACACGTATATATTTTGTGTACTAAAAAACCATGAATAGATTTTCTTTTTAAGAATATAAAAACATGTGTATTTTTTTTTTAATTATAGAAAAGTGCTAGAAAAAAATTGATTCGATCTTTTTTTGAAAAAAAGTTTGAGTATAGTTTATGTTTGATATTTATATTTTAAAATGAAACAATTTTATATTGTCAATGATGTTTCATTATGTTATTTGAGTTTACTTTTTTAAAAATATATTTTATTTTAGAATTTTAATTTATGTAAAGATTATAATATTCACCTAGTCAGTAAATCTATATAAAAAACCTTCACTAGTATATTATAATTTAAAATTAATTAGTTGATACCGAATGAGTAAGTGATGCAATGATTTCAGTGTTTGGTTGTAAACCAATTTAATACCAGCGTCACAGGTTCGAGCTTGAGAATCGGTATTTGTCTTCCTCCCCGAATATGTACTTAAAAAAAATTGAAATATATCTTCATAACCTAAGTCCCAAAAGAAATATTTATAAAACACCCTGTTAGCTTTTATGACATAGAACACCATGTTTTATAAATATCTAACTATCAAAAGTGATTTGGGTAAACCTTAAATTCATAAATTAAGGTTTATCAAAATTATCCCAACTTATATTGATCATAAACTCATAAAACTACCTAATAATTATTTGGATAACACACTCATTTGCATAATCCAAGCACATCACAAAATTATTAGTAAATTTCCAAGCGCAAATATATTAACCTCCAAAGAACTATAAAGAAATATAGCTAAATCCGTTCGTCTAAAGAAGGTTATAAATTCAAATTTTTAACTCTCAAATGTTGAATAATAATAAATAGAAAGAAACAAAAAAAAAATTTTGATTTAATAATATTTAAAGCAAGAGATTTAAATTCGTTATAATCTAATTATAAGGTCATATATTAGACCAATAATTCAACTAAAACAAAATTTAAAATTTTTATAATAATAATTTAGGAGTGATTTTCACAAATTATTGTGCAACTTCAAACACAGTATGCATTTTATGGGGAGTAATCTTTCCCAAATCATATGCAAACCACCAAAATGCAGATCAAAAGACAAAATAATTATAATTTTCATTCTCATCCTTCAAAGAATATATGAACAAAGCATATATTTTGAAGATCAGTTCAAGAGAAAAAAGAAGTATATATATATACAAAAACTTCTGTAAGAAAAATATAATAATAATACTGCCAACAATATATTCATTAATTAGTTAATTCTGCACAACAATTTAAAAAATTAAAATTAAAAAAAAAAAACAAATAAAAAATTGTAAGTTTCCTTAATAAAGATAAAAAAACGAGTAAACTATTATACAAAACAACCAAACATCAATGACACAATGAAAGCTCGAACCCGTACACAATCACACACTAGAGTTGTAAAACATAAGTTTAGAATTGCTATATTGAACTTTGTATCACATATATATTATGTAATATATATACTTGAAAGATGAGTAGAGTGCAAGCAACACTTAAAATAATATTTATAAAGAAGAAGAAGAACTTGTTTCATTCGGTTTCGAATGATCGGATTTGAGTATGGATCTTCTCGATGTAAGCCTTAGCCTTCCTATCGATGCCAGGCTCGGCCACCCAGTGTCGGCCTTTGTCGCCATCGCTCGGCCACACCTTTCGCGTATCATCTATCGCTTCGTCTCGCCTCCTTCCACCATCTCGGGATCTGAACAAGCTGAAGATCGAGAAGAAGCACGAGGGCGACTTCGGCTTTTGTCTCTTGTTGTGGGCTGAGGACATGGCTAAGAGAGAAGTTGGTGTTTTTGTGTAGAAGATTATAAGAGAGTTTGGTTGTTTGAGGGACAAATGGGAAATGTTTTGAGGCTTTAAATAGAGGGAAATAAAAGGTATTGGAATTTTTGGGGTTTAGTATAAAGGAAGATTCTAAAGGTGTTTTTTTTAAACCTAAATAAAGTAAAATGTAACACTTTGAAGACCTAGCTAGGAAATGACATTATTGTTCTTTTGGAGAAAAAAAAGCATATATTTCCTTGGTTCTCCTTTCCCTTTGAATTTACACTGCTCACTTCTATATTTGGGTCTTTTTCCTTTTCCCACATCTTGTTTTCCTTGACAATATTGCATCCAACTCTATTTAATCCCTACCTTACGATTGTTGGAATAAAATCGAAGGGTGTTAATAATTTTCCCTTATTCTTGTTTATTAGCAGAACTCGAGAGTTTGCACAAGACTCGATAAATGATTATCAATATTAATTGAAGGAATTGGCTTTATGTATCTATATAGACTATTCGAAAAAGTTTGATAAAGATTGTAGTGAATAAATTTTGCACTATGTTGAATGTATGAGAGAGAGAGAGAGAAAACACCCAAAATAATTCGATCTTGTATCTCGTGGTTATAAGGATATAACACCTTTTAATTTATATCTTAAAGTTATTACTAAAACAAATCTTACCAATATTAAAAGACAAGCTTAATAAATTTTTATAGGTTAAGATTTGAACATAACTATCATGCTATAAAATCATATTAAATTATCACTTAATAAAAAAATTTCTTAAAGATTACAATGTTTTTTCTTTAAAAAAATACGGTTGCGAAGTAGGGAAAAAACTTACAAATGTTATTTCAAATACAACAAACTAAGGAGACATTCCCCCTCTCATTTATTTGTTAGTGTATATAGGTTTAGGTTCACTACAAGAAATTTTGAAATTTATGACAAGGGAATCGTCAACGGTACAAATACTGTCAAAGCCTGTTTTTGCTGACGGCCAAAATGGCTGCCGCAAAATCATGACATTCATGACGACATCTTTAACGCCGTTAAGAAAGATTTTAAATTCTCCCACATTCGTTTGGGGGAATTATTTGGGGTTTCACTAACGGCAAGTTGAAGCCGTCAACAAAGTAGGAATAGCCGACGCTATTTAGCCGTCGGCAAAAGTTAAAAAAAAAACCTCCAAAAAACCTAAATCTAATATTTTCTTCTCCCATTTTCAAACAGTCCCAACCACCTACACGCTCGCTGAGCCCCTCAACGATGGCCGCTGCCCAACTCACGCCTGCCACAGTCAAACCCACGACACTACCGCCAACTCTGTCCGCTACTTTATAGGTCAGTTTTTCTTTTTTCTATTCAAATTATACTTTAAATTTATTTATTGCATATTTAAATATTATTAGATCTAACCATATGGTTAGGTTTTTGTTAGATTTAAGTTTATGGTTAAGTTTTTTCCACCCAAGTGTTGTAATCTTAAAAAAAATGTATATGGAAGGGTAGCCTATTTCGACGAAGAAATGTTGTTTATCGACACAAAAACCATATGCTTGTGACTATTCTATTAAAGTGGATTATTACTACTAAATAATAAAATCAATGCGTCATTAGTCTTTCCATTAGTATAAAATGTATCATTATAAAGTTATTACAAGCCAAATATTTATAAAGAAAATCTTAAAAAATCAAAATATAAATATTATTTGTATTTCTTTCTATTTTTGTTTTTTTCGAAAAAACTTATTTTTGCTTCTTCCAACTTTACTTTTGGTGTTTTTAAAAAAAATCATTTTTATTGATTTAAAATATATCAAACATTGTTATTAATATATTTTATCCATAAATTATTTTATATAAATATAAATAATAAATAATATTTTCTCAATAAAATTATATCAACGAAATATATAGAGTTCACAAATTTTTTTATAAAGGTTATCAAATTAGTTTTAATATTTATTTTTCTAAAAAGTATATCGATAAATTGTTTGACATTTTTAAATAGCGGTATTTTTAAGAGTAGGTCAAATTGAAAAATATTTACAATATTAAGTAAAAAAAATATTTTTAATAATCATAGTCATACCATACACAAATTATACGGTATAATTAATACATAATATTGTATTAATATATAATATTGTACTATTAACATATAATATTATATTAATAATACATAATAATCTATTAATAATACAAAACACTATAGTAATACTCTAAATTAATCGTTTGATGAATATTAATTATACATATTTGACTATGGATGCAAAAAAATTCAAATTTATCTATACTTATTTTGTGAAATTGAACTATCCAATATAATTTCTAATCCAATTTCCCTCTTAAATATTTAAGATTATTAAACAAAAATTGAAAGTTTAAAAACTTTTGAAATACCAAAAATGTTGAAATTCTATTAATCCAAGGGTGTAAAAGTCAAACATTTGACATTGAACATAACTCTTAAATGTATTTATATTTGTAAAACATATGTCTTTGCCACAACCATGATGGATTGTGGTCCATATATAGAGAGCACAAGTTTAATCCATGATCGTATCTGTTTAGCAATTAATTTCCTATGACTTTCAATGATACTAAATGTTGTAGGGTCAGATATCTTGTCCTGTGAAAATAATTGAAATGTGTGCCTAAACATTCACGAGTATAAAAAAAAAAGGGCCCCTCCTAAATCTTAAAACCTAGATCTACCTCTAAGTATAGTTCAAGTGATATGATGTTTATTGTCTAATATCAATAAGTTACATATTCAAATCATTCGTCGTACATTATTGAATTAAAAAAGAATGAAGAGACAAATGTAAATAGGTCATCTAGGAGTAAAATTTTCAGGGAAAGAGGCTCTCACCTCTCTCTATTTTCTTGATGAAGGGTTCTGGGAGGCTTCACCTCAGGTTATGGAAGGAAATCCTGGTTGGGAAGACCTTGACCTTCAAGATACAGTTTTAGCCTTTTTATGGTTTTTCTAATTTGATCCAACTTGCTTTTTTAACCCGGTTTGAATTACAACCCGACCGGGTGACCCATAAATCGGTCCAAAAACCCGGTTAGAAGCTACTTTTTAGATTGGTTCCTCTACATTATTTTTATTTATGCGCAAGGGTGGCACATGTATCTCTTCAACCTTTCGATTGCCTTCTTGTTTATTAGGTGTATGTGTAGTCTTTTTATGTTTTACTGTTGTAGTTCTAGATTTGTCCTTGTTCGATTGTGTTCTGAGTTAGTGGATAAAAATGGTTCGACTAGATTACTCATATATAGGGTCTTGTCGGGGAATGGGGTGGTTCTCTCTCGGATTGTCTCTTTCCTCTTCAACTTTGGTGGGGTCATGCTTTTCAGTCATGGATATGTCATTTAGATTATTCCCTAAAACTATTTAAAAGCCAACCAGTGGGTTATTGACAATGACACTTGGTCTTCATTAGTAGGTCTCTTTGAAGCTCACAAGTGATGAGGTCATTTCTGACTCCAATGGAAAACTCTTGCGAACTGTCCTTTTATTTGTTGTTAGGTTGTTTGTAATTTCCATGTCGTCTTGTAGATTGGAAAGTTTTAGATTATTAAGGGGTTGGTCCCTGTTTCGGTGGAACTCTTGTAATGGAGGCTTGCCTCAAAATTGCTTGTAATGAATTGTTTGGTTTTTCTAAAAAAAAAGGTCATTTAGGAGGACGGTTATAAAAGATTCCTTTTTCTTTGGGTGAAGTGAACAACTTAAGTTATGAGTTGAATGACTTGTCTATATGGCTCAATGCGAGCCACATTTTAGTGTTCTTTTAACCCCAAAAGAAATTCAAGAAAAATAAAATATGGCCTAAATTGGGTCACATATAATATCATGAAAAATAGGTAATGCCAAGACATGCATGATCTAAACTTTTCTCTTCCTTAAGTGGGAAAAAGTGAAGGAGAGAGAAAATTTTGTCCACCAAGGAAGACAAAATGTGGCTAAGAGCACGTTTGACACCAATTGGGTTATTATAAATAATGTATCATTATAAACGATAACTTATTGTAATTGATAAGTTATTTTAAACGGTGTTTGACATTCAAGCTATGTTGTTTGTGGTGCAAGTTATTGTAATTAACCATCCTCAGGGGCAGCCCAGTGGTTGTGACTAAGGCCTTCAAGGCATGCTTCCTAGAGAGATTCTTAGTTCGAAGTTGCTGGAAAGCGCTTAAACCATAATACCCTTCGAAGTATACCGGTGCCATAGTTCGAAGTTTCTTGGTGCCATAGTCCCAATCACTAAAAGAATAACTAGAAAGTGACAAATATCTTGATATTTTTAGGAGTACTCTACACAAATACGTGATCCT
Organism: Sicyos edulis; assembly: GCA_036507275.1. Classification (NCBI taxonomy): domain Eukaryota; kingdom Viridiplantae; phylum Streptophyta; class Magnoliopsida; order Cucurbitales; family Cucurbitaceae; genus Sicyos; species Sicyos edulis. The sequence continues at coordinate 4,108,822 of CM071856.1, read as the reverse complement.
ATTATCTAGCCTATACTCTAAATATTCCTTCACCTCCATTTCAAATAAATACACTTCCCCTCACACCATATTTTGCATCCAAGAAAAAAACAAGTATCATAGTATCCTACAAAGTGTCATTAATCCCTTGTCTTATAATCTTTTTAAGTGGCTCAATAAAAAGTGTTGATAATTTCCACCAAAAGAGTTATATTCAACGATTATGTGAAACAATCACTTGAATTTAGATAAATGAAACTATGAAAAATATACCATATTGAAAAGTTATAAGATCTTGATATGTTGGTGTACTACAAAAGAAAAGAAAATTTGATATGTTGGCAACCAAACGATCAAGACATCCCAATTTCTTTAAATTATTGAAATCCATGAATTTATTGTCGAACTTTTAGTAAAATATTATAAGAAGAATTGTCACATTACATATGAAAAAGATGCAAATAAGGTGATGCTTCACAATACTTTTGAGAGAGTGGAGCAAAGGAAAATGTTTATGTGCCTAAGGGGAGATAAAAGTTATTTGAGATTGTAACAATTTTATATCGACCATTTTTTATGTATATATTTTTTCAATTATTATTTTTATCTAATTTATTGTTTTTGCTCAAAATTTTCATATTATTTTAACTTGTTCCTTTGAATTGAGGGAGATTTTTCTAACATTTATTTACGAACTTTTAACTAAAAAATTTATTATTCTAAAAAAAAAAAGAAGAAATTTCTTGAGTGATTGAACAAACTTGAATTTTTCCCACAAGAAAATAAACGTTTTCACATACAACAAACAAGAGTTTGACCTCTTAAGCAAAACCCTTTTTAATAGATCGACAAACATGAATTCGACATCAACCCTACATGAAAATGGACATCTTTGCATGAGACAAATTCGAGTTCAACATTTTTTTTTTTGTTTGAAAAGAGTTCAACATCTTAAACAATACACATTGACCATATATGATTTTGACATCGACCCCACATAAAAAAATGAATGTTTATGCGAGACAAACACGAGTTCGTCATCTTAAACAAAAAGGGCCAAGAAGCCCAATGAGAACAAAATAATTGAACTGAATGGGTCGGTCGTACAATTGGGTTGAATCTCTGGAATCGGTATTTATAATCATCTTTCCCCCAATTTTGTACTAAAAAAAACCAAAAATTTGACTTGGCAATTTTGCCGCGCTTTCCTATTCAAATCAAACTCACGAACCACACAAATCTCAGCTTCGGAATTCTTCAACTTTGCCGAACCTGAGGCTTGGGAATCGTCAATCCGAACCTAAATCCGGAACTTCTGTCCGTCTAATTCGATTCAAATTCCCAATACTGACAAAAAGCAAAATTCAAAATCATTCTAATTCAAAAATACCCAATTAAAAAAAATATCAAATGGGTTCCCGAAATTTCCTCCACTGTGTAAAGATCCTAAAAAATGGCGACTGAATCACTGCCCTAATCCTTAATCTTCAGCTCATACAGGTTCTTCTTCAACTAGAAGCCAACCCCATTTCGAAACACAGGTTCATTTTCGATTTCATATGCAACTCTTGATTGATTTATGGATTTCTGAATGTGGGTTTGTCTTATTTTGGGAGAAAAGTCATTGTGGGGTTGTGGGTATTTGTATTCTCTTGATGTTTGGCTGATTTATTGGACTGAACTTTGCCTAGAAAATTCTGGGTTCGTCTTCTTGGATGTAATTTAATGTGGGTTTCAAAGCTTTGTTGAGATTTTGAGTGGAATCTCGTCACATTTGAGCTGTAAATTACGAGTTTCAGTCATTTATTTCATTGTCATATTTGGAAACTTTATTTTTTTTTATTAAATGCACTCAACTACCTTATCCCATATGTAGATGCGTAACTTTAGGTTTCACACAGCAACCTTGTGAGACTGCAAAATTCCTTTGATGAACTTGGATAGATATATCTTGAAAGGCAAATTTCTTTGTGCTGTTGGATCCATATCTCGTTCTACCGATGTCTGTTCAAGAGAGGTTTTCTCCGCTTCCGTCATCGAGTCCGGCTCGAGTGGTGGATCCATTGCTGAAGGATTTGAATGAGAAGAAGCAGAGCTTTAGGCGAAATGTTGTGTCGTTGGCGGCGGAGTTGAAAGAGGCTCGAAATCGCCTTTCATCTCGGGAAGAATCGTTTGCTAAAGAGTCCCAAACGAGGCAGGCAAGTGATTTTGGATGTTTTGAGAATCTGGGATAGGTTTCTTTTTGCATCATATTGTTTATTTTTCAAGCTTTTGACTCATAAATCTACTTTTAGGTGTTTTTTTCTTGTGGGGTTTTTATGGTAGTTCATGTTTGAGTGAAATTTTGAGGTGTTTTTTCAGGTAGCAGAGACTAAGGCTAAGATTATGGAACAAGAAATTGGGAGATTGCATGTGGAATTGGGTGAGAGGGATGAACAACTTAAGGCTTCTGCAACTACTGCCACCAAGGTTCAACTCTCAACTTCTTTTCTTATAGAACTTATCATTTTTCTTCCTTTTTTGATAGGATTTGGATTTAAATGATTAGCTTGGTCAAACTTTTTGAAGCTGTATTGTTTATTGATTATTGTTTTAGGTTATCATACTTTGCTTGTGATTGCTTTACTTTTTTCTCATGGGTCAGTTTGTGTTATAAAGTTCCCGAAAGCCAAACATCTAAGCCTCATCTCCCTTGATGCCCTTTTCTTTTGCCCTCTCTGTTTTCCTCATTTCTTCTTTAATGGGAACAAAGTTGGGATTGGGAAAGTACTATTTTGTTACTTTATTATTATTATTATTTCCCTCCCTTTTCTTGAATTCAAATATTTGTTTGATTTGAATATGCAGTTAGTTAGTAAGTGGGAAGATCAAGAAAAAGGCAAACCTTAAACGGATCTATCACTTTCTATTTATCAATTTTAATGTAAAGTGATGATGGAATTGACTAATTGTCAATTCAATTCCTGTTTGAGACTCACTCGTGACATTACTCCTTCGATATCTCGGTGTCTGGCCTAGGGACAAGAGTGGTTACCCTTGTTTCAAAAAAAAAAAAAAAAAATCTTTTTGAGAAAAAGGAGATCTATCACACCGCACATATATCTTGAGTTAGAGTTGGGAAAATATTGTTAATTATCAATCCTCAATTTCTTATTGTAAGACAAGTTTTGTTTTTGTTCACTTTTCTTCTTCTAGGATTTACATGTGCAAGGTGTTTTACTGTTTTTTTTCTTATAAATAAAAAAATGATTAAGATAAGCATACAATAGTGTATAGAATTTTCATTTATTCTTTCCTTCATGGGCGAAGAAGAAAATCGGACTCTCACAAAGTTCTCCGATCAGTTGTGTTCTAGTTTAGATAGATGATATTTAATGCAAAGGTGTCTATTTGTTTTTTTCCCTATATGATGATTGCTGAACCGTTTTGTTCTTTTTCCATCTTAAGAGCTTCTTAGTTAATCAAATTCCTTATTTTATATTTTTTTAGGAAAATATCAATTTTAACCTTGAACTTGACTTGGTATGAAATTGATAGGTTTTAGCGAAGCCAACACTAGAGCATAGTGGCTAAATATAGATTTTGAAAATCTAAACTTCCTTCTAGAAAACGAGTTCAATTCATGTTGGTCATATACTTAGAAATTAATTTACTTCGAGTTACCTTTTCAACCAAATGTAGTAAGGTAGAGTTGGGTAGTTGTCCTATAAAAATAGTTGAGATGTGCTTAAACTTGCCTGAACACTCATAAATATAAAATATATAAACGTTTTGATCTTCTTGTAAAATTTTTGGAAACTAACAATAATGGGCTCGTTGCAGACTTTGTTAGTGCCTTTGACTCTTTAGTAGAAGCAGAAATGTGATTAATACTACCTGAATAAGCATTTGGCCTTTTCTCGAGAGATCTGGTTTATAATTTTTTCATTCCCAAGGGGTGGCATAGTGGTTGAAGACTTAGGCTTTGATGGTATGCTTCTCTCAAGATTTTAGGTTCAAAATTTACATGTGACATTACTCCTTCCTGGTGCCTGACCTAGGGACGGGATGATTAAACCACTTCTCTATTAGCTTCATAGGAGTTCTTTCATGCATTATAATCCGAGCACTACGATTTTAGCTTCTTAGATTTTGTTGGCTTACATAAAAATAGGGATTATCAATACTCGTTACTGATATGTTGTTCAATGCAGCATCTCCATGAATTGGATGAACTGAGATTACGGCTTGCCGCCACTCAAGCAACTGCTGATGCAAGTGCTTTATCAGCTCAATCTGCACAGAATCAGAGTTTAGCACTTTTGAAGGAATTAGACGAAAAGAACACGTCTTTGAAAGAGCACGAAGATCGCGTAAAAAGGTTGGGAGAACAACTTGACAATCTGCAGAAAGATCTGCAGGCAAGGGAATCTTCCCAGAAGCAGCTGAAGGATGAAGTGATGAGAGTTGAGCAGGACATTATGGAAGCTATAGTCAACTCTGGTGTGAGCAAGGATTGTGAGCTTAGAAAGATATTAGACGAGGTTTCTCCGAAAAATGTCGTGAAGATCAACCGATTGTTGATTGCAAAAGACGAAGAGATTGCAAAACTCAAAAATGAAATCAAGATTATGTCTGCTCACTGGAAGGTTAAAACCAAGGAGTTGGAATCACAAGTATGCAGACATCTTTGACTAGTTTACAGTGTACTTTCAAGTTTTTTGTATCGTTTTCATATTTGTTTATATGATTTGGTTTTCTAATTAACAGTTAGAGAAACAACGACGAGCGGACGAAGAGCTGAAAAAGAGGGTGTTAAAGCTGGAATTCTGTCTCCAAGAAGCTCGTTCTCAAACTCGGAAACTTCAAAGAGTAAACACTCAACTTGTTTGGAACTTGATGATTTATTTATTTATTTGAAATCTAACTTGATGATAGACAAGACTTGAACATAAATTAGTTGATCAAACATTCTTGAGATTCAGATAAACTCTAGCAATGAGAGAGGAAGGGTTTAAGTGTTTCATGACTAAGAGATGATGAGTTTATTCCATAATGGCCACCTACCTAGAAATTAATTTCCTATGAAATTTCTTGACGTCCAAATTTTGTAAGATAAGACGATATGTCTTGTGAAAATAGTCAAGGTGCGCGCAAGCTGACTCAGACACTCACGGATATCAAAAGAAATAATAATAAGAGAAGGGTGGGCTATTTTTTAGATCCCACCTGACTTTTATGTCCAAGACCATAAAACCAATGTTGAAAAACTGGCTTCCTCACCTCATCTAAAAATAGTATACAAGTTTCAACTAATGAAGTAGGGTCATTTAGATGAAACTAAACTGGCATTTGGTTCGTAACAGATCGGAGAGAGGCGGGAGAAGGCCCTAAAGGAGCTGAGAGATCAGTTGGCAGGAAAACAAGGTGCTACTTCTGCTACAGATGCTGAAAAACAAAAGTTTTGGGAAACGTCAGGGTTCAAGGTCGTGGCTTCGATGTCGATGTTGATACTGGTTGCATTTTCGAAGCGATGAAGTGGTTGAAAAATCATTAGAATGTATATTAGTATAGTGATAGTATGGGTAGGAATCATTTTGGAGGGTTGTATTACAATTCAGGAAGCAGCATGGTAGAGGAGAACTTGCCCTTGTTCTCCATTTAGCTCTAGCAGAAAGGTAGAAGAAAGATTTAGACTAGAAAATCTTTATGCTAATTAACATGTTTAAGATTTTACTGTGACAGTGGAATTATTGACAAAATCACAGGAAGTGATAATGTATTTATATGTAGAAGAAAGGAAGCACTTTGGGTGGGGTTTCTGTGTTAAGAGGTTTAGGTCTCCAAGGCATGCATAAGGTTCAAAACTCATGAATGAGCTTAATTATAAATTCTTTGTAGTATCTGGGTTTTGGGATGGGTGCAGATGTTCCAAATATGTAGTGGGATGAAAACTCAATTTTTGGTTATTGATAAAATGGGGTGTTTTTTCTTGGTTTTTTTTTTTTTTTTAAAAAGTAAAACCATATCACATCCTATAACTCAAACCTGTAAGGGTATGTTTGGGCACCCATTTATGTAAACGGAATGGTTTGTTATAATAATTCAATCGATGTTTGTTTCACCGTTTATTTTTAAACGGTGGTTATTTAAATTTGTATGTTCGTTTATCTAAATCTTACACATTACTTTTTGTTACATAATTAGTTTCTCAAATGTTGTTTGTTATAATCCTTTTTATAATAACTTATCCCTTGAACAATATTTAAAATAACCATGGTTTATCATAATCTTTTGTTTATCATAACCAAATTGATGCTCCAAATATACCCTAAGAGAATTTAGATGATTTGGTGAGGAAAACATACACAACTATTTTTTCTTTGTGAATGCCTTTGTGTTTCGGCTTTCAACATCACTTTTACAATCTTTAGCAACCAACCATCCTCATCAAAGTTATCTTTAAAAAAAAACTAGGGAAATTGTAGTGGCTGGTGTATTTTAAGAAATTATTTTTAAGTTTAGGTAAAAATAAAATTGATTGCAATCATATTTTTCCGATTTAGATAGAGCTAAATATTGATTTTCAAATGGGTAGAGTTAAATTAGATTGAAAGCGACCAATGTTACTAACAACCCTTTTGATTATTTTGTTACATTCTTTGTACATAATAATATGCATTTATAATAATGAATGAGTTGGTGACATTTTGGTTATTTTTATTGGTGGTAGTTCATTTCAACTTCACGATTTTGAGTTGTCAAGACTATTTTTTAGGTTTTATCAAACCTTAAATAATAAATTCTAGTTTTTAAAATAATAGAGACTAAATTTTATATTTTTTAAAATTATAAAGACTAATTTTTTTTATTTCTTCGGCTCATAAAGACTAAGTTTTAGTTTTTAAAAGCATAAAGACTAAACTCTAAGTTTTCTTAATGGAGACTAAACACTAGGTTTCTTCAATAGGGATTAAACTTATATTTTATCCATGAAAGAATAAAGAATTTGAACAATAAATCCCGTAGTTATTAATATGGTAATCGTACAAAATTAATCAAATTCATAAAATAATTACATATATGGTCACTTTAAAAATAATTAGTCATCATTCATATGTATTAATAATACATAATACTCTATGTAAGAATGAGTGTGAAATTTTTCAAAAAAACAAACACTTTATTAAAATAGTGCTAGGGGTGTTAGAACCAGCAACTCGAGCTACTCGGACTATCCAACCCAAAATATAAGGGTTGGGTTGGGTTGAATTTTTTTTCTGGTTTGGGTTGTGTTGAAATATAGCGGAGCCGGGTAATCCGAGTTGGGTTGCAGGTTGACAAAAAAATTTCCGATCAACCCAAATCGGACTGGGTTCAATTTTTTTCTTTTTAAATTTTCCAAATGAAATGTCTTTGTGGTTTTGTGGATTTAAAGATGATTTTTTATTCTTCTTTCCAAATGAATGCTTTCGTGTGATGTAGGCATTTTTTTTTAATTGTGTAATGTATTTTTATCTTTTTTTTTTAATTCATGGTATTTTGTGAAATTTAAGTAGGTAAATCATACATAAAAATATATATTTATTAAAAAAACACAACTCAACCCAACTCAAATATAAAGGTTGGGTTACTCTAATATGAAGAGTTGGATGGGTCGATTAATTAGTTCATTTACACGTTTGAATTGGTCTAAAAAAATCCCCAATCCAACCCAACTCTGATCATGTACACCTCTGTGTATCTATTACAATTTTTGTTATTAATACGTTGAGATGACCTAAATCATTGCAGATTAACTCCAAACAAATAACCAATGCACAACCGAACCGGTTGTTGTTGTCTAACTTAATTATGTATATATCAATAAAAATTTAAAATTAATCTCAAAGCATACGGATTAAATTAATACTTTGGCAGCCAAATCATATAGGACTAAAATTCGTCTTTATTTACATTTCCTGCCATTGGCGACTCCATCGAGTCCTCTTCAAGCTCCCGCTACTCACCCACTGGCTCAAGATCATTGAAACTGAAATTTTCGCCTTCGAATCTGCATTCTTCGTTGCACCGATTATCGTAATTCACAATCGAATCCGTAATCCTTCCGATTTTTCAACCCCCAAAGATCTAGAAAAGGATGGCAGCAATTTACAGCCTCTACATCATCAACAAATCCGGTGGTTTGATCTTCTACAAGGTTTGTTCCATACAAATTTCTCGTTTATGTAATGGGTAATGCTAATTTCTGTTTATTTCTACATGGGTGGGGAATTTTTTTGCTTAATTTTGTTTCTGGAGGAAAACAAATGAACCCCAACTCGGGATTTTAGTTTTTGATTTCATATAGAAAGGGTAAAATCTCTGTGCTAGTCGATGTGATTATCTGATTTTCAATCGACTTGTTACTTGTGATACATAAATCGATTTTGGGTGAATTTATTTGTTCTATTTGGATTGAATCTCTTGATAGGTTTAAGAGATTCGAGATTCAATCCAAATGGAATAATTAATAGATCGGTTTAGTCACTGTCTCCCCCTTCCCTCTAGTTAGATCTGATGGAGATTCTCCGGCATACTTTTTTATTTTTGAAACAAGACCCACACCTATCCTTAGGCCAGGCATCGGGCGACATTAAAGAAGTAATGTAACAAGTGAGTCTCGAACCTTGGATCTTGGAGGGAGCATACCTTCAAAGCCCAAGTTTTTAACCACCGAGAGACATCAAAGAAGTAACAGGTGAGTCTCGAACCTTGGACTTTGGAGGGAGCATACCTTCAAAGCTCAAGTTTTCAACCACCGGGAGACATCAAAGAAGTAATGTTACAGGCGAGTCTCGAATCTTGGACCTTGGAGGGAGCATACCTTCAAAGCCCAAGTTTTCAACCACTGTGCTGCCTGCAGATTCTCCGGCATACTAGTTCATCTTTTGTATGTGTAGCTGGTTCATGAAATAATATATTGAATGAACAAGTCTTTCTCTCTCAGGATCATAGTTGAATGTTCAACTTTGTGAGAGCTACATTCTTGATTTACTTTATGTATTATCTCATTGAAAAAAAAGGCTGAGATGTTCTTTCCTTTATAATACTTTCATTTTATTAGTCACTAAGGGTGGCATAGTGGTTGAGTGTCTTACCTTTTGAGGGTGTGCTTCCCTCGAGGTCTTTGGTTTGAGACTGTGGTGTGCTCCTCCCGAATTTCGCCTCTGTTTCTTACATTGTCTCTCGATTCCTAGCCTAGGGACGGGCATGATTGTCCCCAAGTTTAGAGGAGCAAAACTCTAAGTTCTCAAACCATAAAAAACGAAAATTTATTTTATCAATGAAAATGTTTTCGTAAATCTCTTAATGAGTTTGTCCCCAAGGGGTGGCACAGTGATTGAAGACTTGGACTTGAAGGTATGCTCCATTTAAGGTCCTAGGTTCGAGACTCACTTGTGAGTTTGTGACATTACTTGTTCGATATCTCCCGGTGTCTGGCCTAGGGACGGGCGCGGTTACCCTTGTTTTTTTAAAAAAATCTCTTAATGAGTTTGTTTGAAAATTTAGGATTATGGGTCTGCTGGACGAATGGACACAAACGACAGCTTGAGAGTTGCAAGTTTATGGCATTCGATGCATGCCATTTCCCAGCAGCTTTCGCCTGTCAACGGTTGTTCTGGTGTTGAACTTCTTGAAGCTGACACATTCGACCTTCACTGCTTCCAGACGCTTACTGGTACACTTTTCCTTCCAGTCCCTTGTATACTTTTTTTGCTTCAAACGCATGGATTCTGTCTCATACACTGTGATCTAAAGATAAGCAAAATATGGAAGCAAATTTCAAGTTCTAGAAACGTTATTAACCTCTTTTCTTGTTTTGGGTTCAAGAAGTCATGAGGGTGGGGATTCGAGTTTCCGACCTTTTGGTTGAGATTACAATGTCTTAATTGGTTATAAGCTTCTTTCAGGGTGCCATAACCCTAATGATCTTCTATCATATTATAGTCTCCTTCACATATACGATTATGTTGTCAGAAATTTTGGGGAAAAACTATTATGCGGTAGGTACAACATGAACTGCAATTTTTTATTTTTTTATATTAGTGAGTGTCTAAACCAACTTATGCACACCTTGACTATTATTACGGGACAACTTGCTTGATTGTACAAGATAAAATGTCTAATTCTCACAAATTAATTCCTAGGTAGGTAGCCACCATAAATTGAACCCATAATCTTTTGGTTTCTTAGGACCTATTGACCACTAAGCCACCCCATCGGGTTACAACTGGAAATGCAAAATTAGTGTTACAAAACTCATCTATGTAACTGTTTATATTAAATGTTTGTTATTACATTTACACTCTGTCGTGCCTGCAGAAAGGAAGGAGAGTTGAGGACTGTTTTAATGTAGTTATGAATGAGTTTTGATGAATAGGATTAATCGTTTCTCTATTATGAACCTATGTATGACAGTATGAGATAGAAATGCTTATTTCATAGTATAATTTTGTACTTTCTTGTTCAACAATTTGTGATCTTTGCAGTGTCTCACGACCCTTTCAACTTTCATTTTATATTCCTTTGCTATTTCTTAACAAGTGATGAAAAAAATTCTTTATTTCAGGAACAAAATTCTTTGTCGTGTGTGAGCCTGGGACACAGCACATGGAGGATCTTCTGAAATACATTTATGAGTTATACACAGATTTTGTCTTGAAGAATCCATTCTATGAGATGGAGATGCCTATACGGTGTGAGCTCTTTGACATCAACCTAGCACAGGCAGTGCAGAAGGACCGTGTTGCGTTGCTTGGCCGATGAGCTTCGAACATCCTTCATTTTGTCAGTATTGATGAATCCACAATTCAAGAAAGAAAGTCTCGTGTTATGATTGTGCAAAGTACTTGATAATTTACTGTCCTTAATGCTAAATGTACACCATGAATAGAGAATCGTGTGAGATTTGGTGGAAATAGAATGTTCCTTTTCAGTGTTGCTCACCAGAAAGTCATGATTTATTTTATACCCTTTTTGTCTATGGCTAACAGATCTGAATCCAGTTAAATGACAGAGCAATTCATGTTTTGAGCTTTTGGGGCATGGGTTGCAGCAATGCACAACCAAATGAATATAAGCATCCAAATTATTTACTTTTTACTAAGACCCGTCTAGATAAATGAAAGCTTCAGGTTCATGATGTTCATGATTTAATGCTCTATATGTTTACATATTAGCCTGGACAGCACAGTAAAATTGGCAGCCAATTCTTCAATTTCTCTGCATGGCACTGAACTGATTGTTATGATATTATTATTACTAACTCAATGCTGGTTGTTATTTGTGGACTTAAAAGGTTGCTATAGAACAATGAACAAGCTATGGTATGCACTTTTAGTAAATATCAACATGTGGCCAGGTAAGTCCATTTATCTTCTATATAAACAAGCTATGGAGGTCAGAGTTGTGCAACCAGGCTGTATGCACTTGTAAGCTATGAATAAATCCAACAGAATTGCAATGTGCTGACAAAATTGATCTAGGAGCTAGTTTATGACCCACGACTACAGCCATTGCAATGAGAACCCTCAATTCCCTCCTCCTCTTAACCAACTTGCATTCTGGCATTGGCGGTCTACAGAAAGCCTCACCTCTTGGTGCTGCCCTTTCAACATTTACCATATTGGCATAGTCTTGTTGGTTGAAGTAAGAAATCGCCTGCACGAACGCTTGCCTGACCTGGCTGCAACCATTGTTGTTGGATCAGATGTACCGGCTTGAAGCTGCTCTATCAACTGATAGGTACTGGAAGCATTTCTCAGAACTTGATCATTTGCTATCAAGGTCAGGCCAACATCATCTGCTGGACATATCAGATTTTCATTCAAGGTTCTGTTGCAAACCCATAATCCTCCATTTGACAGTATACTTGATCGATTCGTTGCTGGTTGCAGGGTCGCCAAAACAGGGTGGAGAATGAAAAGAATGAGGAACAAGGCTCGTAGTTGAGAAGAATATCCTGAGAAAGCCATAGTTTCTTTGCTGCTTATGTTTAGAATTCTGAGAAAGCAGAGCAAGGTGAGAGTGACTTCTATAGGATATTTATTCTCTGCTGCTGTTTAGTGCATTCTCTGCTTCTATCTCCTAATTTTCCCTTGATATTTTGGTCCATGATTTTAGTTTAAACAACCCAAACTTAAGTGAAAAATTCTATACATGGATTGTTGGTTTATTTGCATATGGTTTTGGAAAATATAATCTGCAGAAAATCTGATCTGATGTACCTTAGACTGGTACTTCCAACAATTTCAATTCCTTCCTTAAATGTCATACCCTTTTTCTTTTCTCTTTTAGTAGAATGTTATACCTTTTCTAAAATTCGTTTATGGACATTTCTTTTACATAAATTCCCTTAATTTTCCAAGTCTATCTCTTTTATCATTTACTTCTCTCTCTGTTGAGAAACATATGGTTTAAGTACTACTTGGACTCCAACGACGACCGACTTAACTGAGGTGTCGGTTTCATTTTTTAGAAAACCTATAGGTCGGTTCGGTTTCAATTTTCACTGAAAACTGACACTGACTGACCGATGAACACCCCTAAACTTTTAAATGCCAAATTTCAGTTCTGGTACTTTCAAAAAAGTTCAAAATGGGTTCTTATAGTTATGGTAGGTTGTTAATTTTTCTTTTAAAAAAATTACTTTCTTCTGCTATAAATTTTAGAAACATGTTCATATTTTATCTTTGGTTGTATTAAAATTATTAACATTATTGAACCAACTTCAAGTCTGAATATATATAGATTCCCTCACCACAATTGCATTGAACAAAAATTCAACTAACAAACTGATTTAAATTTGTTCATCAAGTAAACTAAAACAAAATAATCAGAACAATAAAGGATTTGGCCAAAAAAAAAACCATCACTAGTTTTTTTATTCCATTAGCAATCAGATGTGATTTTTTTCTGACATACTGGGCTATAAAAGTATTATTAGCTCATGCTTTTATCAAAGATTTACTGAATATGGCCATTAGCAGCAGCATATTGATTTACACTGATTGAAGTTTCACAGCCTAGGATCATAAGTTTGTTCATGACTTCAATATACAATGAGTTGATTATGCTGGCTAGACCACACTCTAGAACAAATTTCTTTGATACTAACAATGGACCATTGTCTCTGAAGATCTGCTTCTTTGAAAGCTCATAAGCTTTCTGGATATTTGTTTGGATTTCATGGTAATACTCTACACAATGCTCAAAACTCTTCTTCTGCTCAGAATCACTCACATTCTTACACAGTTTGGAGAATGAATCCAGGTTTCGATCGGCCTGTTTCATCGTCAGATTGATGGATATAAGCGAGAGGTCCGGGAGGTCGGCCGAGATAGTTTGGGAATCATTACCGAGGATTTTCTGGCAGAGCGACGGATCGGAGGTCGTTGAGCAAATGGTGACCAGATTTTCATGGAGGATTCCATGAGAAGGAAAAATGGTGAGGGAAAAAGCTGCCAAAAGAAGAGCAGGGATGAAAGTGGCAAGGTTTTGAGAGCAACACATTGTTGGTTTGTGAAAAAAGGATCAAAGATGGTATTTTTGGAACTAATAAGTTGTTAAATTATGTGCTTTGAAAACAGCCAAATGGGGCACATGCAAGGAAAGCTCTTCAGAAAGAACACAGAAGGTTCAGAGGGATAACTCTTTTTCTCCAAATGAAATTGGGGACATGAGAAATGAGAAAGCTTATTCATTGAAAAATTATATATATATATATATACAATTTGGTAATATTGTTAAGAGTAAATTATGAATTGGGTTCGTTAAAATTTAGTTTTTATGATTTAAAGACTAGAATCTAGTTTCTATGGATTTGATAAAATCTAAAAATTACACGTTTGTAATTAAATATGTGGAAGTTAATTATTTATGTGTCAATGATGAGAGTGCGAGTTAAGTAAATGATTGGACAAAATTAAAAATAATTTAGCCTATATCATTTTAAAAATTAAAATTTAATTCTTATGACTTGAGTACAAGATAGGTGATTAAGAGATTCAAATCTACTATTTCTTAGATCGAGGATACATGGTGTAGCTAAGTCCATTTTAAAATTTAGTCCTTGTAATTTTGGAAAAGTTATAATATAGGCATTTACTTTTAAATATGTTTTAATTTAATTTTAGTAAAATAATATTTTTATTTTTTCTTAATTATGTTTTTACTTTTAAGATTATATTAAATATTATTTTATATCTTTACCTTTTTATGATTAGCTATTATCCTTTCCTTTTATGATTAAGACATTTTTTCGCTATGATTAGATATTATATTTTCCTTTTATTATAATTAAGTATTTCTTGTACTCTATTAAAATTTATTGTTTAGATTCTTTATTAAATGAAGAATTAAAGAATTTGAATTTCTATTTTTAAACAAAATATTATTATTTATTTATTTATTTTATATATATGTGTGTGTGACTATCCAGGCTAGCTTGTGCACAATTTGACTAATGTCACGAGACATATCATTTGATTCTATAATATTTAAATGTCAGAAAACTCGTAAAAAAATGATTCTTAAATAAAAGCCTACAATGAATTGAAGGCATCACTTCTTAAGCATCATAAGACTTTCATGACCACTTTGTAATGATTATTTAGAATTTAATCATTATGATTTGATAAAACAAAAAAAAAATTATCATTCGTCATATTAAAAAATTAAATATGAAACTTTTATTATTTATATGTCAATAATCACAATATGAGCGATTATAACTCACATCATATATAATATACTCTTAATTTACTAATTATAAATGATATTAAATTTTTTTTTTTTTGAAAAGAAATGATATTAAATTCTAATACTTTCATTTATGGCCAAATCTATAATTTACAAAAAAAATCTAGCCATTCTCTTAAGATGAATTCTTGCCCTAGAAACTAGACTTATTATATAAATTTGTTAAAAATCTCAAGAAGAAAAAAAAAATACAAATTTGAGGAAGAAAAAAAAAACCCACCACCAAATCCATCGATTTAGACACCACAGAATTCGAACCATTCATTTGCTTCCTGAATTTCAGATACCATTCTTCTTCGACCTAAATTTCATTATATAATTCGCCGCAGAATTCGAAGATTACAGAAACTGTTATACGTAAAGTTCTTGAATCTTATCCAAATTCCACTGGTTTAATTTTTCTGGGTTTTTGTCGTTTTGATTCATTGTTCTTAACATGATTGCTTTGCTTGATAATTTGTCGATGAAGGCTTCTTGTAGGCTTCTAATTAGCTGTAGAAATTCTGGGTTTTTTGGGTTTTCGCCTGTAAAAGCTTTGAATAATTTACCCCATAGTTCTTGTTTGAACTTTAGCTTCAAATTTCATTCCAATAGGCAAATTAGTTCTAACCCTTTTCATTTCTCGGGGGCTCAACGGTTTTTAGATGGGACCCAGAATTGTTATGTGGCTAGTTTGAGTTATGGCCAATCTAGGGTACTAACTAGATCTTATAGTTATAGTATTTTCCCCAAAACCAAAAGGGGTTTGTCTGTAATTGCTAGAATCGACTCGGAAGTTCGTGATTTTTCGACGTGGGTTGAGAATCGTGTGAATGACAAGAACTTTGAGAGGATATATGTTCAGGGTGGTTTGAATGTGGAGCCTCTGGTTGTTGAAAAGATTGATAAGGATGAGAATGTTATAGGAGAGGAAGGTTCTAGATTAGAAGTTGGTAGTGAAGGTGTAAATGAGGAAAAATTAGAGGATTTGACCAATGCTAAGGTCATTAGTAACAAAAGAGAGGAGTCTGATATTGAGAAAGAGGCTTGGAGGTTGTTACGTGAGGCTGTTGTGACGTATTGTGGAAGTCCGGTTGGGACCGTGGCTGCAAATGATCCGGCTGATAAGCAACCATTGAACTATGATCAGGTCTTTATTCGAGATTTTGTTCCTTCCGCCCTTGCGTTCCTGCTGAACGGTGAAGGGGAGATTGTGAGGAACTTTCTCCTTCATACATTACAGTTACAGGTACCCTTTTCCATGTTCTCTATGGTTTGTGTTATAAATTTCCTTTCATTATTTATCTTATTTGGTAATTCTTAATTTTTATATCATGTTTTTGTCTATTATATACCTTACTTTTTGAAATGCTTGATTGTTTTTGTCCCTACAATTTTTAGTATTTAAGTACACGTGTTGAATGAAGTTCGATAATTTGTTATAAGTTGCAGAATGTCAATCTGGATAGTATGATATGGGATTTTCATTGAGCTTTAAACCAACATTTACAATTGAAATAATAGCAACAGTTATTTGTGTCTTTAGTCTAACTGCCTAAGAGTTCTGCAGCTGCATAGAAGAATTATTGGATGCTTATCTAGTCGTCTTTCCCATGGACGTTGGGTTTATTTCTTTGACACGAATGACATAGTGAAAACTTGAAGTTTAGGATACGTGTGTTGTATATGCAGATTAGTATGTTGGACGCATTGTTCTGGCTCGAGTTTCTGACCTTAGTTAGAGAAGTTTTGGTCAACAATCTTTTATTTATTTCATCTGATTGTTTACGGACTTCAAGGTGTTTCTATTTCATTAAAATTTATATTTGTGAAATCAGAATGATTGCAAAAGAGTTCCCATACATTTCTACTTTTTATCTTATAAAACTCAGAGAAGACTTTCCTTTTTCCAGAGTTGGGAGAAAACGGTAGATTGTTACAGCCCAGGTCAGGGCTTGATGCCAGCAAGTTTCAAAGTCAGAACTGTTCCCCTTGATGGCGATAACTTTGAAGAGGTCTTGGACCCAGATTTTGGTGAATCAGCCATCGGCCGTGTGGCACCAGTAGATTCAGGTTACTATGATTACTTTATTCTTTTCTGTTTGCATCAAGAATCCATAGTTTGTAATTCCTTATCCTGAAGATGTTTTGAGGTAGGACGGTGAAGAGTGGCTTTTTTAAGGTTTAAAAACATATATGTTGTGAGGTATAACCTATTTGGTTCAAGTCTCAATTAGGGAAACTATATTTCTGAGTCATAAATCAAACATTTCTCCTTTTCAGAAAATACCCTGCTTAGAAATATTTCATCTTAATTATTTTTTCCTCTTCTCTTTATTTGTAGGACTGTGGTGGATCATTCTGTTAAGGGCTTATGGAAAAATTACCGGGGACTATGCTCTACAAGAAAGAGTGGATGTCCAAACAGGCTTGAAAATGATTCTTAACCTATGTCTAACAGATGGATTTGATATGTTCCCTTCACTGTTGGTCACTGATGGCTCCTGCATGATTGATCGTCGGATGGGTATTCATGGTCATCCCCTTGAGATTCAAGTGAGTTTCAATGATAACTTGAGCACATTATGAGCTTGGTTTGATTTTGTTGGACTGAAATTCCTGTATGTGTATGTAGCTTTTGGGACTTTTCTTGGTGGGCTTGTTTTTTTGTATGCCTTGTTCATGTTTCTCAATTAAAGCTTAAGCTTGGTTTCTTAATAATATATATAACTTGAGCAAATTGTGTGCTGCATTTAAGTTTATCACCTAAATAAGTATTTGTTCTGGATTCACCTTCAGCTATTGACTGCTTCTTCAGTTGCATTTCATACTTGATAGCTTTTTCATGAGCATCCGACCTGTCAGATTCTTCTATATCTTATTCTATTATTTAAGTTTCATATTAAACATTTGTTAATGTTCCTTTTCTCATTTAAGTTCATAACCTGCATCTATAACAAACTTGATTTGATTCTGCAGGCCTTATTTTATTCAGCTTTAAGGTGTTCTCGCGAAATGATCACTGTGAACGATGGGTCCAAGAACTTGGTGAGTGCCATTAACAATCGACTCAGTGCTCTATCGTTCCATATCAGAGAATACTATTGGGTTGATATGAAGAAGATCAACGAGATCTATCGCTATAAGACAGAAGAATACTCCATGGATGCTACAAACAAATTCAACATCTATCCTGACCAAATTCCTCAGTGGCTAATGGACTGGGTACCAGAGGAAGGAGGTTATTTGATAGGAAATCTTCAACCTGCGCATATGGATTTTAGGTTTTTCACACTCGGAAATCTTTGGTCGATTATTTCGTCTTTGGGTACACCAAAACAAAATGAATCTATTCTAAATCTCATTGAAGCTAAATGGAGTGATCTTGTGGGTCATATGCCTCTTAAGATATGTTATCCTGCTTTGGAGTATGAGGAATGGCGCATAATCACTGGCAGTGACCCGAAAAACACGTGAGTTTTATGCTTAATTTATAAACTTGGTGCTATTCTTGAGGTGATGGGTTCAATTCATGGTGGCACCTACCTAGGAATTAATTTCCTATGGATGTAAGGTCATACGGGATGTCTCATGAGAATAGTTAAGGTGCACGCAAGTTGGCTCCGACGCTCATCAATATATATAAAACAAAAAACTATGTGCTATCCTCTGCCTTGCATCCTTCTTCTGCATATACCATATAGTATCTACTTAATTGCCATGCAAGGTTTCATTCATTGGTTTGTTGATGACCACTTTCTTTTTTTGCCTTTTTCAGCCCCTGGTCATATCATAACGGTGGATCATGGCCAACACTTCTTTGGCAGGTAAAACCAATAACAATATTCAGATTTTGGTCTTCATGTTATTATTTTTACCAAATGGGTGTGGTAGTGTGTGTATATATATATATATATATATATATTTTTTTTGTTTGAAACAAGGGTAACCACGCCCGTCTTTAGGCCAGGCACCAGGAGACATCGAAGAAGTAATGTCATAGCTGAGTCTCGAACCTGGGACCTTGAGGAGAGCATACCCTCAAAACCCAAGTCTTCAACCACTGTGCCACCCCTTGGGGACTATATATATATATTGAAGTGTAGTATTTAGTTTTTGTTTTTTTTAGTAATTGCACATTCTCTAGTTAGGG
This sequence comes from Sicyos edulis, assembly GCA_036507275.1. Lineage (NCBI taxonomy): Eukaryota > Viridiplantae > Streptophyta > Magnoliopsida > Cucurbitales > Cucurbitaceae > Sicyos > Sicyos edulis. The sequence continues at coordinate 4,089,930 of CM071856.1, read as the reverse complement.
TTTTTTGTATCCCTATATATATGCAGTAGATCGATGAATTTGATGCGACAGACTGTTTCTCTCATTTACAGGCGTTTCTTGATGGCTTGTTTATTTAAGAATCTGAATTGAATGTCTTGTTGTGCTCAATTGAATAATAGGATATAAGTAATTTTAAGCCACTCAACTAATGTGATATATATAACAATTTCAAATCAACATCTATTGCAGTTCACATTGGCTTGCATTAAGATGGGCAGACTCGAAATGGCCAAGAAAGCAGTTGCTTTGGCTGAGAAGAGGCTTGCAGCCGATCGCTGGCCTGAATATTACGACAATCGAACAGGAAAGTTCATCGGAAAGCAATCCCGACTCAATCAAACATGGACAATTGCTGGGTTCCTGACATCGAAAATGCTGGTGGAGAATCCAGAGCTGGCATCCTCTTTGTTCTGGGAAGAGGATTACGAGCTTCTTGAGATATGTGTTTGTGCGCTTAGCAAGTCAGGCAGGAAGAAGTGCTCTCGCGGCGCTGCTCGGTCGCAGATCCTTGTTTAAGTTAACTTCATTCTTACAAGGATGAGCATGCCTTTGTACCATACTGTTGTACAGTTACAAATTTATAGGTAGAGCAATTAGGATAGAGAATTGGTTCAAAGTTCTCAAAAATAAAGTTCAAATTTATCAAGGATAACAGAAACTAGAAAGCCTGTTAGTTTTGCAAGCATGCTTCAAAATATATGCTGATTCTGTCAGCCAATTAATTATAAATTGTTTTCCATAGATTTTCTAGAACTGAGAGAACCTGAATTTTTAACTGTGAGTTCTCTCTGAACATCTGTAAAATATTTCATTATAATGTATATCCTTACTGTTAACATCCCCGCTTTGTTATACACGGTTGCGGTTACGGTTACGACGCATAAACTTCACTATCCTTTATTTAATAAAAAGAGTTTCAACATCACAAACTTCAGAAACACCATTGCAAACAGATTGAGCCAACCCCCCTTGAAGCTTAAGGAACTAAAATCAGACCTGCTTCACTTCTAAAGTAGTAGCAGCTGCATTCACAACTTCTTCCACCTCTTTGTCGTTCTTCTTCTTGAGTTCTTCGACCACAAAAGCCGACACGGGAAAAGTTCTCGACAGCCCGGTTGGGGACTTGAACGTGATTTTTCCGGTCGGCGGGTCGTCGACACAGATTTCACCAATTGTGAGCCAAATCAAGAGCTCCTTGGCCTTGACTCCAGTAAGTTTCTTAACCTTGTTTTTCTCCACATAGGCTGTAACTTCTTTGCCATAAGTAACCAACCTCCCAATCTCTTCAAACTTGTGAGTGTAGCTCTTTTTCTGCTTGAGCCAAACAAACCCTGTCTCTCTCACAATCCCACATTCCTCCATGTCTTTCATTGGCAAAAGCCCATTTGGAAGATCCATTTCTTTGAGCAGCTCCCTTGATTTCTCTTGGCAGATCTCATCTCCATAATAGACCTCATCAGCTTTGGCTTTGATATCTTCTGTGACTAGAGACATTCTAAATGACTTTGCTTCTTTGATTCTTGTTTGATTTTGAGTAAGAAAAATGGGATTGTTGCATTTTTATATATAGATGAAGCTCAAATGGCTATTTGGGATCTCTCAACCATAATAAGTTGTGGTTTGGTGGGAAAATTTAATGTGCACAACTACAAGGTTTAATGTGGAAGGTGAGGCTGATAAATTATGCTGTGTTTGTTTTCTTGTTTGAGGTTTTTGTTCAAATGTTGCTGTCTTGTTCGCATTTAGCTAGGGGATTGGAAAATGTGTTTTGATGATATATTTAACGACCATGGTGGTGATTTCTCTTAATTGTTTACCGGATTCGGTTGGATTAGGAGAAATTTTTTGACCAATCGAAAATTTTAGTTTGGCCAATCTGCCAACCCATATGAACAAAAATAGTTGTTCAGTGACATTTAGTGTACTCTCATTGATCAGGAGATCATGAGTTCGAATCCTCCCACTCCCAAATGTTGTAATCTTAAAAAAATTAGCCAACCCGTCAAACCATATGTATTGGAGTAATTCAACCCATATATTTTCGAGTTTGGTTGGAGTTTCGGATTGGATTGTGTTGATCTTCTTTTTCTTCTTTAAGACTCGGTTCGTAAATCATAAATACGTAAAAAAAAACAAAGAAAAAAACATCATATTGTACTTAAAAATTTGGGTTATCTATCTCATTAATGTATATTTCTTACTAACATGTTAAGAATCTATATTATTAATATATCTATCTATATATATATGGGTCGGATAATCTGATTTAGTCTGTGGTTGGTTTTTTTGTACTCACTCAGTTTAGGCATATAATTAGGAGCATAAAATATATGTTTTAACAAAAAAAAAACAACAATTAAGAGTTATTCACTATCTTTAAATGTATTGTTTTTTTATTGCTCTTAATTATTAACGCAGATAGTTAGGTGATTGAAATATATTTTCAACTATATATTTAAAGACTATGAGTGATTGCTTTTAATTGTTTAATTCTTTATGCATATAGTTAGGAGATTGAAATATATGTTTTGATTATACATTTAAAGCCCCCCAAGACTACGAGTTGCTCTTAATTGTGTACACATTTAGTTAGAGATTGAGATATATATTTTGCTCTTAATTGTTTTTTTTTTTTGGAAATAATTTTTCTTGTGTAGCTCATATCATGAATTTTGAAGATGAAATAGATTTGAATTTAACGCAATTAAAATATAAAACCCAATTTTGAATTAAAAAGAGTTTATTAGTATTTTTGAGATACTATCATAAACCTTTTTTTTTTTTAAGGTTGAAATTGAAGTTTAGGTACTGAATAAGTTGATAATGTGTTGAATATCTTGATTGACTGTAATCTAATTCAACTGCACGGTCACATAATCGATAATTAGTTCTCGTCTTATTTGATAGCAGTGATATTCTCTAGATAAGGTTCTATAATGATCACTAAAAAATTAAATTTTTTTGACATCTACATGTTATAAGATGACAGCCTGCCAGAATAATTAAGATGTGAATAAAGACCTTCCATATTACTTGTTGGTTTGTGTGAAGTCAACATTTACCAAACATTATTTAATAAAGCCTAATTTAGGGACTCCTCTTTTTTCTCTTGATGGCTTCATTTAGGCACTAGACTAACATCTAAAAATTGGTCTAAAAAAGGTAGAGTATGGACCTTAGTGGAGACATGGCCCCCCCAAATTTGTAAATTATATTAAATATCGTTCGAAGCTAAAAATAGATATGGTGCCATAGTGGAAATTGGCCCCCCAAATTTCTGAGCCGGGCAAGGTTCAAGCCTCACTCGTTTGATTAGGAGTCTTCGGGTAATTTTTTCGTAATTTTATTATTTTTTGATTTATTCGATTAATCTAAAATTGTGAAATCAAATTTTTATCATTTGAACCTAGCTTTTTAAATAAATAAATAAATATATATATAAATATAATAAAAACCGGCCCCCCCAAACTCACTCTCAGCCTGGATCCGGCCCTATAGAGTATGGTTTTAAGTAAAGTCTTTATTTAGTTCTAATATTTTAGTTTGATATATTAATAGTAATTTGAAATTAAAAAATTTAGCTAATGATATTTACCAATTAATTTTCAAAATAATTTTTTTTAGTTCAATTATAATTGGGCATAGGATGAGAGGTCATAAAAACACATTGATATCTTTGAGCTATTATTTTCATTGGCAAAAAGAGTTACTTTAAAAATATAGTGTATAATTAAGAGATTATAAATTTAAATCTCTTATTCTTGTATAAAAAAAACCATTGTTAATTCTAGTGAGTGGAGACAAAAACAATTTAAGCCCAATTTAAGGATAAATTCATGTATATATATATATATTGTATTTTTTTTTTCTTTCATAAATATTTTTGTTCAACAATATTGATTATATCTTTTAAAGAAAAAATTGAATACTTAAGCTAAATTTTAAAAATAAAAAACAAGTTAAACAAAGAAAACATAGATTTTTGGTTATATATACTTACCTTTAAAATTCTAAGGGTGGTTAAGTATTTTGGAAATAATTACTTATCCACCCTTAGATAAGTATTGTTCATATATATAATACCTTTAAAGCAATGTATAAATTTAGTCCAACCAATAAGAGTAATAGTTCAACATTATAATATATGTCCATAAATTAATGGTTCTCGATATGATTCCCACTTTTAATTGTTGTTGAACTAAAAATAAAAATATGTAGTAGCCCAGAGCAGTGATAAAAATAAGCGGTGAATTTGAATAAGATGACAGAGTAGCCATATTTGCCTTAAAAGTCAATAACCAAATACAATCAATGAATGCAGCAGCAAAATGCAGCTGTGCAAGTAGGAACTACATTATTTCATAATATTTCAGCTTGTTTATTACAAAAATACAATGCAAAATTTAATTTTGACCATTGAACCTGAAGCAAATTTAATGAAATTAATGTACCCTAAAACCAACTGCTACCTCCTAACTACCTGTCCATGACCATGAATGGGAATTAGAGAATGTAGATGGTAAAAAGAAATGGCTAGTTATAGTAGTGATTGAAAATATGGTAGTTTGGAAGACAATGATGGGATCCCGAGCGATATTCGAGTTGAGTCGGATGCTTATACAAGGATGCAAATGAAATAATAGCATGAGAGTAATGTGTTAGATATGGGCTCGTCGGGATGATGTTGAGACAATGAGGGTGCCTCTTCAGCCGCTTTAGGAACCATGATTGGTTACGACTAAACTCGATGAGTTTACTCGAGCGTTTAGATCCAATGATTACTACAAGGCACCAATGGACCAAAGAACAGCAACCAGTGTTAAACACCAGCTAAAAGGCTAATGGCATTACTGGATGAAATCTTCAAACAGTGCAACTCTTAACAATCATCGCATCTCGAAGTCGATACTTGAGCAAAGTCATCGGTACAACAGCAATGAGTGCGTTTCCTGAAATGAAAGAAGATGCATACCCTCATTATCTCATCATCGTTCTCTTGCACCGTACATTTGCTCATCACAACACCGAGCTATCATCCCTTGTCGATTTTGTCTCTATTTCCATTGTTGTTCTTGTTCCTCTCACAAACAAATCCAACCCCGACTCAGGTACTACTTCGGGTATCACACCATTACCTCGCATTTTACCATATTTACTAAACACTCAGCAGGTTCAACAATCAAGTTTTTTGTAATAAACACTAACCGGTTGCGACTCGTAAGGTCTTGATTCTCATAGATAAAGGAATACATGTAAAATAATGTAATTTCTTTGATTCATTTGCTGAGTCTAGACTTAATCAACAGGTTGAGGCAAATCAGAAGTTGTTCAGCAATGACTCTATCTGTTTAATTTCTTTTGGAATTGAACCTGTAAGAACCTGATACAAGAGGTACAATACATCAATTCATTCCTAAGTAATAAAGGGCAAAAATATAATTGAACCACAAACAACTGGCTGATCTAAAATCTAAAGCACACACTAATTCCTAATGAAGATGCTCATTAGAACATACAATAATATATTCGACATTCAAAGCAACTTAAAGTACAAGCAAACAGCCAGCTGGTGAACAGCCGATACTAGTTCACTTCAGATTTAACCTTCTTTGGCACTTGAGATGACAGACATGTGGAATCAATTTTTCAAAAAGTTGGAGTTAGTTGTGCCTAAGGATTGACACAGTGGTCGAAGGCTTTGAGCTTTGAAAGTGTGTTCCCCTCAGGTTCCAAGTTCGAAACTCACCTATGACATTAATTTGTAGATACTTTTCGTGTCTTCATTCCTTAAATGTCTCATGTTGCCTGACATAGGGACGGACATGATTACCCCAAGTATGGAGCGAAGCTCCGATTTCCCAGTTTCCAAAAAAATAAGGTTCAAATTTGTTCTTGCCAGGCAGTTGTATTGCAGAGACACGTTAACTAAATTGCTTTCTTCCCCTCTCGCTCAAAGAAAAGGGCTTTTTGTGGCAACTGGCAAGTAAGAGTTCGCACTATTTTTTGGGGACTTTAGGAGGAGAGAAGCAATAGAAGTTTTAGAGTGGAAAGATTATTTAATTCTGTTGGGAATACAACAAAGTGGTAACAATCTCACATTGGTTAAATGAGGGGTAGATCATGGGGTTTATAAGGAAAGACAAACATCTCCATATGTATGTGACCTTTTGGGAGATGCCCAAGAACAAAGCCACGAGGGCTTATGCCCAAAGTGGACTATATCATACCAATGTGGAGATCCGAGTAGGTTTGTCTTTCCTTAACAAGTAGTATCAGAGTGGTGCTCCTGACTTAGCCATATCAGAAGAAACTCGAGTATAAAACAAAGATTTGTGAGCCTCAATATGAGGTATGAAATAGTCATGATGAAAATCCGTGGTTGAGACGCCTTATGTGTCCTTCGGTGTGAGTCCTTTTGTATAAGCTCGTGATTGAGCATCTGCGTACTCCAAGTGAGGAGTGCTTCTGAAATGGTTGCTTCGGTGTGGGGTAGTTGATGTGTGCTCTAGTGAGAAGTGATTCTGAAACGGTTGGTGAAGGGTAGTTGTTATTATTGCTCAAACATAAATCAAGTGGATCTGTGATTGGGCTTTATGGTTTGCTCAAGTGTAATTTGAAAGGATTTGTAGTTTGAGTTAAGGTGCGCTCAAGTGTAATTCAGAAATTGACTCTTCGGTAAGGGAGACTCGCATGTGTACTTTTTTCGAGGGGAGGGTTGTTGGCAATACAAACAAAGTGGTGGTAATCCCACATTGGTTAAATAAGGGGTGGATCATGGGTTTATAAGGGAAGACAAACATCTCCAATAGCATGAGGCTTTTTTGGAGATGTCCAAGAACAAAGCCATGAGGGCTTTTGCCCAAAGTGGACAATATCATACCAATGTGAAGATTCAGGTAGGCTTGTCTTTCATTAACAAATTCCTCGTTTCTCTTTAGACTTCTATTTCTATAGGAACTATTTTACTTGATTGGAGACTTCTTTTAAAAAAAACCGGGAAATCAGAGCTTCGTTGACTATACCCAGGGTAACCACACTCGTCCCTAGGCCAGGCACCAAGAGACATCGAAGGAATGAAGACACGGGAGGTGTCTGTACAAATTAATATCACAAGTGAGTCTCGAACTTGGGACCTCGAGAGGAGCATGCCTTCAAAGCCCAAGCCTTCAACTACCGTGTCACCCATTGGAGACGATTGGAGACTATTTTTATAAGGTGACTTGCTCATTTATGGGCTTCTCTTTTTGGACATCCCTTTCTTCTTGCATGCTTTTTTTTTTCTCAATGAAAGCTTGGATCATTTTTTTTAAAAAAAAAATGCTTAAATTTAGGATGGGTAAGAATGCGATAGGGACAAAAGAAGCTTGGATCATTATTCTTTTTCTCTGAGCTCTCATTGCCCAATGATCAAAATATTAAAGTATGCTGATGATATGATTGACGCCAAGTCACAGTTGTTTCAGTTGATTATTGAAGATCAAAGGATTCCAGGATTCATGACTTTTTTTTACAGAAGTGTAATGTGTATTATGAAACTAGTGGTACTATTAAGTATGAAACACCCCATGTGTATTACACTAAAATAGAATATACAACTGGTGAAGTCATTAAAATAGGATAAAAATTTTAGCCTCGAACTACATACCTCGTGACCTGATTCGGTTATAAGGACTTCATCCTCGATCCGTATCCCGATACCAGCAAACCTGCATAGTGCTCTAGTGAGAATTGTTGTGCAAAATATTTTTACAAAAAATGTATAACAAAAATGGAGTTTTGAAATTGAAAAACACAATCCTATGTGTATAGTTCTACCTCTTTGAACCTTCAAAATTTGATGGGACGTAAACTCCGGGTTCAATTGTTATTACCTGCAATGAATCAGGAAGCTCTTAGAAATTGAATTTTAAAAAAATATGCCGAACATATCACATCATTGAGGTATATTTACAGGATTTTCCAATAGAAAACTCAGTATACTGATATTCAACTTTGTCTCTAAAGAATGGAAATACTCTATTATACTTAGAAAAAGAAATTGTGACAGACAAATTCTATTGTTCCTACTGTAACAAGTAAGCAAAAGTTGTATCTTGTATGGTTAGAGTTTAAGCTCACAACATCTATAAATGGATGAGCGTATGCACGTGGAGGGACAGGAAGACAAAAAAGAGATGGTCGGTATCCATATATATGAATAGGAACAAAACTTACAACACCCGGCTTCAACGGTCTATCATAACCAACCATCGTGCAATCATGGACATCCATTCCAAGATAATGACCTACGAAAAGGAATCCGAAAGGAGAAAATAATTGAAGGTTTATCAGGTAATCTCTACAAATGGAAACCTATGCACCAGTGAAGAGAAAAGGGGACTAATGTTTTCCCAAGGTAAGAAAAATAACCTATAGAAGTGGGATTTAGAAGATGGTAGAAATCACTTTTCCAGTTTTGCAAAATTCCGAGCTCTTTGAAGCCTTTTCGGAGCATTTCCACCTGCAGAAGTGTGCAATGTTGCAGAAGTGTGCAATGTGAGAAGGGTCATGATATTTTTCAGTAATCACGAGGCCATGTTAATATATGAAAAAGTCAGATGCTTAATAAGTGAAGATCTGACAAATGGAATAAATCAAATATAGTTGCAAAGAAAACTTCAGAAAGACTGTGTGAACTACTTATCCTCTTGAGATCTTTTAGCACCAAATTTGTTGCTAGAATCTATACATCAATTAGACTTCGAACAATGAATAAAAACACCAAACTTACCGAGTAGTTATGAATTTCCAGTATGGTAGCGCCAGGTTTGCAAAGCTTTATGCATTCCTTGTTTGTTCGCAGTATAAGCTCATAAAGTTCTTCCTGAGATACACAAATTGAGGCACAAAAAATAAGGTATATCTAATAGAAAAGAAACAAGATCAGATGCTTAAAGAAACGCTTACGCATACATAAATGAACTGAGGTCACACATTACATAATAATTGCTTAAAGAGTAGTGACAAGCAGTTACATGGTCAATCCAAACTAAAGACTTTCGTGTTCACAAAAGCGAATATAGAAAATATTGCTTGAATAAACAAGAATGAGCTAAATATTCTCGAATACGATTGGAAATAGATAAAACACCTGAGCAGCAGAAAACTTTCCACAAGGCGGCCAAGTGCGAGTTAGATCACTGACATAACCATGCAGTTCACATCCTACATCCATCAGAACAAAATCCCCTTCTCTGACCTGCAATCATTTGGCATGTGCATTATTATGAATGTTCATATTTCTTTAAATATTTCATAAAAGTAAAGCTTAAGTACCAAATAATAAATGTACTTACTTTCTGATCATTTCGAGAATAATGTATAACACTAGCATTACACCCACCACCCACCACAGGATTAAATCTGTAACAGAAGAAACTGAAAATCAGTTGAAAAATCTTGCGTAGTTTTTTTTTTTTTTTTTATGTGTGACTATCCAGGTCAGCTTATACACACCTTGGCTATTGTTATGGGACATACCATCTGACTCTATCAGGAAAAATGATAGGTTTGGGTCTTAGTGGAAATAGGATTGTCCTAAGGCTATATGAGCAAAATAGTTAGGGAGTTTGTTAGAGATTTTAGTTATAAATAGAGAGGTTGGGTAAGGGGAAAGGCATCCAAAATATTGAGTGAAATCTTGTGGGCTCAAAAAGAGTATTCTCATGAGAATAGGAGGTTCCAAGTTCCTATTAAACCCTGGCTAATCTTATAGTTCTTTTATCTTATCAGAAATCTATAGGAAATTAATTCCTAGGTAGATGACCACCATAGATTGAACCTATCACTTCTTAGTTACTTAAGGTCCTCTTGACCACTATTTTACTCAATGATGGTTGAAAAATCTTGCATAGTTTAGTCGCCAATTAAATTAGTTCACGTTCACAATTTGCACTATTCAGAATCAGCATACTAATATTAAGAATACTCACGCCATCCTTTGAGCACCTCTGAGTCTGCACTCGTATTCTACCTTTGCTGACAACATACTCTCGTGTGGATATGTCTTTGAATGCATCATCGTTCGCAAAAGAGCCTAAACCCAAAAAAGGAACTTACAGTAAGCATCATTGGTAAAAACTAAAATACACAACATAGTGCAGAAATAGTTATGCTTTGAAGAAAAATATGGCACTATCATGAAATTCAATTGTTCCTTCCTCAAGTTGAAGGGTTTCTTTTTTCACATAAGAACTTCCAAGTCAAAGATAAATGTTTACTCATTTATGAAAAACTTTGGCTCATAACCTGATAGAGTATGAAGGCTAGGATGGGAAGATGTGTATAATATATGCAAGGGTATAATAGTAATTAGAATTTCATGTCTTTGTATAAATAGAGGAGTTTGGGTCTTTGGAAAGGGAAGAAAAATATTGTGGCATTGTCTTGTAAAAGACTTGGGAGAGACATAGCCCTCTCAAAAGGCTATGGGGAGAGACTTAGCCCTCTCGAAAGGCTAAGGGTATGATATTGTAACATTTATATCTTAATAGAGTGTTATTGTATATTTTATTGTTCTCGATGTCTTCATAACCATTTGGTTTTTGAAATTTAAGCTTGTCTTCACTTAATTTCTCGTTTCATTATCCATTTAAGGAAATATTTGAATCCTAACCAAATTTCAATTTTTTTGAAATTTAAGTTACTTTTTTTTAGTTTTCGAATTTTGGTTTGATTTTTAAAAACATGGGTAAAATGTAGATATCGAAATAAAGAAAATCATAAGTTGAAGAGGTTGTTATATGGTTTAATTTTTAAAAACTAAAAAAAAAAGAACAAAATGGTTATCAATCTGAACCTTTGGAATCTGGGGAAAGGTAATTTGCCTTAGAGTAACTGACTGAAGAAATAAAAAAACATAGTAAAAAAAGGAGATTTAAGAAGTATCAATGTTCATTCTGCAAAATGAAGAACTCTCCATATTTATCATAGTGCTAGTGCTTGGTTGGAAAAAGTAGTTATTGCTCTTGTTGGTTGTACACATTCCATTTGCTTCTTACCAAATATCAGAATTTAAGAGCAGATCAAATTTATGACAGGATTAGGAAGGTTAACCAACAAAAAGCTTGGAGGTACCTGGCAAGCAATTGAAGCAGAATCCCTCATTAACTTCTGCTCTGTTGTTGATTTAATTAACCGCAATTCGTTAGTAAAACGTGAAATATCTTTCACACGGTTATTCTCTGCCGCTTTTCGAAATGCCTCTAAATCCACATAAGTTGGAGTGGCAGTCTTTGAATTATGAAACAAATTGGAGGACCTCCTAATAATATCCGGAAGGATCTGTAGTCAAATAGAGAAGATAAAGAGCAAATCAATAGTGGTATAGCTGCAAAAAAATAGAGAGGACTTCATGAAGAGTGAGAATAAATCATTCAGTTCCACGTACAGGCCAACGATTAAATGCAGAATCTTCAATATGAACTCGTGAATGATGCTGGTAAGTCGTGACACAGCAACATCAATATTGGTTCCATCATTTTCAGATTAAAAGATGAAAGAGTTGAATCGTGTTAAATTACCAATCAACCCATCAGCTAAATATCAACCAATACGTCCCCTCACTTGTGGGAATAGAAATTTTAAGAATGGTTATCAAGTGGAAATCAATATTAATTGGAGATGAAACGGCATGACAGGGATTTGAAACCTCCTATTTTGATATCATGTTGAATCATGTTAAATCACCAATAAACCTAAAAGCTTAAGCTGATGGGTTAGGTTAAAACACCGTTCACCTCAGTTTTGATCAACTGGTAAGCTACTAAGCTGTAACTTATAGATCAATAACAAATTCATGATCTTGACTCAAGAAAAATTCAAATGCAAACTTCAAATTAACAAGAAATCCTTAATCAATTGTGGATATCTTCTTCAAATTAACTCACCTCACGCAATTTCTTCATTGGATATGCTTCATCAGCCTTGAAAAATTCCAATGCTGCATCAACTCCTGCAGTTTGCCCTTGCCAAAGAACATCCTGATAAAATACAATTAAGTTTTTTTATTGGGCACACTACTCTACAGATCTCTTAACCATATTCATTATTCAAGTCTTGCTAGATGAATGGTAAATCACATGGTCGAATATCTAAGTAATGAATAAGATTTTATAAAAAAGAATAAGATCAGACATACCTCACGCTTTGTTTCAGGCATGAACATGCGTAATCCGAACTCGTGACTCATAAGCGCCAAACCACCAGGTTGCAAGCAACCGGTGATATACAGATAGTCAGAGTCTTGTCGAAATGTGTAAGGCACCACATCGGTCATCATTTTCACTGGCGCAGCTGCAATAATGGCCAAACCATTCTCTGGTAGAAGCTCTAGCAGCCTTTTTCTTCTTGTAATGTATTCCTCAGCAGTGATTCCAGGAGTGATTTCCCCTTCTTTTAGCAACTACAGGGTCCAGCAGTTAAACCAATGAATATTTTTCTTGAAATTTAGCAAATGATCCCCATTTAAGTATTAAATTAAATAACACCATAATAGAGGCACGCCTAGCGCGTTGTCTCGGCACTTAATGTCGAATCAGACCTCTGGATGAGATGAAGCAGTAGGCTGTCCAATGTCAAGTATCTTATCAGTACAATATGCCCGAAAACCAGCAACCTACAAATAAAAATACAACAGCGTCAACACAATCTGAAGTAATTAGAAGGTACTTTAATTTCAGAGCTTGAAAACGATTCTGTTAAAAATAGGCATAAATTTTCATCACACTTCTACAAAATAATAAACTAAGAGAGACGAGATTATTATAGTTTTGATGTTCTTATTAATCATTGGCGAGCTATCATTTGATCATTAGAGCCAATATGTTATGTATTTGACTATATATATATATATATATATATATATATATATATATATATATATATATATATATATATATCGATGAAATGTTTCTTATCCAAAAAGAGAGACGAGATTACCCAAAAGCCAAGGGGTTGAGAAAAAGGCATTCCAATTGGTACCCAAAATTTCATTAACTAATCTTTCAAAACTCTAAAATTCCATTCCACCAAATCTCCCAAAGAAGAACTTTTACCACATTAAACAATAAAATTTAAGGCTGGTATTGAAGCTATCAAACAATTTAAACCAGCTATAAAACTTAGGCAACATACATGTAGTTTGACTATTATTCCGAAACATACCACTTGACCCTACAACATTTGAATGTCAAATTAATTAATCGTTAGGTGGTCATCATGGATTGAACCTATCAGTCTATTACCTCTAGACCACTCCATGATGGTTTTCTTGAGACGTTTTTTAGATTATTGAAAAGATACCTATATCAATACTTATTGAAACTCCAAATTCCACAATCTTTTATTAGGATTCAAGGAGACAATTGAACCTAAAGCTTTGCACAACAAGCCAACAACCATAGAAAACTCCTCACCAAATTCTGCAACTAAAAGATTCCAAAACTCCAAAATTCCATCCAACACTGATAAGTGAAACATGAAAGAACTTCAACAATTTTATTGATAAAGAATGATTAAAAAAATATCCCAAGAATCTCAACTCAAGAAGTAGTGAGAAAATTTAAAAACAAGCAACATACAAAACTAGTATACAACATATAAAGAAGAGTTCAAAGCAAGAACAGATAATTGATTCCAAATGGGGTATGAAAGAGATTCACAAAAGTCCCCAAGTGATGGCACAGGGGTCGAAGACTTGGGCTTTTGAGGGGGTCGAAGACTTGGGCTTTTGAGGGTATGCTCCCCTCAAGGTCCCGAGTTCGAGACCCACTTGTGACAGGACGGCATGGTTACCTTCTTTCAAAAAAAAAGAAAGAGATTCACAAAAACTCACTCGTTTAAACGTTGTTCTGGGTCGAAGTTTCTGAACTAGATTCTGCATTGTTCTAACGATTTGGCTTCAAATTATGAACAAGATTGAATCTTTTTAACTCCTGCAACTTGGAAAATGGAAAATGAAGGTACCCTTTTGAGTTACGGGTCTTTTTTTGGGGTGCCCTTAATTTCTAGGTCAGACCCACTTCCGATCGTTGGCTTACAACATGAGGGCTGCGTTTCGAGTAAGCATTGCTATCAGAGCACAAGTCCCTCCAGCCTCCACCCCTACAAAAGTGTGTTATATTAATTTAGGTTGAAATTTTAGTTAAACCATTGTGGACAGAGAATGAAAGTGTCCTTTATATTTCAAAATATAACATTTTTTACTAAATATTTCATAATAATAAATTTAATTTTTTAGAAATAATAGAATGGTAGCGCTTAATCATTTATATTATTCTTCTTTTTTTTTTAGATTTAATCATTTATATTATTCAACCTTGTAGTAAAATTATTTAATTTTGAACTATAAGATCAAATAAAAATTTCAGCAAAAAATTATTATTTTATTTTGGTCCCTATATCAAATATATATATATATATATGAAAACGAGATTATGCTCCCCTCAAAATCCCGAGTTCGAGACCCCTTTTACGATATTATTTTCATTGTTCATTAAATTCCTCAAGGGGACACTTGCCTGTTGCAGTAAGCAATATATAAACACAAAACATTGGATGAAACCAAGCGATGTGGGATAGTAAGGGATTGGGCAGCGCCTAAGCCCACTTTTACTGTTATTTACTGATATTATTTTCATTGTTCATTAAATTCCATAATATTTTCGATTTAAAAAATAAAAAACTATGATTAATAAGATAAACAAGTCCAATTCATGGACATGTGGATTTGTTGATAAAATGTTGAAAACTTTGATTATCATATCATCCAATCAAGTCAAATACCACAATGGAACAAACATTAAATTTAGACTTGAAAATGTTTTAGTACAAATTTCAAAGTATAAGGGCTAAAATTAAATTTTTGAAAATGATATTTTACCCATTTTTATTTCTGTGTTTGAGGTTGTTTAATGCACCACTCAACTATTTTTAAGTGACAATTTTCATTCTAACTACATTTAGATGACAAAATAACTTAAAGAAATTAAGTATTAAATGATCATAAATTTAACTCATAATATTTAAGTAATTTAAGATTTATAAGATTCTTATTTAGTTGTATAGTTATTATGATTATTGGTCTATTAACAATAAATTGTGTTCGAATTGATGGCTAAATGTATACATTTGGTAGCTAAGAAATTGGTGTAAAATATGCAATAGTTTCAAATTCATCGTATGTTCTACTTAATTAATTTGCGGAGTTCAAGATAGAATGATGATTTTGTTTACATAACTATTAAAGGATGAGTTTCAAATTGCTTTTGGCAGTTTGGGCCATATAGAATGACAGAAATAAGGTACAATGAAAGGATTTTCATAGGATGATTTTGAAATTTTACTTAACTATACAAGATTTTTAACATTACATCATAAATATACAGGCTTAAGACATGATGGTGTCAGTTTGTACGTACCTCGACTATTATCAAAGACATATCTAACCCTATAATATTTTGTATGTTAAGAAAATTCGTAAGAAATTAATTCTTAAGTGACCACCATAAATTGAATCATTCACATCTTAATTCTTTAGATTTAAATATTCACAAATGGTTAAGTTATGAATGCTATCATGTCAATCGAACTATATGTTGTTGATACAACAATCAAGTCATATGGTAATTCGAACAAAACTGAACAATAAGATACCAATTATCATGATTCAATCTCTCACTCTATGAGGTTAAACTCAATCAATAGTATTGTTCTATTCCCACAATGGGCAGTTCAATGTTTTTGTTTATGTCCCCAAGGGGTGGCACAGTAACTGAATACTTAGAGTTTGAAAGTATGTTCTCTTTAAGATTTTAGGTTCAAGACTTACCTGTGACATTACTCCTTTGATGTCTCCCGATGCCTGGCCTAGGGACAGGCGTAATTATACTTGTTTCAAAAAAAAAAAAAGGATAGACACAAAAGACAGAACCGACCAATATGTATATTATATATATGTTCAGTGTAAATACAGAGTCGTGTTTTGAATATTTAAGAAAGCAAAATAGTATTGAAAATAAAGAACTGCTTGACATTGATAACTCTGGCTGACCCAAAAAGAACAAAACAAAACTCCACAAAAGTAACAGCCGTGGACCAGATCAAAAACCCTGACCCCCCTTGTGAACCAGACCAGCTAACCAATATATATATATATATATATTAAAAAAAAAGTTGAAACTTCACTACACCAATCAAGAAAGAAACAAGAACAAGAAACCCTATTAATCTTTTGATATAGCAATTTCTTCTCAAGCTACCACCACCCATTTCAACCAAACTTGAACCCACCAGGAGGAACATTAGGCTGGTTTTCACCAAATGCAAAGCCATGTTGATTCACATCTCCATTCTGCTGTGGGGTCTGCTCTAGCTCCTCGTCTTCTTCTGCCCAGTATCTCTCCAACATCTTCACTGCCTTCTCGTAGATCTCGTTGTTGTCGTGCGTCTGCAAGTTTTCGATCTTATCGAGTCCGTCACACTCGTCTATGGCTTGTGCATAGACGTTTACTCCACCGTTCATTCCCATGTCCTTGTCAGCCTCCCCAACCTTGAGAATGTTATCAAGCCCCTCCAAGCATACTGTCATGATCCTCGGGTCTGGACAGGTTAAAAGGTCACAGAGTGGTTTGATGCAACCTTGAGTTACCAGAAACCTGTATGAAATAATGATTGTTGTTAAGTCTACAGATTTGTCCAGCAAAATGCTGCAAGAGTTCTAAACTAATGTCAATGCCCAATGCCCGCACAATCTGATTAGGCTAACATGTTAGTTCTGAAATTTGCTACGAGTTTCCTTGACATCCAAATATTGCAAGGTCAGGCGATATGTCACATGACATTAGTTGAGGTGCACACAAGTTGGTCCGAACAGTTACGGATATAAAAAAAAGTAGTTCAATTGATTTTTATGATGGCCATAAACACAGCTAATCTTTTATTCCATGTATTCTTTACTCTCCTTGCTGTGGAAGGTTGGTCTTTTTGACAAAGTCAATTTTTTTTTGGTAAGTCTTACATGGATCGATTAACACGGTTGGCCGTATTCAAGAGAATTGGGGGCAATTAATTGTCACTTTGATCATATTCAAGGGAATTGGGGTCATTGGAATGCTCTCTGCAAGAATTCTTAAGCAGATTTAGATCAATCTCAATTCATGTATTGATTAGGGTAGATTTTCATTTTGAGCTCAACAACAATTAGGGGTAGGAGATTCAAACTCATAACCTCTTGATCACGAGCATACACTTATGTTGCTTCTTGAGATGTTTTTTGTGATATGATTGAGATGGCGGGTTGGGCTTTTTTAATAAAAATGTCACTTGATGGTGGAGAAGATTTGTTTCATCTACCATTTTGGCGCAAGGGAGGAGGAGCTATGTGGCATATCGGTCTTTTCACGGGTTTCTGAAGTCTTTAGGCTATATCTACCGTCCTACGTTAAGAAGTTCTATAATTATCATTTATCTCTCCTATTTTCATCAATTGGAGCGCGTTTATTATTTATTACACAAGTGGCGACTCAAGCTTACAGCCTCTTAGAAAAGTTATTTATGTCTTCACCAATTATCTTATTTCTGCTTTAGTTTAAGTTTATGTTTAGGCTTCTTGTATTCTGGTCTTGTATTTGTTTTTTTTTTTTTATATCCGTGACTGTTCGGGCCTGACCCTACAACATTTGAATGTCAAGGAAACCCGTGGGAAATTAATTTCTAGGTAGGTGGCCACCATGGGGATTGAACCCATCACCTTATGCACCCCAAGGCCCTCTTCGACCAATTGAGCCCCCTCATGATGGTTGTATTCTGGCCTTGTTAATTTAAGTTTGTTTGTATTCTTTAATTTATCGTAACAAAAGCTATATTTTTCAGAGAGGGGCATAGAGTTTATATAGAAATGTACACCATAAACCACAACTATTTCTTACTGAATCTGCTGATGAGATCCTCCCGAGGTGGCGTTGGAAATAGCCCACCCAGCCTCCTTCTTGATGTCAAATTCTGCATGTTCAAGGAGATGAACAAGAGGAAGGATAATATTTGCCTCAATAACTGCCTGCACATACCAATTCAGCATTGTAATCATGTTGAACAGACACCCCAAACTTTTTATGTTTTTTTATAACCGGGAATCGAAGTTTCAGCCCACTACATATACAAGGGCACCCACGCTAGTTTTAAGGCCCGGATCCAAGAGATAACAAGGAAATTTACAATTAAGCTCACCCGTAAGTTTCGACCAACGGATAAGAGCATACCTTGGAGACCTCAAGCCTTTGTCAAACCTTTTATTGCAGGTATATGAAGAAACAAAGGGAGAAGAACTAAGTTTCAATGACATTTCTTCCAATATACCCACAAAACTGACGAGCTTCATAAAATTCAGAAGGCCACAGAGGACTTGTAAATGCAAACAAACTAAGACCGGCCTATAAAATTCAGCCCATTTTCTTTCAAAAAGAAGAATCAATAACCAAATGCAATTTACTACCTGAATCTGAGCTCTATTTCCTGCAGTGATGTTCGAGATTGTCCAACAAGCTTCTTTCTTGATGCTCTTTTTGTGATTTTGAGTGAGAAGTTGATGGAGATTAGGTAGAACTTGGTTGTCAATCACAAACTGGGGGGGAGGGGGCCATACAGTAAGTCATTAAAATTGAAAAAAAGAAAGGAAAGAAAAGTGGAGAGAAGAAAAGCGAAAAATCAGATTTATAAGACAAGATTAGCAACACAAGGCTAAGTATCACTTGTCTGTTTCTATTTAGTAAAATGATCAATACATCAAGAGATTAAACTAGTCTAAAGACCATGGAATAAACAATGAAAACAAAATACCTGTGTCTGAGCATCATCACCAGTAACAATGTTTCCAACCGTTCGAAGAGCTGGCACCAAAACTGATGGTGATGGGTGGCTAACAGAATCAAATCTTGATCAGAAACAAATAAAATAATCGAAAAGAAATGATGCATGATCACCATAACCAAAGGCATTGAGATGTCCAAGCAGACAGTGATATCAAGACATGTTGTGGGCATAAGCTCCTCAATATTTGTTGAATCGTCACCAATCAACTCAAAAGCTTAAACTTATAGGTTGGGGTAAATTTAATTATAACAATCAACACTCCCCCTCATTGGTGGGTTAAGAAATTCGAGAAATACCCTACAAGTGGAATTCAATTTTAATTGAGGAAAATGACTCGGCAGGGACTTGAAATCAGAACCTCCTGCTCTATTACCATGCTGAATTAATCCAGCAATCAACCCAAAAGCTTAAGCTTATGAATTGGGACAAATTTAATTATATCAACCAACAAAATTAGTGAGGTACACCAAACATAAGGCAATGAGGACCGAACACCTCGGTTATTAAAAAAAATGCAAGGAATTACTATTAGGATGTGCTTATTTGAGAGCTTATAAGATTCATGAACTTACAGCAGAAGCTCCACGAGTCTTGGGCAAACTCCTGTGTCTATTACAGCTTGGATTTTTTCATTTGGGCCATCTGAAAGGTAAGAGAGAGCCCAGCAAGCATCTGTTAGAACTTCTTCATCACTCGAGTGAATCAGTTGCCTTAGAACTGGTAAAGCAGGTTTCACCTGAGTAAAAGCGAGTTAATCACCGACAACATCCACGATAATAGAAAAGTAAATGTTACAAAAGAAACTCAAAGTTGGATCTTAAATCCACAAGGTCAACCGAAATATAAACCTGTTCAAAGGGTGCTGGAGGCTTCCCACGACAAAAATTAGATAAAGTCCATGTTGCATTCTTCACCATGGATAATTTTGAGTGCTCATTTAGTTGGGAAAATAATGGCATTAGTGCACCATGGCCAAGAACTAGATCCCTACAACTTGGAGAGTCACCAGCAACATTACCTAAGGCCCACACAGCCTGGGAAAAAAAAATCAAGAGTGTTCTAAAAAAAGAAGAATTTCCATACAAAAATGTTTAGTTAAGTCAAACAGACTAATATATTTTACAACAACACAATGTTAAATGGTGATTTCAAACAAATGTAAGGGAATAAACAGACAGATATAACACTACAAGAAAGTATAGTGCAGAGTACATCCACTCTTCCAGAAAGAATGGAGGTAAGAAATACAAAGCATAAACATAACTACTCCAGCTGTAAAGGGCTGAAGGAAACCTCATAATTTTTTTTTTTTTTTTTTTTTTTTATAAGAGGAAACCTCATAATATCCGCTGTAAAGGGCTTAATTGCAGCAGTAGTGAGGTTGAGGCAAAGGCAGTTCACTTTAAGTGGACTAATATTAATTGGCCGATGCTTTATCTAAATGTATGCAGGAACGCCCAACCCCTCCCTCTTTTGGGGTTCAGTGAAAAAGCAAGATTAAGAACAGACTTAAACAAATGAAAAAACAAAATAACGTTAAAATAGAGTTATGTTTGCAGAACTCAATACATAGTTTCAAGTATTCCAACTTATTATATTTCTGTCTTCAAAATCCTTATTTCCTTGGAAGACGCTCTTCAAAGACTTTATACAGCATGAAAGGACGACTCTAATCCAAAAGGTAGCCGTAGCACCTTGTGGATTGAAATGCGGTAAAGCTCCCTATTGATAATAGATGCAGTTGGGAAATGATAATTGGAAACTGAATACTACTTAGAGAATTCTTACCAGTTACCTACAAAACCTACTGCCATCTCTGAAAAATATAGGAAAAAGAAAGAATATGTGCTAACCTGCTCCCTGACATCGTCACTTCCTGTGCTCAAAAGCTTCACAAAAATGGGAACAGCACCATGGTCAATGACAACACGTGTATGCTCCGATGTTCCCGATGCAACATTGGTCAAGGCCCATGCAGCTTCAAACTGCATCCATTTAGGTCATCAATCATATTGGTTATCTTCATATCATTCAATTAAAAACATAAGTTACAGAAAGGAAAGAGAAGAAAATGTTTCATGGAATCCTACTTGCAACTGGGGTAGATCATGCCTTCCAAGAAACTCCACAAACTTGGGAACGACACCAGCTTTGATTACTTCATCAATTGGGGGGCTACGCTCTGCACATAAATTCGAACCACATTGGATATAGTATAGAAAGGGCCACTTTTCTGTTATTTCATCAACACCCTTAGTTACCAATAGATAATAGCTTTCTAAATTGAGTAGTAGCTTCGAGCTGTACTGCTGTATCATCAGACCATACTCCTTGTACCAACACAGGAATACTCTCTAACTGACAATGCAAACGCAACATCAAAGTTAGCAATCAAACACAAGCCAGATCATAAGAACTATGCTCATCTTCAAGGACAGCTAAACCCTTTCATTGAATTAGCAAGCACAAAGTATGAATACAGCAATCCTAAAAGGTATAAATTGTCAGAACATATCACATGTGATAGTGATATAACATCCATACCTCCTATAGATTCAGGGTCCAAATACACATATACCAGTTCAACATTCAAACATGGAGCAGAGTTGAAAAAACTTTCCATTATGGGGTTTTCCCTCTTCCTTGTTTCGAGGATCTCCTCTCTTCCAAAAAGTAGCACAAATGTGCAGAATCACATAAACTTCCATCCCCCAGGGATGGCGCAGTGGTTGAAGGTTTGGGTTATGAAGATGTGCTCACGTTCGAAACTCACCTTTGAGTAGATGATATTAATTTGTAGACACCTCCCGAGTTTCCATTCCATCGATGTCTTCTGGTATCTAGTCTAGGGACGGGCGTGGTTATCCCGATTATAGTGGAGTGAAGCTCTGATTTCCAAAAACATAAACCCACTTCAACAACGACTCATGGGAATTGAAAGATCAAAGAAATTGATTTCGTTTCAATGTTAATCATGAAAATCACTTCCAAAACGGTTCCCCCAGGTTGAAAACCACTAATCAACAAATTTACTCGGCAACCCAGAATCAGTTTTAACAAAACCTACGAATGAGAATCCAAATTGACAGTACAATCCCCAATTTCCACATAAACCCAAACGAGAACAAACCAAATCAAAGAAACCCCACATGAGAAAAATGACACAACAAAAACAAGTAATAAAACCATACGCGCTTCTCAGCAACGGCAGCATTCTGAGCAGGATCGAGCGATTGTTGGGAATGCAAGAGAATCCCTTCTCTCCTCTTCTTCTGCAAGTTATCCTCGCGCTTGTTCTTCCTGATCTCGACCAGATTATCTTCTCTCTTCCGTCGAGCCTCGTCGGCGTCGACGCCGGTCTTGTAAGACTTCTTGCGGACGTCTCGGGTGGTGGGTCGGAGAGACATCGGCGCCGGTGAAATGGGGTGGTTGGGACTGCGATTTTGAGGGGTTTTGGGGTTGGGATTGAGCTGTTCTTGGTGGGGTTTTTTTGCTTTGCTGTGTGTGAGTGAAATGGGGAGTTTTCTGGTTGGCAGTTTGGTGGGGGGTGGATTGATGAAAAGGGTGAATGAATGGATAGATGGATGGATGATGGATCAGTTGAGAGTTTGGAGGAATTGGGAACAGCTCAACAGTCAATTTGGTTTGAATTTTTGTTTTCTTTCTCTTCCCAACTTTCCCATTTTACCCTCTCATTCTATTTTCATTCTTGATTTTCATATCTTTTTGTCATTTTGATCTTTTATTTTATTTTGGTTTGCACCATTTAGTTGTATATGCTTCTTAAAGTTGGCATTTACTAGGGGCAAAAGTAGGGATGATTTTGATTCGGTTTTTGTTTGTTTTATATTCAATCGACAACTGAACCTATATTTTCAGTTATTTACCATTAGATTTAAATTGATGTCCAATAAATGACATAATTGTTGGTTTAAATTCCATTTGGTTCGATTCGATTTTAGTTCGGTTTTCGATTTTGATCAATAAAAAAGTGCATTGGGATCGATGACAATTACAATATTTATAGGACCAATTAAAACATTTGCACTTAAAAGGAAATTTAAATTAATTAAATGGGTTAGTACCAAATCAAATAATTAATCGAGTCATTGACTCATTCGATAATTATTTAGAATTAATATTTCTCTTAAGTTTACTACATATTTCATTATGTTGAATAACTTTAAAGTATATTTCGGTAGATCCATCAATTTTACTGGTTGGTCAATACAATCAAGAACTAAAGCATGATGATTGTAGTTATAAATGTACATACAATAGGTATAGCTAAGAATCCTACAATTTTACATGATTCTTACG
Organism: Sicyos edulis; assembly: GCA_036507275.1. Classification (NCBI taxonomy): domain Eukaryota; kingdom Viridiplantae; phylum Streptophyta; class Magnoliopsida; order Cucurbitales; family Cucurbitaceae; genus Sicyos; species Sicyos edulis. The sequence continues at coordinate 4,066,683 of CM071856.1, read as the reverse complement.
CTTCACATGTCAATACTCTATATATATCAAAAGAATCTCATACCCATATCATAGGAGAGATCTAAAGACAAAAGTTTTGTCATAAAGTAGAGTAAAACTATAGCAAATGCAGTTACAAATGCAAGTGAATATAGGAAAAATATTTTACTTAAAGGTATACAGTTTTAGCTATAAATGTCTCTATTTCATGTAGGTCATAACATCTTGTGTAATCGAGTAGTACATTTGTATTATAATGATTAATATTTTACTTTTTTATTTTGTTAAGTAGTTGGACAGTATTGTCAAGACTATTGGTATTGTAGTATAATACGTTTTTGTTATATCTTTTATATGCATGTATTACATTTGTATTATTATTTTTTTTTATTAATTCTGATATAATACTTGAAAAATATTGTATATTTATATCATTTTTTTTATTCGAACCTTAAGGTATTTTCGTCCTATACTACAAGACGTGCACTTAGTAGACCGAGGAATCACATTTAAAGTCATGTATTAGTGTGAAGAATAGAGTTAAATGTTGACGTTGTGAATGTTTATGACACAATGGACAGTCTTGTACGAACCCTATAATACAAAATATTGCAAATGAACGATGCTTTTCAATTACAATTACTACTTCTTACTTATGAGTGTTATAATAGTATTATTGTTGTAGATTGATGTAAACTTTCTTATTTATTTAACAAGTATAAGTTCTTAAGTGTTATCTATTAGGCCTATAATACCATGTGTATATTTAGTAATACTTTCTCACTCAATCTATATTATTTGAACTTCAATAATAATATTGTATTTACAACTACATCTACCAACTAAAAAATAACTTCTTCTTACGTAGTTGTATTTAACCTATATTTATAATACCTCAAAATATTTTTTTACTCAATATAATTTTTAGTACAAAATTTCACTTATAAAACAATTTTTTTATCAATGCAAATTTTAATATACGTTTGTAAGATTTCCGTACATTATTAACACCGTATTACATAATACTATTACCTTATCATGTACATTATATTGATGGATTAATGCACTAAATTCGTATTACATAAATACCGTCATTGACCTATATTTCATTGAAGCCGTAGAAAGCTCTTTAGCCATTAATCCTAGAATATTAAAAAGTAAAAAAATTCAAAGTTCTAGAATCACGAATAAAAAGAGAAAAATATAAGTTAAAAAAATAGTTTAACTTCAAGGGTATTCCAAAAATAGTTTTCAAAACATTGTACGATAATGAGATACTATTAATCGTTAAATTAAGCGATTATTAAATGCTATTAATTTTGAAAAAGTGAAAAGATGAAAAATGGAAGAGAAAATTAAGTTAATTTCCCTCATTTATTGTTTTAATAAAAATAGTTTAATAATAACTTCAAGGGTATTATAGTAATCTAGTATTTAATGAATTTACATAATTTAAATGCTTGAATATGGATGCAATTTTTATGAAACTCGCTAGATTGTTAATATTTTTACTACATTTGGCTGGATAAAGACCTCTTCTTCTTCTTTTTTTAATTATCTGTATTATATGATTTGAAGGTACAAAAAAAATAGTTAGATAAGAAATTCCACTCTCTCAATGAAAATGTTCAAAAAAAAAATAAAAAAATAAAATTTAGGCAAACTTATAAGATTAATCGATAATTATATATATGCTCTTTTTTTATCTCAAAATAAATAAATATGTCCAGCTTAAAAAATAATTAGTAATTATAGTCATGCATATTAATAATATTTTTTATAATCATGTATTAATAATACATAACACTATATTAATGAATATTTATAATATATTGTAAAATATATATTTATCATATAATATTAATGATTAAATATATAAATATTTTAAAATTTGTCTCAATTAATAATTATTTTGTGAAAATAACACTTTTGATAAACTTATTAAACTAGTCGACCATAGAAAATAATTACAAATTTGATCATTTAAAAAAAAAATACAAAATCGAAAGATATTTATTAGTTCTACCTACCTTTTTCACAAAAAGAATGATTCTTTTTTATAAAAAAATCAACCGAAAAATAGCTCCAAAACTCCTTGGTAGTGATTTGGAAGATCGAAAATTAAAAACAGTATTATTGATATTATTAAGTATTATCACATAATTATTAAAAAAAAAAAAGTATTATCACATAATTTTTTATAATATGAATATCAATATGTATTTATAATACACTATTTAAAAATATATAACAATTATTAGAAATTTTTTTATATTTTGTGTGAAGAGTTAATCTAATATAATTATCATTTTTTTTTCAATCTGATTTTAAACAAAGTGAAATAGTTTGCTTTTTTTGGAATACATATTAGGGATCGAACATGTGACGTTGTTGTTGAACTGATTTATAACCAAATAATGAAATTATTGCACCATGAACGATAAGTGAAATAGTTTGTTTATCAAGCTGAGTTGAATTTCTTATAATTTCCAAAATGAGTTAAATAGGTAATTAATATGTACTTGTAGAATATTCAAAAAAAAAAAATCCCCCTACACACGTCCACACAGAATAATTCCCACTCTCTCACTTTTATAACCCCACAAACTCTCTACAATCACGCCAAAGTTCAAGGGACGGCAATGGCGGGAACAACGCCACGGAGATCCACATTCCGGTGGCCGGAATTCGAATTTCCCCTCAGATCCTCCCTATTCCGGTGGCCCGCCGTCCTCTCATGGAACTGGACCGCCGCCTGGCCTCGCCGCCTTCTCCACGCTCCGATCGTCGACGACCTCGTCTACTCCATCGCCACCGCCGTCGAATCCGTCGCCTTACTCTCCATCATCGGATTCTTCTTCGTCTTCTACGGCTGCAACTTGTAATCGATTCTGTTTCCAACATTTGGCGTTGAAGCCTGCAGTAGTAGATCGAGATTTGACTGGTGAGTTTAGGAACGGATTATCGATTTTTTGTTGAATCTCTGTTTGTTGGATCGTTACTAGTATGAACCCTAAGTTGCTGAATCTTCTTCAAACCGGTAATTTCATTAGGCATTGTGTCGATTTGAATTCCTTTTAATTTTGAAATTCGAATGTTTAATTGTTTATTGTAATATATGTTTGATTCTGTTTCTAACATTTGTCGTTTCCTCTGGTGAGATTAAGAACGAACCCTTGTTGTACCATACAATTTGAGATTCCTTTTTATTGATTTCGATTTTTGTAAAGATTTTGTTGAATATATTTCAAAAAAAAAAAAATTTGTTGAATCTCTATTGGTTGGATTGTAATTAGTATGAACGCTAATGGGTGTATTTGGAATACTAGTTTGATTACGATAGACTATTTGAAGGATAGCTTATTATAATAAGCTGTGTTTGAGGTACTGATTAAGTAACAAAAATGATGTGCATAAGATTTAGATAAATAGGTACCTAAATTTAGGTAACCACCCATTTATAATAAACGACGAGGTAAACATCAATTTGATTATTATAAGCAACCCGATCATTTATATAAATGAGTTTAAAGACACTTTAGTTGTTGAATCTTCTCCAAATTGGTAATTTCATTAGGCATTGTTTCGATTTGAATTATGAGAGCAATTTGGGTGTAGCCTAGAGGTGATGTTACCTATGTATAAGTCACATATTTTTGTTTTTATTAAAAAAAATATGAAATATCACATAAGTGACAGTTGCACCCAAATTGCACTCTTGAATTATTTCTATTGTGAAATTCATATGTTTATTCATGATTATTATTAATTTTGAGAGTAATAATTTATTATTATTATTATTATAATGGTGTGAAAGAAATGTATTATGAATGAAAATATGAAAATAATATGGTACTTTTAAATCCAACGGGAGGGAAAATGGGCCGGAAATACAGCTGTCGCCTATCAGAAATAAACGCGCGTAATTGAATGGATTCACGTTTTCTTTTCTTTTTTTGAAAATAACTTAGCGCCTAAGGATTTTTATTTATTTAAGCCCTATTTTCAGGTTACAAAAAAAAAAAAAAATTTAAAAATAATAATAAAACTCTAAAGTTCAAATCATACAGGGAAATAATAATTATTATTTTTTAATTATTATTTTCAAAAGGTAAGCGTATATCTACACAAATTTTCTACATACATACTTTCATTTACAATTCTCACTTTTTTCAGCTTTCAAATTTTAGTTTGTTTTTTTTTTAAATATTAATAAAATGTTGAAAATAATATATTAGAGTAACCGTTGTATATTTAATTTTAAAAAACCAAAAAAAAAAAAAAAAATGCTATCAGAGGAGACTTGAAAGACATCTTTTTTAAGGAAGTATGTAAATTTTTTTTTAAAAAAAAAAATCTTTGTAATACCTCCATAAGCCAACAAAAGGGGAGAATCCACCCTAAAAAACCAATAATTCAATAAAAATAATTAGGAATTTTCTTCGCTAAAACATTATACAACAAGTCTTATTACAATATTCTAAAAAAAAAAAAAACAAGGCTTATTACAATAAGCCACATTAAAAATTTCTAGCTAAGAAATCATCTGCTTACTATCAACAATGATACTTATCATTGTTAAATTGAGGCAAATTTGAGAATCATTCCCAATAGTTTTAATTACTTCTAAAACATTAGAATTCACTAAAATTGGGTAGTCATGAGATCTTAAACTTTAAAAGATATGTTTAAATATCAAAGGTCAATGACGCGTTTAATTATCTTATTTGGTAATTATATTCTCTGCGGAAGGTTTGTTGGTCTCTTTTTCCTAACTTTGTACTAAAAAAAAAACGTTTAAATCTTCCTCTAGTTATTAACTCCTCCAATCACTAGCATTAATAATTTTGTCAATTAAAGCTTGGAGGTTATGAAAATTCATAAGTATTTTAGGGAATATCGCACTAACTATCCCTAAATTGTGACTCAAACAATTAACAACCACTCCGTTAACTTTTATTCAGTTTGCAATTAACCTCCACGAGCTCAATTTAAAGGACTCTCATGTGTCTATAAGTGGGCAAAATTGTACATTTAAATTATTATTATTTTTTGTTATTTTTTTTAAAGCCCATTCATGACGAACAACGAAAGAATATGCCTCAGTTCAAGTTGGATCAGCAGTACGATTGGTTTTAATCCATTTTCATGACCACAGGTTCAATTCATGGATTGTAATTCTCTTTCTCCCAATTTGTACTTAAAACAAAAATAAATCGAGTTTCATCCAATCACTTACATTCCGTTCGATAACTAATTCATTTTATTTTTTGGTTTTTAAAAAAACCAAACCTAGTTTTCCTAAACCTACGTGTCTGTTTATCTAAATTTTCGTGTCCGTTTATCTAAACTGTTTATCATAATATTCCGTCTATCATAATCAAACCGGTGCCTCAAACACACCCTAAATGGTTATTAAACGAGACTCGATTTCTTTGTTGTTTTGTTAAACTAACTCTATGTTTCCGCTTTGCTTCACTTCAATTTGCAGCAATTAACTAATCATTTGAGAGAATTGCAAATTTGGGCCTGAATACTTACAAAAAACAACTGGGTACATGATTTTGTTTTCTCATTTTCTCATATTCTGTTTTTTAGGATTTTGTTGATTTTTTCTTTAGGTTTCCACTTTCCAACTTGACATTATTTATTTCAACCCAAGTTCATTTGGATACCCAAAAAAAAAAAAAAAAATCAGGAATTTGAACCATCTCTAAAATCTCCTTTGCTAGTGTATTCATGGAGAGGATTTGGTGAGTGTTCAAAATTACCACTTAAGCTCACAATAATCACTCTATTATGTTGAAGGCCAGGAATGCCAGCTAGGTTAGAATCCTTGGGGGTGTTTGTTTGACATATTTAGTTAGGATTTAGCTTAAGGAGTTATATTGAGTAGTTAAAAAGTGAGAGTTGTAGCTAAAAAATTCGTTTGAATATAGTTTTTTTATAGATGAATTAGAATCAAAATCTTGTTTGGATATAAATTTAAAATGAATAGTTAAAAAAAGAGTAGCTATTTTTTACCGTTCTCCTTCCGTGCCAATATCGTGCATAGAGGTTTTCCAAGTTCTCGTTGAAAGACTTAGTTAGCCTAATGTAGCTCATAATATAGGTGAGATCACATGCCCAACCTCTTTTCTTTCTTTTTTTGAAAATCGAGAAATCGGAGTTTCGTTCCCTTATACTTGGGGTACCACTGACCCGTTCTTAGGTTGTGGCACTATGATACTTCGAAGGGTATTCTAGTTTAAGCATTTTTCAACGACCTCGAACTAGAGATCTCTCAAAGAAACATGTCTAACCTATTTGATCATTAGTATTTTTCCTCCTCTAGCTAGATAACATTTTACTCTTTTCAAGTTTACTTTTGATGGACTGAAAATGTGTCCTTTTGTTCCTGTTGTTTTGCAAAAAATATAAACATATCATTAACCAAAGAAAAATAAAGTAATAATTGACTTATATATGTAGTAACAGCTAAAGTGAGTACAGTTTCAATTGAGAATGATTTTGGAATAACAAAAACTATTTTACTTTTGAAATAAGATATTTAGAATCACATTCAATAGAATGAATATCAAAATATCTCAAGTTGCATTATTATAATGATAGACAGTCTTCAAACATTTACCATAATAAAAGTGTATTTTAAATATGGGGCAAAGTTTGGAGGTAATAATTTAGCTAATATCTCATTAATATAATTTTGAGTTTAAGAATGATATATTTGACTTTAGACTTCTTGAATTTAGGTGTATGTCAATTAAAACTATTATGATAGCCTACCTTACAAACAAATCATTTTAAGCTTTATTCCCAAACATACCCTTATAAGCAATAACTGTGTCACATAAGCCATTGAAATGGTTTTTTTTTTTTTTTTTTGAGATTACAATAATTTGAGGTGAGAGAACGCGAACGCGAACGCAATGGCTCATGTTGACATTGAAATGGTTTCTCTTACAACTTTCAAGTGACAATATTTTAGTATTGTAAAATTAAGTACTAAGAAAAGTAACCACAATAGATATTTAGAATAATGAGGACAAAAATGAAGAAAATTGAAAGTATGGGGGATAAAATGACAATTATTTTTAAAAATTGTATTTTGTCTGTTTGCCTTTACTTTTTTATGAAGTTCTTAAATTGTATATCACTTTAAATTCAGCTGGTGGGTAGTAGTTGGATATATATTTTGCTTTCATTTTTTTCTTTGTTGGCAAAAATCAATTTATATCTGGACTTTATGCTATATGAATTTTTATTTTTCAATGATCTATTATTTATGACGATTTATGGTAGGGTTGGAAGGTTTGGAACAACCCAAATGGAGAGATACAAAAAAAAAAAAAAAAAATGATGAAAGTATGAATATTCAATGAGGAAAACTTTTCTATGTAGAAGTAGAATACCATTTAAATATATGGATGTAATATACAATTTTTTTAGAATAAAATATAATTCTGGTCTTTAAAGCTATTATGTAAGCTTTATTTTATCCTGAATTTTCAAAAGGCTAAATTTGATCTTTTAACTTTCTAGAAAAAATTTAAAAATAATTCTTTTGTTAGAAAAAAAAAATTAACCACAATTAAGATTGATGAGGTGGAAAAAATAATAATGATAAAATATATTTAATATCATCTTTTCCCCCTCTCTCACCTCTCTATAAGACATGTGCATTTAATATAAAAGGTTTTTTTTTAATTCAATTCAATAATCGTACAACCTTAGAGTTTGGCTTAAGGAAAAAATCATTTTTGGACGATTTTGCCCTTAAGTCATATTATATATCTACAAATATGTCATTATTTTTTCAAATTATTAAAATCATTAAAATCTTATAGTGTCTCCAAGTTAAATAAGTATAAAATCAAATGAAGATGTTGACGGTTTTTTTTTTCAAATTTAGAGAAAATCTTGGTTCCACCTTATTATATAAATATCACAAACTTATTATTAGTCATTAAAATCGTACAGTATCTTCAAATTAAATAAGTATAAAATTAAATGAAAATCTTGAGTTTTTTTTTTTTTTAAATTTAAAGAAGATCTTTGTTTTATCTTTTTCTATAAATACCACAAACTTATAATTCTTCTTTACTTTTTTTTCAATGTATGATCTGTTTTAATTCAAATTACTAATAATTCTTTTATCATTGATGTTGTAGAGATTTTGTTTGAGTTGGGATCAAGTCTTAGCATTGGTGTACGCGGGAGCCGTTGTCGTCGAAGGTAACAAATTTTTTCAATCAGTATTTAATTCATTCTCTTCTTCTTCCTTTATTTTTATTTTTATTATATTTTCTTTCTATTATTTATTTTATGGTTCAACACTAATTTATAATTTTTTTTTAAATTTATGCAGTATTTAAAATTTTGAAGAAGTGTTTATAACGTTCTTCAGATTAGTGAAAGATAATTTTTTATAATTATTATTTTTTGTTATTATAATAAATATGGCTTGAACATGTAATTTGTTGGTGATCAATTTTACGAATTAATTAATTATTTATTTATATTTTTTTTTAATTTTAAATATAAATCTATACATTATATCGTTTTCATAGAGAATAATAGATTTTAAAATAAAAATATAATATTATTATTTTATTTACTCAATTTGTGTTAAATTAATATTTAAAAAATTGATATTTCATCAAAATTCGTTCTATTAGCGATGATAGAAAGAATGAGAAGAGACATATAATAGATTTTATCTTTTCTTTTTCAATGTTTTCTTTATTTTTTATTAATTATATAATATAAGGCGAAATAATAAAATAAATAGGATTTTTGAAATTTTAGATTGTGTGTTTTTTTAAAGGAAATTTTATTTTATTTTTCATACTTTCACGTCCTGATAACCAATAAATATATATAAAATAATAAATTTGAGCTATTAAAATCGATTTTTCATATATTACAATTAATAATAAAGATACATGATATATTTCAATTAATTAATCGGTGTTATAGTATTTTAAAAGAGTTAGAAATTTGAAAAGATGATTTACTAAATGAAAAGATCGAGATGATGATTAGATTAAATTAAAATGATAAACGAATGAAAAAAGAAGAATTGGGTACAAAGTAAAATTTTAGCATATTTATGATATATTATTCATAAATATTTTAATAAATAAAAATAGAACTTCACATACCACACTCAAAGTTATTCATTTATACAAAATATCATTGGATTTTTACTCCGTTTTTACAACATAATTGAAATTCAAATAGAAGAATTGTTCAAGTGTTAAAATTCTTGTTGTTAAATTTTTTTTTTATATATATAATAAAAAGTAGGATTTTTTTCAACTAACATGTGATAAGTTTTTTTATTATTATTTTTATAACTAAATATTATAGGGTTACATGATATATGTATCGTGATAATAATTGATAATTGTATACTCTATGATTAAGAAACCATTGGTTCTAATTCCGTGCCTATAATAATTTTAGAACTCAAAAGAAAAAATAAAAAATAAAAAGATACCCCATGACCAAATGGTTTTGAGTTCTTGTCTCTCTATTTTAATTATTGTGCAGCATTTTACACTTCAAACTAATGGGCACAAATTGATCAACACTAAGAAAAAAAAAATTAACAAATAAAAATTTGAAATATATATATATATATATATATATATATATAAATAGTTCTTTTTGGTGCAATTAATTAATATGGTAGAGGTCTATTTCTACTTTGTAGTCTTTTTTGGAGTGCTATGTTGTATTGCATGAGGGAGAGGACATTGCTAAATTTAGGGCTGATTGGGATTTTTGGAGTTTGAGCCCACATGCTTTGTCGTTTAGTGCAGTGATTGGGCCCAGCCCAATATTGTCGGCCCAATCGAGGTGGATGCGGCCTCAAGTAGGCCCACTAAAAAGTAAGTGTAGTAGCCTCTATTCTTTTTTGTCGTTTACCTCTTTAATTATCTCATCTGTCCATTTCAGCAATTAAAATATTCACACGTCTTTTCTTTTCCTTTCCTATTGTTTTCGAATTTCGAAATATATAATAATTATTTTGTTTTTTATTTTTTATTTATGAAATTTAAGTCATTAATAACTATCTTTTTTTTTATTTTATTTAGATATATACATCTTACCTATATTTTAATAAAAAAACCAAAATTTATAAACAAAAAAACAAGCTTCCAAAAAGTTTGTTTATATTTTTGAAATTTGGATAGTATTCTTTAACTTTCTTAAAAAAAAGAGAATATACTGTAGAAAAGATGGAGCACATAAGAAATTTAAATAGAAATAGACTTAAATTTTATAAACAAAAAATGAAAAATAAAATAATTATCAAACGGGGCTGCAGTTATACTTTATTTTTAGGCTAAAAACAAACATACATTACCAAATAAGGTTAATACATTGCATGGAAAATATTGTAGTTTAATAAGTACTTTTCTATGTTTAATTGGATTTTTTTTTTAAAAAAAAAAAATTATGAATTTTTTAAACTATATTTTATGCATTTTTAAAAAAAATTTTAAAAAAACCATGATTTTGAAGTCGAACTCAATCCTATTTTTAAGCTTTTGAACCATGATTATGATTTTTTTTACTATATTTTATATATTATAATCTATGCCGACCAATTACTTAATAAAAAAGGTATGTCATTTTATTTTATTCAATTTAAAGCGTTAATATATAGGTTTTTTAATGTGGTTGCTCATTTGTTTAAAATGATCATGAAAAGAATAAAAGTAGTTGATTAAAAATTCAATAACCCTTGTACAAAAAAAAAGTCAATAGCCAAAATATAATAATCCTATCAATTTAAGATTGATCGTTGGTAAAATTTAAGTCGTTATTTAATAATGAACTAGTTATACATGAACAATTTTGATGTTAATTTGAATGAGTCGGTGATATATATGGTACAACTTAGGGGTGTACAACTTTAAAAAAATTATTAATTAAGATTATAAATACTTTAAATTTTACTTACATTTATAATCACCCAATCACATGTAATATATATGGTACAACTTAGGGGTGTACAAAAATACCGGTAACTCAAGCAATTCGGACTACCCAACCCAAATCGCAAGGGTTGAGTTGGGTTAGAACTTTTTTGGGTTAGGTTGGGTTGGGTTATGATTTTATAATTTTTGTTGGGTTCGTTGGTTCTTGGGTTGAGCTCGTTCAACTCAACCCAACCCAAATTAAAAATATATTATATAAATATATTATTGTGTATGTAAGATAAATTAATAAGTTAGATTTTTAATATACTTGCAAGTCTTCTAAAAAAAGATTATGCACTAATAAGATTGGTAATAAGTTGGAGTATAGTATCATCAATCTTTTTTAACATATTTATGAACCTATATAAAACTTTAGAGAGAAAAATGAGAGTAACATAACCTGAGAATCCAACAAAAAAAATTTGGGTTGGGTTGCCTTATGCATAAGATTGAACGGATTGACAAATTGACCAACCCAAAAAGTTGAATTGGTTCAAAAATTTTGTTAACCCTACTCAATCCGAACCATACCATGTACATCCCTAATACAACTTACGTCAATTTATTTGAAAACGGTAAATATTAATATATAATACGACAAGAGTCGATCATCACCGCCTGTGACAGACAGACACCACTAATAAAGTGACAGGTGGCAGTTTTGTTGTTTTGTCTCTTGATAGGTTCTTTGTTGGCTGACAACGCCAATTCCAAAGCTTAAATTTACTGTTTTTTTATTTTTGTGTCGTTTGGATTTTGGTCAATTATACCACGTGAATAAATGGGTCAATACAAAATCTTTGGTCCATTATTTTTATATTTATGTCTAAAAAAGTTACATCTCAATTTCTTTAAAAGACATATTTATTATGGAATGAGTCAACGATACAATTAATTTATTGTATGATTGTAAATCAATTTAATATGAGTGTTATAAGTTTGATTTCGAAAATCGATATTTATCATATTCTTCTGATATGTACTACAAAAAGATATATTTATTATTTGTCAAAAAAAAATTATCATACAAAAAACACAACATTGCTTTTGGTGTTTTATAATCGTTTCAAACATTTGACTGAAAAATATTTTTTTTGACTAAATATATTATGGAGTGAGAACAACAAATCCTACCTGTAAAGTTGAAATAAATTAATATAAATTAAGATAACCAATTGTACCACTTATTTATTCGATACACTTGGTTAAGATATTAGACAAATTCTTTTGGTCATGTCGTGAAATGACATGGTTGTTACTAAGACTATTAGTCCTTCAATTTTACCAAAAATTTAAAATAGTCATTGAAAAAATAAAAGTAAAAATCATGGTTAAAAATTTGATGAATTTATAAAAAAAAATAATTATATCAAATTTTAGGTGTTTTTTCCCTTTCATTTCATTCTCATCTCTTCTTCTTTACCAAATTACTTTTTTTTTTTTTTTATTCTTTGTTCTATTTTGATAATGTGAGTGAAAAATCATGGCCGATAGAAATAGAAAGGGAAAGAAGAGTAAAGAAGAAGAGGGACAAGGAAGAAGATGAAATGAAAAATCTATTTTTTTTAATGTTATTTTCTTTTCAACTTATCAAAATTTTAACCCTGATTTACTTTTTTTTTTTTAATTTAATTTTTTTTTTGGAAAAATAAAAAAAAAATCAAAATTTTAGATCCTTTGAAATGAAAGGACTTGAGGGGAATAGAAATTAAAGAAAGCACATGGATGCACGTTGAATATGAAATAAGTAGAAAAAGAGCAAAATATTTATTAAAAAAAAAAGAAAAAGAAAAGAAACAACAAACAACAAGAAGAAGACAAAATCACAAGCAAAATTCAAAAAACTATTATTATTATTTTTTTTCAAATTAGAAAAAGAAAAAAAAAATCCACTCTTTTTTTTTTTTTTTAACATGAAAACCTGTGGTCCTTTTAGAAAACGACATGACGAATTACATTTTTTGCAAAATGCGACATATGATCTACAAATCGACAGCCAATTAGAAGAACAAACACGTGCTACCTTATTCCTCAACTGGCCCACCTTTTTATTTGCTTTTGTCTTTCAATTCTAAATGTGTTTTTTTTTTTGTGTGAAGAATTTTCAATTCTAAATGTTCCATGTAGGAAGTTATCATGAAAATGTGAATAAATTGTGATTCATTATTACAGCAGAGAATTTGTAATTAGCAATCAAATTTGTTAATATATGTGATTTGACTATTACCATAATCTTTTGATTACATTTAATCGAAGCAAATTTAACATAGTTATAACTGATAATTAAATATTAATTACTTTTGAGTTGTGGTACATTAGTTGAGTTGAACTATTAATAATCAATGAGCTTAATAATTAATGTCTCGATTGATAACCATTTTGTTTTTCGTTTTTGTTTATGAAATTTAAACCTACAATAACTATCTTACTATAACTTTTTTTCTTATTTAAATATTTATATCTTACCTATATTTAAAGAAACAAAATCAAAATTTGAAAATAAAAAAAATAACTTCCAAGAACTCGTTTTTTTTTTTTTTAATTTGGTTAGTATTCACCTATTTTCTTAAGATAAGAAAATATGGATACATTGTAGGAAAGATAAAACACATGATATTAAATTTGAGTATAAATAAATTTAAATTTCATAAACAAAAAAAATCAAATAGTTATCAAACGGGGCCTAAGTAATATGAATACATATTTAATAGATTATGGATTTGAATCCCTCTTGTAAACTTCAAACAGAAAAGAAAATTGTTATAAATGGATATCAAGTCAATTCATAAAAGTTTTTTCTACCATTAGTTTAGCGGCAAAACTCTCTAATATAAATTGCTTTTGTTAATTATAATTATGCTTTACTAAATATAATAAGAATTAGGTTTCAAAATAATAATAATAAGAAGAAGAATTCTTTTAATTTTTTCATATACATCTTCCCTATATTGCTTTCGTGATTAGTTCTATAATAAGATTATTAATATTGTTTTGTACAGTAACAAAGTTTTATTTAAATTAAAATTCAATAAAACTCTTTTCTACAAGAGATCAAAATTGAGAACAATTTAGAGATTGATATTTGATTTAATAAACAATAAATTAAGGACCCGTTTGATAATTCTTTTATTTATAAAATTTAAATTTATTTCTATTTAAATTTTCTACAATATATTTATTTTTTATTTTTATTTTAACCATAAATTAAAGCCTCATTTGATAACAATATATAAATTATTTTTTTGTTTATTAAAATATAAGATATAGATATTCAAATAAAAAAAAATTACAATACTATGATTGTTGTAGACTTAAATTTCATAAACAAAAGATAAAAAATAAAATAATTATTAAACGAAACCTAAATTTATAATTTAACATATACAATAAGATACATATATCAAAACAAATAAAAAAATATTACTGCCTGGAAAAAAAATCGATAGAATAAAAAGAAAAACCACGACGGCGATTTCAATTTCCGAGTGATCAATCTCAAGAATCATTGGAAATTCCGTGCAAATTACTTTGATTTCCGGCGAGAAGTTCGACCAGCGCCGCCATAGCCTTCACCTGCATCTCCAAAGCCGATAGGTAATCGCTCGTTTCCTCCAGAAGGTTCGGCAACGAGACTTTCCGGCAGCCAGGAACCAACCGGCCGAGAATTTTCACCTTCCTCTGCACCGCCGGCAACTTCCTGATCCTCTCCGCCTCCGCCGCGCGCGGCGGTTTCCGGCCGATCGATTTCCCCGTCCTCCGCCGCCTCCTCGCGAGCCTCTGGCGGAGCCGATTCGCAAGAATCGCGCGGCTCCATCGCGTCCTCCCCTTGGCGGCGGCGGCGAGGACGGAATCCGCGGTTTCGCGAACCAGCCTTCCGTTCATCGGAGATCTCCGCCGCCGCAGCGCTTCCGCGAGGTTAGAAGAGTAGATCTGTTGTTCCACCTCCGTCCGCCACTTCCGTTCTTGCAACAACAGCAACGCTCTGGATTTCCTCGATTTCTCCGCCTCCATAAACGAAAATCAAAATCTCGTATCTGCTCCACAGAAATCAATCCAGATCTGAAGAAGAAACAAAAACAATCAGCCGATTCGAAAAACAACAACAACAACAAAACCTAGCGATCTACTCAGAATCGATCAATTTCAGAATCCAGAAGAAGAACAAATCGAGAAATAAAAAACGCGATACAAGCAAGAAACAACAATTTGATTGAATCGAATCGAGATGAACAATTTACCTTGAATTTGGAGGATTTGTGAAGGATTTTGGGGATTGAAATTTGAGAGAAACAGAGGCAGTGAGTTCAAATTGTTTCCTTCTCTCTCATTTCTTTCCCTCTCTTCTTCTTATTTATATACATATTCTATTTTTATCCTTTTTTTAAAAAAAAAAAACCTAAACTTCCACTTTAATCACATTAATAATTATTTTTATTTTATTTCAATTTTGGTTAAACATTTAACTTTTGTTGTAAAAAAATATATAATTAATTTTTATTTTGAGTCTTTTAACTTTCTTATATATTGAGTTTTACGGTAATGGAAAGTGAAAAATTTTGAATTCGGAATCTTTAGATCATGAAATTTATGTTATATGTATATATATGTGTGTGTATATTTTTAGTGTTATTTGCTTGAGCTTCAGCTATTGAAATTTCAATTTTGTATCTATAATAGTTTTTTATTTTTTTTATCCCATAGTCTAAAAATAATTTCCATTTATTTATTTTTTTAGAATAATAATTTCCGATTTTTATTGTATGTTTTTCTTAAAATTTTGATATTTCTTCAACGTTTATAACATTTATTTATTTATTATCATTTAAAAAACATTTATTTATTATAGATAGCGCCAAAAACAGACTTAACTTCATCTTTTTTTTTTAGAATTACTTCACCCTTATTTGGCATGTATTTTTTAATTAAGAAATTTTAAATTTTAATATCACTTTCAAACACCTTCTTTCTTATACTAAAAAATATATATTTATTATGCAATAAAATTTTTAAATAATTTTTTTTTTATCAAATAGGTCAATGAAATAATGGTTGGGTTTGTTGTCCCTCCCTCCATATACGTGCTAAAAGAAATAAAAAATTAATCTTTTATTTTGAAAATATACGTAAAAAGTAAATAGACAAAAAAAAAAACTTGATTTTAAAAAAATATAATTAAAAAGTAAATGGTTATCGCCATATTTCATTTTTATTTTGTGTGGACAACTTTTGAGAGGGAGTGTCGAATTTGATTTTGCCATACTTCAAATTTTGTAGTTGGTGGGACTTAATTTTATTAATAAAATTCTCTTTTTTTTTTGTCAATTTATTAATGAAATTATTCTTTTGGGAAAGAAAAAAAAGTTTAATTTCTCTCTTTATCAAATGAGAGAGATTCTTGAGGTTTACCTTTTCTTTAGTAGGACTAGATGTATTTATTACCCATGTGATGCTATGTTTCTTTATATTATTTTCTATTTTTGTAAACCAATTATTGAAGCCTTTTCCATTCTTACCCAATAAGATTTTGTGAGTGTGTTCAAACATATGAAATGAACCTTAAATGATTAGAAAAATAGGGAAAATAATAATGTATTATAAATTAATAAAACTTATATTTCTTTATTCAACGATATTATTAGAAGATAAAAAATTTGAATTCATAACATTTTAGTTAAATAAATATATATATATATATACCATACTACTCAAACTCTAGCATAAATATATAAAACTAATAAAGGTGAGAAGAGGATATATAATGTTTGGTTGCTAAGTTTTTTAAAGTAATGGTTGGAGGAAGAGGCTAACTAAAACAGCTTCATTATTAAAAGCAATGCTCTACCTCACTTTGTCTCCATGTCTTATCTTCAAAGCCAGGCAATTTCATCATTTTGTTTTAAAAAATTGGCCATCTTTCTTTTCTTAAATTATTAATGGATCATATGGTTAAATTATCCATTTTAATTTTTTTTCCTTTTCATTTATGTTTTAATTTGATCTTATTGGTCAAATAGTTGTATGAACTATTTCTTATGTATATAGTTAATTAATTGTGTTGTCCTACCTTGTTAATAGAAATTCAAGATTTTAAAATATGTTCTTGAAAGTTGTCTCAAGATCGAAAAATATAAGGGTGCCTTTGGAGTACCGGTTTGGTTGTGATAGACAGAAGTTTATGATAAACAGTGAGTTATGATAAAAGATGAGTTATTATAAATGGTGTTTGAGGGGCAGGTTATGCAAAAAAAAGTAATATATGTAAGGTTCAGATAAACGGGCACGCATGTGTAGATAACCACTATTTATAATAAACTGTGGGGACAAACATCGGTTGGATTATTATAACCAACCCGATCATTTACATAAACAAGAGTCCAAACACACCCTAAGTAAACTTAATTGTTATATTGGAGAATAAAATATTGCAAACATGAGTTGGACCATGCTCTCTCAATAAATTTTCTATCTAAATTCTAACTTTTTTATATTATTGTTATTATAGACTAAATTCTAATTTTTGAAATTATAAAAATTAAATTCAAAGTTTCAATGGAACAAATTTATATTTTATTCAAATAATATTCTTTACCAAAAACATTTATGTCATCTTTGTTTTTATTCTTGTGCTTACATTATAATAATGGGAGAATGAAGGATGTGTTGGAAAGCACTAATTGGTTAGGTGTCAACAAAATTTGTTTTCATGCAAGACAATGATTAGTGATGATGTTAATCAATTGAGCAAATAAAGAGAGAGAGGAGCATGTGGCTATTTTTGTTTTATGCCACTTTCAATCATGTGGGTATGTATGTATGTATTCTTTCTTTCTCTTTTGGATTCTTGCTTCTTTTTGGGGTGTGGCTCTATCTTTATTTTATTTTATGATTCTCTTTTTGAAGGTTGGACTATTATTTGGTTTGTTTTGAAGATGTGGCAAAGTTTCCTCCATATTAATTGCTTCTCAATAATAATCTTCCTAATATAGTTTTTTTTTTTAAATTCCCTTTCAAATATCCCACTAGCTTTCATCTTTGATGGGGTTAGTTTACTTTTTATCATACCAAAACAAAATTCAAACTTAGCAATGTTGTTTTTATGATGGTTTGAAATTTCAATTTTGTGTTTAATAATTGTAAGCTTTACGTTAAAAAGAGATTATAATAGTTAGGTCTCTAAATTTTAAAATTGTATAGAGACATGTTTGTGAGTGGTTTTGAAATTAAGGTTAAAGTCATTTTGAAACAATTTAAGCCAAAATTTAATATAAACCTATTATATAGAGTATGTTTTTTTTTTGAAAATACATATATAGAGTATGTTAATGATTAATGGTTCTAATTTTCTTACTATTTATTGTACTAATTAAACAAAGACTTCAATTTTAAAAGCATTTAAGGACTTTATTTGATGTGAATATAAAAAATTGTCAAATGTCTTGAATATGTTGCACCATGAATACTTTGTTCGACCTTGAAATTTTTTATATATAATTTTGTTCAAATGATGTATTAGAATTTTATGAGATGTATTTAATAAAAACTCTTTTAGAAAACCCTCATTCCTTTTGCCACCATATATATTTTTTTCTTATCTTTTAATAAATATATTAATTTGTCTTGTTTAATTGACAAACATAATCAACAAAAGGTTAATGAATTATGAAAATTTGAGTGTTCTTTATCTTTGCATTTTCATATTGATTGTTTCTACCATTCCAATTTCATAACAAATTAAAGTGAGTGGTAAACTTGTAATTTATCATTAATTATTTACTTATAAATTTCAACAATAAGATGATGCATTTATTTCTGCATAGAGGTGGAGTAAAGAAAAACAAATAAATAAAGAAGAAGAAGGGTAGGATTTTGTCCCCTCCTTAAAAAAATTATAGTTTTTTTTTCCCTCTTCTGATGCCCTTCAAAAAATTTCTAGTTTGGTCATTTATTGGTTTTTTGTTTTATTTTTTAAGAAAACAAAAAAAGAAAAAGAAAAATTAGAATTGTGAGAGTATGAGATGAAAAAATATAAATTAGACAATGACATGACAATTGGCTTGCCTGCCCTCTTGGAAGCATACTTCTATTAATTCTTTGCTTTATTTGCCTTTAAAACCTAAAAAATATGCTAATCTTCATTGAGATTGAGGCAATAATTTTGTGGGAATCGAACCCACAACCACATGGTTAAAAGCCACGTGCTCTACCACGGAGCTAAGATAGCTTTTATAATTATAATTTCTAAAACATATAAACTATATAACTAGTCTTCTTTCTGCAATCTCTTGAACAACTCCATCATCGCTCGTATCTTAAAAATGTTTGCATGATTCTTGGCGGGCTCCTCTCGAAGCTTGGCACCTTCCTCCCTAAAAATATATCCAAGTCTAAATGTCTTAACAACCTCTATATTATTCATGATCTAAGTCAACTTCTTTTTTTTTTTTTTTGAGTACGTCGATTTCTTTTCTTTAAATATATCGTTGCATTGAGAAAGATTCAATATATTAGAAACGAAAAAATGTCTCACAAAATTGATTTTAAGATAAAGTTTATATTTCTCTAGAATATTTGGTATCAAGTCATTAAAGCTGAAAGAGTATCCAATATAACAAAAAGAGAATTTGAGATTTGATTCAAATTTGATGAAGTAAAAATACTATTTTAAAAGGGTATATTACTCTTCAAGGAGACCTTGAAACCTTTATAAAATACATGAATTACTCGTATAATTGTCAAGGAACTCTTATTTATCTAATACTAATTAAGTTTCAAATTACCGAATGGATCGGTAGTGTGATTGGTTATTTAATTTGGTGTTAATCTATTTTCACTCTACGATTATGAGTTCGATCTAAAGTGGTGTGTGTAGCAATTCTATTTTGGTTAAATAAGAGGTGGATTTTGGGTTTGTAAGGGAAGACAAACATCTCTATTGGTATGTGACACATTTTGGGAGATGTCCAAGAACAAAGCCATGATGGTGTATGCCCAAAGTGAGCAATATCATACTCGAGTAGGTTTGTCGTATTTTATCAAGTGGTATCAGAGCGGTACCCCTACCTTAGCCATACCAAAAGTATCCTCGAATATGAAACAAAGCTTTATGAGTCTCAAGATGGGGTATAACATAGTTAAAATGAAAAATACGTTGTTAAGCTAACTTATGTGTGCTTCGGTGGGAGTGCTTCTGAAATAAGTGCTCGAGTGAGGAGTATTTCTGAAATGGTTGTCTCGGTGAAGGTAGCTATTGTGCGCTCAAACATAAAATCGAATGGATTCGTGGTTGGACTTTACAGCTTGCTCAGGTGTAATTCGGAAGGATTCATGGTTTGAATTAAGGTGTGCTCAAGTGTAATTCGTAAAATGACTATTAGTAAGGGAGGCTCGTATGCAGTACTTTATTCGAGGGGAGAATTGTTGGGAATACAAACAAAATGGTGTATGCTGTTCGGGAGCGAATCAACACACTCAATTTAATTAAAAATTATATATAAGAAGAATGATGCGTAGCTTATTCAGGACTTCGCCGCAGCGAAGTCTCTACTTCTGATGAAGCGAAATGTGTGTGTGTGATCCCCAAAGGTTGTGCAAGTATACACAGTCTTTGTTGTAGCAAGTTTTAAAATAAGTAAAAGTCATCTCCACAGGGAATAGTTATTAGTGTCATGTTCAAGCGAAATCGAGAGTTAGAGTTATGAGGGAGTTTGTTGTGGCGAAATAAATCTAAACTAAGTAAATTAAAGATAAATCGATCTGACGAAATACATCGGAAGGGAATAAGACATTTCGGAGAGGTTCGCTTCAGCGAAACTATTTACAGCAAAGAAGCAACAACCGTTAGCTTTCTCTTTCGCTCTCTCTAGTCTTAGGGTTTGGCTCTCTCGAGCTCCTGGCTTGGTTCTCTCGAACACAAACACTGCTAAGGCTAAGCGACACAGCATTAGGCGAACCTTATCTCTAAGCATTCAATTTAGATGTAAGTAAACTCATCTCTAAGTAAACTTTGCGAACCTAATGTTATACATGCAAGATCGCTCCATTTCTATTCTCTCGAAGCGAAATAAAGACATACACACAGTGGATCAAACGGAGTGCATTTCGAATTAACACAGCATGCATAATAGTTTATCATCTCGCTAAAGCTTCGCTTAGGCGAAATACTCCTATTTTTCTATTTCCTTCCAATGATAGAGTTAGCTACTCATGTCGATAAATACAAACAAAGCGAAGTAAAAGCAATAGAAAATCTTCATTAAAAACAACAAGAACAAGGTTCGTCGAAACTACACTAAAACAGAAGTAGAAGAAAGCAATAAAACTAAACTATGGCTAAGCTACAACGAAAAACTAAGGAAATGGTGATCGAAAATGCTCGACGGAATGGTGATCGACCCTAGATGGGTGATCGGCCCCAAAATGGGTGACCGACCCTAAATTGGATGATATTTTGCTCTGAAGGTGAACAACTCTATTTATACTCCAACTCCAAGCGACAAAGCCTGCTACATGATCCTGACAATGTTGGACTGCTCTGCGATCGCATTTCAGACGAAGGACTGATTTATCTGACATTTCTGCCGACAATCCATATTGTCGGTTGTCAGAGCATCCTGGCTTCGCTAAGTTTACAACATCTTCTTTCGTTGGTAGCTTCGCTGTGGCGAAGCAATTGGTAACTTCTTTAAGCTACGCTGCTGTGTTGAATCTCTTCAAGGCGTGTTTGGCTGGGCTGATATTCGCTTTGGCGAACACCTTCTTGTTGGAATTTCGTTTCTCTCCATCATGACTGATGCAGACAAACTAGAAAGTATCAATTCTTTTTACAACATAAAACTTGGCACACATTCAAGCATATTTCGCTGCAACGAACCCAAAAAATGCATTCTAATCAGAAAACTAAAGGATGTTTCGTTTAAGCGAATGTTAAGCATGATGGAGCGAAATTCAATATTAAATTCATTAAATATTAGCAAATTCTTATAAAAATATATTCTCTTAAGCTACTTTAACTCTCAATTCTTGAGAGTTATCATATGCAGTAACCCACTTTAGTTAAATAATGGGTGGATCTTGGGTTTATAAGGGGAAGACAAACATCTCCATTAGTATAGACCTTTTGGGAGATGCCCAAGAACAAAACCCTGAAGGTATATGTCCAAATAGACAACATCATATCAATGTAGAGATCTAGACAGATTTTTTGTCCCTTATCATATTTAATTATTTTTGTCATAAAAAACCATAGTTCTAAGTCAAGAGAATATAGATTCGAATCCTTGTTTTAAAGAGTGTTAGCAAAAAATAAAAACCTCCTATGTTCAATATTCAATTTATAAATAGGTATTACCCCACTAAATTTTTGAAGTTGGTTGATGCCCATCTTCTTTAAATTTTATATTATATGCTCTCACTTAATCATGATCAAGCTAGCAAGTTGATTTGTTTATAATACATTCTTTTCCTTTTGCACATTGGACATCTTATAGCATAAGAGGGGGGAAAAGAGATAAGATAGGTATGCCAATTCAGATATAAATCCTTTCCTTTTCTCATTTTTCTCATTTTATCTGTTTAATTTGAATGATTGTTTAAAACAAGATATTATTTCATATTATGTTTTTTTTTTGTTGAACATATTGTTTTTATGTCTTTGCTTTTATCTTATAATAAAAACTCTTTTAGTATGCAATGTATGTTATATAAAATGATCTATTAAAATCAGGCAACCTTTCTTTTTAAGTTCAGACAACTTTATTTTACTGTTTATTTCAACTTTAAATAATTTGTCACGTGATAAGTTTGTAAGAAAAAAGAACGAAAATCACGGAGGATAGTTTAATGAGGAAAATGACATTAAAAAAATAAAAGATTTTTTATTCAGTTCATGATACTCATATATTTAAAAATTAATTATTTTATGATTTTTTTTTACATTTAAATATTTTTAATACTGAGCCAATTTGATTTTTTATAAATATTTTTATCTCTTGGGAGCCTTGGTCTCCCCCTTTCTGATATATGTACTAAAAAAAAAAAATACTGAGCCAATTTGATTTGATTTTTTTATTTTTCTTTGCGAGAATAGCCAACAGCATAGCCGATTAATAGATTATATTTTTGTTACAAAAATAAAAGTGAAAATCCTTCTCCACATACTGATAAGTTCTTTTTTTTCTTTGAGAACATGTTGGAAAATGAGAATTACAAATACCGATTCTAAGGATCAAATTTGTAACGGTGAAGTGGAAATGGATTATCACCTAAATGAGATAAAAGATTTTGATGAAAATATGCTTTTAATGACTTGGGGATATTTTGGTATAAGCCTTTTCTTTTGAAAAAAAATATATAAAGAAATTGATACAACTAAGGAAAAGATTCAATATATAGAATGGATATTTCTTCATTGATACAGAGCTACGTAATAAATAAATATATTTGATAACACATTATCATTTAACACATTTTGAATAAACCAATGCATTTTACAATATTGCTGAAATTTTTTCCCTTAGGGCGACTCATACCCAATTAAGTATATATTTCTTTTTAGAAAATCCAATTAAGTATAAGACATCAATCTGTTAGAGACGATATAGTTCGATACCTCCGCTCTTTGACCAATTGAGCTACTCCATGATATTTTAGGAAATTTACTCTTAACGGCTTGTATTATATTTGTAGCACAATTTTTAAAATAATTTATTTATAGCACATAATTTTTTTATCCATGATAGAATTCAACCGTTATAGAACTCAATTTAGACTCCAGCTACAAATGAATTAGTTTTAGTTTTGTGTTATAGATGAAAATACTTTGCCATTTTTTATTATGCTTGCAAAATCCCTATTTTTTTATATTTAGAATAACTCTTACATTTATAACTTTTCAAAAAGTTACATCCAAATAAGTTATTACAACTACTCAAAATAATTGGTAATAGAAAAAAAAATTATTCAAAATAACTACTTATTTTAATCACTTAAAATCACTCATTTCGACAAACTCTTTACAAAAATCCACATCCAAACAAGTTGTTGTCAACGACCCATCTACAAAAATTAACATTCAAACGAACTATTACTACAACTTAATTTCTAATCACTCAAATTAACTTCTCACTCTAATCACTTAAAATAACTCATCATGCAATTACTCATTGATCTAATCTTTAAGAATCACTAATAGAATAAGTAATTAGCTATTATTAATATCAATTAGGCAGTCATTTATATTTAGTTATTTTTTTATGGCTTGTATTGAGCTAATTGTATTTAGATGAAACAAAAGTTAGAAATTGACGATTTAATGTGTGTTTTTTTTAATATTTGCAAGTCATTTAGTATCTAATTGACTATTTAATCTAATTGATTATCTAAATACAAAAAGATCATTTCACTAACCATTAATAGCTTCTAACGGCTATAACATTTGTAAGGTTTATTAACCAAAAACAATTCTCATATAATCTGCCAAAAAGATTTCTCCAAATCATTTATTTGACCAAGTATTTAAATTAACCTACTTAAAAAAAAAAAAAAAAAAAAAAACCAAAAACAATTTTCGTATGATCTACCAAAAAGATTTATTTTTTTATTTTATTTTATTTATTTGAAAAGAAAAGAATTTCCCTTTGGCTCTTTCCTTATACAGGCAAAAAACATAAATAGAAAGATATAGATATACCAAATATTGACATGTTTTTTTCCCTTCTGTATCTGCATTCATTTTCTACTTTTTTAAGTGAATATTTTGATAATTCTGATTATTTTCACAAGATATAGTCCTGTGATATTAAGAGTCAAAGAAACTCGTAAAAAATTAACTCCTAGACAGATTGTCAATGTCTATAAAAATTAACGACTATTTTCAAAATTCTCTTGACCACTAGACCAACTCGTGACGTTTCTCATTTGGCAATTCATCACAGATCTTCACAGAAGTGCTTAACAAAGTTGAAGAAGTCATTAATGTAAAGAAAATTAACACCAAATCAGGATTTCAAACCATTAATGTAATCACAAAATCATAATCATAAACTCCTTGAAATTTTTCAAGATTATACCTTCAATTCTGGTCTAATTCGATACTGCAATTACGTTCTTCTAATCATATCTATGATCAGCAAAAAATAAAATAAAATAAGATCATTGATGATTGTTGAAAATAATTTGCATTTATGAATTTATATCTCTCCCTCTAAGTATATGAATGGATATAGAATATATTACCTCTTCACCATTCTGATAATCCAAAACTTACAATTAAAAAAAATGCAGCTTCTCCCTTCATTTCTATTACTCTTCACTCTGTTTAATGCTGATGTTCTTGGTTTCGAAGCTGTGAATCATGCAAGAAAAACCCTTGAATTAACAATTCAATCCACCATTGTTGTTGACAAGTCCGGTGCAGGCGGTTTCCGGACCGTTCAAGCAGCCATCGACTCGGTTCCGCCTAATAACCTGCACATGCAATGTTTTAAAAGGCTAAAGACAACCTTGAGATAGCCTCATATTTATTTAAATACATTATACAAATTCTAAATTTGTTTAAATAAGTGTTGCAAAACATAATTCTTATGAAGAAAAAAAAAACCATCTAAAAACATAATTTCTAATAAGATATTTTTAATATCATGATTATCATCACTAATATAGGATAAGTTATTCTATAAATTTTTTGTCTTTAATATTTTCAAAGTATAAATAGTAAAATAGTAATAGTTGAAATTGTTATGCTTACTTTATATTTTAAAGAATGGAGAAATTAATACTATTGTTCTAACTTTTATATGAGGCGTGATCTGGGTGAACTGTAAACGTCTTATGATTCAAAGAAGGCACAAGCCTCAAAGTTACAAGTTAGAGTATTATATCTTAAGGCGAGCCTCAAGGTATAAACCTCAATAGCTATGCTATTGTTGACTTGTTCTAACATGTTTTTGTCAAACGCTATGTAGTGAAAAGGTTACGATACCGCCCAAAAAGCCTTACATTTATCTCGAAGGAGTGGATCGATTGAATACGATTATCACGTTCAATGACCATCAACAAACGGATACGAGCGCAACGTTTACTTCATATGCGCCTGATATCATTGCCAGAGACATTACCTTTGAGGTTTGTTAGAAAATTGTTGGTTTTTGTGATGTTAAATATGAAGATGTTTGATTTTGTGTGTGTTCAATGCAGAACTCTTTTAACCTTGCAGCAGCTTCTGAGCTGTATGTTCCTAATGAAGGAACATTCATTACACAAGCAGTAGCTGCACGAATCTACGGCGACAAATCGGCATTTTTCGGCTGTGGATTCAAGGGGTTTCAAGACACCTTATGGGATGTTGAAGGTAGACATTTCTTCCAAAGTTGCTACATTGAAGGTGCCATAGATTTCATCTTTGGTCTTGGTCAATCAGTTTATAAGGTGTGTACTCCTAGTTCATCAACTTCTTTTTCTGCCAACTTTAATTAATGCTGACATTTTGTTATTGGATACTCTTATTACTTGATAGATCCGTCGGACACATGTCGAATATGGATACTTCTAGACACACTTTGATCACGTGTTCGGCACTTGGAATTTCTGTCTCCTTTTTTATGAAATGCCTTGAATCAAAATATGTTGTTTATGTTTATATTTTCGTGTTGGATTTTTATGGTTGTGTTGACATGAGCGTTTACAATTTTGGTCATAAAAAAATGGTGTTGATGGAGACAAGAAGTAGAAAAATGAGAAAAAGAGAGAAAACAGAATGGAGAGAAGAAAAGAGGTAAAATATGCGTTCGAGAATGAAAGGAGTTTGTTTATGTCTTAAACATTATTCTTATACATTTTGTTTTATGGGTTTTTAGTAGAGTAATATACATTGTACTACTCCATATAGCTGCATTGATTAAATTCAAACGTGTTCGTGTTCGTGTTTCGTGTTTGTGTCAATACAATTTGAAACAGAAGTGCATGTTTTTTCAGGAGTGCGTGATAAACGTAAATGTTGCACATCTACCTCATGTCAAGAAAGGATACATCACTGCACAAGATCGACATTCAGCAGCAGATCCAAGCGGATTCGTGTTCAAACAGTGCACGATAACGGGCGCTGGCATAGCGCTTTTGGGAAGAGCTTTCGGTCCTTTTTCCAGAGTTATATTCGAGGAAGCTAACATGGGACCAGTGGTAGCACCAGAGGGATGGGATGCCTGGAACTTCAAGGGCCAAGAGTAAGTTCACAACACCCAAAACAGTCTTTAATTTGTTGACGTTGACTTATACCGTCGGCATAGGCTACCCCGACGGCTTTTTTTAGTTTCGTCGACGATTTTGGCCATCGAAAAAAACTCTGTTCCTTGTAGAGAGTTTCAAGTTTTTTTAACTAAATTGGCAAGTTCTAATTTGTGTTATATTGTAGGAAAAATTTTGTTTATGTGGAGGTGAATAGTGCAGGGCCAGGAGCTTCACCTTCAAGTAGAGTCCCATGGGAAAAGAAACTTGATGCCTCACAACTCAACAGCTTCTCTGTGGATTCCTTCATCAACCAAGATGGCTGGATTCCAACTCTCAAACTTTAACTCGTGATTAGACCATAGTTCGGTTAACTCTCTCGATTCAGTGAGTTTCGATATAGTTTCAGTAGTATCATGTATGGTCTAGTAATCAAGGGGTTACAGGTTCAAAACCTCCCACCCCGAAATTGTTGAATCCAAAAAAGACTTGCCTTTGACAAGTTGAAGAAGACTGTTACACATTTCATTTTCTGTAATTTTGCCAAAGCTGTGTGTACTAATATGGTAAAAAAGTTTGGTAGTGATTGGTATTTCTTTTCTTTTTCAAAGCTTTCTGTTTGGGCATTTGAAATGCTTCACAAGAAATAAACAAAGAAATTTCAGAATTCTAGACTTATACTTATGTTTCATACCAAGTATATTTGAGCACTAACTTCAAATCATTCTACAAAAAGCAATATACATTTTCAGTTCTTTTGAGATCTGACTTGTATTAGTCTCTATATAGGTTAGAACTCACATTGGGTTCAAAGAAAGTGATAGGACCCATATATATATATATATATATATATATATATATATATATATATATTGAAGTATATAAATAAGAAAATACAAACTAATCTAAGTCTTAAAGTTATTTGGACCCTCCTGCTTAAATCTCTTCGATATAATTACTAATTTACTAATGTCTCTACTATGAATCCTATAGAGTGATTGATTAGGGTTGAAATATGTTAACTCATCGATCGATCCACAAAAATTTAAGTTCATTTTTTTAATGACCCTGGAATTGGGAGCTTGCTCTTTTAAACTTGGTGGCACCACTAACTCATCCCTAAACTGTAGCATTAAGATACATCATACGATCGGAAGCAAAATTGGAGGTCACCTAGAAAATTAATTCCCACAACCGTCTTGAACTCGAGACCTTAAGAAGAGCACAACCCGAAAATCCGAATAGTACTCAATCATTGTGCCGCCCCTATGGGACCACAAAGTGATGTGTGGTACGAGCAAGTTTAAGAAGTCCTAAATCTTAACTTGTAGTTTTAAGGGCTATGGTAGCCACTAGATTTGCCTGTGCAATTATAATATCATCTACATTTACGAATAAAGTAAAAAATGATTTTTTTTTTTAGATTACAATATAATTGGGGGTGAGGAGACTCGAACCTAAGACCTCGTGATCTTTAGGCTAAAAAAATTATTTCAAAGAAACGAATAAAATAAAAAATTGAAGTCACATTCTTTGATAAATAGAGAATATTTTAAGTTTTGATTGGATAAAACCAAGCATGATTAAGGTTTTTGAAAGTTTGGTGAACCATTGTCGAGAGGCTTGCTTTAAATTTACTGACATTGCAACTTGCATACTAATCACTCCTCTAATTTAAAAATTATTGTATTGGGTTGTACGTCAATGGCAAAAATTCATAACCGCATCAAATTTGTTGGAAATACAAATAAAGTGGTGTAGTGATCTCAATTAAATATGAGGTAAATCCTAGATTTTTTTTTTCAAAATCAATTGTAGATTTATAAGTGAAAACAAAATCTCAAATTGTATGAAGTCTTTTGGTAAAACAAAAAACGAAGTCGTAAAGACTTTAACAATATCATACCAATGTGGAGATTCGGGTAGATTTATCATCTCTTATCAAAGTTGAATAAGAGATCAATTGAATGAAACCTCCATTATTAATAGCACCCTTAAAATAATCATCTTTGCAACTAGTGAAAACGTTTCAATGAAATCTTGAGTATAACAATTAGCCACTAACTATATTTAATCTGCTGTCATTTTACTTTCATAATCACGAATATTGTATAGGTTGTTGTAATGTTTGAATAGAATCTTTAAAATAATATTGGAATCATTTGTGTTAATTAAAAGAAGTTAAAATAATGAATTATGAATTCATTTTGTTTTATATTTGTTATTGTTAATTTGGAATTCTCACAAAAATTTTCAAAAACCAAAATTTAGAGTTGTGAACAAATTTTTAAAAAGTTTACTTTAGTTTTTAGATTTTTGTTTGATTTTTAAAATAATCCTAGATCGAAAGAATAGTTATAGGCAATTCTTCCAAACAAAGAATTCAATAATTATCAAATACCTCTAATTATGTAACGGCTAGACTCATCACTAGCAAAGATATTGTTCGCTTTGACCAACTAACCTCACGGAGATCCCACATTGGTTGGGAAGGAGAACTAAGCACTCCTTATAAAAGATGTAGACACCTTTTTCTATCAAGCGCGTTTTCCTAGAAGAAACAAATTTGTGAAGCTAGTCGGCCAAAGCAGACAATGGCACATTAAAAGTTTTTTTTTTTGTTATCAAGATAAATTGGGTACTTGAAACCTCTTAAAGAATGCAAACCCAACAAAGAAAAATATATATAAAAAGGACATTGACATTTACACTATGTGTCATATCAGCAGAAAGTCAAGGGAGAATCATTTACACCTTTTTAAAAATTGCACGTGGGTGACCTTGGTACGGAAAAAGATTTATTACCTACTTTTGACTTCGACTTGTTATTCAAGAATGTTATGTCGGTGAGGATTTCTAGGTGGGAGATTTGGTTCCAAATTCGGAGAGACATAAGGCTCTATTTGTTTTGCGGGAGATTTAGTACTTTAGAAACATTGTTAGTCATAACAAGTGTAGTACGATGGTAGAGGTCCTTCAGGAGGTGATTTTCAAATCTATTGACTTAAACTCTTGTTCTTTGATCTGTCTAACATGTATATTTGGAACCAGATATCGATCTCTACTGAAGACTGTGAATGGTTGGACCATTTTGCCAATTGATTTGTGGAAGCAGAATGTGGATGCGGCTTGAGATGCTAGATAAGAAAATGGCAAGATAAGGTGGATTGTTCTTGATTCTATTGTGGGCATCTCAAGCCCTGATGCAAAATCAATGGAAGCGTTGGTCGTTTGCTTGGGCATAAAGGAAGTGTGGATGAGTGACACGTTTCTTTTTTATATGATCTTTAGTGGTGATAGATGTTATTCTAATAGATTCTAAAGATTTTTTTAAATTTATTATTATTATTTTTTTTAATTTCGAGTTCGTGTTGAAGGCATTTTATTTAGTAAGAATCACACAAAATGCAAAAATTCCTAAAACAAGTGGAAGATATGTTAAAACCAAGACAAGATTGTATCAATCAAATGAATCCCCATTTTCCAATGTAAACAAACACCCATTAATTCCCATCTCAAATTTTCATTTGTAAACCAATTTACGCAATCCAAATTCCAAAATTTCAAATGGCCCACAAACCCCCAAAGACTCTGAAAATCACACCTAATTTGAGGCTCAAATCGATTACACGCCACCCAGCTTTGAGCGCTGCTAATATCCAAACTCAAACCCCACAAAGATAAGCCTCCATTATCCACAAAAATTCTCAACCCAGATTGTGGGTTGCCCCCAAATTCGAGCATTTTCAATGGGGTTTTGAATTTGGTTACGAAATCGTTTTGGGGTTTGTTCTTTGATGTTTTTGAAGAACACCCAGTTGCTGATTTGTGTTTGAGGGGGCTGTATGAGTGGGGAATACTCCATTTGTAGGCTCTTCAAGTTTGGGAGCTTGAACTTGAAGCTTAAGCAGCAGCCATGGCTATTGGTCACACTCTTGTACTCGGTCAATCCCACTCTTTCAGTTGTTTGAAATTTTCATTTCGTGATGCTTCTTTGTTGTCGCATTGTTCTGGATTTCGTTATCGGTTCGTTTCGTTTCGACGGTTGAAGAATCTGAATCAGAGTTGTAGTTCTTCCACCTCTAGGTAAAGCCCTGTTTGATATCATGTAGATGAAGTTTATGTAGCTGCATTTTTGGTCTGTTATATATTGGCTTAGTCAATGAATTAGCTGTTAATTCTGTCTGTTTGCTCATATAATGATTGAAGGTGGAGTTTGAATGTGCTGGTTGGTCAAACAGAGTTTATGGTTACGGCCTTATGTAACTAAAAGGTGATCCCTTCAATCCACTAGCCACCTACCTATAACATTGCTGGATATACTGCCAGGAACATATAACATTTGGATGTCAAAAAAACACTAAGGCCCGTTTGATAACCATTTTGTTTTTCGTTTTTAGCCTACAACTACTACCTTACCATAGTTTTTTTCTTATTTGGACATCTATATCTTACCTATATTTTAAGAAACAAAACCAAAATTTAGAAACAAAAAAAAGTAGCTTCCAAAAGCTTATTTTTGTTTTTGAAATTTGGTTAGTATTCACCTACTTTCTTGAGGAAAGATAGATACATTGTAGGAAAGATGGAGCACATGGTAGGAATTTGAGTAGAAATAAGCTTAAATTTCATAAACCAAAAACAAAAAATCAAATGGTTATCAAACGGGGCTTAAGTTAGTAATTTATTTCGTAAGGGTTTCTATTAGATAGTGTGGTCATCCATCACAAAAGCAATTGGTGATGACAGGAATAGTCTACATTTCATATACATTGTTGTGAGGTTTCTGCTCTTTTTGATGTGGTTTCCTAATAGTTTTCTTGACATCCAAATGTTATATATATCTTATCCAAAAACAAATTTCAAATATTATAGGGTCAGGCGGTATATCCAACAAGAATACTCAAGGCCCAAACACTATATAAAAAAAAACTTGTGTGTTGGAGTTTCAATGTGCTGGTTGGTTAAACAAAGTTTTGTTTAACTGAGAAGCCTTGGATTTGTGTCTTGCGGTTGCATTTTAATTGGACACATTATCTAGTTTTTAGATAATGGGATTACAGAAACTTTGTGCAATTGGGCATATCACCCATTCTCTTTAATTAATCTGGAATGTTGTTTTTTCTGAATTGATGATTAGTTCTGTCTCTACCGGATTTGTTTGGTTTCAGGCTTGAGAGAGTCATTTCAAAATGTTCACTATCCAACTCCGAAGTAATATTCGATCAAGTTTCGGTTGAAGACGACGTCCAAGAGGCGTTATCTTCTATAGAAGCCAATTGTTCACTTCCAATTGTACAATTGAATTCTGGTTTCCTTGAGGCTGATACTTTGACTCTACAGACTGAACCTCTGAGTTTATTGACAGAAAGAACATATGTCGATAGTCTTTTGACAACTTTGCCGGTATGCTGCCTTGGAAATCTCTCTTTCACTATGATAATGTTATTAACTTTATTATGGAAGAAGATAATAGACCAAGTTAAGCATTAGATCAATTCTGTTTATGTAATTGTAGGTTCTATCTGAGGAGGAGCAGAATGTTCTTGCAGCAACTCCAGCTCATCCTGCTGGATTGTATGGTAAGACCCCATCCTAAGTTTAATATCAAAGTGATATTGATAATCCTAAACTAAAATGACAAAGGTCTTCCCCAACTAGAGTTTTAAGACATAAGAACCCATAGCCTTGATTTTGAAGTCCTTTTATTTTGATATCCGTGATTGACCGGGCTAGCTTGCACGCACCTCAACTAACGTCACGAGATATACCGTCTGACCCTACAACATTTGGATGTCAAGGAAACCTGAAGGAAATTAATTCCTAGGTAGGTGGCTACCATAGATTGAACCCATCACCTCTTAGTTCCCTTAGGCCCTCTTGACCTCTAGACCACACCATGATGGTTGTGATTTTGAAGCACCGAGTTCAAATATATTATTCATTTAACTATTAGCCAACGAATAAGAATTCTATTATTGTCCATGATTTCAACTTTTGAAAACATGTTTGAAATCTCATGGGGCTAGAGGTACCTCAATGCTTGCAAGAGTGATGCAGCCGTAGCGATACATTAAGAATGAAGTATGAGACTTCTTTGGATCTCGGTAGTTATTCCTGATTAAAAAAGATACTTCGATTTTACAGCTTTATATGGCACATGCATCGCGGGCAATTTGGTCGAACAGCTTTGGAATTTTGCTTGGCCTTCTTCCATCGCATTACTTCATTCTAGTCTTCTGCCGGTAGCAGTTATGGGATTCTTTACTAAGGTACCTAGCTATTCATCAGGACAAATCATTTTGAAACCTGATGCAAGAAAAATGCTCTCTAATATATTGAAAGCGTTCACAGCTTGCGTTAATAGTTGGAGGTCCTTTGGTTGGGAAGTTTATGGATAATTTTCCCAGAGTTCCTGCATTTACTTGTCTGAATTGTGTTCAGGTATCTTTGTACAGTCCAATGCGCTTAATCTCATAAGTTTTATGTTAGAGCATGCATAGAACTCAACTTTCCAAACCCATTATACTACTTGCATTCGATTTGGCTTTGGTTTTTATTACATCTAAGGTTTCTATGGTTTCTTCAGGCTGCTGCTCAATTGTTATCTGCCTCTATGGTAATTTATGCTCATACTGTTCCGCATTCTTCTGCATCATCATCCATACTTCTCCAGCCATGGTTTGTTACATTGATTTTTGCTGGTGCCATAGAGAGGCTATCTGGAATAGCATTGGGAGTTGCTATGGAGCGTGATTGGGTTGTGTTGGTATGTTTCTTTTTAAAGTATTATATGTTTGTTATTTGAGAACTGTCTCTAAAACTAGCATTTTGTTTCCATGTACAGTTAGCTGGAATTAATAGGCCAATTGCACTTGCAGAAGCTAATGCTGTTCTTAGTAGAATTGACCTTCTCTGTGAGGTGATTGGGAATTTGGGACTTCTGTAAACAATTTTTCCAGCTCCATATGATTTTGATTTTCTGTCTGTTTTACTATGCATGCAATCTAACAAAAAAAATTGTCATTTAGAGGTTGTTTGTTGGATCAAACCATGGGGATTGGGAGTAATTCTCTTTCCCCATGGTTGAGCCACCGACCATCATTCTCCTATAATCACTATTTATTCTCCTCATAATCACTATTCATTTTCTCCTAACCACTTTTCATTCCCCCATAACCACTTTTCATTATTGTCATACTCTACCTCATAATCATCTTTTGCACCTCAAACACAAGTTATGGTGCCCCCATTATATCTGACTCCTACTTTGGTTAAACAGGGCTTCCGTGAAGTTGTAATCAAGTATCTATATGAAAACTAGCACTCAATTGACGTGGTATTCTTTATGGGCAGATAGTTGGAGCATCTTTATTTGGCATTTTCCTTTCCAAGTATGATCCAGTAACATGCTTGAAGTTCGCCTCAGCTTTAATGTTATGGTCCTTGCCAGTTGTGGTAATTACTTGTTCCCATGCTAATTGCTAACTAGATGTCCCTTGAGAGGTAAGTTTGTTAGTTGTTACTTATTTTTTTTCAGGTTGTACTTACGTGGTTAACCAACCGACTATCCACCGGTGTTCTTGATCGTGCAAAATGTTCACTAACTTGTTGTGGCAATCCCACTGAAGTAAATTCACGTGGTGCTGAGAGTATAAGTAAACTTTCGTGAACCATTATGAAGATCAAAGATAGTTCTGATACATTTTCTTTTTCTAATATCATTTTTTGTGTACTTACAGTGGATGTGGGAGTAGAAGTTATTAAAAACGGATGGAAGGAGTATTGGCAGCAACCATCTCTTCCTGCAAGCCTTTCCTATGTGCTTCTCTACTTCAATGCTGTGCTTGCACCCGGAAGTTTGATGACAGCTTTCTTAACTCAGCAAGGTCTTTTTGGATAAGAAACAATTTCATTAATGATATGAAATTACAAAATACATAATCGTTTATATTAGAGATCTCCAACTATTAATAAGAGAGTCATAACTGTAATCATAAAATAGAGGAGAAATTTTGCACCAAGATACCACCAAATAAACAATATTATCAATGAACCGATCTATTTGTGTAGATTTTCCTTGGAAGATCCTTTGGTTCCTTTCATTCCAAATATTCCAACAAAAACCTTTGACAAAAGTTTCCCACAGCGCTTTCTTCTTTTCCTCCTTGAAGGGATAGTCAATTAAGGATAAACTGAGCAAATCGCGTGGTTCTTTGGGCATGGTCAAATGCCAGTATGTTTATGACTTCTTACTATGATTATCATATTTGTAATTTTACGTCCAGCCGCCTTTTCTGGACCATTAGTTATGCTATCCATACAAGACCTAGCTAGATCGCCTTAGTTAATTGTTTTACATCATATAATTTATTTCTTGATTCTTAATAAATTGGTGAATCCTAACTGCATCATAGCTACAAAGCATCGTGAGTTGGCCTAGCGGTGAAAGAGGAACTTGGCAATCTAAGAAGTGTGGGTTCCATTGATGGCCACTTACCTAGAAATTAATTTCCTACGGATTTCTTTGATAGCCTCATGTTATAGGGTCGAGCAAAAAAAAAACTGAAACTCATACTCCATCAAATTATTTGTTCTTTGGCTTAAAGGTTTGATTTTTACTTATGGTTAGTATTAACTTACAGGTCTTAGTCCATCAATTATTGGAGGTTTCAGTGGCTTGTGTGCTTGCATGGGTGTTACTGCAACCTTTGTGTCTGCAAATTTGGTCAGGCAGTTTGGAATTTTGAAGGTAACGTGCATTTTCGTCTATGTTTATTCTCGTTATGCCATGCAGATTTTGGACATAGTCTCACGCCGTCCTAGTTCCATTTTCAGGCTGGAGCAGTTGGATTAATATTTCAGGCTGCACTGCTAACCGTTGCGGTTGCTGTGTACTGGAGTGGATCTCTTTCCCGGCAGAGCCCTCTTCTTTTCTTCTTATCTATGATCGTAAGAATTTAACTTCTAATCCTATAATAGTATCAGCTTCTTCTTATCAAAATAAACTAGCTTGTTTATGTTGAGATGTCACTTCCTGAAAATCCAAGTTATTATTATTCATGGAGTGATCTGATTCATCTTGGTTGTAAGAGTTAATGAACCCTTAACATTTAAATTTGTTGCTTCTATTAACTCAAAATTTGGTGTATCAGATAATTTTTTCAGCTTTTGTTTTTTAAATGATTGTTCTATATGCAGGTTTTATCTAGGTTGGGACACATGTCATATAATGTTGTGGGGCAACAAATTCTTCAAACTGGGATACCCTCGTCCAAAACGAATCTCATTGCGTCAACAGAGGTCTCCGTCGCTAGTTTAGCGGAGTCTATAATGTTGGGAGTTGCGATAATTGCCAATGACACTTCGCATTATGGATTTTTAGCAATGCTGTCACTTCTATCTGTGGTTGGAGCAACAGTGATATTCTGCCAGTGGTTGTTGAATCCAACTGATGAACAAAGAAAACTTTTCTCTTTCAGCTCTAAGTTCGAGGTATGTATAAATTACTCAGATTAAAACTCATTCCAACTTCAACTCACTTGTTATGTTAACAGTTAACAATGCATATTAGAAACAAAGGGAGTTGTATCACTGTCATATCGAAACCGCACCAAGAACTCTTTGTTGAAATAACTTCGGAGTCATCATTTGAATAGAGACTGGGGCTATTAATTGCTTATAGACTGTCCAGATGAATTTTCATAAGAAATAGTTAGATTTGCTGTAGAAGATATTTTATTGATATACGCGAGTGTTAAATCAGTTTACATGCATCTCGGTTATTCTCACGAAACAACCATGTAACCCTACTATATTTGGTTGTCAAAGATCAAAAAGTTCATAGGAAATTAATTTTTAAGTAGGTGGCTACTATAGACTGAACCCATTAGATCTAAGTTTCTCAAGACCCTTTTATTCACTACGTTGACCTATGATTGTTTCCTGCATAAGAATTTGCATATATAAATTTATTAGATCTTTTGGAAGAGAGCATGAATCGCAAGCGTATATTGAACCCATTCATTAAAAAATTTGAATTTAAGGATAATCATGAAAGTTGCCGTAGAGAAACCTCCTGACTATTGCCTACAAGAGTAGCTCAGTAGTATTAGTGTACACCTAATAATCGAAAGGTCTTGGGTTCGAGTCCCTCCACCTCCAACCATTGTAATCTAAAAAAAAACGAAACCTCCTGAGTAGTAGCAGCTGTTGTTTAGCTAGAATTTTGTAGTTTGGAACCAATTCCATCTCTGCCGGTTTAGGCAGGAAACAAAAGCAAAAGAAGCCATTACATTGATGGGCCCAATGGAAAGAAAAACTAGCTGCAGGAGTTGGAAGCTGATTAACAAGCTTTATATGAGCGCCAATAAAAGTATTACTTAGCTGACATAAAGTACTTATGACTTGGAGGTCACGATTTTGAATCTCTCTACCTTTAATTGTAGTTGAGCTCAAACAAGCTCTATAGGGGCACACATCTATTAGGATGATGGACCTCTATTTATTTTTATAATGGTTTGTCAATATTGTGTCTGCCGTTTAGGCCGAAACAACTTTACTCTAGATTAGTTGACATGCAGGCAAGCTAAGTTGGACACTCGCTAATAAAAAAAAGGTAGGATATGTATCTGGTACCATAAACTTCAAATTTGTAGAAGCTACTTATAAATTAATTTCCTATGGATTTCCTTGACATTCAAATGTTGTAGGGTCAAGCGGTATGTCCCGTGATATTAGTTAAGGTGCGTGCAAGCTAGTCCTAACAATCACAGATAAAAAAAAAAAAAACTTTTTTTTTTATTAAACTCCA
Organism: Sicyos edulis; assembly: GCA_036507275.1. Lineage (NCBI taxonomy): Eukaryota > Viridiplantae > Streptophyta > Magnoliopsida > Cucurbitales > Cucurbitaceae > Sicyos > Sicyos edulis. Next base: position 4,028,679 of record CM071856.1, on the reverse strand, counting down.
AAAGAACCAAAGGATAGGACAAGACACTAAAGAAACACTTGCTAGTAACTTTGAGATAAATACCTAAATCTTAGCCCTATGGGTTTTCTTGTCAACCGTAAGTAGTAAGATCGGGCGGTAGTCTCACGATGTTAATTAAGATGTAGGCAAGCTGACTTTGGATACTCACTGTCTTAAAAATATAGGAATTAGGATATGGTACCATAATGTTCCAATTCGTAAAGGCTAATCCTTTTTTATGAAATTCTTAGAAAAATTAAGGAATATGACAAGCACTAAGACACTAACATTTGCTAGTAACTTGGGCATGATGATTATTGTTTGATGTTACCTGACAATTCATTCAATGTTGGCAGATGTCCTGATGCTAAAGCTGTATATGACATAAGTTGGAGCTGTTGGATTCTTGATACATAGGACACAAATTAATATGTAAATTGGAAGGTCAAGCCCATACCCTATCTACTCTTTCATCTTTCATAATTCATATTATTTTGTGGGGTAAATGAATACACAGTGAAATGAAACAACCCCCACTACAAATTTCAAAAGATGGACTAGATTCAATATCAATTCTGACAGTGTACATACATTTCCTGTTCAAGATGTAAAGCAATCAGTTCATTTAGCTTGAATACTTTTTCCTTCTATGGTGTGGAGAATCTTTTGTGAAACTCCATTTCAACAAAAAAAAAAAAGGAAAAAGATAGAAGAAAAAGAATGGTCCAGAACCCACCAGTGAATAAATCATGATGCTTTTTTTCTTTTCTTTTTGGCTTTGACATAATAAAGATTACAGAACTGTTGACTGTTCATTGTTCTTCATCTCATTCTTGCATAGTAAATCATCATGATGTAGAAGAATCAAAGATTTAGCTCTCACTTGGAAAAAGAAAAGCACTGAGAAATTTGAGTTTAGGGAAAAGTCTGAATATTTTCAGTTTCTTTTTAGTTGAACAGGATAGAGTAGCTTTTGTGCTTGCTGGTGTAATTCCACTTCCATGTTGTATTTTCATCTGATAAATGTGTAAAAGAAATTACTGTTGCTTGATGGTATTCATCAATGGCTTAAATTGTACCTTGCTTTTATTGATTTTCTCTTCTCTGGTTTCTGCTGCTTTTGTGATCTGAAAGTTCAAGATGAGTGGCTAATTAGACTCCAGTTTCTTACTACTGAGTACTGCCTGGGGGGTCTGCCTCTTTTACTGTCATAAAATGTTGAAATTTTGTTCAAACCCACAAAGCCATTAACTCTTCTTGGTTAACTTTTTTTAGTTTTTTTTCATCATCCATTGAAAGATTCAGATAACCCTGCTTGCTAGTGATGAAAAAGAAAGGGTCAGCTTATTCTCCTTTGTGTAATGGAATCCACTTTTTTTTCTTTTTAAATTTTTGCTATATGCTTTGAAACTCTTACGTCAAGTCACGAGAGCAATAACTTAATCGATACAAGTGTGTGGTCATGATCAAGATGTCATGAGTTCAAAACGATATTATTTATAATCCTTGCTTTCAGTTATTCGTAATGAAAATTACAATCACAATCTCGAATAGTAGGTAGCGTTGTAAATGGGCTAGCACAGTTAGGTCATTTCGATCTTGAAACTTAATTATTGGAGTTGATTGAAATAGACGAGAAGATTTGATTGAACCACCAAAAGTCGATGTAGAAAATTACGAATCTTTGTGTCAAATCTTAATATCAACATCATAGGAGAAAGAAAACAACCATTGATGTCGAGTATGTGTTGATATGTTGGAATACATGAATTACTTAATTCATAACCCCACAATTTTTCATGTCACCAAAAAGAAAGTCCTCATTCGATTTTAGGCCACAAATTAGACAATCAAATGCAAGCAAGCAAATTTCTGTCTTTCCATCTCAATCCCAAGACAATTAGTGTTAAAAATAAGTTGACACAATTCAATTGTTCTACGGCCATTTGAAATGAAGTCAACTGAAATTAGGGGTGTTCATCAGTCGATCAGTGTCAATTTTCGGTGAAAATTGGCATCGCACCAACCCTATCGGTTAGCTTCAAAATGACACCGAGCCGACCGATCGATTAAGTCGGCCGGTTAGGTCGGTTAAATCTTTTTTTTTTTCCTTTTTAATAAAAAAAACATATTCATCAAATAATTTTTTAATAAAATTTTAAAATTTTGAACATCTTAAACAATTTTCGAAAACACATTTAAATTTAACCTAATTTTGTAGTAATTTTAAAATAAATCTAATTAATTATATGAAAAATATAAATATTTTATAAAGTCAGTTAACCGAACCAACCGAACTAACCGATAAATTTTCGATTAAATTTTTTTCTAACCGACACCGACCGATCGCCCTCAAATCAATCGGTTTCAATCAGTCGAATCGATTTTCGGAAAATTGATGAACACCCCTAACTGAAATGATCATAATAGACAAGAACAGAGCGGACCACGAATGAAACTTACAAGACTCGACCAATACGATAGGAAAGAACAACCACTCTCAATGTTGAGGAATGCTACGCATAAACATAACAATAGAGAGACCCGATTCGGGTTTTTCGGAGTACGAAGGAGACCGAGCCTAAGAGTAGTTGCCCACGTTTAAATTGTAAGCACGAGGGCCAAGAAGTAGAAACCTTTGTTGAACCCAAGGGCATGCATTGGCCGTTGGGCAGCGGCTCGTACAGGTCACGCAGCACAGCTACAGCCATGCACGTGCACGTGCACGTGCATCCTTTTTTCCTCTTTTTTTTCATTTTTCTTTTGCTTTTAGAATTCAGCCTTTTTTTTATATATAGTTTTAGTCATTTTTAGTTTCAACACTATTTAAAAAATAATATCTCCATGTATATATTTTTTAATTTTCAGATTTGAAATTTTGAGAAAATAATTATAGGGTAAAATATAATTCCAGTCTCATTAACCTGACTAATTTGAGTGACTTTAAAATTTGTTCCATTTTGATTATAAACTTAAAAAAATCTAATGTTTGTTCTTGTATTTAAAAAAATTAAATAGCTCATATTAAATTTAAAGTTAGTTCAATAATATTATTAGTTTTAATATAATCAAAGACAAATTTCCTTTTTAAAAAAAATAAACAATAAAAAAATTCTAAAGGTCAATTTTTTTTTTTTAATGTTAAAAAGCTAACAAATTTTAAAGTTTAGTGATTAAAATTACTAAAATCAAACTAATCTTTAAATATTGATGTTTAATGTTTAGTAAGAGTTTCTCAAAAAAAAAAAAAAAGTTTAGTAAGCACATTGTAATTAATGACAAACTCCAATGATCAAACTTGTATTTAAATTTACTTCATAGTTGTACAAAAAAATTATCGATGATATTTTCTTCCTAATTTTTAGGAGTTGTTTTAATATAAGACTTTGAAATTAGTTTGGAATAGAATAATACGATAATGGTGTGAAAGGCTTACTAAAAAATGTTGATGGAATAATCAAATTAAAACATGTAAGAAAATTACTTGGGATGGAAATATATATATTTTTTAAAATGACACTATTGATATGACATTTTTTTCAGTTAAAATTCCATTTAGTAGATTCTTATGTCAAATCATTACTTTAGAACCAAATCTTTTCAAAATTATCTAAGAATAACAAATTAGTTTCTAGTGCAAACTGGGAAAATTATTTGGTCCAGTTAATTTAAAATCTTATTCTTCGAATTTGCTCCACTAATTATAAATGTTTTTTTAGTACCACTGAATTATAAATGTTAAAACATGAAATAAAGTTTTTTTAAAAAAAACAAAACATGAAAGAGGACAAATTTTAAACCCATAACATTTCGTACCTTGTTGGCTGATTGGTGTGATTGAGATTCAATTCATTCCCACACGTCACAAGTTCGATCCATTTTCGGTACCCAAAAGGAAAACCAAAAAAAATCTCGCAAGGAGAATTCGTCTTCTATACAAGTTTTGTCTGGTTTTCCTCCCTCAATTTGTGCTAAAAACAATTGTGCAAATGGAGGATATAAATTAATAAAGGAAAGGTTTTATAATATTTAATTTTTTATTTTATGTTTCTTTAAAAAATACGTGAATTTTAACCAATTTGAAAAAAGAAAATTATTGTTCTAATAAAATAAAATAACTATTTAAAAACTATTTCTTTTTTTTTTTTACTTGTAAACTTTGATTTAGTTTTTTAAAATATAAGTAAAAGGTAAATATCAAAATAATGAAATTCATGTTTTGGAATAATAGCTGTATATTTAAATTTTAAAAACCAAATGATTATCGGTGGACCCTAACCTAATACCTAACCTAATATAGTGAATTTATAAAGTGAGACTCACTTAGATAAAGGATTTGTGAGGGTGTGAGGGTTTATTTTGTGATTGGCTAAAATTTTGCGTTTGGATGGAGCAATTCCAAAACAAGAATCTCTTAAAAACTTCCATAAAACCTCCAAAATTCCCTCATAAAACCCTAAATACAATATTCCTTTACTCCAACCACTCTTTTGTTTAACGCGTTTTTTTTTTTTTGCCTCAATCACTCATAAGCTCTCAATCTAAAGAAGAGATTTATGCCACAATCATTCATAATCTCTCTATCTAAACAAAAGGTTTGTCGCAACCACTCATATGACATTACTTCCAATAAAGTTTTACTGAAGAAAAAATAACAAAGCTCTACTTTGAACCTCTCATAATCACTACCCTTCATTTTCAAAACTTTCTATCCAAACACACCATCAAGGTGGTCTTTAGTTGGAATAAATTTTAATGTATCTTATAAACAATACTTTGGATGTGTTTGAATAGAGAGTTTGTTTAGGGGCTGACTCAACCTTGTGTTTGTATGGAGAGCAAGTCCAAAAATTCCATTTAAAAACCTCAAAACTCTTTGTAAACCAGTTTCTACAAATTTTATAGGCATAATATCACTTCTACTTCAACCGTTCATTACCCTTCAATCTAAACAAAGGTTTACTACCAGACCCCACAAATCTTTTGATTCAACCTAAGATATTCTTATACAACTACTTAACTATAACTCATCTATCTAAACAAAAGGTTTGTCGCAACCACTCATATGACATTACTTCCAATAAAGTTCTACTGAAGAAAAAATAACAAAGCTCTACTTTGAACCTCTCATAATCACTACCCTTCATTTTCAAAACTTTCTATCCAAACACACCATCAAGGTGGTCTTTAGTTGGAATAAATTTTAATGTATCTTATAAACAATACTTTGGATGTGTTTGAATAGAGAGTTTGTTTAGGGGCTGACTCAACCTTGTGTTTGTATGGAGAGCAAGTCCAAAAATTCCATTTAAAAACCTCAAAACTCTTTGTAAACCAGTTTCTACAAATTTTATAGGCATAATATCACTTCTACTTCAACCGTTCATTACCCTTCAATCTAAACAAAGGTTTACTACCGGACCCCACAAATCTTTTGATTCAACCTAAGATATTCTTATACAACTACTTAACTATAACTCATCTATCTAAACAAAAGGTTTGTCGTAACCACTCATATGACATTACTTCCAATAAAGTTCTACTGAAGAAAAAATAACAAAGCTCTACTTTGAACCTCTCATAATCACTACCCTTCATTTTCAAAACTTTCTATCCAAACACACCATCAAGGTGGTCTTTAGTTGGAATAAATTTTAATGTATCTTATAAACAATACTTTGGATGTGTTTGAATAGAGAGTTTGTTTAGGGGCTGACTCAACCTTGTGTTTGTATGGAGAGCAAGTCCAAAAATTCCATTTAAAAACCTCAAAACTCTTTGTAAACCAGTTTCTACAAATTTTATAGGCATAATATCACTTCTACTTCAACCGTTCATTACCCTTCAATCTAAACAAAGGTTTACTACCAGACCCCACAAATCTTTTGATTCAACCTAAGATATTCTTATACAACTACTTAACTATAACTCATCTATCTAAACAAAAGGTTTGTCGCAACCACTCATATGACATTACTTCCAATAAAGTTCTACTGAAGAAAAAATAACAAAGCTCTACTTTGAACCTCTCATAATCACTACCCTTCATTTTCAAAACTTTCTATCCAAACACACCATCAAGGTGGTCTTTAGTTGGAATAAATTTTAATGTATCTTATAAACAATACTTTGGATGTGTTTGAATAGAGAGTTTGTTTAGGGGCTGACTCAACCTTGTGTTTGTATGGAGAGCAAGTCCAAAAATTCCATTTAAAAACCTCAAAACTCTTTGTAAACCAGTTTCTACAAATTTTATAGGCATAATATCACTTCTACTTCAACCGTTCATTACCCTTCAATCTAAACAAAGGTTTACTACCAGACCCCACAAATCTTTTGATTCAACCTAAGATATTCTTATACAACTACTTAACTATAACTCATCTATCTAAATAAGATTTCAACTACAACCATTCATAAATCTTCAATACAAACAAAAATTTTATCTTCACCAAACTACTCATAACCACTAAAGAATTTACCATAATCATTATTCCTCAATTTTAAAACCTTCTACTCAACCACACTTTTTTTCCCTTAATTAGTTTACATGTGATTATGTCGTTGTGTATAAAATAATGAGCTTTTTTAATCATAATATATTAAATTTTCTTATATAAAAAATATAATAGGAATTGAAGTATTATATCTCAAAATAAAACTATGATGCAAACGTATACACTCCGACTATTAAAAACCATGAATCTAAGTTTATTTACTGCTTGATTTCAAAAAAAAAAGTTTATTTACTGCTTAAACCGCGATAATGGTTATTTTAAAAGTATCATAATTTTGATAATCTTGATAAGTTGTACCATCTACGTAAGATTTGTGTTTTTTCTCCTAATTTATGCTTTAAAAACATAAAATTGATAATATGTGGGTGTGTGTGAAAATGGTTGGCGATTTTTTTTTTTTTTTTTTTTCATGTAGATGTTGGTTACTAATATGTGTGTTAGCATATCTAGTATTTTTATTATCATACTATTAGTAAAATTAGAGAAATTAGATATGCCATCTGGGGAGACTTTATGTCCTCATCTCTACCTCCTATTTTAATCCATATCCCTATAAAAAGTTTAAAGGGATGAGTTCCATGCGAGAAATTTATTCTCCCTTTAACTCTTTTTTTCTTCTTTTCTTATTTTTATATAATTTTTACCAACTTTCAGAATCTAAATTCAATTCGATATGTTTTAGATAACTATTTCAATAGTTAAGAGAAATGTTTATTAGTTTTCATTATAGTTAATTATGTAAAGAATAAGGGGGAGAATAGGTCGGTGACACACTTGATTATCTGGTTTGGTGTTAATCCATTTACACTCTACGGTTAGGAGAGTTCGATCTAGAGATGTCCACGGGACAGGACGGGGTTGGGGAATGCCCTCTCTGTCTCCGTCCTCGCGAAATTCACCGTTTTTTTTTTTTGCTGGGAAGGAGACAGGGATTCACCACGGGGAATTGGCGGCGATCGGGTTCCCCATGGTGAAAAATTCACAATTTTATTTTTCTTTTTTCTTTTTCTAATCTTAATTTTTATAAGTATTTTTTAATAATATTTTTAAATAGTTAATTTTTCATGAAAAATATACATTAATTTCAACTATATAACAAATTATTGTTAAAAATATGTATTTGAATAAATATTTCTACAAACAAAATATTATAACTAAAGATTAAATTAGTAAAAAGAGGGGGAAATTATTTTTATAAATAACAAAATAAAAATAAAATGTAAACGGGGCGGGGATCGGGGATGGGGGATACATTCCCCATCTCCATCCCTGTTTAGGTTGTGGAGATATTTTCATCCCCGCTCACTCCCTCATATAGACATCTCTAGTTCGATCTCTGAAATCGGTATTTGTAATCCCCTTCCTCTAACTTGTACTTAATTAAAAAAAATATCGAAAAAAATGTAGATCTCATAGTAATATATAAAAAATGTGGACTCCTGCTCTCGGTGAATGCAAAACATAATATCACCATGTGAAAATAGTGTGGACATCCATCTCAAAACCAATTGGTGATGAGAGGAGTAGTCCACCTACCTTTTAAACACTTAGAGATATTTTCTTCTTATCAATGTGGGATTCTCAACACACCAATTCTTTTTAAACCATTCTACACGCAAACATTTCATTAACACCAATTCTAGGACCAGCTATTTAATAAGTAATATTAACCCTAGCCCTAAGTTCCTTTGCTAGGACTTGACTCCAAAATATATCTAAGCGATTCTCTCGTGCATACCTTATCAACTAAGGTATGTTTGGAGTTAGAGGAATCGTAATGGTTAAGGATAGAATGAGAATAAAAAGGAAGCACAAAAATGATTATAAAAAGACTGATTATTTATATTTAGTAGAAAGTTAATAATTATGAGAAAAAATCAAATAATGAAATTACGAGAGTAAAAAATAGTGTGTGAAATATGAAAAATTGTTAGAGAGGGAATGGATAAAATGATTGCCAGTATCCTAAACACGAAAAACCATCTTCGATCTCATTCTCCCCATCCAAACACCCTCTAAATAATTGTGTTTGTGTTTGTAAAAAAAATGGAGGTAGGGAGTTTGTGTGTTTGTTTTTTTTAAAGAGATAAAGAAGAAGTTGCTTTAATAATACTAAATAAATAAGATAGAGAAAAAGAAATTTCAAGTTACAAGGTAAAAAAGAGAAGAAGAAAAGCCACGTGAAAGAAGGAAGGAAAGAGAAGGAGGGGTAGAACCGTCATTTCGTCATGAGAAAATGCTCCCGTGTTTCTCGCGTGCATTCTCTCTTTCTACGTCGTTTCTTTCACCCCCAACATCACCGGACTTTGACATTTGACCTTTCTTTCTTTCTTTTCTTTTTATCCTTTTACCATATATATTTCAAATTAATTTCCTATATTTTAAATATAAAAAATAAATTTTCGTAAAAATTAAAATTATTATTTCATTAATACATTCAAATTTTAAATGAGTATAATAATTATTACTATTAAGCATATTTAGTTTAATAGTTTAATTATATTTATTCTACTTGCCTCGAACACATGAAAATTAAAAGAACGAATATGATATATGAAGAAAAATAATTCTTGAGGAAATTATTATATGTATTTTGAAATAAAAAGAATAACCATATTAATTATATTTTGGCGAAAGAGAATAACTATGAAAAAATATAAAATAGTGAGGATGAAGATAATAAAAATAATAAATAAAAGGTGATTACATAAAGAATAAAAAGTGATTTTAGAAAAATAAGATCTTAACAAATGGTTTTTGATGGCCGGACAAAAAAATTATTCTCTTCGTAATTATTTTTAAGCTCGTCTTTTAATCAGGCATAAGAAGACATAACCTGAGATTTTAAAATGATCATACCTTCAAAACTCAAGTCTTCAAATACCATATCTCTCCTGAGACTAACCTATTTTCTTTTTTGAGCATATAAATAATTAAAATTTAAGTAATAACTCAAAATGACATATAATTTAGAGATCGAATTCTCATATCTCAAAAGAAAAAAAAAATCTAAAATGTGTTTTTTTTTCTTTAATCCTGAAAATTTGATATATGTCCAAAGTTAAATTTGTTAACTTTATAGTTTTTTTTTATCAGTTAGGGTAAAAGGTTTTTATTTTACCATAAAAAAAAGGTTTTTATTTTAGATTTTCTATTACTATTTTAAATTATAACTCCTTGATGCATTGTTAAAATACGTGAATCCCTTTTTTTAAGTGTAACACATTTTTTTATGTTTAAAGTTTTTTTTTTAGTTCGATATGTGTTTAAAGTTAAGTTTGTTGGCTTTATTATAGGTGGTAAGTTGGTAAAGTATGAACCTTTTTTTTAATAAAAGAAATAAGCCATACTTTAGAGAAGGAAAAAAAAGGATTTGGAAGGTGAAGGCTTTTGAAAAATAACAAATGAAATAATCTAATTGAAAAGGGTAATAACTTTAGAGTATTTTTCATGTATAATAATAAAAAGAATTAATATATATATATATATATATATATGAATAATAAATTTGTGTATAATAGAAAATTATGGCAGACCAAATCAAAATATGAAAAAAATCATACATCTTATAATTTTAGGATCAATAAATATACATTGATACTATTGAATTAGTGTTCTTGTTGACGACAATGAAAAAATTGAAATATGCAAAAACACTCCAAAATTATACTATGGATGGAATTTTTCTATAAAGCACCTATAATTAATATAGTCGAGCAAAAAGTTGACACATATAACAAATTTCACAATAAATGTATACCCATAATAAAAAGATTAAAGGTGATGTATTGGAACTCACCATTAATATTTAACTCTCTCCACACACACACATATATATATATATATATATACTTTTTTTAAATCATATTTTTTAAGTTTCTTGGACATATATATATTTGATGGAGAACCTCTATTCTTTAACATTTTGACAAGGAAATTATCATTTAACTAATTGAATTAGATAATGATTTATAGCTTATTCATAAGTTCATAGTAGTCATATCATAACATAAATCAATCACCACAAAAAGTATGCCAATGAGGATGATAGATGTGGAGACTTCTTATGGTCAATTATCTTAAAAAGTGGTATTAAAAACGTACGGTCGTACTTAATCATGTTGATAGAATATTCGAACATAGAACAAAAAATAGACATTCATAGTAAAGATCTCTATTAACCTCCTCAAGTGTTTTGAAGAAGACAAGTTAGCTCAATACGAGTTATAAAAAAATGACTATTTGATGAAATACTTGGTTTTATTCAAGGAGAATTAAATTTCGAGCATTGAACAAAGAAAATGAGTTTAAAGATAAACTTTTTAAGTACAAATTAAGGGAAGAGGGATTACAATACAGTTTAAAGATAAACTTGATGATACTTAATTTGTAAAGAAATCAACAATAGTTGAAAATTTTGAATTTGAAGATGTTACTAAAAGTCTACTCCTTTTAATCTGAATAAAGTAATCGTGAATGAGAAAACCTCAACAAAATCTCAATAATTAATTATATCCGAGTTAAGAATTCTTATTTAAGAGAATTATGAAGAAGGAATTGGAAAGTGAAATAGCTACACACAAAACCCAAGAATCAATGAAGAAATCAAGAGGTGACACTATTGAAAGATTACCTTACAAGAAAAAGGGAAAAAAAAAATTATTTTTTTTCTTGTGGGTTTTGAGGGAATTGAGGTAAAGAAAATACCTTTTCCCAAAACTAGAAATAAAAATTAAAAAATTTACAAAGGGCAAAGCTCCATGTTTAGCCCCAAAAATATACAACCTCGAGAAAAGACATTTCTAGATACACATCAATGGCCACCTTGAAAATTGAGTTCTTGGTTGTGGTGTCCATGTTCATCTCTTTTTCCTATTTTTATATAATATACAACAAAAAAACACAATAATATTGTTTTTATTTCTGAAATCTAGATTTCTCTCGGCTCAACTAATTATAAACTATTCTAATTCATATCTTTATATTAATTTGGTTAAAACTATATGTTTTTTTAATAAATATAATTAGTTGAATTTTGTTCTATGGTAAAAACAAAACTTACAATTATGTTCGAGCTAGTAAATTTAATCCACACTTTTACTTAATGACAAGATAAGTTAGTCTCTATCTTTAGTTATATATTTATTAGTTAGAGATTATTATTATGTACTAAAAGAAAGATTATTATTATTATTAAAAAAATTTACTAAATTAATTAAATCTATAAAATAACTATAACTACTAGGGGTGTTCGTTGGTCGGTCGGGGTCATTTTTTGGAGAAAACCGACATTGATAAACGACATATCGATTTTCTAATAATAAAAACCGAAAAAAAATTTGAATCGAGAATTCCGACCGACCTTGATTCGGTCGGTTCGGTTTTCGGATAAAATGTGAACACCCCTAATAACTACCATCACTTTTTTTTTTAAATATATAGAAAATATAGTTTTTAGTATTATTGAGTATTGTCACATATTTTTTTATAATACCGTATTAATAAGTATTTATAATTATATAGTATTGGTATTAATAAATATTTATAATAAAATATTAAAATATATAAATGACTATGGATACAAAAATTTTAAAATTTTCCTACATTTTATAGTTATTTTGTGGGAAGAGTCCATCTAGTATAATTTTATTATTATTATGGAAAAATATCATTTAAGTCTTTTAAGTTTAACGTGTAGATTCAATCTCTACCCGAATTTTCAAACTGGAAATATTTACTCATGAAATTATAATAATGCTCATTTTTAATGTCTAAGACAACAAGATCATTAGTTATATAAAGTAGTATTGACTAAAATGATAATTAAATTAATTTTAAATTTCAATATACTAATGAGTGATTGTTTTAATTTTTATGTAAATTTATTATTATTTTTTTAAAGAGAATAAGTATAAAAGTAAACATAAAAAAAATCAAATATAATAATTAGTATTATTGAGTATTGTCACATATTTTTTTTATAATACCGTATTAATAAGTATTTATAATTACATAATACTTGTATTAATAAATATTTACAATACAATATTAAAGTGTATTATTTTTTAGATACAATATTAAAGAGTATTAATTACTATGGATACAAACGTTTTAAAATTTGGCTACACTTGCAGTTATCTTAGGAAAGTCCATCCAATATAATTTTTTTTAATTATTATCATGGAAAAATATTATTTAAGTCTTTTAAGTTTAGAGTGTAGATTCATTATCCAACCTATGTTCCAAAATTTTGATAATGTTTACTTTTCGGTGTTCAAGATAACAAGATCATTAGTTATATAAAGTAATATCGACTAAAATGATGATTAAATTAATTTTAAATTTTAATATACAAGTGAGGTGATTGTTTTAGTTTTCGTGTAATTTTTTTTAAGTATAAAAGTAAACATAAAAAATACATATGAACTAAAATTGAAAATTATTGAAATGTGAGAAGTAAAAATATTCAATTTTAAAAATATATGGAATAAATTGAAACTAGATCTCAAATATAAAATATTAAAACATAATTTTCTATTATTATTATAATTTTTTAAAAATTCCAAAACTAACAATAAAATCGGGAGACTAAGTTTGAACATTATAGATGCTAGAGAAAATGAGTTTTAAATTCAAATATTAGAGAAATTTTTATTTGAAAAATAGTTAGAAGAAAATTTCAACTTAACTCAACTCTTACTGTTTGGATCAAATAATTTAAGTTTCTTAGGTTGTTGATTTTCATGTATCCTCACTAAATAATACACTTCAAAGAAGAAAAAAGTTTTTTTTTTTCTCAATCCCCATATGGTCATATCATAATACTAGGTGAGAAAACCATGTGAGCATTTTTTTTTTAACCTTCAACAAAAGAAGAGAAAAAAAAAGTGAAAAAAATTAGTCCTTTCTCTAAAATAACCTCAAAAACTCACAACCAAAACACCCTCTTCATCATTTCCCACAACCCAATTGCCCCCCTCCACTCTCTTCATCATTTTCATATAGAAAATTTATGAAAAGTGTAGATAAGCATCAAAAGAAAAAATAATAATAAAGTAATATGATCTCTTTGTTTGCACATCTGTCCCTTTCTCTGTGTACAGTTTACCTTCTCAATGACATTACATCACTAACTCCCTATCTTTGAATTCTAATGACTTTTGCCCATCATATGTTTGATATATTGCCTAGGTGAAAAAAAAAGTTTTTTTTTTCCTTTTATCTTTTTTTCCCCTTATATAAAAATAGAAAAAGGGTAGAAAAAAAATGTTGTTCTCATCACAAGCTTCTGTTGTTGTTGGGTGCCACAGTGATTTAGACTTGAAAGCTCCCATCTTTTCATGTCTATTGACACTGATAGTTGATACATCAGTTGCCTTGTTCATGTCCTTTTTGACTCCTTATTTCTCTCCCTTGATTCCCTTTCAACCACTGTGTTTCAACTTAAATCCTCAAAATATTTGAAACAGAGAGGAAATTTTTGAAGAATAAAAGAAATGGGTTCTTGTGTTGGTGGTGAGATTTCTAAGAAGAAAGCAATGTGGCTCTATCCTAAGGCCATGGGGTTTACTCCTTCTGAAAGATGGGGGCACTCTTCTTGTTATTACCAAGGAAATGTCTATGTTTTTGGGGTATGTAGCCCTTTGTTTTTCATTCTAGTATTGAGAACTTTCAATTCTTTGGTCTTTTGGTTTAAGGATTGTAACTGAGCTGTCTGTGATCTCTGTTCTGTTTGATCTTTCAATTCTTTTGTGTTTTGGTTTTGGTTTTGGTTTTGTTTGTTTACTGTTCTGTTTCTGTTCATTTCTATGGTTTTTCTTTGGCTTAAAACAGATTTGTCTTTCTATGTGGTTTTTAGTTTTTAGTTACTCAAATTATTATAGACAGTTTAACTGTTGGCTGGTTGGGAAATTCTCCTCTAGTTTCCTTGATTTTCTCATGTTTGTTCTCTTTATCTCTCTCATAGATATTGATTTGTTCTGTTTAAGTTTCTTAATGATATACCCCTTTTGCTTCATTCTATAGTAATTCTATTTCAATGCATGATTTAAAAGAAGGGTGAAGTTTTTTCTTTACCTTTCATTGCCCTTTCAAAAGGGTTACTCTTAAATCTTTGGCCTTGTTATGAATTTTATGTTCCCTGGCTTAATTCTTGGGTCTAAAATTCAAATGGGAAATAGTAAATCTGATGTGTATGAGGGAAATGTTTTTGAGTTATGTTTGATTGTAGTTGTTATGCTGTTTTGTTGATGTGTTTTTTTTTTTCATTTCAAATTAGGGATGCTGTGGGGGGTTGCATTTCAGTGATGTACTTGTGCTAAATCTTGATACCATGATCTGGACCAACATGGTAACTACCGGACAGGGTCCGGGGCCGAGAGACAGCCACGGCGCGGTGGTTGTTGGAAACCAGATGATAGTTTTTGGTGGAACGAATGGATCTCAGAAGGTTAATGATCTCCACATTTTGGATCTTGTTACCAAGGTATGGATGCAACCTGAATGCAAAGGGAATCCACCTTCGCCTCGAGAAAGCCACACGGCTACGCTCGTTGGAGATGACAAACTGGTCGTGTTCGGGGGAAGTGGAGAGGGCGAATCGAATTACTTGAATGATTTGCACATTCTCGACCTCAGGACTATGGTGTGGTTGAAGTTTGAGGTGAAGGGTGATGTTCCAGTCCCTAGGGATAGTCACTCTGCTACTGCAGTTGGTCAAAAGATGTTCGTTTATGGCGGGGACTGTGGAGACCGTTATCAAGGGGGTGTCGATATGCTCGATATGCATTCGCTGACGTGGTCTAGAGTATTGATCTTTCTTTCAGCTATTTTGTTTTTGATGTTGCAAATAATTCTCTCAATGGTTGTTTAATCTTTTTTTATTTTTATTTTTATTTTTATAATCAATAGTTGTCTGTTCAAGGATCTTCACCTGGTGTTCGGGCAGGTCACGCTGCGGTTAATATTGCGTCTAAGGTAAGTCATTATGGTTTAACCATGCTGCCTGTTGCTTTCGATTCGACGCCATGGCTGATCTTTCCAATTTGCAGGTGTACATCCTAGGTGGGGTTGGAGATAGACAATACTACAATGATGCTTGGGTGCTTGATTTATGTACGTGCTCGTGGACTCAACTCGATACGTGCGGTCAACAGCCTCAAGGGAGATTTTCTCACACGGCTGTGGTTGCAGACGCGGACATTGCCATCTATGGGGGGTAGTTTAGCGCAAAACTTCCTAAACCTTGAGACACATTGCGGTTTTGGGTTCCTCGATTAACCTGTTTTCTGTGCATTGTTTGGAATTCACAGGTGTGGGGAGGATGAACGACCTCTCAATGATTTACTGATCTTGCAACTTGGAGGGGAGCATCCGAATGGTCGATACAACATTTCTATGTGCAAAGTTTTTGGAAACCATTCGAATAACCAAGTTAGGAGGAGTTCTTTTAGAGGTGATCAGAGTGGCATGGTACGAAAACGCAGCGACTCGAGTGCAAATGCTTTACTTGCTTTACAATTAAGTTGTAATTGTTATATCTGTTTGTTTTTTCTTTGAATAAGCAGAAGACTAAGCTTATGGGGAACAACATAGAGATTATTAGAAAGGGAGATCATGATCCAAAATTGGAGACAAAACACTCTATTCAGTTCATATCAGGTTGGTTACCTTTCAAGTAGAGTAGTCTTTCTCGAGTACAAAGTGTGCTCCGAACGATCTGATTTCATTATGTATACAGAGACGTTACATCCGAAACGGAGAAGAACCATGAATCCGAAAGTGTGGGAGGTTGAATCCGAGCAAGAGGAGCATTCTTTGTCGCTGTCCCAGCATTCATCTCCATCACAATCAGATCAAGAACAGACCCCAGTTCGAATAGTCTCCGATTCGGTAACAAGCTCCCAAGGATTACGAGTTCTTAAGCATGTAAACCATAGCTCAACTTGCGATCCGATTCCTTATACCATTTCTAGAACCCAACCCGAGTTCAGAAATGCTGTCCAAAGTGCTCCACAACAGGATCTTCCATATTTCGGACACCAGAAACAGTCAAAGACCGAACATCAACCGCATCTCCATGTCGTTCGCCCCGTGAAAGAACTCAAGGCTTTGGAAGCTGGCCTCATTCAGAACCTGGTAGCTTAACTCCAAATCATACCAATGACACAAATCACCACAAGCAACATGCCTGCTATATACTTATTTCCACTTAAGTTTAATTATTCTGACATTGTGTTTGTTTCAGGTTGGATCGGAGGTTCGAGGAAGAGTCGACGGGGCATTCGACTCTGGCTTCCTAATGACTGCTACTGTCAATGGAAAAGTATACAGAGGTGTCCTGTTTACACCCGTAAGCATCCGCGAAAACTCATAACTTTCTTCTTCTTCAACTCAAGTAGCTAAATTAGTGCAAACTTTGTCAATGTATTGAAAAGTTTTGTGTTGAATCAGGGACCTGGGGTCTTCTCAAGGGCCAGCATTGTCACAGAAATTCCACCTCTTCCTGCAAACACAATACCGAATTCAAATCACGTAGAACCGTTCAAGATCTTTCAGCAACGACCGTTGGTTCCGATGCCCGAGCCAGCTCAAAGCTTCAGGCAAGCTCAACTGAGTCCTCCAGTTCCAATCATAAAATCAACTCCATCTTCATTACCAGCCAAGCATAGAGATGATCTCAAAGGGATGTTTTTGACATTAGGTGGACCTGGAAATGGCTCTGTTTGAGAATGAGAACAAAAATAAAGTGTAAAAACAAATGTTGGAAGTAAGAAAAAAGAATGAGAAAGTTTGTAAACATAATTTTGTATCCTGGAAGTTTAGGAATCATCACATCTTGGAGGAAACCATTTGGTTTTCTTATTTCGATGGTGAAGTTCGAGTCCTTTGACTCTCTCGATCGCTCGTCTAAGCTTGTTTCTTTCGAAAGGTAATAAAGATAATCGAGTTTTGAATGGCAATACGTACTGAAGAACTCGACTAAGTTGTCTTGCAGGTTCGATAGAAGGCGAAGGGCGTCTTCTGTATTTCTTGACTATCACTAAGTTGTTCAATTCAAGTTTTAGCATCAAGAAACATAAGCACAGACTTCATTCCATGATGATAATGATTAACAATAAAAGGGAGAAATGAAATGAGTAGAAAGTAATGTTTTAGTTTAGTTCACATCTCATTATAGTTCAACTACTTCTACTTAAGTTCATCCACTTCCTTTCAATAAATTAAAATATACTCATTATGATCTCTCTCTGTTTTTTTCTCTTTTTTCTTTCTTTTTTTTAATTCTATAATGAGTGGATGGAGAATTGGAACTTGTGACTTTTGGATCAACTATTATTTTGTCACTAAATACAAGATAAAAAGTTGAACAAGTAATAATAATAACCTAAACAATATTTTTTTTTGTTAAAATATAAATTTAATCTATGGGTATGAGCTTTTGATATTATGCATTGGTCTTGTTTAGTTTGCCGTTTGAAATTTAGAGGTTTGGATTTAGAATCTCAGGAATTTGAGACTGTTATTAATATAAAAATTGTGGAATTTGATTTCGAAAGTTTGGAATTTGAGGATGTTGCATTATGCCTTGAACGCACTAATGCCCCACGATTAGTAGTCGGGGGTCTCGCTGACCGGTCAATGAAGCGGGGTCTCTCATTGCCGGTCGGCGAGTGAAAAGTGAGGGCAACGCCCGTGCGAAAAACGTAAATTAGCATTATGTAATTAGGTTTTAATTAGAGCGCATATATAAGCTCGAATTAAAACCCTAGCCGTTTTCATGACATTTTACCTCTGTAATTCGCCTCTCTGAATAAAACTCTTTCTCCTCTCTCGCGCCGTGGACTAGCCAACACAACGTTGGTGAACCACGTAAATCCTTGTGTGATTTCTGCTTCTCTTCTTCTTTCACATTTTACTTGTTTTCGTTATTGATTGTTGATTTCCGTTTCATAACAGAGGATTTGAAAATCTAAACGAACTAAACAACATTCTTTATTTTGGAGTATCAATATAACAAACTAGAACACTGTAATCAAAATTTTGGAAAATTTAATTACGATACTGGATTTCAGAGAATTCAGATTTTGGGAAATCTGGATCTCAATCCGTAAACCAAACAAGTTCTAAAGATGTTGAATTAAAAAATATGTCAAACGTGTTTTTTAAAATTTAAATTTTTATCAAATAAATTATTAACTTTCAAACTGTAATTGTCTTTTTCACATTAATAGCAAATATATATTGTGGGAGTTTGGAATATATAATGTCTAGATTATTAAATCATATATGATATTTTGTAGCTAAGTTTTTTTTAGATGCAACCAAAGCAGAGCTTTTCAGTATTTTGTACAATTTAGTAATCATCATGAAATTATAAATTCTAATTTTCCTACCCCTAATATTATTATATATAAAAATTGTTTTTTTAAGTAGAAAAAAGAGCTAAGTTTATTACCAACCTTAAAAGTGTCACATCCTTTTGACTTTCGAATAGTTCTTTTAACTTATTTTATATTCTTTTTTCTCAAGTAATGGAGTATGGACATCCTAAACATAAAACCAGTTTATTTTCTTTCTTTTTAATATATGAATATTCCAGACTTAATCTTTTATATATATATATATATATATATATTTAATTTTTATGTAACTCAACAATATTGAAGATTCGAATTTGTAATCCATCAAATATCATGCGATACATGATACTAAATACTATTCTTTTAAGTGTTACGTTAGTAACATGATCTCAAGAAAAACAAATTAAATGAGCAAAATATCGACTTTGTACTTAAAGTTCCAATCTATTATTATCTATGCAGTGTCCACCAATTTCTACAACTTAAAAAGTTATTCTAAATGTCCCTTAAATCATTTATAAAAACTTCAGATATTGAAATGGTTGAGGAAACCACATCAGATAATGAAGAATGAGAATGAAAGGCGAGCTACTCTTTGAAAGAAACTACTACTTAAAATTAATTGTGTGATAAAATCTCATATTATTTAATTTAGTATTACAACACATTAAATTCTTATGAATATTTGATCCAACGTAAAAGAGGCAAGGTCAAGTTACTACAATTCAATTTTCGATACACTCTAACTAAAAAGACAAATTTTCAATAATTATTAAAAATTCATATATTTATTAATTTATGATGATTACATATTTTTAGTCGATAATAGTTTATCCACATTAGTATACATACAATTCAATTTATATTCCTACAATGTTGTGTTTGACATTCAAATATTTGATAGTAATACAACTTTGAGTAAATGGTTGGAAAAAAAGACAAAAACAAAAAGAAGCAAACAATAAAGTGTGATGTGTAGGACTAGGATGTGGATTCACTGTTATTTAAGGTCCCATAAAAACCAAAAGTAATAAATGAATAATAATAATAATATTATTATTATTATTATAAAAAAAGAAAAAAGAAAAAAGAAAAAAAGATAGACATTGGGCCCACAAGGCCTCCCGCGCATCGCGCGCGATACTGTCGAGGTGTCATAAATGAAATACTAAAATAACATATTTATTTATTTAAATAAATAACAAAAAAAGAGGGAGTGGTCTATGTCAGCAGCAGCTGTCTGATGTGTCTGCCACGTCATCGATGGAGTTGATGGGACTTTCTAATATCACCCGTCGTGTCGACTTCGTGGATGTGACAGCTGACCTTCCCTTTCTCTCGTTGCGTCATCCACGTATCTTGACGCTTTTTTTATGCCTTTATTTCTTCTCCTTCCGCCACGTGGCTTTCCCCCTTTTGGGCTTTAATGGGCTTTTGTTTCCTTGCTCGGGCTTTCATTTCTTTTCCATGGGCCTGGCATTTATAACGAACGAGAAGAGTTAGGGTGTGTTTGGCTAACGGGAAGAATGAGAATGAAGATGATTCTCCGTATTTGGACGACTGGAAATCATTCTTCTTATAATCACGTTTTTTAAAAATCACTTTTTTCATTCTCTCCTTAACTACCTTTTATTCTCTCTTCAACAATTTTTCATACATCACATCACTATTTATCATTCACATCATATTTATTATTTTATGTTTTTCATAATCATTATCTTTATCCTAAACACAAATAATCATTCTCCCCGTGATTATTACTTTCACCCCAAACACAAATAACCATTCCCTTCATAATCATTCTCCTTCCTATTCTTCTCCTCATTATCATTTTTCCTTAATCGTTGTCATTACCCTTGCCCCAAACACAACCTTAATTACGAGAATGTCTATCTTTTTAGGTAGTGTTTTTTATAAATAAAGTAAAACAATAATGTCTACTTCTACAAAAAATAATAGTTAAATGTTTATACTAAAAAATTATTTTAAAAATAGAATTATTTAAAATATATACTTATGTGGTTTTAATGGTGCTACATAGTTAATTATAGGATTCCCCTACATAAGGGTGTACACAGGTTGAGCTGGATAGGATTATGGGTAATTCGTGGTCCAACCAAAAAATTGAGATTGATCATTTTTTTAACTCAATCCAATCCTATATTTTCGAGTTGGTTTGAGTTTTAATTTATCGGTTAAAAAAAAATTATAAATTGAAGGCGAAATTATAAATTCGACAATCACACACTAATTATCTCAACCTATAAAAGTCAAATTTCGGTAATAATATTTTGGCTAAATATTAGTTAAATTTTTTAATATGAAACTACAATAAAAAGATATAAGATGTATGGCCAAATATAAAGTTAATTTTTCAAAAAAGATGAAATTATTTTGAAAGATAAGAATTAATTTTGAATTCTAAAAAATATCGTATTTAACCTAAGAGAATGAAATATTAGATAAATTCTTGAGAATTATTTTTTTGAAAGAAGAAAAATAAAATAAAACATAAAATAAGAAGATATGGCAAATTCGAGACCAAAACCACCAAGGCAGAAACACGTTTACATATTGAAGGACAAGTCAAATAATATATAATTCGGATCGGGTTCGGGTTGAACCGAACCCAAAATCATAGAACCCACTAACTGACCTAAATGAGCCCTCAAACGCCCATTGGGTTGAGCGTTTCATAAGTGGGCCCAAACTCGGCCTTATGGGCTTTGTTGTTTATGCTTTGGGCCCAATGGCCCAATAAGTTGAAGAATTTACAAATGAAGAATCGACGGCGAAAACCCGACCGGAGCAAGAGGAACTGCAGTCGGCTGCCGGCTCCGACTTGACGCCTCAATCTCCGTTCTCTCTTTCTCCGTCGATTCCTCCGGTCTCCCATGGCCGATTCCTCCGGCAAGCACCGCCGTGATCAGCCTCTGGTATTTCCCTTTCTCCTTACCTGTTGTACTTCAGAGATTAAACCTTTCTTTCTGTACTTCTAGTTTAGGGTTGAGTTCGTATTCGTTGTTTGTGGAGGTCTGCAAGGTCAGTCTCATTGATAGAGTCCCCCTAGTGGCGGCGCAGTGGTCGTATGCTTCCTTGGAAATTAAATTTCACGGCGACCCTCAATTTTGCTTTCACTCATACGACATATCCCGGCGCCACAGGCTACGGACAAGCCAGTGGTGCCTCTACAATTAGAGCACCAAATCTTAAGTTTCCCGGGTCTATTGATAGAAGTTTGGAGTCTCTAACGTAGTCTCCTAGAGGTTTAGGTTCCAAACCGGCCTGTGAACTTAATTGCAAATACTTATTTGTCTGTCCGTCGGACAGACTCGAGTGCCCTATAGGGACTAACTACTATGCCATATGAATGTCGAAAACCTGACATTAGCCGTATGTAACCCCATTGGCCTAAATGGGAACGACTTTGGTCTACAAAAAAGGTAATCCCAATTATAGATACCCCATCGACTCGAGTGCCCTACAAAAAAGGTATCATTGTCTGTGGAAATTAAGCAACTCCATTGGCCTAAATGGGATTGATTAACTGGCTTGCTGTTTGTCGAACATTGGGATTTGATGGGATATGATAATGTGCACTTCTGTTCAATTGTGTTTCGGTGATTTATAAGCTAAATGTATTGAAGTTGGGGTTAGAGATTGTAAACTGACTTACTACTGTGTTTGTGTTGGCCATGAAATTTTTATTCTTGGTGCGTTATTTAGTCAAATGAATGTGTGTGTTTACTGTCTTTTCTTATTGAGATGTGCGTGTTTCGGGCACTTTCTTTTTCTCCAGGATTTCCAGGGATTTTTGAATGACTTGCAGGATTGGGAATTCTCCCTTAAGGGAAAAGACAAGAAGTTGAAGCCGCAGGCCATTGGTGAAGAAAAGGAGGTATTACTCTATCATGCTTACTGCTTGATTAGGAAATGCATGTTGTAGAACAAGAACCTGCTATACTATAATGATATTGGTTTTCTTCTTCCCCTATGTAGCTTTCATACATCAATGAAAGTAATAAAAATAATATTTATACTGGTCTATATGTTATAAGGATGATAGTTAGACCTGACTTTGAGAACTAAGAGGTAATAAGTTCAATCCATGGTGGCCATTCACATGAATTAGTTTCTTACGGGTTTTTTTTGACAAACAAATGTAGTAGAGGGCCAGACAGTTCTCACCTGAGTGGCACGGATACTTATAGATAAAAAAGTGGATGACAGTTATATCTAACTCTTATTAAGTGAGGTGTTTTAATTTTGTTGCAAGTGGGTAGATTATTAATAATTGTTTGATATCATACTATTATGGACTATTTGAGGGGGGCCTTTAAGTGATGTCTTAGCTAACCAGGGTAGAAGGCAGGTGGAAAAAGCTTCACCAGCTGATTACATGAAGCAGTATGATGCAGTTAACCGGCTTTCTAGAAATTTTCAGACTGAACAGAGTTTTGTTGATGCTGCTTCAGAGAAAGAACAGGTAGGGGCAGCATTATTTTGTTTATGTTTTTATGATAGAGACACAATTGGTACAAAGCAATCATGAAACAACTTGACTCTTGACTTCATGGCGTGTGCAATATCTCTTTATATTCCAGGGTAATGAGTATTTTAAGAAAAAGAAGTTTAAAGAAGCTGTTGACTGCTATTCAAGAAGTATTGCTTTGTCACCAACAGCTGTAGCCTTTGCAAATAGGGCCATGGCGTACCTAAAAATCAGAAGGCAAGTTTCAGTCAATAGATACAAAGCTTTCTTTTAATTTGATGCATTGTTACGAAGTATGTTTGTGATATTTGTTTGAAATGAAACATCACACCTGTCTGGGTTTCTTAGTAACGTTCTGCTATAAGCTGCTTTACCAATTAAACAGTGCTCTTGACGCAAACTACGACTATTATATGTGCTAAATTTATTGTGTGCTTTTTGTTATCCTCTATTCCTCTTATTTCCACTTCCCTTAAGTCAGATTTCAGGAGGCTGAGGATGACTGTACAGAGGCCTTAAACTTAGATGATCGATATATTAAAGCTTATTCACGCAGAGCAACAGCTAGAAAGGAACTTGGGAAGGCTAAAGAAGCCTTGGAGGGTATTAAAACAACACATCTTAATTGCACGTGGGTCTTTTTAAGTTTTTTTTATCTATCTGATATATTTGTCTTTGGCTTTGCTGATTGTAGATGCTGAATTTGCCCAGAGGTTGGAACCTAACAACCAAGAGATCAAGAAGCAACATTCTGACCTCAGAGCTCTTGTTGGGAAAGTAAGTTTTGCTGCATTAATATTTCAGATTGTTTTTCTTAAATATCTTGACCTCTCTTGAGCTAGATACTGGTGAATGTGGGAGAGGGAATTACGATATTTCAGATAAGTGAGTATTGTGGCATATTCCAGATTATTTTGTTAAATATCTGAACCTCCCTTTTACTGGTGAATGTGAGAGAGGGAGTTATGATATTTCAGAAGAGTTATGTTCGCAAGATATTTTCATTTAGTTTTTTTTGTACATGCATTATCCTTTAGGCAATTCTTGATAGAGCATCTGGTGCTTCGAAAAGCTCCACAAAAGATAAGGAGACGGTTGGAAATTCCAACTCTGAAGCAAAAATTCAGGACATCCCTACTGTCTCAAGCAACACACCAAGGACAGGATTATCAACATCTCAAGAACGCTTTGATGTAAGGATTTGGATTACTAATTTGTTGTTTCCTACATCCACTATCCTGTATTTCGTAGGGTTAGACTACTATTTTCCTTTGAGAGTAGTCGAGATGCATGAAGTATTGATAAAAAAAATGTTACTCATTTCCTATAGTTTTCAATGAAGATTCAACTGACTGATGTTTTTTTTTTGTACAAGACATTCGGCTTCTCTCTCTTCTTTCTCAAGTTTTGTGGAAACTATATTTTTCTATAATATTAAAAACAATACTGATGTATAGCTACTTTATAACTCCCTTGGCCTGCTCTCTTTTGTAGTACTGTGGTTTAATCTATTCCTTCGTTGAAATACTCAACAGAGAGAAAAATTGCTGATAGTTAATCACTTATCAGTTATACTGCTGGGCTGTAGAGTACTTCTCTGCATTTATATTGAGTTTATTTTCTCAAGTTTACCGAATAAGATGGACTTCTTTTTGCAAGTTTTTGGGTACTTCATTAAACTGTAGTGGTTATCCTGAAACCGGATGTCAGCCATATGATGTTTGAGCTTTTGAACTCTATTTTTAGGA
Source organism: Sicyos edulis (assembly GCA_036507275.1). Lineage (NCBI taxonomy): Eukaryota > Viridiplantae > Streptophyta > Magnoliopsida > Cucurbitales > Cucurbitaceae > Sicyos > Sicyos edulis. The sequence continues at coordinate 4,003,559 of CM071856.1, read as the reverse complement.
AAATGGCGAGGAAAAATCCGTCAAGGCATCTGCACGTTTAGAGGTAACTGAGGACAGAAGTACAGGAGCTGAACTCAGATACAAAAGAGAGGCAAAAAATGGTTTTCACATCGACCCAAGTTCACATTTGGGGGCAATAGAGGTCTCTCTTAAGATCTGTTTAAACTATTTTTTATGCTTTTTACACTGTCTTTTAGTTGTTGGTACTTGGTTCCCATTTTTATGTTAGCATATACCAATTTTTTGTCCAAAAGATTCACAAATACGATTGCTGCAATAGTTTCTTGATTGCGAACCGTTGCAGGATTCATCTTAAAAATGTTATTGAAATCAAGTAGAAGTTTGCTTATTTTCCTAATTGGTTTGTTTCCATCACATTCCTTGCTTTGTGAAGTGAGCTCATTCTCTTTACTAAAGACAAGGAAAGTGTAAAAGAAGAAATGAAGTTCCCATGCTTATATTGACCCTTTAAAGAGCCCGTGATCTTTGATGAGAAGTTCAGAATTCACATTCTGATCTTGACTCATTTTTGTTAAAAATTCATGGCCTATTATAATAATGAAGGCATGCTTGAGTATAGTATAGTATAGGATTGAACCATAGGAATTTGAATCATGGAAGAGGCTCAAGTTGATTAATTAAGGTGACTTTAAGTTTAAGTAAGTCTCTCGATTGCTAGACTTGAAAAGTGTTTTCTCAAGCCTATCAATTACAACTGAGTAGGAGATTTGTAGCTCTAAAATTGACTGATGTAGGCCAGATATAACCATTTCTCTCACATGGCTGATATCAGAGTCAGTGCCAACCATACATTTATTCAGGAATTGGGACTAGGAACAAGAGTGCTCTCTTTCGGATTTTCTTGAGGCATTACTCGAAGGCAATAATCTCTTACTGACACGCTCAAGCCTTATTCAAGACTCAAAAGCCAAGAGTTCATGATTAGTCAAATTGAAGCTCGTCCATTTAAAGTTCTACAATTTTAAAAGAACTAAATTATATCAGAGCCGGATGAGGAGACGAAAGGCTTTGATACGTTTTGGGCCTTGGCATTATTAAGGAATAATATAGGGGAATGTTAGCAATTACTTGAGGAGTAATTTAGGGTTTTGTTATAAATAGGAGATGTTAGAGTAGAGTTTAGGCATCCAAATATTGAGTGATTGAGTGATTATCTCAGGGCTCATAGAGAGTATTCTCTTGAGAGGGGAGGTTCCAAGACCTATCAAATCTTGGTTTATCTTGTATTCTTTTACCTTTTTATATTAATCTAGATCCGGGATGATATTAAGCTTCTACTTAACCATCCTCTCACCTTTTATCAATTTGTGAACCATGTCATCAGCTCATGCTTGTTTGGATGCTATAACCCCATATGTATTTTTGCCTCTAAGTCTGTATGACACAATGATTTCTAAATTCTTTTGTTTTCACACCTGAATATTTTCACAGAGAAATCATGTTCCGAGAAAGCAGGAGCTGAAGCCTTCGGTCCAGGAACTTGCTTCTCGGGCAGCTTCTAGAAGTATGGTTGAAGCTGCAAAAAACATTATAGCCCCTGCTACTGCCTATCAGTTTGAAGTTTCTTGGCGAGGATTCTCAGGTGATCATGCACTGCAGGCTTGTCTTTTAAAGGTATGCGATACGATATCCACAGCCAATACTGTCAATGATGTTGTGTTCATTTAGCTATCCACGATAGTATGAATTTATGGTAATTTCCTATAAATTAAAACTGTTGTCTGGTAAATAATAGAAGTGCGGCGCCGTAGAATTCTGTGTTAGTCGGTCAGTCAATTGTTTGATCTCTTAAAATCATATGATAACATCAACTTGTTTTTCAATGGATGTGCTCTAGAGGCCACTTGCTGAGTGTATGAAATCACATGCTGGTTTTGAGTTTTGACTACCTGATATTGTAGGTCTTATAGGTTTCTTCCCATTTTGACTACCTGTTTTTCAATGGATGTGCTCTAGAGGCCACTTGCTGAGTGTATGAAATCACATGCTGGTTTTGAGTTTTGACTACCTGATATTGTAGGTCTTATAGGTTTCTTCCCATTTTCTATCGGTTGGATCATCAATTGGCTGATATATGTGGGTATATAAAAACATTCTTTTCATATCTAAGGTAGCGAGAACTCTGCATTTTGGCATGGCATTGTCAGTAAAAAACGTCTCTATGATAAATGCGTTTATAATGGACACCCATTTAAAAGAGAAAAGAAAGCTCTATGGAGAATATTCTTATCGGCATTTTGGTGGTCTATTTTTGGAGAGTCCGAAATGACTTGGTTTTCACAGAGGAAAATCGGTTGAAAGGAAATATCTTGGAATCTATCACTATATTATATATTACACGGGCTCATCAAATTCCCCATTCAAAGATTATAGCCTTTCTACTTTGCTAACTCATTGGCAAAGTTTTTTGTAATATTTTGTTTTTCTACAAGTAACTTTTCATACATCAATGTAAGTTGTCTACCCCCAAGGGGGCACAGTGGTTGAAGACTTGGGCTTTAAGGGTATGCTCTCCTTAAGGTTCCAAATTCGAGACTCAACTGTGACATTATTCCTTCAATGTCTCTTGGTGCCTGGCCTAGGGACAGGCGTGGCTACCCTTGTTTCAAAAAAAATGTAAGTTATCTGTTTCTTATAAAAAAAACAAAAACAGTAACTAAATGCGTTGGGAAATCCATATAGCTCACTATAGTTGTCATTTTATTCTGTTCCTTTCCACAGTTTTTCCTTTTTGTTTTTTTTAACGCAGTTGTTTTTCTCATTAGGCCATCTCTCCAGCCAACTTGCCTCAGATATTCAAAAATGCACTAACAGCTCCAATTTTAATAGACATTGTTAAGTGCGTGGCAACCTTTTTCACGTAAGTTGAAATTTTCTAACTTGTCCTAAGGTAACATTTAGAATATGATTTAAAACATCAATGGTTAACAGGCCATACTGGCTATATCAATTTGCAGTGAAGAGATGACTTTGGCTATTAGTTTCTTAGAAAATTTAGCTAAGGTCCCAAGATTCAGCATACTCATGATGTGTCTTCCATCCGATGAGAAGTCTGGTAAGTTATAAAACCCTTACCTCTTTTCACTCTTCTTGCATGGTAACATTCATTTAGCATAACTTTCTCTATGAGGTCCCAGGTTCGAAATCCACGAGTGAGTTTAATTGTAAAATTCCTTATTGTCTCCTGGGTTCGAGCCTTGGATGGGTGCGGATGCCCCCGGGTATGTAGTGGAGCTAAGCTCCGATTTTTTGTAATAAAAAAAGTGTTAACTTTTTCCTAATATTTCTAACCTTCATGGTTGGAAGTTTAGCAATTACATTTGCAACCAAACTTATTTTGATAAAAGAACTTTGTTAAGCTAAGATTGATTTGGAGTATTGTAGTCGTTGAATCTGAAGAGGAATGCATTTTGTTACTCCTCTTTCTCTATGATATCAACCAACAATATCTTATCCACACAGCCCCAAATAGTATCAGAAATCTGGAGCTTAGCTTATCCTGGCCGAGTGTTTTAGTTATTTGTACACTAATTTTAAAGCTTTGTGAAACAGATCTTCTCAAGATTTGGGATGAAGTATTTTGTGATGAAGCTGTTCCGATCGAATGCGCAGAAACGCTTGATAGCTTGCGTTCAAAGTACTTCCTTAAACCATGAGAATAAGCTCTATGCCTTTAAATTCTGCCTCTCGTAGGTCAACATGCTGCTTATCTTCAGTATAAAGTACTCAATGACTTCTCTGTTTTTGGGGTCACAATTTGGCATGTTTGACTTCTCGAACTCTTGCTTTGAAGTTTAATGTTATATAAAATGTCCCCTCTCTAGTACAATCTAACTTTCCATTCTCTTTTATTATAACCTTATAAATATGCTTGAAAATGATCAGAATCTGCTAATGGACGAATTCTCGATGACATTCTGAACTTCGAACTCGAGGATATAATTGTACAACCTTGGACAAACATCAAAGTTTTCATGACAAGAAGAATAAGGTAACTAGTTTGTATATTGACTATCCCTGGGTCTACTTATCCAAGATTTAATGTTCTGCAAGTTACTTAGATAACTTTATGTAGTAGAGTGGGATGTTTGATGGAAGTTAGTTAACTATATGTAGTAGAGTCGAATGTATGATTGAAGTCACTAGGTGTGTTTGAAGCAACGGCTGAGTTATTTTAAAGTGAGTTATTAATAATTATAAACGATGAGTTATTATAAGACGAAAGATTATTACATTTGGAGTGTAGAATATTATAACACGAGTTATGATAATCTATGTTTGAAGTGCAAGTTATCATGGTTCAAACATGGGTGAGTTATTATAATCCAACTTAACCTACCTTTAAATGAACGTCTAAACGCCCTGGGGTACATTGAACATTAGGGTAATAGTGTCCTTAGGGAGGTTCAGTTGCCCCATGATGTGTTTTTTTTAGTGCACTACCACATGGAGGATGATAATTGAATGGTCCTTTTCCATTCAACTGGACCATCCTTGAATCAAAAGTCTTTATGTGATTATGTAGGACTTTCAGTTTTCTTTGTTACTTATTGTTACTTGAGATTTGCTGTTGCATCATAATCTAGTTGGGGCCCAGAGTTCAATATGGCTTTAGACAAATCATATGCTGGCTATGCAATTTATGTTATATGGGTGTTTGCATTGCTGTCCATCATCTTTTTGCTTGTTATCACTTAGGGTGTGTTTGGGACACTAGTTTGGTTATGATAGTCGGAAAATTATGATAAACAATGAGTTAAGATAAACGGTGAGTTATTATAAATGATGTTTGAGGGGCAAGTTATTATAATAGGGATTACGATAAACAGTGTTTGAGGGATTGATTATGTAACAAAAAGTAATATATATAAGATTTAGATACACATGCAAGAAGGTTTAGATAAACGGGCATGCAGATTATCACCGTTTATAATAAATGGTAGGGCAAACATGAGCTAAGTTATTATAACCAACTCAACTGTTTACATAAACGGGGCCCAAACCATCCTTAAATTTCATGAATACATATTGATCTCTTGTCAAAAAAAGAAAGAAAAGAAAAGAATGCTTATTCATCTTGAACCTGGGTTTACTTTGCTCGTATCAGTGTAAATTTGATTTTTTTTAAATACGAACTCATTCTAGCCAGCGAAGTTGGTCTAGCAGTCTCTTGCGAACATTAATTTTCAAAGCTATGATCTCGATTGGGTAAGTAGTTGATAGTAGAATAATGATGAAGACTGAAATGGTTGTTTCTTCATAGCTCATAGGTTAAAATAGATATTTGGAGGTTTAGAAATTCAATGGATAAGTTATGGAACTAAAATAAGATGAGATATATAATAACATTTTGTTCTAAATCTCAACAAAAGTGTATTAAGATAGATCATGATTATTATGAGTGAAATAAATGAGAGTAGTGATAAGATCAAAATGATTAATAAGTTTTGATGCAAGTGGACAATGTTAGGTATACTTTGTGGCTTCAAAAATGATTAATCAACCAAAATCTTTAAATTAGTGCTTGTAAGGATTTACATTTGACCTTCTGTTTAAATAATTATTCATTTTTTAGTATAACAATGTTAGGTAGGTGAATATGAATTTTCAACTTCAAAATATGTCAATGTTGCTTTTTATAATTATTCTTAAATTTTGACAAGTAAGAAACTACAATTATGTTCATTTTTTCTATTCATTTATCTTTTTCCATGAAAATGATGGATTATGAACTATTTTGATTTTTTTCTTTTTTTCTAATACTAAAATGGATGAATCCAAGTGTAGTCAACATTACCACAATTCAAAGTTTGAGAAAATCTATGTATGATTCAGCTTTAAAATAGCTCATTAATTAAATAATGATAGCAACTCTGATGCTTGAGCCACACCTAGGATTCCCATTTTACTAAAATCCAAGGATCAATACTTTTTTTTTCCATGTCCCTATTTTGTTTTTCCTTTTAAAAGTAATTGGCACAACTGTACACTACTAATTTGAAAATTAACACTAAACTCAAAATTGCAATATAATCTTGGGCAAAAGATATTTGGTTATACTAAAAAATATTAAATATTGCACAATTGTCTCTCTAAAATCCATTATGTTTCTTGCAATGCAAAAGTATGGCAGATTTTCATTCTATAAATCTCATTTGTTGTATAGTGATCTTGAAAGAATAGATAAACCACAAACTACTATTTATAGAATAAATTTGAGTTTGAGTCATGAGCTTATTCTAATTTTTCTATAACACTATAAATGGTTGACATAATACACACAATATATTAAATTTTAAATAGTCATCATATATTCAATTCATTCTCTTTTATTTTTCTTAAGTTTCTATTCACTACTATGCTAACCTATGACTTTATTTTCTGGATTGAGTATATGAAAATCAAATTCTTACAAGAAGTTAGTAAATGATTTCAAAAAAAGAAAGAAAAAAGAGCTAGCATATGATCAATTCTCCATATCTTAGGGAATTTTATGTGAGATTCCTTACTTCAAACACAACCATTGGTGGGGTCTTTTAATGGGATATTTCCAAAAGTACTTTTGCTATGTATAGTTCTTATTGACACTAAATTCTATTTTCAACTTTAGCCCACTTAGAATAGCATTAACTTAATGGGTTCTCCATGATTAGTGTACCTACATACTTTTGTTGCAAAAGATGCTCAAAATAGATTGAATTTCAACAAAATAGTGTACCATGTAAGTAATTTAGACTTAATTTACTACGTGTTTTATATAATAGTTAAGGTGCGCGTAAAAAAATGCAAGTAATTTGGACTATTATTTGATTTATTTGGACATCTCTTTTTTACCAACTTGAAAATAATATTCAATATAGATAATATATTTTTCTAAAATTTAAATGATCTTCACATTCAGATTAAGACTCATAGCTGAATGTGTAATGTAAATTTTTGTTTTATTTTTTTTTAAAAGGAACCATATAGCTCTCATCGAAAAAAGTGGATTTTTTTTATTCAACAAACATTTAAGGATAAAAATTTGATCTCGTATTTTTTTATATATTGAGATATACATTATATCATTGAAGTTATTGCTCTTGTTGGCAAAAAAAGTGGATACAAATAAATTGATATGGTAATTGATAAATTAAGAATTTATTGTAAGTATTATGAGATTAAATCATAAATTTGGTCTTTTAACGAACCTTCAAAAGTTTTTATGTCTTTTTCTTTCGATTGTGTTTTTACCAAGTTTTTAAACTTTCAATTTTGTATAGACACCTCATAAATTAATCTATTAATTATAAATTTAAATTTTATGCTAATTAACCTAAAGTTTAATTATGTATAGTAAATCTATGAATTAAAAGAAAATTAAAATTTTGAAAGATTAAAAGTAAAAATTTGAAATTTTGGATCAATATCATAAACTTTATAATTTGGTGACCAAATGAGTCATTTAACCTTATTCATTGATATTATTAAATATTATCACATACTTTCTTATCATACTAGTAGTAGTGAATATTTATAATTATAATATTGAGCGTTTATAATATAGTATTAAAATATATTAATAATTATGGAGGGATATACAATTTTCCTATATTATTTTCTTTTGCTCCTTGATGGCCCATGACTTCATTTTGGAAAAGGATGGGTTGTGGTTGGAAGTTTAATGTTGGGAAGTTTTCTCTTTTGTCTCTTGCCATTTATTTAGCTAAAAAGTTGATGCCTTTAATTTTTCTGATTTTAAAACATAAAACAATTGAAATATCAGAAAGCTTTGAGATCTCACCCCTCTTAGGGTTTGATTGAGATTTTTTCAACAAAAAAGGAAACAAAAAGAAGAAAAAAAAGGACTAGAGTGCAAATTGCCAAAATACATATGAAAGACAATTTTTTTACTTTTGTTATATTTTACAATATGTCAAATACTTTATTTAAAATATTAGTTGTGCAAGGATGTTTTTAATTAGTAATTTATTTCATATCTTATTTGCTCTATTTCAAACATTCTAATAACTTCCATCACCTGCCGAGAAGAACATATAACTTTTAGCTCTACATTTTGTATAACTTAATTAATTGAGGTTATAAGCTCGAATTGCGCATCTCAAATATCTTTGAACAAATAAATTTCCTTTATCATTTTTTACAAAAGAAAAAGAAGTATACAATTTTTTTTAACACAAACAATAATATTTTTTTGGACATTTGTGAATATTTATATCAACTTATAGAAAGTGAGATTGAACTTATAATTTCTTGAATCTCAAAATTTTCTTTAGTAACTAGTTCAAAATGATTAGAAAAAATTAATCACTCCATTTTATACATGAGAGATTTATTTGAACAGCCCTTAAATTATTATTTTGGTCAATATATTTTGAGTTTCATTCTATTTTTAAATGTTTAATTTTAATCTTCATGCCTTTTAAATTTGTCATTTGAAGTTAAAATTTGACGAAATTGATTGAATAATAATTTTCATATATATATATATAGATAAATATATATGAAAATGGGTGGAAACTATTTTTTGAGATGATTTTTGTTTTTTGTTTTTTATTTTTATTTTAATAGGAAGCAATCATTTAAAAGTACAAAGACTATAAAATGAAAGGAAACTCGAAAAGTGAAAAAAAAAAAAATTTGGAATAACTTTTTTAGTTCAACTATTAGGATAATTTAAATTTATAATTTATGGATAATAGATATATGGCTATAGAATAAATGTTTTGATGTTTTTTTTAAAAAATAAATAAAAAAAATAAATGCTTTGAGTTTAACAATTAATACACGTATTTAATTTATATTAAAATATGTCTCAGTTCACTTATTCCTTCAAATCTCAAACTCATATAATTTATAAAAAAAAAGTGCAATGCTTTATTTTTATCTCACTAATATTTGAACCAAGAGATTTGTATTTCTACCTTCTTAATTATCAAGTTATAAGTTACAACGATTTAAATTCAACTCTTACCATAATAGTTTAGATGTACCTAAATTTGTTAGACAATCACTTATTTATTAATTAATTTTTTTAATAAATTTGTTGACATCTAAATACGTAATAATAATCGAGATTCATATAAACTAACTTAAATTTTGCTTTTTTGTTGCTCTCTCGAACATAGGAATTAGCATGTGATTAACTCCACATGTATTTAATTGATATATAAACCCTTCTTCATTGCAGTTTCTATTTCAGCCAAAAACCCCACAAAAGCATTCCCGTTACAAACATCTTGAATGAAGCAAAATGGGTTCAGAGACCTGCAAAAGAAAGGTTCAAATTAAAGCAGTTTTTTAAATCCAAAACCCAAAAAGTAGAGAAGAATCAGGTTAGTATTCCACTTTCTTCAGTCTGAATCCGTTGACACTTTCCGGTCCTTCTTCTCTTCTCAAAATTTATACCATTTTGCTCATTTCTTGCGCATTTCCACTCATTTCTACCTGATTTCCATTGCTGCCTTTCATTTCCACTGGGATTTACTTGAACAGAAGGATCTGGGTTCTGGGTGTTGGCCAGGTATGTTTGATTTTCACATTGTTGTTGTTATTTTTTACATTCTCAGGTTCAGGGAACTTATGGGGTTGTTTGAAGTTCTTCTATTTTGGGATTTCTCATGTAGTTTTGAGCTTTTCTGTGTAATGTGTTGGTTTTTTACTGTTTTTTTGTTTCGGACGTAGCTTAGTTTGGGCCGAGGATGTGGTGTTCTGCTGCAAATGTGTTGTTAGGATGGTTCTTTAGCATTAAGTTTTTCTTGTTATGTGGCCTTATAGTATTATCTTGTAGCTTTTTCTAGGTGGGTTTCTTGTTTCCTTTGTTCTTTGTTGTCTTTTGCTCTTCACATTGTTGTTTCTTATCTCTTTCTCAGGGTCAGAGGAATTATGGGGTTGTTTGTAGTTCTTCTATTTTGGGATTTCTCATGTAGTTTTGAGCTTTTCTGTGAAATGGGTTTGTTTTGTACTGTTTTTGGTTTCTACCATAGCTTAGTTTGTGCTGAGGATGTGGTGTTCTGCTGCAAATGTGTTTCTAGGGTGGTTCTTTAGCATTAAGTTTTTCTTGTTATGTTGCCTTTTAGTGATATCTTGTGATTTGAAATTTGTTCTTTGGGTTGTCATTTCAACTTCACTGTTTTGCATTGGCTTTGATGTATATGTATATTGCCTCATTCGCTTCTCTAGAATTCTTGCCTCGATACTTGTCATGCCTTATATTGTTGTATGACCAATATTTAACCTCAAACCATTATTGAGTGACCTAGCTGTCAAAATGGCCTTAAGTAATTAAGAGTTAAAAAAAAAGTAAGTAATGGATAATGAGTTTATAATGCATAGTGATCACATAACTAAAAATTAATTTCTTAAAGGTTTCTTTAACATCCAAATATTGTAGGTCGGACGATTGGACCTGTAAGAATAGTCGAGGTGCACGTAAGTTAGCTCCGACACTCACGGATATCCATAAAAATAAAATACCCCAACAAATAAATTTGTGATTTTTTTCTTTTTTTTTCCAGCATGGTTGTCTGCTTTTGTTCAACGGGTTCCACATGATATTTCAGAACATTTGGCCTTTTTTCTCCTGTGCTTCAATATCATGTTGATGGAAGGCTCAAGTTTTCTGTGCCTTTATTGCAGGAAATGGGTGTCATCTCCAGAAAAATCTTCCCAGCATGCGGGAACATGTGCATATGCTGCCCTGCTCTGAGGTCAAGATCTCGGCAGCCGGTTAAGCGTTACAAGAAATTGCTTGCTGACATATTTCCTAAATCTCTTGTAAGCATTTACTAGTCTTTTTTATCCCTAGTCATTAGTACTGTAGGATCGTTGTTTTGTGGAATTTTGACTGCTTCATTGATCTGTTAAGTTTAGTGTTGTACTTTAACTGTGTTAATGGAATGGATGAACGATGACGTCCTAGAAATAATTTTCCATTTTTCTTAATGTATGTGATCGAATGAAATAGAGTTACATGGTTCAATTTCTTATACTGGCCTATTTCTAAATTTGGATGGTAATGGTTCACAAACTTAAAAGTGAAACGAGTCTTAGATTTACTGCTTTCTTTTTACCATCAGTTTTATGAATCAATCGTTGCATTGAATAAGCTTTGGTGGTGAAACCCTTCTCAGGATGGTCCTCAAAGCGAGAGGAAAATTGTCAAATTATGTGAATATGCTGCAAAAAATCCTTTTCGCATTCCAAAGGTATTCATGTTATAGATGGTTTTACAATCTTTGAAGCAAACATCTTTAATTAGTCCAGAGGTATGTGTTTCATTGCTGTAGTACTGATGCTTCCCTCTATGGTCCCTAGATTGTAAAATATCTTGAAGACAGGTTTTTTAAAGAAATTCGATGTGAGCAAGTCAAAGGCATTACTATCGTTGCAGATACATATAATAAGTTGCTTTCCCTTTGTAGGAACCAGATGTAAGTGAACCTTTTATCTTCTGTTTTTAGTTTCGAATTGCCTACAGTTCATGAACTCTGCTTAAGCGGCTCTTTAGTCACGTTTCTTAGTCGTGGTTTTCGCTTTTGTTCTGAGACCCTCTAAAACTCTAGCTGCTTTGGCTTGATAGTGTATTATACTTATTTTAGATTATAGTTTAATTATTTGGGCGTGACTGAGTTTTACAACCACTTTTCGTTGAGTCTTTCTTTTAAATTTTGAAGGGTATATTTTGCTGGTAGTCTGCTCAAGGTCATTGCTGAACTCTTAGACAACTCTAAGCACGATGATTTGCGAGTACTTGGGTGTCAAACCTTGACAAACTTCATACACAATCAGGTGATTCTTGTTCATAATCATATGGCCTTATATCAAAGGAAGAAAGAAACTGATTGTAGTGAGCAGATCTTGAGTCATTTTTATTATTTATATATGCAGTTTATTTCGCTTGCGATGTATAGTTTGATCTCTGCAATCTGTGAGAGACAAATTGGGTGAACTATTTACTCACAAAACATCTTGGATTTAGCTTAAATATTCATATTTGCATTCTAGACTCACTATATATGTCATGTGTGCTCGCGCATGCCTGGAAAGTTTTCCATGTCATGGCATTTCCTTGAAGCATTTTGTTTCTGACAAAAATAAGTTGAAACGACCAAAATTCAAGCTTAGAATGGATGAGAATATTCTTCTAGTATACACGTGCATGTTTTTAGCGATTTTTTATGGTCTAAGTTGAACATACTTGAAGCTTCTTCTTCTTAAAAAACATTTATCCTATAGCATCCTTTTACTTATGCTGGACATTTTTATTTATTTATTTATTTTTATATCTCATACTCCTATCCTGTTATCTTTTATTATTTCCCCCCCTAATTTCTTGTAGTTTTCATTTATGATGGACAGGTAGATAGCACTTACATGCACAATGTTGAGCATTTGGTACCTAAAGTATGTATGCTGGCATTGGAAAAAGGGGAAGACCACAAAAAGCAGTGCTTGAGGGCTTCAAGTCTACAATGCATTTCCGCCATGGTTATACTTGCTTCCTCTTAATTCTATTTTTAAATAATTTCCTAACAGATCATCATTTCTTTAGTTTTTCGTTGTTCTATGATTTATAGTACCATGCCTTTTCATATAGTATTATTGAACTTTTCATTTTTTTATACCAAGATGGAACTTTTCTTCTAAGCAATTTCTCATCTCTTTTTTGCCAGGTCTGGTTCATGACCGAGCATTCACATATTTTTCTTGATTTTGACGAGGTAACTTCTGTTTGCCTTTTACTAATAGCTATGCTTAAACTTTCCCCTTTGAATTTTCTCTTCAGTAATTTGAGTTCAGTTCTTCGCCTATTAAGACAGATATAACTGAAACTGTTATTAGAAGCTAACCAAATTACATGCTAACAGTTAACAAGTCTGCTAGCTAACCATCATTTTTATTTTATTTTTAAAATTTTTATAATAGCTAACCATCAATAAGTAATATAAAAAAAGGGTTTTCTGTTATGAAACCTGCATCATATTCTAACTTCATCAATACAATCAATCTGCACTTGAATGAATTTTGTGCAAAATTTCCGGAATAATACTAATGCATCTAAAAGAACTGAAAAGGCAATCATATCATCAGAACGCCTTTTTACTTGACATTTTATTTTATTTTCATCAAATAATTTCTTTTGAAATATCAGATTGTTCGTGTGATTCTTGAAAACTATAACCCTGCTCGGGATGGTAACGCTGATGGTAGCTCGGAGCCACATCATAATTGGCTGAACGAAGTTGTTAGATCTGAAGGCAGATGTGGTACAGTTGGGGGTGATGCTAGTGGTTCCTACATAAATATCAGGCCAAGACTAGAAAAGAAGGATCCTGCTCTACTCACGAGGTAGTTTCATTGGTCATATGCTCTAAAGTCTCAGCTATATTTTCTATAGGAGTTTGTATCTTATAATTGTTTTTCTTTTCTTCAGGGAAGAGATCGAGGCTCCAAGAGTTTGGTCTCATATTTGTGTGCAGCGAATGGTTGATTTGGCCAAGGAGGGTACGACGATGCGCCGAGTGTTGGATCCAATGTTTATCTACTTTGATTATGGTAGGCATTGGGTTCCACAGCAGGGGCTTGCTTTGATGGTTTTGTCTGATATATTATACTTCATGGAGAGTTCAGGTGCTTTTCACTCCCTTTTGTATTAGATTGGGATTTCTCTTCATGTTATAAAGAAACACAGGAACAATTTTTAGGGTGTGTTAGAGTCTAAATGTGTGATTGTATATAATGTACTGTGTAATAGATCTAGGCCCGTTAGGCCCGCTAGACCCATTGTAACTCTTATATAAAGAGGTTGCCTCTCAATAATAAGATATCTTTGTTTTGGATCATATTGTTTTACATGGTATCGAGAGCGCATGATTAGGTTGAGAATTTTTTAGGTTTTTTTTTAGGGTTGACCGCCGCCGTTGACCGCCGTTGACCGCCACCGCCACCGGGAAATCGCAGCCCAGCCATCGATCTACACAGTCGTGGAAGTCGCGACTTCGTTCGGTCCAAAACGAAGCCGCACGCGCCGCCGGAACCCTCCGCCAGCCGAAAATCGCCGCTGCCGCCGTCGCCGGGCCGTCGACGGTCCGATCGAGAATTTTTCGGTGGGTTTTGCTCGCCCCGAGGAGTAGTTTAAGTCTGTCCAGGTTTCAACTCGATCCAACGGTGGGATTGCTCGGAAACCTCTCGGGTTTGTTTTGCTTTACTGTTTTAAGGAGCTGTTTTTTTTTAAATTTCATTGCTTGAAGGGCTGTTTTGAGACTGTTTTTAGGACTGTTTCCAGATTTTATTTCGTTTGATTTGTGAAATAATTGAGTTATCTGCTGTCCGTTGACACTAATCGGGGAAATATGAGTGATACCAAGCATACAAGTGTGATTTGTCATATGATGGAGATCACAAAACGCAAACTGAATGGGACAAATTATCTCGATTGGCATCGAACGATTGAAACCACCTTTGAGTAATGAGCTAGAAGGACACATGGATAGCGATCCGCCTAAAGACGAAGTTGAAAGAAGGAAGTGGGATCGCGTTGATGCTCGCTTGTATAATCAAATTACTAACTCAATGAATGATGATATTGCCGATCTGATTAGTCATTGCACTACGGTGAAAGAACTCATGACGTATGTGGAATTTCTGTACTCGGGAAGGAGCGGTAACAAGGGCGTATGATGTTTGCTCGTCCTATTTCCACGCCGACGACGAATGGTGAACCATTGTTGACCTATTACACGAGGCACAAGCGTAATAGTGCCGAAGTTAAATTCTCTCATGCCGCTCATGCGTATATATCGCGATCCAGCAGACCGAGAGGAAAAGATGGGGTTATCGGTTTCTTGCGTGAAATTTGGGTTTGGAGTATGAGAATGTGAGGTCTCAAATCTCTCAGAACCGAACTACCGTCTTTGGATGATGTGTTTCGCCGCCGCAACGCAATGAGAGTTCATTTAATTGAACAATCGAATAGCGCCTTGCTTGGGAGGAGTGTGGTTCGTGGTGGGAGGAACGTTAGTTTTTACGCATCGAAACACGGGAATGACCGACGCGTCGGGATCTTCCTAGTGACAACCGACGTTCGGATACTCGAATGACGCCGCCATTACCGCGCGAAACCCGGTCATTTAAAGAGAGATTGCGAGAAAGTTGCAATATGACAATCGGAGGCTTCAAAAGGCCCACCTTGTGTCCGGTGAAAAGTACGTTGACGAGTGTGTTGCGCTCCGAGTTCCCACGACTCCATCACAACTATCATCCTCGGCACTTCCGCTCTTTGCAACCCCCGGTCAAAACAGTAACAACCATTGTCTTCTTTCGCCGTCCACAAAGTGGGTCATTGACTCTGGGCGACTACTCATATATGATGTAACGAACAATTGTTCTCTACATCATTGTCATCTGTTTCTTTTCCTCTGGTTACCTTAGTGATGGATCCTTGTCTCCGTAAAGGAGCTGGGTCTATTACTCTAACCCCTACCTTGTCGCTATCTTCCGTGTTGTGTATGCGCCACGTTTTCATATAACTTTGATTTCGGTTAGTCAATTGGCTCGTGACTTACATTGCTTTGTTTCCTTCTTTCCGACTCACGCTTGCTTTTCAGGATCATTTGTGAAGAAGATTATTGGTAGGGGCATGCGGTGGGGTCTCTATATCTGGATCGTGCCGACCCAGCCGCCGTGGCATGTCGTGGTTCTGCGTCTCTTTTGAAGTCCATTGTCGGATGGGTCATCCTTGTTTGTCTATTTTGAAGAAGTTATTTCCGAATTGATTATAGTGTTTTTCCTCGATTGCGAGTCATGTCGGTTTTGCAAAGTTTCACCGATTGAGTTCTAGTCCTAGGGTTAATAAACGAGCAGCCGCTGCTCCTTTGAATTGGTCCACTCGATGTTTGGGGTCCGAGTCCTCGTTATGTCTAAAACGGGATTTCGCTATTTTGTCACGTTTGTTGATGACTTTTCCCGATTTACTTGGGTCTATTTAATGAAAAATCGTCTTTGAATTGTTTTCTCACTTTTGTACCTTTAATGCCGAGATTCGTAATCAATTTAAAGCTTCCATTCAAATTTTTTACGACCGATAATGGGGGGCGAATATTTTTGGGCACCCTTCGTTCCTATCTTAGTGAGAAGGGTATTATTCATCAATCGTCGTGTGCGGACACACCATCCCGAGCGGTGTGGCGAGCGTAAACGAGCATTTCTTGGAAACATTTCGTGCCCTGTCATTTCGGATGAATGTTCCAAAACATTTTTGGGTTGACGCTTGTGTCTCACACTGTTTTCTCATTAATCGAATGCCGTCGTCGATTTTGGGTAATCAAATTCCATTCCAGGTTTTGTATCCCTCCACGGAGATGTTCCACCTTCCCCCGAAGGTTTTCGGGTGTACGTCCTTTGTTCGCGATGTTCGTCCTCAAAGGACCAAGTTGGATCCTAAGTCTTTGAAATGTATCTTCCTCGGGTATTCTCGCGTCCAGAAGGGTTATCGTTGTTTTTGCCCGAGTACGGGTCGTTATGTCGTCTCTTCTGATGTTACCTTTTTTGAGGATACTCCGTTTGATCTTGTGTCTAGTCCCCCAGCTGTGGAGGATGATTTGTTGGTTTATGAGGTTGTGTCCTCGTCCGATGGGTCAACCCCCCTCCTCCTAGTCCATCTCTTACTCGGTATACACCGGCGATCGCGACCCTCGGCGACTGTCCCATGCTTGTGATTCTTCATCATCGACTTGCAAGCTAGTAATGATCTAGACTTGCCCATTGCTCTTCGCAAAGGTAAACGTTCTTGCACGTATCCTATCTCCACATATGTGTCATACCATCAATTATCCCCTACTTCGTTTTCCTTTCTGACTTCCCTTGATTCTGTCTCTGTCCCTAAAAGTACTCGTGAAGCCTTGTCCCATTGAGTTGGCACCGGCGATGGTAGAGGAGGTGGCTGCGTTGGATGCGAATGGTACTTGGGAGGCGGTAGCTCGCCCGGAAGGAAAAGCAGACGATTGGTTGTAAGTGGGTGTTTCTTTGTCAAAGTGAATTTTGACGGGTCCGTTGCTCGCCTCAAAGCACGCTTGGTTGCTAAGGGTATGCTCGGACATATGGGATTGATTACTGGTGAGACCTTCTCTCCGCTGTTGCCAAGATGTCGTCCGTTCGTTTGTTTATTTCTCTTGCGGCAATGAATGATTGGCCTTTATTTGATTGGATATTAAGAATGCGTTTTTGCATGGTGATCTTCTTGAGGAGGTCTATATGGAGCAACCACGGGTTTGTTGCTCGGGGAGAATGCCAAAGTGTGCCGTCTTCGTAAATCTGTATGGCTTGAAACAAAGCCCGCGAGCGTGGTTTGGTAGGTTGACCAAGTTCTTTGTGATTTGGAATGCATAAATGCTCTTGAGATCATTCTGTCTTCTTCCGTCGGTCGACCATGGGATTGTGTTACTTGTGGTATATGTCGACGATATTGTGATTACAGGAAGTGATAGTTCGGGGATGGCCTCACTAAAGGTTTTCCTTCATAGCCATTTCAAAGACTAAAGATCTTGGAAATTTGAAATATTTCTTGGGTATTGAGGTCATGAGAAGTAAGAAAGGGATCTTTTGTCTCAACGAAAGTATGTTCTCGACCTCTTCGATCAAGTAGGAAAGTTAGGTGTAAAATCGTAGTAGGCCCCGATGGTGCCAAACCAACAGTTCGTCAAGGACGATGAAGCTTTTTCTGATCCAGAAAGGTACAAGAAGCTAGTTGGGAAGTTGAACTACTTGACAGTCACGAGGCCAGATATTTCGTATTCTGTGAGTATCGTGAGTCAGTTTATGTCATCTCCTCTGATTGAACATTGGAGAGCTGTGGGAGCAGATCTGAGTTATCTTAAGTTTGCTCCTGGGAGGGGCGTCTTGTACCGAAACCATGGACATTCCGATATTGAATGTTTTTTAGATGCTGACTGGGCAGGTTCTAAAGAAGACAGAAGATCAACCTCGGGATACTGTGTGTTTATGGGAGGTAATTTGGTTTCATGGAAGAGTAAGAAGCAAAATGTGGTGTCGAGTTCTAGTGCTGAGTCGGAATACAGAGCTATGTCCCAAGGAACGTGTGAAATAGTATGGCTGGTTCAACTGCTGAATGAAGTTGGAATCAAAACTGCAACACCTGCTAAACTATGGTGTGACAATCAAGCAGCAATTCATATTGCCTCTAATCCGGTATTCCACGAGAGAACTAAACATATTGAAATAGATTGCCACTTTATCCGAGAGAAGATACAACAAGGGTTGGTTTCGACGAGTTATGTGAAGACTGGAGAACAGTTGGGTGATATCTTCACCAAAGCATTGAATGGAGCTCGGATAGACTATCTTTGTAACAAGCCGCATGATAGATATATTTGCTCCAGCTTGAGGGGGAGTGTTAGAGTCTAAATGTGTGATTGTATATAATGTACTGTGTAATAGATCTAGGCCCGTTAGGCCCGCTAGGCCCATTGTAACTCTTATATAAAGAGGTTGCCTCTCAATAATAAGATATACTGTTTTGGATCATATTGTTTTACAGTATTTACTTCAATTTTGTTCCTCAGGTAACCAGCAGTTATTGGCTTCTGTAATTCGCCATCTGGACCACAAAAATGTTTTACATGATCCTCAGCTCAAATCGTGTATCATTCAAGTTGCTTCAAATTTAGCTAGACAAAATAGATCGGGAACTGTGCGGGCAGAAATGGGATCTGTCTCTGACTTGTGCAGGCATCTTAGGAAGAGTCTTCAAGTCACAGTTGAATCAGTTGGCCAGCAAGAACTAGATTTGAATATTTCACTTCAAAATTCTATTGAAGACTGCTTACTTGAAATTGGCAAAGGGGTATGGTGGAAGTATTTATAACCTCATTCTATATTTAATGTTGATGATAGATTGAACTTATTATGTTCTTTTTTAGATTGGTGATGCACGTCCGTTGTACGACTTGATGGCTATATTTCTAGAGAATTTGACTTCTGGAATTGTTGCAAGAGCCACCATTGGGTCCATAATGATTCTTGCTCACATGATTTCCTTGGCATCAGTTTCTCCAGACTCACAACAGGTAAGAAAGTTCTAACAATATACTGCTGTCTGTTTTTTCAGGCTTAAGAATCTCTCTTTGATTCTGCTATAATTATCTTGCAGCGGCGTTTTGTACTTGAGGTTACCGTTACCTGTATGGTGTTTTTGAACAGGAAGTTCTAATTGATATATTTGTGGGACCTTTTTTGAGTTTAATGCTATTATTTGAATTTTGAACCGGGTGAACAGGAAGTGCTTGTATTTTGAACTAGATGAAATTTTAAAGAAACACAGTATGAGTATCTTGCTGAAACGGTTGTAGACTGGTCAAAATGTGGAACTTTCTGTTACCTTAGCCTTTTCTTTGAGCTGTCCTCTGTGTATTGTCTTAAGACTAATAGATAAAGGAAAAGAATTTGAAAATGTAGTTTTAATGTACCTTCATGGATTGGCCTAGTGGTCAAGACTAAGAGGACCTAGGAATTAGTTTTCTACATGTTTCCTTGACAACTAAAATGTTATAGGGTTGGACACTTGGTCTGTGAAAATAATTGAGGTGCGGGCAAGGTGGTCTAGAGACTTATGGTTATAAAAAAAACATCTAGTTTTAATGCAAATATTTAGGGCATTTGTCTTAGGAACAGTCACAAATATTGCTAAAGACAGCAACATGATTATCATGGAATGTTGGCCTAGAAGTTACTTTTTGTGCTTTTTATGGGTTTCCACTACAAACTTTAGGAATCTTTTATAATTAAGTCATACTTGTAGGAAGGCTTTAATTTGGTTTTTATTTTGCTCATAAGCTGAGTTTTGCCTTGTGGCTTGATTTTTTTTTTCTTTTTAAATTTGTTTATTTGTATGATTTGATCTGTGTTTATAGTCTGATTCATTTGAGGTGAACTTGAACTTCTTTTCCTTTCACACAAATTTTATCAATTTATCTATGAATGCTACCATCACTTGCTCACTAGTTACTATTTATTGTACAATAGGTATTTCCAGAAGCCCTTCTTGCCCAACTCCTGAAAGCAATGTTGCATCCTGATATTGAAACACGCATCGGAGCTCATCAAATATTCTCGGCTCTTGTCTTTCCCACATCTAGTTGCCACAAATATGGAACCGATTCGGTACAATCTTGTTCTCCTTACAAGCCAACTGCATGGAATTCCAATGCAGCTTCTGCATCAACATCTGCATCAGTTAGTGCTCTACTTGATAAACTTCGACGAGAAAATGGCTCAAAAGAAGAAAAAACTGGGCATAATGTTCATGATAATATAAAAGAAAAAGGTTCTTTGGAAGAAGATTGGAAGCAGAGACGGTACCACCTAAATTGCCCTACTTTTCTCAAAATTCAATCAATCATTGACAGGAAAGCTGGATCTTCAAGTTCCACTGAAGCAGTAAGCCAACAACTCTGTAACATAAGAAATTAGTTACTCATGCAATCCCTGAATGATTTATTGAATTAAATATTTGGTTTATATTTCAGGAACCACATATCATTCAGTTTAGTGAGGATCAATTATCAGAATTGTTGTCTGCATTTTGGATACAAGCCAATCTTCCAGATAATTTGCCCTCAAATATTGAAGCCATTGCTAATTCTTTTGTCTTGACACTAATATCGGCACGCTTGAAGGTGAATTTGGATGCAATTAGATGACTTCAAAATCAAAATATGCTTTGCCATTGTTTTTTCAAAAGATGAATGAAACTGTTCCTGATAAGAACAGACAAATGATGTTCTTGGTTTGACAATAACTTTTCATGGGGATTTTCCTGCTTACCTTTATGATTCCTAAACCCTTTATAACTGCACTTTTTTTTTGAAGTACACTTTACTGTAAAGTTACTTGACTTGTATTGCTGCAGAGTCAACAGGACAATCTTATGGTCCGTTTCTTCCAGCTTCCACTGTCTCTGAGAAATATATCCCTGGAGCCCAACCATGGTGATCAGAAAATTCTGAATTATGATGACTTGATGTATGAAAAATGCATTATTAATAATTCTCTTATCGTTGCGTTGACAGGTACCTTACGCCCTTCATTGCAGAGGTCGGTGTTTATTTTATCTATGGGCATGCTTCTGTTTGCTGCTAAGCTCTATCACATACCTCATTTGAATCATCTTCTGAAGTCATTAGTGGCTTGTGATGTGAGTTCAGCCTGTCATCTATGTAAAATAACATTTACAGATGATATATATTATGATATCTAATCAAGACTTACTCATTTCAATGTTTAGGTTGATCCATATCTGGTAATTAGTGAAGATCTTCACATTTATTTAAAGCCTCAGACAGATCTAAGAGAATATGGATCTGTTACAGATGATGAGCTGGCTCAGTCTTATCTTTCCGACTTGCAGAGCAAAGTATACGGAGCGGACAATGTCATTATTGACATTTTAGCACAAAACTTATCTGTGATTACCGAGGTAAAATGTTTCACGTTGAAGCATGTTTATGTTTTCATTTAAATTTGCTCTCACTCTAAAGTTTGTTTCTGTTGGCTTAGCTGGATAAAGTTGAACTAGCTAAACTGCTATTAGAGCCATTTATACCTGATGATCCTTATATGTATGGCCCACAATCAATGCTCGATTTTCGCAAAAATAAATCGGTTACCCATTCCAAGGAATCTTTATCATTCGATGGGGTATGGTGATTCTTCTTTTAAGTCTTTTGTGTTGAATTTTTCCAGATTATCTGACTAGAGTTTATTGCTTTCTGGTTCTGAAATGAACTTTGAAATGAACTTTCAATGCTAAAACCTTTTGTTTAAGGTCTTAAACTTGTCTATTCTATTATATATATGCTGGAAATGTGAAGTCATTAGTTCTTGCTCTGCAGGATCTTTCAAATTTACTTGTTGAGGATGAAGTGATGAGTGAAGCTTCTGTTGCAGATATTGCTCGGTTCATTCCTAGAGTGCCTCCATCGCCTTCGATATCTCACATTATGGGAATCGGCCAGCTTCTTGAATCGGTATCATCTACCTTCCCTATGTTCACGGAAATGATCTGAAGCTTTTCGAGCTCATCCTTACCAATATACGCTATTATGAAGCTTTGAATGTTGCATTTCAGGCACTTGAGGTAGCTGGTCAGGTGGTCGGAACATCTGTTTCTACATCGCCTCTTCCATACAATGCCATGGCGAGCCAGTGCGAAGCCCTTGGAACTGGCACTAGGAAAAAACTCTCCAATTGGTTGGCACATGAGAATCACCAGACCAGAGCTGCTGATGGATTTTGTCCTCCATTTCCTGTGAGGAATCACTCTGCAGTTGAAAAGGTCTTCTTCATTACTCCCTATGAATCTAGGATTTATAATTATATCATGAAACCAAAGATGATAACTGTAGATCATTCGATCGAATACGCCTTTTGAAACATGCATGATATCGCCTTTCTTGAGTATCAGAATCTCTCCATCATGTTAAACTGATTAAGCTATTTCTTTCATGCAGATATTGGCAGACGAACGACAACTTCACGGAGTCGAATTGCCAGCAGACCGGTGGTTCGGCATGAGGCTGCCTCCTGCTAGCCCATTCGACAACTTTCTCAAGGCAGCTGGGTGTTAACTGGAAAGTACATAGACTATGTTGACTCGCACATAGATAGCAATTATTAGGATCATTAGATAAGGACTGTTAGATCTGTTAGGAACATTAGCTTAACCTTTGATACATTCAGTAGTTAGGATTAACCTCCTTAACTTTAGATTTGATAGCTTCCCTGCAATGCACCAAGAAGGTCTTTCCATTCTTTTGATAGGATCAATTCAGAAACATTTGATGGGGACCTTACAGAAAATTGCAAACCAAGAAGATCCACAAGGCTTGGAAGAATCACCCAAGGAGTAGTGTCTGGTAAAAGAAAAGTGCAAATTATGTTCTAATCCTTTGAGATCCATAAATAAAGGCTAACTTCTAGTACTCATGCTGATGAATGATTCTTAGCTCCACTTTCTAGCTTTGCCTTTATGTTATGCAATTTGTGATCTCTCTTTCTTGTATGTATGATGGCATCATATGGTAGACCTTGAATCGATGGATGTTCATAGGCCGATTCATGATAAGTGCTCTCGAGTAGATAGCGAACTTATCGTGGAGTCGTCTCTTTGATCCACAATCATATTCTATCAAGATTCTAATCTAACCATTACAAACAAGTAGTCACTTCGCTGCACACCTTTGAACTAATCAATGGGGTGCAAGATGTTTCTTGAAATTGATCTATAGTTGAGTTACATCAATATGGATTGAGATGTTTCTTGAAGGTGATCTATAGTTGGATTAAATCAATATGGATCTTTTTAGTTTAGGCAATATAGAAAGTAGAGCTTGGAAGACTTGAGTTTTGAACTTGCTATCAAAGTAGACTCGCCTTTTGGACCATTCATCATACATAATAAATGTAAGCCCAAAATGGAACTTCCAATAGGAGATTTTGAATTTTTTGAATGCTCATATGTTAGATTGAAGTGTATTTTTACTCCTAAGAAATTTGACATTTTTTTAAAAAAATTATGTGTTTTTGTTGGTTAATGTTAAAATTGATTGATTGTAAACTTACATGCCATAATGCTTAATAAATGAACATGAATTTATAGTAGATGTAAATCAAGATCAATTGTAACAGGTTGTTCTATACATACTGTCTTCATTTAGTTTAGGGAGTTGAATCAAGCAAAACAATCTTCAACTATACCTTAATTTTTATACTGTACTAGGATTCGTAACGGAAAGTTAGTTGCAGGTTTGTTGCAACAACTTCTCTATATAAGGATCAGTAGGTAGAACGGTTTACGGTGAAGAAGTGAGCATCTTTAAAAAAAATTTCAGATTTCAGATTGTAGTTTGAGAGCTTCAAGAAACCCATTTGTGTTCTTGAGAAACTCCATAGTAAATACTATTTGAATCTTGCTCTTCACAGTGGATTAGCTCGATTTTGGGTGAACCACTTACATCTTGTGTCAACTCTCTCAATCCCTTCTTTATCTCTTTATTTTCCCGCATGTTTTTGAGTGTTTTTCCTTGGTCTTCACCAAAAAGAGAGAAGAGAGAAAGAAAGAAGAAAGAAGAAAGAAGAAGAGGTTTTCGATCATACATTTATTCACACTGCTGCTGCTTGTTATTGGTTCGATTCGATCTCGCATTTTTGCACGAGAGAAGCCAAGAAGAACGCCTCTTATGACGGGTTTTGGACTTCCTCAACTTTCTGCAAATTCTCAACAATTGGTATCAGAGCAGAAGAACCAAAGCAAGAAAACCAGATCAAATCATCCAAGAAAGTTCAAGTAAGTGGTTTCTTGAATTTGTTCTTGATTTCCAGACGGTATTGTTATTTTCTGTCAGACGGTATAATGGCGACTGCAAGGTATTACATCGAAAAGTTTGATGGAACTAGAGACTTTTCTTTATGGAAAACGAAAGTTAAGGCTCTGTTAGGGCAGCAAAAGGCTCACAATGCCATTTTGGATCCATCAACTCTTCTTAGCTCTATGTCCGAAGATGACAAAGAGACTATGGAATTAGCGGCACATGGAACTTTGGTTCTAAACCTAAGTGATAATGTGTTAAGAGAGGTTATTGATCAAGATTCTGCATACAAGATGTGGGCAAAGTTGGAAAAATTTTACTCGACTAAAGATCTACCGAACAAGATGTACTGTATAGAAAAGTTCTTTACTTTCAAGATGAGTACATCGAAAACCCTTTCACAAAATCTTGATGAGTTCAAGAAGATCACTGCTGATTTCAAAAATCTTGGAGAAACCATTGGAGATGATAACATGGCGTTTGTGTTACTGAATTCACTTCCGAACACTTACAAATATGTTAAAACCGTATTGAAATATGGAAGAGATTCAGTCACAACAGATGGTATAATCTCTGCTCTAAGGCCCAAGGAAATTGAAATGCAAAGTGTGAAGAAAGAAACACAACCAGTTGAAGGTTTGTTCTCAAAAGGAAAGGGAAAATCCCATCCACCTAAAGGTGGAGAGGACAAGACTAAACCGAAGTCAAAGTGCGACTATTGTCACAAGTTTGGACATCGACGAGAAGAATGTTGGTCTTTACAGAAAAAGAACGGCAAAAAGAAAAAAGGAAAACAACAAGCCGAGGCCTCTGTTGGAGAAAATACCTTTCAATACTCGGATGCATTAGCTGCAAGTGATGACTGCGCCAATACGGTATGTACTACTCGGTATGTGCCAATACGGTAGGTAAAACTACGGTAGGTCAGAATACCAGACAAAATTGGGTTCTTGACTCGGGTTTTTCTTTTCATATGACTCTATGTAAATAGTGGTTTACCACTTATAAAGAATGGAATGGTGGTACTGTATACATGGGTAATAATCATTCTTGTCAAGTTGAGGGGATAAGTTCAGTCTCACTCAAACTTGAAGATGGTTCTTCCAAATTTCTAAGGAATGTAAGACATGTTCCAAAACTCAAGAGAAATTTAATCTCATTGGGTATGCTAGACTCAATAGGCTGTACGTACAGAGGATCTGAAGGAACTCTAGAAGTTGTTAAAGATCACCATACGATATTGACAAGTATTAAACAAAATGGGGTATATCTTATACAGAACATTGAAGTTCTACAATCAGCCTTAGTTATTACTAATAATGAGCTTACAGAAGGTGAACTATGGCATAAGAGGTTATCCCACATTAGTTCTAGAGGTTTAATTGAACTCTCCAAACAGGGCTTATTGCCCAAAAGTCTTTGTACTGATATGTTTTGTGAGCATTGTACAGTAGGTAAATCCACAAGACAAAGCTTCACAAAGGGACAACATACAACAAAGAAATCCTAGACTATGTGCATTCAGATCTTTGGAGACCAACACAAATACCATCCATAGGTGGAGCCAGGTATTTCATTTCTTTCATATATGATTATTCTAGAAGAAATTGAGTCTATTTTCTAAAAACTAAAGACCAAGCACTAGAAAAGTTTAAGGAATGAAAACTAAAACTTCTAAGAAAGTTAAGTTGCTTAGGACAGACAATGGCTTAGAGTATTTTTTTGAAACTAAGCAAGTTACGAAACCTTTTAATTTTCACCATTAAAATTAAAGATATACTCATTAATTTTATGAATTAAGTTATAGAAATAAAATGATACAACTTATCATATTCTAACAATTGCATTTACATTATTAAAAAAAATATATTTGCGTTTACTAATCATTTATATTGAATAGGTTGTTATCAAAGTAGGAATATGAGAAGAGGTTAACCTATAAGTAATAATTACATAATATATTAAATATAATAATGTGATGAAAGTTATTAAATATAATATTAAAACAACATGCAAACTTGAATTTGTGGGTGTAGGTGGATATGAAAGGGCCAAGTTAAGTGATATATTTTAATTCATGTAGGGACATATTTGGATTTTTTAAATTATCGAAAATTATTAGTCTAAAAATATGATTACACCCTTAGGGTAATAATAAAAAACAAAGCTTTGCTATGCAACTAAAGATAGACATATTGACCTTATAACCAAATGATTCCTCCAATTCCAAACATAATAAAAAAGTGATAGAAGACTGCTAATAAAATTAAATAGCAAATAAGACCAGATATAGAGAAGTAAGAAGCATTAAAAGAGATGAAAATTGGATAACATGTATTACAAAAGTTAATTAGTATTCTAAGAAAATATACAATAGTGATATAAATACAACGAAAACATAAATAATAATAACAAAGAAATATTCGAATATTCAGTTATACATCCATTATCGTTTGCTATACATATATTTTTGCTCAACTTTATAAAAGTAAAGTTGACAATCATAAACCAAATTCAAAATATTGATTCAACAGTTGATTCACAACATCTATATAGAATTTGAAGAGTGAAAGCATTTGAGAACTTGAGAAAAAAATGCAAACAAAACATATTGCAGAGAAAGTGAGAATGAAACCCCATTTTATAGTAGACAATTAGAGTTAATTACAAAATATTTTGAATTCTAAAACTTAAAAAATTGATTATGAATTCATAAATGGGAGAAAATGCATTTTAACTTCAACTTGTAACCATTTTATCTATTTATTGAGAGTGAGAAAAAATGCCTTTTAACTCCAACGTGTAACCTTTTATCTATTTATTGAGAGTAGTTAATTATTATTTTTCTTAAATTTAGTTTATAAATACATTTTTTTAGTTAATGCAAAATGAACCCCACTTACTTATATATTAATTCCTCTTTTTTTTTCTTCTTCTATATTTAATAATATTAATATTCATGAATGACATGTTTGAAATTTTAAAACAATCATTGGACATAATAATCCAAAATGTTTGATTCTCATTCTAGCCACAAGATATATAAATTTGTGGTCTAATCCGATAATGCCACTTGGCTGGGCTGGGCTAAAATCATTACTACTATTGCTCTTTTATTTCTTGGTAGTGATGATGAGAAACAAATTTTATTTTATTTTTTTTGAGATTACAACAATTGGGGGTGGGGGAGACTCGAACTTAAGACTTCAAGGTCATTATGTGTACATCAATTTTGTCTTACATCCCTAATACCATGTATTAACTCTTTTGAAACAAATTTTATTAATTGTTTGTGAGATATATCAATGACACGACAACCAACTATTTAAAATTTGTTGCAAAAGAGTTAATATATGGTATTAGGGATGTAAGACAAAATTGAAAAAACTATCAAACCGACTGAAGTTGAAACCGATATTTTTTGAATGGTTTTGATTTTTGTGGATTGTATATAACTGAATGGACCGATATACATACAATAAAAAATATATAACACTAGTTTAATAACGTTGTGGTGGCTCAATTTGTCGATCGTATTCAATTTCACGCGAGCTAGAAGTTTGAAATTTATAAAATACACCTTTATTTTCTATTCAAGCGGTCAACAAATGCATTTAATAAATATATTTATTTATAAAAAAATAAACAACAAGAATTAAGGTGGTACAAGTGGTGTAGTGCGGTCAACAAATGCATTTAATAAATATATTTATTTATAAAAAAATAAACAACAAGAATTAAGGTGGTACAAGTGGTGTAGTGTGTGCTTATATTCTTCCAAATAAGTTATAGAAAATTACTGGGGACAAGTAGCTGTCAGAATCTTATATAGAAGTGTAAAGATTGTAGAAATAATCCGTTTTATTTTGACAAATTATTATATATTTTTTAATTAATCTAGCAAGAATTTTCGATGAGAAAATTCGTGACTTGGCCAATGAACTTGCGCACGCCTAATTTTCAAGTAGGTGACCACCATGAATTGAACTCATCGCTTTATGAATCTCAAAATTCTTTTTGACCACTTGAACCACTGTTTAGTATATGTAGTACAAAGTAGGACCAACAGACCCTACATAGAGGACACAATTACTCTCAAATAATATGAGAGTCAAATACCAATTTTTCGAACTCAAAATCATGACCGTAAAGTTGAAAAAGATTAATACCAGACAAATATATTAAACATTGCAGAACACCATTATTTATTATTAAATTTGAGTGTGAGATAATGTATCATCCTATAATAAAAAGATAACCTGCTCAAATCTTCCTCTTCAAATATTTTTTAATGTAAAAAATAAAAAATAACATAAGTACATTCATAATTTAACCACAAATTTTAAGGATCTATCCTAATAGCATTGGTGTAGAGTTTGCAAAGACTCCAAGCATTGGTGTATAACTGAAGTTAGAATTCAAATCTAATTCTATACAAATCAGAGTAGCACCCAACACCTAAGATAGAAAAAAGTTTCTTAAAAACTAAGTGATTCTTGAAAACTGTCCAAAAGGAACCAATCAAATAGTTATCAAACGTGATCTCACATATTTATTGGACATAAAATTGAAAGTTAACTTATTAAACACTTTTTTAAGTTCATAAAAAAAGATAGACACTAATTTGAAAATTAAAAGATTTATTAGACACTTTCAGACTTAATAGTGTACTCAACGATATACTTTTCAAGGCTAATTTTAAAATATTTCGAGTCGATGGTGTAGTTGATTATTTTGATTGGTGTTAATTCATTTCAACTCTACAGTCATTAGTTCGAATTCGAAAATTGGTATTTGACTCTCCTCATATTATTTGAGAGCAGTAGGAGTTCTTAAAATGTGTTTTTAAGTTTGCAGTCCCGTTTTGAACTTATAATTGTTGTGAACTCGATGATCTCAACCCAACCCAATTCTTATGGTTTAGATTGAGTAGTCTTGATTCGTCAGATTATTAGTTCTTTTATACCCTCCTAATTCCATTCCCATGCTTGCACCCTAAGCAAACATAGCCTTGAAAATGTATGAACATAACACTATTTGCTTCCATATATCTCTTTCAGAGTAAGAAAGCAAAAAAAAGAAAATTGTGAGGAATTGTGGTGGAAAGAATAAAACAACTTTGACTTATATACTTCAAATCTTTCTCCAAATGTGCATGTAATCTTTCAAAGATTCCAACTGATATGAAATTGTTTCCCAAAAAGAGAAAACATCAAAGTAAAAAAACCAAACTTTAATTTCAATTGATACCCAAAAAGAAAAAAGAAAAAAAAATGTTTATGGTTGTGTTGGCAAAGCATGATCTGTTAAACCAAAAGGCAGCTTCTATATCTCAGTGGTAGCAAGCTAGCAGACAACAAAATAATTATCACCTGATTTGGAATCTCTAACAGTGTAATTAGGGAGTAAATTAATTAGAGATAATGAAAACTTTTTATCTCCCAAAAAAGTAGCAATATTCAGCTCTAACTTTTGGCTTATTCTTATTTAGAAAAGAGAAAAACTTACCTACTTGTCCATGTTCATGTGGAGGGTGTTCCTATATTTTATTTATGTGGCACCATTTTGTGCCCATAATTTTTTCTTTCTTTTTTTATAAACTTATTTTATTTATAATAAAAAGAACTTATGTGGTATTCAATGATGCCACATAGATGAAATGTAGGACACCCTACACATGGACAAGTAGGCAAATTTTCCTCTTTAGAAAAAGTCCAAATATCAGCAAACCTCATTTGCTCATCATAAAAGCTAAACCATTTTTGTTTGAGTGAAAAGATTTGCATCATTAACTTTATTCAAATTCATGGATTATACTATTAATGTAGTATTTATACTTTACCAAAATGTTACTTATCAGCTAAGTGACTCAAAATATTATAACAAACTCAGCCATTCATTTCAAAATATAAAAATTTTCTGTGGTTTTTCTTTTTGGGTTCTCTTTTTGCTCAAACATGTTTAAATTAGTGTCTTATGTTAAAATGACACGTTCTCCATATTTTCGTAATAATATTGCTTACGACGTCATCGTTTTTTTTTATTTTGGTCTTATATTGTTGGAAGCGTGTTATAAACACTCACAAAACAAAGATTCAAACAAGTAAAATAATTCACTTGTATTGGAGAACTTTTCTTAAAAGGTTACAAACTTGATTCACACTTTTTCTCTCGAACTTATCTCTTTTATTGATGTTTGATACTTTTCGCTTTATATTTGATTTCTCAACCCTTACGACACATCCTATTTAAAGGATTCCATGGAACAATGTAGATCTATAACTTACATCTAGATCTAACTTTCATCTTTACTTTTAACTTATTTCACTTTATTACATGCCTAACTCGTATCCTAACTTAACAAAATTAAAATATAAAACTTACCCTTATCTAATTTCTTTAACTTACTAAATTGAATTTGAAAAATTTTAAACCATGTTAATTTTCAACAGATATTTGAAAAGAGTTTTATATTATTAGAAATACCGTTCTCACATTTTTAATGAAGATCTTCTTCCTTCTAATTGATATGATACTATATTTGCATCTCTAGCATGGTGAGACATTTTTTTTTGTTTTTAGATTGTACTCAAAATGTTTAACATCAATAAAAATGTTTACACCTTCCTAACTATAGATCTTTACTTTTATTGATATGAAATTATGTACCCATCTCTGAGCAACCAAACATTTGTTTTAGCTTTTAGATTCTACTATAAAGTTTAATAATAACAAGGATGTTGTTTTCACTTCCAACCACCGATCTTCTCCACTTCTAAATGGTATGAAACTAAAGTCACGTGTGATGAAATGCTTTGAATCAAATATGTATCGTTTCAAATGACATAGCACAAGACCTTGGCTCTGCCCATAGATATCACCAATACAACATTAAAGAACTACGTAAATTTGTGTGTTGTTTTTTTTTGTTCTTTTATTCAATTGTTTGTCGACATACGTTTTCTCACAAATATAGGTCAGTTTGGAACATGTAGGTCAGTTCTTTTATTCAAAAACATGTAGGTCAGTTCTTTTATTCAAAAACTGACCTACATGTTTGGAACAAACACTGTACAGTGTTTGTTCCAAACATGTAGGTCAGTTTTCTAGGAAACATTATCTCCATGACTTTAAAAATAAGACCATATCCTTTTCTCATGCAACAAGAACTGAAAAAGTTAGCCTATTTTCACATTTATAAAAGTTCCCTTCATTGAGCATGCAATGATCTCTCATCTCACAGACATGCCAAACCAAAAAATTGACAGACAAATCAACAAGCAGCACCTCAGCTAGCTGTGACCAAGTGAAAAATCAAACCATCTTTCTGCAACTGTTTTTTTCTTTAGTTGAAACCTTCATCATTCTTATTTATAGAAAAGTAAAATTGAAAATAGAAAGAAAGTATAGAGAGATTAATCATATTTCCCGCGTTTGTGTCACTAAAAATTATTGTCTTCGTAATCTCATTTTCTTATAACTATTTTCATTTTCTTTATAATCATTTTTCATTCTTGATATGACCATTTTTTTTTTCTGTCTCTTCTCCTCATAACTACTCTTTTGACCCCAAATACAATTCATGGCTATCTCTATAATCATTCTTTTCCATCTAAATACAGCCAATCCTTTTCTTTGTTTATAATTCTATTAGGCGTTGTTTATTTGACATGTTTAGATAAGAGTTAGTTTTATGATTTATTAATTTCTCTTCCAAAATTTACATCCAAACAAATTTTTATTAACTCTTCCTCATTTTTACTTTTAAAAATAACTCTTATTTCTAACAATTCATTTTTAATAATTCATTTACTATTCAATCATTTCTAATAACTTACTTTTAATCATTAATTTCAAATCAATAAAAAAAAACTCATTTTTAACCATTTATTTTTAATCATTTATTTTTTAACTACTAAAAATAATTGCTCATTTTTAAATTTACATCGAGCAACGTTTTGACTCTAACTCTTCTACATAAAAACTACATTCAAACGAATTTTTAACACAACTCTCATTTTTAACTACTCAATATAACTTTTTAACCGAAACACTATCCAAATATGTCAATCAAACAAGCCTATACATTAGGGGTGATTTCGGTTCGGTTTTTGTCGGTTTTATACCAAACCGACAACCGAACCAATATCTTCGGTTTTCAAAAATTGGATCCGATCCAATGTCCAATAAAGTATAGAACCATTGGTTCAGTTTTTCAATGTCCAAAAATGGATCCGATCCGATCCAATGTTCAATTTTTTTTAATATATAAAAAATAATATTTCTCATATAAAAACAACATTCTCGTAAACAACTATTTTTTTTAAAGGTTAGAAGTATTTTTAACTTATTTAAAATTATTTAAGGATATTTTTTACTTGAAATAAGGGTGAATTAAAGAAATATTAATGGAAAGAAGATTACTCTATATGAATTATTGACTATATATATATATATATATCGATTTGGATCGGTTTTTTAAAATGAAAACTGGAATCGATCCAATATTTTCAGTTTTTTCAAATTACAAATCGATATATCCAATTTTGAGGTAAAAAACCGATCCGATCCATTGGTTTGATTCGATTTTTCGGTTTTTTGTTGCACCCCTACTTTACATATTCAGCTGTTAATTCTCATCTTTCCCAAACACTCCCTAAATAAAAATAGAAAGAAGTGAAAGATAGTTGTAGCCAGTAAGTGAGCCAATCAGGTAACGAAAAGTGGAGGAATGTCATTTCAGACAGAGCTGTAACAACCTTAGCCTTGTCAAATCCCTCAATCAGTTGCTCTTTCAACCCACACTTGTCAACAACTCTTTCTTTTTCTTCTTATAAAAAATATTATAATCATTACCTATCAACAAGTTGGAGAAGTGCTATCTCAATTCAACTAAAGAACAGAGTGGATTATAGAGATTTGGCTGTAACTTCCCTTCTGTCTTTTAAATCTATGATTTTAACAAATTTTAACCAAAGTTTGAGGGCATCCGTAGTATTATTATAAATTGTGAGGTACGATGAATAGTGAGTTATCTTATATGGTGAATCATTGTGGTGTATATTATAATAACTGAACTATGATTAATGGTATTTGTTATGAAAATGACAATCAACAATCGTAAAACGAATAATAAAGTAACGCGAGAGAAGAAAAACAAACAAACAGAAAAGCTTACGCGATTCACTAACGTAGTATTAGCTAGTCCATGGACAGAGAATGAGCAATGTTTTATTAAGGAGAGGTGAGCACAATTACAGAAATTACAGAGTGAATGTCATAATACGACTAGAGTTTAATTTGAGTTTATATGAATACTCTCCCTAAATCCTAATTACAGAATGCGCAAGCATTAAAAACTGAATGCTGATGTGGAACGCATTGTAGCATGCGAGATGCATTAGCGCGTGGGTTGCGCTAAGCGAATATGTGAATGCTGCAATGCGTTTTCGCAATGGAGGCGTTGCCCCCGCACCCCAACTCACTGATCAGACAGTGAAACCCTCAACTACTAATCATAGGACATTGGTGCGTTCAAGCCATATCTCAACTGTGTTTATGATGAATGTTTTTATAACATGTGTAATAATAAACGTTGATGTAATTCAAATCATTATAACATGGAAGAAGAAATGACTAATCTCAAACAAGGACATGAGTCATTTCAAACAACAAAGTAAGTTATGTTAAGGAGTAGCTTGGGTTTGAAACAACTAAACTACTTGAAGCTTGTAGCATTTTTTTATGATCAGTAAAAGTTAGCATATTAAAAATGTGACTATAAAGTGAGCTTATTGGTAAAGTTAGCTTCCTAGTTCCTAGTAGCGTTTTTTAGAAACCAAACTTGAAGCTTGTAGAAAGCAAAAGGGTATGTTAGATAAAAAGAGCCTATAAACACTCCTTGTATAGTTCAGAATCAGTATCATGACAGAAAAAGAATCCCCCCTTGAATTTAGCTGCCTCATGACAATATTTTTTTATTGCATTATCTTTTTCTTTTCTTTTCTTTTTCATTTCTTCTTATAACCCATACTTCCCTCTCACTTTGGCAGCCATAGCTCTTAAAAGAGTGTGAGAAATAGATAAAAAGAGAAAGAAAGTTCAATCTTCCAAGCTTTTGAAGTTTTGAGGAAATGGAAGAGTTTTATAACAGCTCTGTTATATCCACATACACTAATGGTGGATTCCATGGAGCTCACATGGTGGGTGGTGAAATGCTTCAGCTTGAAGCTGAGTCCACAACTGGAGTTAACATGTCTGACATGATCAAGGCTCAAATTGCCAACCATCCCCTTTATCCCAAACTGGTTTCTGCTTACATTGAATGCCAAAAAGTTTGTAAATTTATTACCTCTCTTAATGATTCATCATTTTTTTTAGCTGTTTTTAGCAGAGTTTGAGGTTGGTTGTCTTGTAGACTTGTAATGTTTTGTGCTTGATTCAAGGTTGGAGCTTCACCACAAATGGCTTCTCTGCTTGAGCAAATTGGTCTTGAAAATCACAATCCTAGGTCTTGTATTGAGCTGGGAGCTGATCCTCAACTGGACAACTTTATGGTACTTTTGTTTTGAACTTCCTGTTGTGATTTTCTGGTTTTATAGAATCACTGTTGACAAGAAAATCTTAATGTGAATTATATTTTGTTTTACTTTGGCGAGTTCATCCTGATCCCTACTAGATAAACACTGGTATTGCACTTTGATCACAGTTTTGTTGCAAATAACATAACATTTTATAAATAATAGGAGCAACAATCAAGAAATAAAGAAAAAATGCAAGGCATGCAACAGGATGATTTACGTGGTTCGCTAAAGTCGAGTTAGCTAAGTCCTCAGACAGAGCAGAAAACTGTTATATTTAAGAGATAAGAACACAACGTTTGGTTGAACGAGATTTCAACATTACTGATTAATACAAATGCTGGTGGAAACTGGCCAAGGGCTCCATAGCGAACAGCTTAATTAGCAAAGATTAATGGCGCGAAAACCGTAAGGGCTTATTTGGCTAGGGCGGGAGAAGGGAAGGGAAAGAAGGAAAAGGAAGGGAAGTGAGAGTAAATTATTGTTTGGTGGAAAGGGAAAGAAAATGATGTGATTGTAAATTGATGTTTGGTGGGTTGGGAAGGGATGAGATGATTTTTTTTAACTAATACATATCTAATATATTAATATAAAATTCATAAAATATCTTTTTTAAAATTATTTCTTAAATAAAAATTAAAAGTGTAATACATTTTGTCAATCAAAATTACTAAATTAATGAAATAAAAAAATTCCAATAATAAAAAATGATAATTATTTAAAAATAATAAATCAAAATAAATAGATAAATATAATTTTTTATAATGAAATTAAGTTTAGAAATTCAAATCAAGATAGATGTAATAAAAAGATAACTATTTTAATTATTTTGAGTAATTATTTTAGGATTATTTAAATATATATTTCTATTTATTTTATAAAATGTATGAATTTAAAAAAAATTGATAAATAATAAAATTAATATATATTTGTATATAAAATTTTTTAAATGCATACATTGTCCATAAAAAGTCAAATATATAAACAATTACAAATATTGTTTAAAGAACTTGATATATCTATAAAATAATAATAATAATAATTGTTGCATTTTAAAATAAAAAATATATATAAATAGCATATAGTATAAATTTAATCAATTAAGTGGTTCTAAAAAAAAAAATCCATTAACTTAAATGAATGAATTAGTAAAAGTTAACAAGCTTATTATTTTTATTTAAAATAAAGTTTATGATCAAATCAAATGCATCAAATTATAATTATAAAAACATCAAACTACAAATATGTTTTAAAAAATAGGATGTATTTAGAAGAAAAAAATAGATAAATATTGTATTTTGAAAAAAATTGATACTAATAAATAAATAAATAAATATATATAAAATAAGTTAATATACATAAAAAAATTAAGGTGGTAGAGTTGGTTAATGATATCTACTTAATTTAAGATAATTTTAAAAGATGGAAAATTCAAATCTTATATAAATTTTTATTTTAGAATAATACTTTAAATTACGAAAATATATAACTAATAAAAGGATTTTAATTAAAATTAAATAAAATGGATGAAAACGTAAAACAAAAGTGGAAAGTTTGTTAAAGTAATAACACAAACGAAAAGTAAAGAAAAAGAAAAGAAGCAGGCAAGCGAAAAAAAAGAAAGAAAGAAAAAAAAAAAAAGGTGTGAACATCACGTGTCGGGTTGGGCTGGGTTACGTGCTGGGTTAACCCGGCGGCCCAAACGCCGGGAAGAGCCCTCCCCTTCCCTTCCCGGGCTGATATGGGCGGGCCAAACGTGCCCTAAAGGATTAAAATCATTGCACTCTCAGTTGGCTATGGTAATGATCTAATATAGTACAGTATTCATGTTCATTTCATTTTCTTTTAGGTATTGATGATTATGAAATATTTTCCCTTTTCAAATGGTGGATGAAAACTAAAGTTGTTTAAGCTTGGAAGAATAAAAGTGATATAGATAAGTAAATATTTTATCAATAGAGTATTAACAAAGAAAGAGAAGAAAACTTGGTGAAGTTTCTGCTGTTTTTGTTTGAAATTTGAGATATTTCTTGATACCCCCACTAAGGGAATACATTCTTTAGCTTCTAGTACTTTACTGAACTTATATGCCATAAAATGGGAACTTTTTTCTGAAGGAGTCATACTGTGAAGTTCTTCATCAATATAAAAATGAGCTATCCAAGCCATTTGATGAAGCAGCAGTGTTCTTGACCAACATTAAATTGGAGCTAAGCAACCTGTGTAAAGGATCATTTACTGCAACATTCGATTCTCGCTCCGTTATGAATGGTACTTTCGTCTTCTCTTCATCTGTATTGCTTCACTTCCTTCAAAGATTAGCTTTCTTTCTCCAAGTTCTTCCTAATCCTGATGGCTATTTTCTTCAAGAACTTCCATTGATTTTACCTTCAGTTTCTGCAACATTGGAGGTGTAATGAGTAGTTAACATTGGAGTTATCATTATATAACCATGTGTGGATCTTGTGTTCTTTGAAAAATAGTTAATTCATTTTTGGAGATTTTAGGACGTGGAAACTCATAAACACTTAGATATGGATAAGGAAAAGGAATGATGAAATGTGAGTTGTGGAGTGATATCAAATCTTTTTGCACAAGAAACCCTCCAAGTAGCAACTAAGGGGTATTTAAGGGAAAGAGAAGGGAACGATTATCAAGACGAATGAGAACACAAGATAGGGGGAACGATTAACTAGGATCATTATTTATGTTTGGGTTAAGAAAATTGTTTTGATGGAATAATTATCTGCGTTTGGGTGATAGGAAATGATAATGGAGAAACCATTACTAGTGTTTAAGGTGCAAGGAATGATTCTGGAGGAACCATTACTTGTGTTAAGGTGCAAGAAATGAATCGGGGAACTATTACTTATGATTGGAGTGCAGAGAATGATTATAAGGAACTAAATGTTGATTATGGGAGAGGTGAATAGTGATTATGGAAGGAATGAATAGTTGTTATGGAGTGAATGATTGTCGGTGACCCGAAATTTA
Source organism: Sicyos edulis (assembly GCA_036507275.1). Classification (NCBI taxonomy): domain Eukaryota; kingdom Viridiplantae; phylum Streptophyta; class Magnoliopsida; order Cucurbitales; family Cucurbitaceae; genus Sicyos; species Sicyos edulis. The sequence continues at coordinate 3,965,581 of CM071856.1, read as the reverse complement.
GTAAAGGAATTATTCACCATCCTCCAGTTTGATCCCCGGCCCCAAACCCTTCCAAGGGTGTTTGCAATGTCTTTGCGAGTGTTTAGGCAATTTAAGCACTCACAAAGTCATTCCAAGTGAAATGTATGCTATGAGTAACAAGCATTTCTAGTTTGTTAGAATTCAAAATGTCGATAATTCGAATTGAACTAGTATTGATAATTCTTTCAAGTAAATATCAAGAACATCTCAAAGTAGAAGAAAGCAATAGCAGATACTTATTTTTCCATTTGTTCCTCAAACTTTTTTTTTTTTTTTCAAACCTTGTTCCTCAAGCTTTGACAGTCATGTATGCACATTTTGATGCAAAAAAGTAGACTATGAATGTGAAAACTGCTCCTAACTTCCCTCTAATTCTTCCATGAACTCTTCCGTTCCCCGCCTCCTCTCTTTCGTTCCGTATGTTCATAGATGAAGTAGCTGGGACCCTGGAGGAAGAACCGAGCAGCTATGGCGAGATGGAAATGCCGGGAAATCGCGAGTCATTGTGCACGAGGCAAACAAATCAAGACCTCAAAGAAATGTTACTTAAGAAATACAGTGGCTATGTCAGCAATTTGAAGAAGGAATTCTTGAAAAAAAGGAAGAAGGAGAAGCTGCCTAAGGATGCAAGGATGACTCTATTTGAATGGTGGAACACTCATTATAAATGGCCTTATCCCACAGTAATTTCAATCCCCTTCTCAGTTCTTTATATTGCATAAAACAAATCAATTTGTGATTGACTTTTTTTTTTCCATTGGTTTGACAGGAAGAGGAAAAATCAAAACTTTCTGATATCACTGGTTTGGAACAAAAGCAGATCAATAACTGGTTCATTAACCAGAGAAAGCGGCATTGGAAGCCGCCCGAAGATATTCGGTTTGCCCTCATGGCCGGGGCAGGAGAAGAGGAATGTATCAAATGATCAAATTTTTATGACAATAGAGAAACAAAAATGTAATTTGATTGATATAGTTTGGCTTCTTGTTATAATTTCACAATTGGTAGCTACTTTCTAGTTTCTTACATGTAAATCTCTTTTTTTTTTCTCTATCGGGAATTACTTTTAAAAATAAGAGATTTACGCGAAAGAAACTAGAAAGTAACTACCTTATTGTGAAATTATAAGAAGAAACCAAACTATATCAATCAAATTACATTTATGTGTTTCTCCCAAATTGATCCTTTGATACATTCCTCGACCCCTGCTCCAGCCATGAGGGAAACCGCATATCTTCGGGCAGCCTCCATTGTTGCTTTCTCTGTTTTATGAACATTGATTGAGTCGATGATGATTACGGGTTCGAAGCTTCCCCTTTTATTTTGGTGAACTCACACATCACTAGTCTATATGAATGTTGGATTCTTCTTGAAAGTTTTCAAAAATCAACTTTGATTGAGTCGATGATGAGATTATTGTTAAGTGCAGCTTCCATACTAATATTTTAGAAGTATCTTTTGAATGTGACATCATCTTGAAGAACATGTTGAAGATCTTTACCTATCCTACATTCAACACCTTTATAAGATATCTAATAAATTTAAAAACACGTTTATGTATGGGTAAAATATAAATTTTGTCTTCATATTTCAAAAACTAGAGTTTAATCCATATAGTTTGATAAAATCCAAAATATACTCCTTGACATTTCTATTGGTTAGTGAATTAAATATTTGAAGGTTTATTATTCATGTGTCAGTAGTAAAATTATGAATTAAGTGATTAGTATAACAAAAAAAAAATCAAATGTATTTTATATGACAACAATTATGTACCATAAATACTAAATATTTTTGGTTTTATAAAATCATAGGGACTAAATTCTAAGTTTTTTTAAACTTTAGAAATTAAATTTGATATTTTTTCAAATTATAAGGACTAAATTTTAACTTTGGAAATCATGAGGACTTAACTCTAATTTTATTCAAGTCATAACGTCTAAATTTATATTTTACTCTTAATTTATAATCTCTATTTGAAAATCCAAAATTCACAAGACAATATTCTTGTAAATTTATTTACCGACTATCATTGTTAATTAATTTTGAGGTAGATATTTGTATTATTAGACTATCATTGTTAATTAATTTTGAGGTAGATATTCGTATTATCTAACAAACTCGTTCCACCCGTGCATCTGATCTCTTTCATTTTCTCTTGCAATTCTTGTTACCTTGTCATTATCAATCAACACATTGATAAGCAGTTAAAATTTACATGCCTTATATATATATGAACAAAGGAGAGACAAGTTTATTAAATGAAAATATGAATAATCAAGCTTAACTCAGTAAATAAAATACTCATTGTAATTTCAAATGTTGATGGTTTAATCTCTCCTATCCAATTATTAAACTAAAAAAGAGAATATTAAATGTATGATAAAAACATTATCATATGGCATATACACCTAAAATCCCTCTATAAAACTATATGATGAAAATCTTATAGTTATGATCTTTTGGTAGTGAAACATATAAGCTCCAAAGTATTATATTCATGTGTTTAAAAAAAAAAGTATTATATTCATGACCGAAGTCAAAATTTGAATCTCTCCACATTTATTTATTTATTTTTTAAAAAGTGTCTATAATGTTTGTACCTTTGAAAATTTTAAAACAAAGCTTCCCGTCAAAAGTTCATTCAATATTATATTTTAGTTATACCGAGGGACAGTGACGCAGTTGATTATCTTATCTGGTGTTAATTCAATTCAACTCTACGGTCACAAGTTCGAGCTCAAAAATCGGTATTTAACTCTCATATTATTTAAGAGAAGTTGTGCCGGTACTTCCATTATATAATTAACTTTTTTTTTTAGAGGACTTCCATCATATAATTTGCTTGTTTTGTTATTAATTTTTTTTGTATTAAAAAAAACCATACTAATTTTTGAAAAATTAGATAAGGGATTTTTTTAAAATTTGTAATGGATAGATTTTTTTCTTTTTAATTCTACATCAATCTCAAGTCAAATATGGCAACCCTTTATTTTGGGTTTGAGTGTCAAATATTGTTTTTTTTTAAAAAAAGGTGACGGAGTAACTCATGACCAATTTAGTCATTGGAAATACATTGATGACTTGTTGGTAACTTAATTTTTTTTTAAAAAAGAATGAAATCTACTATATATATTTAAATAAAAAACATCAAATTTTCTTTTATAAAAAAATCAAAGGATAATAAAAACAGGGCCTAAAACTATTATTTAAACAATATATACTAATAAAATACAAGCTAACTCAAATTTCCATAAATGACATTTAGTTTTTGTACTTTCAAAACTAATTAACCAAAATTTTTATCATATGCTTACTTTAAAATTTAAATCTACCGTTGTTTATAAAATCATGAGCCAAAATCTCAAGTTCTCAACAATTGCCAAACAGTTCAATAATTCATTACTTTTCTTGTAATGCCAAAGCTATTCTCTTTAAACATATAACATAACATTTTATGATACCAAACATCTCATATGTTTGTTATAAGATATATATCTAACCCTCAAACTCCCCAAATATTTAATAAATTTCCATCAATCTTTCATTAAAATTCCAAATTATTTTATTTCTTCAAAACATATACCAGCTTACATTGATCAAGAAGAAAAAAAAACATGCATTTTTCTTCAAATTTGATCATAATTAAGTAGAGATTATGCTTAGTTAATTTATATAATAATGTGATCTTAAAACACACATTATAATCTGGCCAACACAATTGAGTTTATAACTTCATCCGTAGGATGAAACACTGTAAGAATCTCAAACCCTCGAAGATCACAAGCTTCCACCACCGGATAAAGAAACGCGCGTGCACCGTACGCGCTCCTCAACATCAGCAACGCGCCGCCCGCCATGTTCTTCTTTAAATGCTCTATCACCTTCACCTTCTCCTCTCTATCCATCCCCACCAACGCCGCCAAAAACACCACCTCGAACGAGCTCAGCTCGTTCGAGGTGGTTTCCATGATGTCCATGGTGTGGAACACCATTCGTCTCGACAAGTCAGCGTCGCTTGCCACTAGTGACGCAGCCTTGGCGTTGGCAGATAGGTCGATGTCGAAGTTGTGAAACTCGGTCGTTGGTAGGTACTTAGAGGCCATGATTATGGACGAGAGTGGAAGCGGGCCGGAGCCGACAAATGCGACCTTGGATGGAGGTGCATGGGGCGCGTGGTTTGTCAAAATGGAGAACTCAAGGTGGGTTAGCTTGAGGTAGTTGGAATAGTAAGGGAAAATGGAGAGATGGTGAGTAGGGTTTTGGTGGGAAGCTAATATGGTGGAGTAATGGTGCTCGAGGAGGGACTCAGCTTCTCCACAGAGCTTGATGAGATGGGACCTCATGGTTTGGATGTTGGAGCAGAGCTTGGAGACATCGATGGGTGGTGGAGACGGGGGCGGAACGGTGCACGTGAGGACGAGTTGAGAGAAGAGGAAGTTGACATCTTTGGAGGGTTTGAGGCTTTCAAGAGTGGAGATTTTGTGGTAAAGTTCTGAGATTTTTTGGACCAAAAGGAGAGCTTGGCAACACATGGTGATAGAGATTTTGCTTTGAAAAATTGGGAGAAGTTAATCAACAATGGTGGATCTCAAGTATTGAACAATGGAGTCCTTTTATAGGGAAAAAGGCTTATGGGTTTACATATTGAGAAACAAATATCGATTCTCGAGATCGAACGTGCAAAGCTGGTATTGAACTGGTTTACAATCAAACAATGAAACCACTGCATCACTCACCTTTTCAGTCTGTTATTATTATTATTAAACCATCTCTAATATTTAAAAAAAATTAAACATATTCGATTAAAATTAGACATTTAAATGTATACTAATAAAACAATGTAATGGATTTATTAGAAATAATATTTTAATCATTAAATATTTCTTAGAAAACCTTAATTAGCCTTATATATATATAAATAGATTTCACTTTAAGTGCTAGAGCATTATATTGCAATGCATGTGTTATTTATACTTGACATTCGGAAAATACATAATTAAATCAAGAATTGCGTGTAATATGTCGACATTTTTGTAAGTAGAGTGTTATGTCGACATTCCTAATTAGATTTCATTTTGATTGGGTGATTTTGCAGTAAATCATTGGCTCAAAAACATTCATTTTAAATCATGAATAAACAATCTAAAATCTTTAGCAATAAAAAATAACCACTCTTGGTAATTAAATTGCACAACTACTAGATTTTTCGAAATCAAAGAAATTTCCATAATTGGGCCTGTTTAAAAATATGATTTTATAAGAGTGCATGAAAACCAAGGTGGAGCGGGAGATCTCTCAAGGAAGCATGACTTAAAGTCCTTAGTCTCAACTGTTGGGCTGTCCCTCGACGATATTGTATATTCGTAATCTTCTTAACAATCTCTTCCCCTTCGTGGATGGATGTAGTTAACACGTCATTAATGAACTACGTAATTTTTTTGTATTTTTTCTGAGTTCTCACGATCTTTTATAGTTTTCTCTTAAATTATTGTTATCGTTTTCATATATATAATTCAATATCTACTTGAAAATTAACGAACATTTATGAATAAAAGTTCATTTTTGTATTAAGAAGATTAAAAGTTAACCATTTAAAATTTATCAAAAAATATTAAATTAAATTGAGATTTGAGAAAAATAAGTAATTCTTTGTTAGGAAATCCCGGAATCCTCGACCTCGTCTCCGTCCCATGACATCTCTAATCAAAGGTGTCTAGCATCATTTTAAAAATTCCTTAATAATTTTTTGTTTATTATTCAGTCATGGTTCAACATGTGAGTTAGGCTAAAAATGTTGGTGTAAATTTAGTTTCTAGTATTTTGATTTCAAAAAGTAAAAATATATAATCTAACGTAACTATTGTAATATATATATAAACTATTTCCCTCGTTCTCAATTAGTTTATTGAAAGTTTATATAATACGCAATAAATATATGAATGTGAATTTACGAATATAAGTGATAACTCAAATATGAGCTATAATCTAATATATATAATTGTATGAACATATTATTACTGAATTTAGTCTAAAACTGTTTCTGAAAACAAACAAGACAATAAAATGGCTATAAACCAAACTCCAAAAAAATGGGTGTTATTTATGATGATCATCCACTAAAGAACTAACGAGTTAACGGATTTGTTTGACAACTAAATATAGGTAAGAATAGAGAGATTGTTCGATCTCATGAGTGCTATAAAAATATAATAATTTAGACAAATTTTGTTTCAAAATAATGGACTGATGTTGGACATAAAATATAATTCAAACAATTGCATTTTCATCCAATGATAGTTTTCATGGCTTTAAATTTGATGGTGGAGTCAAAGTAAGATCCATGTTGGTTATTGTATCTATGTAAAGGCATAAAACACAATCATCTCTGTTTGAAGATGAATCCTTTTGCCATTTTGAATGGCCATTAGCCATCAAAAGCCAAAGTGGGAGTGATTTATAAATCAAAGTGTGGGCATTGCATGGCACCATGTGCCCACCACACATTCTTGCATGCCTTGCTTGTTCTTTCTACTTTGTTTCATTCTCCATTGCTTTCCACTGATTTTGAAGGTCTTTACAAGCCTGAAACAGAGACCCCACAAAGCAATCATACGTGGTTTCATCCCTAAAAGGATCGACGTGGCTATCCCTACTTACGGATGTCGTAATGTGTCAAAATCGAACTCTTGTTTTAATCTGCTATGTTTTAGATGCTGGTTATGCAGCAAAAACATTGGCATGACTGTCTATTTCTGCATATCATGATTCCTCGAATCAATGTGACTATATCCACTTCTATGTACCATGATGCGTCAAAATCAAGCTTTTGTTTCGACCTGCTATGTTAAGACTTGACAGTCTATTTATACATGTTGTGATGTCTCTAATCAAACTTCTGACATACGATCTTTCGAAGGTTGATGAGCTACACATACCACTTGAATTTTCTAGCATCCCTGATGATCTTATGGTTCAAATGTATTATTAAATCACCAATCAATTCAAAAGTTTAAGCTTATGAATTGAGATAAATTTAATTATATTATCCAACACCCTTCTTCATTTATGGGCTTAAAAATTTAATAATATCCATCAAGTAGAAATCAATATTAAATTGGTGATAAAACACAATAGGCCGTTAATCATGCACGTCCCTAGGCCAAGCACCAGAAACATCGAAGAAGTAATGTCACAGATAAGTATTGAACCTAAGACCTTGTGGGGAGCATACCTTCAAAGTCCAAGTCTCCAACTACTGTACCACCCCTACCCTCATTTTCTTCGGTAAATGAGTAGTAATAATTTTTATAGCTTCTTAGAGAATCATCTCGAAACATTTGTATGATTTTTTTTTTGAAACAAGGTAACCACGCCCGTCCTTAGGCCGGCACCAGGAGACATTGAAAGAATAATGCCATAATTGAGTCTCGAACCTAGGGCCTTGAAGGGAGCATACCCTCAAAGCCTAAGTCTTCAACCACTGTGCCACTCCTTTGGGACGAAACATTTGTATGAATTATATAATTCTTATTTAAATCAAAGGCTTACACCTCTATCACAGGGGATTTTCATGAGGAAGAGAAAAACATGATGCCTCTTTAGCTTTTAAAGCATTGCAGGAAGAAGAGAGTAAAATAACAACAATAATAAAAAGACAAAAGTATTCAATAAGTTTGGTAGAACATCGTGTATCATGAAGATTAAATAGTTTTTACTACAATGATGAAGCATCACACGACACTAATCTGCCTACTCGGTTAGCATTACCATAAACATATGCTGTACATTATACGAAAATCGTCAAATATATGTGAACAAAAAAAAAGCATACATTACTACAAGATATACTAATTCTACACTTAGCCAAAGGGTATAATAAGCCCGGATTCAATAAATCTAATTCTCAAGAAGTCAATCATTCATGAACTCTAAGTTTGAACTAACCTCCAAGCTCCAACATAGTTTTGTATAATCATTTTGATTTCTGGTCAGAACCAGCAGTACCACTGTCAATAGTTGATGAAGCAGCTAGTTCCATCAACCTTTCATAATCAATCTCACTAGAATTGTATTTCAACTTGAAACCACTTTGAATCCATGATTTGATACAAAGGAGAGCTGGTGTTGTATCATGAGGCATGCAATATCTTTGTTTATCAATATCATCACCTCTCCCACAAAACAATTCTTCCGGAGCCAGTGAAGTTGCCTGCACGGCCAAGAAGTCTCGAGCCATAACAGAAAGCCGTGGATAACGCGTGCTGTTAACCTTCCACCACTCGAGGACATCTGTTGGTATCGAAGCAGGAGGCTCTGATAAATATTGTGTTAGCTCGTCTGTGGCATTGCTCATGCTAGCCCGTCGCTTCTTTCTAGCAATTTCCTCGGCAAAAGAGACACTCCCTCCCTCCTCGATCTCTTGTGCATTATGACCGGTCGTCATCGATGGAAAATGGTTGGAAGAATAATATCTCATGAAATGAGATCTGGCTTCCTCCAAATGATTCCCAGAGTTGAAACTCTCTGGAATCAAGTCTCCTTTGATTCGAGGATCGAGAATTGCAGTCATGTATGTGAATATGTTGCAAACCAGATGGCTGTAATGCTTTGCTTTCTTGGCCATGTCTTCGGCAGCACTCTTTAGCCAGTCAGGATTATGCCGAGAATCTCTACAGGCAGCAATAGTCTCAGAAATGTGATCCATGAAGAATAGAACCAACCCAACAGTTGGAACCTTACTTGTGCAGATGTTGTTCGTTGTTTTATAGAAGGGTTCTAAATATTGATGTACAATATTGACTACGTTCTTCTCAGCAGAGTTCAAAAGCATCTTACTGCCAAGTGTTTCCTCATACTTCCTTAAAACAGCTTCCATGGACTTCCCAGCCTACATATGAACAATTTTTCACATAAATTTAGTTGATCAAACACGCAGGACAAGGGGGAAAGTAAGAGAGCACAACGATAGACATTTTATTGATATATTATGAGGCAAGTATTAGTAGCTCATAATATTCCTTTAAGTGAGCCTAAAGGCAATTCACATCCGCTTGAGGTTATAAGATATCCATCTTAAAAACCATCATCCATCGACATAGTGGTCAAAGAGAGTCTCGGAGATCTGAGAGATTATGGATTCAGTCCATGTTCACCACCTACCTAGGAATTAATTTTCTACGGATTTCCTTGACAACCAACTATTGTGGAGCCTGTTTGTCCCGTGTGAATAATCGAGGTGCACGTAAACTTGCAAGAATACTCACCATCCATCTTAGATGTCCACAAATTAAAAGCAGCAACTTCTTGTTACTCTAGTTTGAGCAAGCTTCAAAGTTGGGTTACTTGATGGACATGCACACATCCAAGCACACGACTATATTAGGAGACTTAAGCAAATGTTCAATGTTGTGTTTTCAGATCTTGTACTTTTGAAAACATTGGAAACATGCAACAAGCTTACGGCACATCAGAGCGGTACGCGGGTATGCTAAAGATACAAGGGAAGGAAATTTTCTAAAAAGAAATTAAGGAAAAAACACACGATAGTCATGGTTCTTTCAACACGTCAAGAAACCAGAGAATTCAATTTCTTAGTTCTCTTTGTTTCTATTAAGATCGGATTTACTCAGAGAAATGATGGTTCGGTTATTCTTCATCTCCCTCCCTTCAGCGTAGGATTTACTTATGTATGAAGCTTAAAAAAGGTAAAGAAAAACTACACATGGAAATTTATTTTGCATGATGAAAAGAATCTAGATATAAGAGAAATTACCTTGCATACTAGATCGAGCATCTGATAATTTCCACTCCACCTTGCTGAAGCATCAAGTGGAAATCTCCAACTACCTTCTTGATAAACTGTAGTAAACTGAACAAAATCCTCCGAGATATCCAAGCAAGCATTCAGCTCTAGAACAAACTCCCGAACTTTTGCAATTATTGATTTCGTGGCTCTTAATCCATCATCTATGATAAGGTTTAGAGTACGGGCAGCACAAGGAATATAACAAAAAGGCCCAACTTTCTGACCATCCAAATGCTCTTTCAAAACATGACACGCATGCATAGCGTCTTGGCTATTGTCATGGGTACAAGAAAGGATTTTACTTTCAATGTTAAACTTCTTAAGAACTTTGACAAGAGAGTGAAAGATCTCAACACCTCCACAAGGATAAGGTATGTGAGAGATATCGAGAAGCATCTTTTGGAAGGACCAGTTTTCATCAATCCACTGGCAAGTAACGCACATAAAAGAAATTTGATCAAAGGAATTCCAAAAATCAAGTGTAAGTGAAATCTTAGTCGAAACGTGTTCCAAAGAGGCCCTTACATCTTCTTGCATGCTTCTAAAAACTTCTCTAAAAACTACTTTATACTTTTCAGCGGGCCATATTTGAACGGACGGATTGAGAAATTTATAGGAGTTGGCTAGCCATTTTTCTTCCAATGTTGAAGGAGGGAGAGAAGATAATATAAGCCACTTAATTATCAACCAATTAAAATGATCGTAATCGATCTGTTGCGGTTTCCCTTGAGGTTGAGATTTCCTGATTATGGTGGCAGGCTGTGGTGTTGGATTACTGTCACCAGACTTATCGTAACCTGGATGGCGATTACTTAGGTGTCTTCCCAAATTTCCTGTTCCAATGAAAAGAAGATTCATCACAATTGAAAAGACGGTAGTGCAGCATGTAGAAACAACTCAACACTTAAGTCGGAGCAAACCAATTAAAGAGATACAAAACTCTTTAAGCCTCACCTAGGCATCACGTTTTGCAGTAAAAATTAACAATACCAATATAAGAAGCTCATTTGCTCACAGAATAATTACAATTATTTTTTATAACCGGGAATCCGAGCTTCACCACTATATTGGGGATACCCTATCCATTCCAAAATTTGGATCCGGGAAGAGATTTTTTACAACTAAGCTCACTCGTGGGTTTCGAACCTAGAACCTCCAAAACAACATATCTTGGAAACCTCAAGTTTCCGCCAACGGAGCTGCCCCTTGGAGACAAATAATTACAGAGTTTATAAAGCATTCTCATTTATCCTTCAATGGTAAAATACAAAACATAGCAAACCAATACTCGTTTCATGTCGAAAAAAAACAACCATGAACCAACCAAGAAATAGTATCAGAATTACCAGTAGCGGTAGCAATGGAATAGCTCTGTCCACAAAACTTGCATCTTCTGCTTTTCCCATCAGAAGCAGTCTCAAAAAATTTGAGATAAATTGATGTCATGGTCTTTTTTCTTGGCTTTGCTGAAGGATTAGGACTCCCCATGTCAGAAGATCCCAAACCAATATCTATTGGGTCAATGTTCGGTATGACTATGAGTGACATATCCCTCACGGACTTGGGTTCCAAATCTACTTGGAGAAACACAAAGAAAAAGGCTACATTCATTAAAATGAACTATCTCATAGAAGCAACACATAAACAGGAGCATTGTGTAAATTACATCTACTCTTTCAAGTTGTAAGCGTGTACAAAACATCACAGACAACGTTTCAAGTACGAGGTAAGAAAAGTATTAGCTAAGGGCATTTTTAAATCAACCATATACATCATATATAGGCATTTAATTACCTTTAAATGTTTTGGATGCATTATTCACACTCCAGTCCATTTGGTTTACCGCGTCCCCACTAACCGTCCCTGTCTAACAGCAAAAATGAATTAAAGAAATAGAAGGATAAAAATTTGAAAAAAAGTTAAAATCAAGCCCATTTTCAGTTAAAAAAAAAAGAATCACTGATTTCACTAGTGCATGAATCTAGTAGATAACCTTGCCTTCTGATGTAATTCCAAATTGTCAATTGACCTTCAAATGGCTATATTTAGTTTTTGGGTGGAGAGTTAGACTTTAACACAAGAGGTTCTAAACTGGACTGAATTGTCAATTGTGTCATCACCAAGAACTATGGAAGAGGTTGCTGTAACACCAAAACTAAAGTAAACACCAAGGGAAGGAAAGACAGAATTCTATTGATAATAAAGCATCACACAGCCTTTGTCCAGACTCCCAAGTAGTTATGGAGGATTTACGTCCATAACCGCCTTCTAACCAACTTTCTAACGACTGGAAAAGCTAAATACAAAATGGACAGACTTCTAGCAATAAAAATTTCAAACAATATATTACTCAAAGGATAGTTAGAAAAGTGGGAATGAGAGATCCCCACACAGTCATACGGTTACAAAAAATAATCTCAATTGATCATGATCAGTGCCTTAAAAAGTGCAAGGCAAACTAAGGCGCAATGACCCTTTAGAGCCTGAGGCGCAAGGCACACCAAAAGGTGAGAGCTTTTTTACTTAAGGCGCACTATATAAAAAACACAAAAAATTTATATATATGTGTGGATACACAATAAAAACACTTTTCATGGACATAAATGAAGTTTTAACTAAGAATAATATATAAAACATACATAATATTCAACTATCAACCTTCACGCGCTTCGAATGACCTAGTACGGAGATCTAAAACAAAAAAGGCACAAAACAAATAAAATATCCCACAAGGCGCGCACCTTTTGGTGCCCAGGGCTTCACGTAAGGCACCATAAGGCGCACACCTTATTACACGCGCCTCGCCTGGGACAAGCGAGGCGCTAGAGGTGGGACTTGAGCTCAGGCGCGCCTTTAAAAACACTGGTCACGATATGAACAAGATCATAATTATAGAGCCTAATGGAGTCTCATAACTAGTTGAGGCTACAATCATTCTCTTTGAAGACCCTCTGATTCTTTCGAGCCAAATCCTCCATAACACTGCAGCACTTCCATAACAACATTCCACCACAAAAACTAGTCTGCTTTTTAAAGGGCATCCCAAAACCAACGGTATGATTGACTCATCCAACTTAAGTAAAAAATTTAAAGCAACTTGCGCCAAAGAAATCTAGCAGAGGACATCGAATTAAAATTACGTCGTGATTTTTTCCATAGCACACACTAGCGAGGAGATAAATAACAACTAGTTCTAGTAAGCTTTCTAACGGTTAGAAACACTTACGGGAAGTAAATTTAAGAAGTACGAAATATGAAAGGCTTAAACTTCCCAACTAAACAAACTTAGGTCTCGTTTGATAACTATTTTGTTTTTGGTTTTTGGTTTATGATTTTAGTTTTTGGTTTTCAAAAATAAAAATCATGCATGTTTGATAACTACTTTTTTTTTTTTTTTTTAAAACTAAAACCAAAAATACGTTTGATAACGGTTTTTGGTTTTTTAAAAAATAAAAATTTATTATTTAATAAAATAAAATTATTTTAGAATATTATTGATCTAATAAACCTCAAATATGTGGGTTCGAACTTTATTTGTAGTATGTTTTATCACTTTTCTAGTATTTTTCCACAAAAAAACTAGTTTTTTAAAGTACTCTTTTTAGTTGATAGAATTCCTCCAATATTTAAAAAGCATTTTTAATTTTTTTTTAAAAAAAAACCAAAATTAATTATCAAATAAACCTGTTTTTAAAAAGTTAAAAAAAAAAGGTTATCAAACGGGCCTTAAATATCCCGTCGAAGGCCAATTAACAATATGAAATTACACCCTCTTCGTAAGCAACAAGCCTATTCATACAGATGTGAAATTGTGTGCTTCTTTTCTTCAAATTTGATTAGAGCACATTTATATAAATGGCATACAATCTGAAGGACATAGTAGAAACAGTCAAAGCTTTGTACTTTAGTTTTTTCAAGCAAGAAAGAACTTCTGCAGAATGCATCAATGATGCAAGTAAAATCACCAATGATTAAAGTTGTCAAAACTACAAAGGAACTCCAACAAGAGCAATAGCTCCCATCTATGACGAAAAGGTCACGAGTTCAAATCCCTACCCCGAATTGTGGTTGAATTCACCTAAAAAGGAATCACTAGGAAGAGTATAAACACAATTAGAGAGTTTCCCAGCACAGGATCACACATTTTAAACAACCCCATGATTTCCACTCAGGCCAGTAAGCTCTTAGAACTTCATAGACTGATGACCAAGCCACAAAATGTTAATTCTATCAACAATCACTCAATTCTCAACAAGAATTCAATCCAAACGAAACCAAAAACTAAAAAGAACATAAAATAAAATAAAACATTTAAGAAATAGACAAATTATCCAAAATATATGAAAGCTGAAATTAAAAAAACACCTCCACCAGTTATTCCAAGGGGTTCCCAATTGTGAAAAACGCAACCCCAACAAAGATTTCTCCCAAAAAACAGAAACCCATTTGGCAACTCGATCAAAAACTCAACCCCAACAGGCTTGTAAACTATCAAGGGAGATTCAGCGGCAAAATTAGACGATTTGGGTTCGCCGGAAAGCTGGAAAATCGGTGTTGATCAAAACACTTTGGAAGCGAAGAAGAGTGGAGCGGCGCAAGATAGATCTGAGCCGGATCAAAGCCGATACAGAGAGAGAGAAATTTCCAAAAGGGGCTTTGAGCAAAGCCGCTTAGGGTTTGGATTTGGGAATTTGGGAATTGAGAATTTGAGATTGGGATTTGGCTCGGCGGCGAATTTAGGCCGATTTTATAATTTAAAAAAAAAAAAATTTTGGCCAATTTGTAAAGCCAAGCTATTTCTTCTCCATATGGCGTTTGGCGTAACGGCGCGTGCTCGCCACTTCGTAAATCCGTTTAGCCAGCTGATTTTTTTTTTGTTCTTTTTTTATTTCTTCTTTCAAATTAATAATAATAAAAAAAAATACTATTTTAATTCTTTAACTTTGAAATTTATTCATTTTCTGTCGAGTTCAATTGTAATCTTTACTAGAAAATTCTAAGATAAGTTTCACGTGATTATCATGTTCTTATTATATTTTTATTGATAAAAATAGATGTATACAATATTATGAAAGAAATTATATTAAATTTATATATATATATAATGAAGTCATGAAATTATGATAAAAAGTACGATATGATAAGAGCTTCACATTTAGTATGATGATATGATAAAAGTATAGGTAGGAATTAAAAGATTTGAAAAATCTACAACTAAGAAGACTCATGCCTTCGAAGATAGATAACTAAATTGTTGTAAAAAAATGTAATTTTTTTAAGAACATATTGAAGGAAGGAGATAAATATCAATTCTGAGGATTGAACATATGACGCTAGTGTTGAATAGATTTACAACCAAATAATGAAATCATTCCACCATTGATCCATTTGAAAAAAATTAGTTTTATATAAGATTAGAGATGAATAAGTTATGTAACCATCGAATGGGTCAGTGGTGTAATGATTTCATTGTTTGATTGTAAACCAGTTCAACACCAACGTCACGATGCCCGACATCTCAAGATACCCGAGATATTTATGATTACTACTAAATAATTGTAGTATTCCAAATGCCCATAATGCTCATTCCATAGAAATTCTAGAATACCACGAAATAGAAATTCTAGAATACCAAGAAGTGAACGGTCCCTAAAAAACTTTGTAACTTTTAGTTTTAAAAAATATTTATGTAGTTTAAATTCCAATCATTTTATGTATGCACGTTTTTTTTTTCTTAAATCAAATAAATGTATGTAAGTGGTGTTAATGGTTATTATTGTTGTATCAAAAGAATTGATGACATTATGATTTTATTAATTGTTGGATGAAAATCTAATTCAATATTAAAATCTCATACTTATCAATTATAAACAAAATAAGGTAAAAAAAATAATATAAACAAAATAGAAGAAAACTAGATTTTGTGAGTTTTAAGATATTTTATATTAAAAAACTCATAAAATTTCATAATAAATTATAATTAATAAAAGTAAAAATTATAAATTTAGTAAATCAGTATATTAGTAATTATAGACTTATTTTAATTATATACTATTTTTTGTTGTACTTTTTTAATTAGTAATTCAGAATATGAATAAAATAAGTCTATAACTTTTCATACTTGTAAAACTTGCTCTATTATCAGACTAACATATTCAACTTCATAAAAGTGTAATTGCAAAGTTGGAAGTTGGATTGGGACAAATGACATGTGTATCTCTTGTTGATAATAACATCAATAATATCTTGAAGGTTGAAGAGTTTTTTAAGACTACGAATTGAATAAAAAATTTGAAGAAACATAATAGATCAAAATGATAAGAACAAATGATGAAGACAACTCATTTTTTAGTAAAATTTTAGAATTACATAACTTTTTGAATTTCAAATGTTCGAGAATCCCATTAATTCATTAAAAATGACAATCAACAAAAGAATTAAGTAAAAAAACAAAAACCTTTTTATATTCCAATTCTTAAGAGGTTTATACATTTATTATTAGATGTTCATACATTTAGTGACAATTACCCACCTCTTCTAAAACAATTACCCACCTCCAAACCTTTTATATTTTTAATTGATTTTATATTAATTACTCCCTTTTTTCCCTTCGGTTTTAGCATAAGTTTTTTTTTAGTTTGTAAATATGTAGTTTGGCTTAGGGGTAAAATCGTCCAAAAATGATTTTCCCCCTAAGCCACACTTTAAGGTAGTAAGATATTTTATTTTATTTTTTAAAAAAATAGTACTATAAATTTGAAGTTAATATTGATCCAAATTGGTTTAATAATTTTAATACAATCAAAGACACAATGGAAATATATTTCTAAAATTTATAGAGAATGATCCTTCTTTTAAAAAGAAAATATATTTTTTTAAAGACCGATTTTAAGTTTTTTTTTAACTTTAATAATTGAAATGAAATAAATCTATAAAGTTTATGGATTAAAATGAAATAAATTTCAAAATTCATTTTTGAAAGTTGAAGAATCAAAATGATACCAAACTAAAAATTGATGAACGAAAATATTATTTTACCCCTATTTTTTTTTATTCAATAATAATAGTGTTTGGAAGTTGGAGATTCAAACATGTTAATTACCCATATACTTGGCAGAAAAAGTTAAGATTTTTTTAAAAAAAAATAAAAATTCTAAATATCAATGGCAATGATTTTTCAAAAAAAAAAAGAAAAAGAAAAAGAAAAAGCTTTTTTTTTATATGAAAATATTTAGGAGGGATTTAAACATAATATATTTGGTTCCTAAATTGAACGAGATGTCTGAACAAAGCTACTAAAGAGTGGAATTGATATGTAATATTAAGTGCAAAAGAATGAGATTCAAATTTATAAATTGAAGAATGAAGTTCTACTCTAGTTGGTACAAAAATAAAAAATTTAAAATTTTTCTTGATAACTATTTGATACTTTCTTTTTAAAAAAAAATAAAAATAAAAATCCAAGATTGTTTTCATTTTAATTTTATTTAAATGGTTTTATCTTTTTTAAGAAAATATTGGAATCCTAGTTAAATTCTAAAAATCAAAACAAATTTCTAACACAACTTTTTAATTTTCTTTTTTTAGTTTACAATTTAAAAATATAGACAAAGTGTCTATACCAATTAAAAAAATATATATATAAATAAAGTAGTTGTTGGAAACTTAATTTTCAAAAATTAAAATTTAAAACTGCAATATGCCATTTGTTATATTTGGTTGATTTTTTTTTTTTAGTGTAGAACGAAATATCAATTCATCTCTAAGTTGATCTCAAATTCTATGAGGTTCTAAGTTGCAACAACCCACAAATGAAAGTTTTCTACATTTATGAACATCTAACGTGAAAGAATATCTAAAAAAACTTTATTTTGTTCAAATTCTTGATTCTAACTCAACAAAGCATCTAAAATAATTACAAGTATTCATCATCTAAACTCGGAGTTTTCGTAGTCTACCAAAATGTCAGATCGAGAAGTTCCAGAGTTGTATGATTCTTCAAAACCTTCGAAGCTGGTGTAAATATAGGAGCTTCGTAGCAAGGAAGTCGTTTGTGGTATATATAGGAGCTTCATCAACAAGGGAGTCGTCCGAGTTCGAATATGGAGCTTCATTTTCGACGTAGGCTGCGTTTTCATGGACTCCATTTTCCTCTTCACCATGGACAAAACTCAGAAAGAAATGCACTCCAATTGACAACATCATACACCATGAGTCCTATTCTTTCATATATATTATATATATATTGTTGAAATATGTCTTGAACGACTTAATGCGTATGCCCTGTGATTACTTAACCGGTAGTCTCATTGCTCGGTCAGCGAGGGAGGGGTCTATTTCGTATTTCAGTCTTTTATGTAATTGAACATTTATCTGTAATAGAGTTTAATTAGTAAAGTGCATGTATAAACTTGAATTAAACTTTAGTCCTCGATGATGTGTTCATTTTTTATTTTCGTCCCGTTTAATAAAATCATGTCGAGCATGTGTGGAGTAGCTAACACAACTTTAGTGAACTACCTAAATTTTTGTGTGTTCTTTCTTCCCTTTACGTTTTTTATGTATATGAAAGAAAAACAAACTCTTTTTCGGTTGTGTATTTCGAGGTTGAGAAGAACACGTGTTAATCCAGATCCAAAGTTTCCTCTTGCTCCTGTTAATCCAAATATTATTTCTAAGAGCGTCGAGAAATGAAAGTGGCTCCACGTAAGGCTTGAGCTCCTATTGAGAATGTTAGTAAAGTGTAGAAAATAGTATCTGTGCCCCTGAGAAAATTTGAGAGAGGTAGAAAAAGAAACTAGTACGGTTACCAAGCACTCGTTTGATAACGTTTTTATTTTTTGTTTCTTATTTTTTTAGAACCAGTCTTATTTAATATGTTATCGTTTTTTGTTTTTCAAATAAAAAAGAAACGTTTCAAGAAACAATCTTGTTTAATAATTATTCTCATTTCTTAGTTTTTAAATAAAAAGAAACGTTTCTCAAAAAAGTGAAAAGTTGAGAAACCACCGAAAGTAATATTTTTGGTTATGTTTCTTTTTTTTTTAACCCTCAAGTATCTTTGAATACATATAAAAAAAGCGCACCAATGTGAGATAAAGGGTGTTTGGCGTAATGTAACAAAACTTATTTACTCAAGACCATGGTTAAAATCTTGAGACTCTTTTTTATTTTTATTTTTCTAATAATTTTTTTTTTATACAAATCTTAATTTTTAATTTTCCAATTTTATACATTGTGTTAATTTTTAAAATTTCATAGATTTTTTCACTTAAATTTAAATTTAATCTTATTTTAATTTTAATATATAATAACGACTAAACAATATATAATTGAATTAGTTTTGAGTCAACATTATTTTAGACGAATGTTTTTTTTTTTTTTGAAAATCTTAGAAAAATGTCTTTGAAAGATAATATTACATGTTATATATTCCATTAGTTTTGAATGAAACTTTTTTATATGATATATATATATATATATATATATATATATATAATTAGATAATGTATATTTTTTATAATTATTTTTAACTGTTAATGCATATGATACATTATTAGTTAAAAAGTTATCAAATACATTTTATTTTTTATTCTAAAAAATTTAGAAACAAGAAACAGGAACTAAAAAACAAAAAACGAGAAATATAAACGTTATCAAACGAGCCTTAAATGTACAATATATGACTATGTATGAAAACATAAACAACCTATTCTATCCTAAATGAAAATATATACTTAATAGATAAAAGATAACTAATCATTAATATACTAATACTATTGGTAATCTATAACAATACCAATACTTTAACACCCCATGATTATATCTCTTGAAATTCTTGCCAGCATTGCGGATACACACATAATAACTAAACAACTAAAATATTAGGAGTGAACTTAGGCTTGCAGTTTGATTTTTGTGGAGATTGATTGTATTACTATCTATTTAGATTTGAAACCAAATAAACATCATATGTACTCACTTTCTTTTTGGGAGGGGACTTAATAAATATATTCAAATTATTCATCCTATAGTGAAAGTTGCCAGTGATTTGATATTAGATTTAATATAGAATTAAAGTGAATTTTATTTTATAACTATATAGGTAAAAATCATCCTCCCCAATTGCAATTGAAATTAAATATAAAAAAGTACACGTAATCACAATGCAAAAGTTCATAAATCAAAGTAAAAAAAGATTTAGTCCTTTCCGGCCAAAATTTTTGGGAGAGAACCAAAATGAAAGGATTCTATACGAACAAATTTCCCAATTTTCTGATTTGGATGGATTAATGTCTTTATCTTGATTGCCTTCCCCGACTGATCACAACAAAACAAGTCCTTATCGACTAGAAAGGACAACATTTGTTCACCTTCAAAGGCTTTAATAAGGTAAAACTTATAAAGGCCATATTCATGTGGTAAATCAATAACAAATTCTCTAAACCATAAATGTTTAGCTCTCATAATCCACACTTGCACCTTCCAAATTGGTTCAAAGGCTTGTAAAATCAAACAAACAGTGTCAGTGAATGGATGAAGGGAGGCATGAATATACCCGGGAGAGAAATTCCCGGCGTCCAAGATAAAAATGGGTTCGAATGTTTCAGTTTCAACATCGAGAGCATATACCATAAACTCATGATCTGATATATGATCTTTTACGAACCAATAAATGACTCCATCGAAATAAGTAGTAGGATAGCCGATATAACTAAAAGAGGGGCTTCCATTGGTTGTTATTTCCAAGCCTCAAAACATATATTGTGGTAATGAGGAATTATTATTAGCATAATCGAAAATGAGATGATTCCAAACTTTACAATTTGGCAAATTGAAGAAAGGAAGTTTCGAGAAGATTACCGTTACAATATCATATGGAAGCTTCCAATTAATGTTCATAATACTCATATTGTTGTCTTAGAGAAACAGATTAGGGAAATTGAAACCCAATATGATGGAGAGGACACAACTTTAATTATAATTATTGAAACAGGAGAACCAGAATGGAACAAGATAAGTGTTTCAAATTTTGAAATATTTATTATGCTTTTATATAGTGTATATGGTTAGGGTTTAGGGCTTTAATTTCTTATGATCTGATTTTAACATTTGACACTCTTAAAAAGAAAAGGATTTTGTTATTCTAAACAAAAAAGGAAAAGGATTTCAATATTTTTAAAACAAAAATTAGATCAGATCTATCGAATCTAATATTTATACATATTGTTTCAAAAAATATTTATAAAATAAAATTTAAAAATTATATATTTTTGTAAGAGAAACATAGAAATTAATTTTTTTATTATTATTAAAATGAAATATAATTTTATGTTTCTTTCCTCTTAATTCCTACTTTAAAAGCTTATGAATAATCTTCCGTTCATTCCCGTAGAATCTTATTTTTAAAAAATCACTTTTTATTCTTTATGCAATCACTTTTTTTTTTCTTTCTGTAATCAGTATTTTTCTTTCTTCTTCTAACCATATTTTCCATATTGCCACACCTAAATATACTTAATATGATTTCATTCTTTTTACTTCAAATATGGATGGTGAATTCACTTGAGAGTTATTCTTCTTTATATTCTCCTCTTAATTTTTATCATCATAATTTTTCTCATTTCTTGGAGTGTTTGAGGCAAGTAGAATGAATATAATTAAACATTAAACTCAATATGCTAAATAATAATGTAATTAGGGAAAAAAAACTTTTTTCGTCTTTATGTTTGGTATCTAGTTATAATTTAGTTCATATATTTTAAATGAACATTTTTAACCTGGATATTTTAATAATGCTCACATTTAGTCAATAAAATAACAAAAGCATTAATTTTTGTTTTTATTTTTTTGAAAAGACAAAATGGTTAGACTAAAAAGATGATTAGACTAATTTTAAATTTCAATATATTTATAAAGTGATTATTTTAGTTTTAATATAATTTTTCTTTAAGTATAAAAATAAATTAAAAAAACAAAACTGAACTGAAAGTGAGTATTATTAAATTGACGTAATTAAAAGTCTTTAATTTTGGGCTAAATTATCAAACATACCCTTGAACTATGGGATTTGTGTCAAACATGTCTATAAACTTTGAAAAGATTAAAAAATACTCTTAAACTTTATGAAACGTTTAAAAAATAACCATACTGTTAACTTTGGATGAAAATTGTTAAAGTTTTGTTTCAATACACCCTTAAACTTTAAAAAAATTGAAAAATACCCTTGAAATTAAAAATGTAACAAAAAGAAAAAAAAATCTTTATTGAATATAATAAAGTTGTGTTTCAAATAAAAAAAATAAATTGTAAGAGAAAATTTTAAAAGAAAATATGTATTTTTTGTTCGAAAATGACAGTTACACCCTTCACTTTCCTTTTTTCTTCCATTCTTTTTTACCTTTTAACTTTGAAATTTATTTTTCTGTCTCTCTTATTATTTAATTATTATTATTAGGTTAAAATATTATTTTGATCTTTCAAATTTCAAAAGTCCAATTTGAGTCCGTCAATTCTGGTTCCTGCCAGTAATT
The DNA here is from genome assembly GCA_036507275.1 of Sicyos edulis. Classification (NCBI taxonomy): domain Eukaryota; kingdom Viridiplantae; phylum Streptophyta; class Magnoliopsida; order Cucurbitales; family Cucurbitaceae; genus Sicyos; species Sicyos edulis. Next base: position 3,943,219 of record CM071856.1, on the reverse strand, counting down.
ATTTTGTTAACTTTCGTTAAAATGAAATGAAGTGGAATATAGTATTAATATTTTCTATCTCTCCTCCAAGATTTCTTTTCCAATGCCTCACTTCATTTTTAATCTTTTCTTTTCTTATGTCTTTCTCTCTCTTTTAGAGTTTACATTCTTTCATCATTTCTATCTCATCTTCTTCATGTGTTAACTTCCAACTTTAGGGAGCATCAACCCTAAACAGAGAAGTTCCAGAATATCCCCTATTACATTAAATACCAAAACAACAACGAAAAAAAACTATTTGAGAAATTGGGGAAGAGTTGATGAAATTATAGAGGAATTAAAATAGAAAATGAGAATTTACCATCAGCAGCATATTCTACCTCTTGTATTATATTTGTAGCATAATTTTTAAAATAATTCATCTATAACATATTTATTTCTATCACTCACCTAGTGATAGAACTCAATTTAGATTTCTATCACTGATAGAAAACTTAAGGAGTGATAGAATGAGTCTATCATTGATTGAATTCTATCACTAATAGAACTCAACAAGTGATAGAAGTCAATTTGGATTTTCTGCTACAAATGAAATTATTTTAGATTTTGTGCTATAGATGAAAATATTTTGCCTTTTTTTGTTATACATGCAAAATCTCCGTAGAAAATTCACATTCCAAATCACACTGACACCAAAAAAGAAAGGGAGAAAAACTCAAATTCAGAAATTCAAGGAAATAGCGAAATTAAAATTTCGATTAAGAGGAAGAAAAACTAAAAAACCTACCTCCCAAATTACTTGATGAAAAAAAAAAACCATTCTCTAAACTCTTGAAAATGGGGAAATAGATAAAACAAAGATCCCAAAGTACAAACACCAACCTCTCATCCCACTATCTTATGAGGAACTAATTAAAAAAAATTGTATATTATCTCAACCACCACCACTTCTCTCTTGTTTTAGGAGAAATTAACACCTCCAATCTCTTGAATTTAATCCAATCTTTTGACAAACACCCAAAATTGTGGAATCATTAGAGAATTAGAAAACTCAGAAGCCTACCGAATGAGTCGGTGGCGTGATTAGTTATCAGGTTTGGACCTTAATCCATTTCCACTGTATTGTAATCCCCTCCTCCCAACTTTTACTCAAGAAAAATAGATCAAAGATCACATTTGACTCCTCACCAAAACCAAAAACAAGTAACTCCACTTGGATGGACCTTATTATTATTAAAGAAACTCCTTATCTTTAAAAACTAACAAACAACTCCCTGCATTTCTCTTACCTTTCAAAGATTTGGATAAATTGTGAGAAAAGCTTAAATCTTCTCCTTTTTCCAAGAGGAATAGTACAAATTTCTTATATATTGTTATGAGATCTCCTTCGACTTGAGATCCTAAGATGAATGAATATTTTCCTTACCTAATTAACCATACAAATGAAAACTAATAAACATTTCTCTTAATTATTGAAAAAATTATCTAAAATATATTGAATTGAATTAAGATTGAGAATATAACTTATGCCCAAAAAGTTGGTGGCGTGTTAATTTCATTGTTTGGAGATAACTTAATTTAACAATCAATAATTTCTCGTTGGGAACTCGATTCCCATAAATTTCCAAGGGGATGAGGATTAAAATGAGTGACATAGATGAAGACAATAAAGTTATCTTCGTCCTCACCATGTGACAGACCCGTTGATGAATGATGGTACTATCGATTCTCTCGGGTTGAAGATCATTAACCAGCTCAAAGCCAAATGTGAGTTTTGCTCATTCCATAATCTTGACACCATTGAACTGATTCAACCTGTAATCTCTAGCTCACAAATATACACATTTTGGTACCGATATGGGTTGGCCTAGTGGTTATCTTGGGGAACTAAGAGTCGTGATTACCCACTTAGGAATTGATTTCCTACATGTTTCTTTTCCAACTAAATGTTGAAAAGTCATACGGTTTGTCATCTGCAAATTGTTGAGTTGGAGTGTAACTCGTAAGCGGGTAAAAAAGGGTTCAATCCAATGTGGGGTAACCACCTACTTAAATAATGTTAGTTTCTTACAGGTTTCTTTGACATATAAATCTTGTAGAGTCTAGCACTATGTGCCAACAATAATCAAAGGTGTGCGTAAGATAGTTACAAATATCAAAAGTTTGGGTGGTACCTTTTTTATTTTTAATGTGATGTTTGGCTTGTGATTTTGATAAGCAGTTATAAAGTTTGACTTGTGATTTTTTTTTAATTATATATGTGAGTCTTTGAGCTAGTACACATCGATTACTCTTACAAGACAATTGTCGGGCCCTACTATATTTGGCTGTCAAAAAATTGATTATTAGGAGGAAATTAATTCATAAGTGGACGCTATAGATTGAACCTATTATGAAAACGTCAATCAACAATCGATACGAAACTAAAAGTTACACAAACATTACTACAATTTCAACTTTCTATGACAATTTTTAATTGTCATAATTAACTTATTATGACAATTATCTCAAAAATTTTCTATGTCATGGTATCCCCTATCATGATAAGTCTTTTATGACATATAATAACAATGTCATAAAATATAATTTATGACAATTATAAAACTGTCATAAATATTTTTTATGACAACTAAAAATTGTCATGAACTAATGAGAAATAGGGTTTAAGATCTCTTTTTATAACATTTAATAATTATCATAACTTATGTTATTTTTGTAATTTTAACTTTTGTTACCATGACAGTTTTAGAATGTCATAAAGTAGAGTTATTTTTTCAAATAAAATTACATCGTAAACTGTCATGAATTCACATTTCATGACAATTGTAATAGTCATGGTTTCTATTTCTTGATAATTTAAAATTGTCATAGAAAAGATAACATGACATTTTTTAAATTATAAAATTGAATATATTCTATTTATTTATTCATAAATTTATTTTATATTAATTACATTTAAGCTTATATATCAATTAAAAAATGACAATATTTAAATTTGTAAATAATCATTCATTTGTAAGATAATATCACAATTCACATAGATGTCAAGCTTACTTCATTGATCACCGTTCAAATAAAGTCTTATACACAGTAACCAATATATAAATTTTATAAATTACAATTAATCATTCAAAAACGAAAGAAAAAAACAATATTTTGACAACTTGTAGATAAGTGTAGACACACGCGATCACCTCGAACAAAATACCTACAAAATGTAATAGTAAAACTTTGAATTAGAAATCACAGTCATTCAACCAATATCTTTTCTAATCATATTGAAAACACTCGTTATAGTTTCCAATCGAAACAACTTAGTTAACGGAAAATTGGTATACTAAATATAATTGGAGAACATCATTGAACCATTTGTTCAATCATTGAGAATTAGTTTAATGAAATGAAGAATGAGCATGACTTCCAACTTCAATTGAGAAAGAAAACATAGTGAAGGAAAATTGTAGGAAAACTTCTTATGCACAAAGAAGTTCCAATTGTTAGCAAAATAAGTTCAATCAGGGGAGAATGAGCAGGCGTGCATGAATTCCAAATTCTATTTTAAAGAACTCAAATTCTATTTTAAGAAACTCATGTTAACAAAGTTCTATATAAGCATTGAGGAATGGATATAGTTGCATATTTCAATAAGGCTAAAGCAAATATGAAAATAAGGCTAATGTGCACCTGGAACAAGTTCCACTTTGAGCCGCCCCTTAAAACTCACATCACCAAATCACAGTAACAACAAAGTTAATTCATGTCAAAGTTAAGAAAAAAAATTAAAAAATTAAAACCAAAAAAATCAAAGTAAAGAACTAACAACAAAAAGTTGGATATTATTTGAATTGAAACCAATTCTTTTTATTCACTACACCATAAAAAAATGCTTAATCAACTAAATAGCTGAGATGTCAAAAAGAGGGTTGTCCATTCCCAACTCCCAAGAATATCTTCTCGTACACCATGGATGTAAGAAAACTGAAGAAAAAGAGACTAGCATAAAACAAAGAAAATTAGTTTAGATTTTTAAGAATAATATCTTCCATTTTAAGAACAAAAAAATCTTCGAGCGTGAAAGTACCAACCAAACGAAGAAGAAAAACTTGACGTGGTCGTGCTGAAGATAAGATAATGACAACAACACTTCTTCCCAACAATCCTGAAACACATATAAATATAGGCAATGATTACTTTAAGAAAACTCTAATGATTAACGACATATAGTAAAGTTATTATGTATTAGACCCAAACATACAAATTTTCTTCTTAGTATTAAAAAACACCAAATATACGGTGAAAAGTTAAAGGGATAAAAGAGAGTACGAACAATAGTTTACTCAACCTAAAATGCTTTCTTTGAAGCTAACCTGAAGCTACAAAATACACATCACGAACTGCCAACAAATAACAAAGGTCTTGTTTGCTAACCATTAGTTTTGAAGTTTAAGCTTATATAACCAAAACAATTTTAAATTTCAAAACTACAAAATAAAAGCAACAACACTCTATCTTGTTATATTTATGGATAGAGTACAATAGAAGTTGCAAACTATGAAACAGACCATAATACCTTTGAATAAAAGAGTTCAAGAGAAATTAAGGTTGCAAACACATATTGGAGCAAATGCCTGAAATTGAATAAATATTAGTTGGAACTTGCGAACTCCCAACGAATTCAAAATTGACCACTAAGTGTCCAAACAATTCTATACCTTGCTAGAAATATGCTACAAAGTGTTAAACTCATGAATCCAACTTTAATATATGGTAAGTAGTTGAAATCAAAATCTAAAAAAACTATAAATCATGAAAAAAAAACTCAAAACTCATTGAAACCTTCATTTACCACGCACAAAGAAGCTCACTGCCTGGAACTTCAGTTGCTAGTTGCAGTATTAAAGGAAAGAGAAGAGTAAATTTATGGGTTGACATTTGTGGCTCTACCATTAACATAGAGAGAGCCAAGGGCGCAGTAGACCACCTTAATGCAACATTTGCGGCTCTACCATTAACATTCTGTAGACTATATGTAATTAGTAACAAAGTATTGATAGACACCTCAATAGCAAGAAGCACACTAATTAGTAACCCAAAAACATATAGCCAAAAGATCTTCAATAAATCAAAAGTTCTTAAATCTATTATTGGGTTCAAATGAGGTTGAAAAGAAGATTAGCCAAAAGAACTCAAGAGAAAAGTAGCTTCAATATTCAACAATCAACTTGTCGAAATGACCTTAAATCACCACCAATTCAATTGAAAAAATTCAAAAGTTTTCTAAAAAAACCACAAAAACCATAGTTTAAACTTGGCAAAAATCCAACCAAAAATCATAATAACCTCTAACAACTTACCCAAACCTCAAACATACCAAAGTAGGAAGTAGCTTGCTTGAGTCTAATCTAACAAACTCCAATCTTAATTCTTGAATTTTTTTACTAGTGGATTTCTCAAAACAACACCTTTGAGGGCATTCTTAGTAAAAAAAAACATAAAAAATTGTCTTGACTAAATCCTTCAATCTTACCTTAAACAAAAAAAAGCTAAACTTAATTGAAACCATGGACATCTCAATGATTATCTATCTATATTGTATTATGTTTACTCATAAAACATTTAAGTTTTTTAATATCTAATTGAAATAAAGTTCACAACAAAATGAATTGTTTTTATTGTTTGTCAGTATGTATTGTTGCTAAGTACTAATGACTAGCAATGTTAGTCAAAATGGCTTGCTCATTAAATTCTAAATACAACGAATATGTACCAATAAATGGTAAAAAAACAAGAGCAACACCATTTCATGTCCACCATTGACAATACAATATTTCAACAGCCCACCAACTTTCCAAAAAAAAAAAACAGCAAATTCTTCAAGTGTTCGATAAGCAAATCATATATGATGACAAACATAATTTCAACATGAAAAAGCATTCAAACAACTTCCTAAAGAGACTCTAAATTATTGGTCGAACATAAATAATTTGGTTTTAATTTTTTCCCAGCAGTTAAGTTGTTACCATTAGAGTTTTCCTTAATAGTTCTATTGTTGGACACCTTTTCCAAGAACAAAGAAAGAAGAAGATGCGCCGAAGAAATAATAAAACACAACTTTCATGGTTGCAGCTGGACAAACAACAATGTTTTGACAAAACACAAATCAAAGATGTAACTTTTAACTTACCAATAATGCATGTGTATATTGTTGCCAAGAACCCATCAATTTTCTGCCTAAATTGTAGCGACCCTGAAATTTCACACTCAAAATCCCATAAATAACCTGAGTTCATACCAAAAAGGCATTTCATCTAACACATTCTAGACACAAATCAAAGCAACATTCATCCCTAAATGTTTTCCCTAAATAGAGACCATGAAATAGAACCAAAAGTTAGTTCATGGGGGAGATTTTCTTTTTCTCCTTACCTTTTTAAGGGCAAGATGAGGCGTTTTCTTTCGAGCTTCCCAAGCATAGAATCGAGAAGTTGACGAGCGCAGCCAAAAGTGTGATTATGCCTTCTTTTTCAGAGGCTCTGACTCCATTTTAGCTCCCTCCATGACCCACCAAGACAACAATCTCATCGAAGTCGGGGGAGAAAAATCTTGCCAAGAACAACCTTGAACGGGATGTTAACAACATCTTTTTGGTTAGAGAGAGCAAAGGAGAGAAATGGGAAAAACTTTATTTTTGGGGTTTTTTTTTCTTTGATAAAGCTTCCTTTCTTTCTGTATAATAAAAGAGAAAGAATTACTCTAATAAATTCATAATAAACAAAAATTGTCATAATATATCATTTTTAAATTTTGAGGGGAGGGAATTTGAAATTGGGGAGGGAATTTGGAATTGAAGGCCCGCTCTTAGTTTAATAAAACATGACATTTATGAAATTGTCATAAATTTTTATCAAATAAAAATTTTGTTTTTTCTCACGTAAAAAATGTTGGTTTTGTGATTCTATGACAATTTTTTCTTTTTCTCTTATTTTTTTATTTGATTGTTGTGCCATGGTATCTCAAATTTGTAGTAGTGTTTCTGTTTGCTTGGACTTATTTTTCTTTGTTTTTTTTATAATAAGTTATCTTATTTTTGTTCGATTATTTACCTTAACTTTCATCTAATTTTTCTTTTGTTGCAATAATTTTTGTAGGGATCTTTTTTGCATAATTGTTGTCTTTCAAAAAAAGACTTGGAGATCTGGAAAAAAATATTTGAAGAACAATAAAATTATCATCTAAGGTTAAAGTGCATGAATTCTTCATTTTCAAAAATCTGGTAACAATGATTTTCTATTATTACTGTATATATAGTTCTCTATATTTTGTTTACATTCACATTTGAAATTTTCTTTTTTGCTTGGAGTACGTTTCTTGATTTTTTTTTATAATAAAAAATTTAGTTATTTTGATTATTTACCTTAACTTTCATCTGACTTTTATTTTGTTGCAATAATTTTTGTAGGGATCTTTTGTTGCTTAATTGTGGACTTGGAGATGTGGATTTTTTTTGTTTTTGAAGAATGATAAAATTATCATTTGCGGTTAAAGGTAGGTTCATAGATGTATCCTAATAAATATATTTAGCTTATTTATATTTATAATTATAATTATGATATAACCCTTATTAATTTTATAGTTTAATAGTGATTGGTCTATTAATAGATAAAATGAAAAAACTAAAGAGCATCGATTTTAAAAATCAGAGATAAAATTTAATTTTAATGCGATTGGTCTATTATCATGTGTAACACCGTGTTAAAATTCTAGTATATTGCAATGTGCTTGAGAAAACTTCCCTAAGAACTGCTTTATACTTTTTAGCGGGCCATATTTGAAAGGATGGATTGAGAAACTTATAGGAGTTGGCTAGCCATTCTTCTTCCATAGTTTAAGGAAGGAGAGAAGATAATATAAGCGGTTCATTATCAACCAGTTCAAATGATAATAATCAATTTGTTGTTCAAATGATAATGATAATAATCTATTCAAAGAGATTTTACGAATAATTTTGATTTTAAAAAAAAATTGAAAGTTTCCTTAAAAGAATAAATTTCACTTATGAAAATCGCTTTTTAGACACTGCCATTTACAACATGCCTGACCACCATGGAGGGTAGAATTGGAAATGCATATTTAAAACGGAAAAGTTGCTTCAAATGAAATATTTACAAAACTATGCTAAATTTGAAATTATTTTGATAAAATCTGACACGGAGAGCAATTTCTCTAAAAAAAATCCCTTTGTGCACAACTTGAGTGTGATGAAAAAGAAATACAAGAACAAGCAGACCAAAAAAGCATCATCTAGACATAACATTGGATTTAAGTTGTCCATATAATCAGGACAAAGGAGCACAAGAAATTCAGTTCCATTAAGATTTTTTACTAGGGGTGCAAGGCAAAAACCGAAAAACCGCTCAAGCCGCTAAAACCGATCGAAACCGATTTTATTGGGCGGTTTCGATTTCCAAACTATGAAAAATTCGGTCGGTTTCGGTTTTGGTGAAGGGATGTCGGATAAAAACCGAACCGACCGTATAGTATATATTTATTAAAAAAGAATAATGAACAAAAGTAAGACTTAGGTCAATTGGCAGCAGCAGTGCATTATTCCACCTTCCGTAAGGTTGTGAGTCTGAGTTGGGGTTTTGCCAAATTATTAGTGGCACAGATGGTTGCAAGGTTGTGTGTTCAAGTTGGGGTTTTGCCATATCATTTTCTTGCATATTTACACAACGGTAAACCGACTAGCCAAACTGCCAGTTTATCGGTTCGTACCGGTTCAGTTGCATTTGAAGAGCGGTTCCGTTTTGGTTCTTAATTTCAAGGATAAATATAGTCGGTCCAAACCGAACCGTTACACCCCTATTTTTTACCACTCAATATTATTATTCCATCAAGAAATAAGAAACCTAAACAAGATTACAACTAGTAAGTACTTCACTTCTTTCTTTTTCTTCTTTTGAACAACGATCGGAATAGAAATTTCGCCTCACTACATATCCAGACGGGCATCTTTAGGTCTTGAACCGAGAGAGATAACAAGAAATTTTACAATTAAGCGGGGATTCGTGAGTTTGAAACCAATTTTCATGATCCCCGAAACGTATCCACCAACGAGGTTACTCTCCAAAACGCTAGTATTAGAGTGAAATAAGTTTCGAAAGATGAAATGTGAAAACTCCGAACTGAAGAATGTAGCCGGGTGATTTGCTCTACTTATACCCGCTTCTCATTCAATTTAAAAAAAACAAAATTGGAACAGTATTTAAATTATGCACACCAAACAATAAATAAATAAATGAAATTGTGCTTACATTGAAAACTTTAGTATAATTGTTAGTTTGTTGACAACATAGCTCAAGTTTAGTCGCCAATTTAAGATAAATTTATTAAATAAATAAACTTTTTCCCCCAAAAAAAAAGCATAAACTTTAGTATATTAGTTTATCTATTTATTTTTAAATTAAAATTAAAATAACTAAAAATTAAAGTTTAACTGTCATTAATCGAGTATTATAAATAAGTTTAACTTAAAAAAAAAAGTGAGTGATCCTTTTAGATAAGTTTCAAAAATAAGTTTAACTGTAAATAATGACCAAATATTCTTTGTTTTTTATGTCAGAATAAAATTTGGAAAAAAAGATAGGATAATTACGAAATGGCAATATTTCCAAAATTGCATAGTTTGAATAAAGTGAGTGATCCTTTTAGATCCAGAAAGGCCAAATACTTAATGGAATTTCCATGGATGCGTAGAATCAATCTAAGCCTTAAGGAATTTCCCGACTTCTATAGCTGCAAAGAGTTCCATAAAGCTTTGCAATCTAAGCCGTGGTGGCAATAGTGACATCAGCGGTGGTGGCAGCAGCAACGAAGGAGGTGGTGGCGGAGGCGGCGGGGGTGGCAGCGGTGGTGTCGAAACCCTAGCCGTCGTTTTTTCCAATTTAATTTCCTCTTTGATTTCTCTAAAACATCTTTTTAGGTCTTCTCTAAGACTTTGCAACTCTTCTTGAATTAAAAGAAGAAGTTCGATCCATCTCTACAACCAAGAATCGAATGGCTCTGATACCAATTGATATATCCAGGATCTAGATTATATCAAAAGATAACAAATTAAGATAACAAATTACAAGATAAACCAAGTTTTGATAGGAACTTGAAACCTCCCCTCTCAAGAGAATCTCTTGAGCCCTACAATAAATCACTCAATTAATCATTCAATATTTGGATGCCTCAAAGTTAGGCTAACCCTCTCTATTTATAATAAAATACCCTAACTTACTCTCCAAGTAATTGCAACTTACTCCCCAAGTAATTGCTAACATACCCTTATATTATTCCTATTTCTACTAAGACCCAGCCCTATCAGATACCTTCAAAATCCCATGTAATATCCCATGTAAAGTGAAAAAATACAGATACAATTTTCTTCTAGGCCAGCTCTATGAGGAAGTTTCAACCAATCTTACAAAGCTTGGAAATTTGAAATGTGTAGGTCTACAAAGAGCGACGAGCTATTGATCGTCCTTCTCGTAACAGTATTCGCCTCATAATTCATGGTCTACCGACCGGCATCACTTGTGAATGGCATACCAATGCTTCTACTTTGAAGGTGAGGGTACTAGATAACAATGACAGTCTCACGATAAGCTAAACCACTTTTACGATGTTACAATCCGGAGGGAGCGAGACGTATTTCCCTTTCTTGACCTCTATAACATATGGACTCGAACAAACCACAAACTTGTCGTGAGTTGACTTATCAACCAAAATTTCCATGATCTACCCAAGTTAAGGCAAGTACAAACGGAGATCGAATCATGAAATGCAGTTCTGAAGGGGCCTATTGTGATGAATAAGGAGCTTAGATTGCAGCCTATCATATCCTGTTTCTCAAAGTACCAGCTTCTGTTGTTACCTTCTGCATCATGTTGAAGGACTAGTTTAAAACATAAATAGTATAGTCAATATAATTAGAAGTGAAGATCGATTGATACAAACAATAGAAACGTTTTGCAGAGCCATCGAAGACATAAAATCGAGAGGGTAGTAAGGCAACTGGATGACAAGAGAAAGAAGAAGAAAGCTATGATGCCCATGAAAAATTCTTTTGTGAACCAATGGAAAAGGACTATCAGCATAAGAATTGATTCGTCATGTTTGATAGCTATTTGGTTTTGACTCCCAATTAACTTCCTTCTTTATACTGATTTCCATTCCTAAGGAAGCATTTGAATTCTTTAGCAATTCCAAAAACAAATGAAAGTTTTGTAAACTAATTATAAAATCTGGCCTGTTTTTTAAACTGTAGGTAAAACGTAGATAAACAAACAAACAAACCTAAACTGTAGGTAAGAAGTAGATAACAAATCAATAAAATCTGTAGGTGGGAGAAGCATTTATAGGCTTAATTTTTAGAAATAGAAAATCAGATGATTATTTGATGAGACTTAAACTACCTGATTCATTAATTTTAAACATCAATAACTTTTAATAACAGACAAAATCACAAGCTCTCAAATGCTAAAAATTATATTAGTTACCTTGAAAAGCCCTTCATGTCAGTGGCATCCGCCAACTTATAAGTTTGTATAGCTCATTGAACCAAAAAAGTTCCGACGTTGTTGATTAACTTCTATGAGAGACTTGATAGAGATGACCATCAATATCAGGTAGAAATCCTTTCTCCATCATTTCCTCTCTAATTATTTCATAAGTAGTTCGGTTCGGTATCAATCCCTTCTCGAGCATCTCATTAAGAAGTCCATTTGCATCTTCCATCTTTCCCTTTCTACAATATGCTTGAATCAACACGTTATATGTCACCATGTTAGCCCGCCTTCCATCTTTCTCCATTCGTCTCCTCACATTCAAAGCAGCCCTCAAGTTTCCTTCTATACAATAGCCATTCAACAAAATGTTATATGTCAAGTGTATCGGTCGCAATCCCCTGTCGAGCATCTCATCGATGAGTCGTGCTGCCTTTTTCATCTCCCTTTTCTCACACCATGCACTTATCAAAATATTATACGTCACCGTATCAGCTTTTAGACCTCTACTTTCCATTTCATTTAAAAGATTCTTGGCTTCCTCCATTTTTCCCTCCCTACAATAACCGGTGATAAGGCAATTGTACGTCGAAACATCGGGGAGCAATCCCTTCTCTAACATTACGCTTTGCAGCGAAAATGCCTCTTCCATCTTCCCACACTTGCAAAATCCATCAAGTAATGTATTGAATGTTATAACATTGGGAGCCAACCCTTGTCTTTCAATATTATCAAACAACTCTATAGCTTCTTTCAACAACCCCTTCTTACAATACCCATTAATCAAAGCATTATAAGTAATGACATTAGGATTCAAGTTTAAACCCAACATTTCATCAACCAAAACTTTAGCCTCATCTAATTTCCCTTCATTGCACAAACCATTAATCAAGGAATTATAAGTTACTACCGTTGGCTTCACACCCTGACTCCGCATTTCCTCGAACACCTTCAACGCAGTCAATACGTTTTCATCTTTACAGAACCCATCAATCAATATAGTATAAGTTACAGCATTTGGGCTGACTTTATTTGCCACCATTTCCTTCAAAATAGCATCAGCTTTGTGCATCCTCCCAACCCTACCCATTTTACAGTACCCATCAATAAGAGTGTTATAACTAAACACATTGGGCAAAAATCCCCACACTTTCATATCATCAATAACATCACCAGCTTTACTCAATTTCCCAACCTTACACAACCCATTAATCACAACATTAAATGTAATCAAATTAGCACTAACTTTCCTCCTAATCATCTCTTTATACACAAATTCCACATCCCCAAATTCCTTCTCCTTCACCAAAGCACTCAACAATGGATTACAAGATAACACAGATAACTTATACCCATAATCACCCGCTCGCTTAAACGCCTCAAATCCCAAATCCGTTTTCAAATTTTTCACAAAAGCCAGCACCAACATATCAGCAATTATTGAATTAGCACAAAATTGATCACCACAAACCGAAAGTGTATGAAAAAACACAGAAACCGTGCAATTTTCTTCAGATTTAACAAAAGAGTCAAGTAACGAACGAATTTTGGGGTAACATTTGGCATTGGCTAAGGAATTTAAGAGTCTACAAAATAGTTCAATGTTGTAATTAACTTTAAGCTCTTTTTGAGACCAGTTGAAGTACCTGAGCACAAGCAACGGATCAACGGCTCCCGAACCGAGCAATTGGTGAAGAAAATCGATGGGAGATTTCGATTTGAAATGGGATTTGAGATTCGACCATTGTTGCCTGGAAATTAGGTGGGAGATGATTTGTGGATCGAAATCGTTCGATGTAGAAGCCGTAGAGGTTGAATTGTAGGTGCAGAAGGGCAGTCGGGTTGTTGAAATCTTGAGTTTCCAAGCAATTTTCGGCAGAGAAACTCTCGACCGGAGGCGAATGATGGCGTACATAGTTTTCACAGACGTGAAATTGTGTGCTTCTTTCTTCAAATTTGATTAGAACGCATTTATACAAATGCCATACAATCTGAAGGATAGCCTTTTCAAGCAAGAAAGCACTTCTGCATCATGCACCAATTATGATGCAAGTACAAACTACAAAGGGACAGTCCAACAAGGGCAATAGCTCAATTGTGGTTGAATTCAACTAAAGAGGAATCAAACACTTGGAAGAGTACAAACACAATTAGGGAGTTACCCAGCACAGGATAACACATTTTAAACAACAAAGTTCTAATTCTATGAGCAATAATCACTCTTTCCTCAACAAGAATTCAACCCAAAAACTTGAACAATTGGAAGGAACTGAAATAGAGGACTTACCCGAAAATATATGGAAGTGAAATAGAGGACTTATTCCAAGGGGTTTTCAAATGCCAAAAACGAAACCCCAACAAAGATTCCTCCCAAAAAACAGAAACCCATTTCCCAAATCGAAAAGGGGCTGTGAGCTAAGCCGTTTTAGGGTTTGAATTTGGAAATTGGGGAATTGGGGAATTGAGAATGAGATTTGGCGAATTTCGGCAAATTTTATGAATTTGTAATTTTCTGTCTTCTTCTTCACATTCAATTAATTTTTTTTTTTAATTCATTAATAATAGAGTTGGAAGTTGGTGACTGAAAAAAAATTGAGGTTATTATATTTCATAACTATTTGATTTTTTGTTTCTTAAATTTAAATTTATTTTGATAATTTTATCTTTAAAATATCTTAATTCTAATTAAATTCCAAAAAACAAAACAAATTCTTTAAAGCCTCTTTTTTTTTTTCAAATTTTAGTTCAGTTGTAGCTTTAATTTTCAAAAACCAAAAATTAAGAGTCAAATGGAACCTTAATTACAAAGTTAATTAAAGAAATTGATGCATTTGTTGTATTTAGTTGATTTTTTTTTAATATCAATTCATATTTAAGTTATTATCGAACTCAATAGGTATATATTTTAGATAAAAATTCAGTACCCTTTAAGAGACTGTTATACAGCCAACTAAAAAGTCTTAATTTTTTTTAATCCTAAAATCCTCAAATAGTAGTATATAATAATACATATATATAATTTTACAAGCAAAAAAACAAAATGACTCAAAAAACTTGCTTTCCATTAAAGATTTCTTCCAAACTTCCAATTCTATGAGGTTCTCTAAGTTGCAAACATCCACAGGCCCATGCAAAGGCACAGAGGAAACTTGAAATTGGAGTATTAAAATGAAAGTTTTCTACATTTATGAACATATAACCTGAAAGAATATCTAAAAAACTCTATTTTGCTCATATTGTTGACTCTAACTCAACAAAGCATCTAAAATAATTACAAGTATTCATCATCTAAACTCGGAGTTTTCGTAGTCTACCAAAATGTCAGATCGAGAAGTTCCAGAGTTGTATGATTCTTCAAAACCTTCGAAGCTGGTGTAAATATAGGAGCTTCGTAGCAAGGAAGTCGTTTGTGGTATATATAGGAGCTTCATCAACAAGGGAGTCGTCCGAATTCGAATATGGAGCTTCATTTTCGACGTAGGCTGCGTTTTCATGGACTCCATTTTCTTCTTCACCACGAACAAAATTGGGCAAGAAATGCACTTCATTGACAATATCATATGCCATAAGTCCTACTCTACCTCCAACCAAACTACCTAAATAACCTCCTGTAAGGTACCCAAACCAACCGAGCCATTGCTCGCCAATCATACCTCCCCCATAGGCACCGAAAAGAGTCCCCGAGCCTGTGAGGAAGGCTTCTAAGACAGAACCACCATAGTATCGAGCTTCAAAATAATCCCATTCCGAAGAGACAAATGGCCCAACGATGCGTTGCACTTGTTGCTTTGCCAACTTTGCTGCCACGACTCCCTCTTGCCGAGCATATATTGCTGCTTCTCTTGTAGACATTTCCCAAGTCACAGCATTGGCCAATGCAGTTTCGAGTGCTTTGCGCCGTGCTATCTCGACATGGATCGAATGGAAGCTGTAGAAGTATAGTTGTACCCCCTTCTTCACAACACAAGTAACAGACCCAGAACCCATGTCAAAACAACTCAACCTTGTGAACTTTCTACTCTGGGATGAAGCTTCCTCCCCAACCCAAAATCGATAATTATCCGCTATAAAAAAGATATATATGAAAAAAGAGACTGTAAATACAACAATATATGTATTGTACAAAAACTAAGGAACAAAAGTATATGTAAAGATATAATATGACTAAACATATAGGTAAACATGTTCCTTTTTATTAAAACCTAGTAACTGAATAATATAAACAGCCTATAAGATTCAGTTCCCTAAATAAACCCACATCCAAGACATAAAAACTTCAATCATTTGAATACTTAAATTTTTGTTTCTCAGCATAGTACTTAAGTCTTCCATCACCAATCAGCATTAAAATTCATCTTCAAGATCAACAATTAAAATACATTGTACACTTTGGGAATTCAATAATCATTGTAAACTAGGCATAGCAGACCACAAACAAAAGAGGGATTAAAAAAATATGCATCACAAAACCGAGATTTTAATGCTTTCCCTCAATTTCTCTTTTAATATCTAAAATTGAACATATGTATAAAGATGAACCTGAGAGTGCTTTTTAAACTAAGTATTTGTAGAAGAATACATTAATTATAAGCTCTTCTTATATAGAAAGTGTTTATTAAGGCATTTTGATACTCAGTTCTACATTTTTAAAATTACTTTCCTAACAATCACTGGGATCCAAATAACTCAATGACAGCTATTTTTTCATAAAGGTTTGTAGTTGTTCAACTTTTCTTAAAAACGCTTATCAATAAAATCTCTTGTTGTCACTCGAGTCTGAACTTTGGCGGAACATAGGTGCCCTAAGTCAACTATGATTTGACCAAATAAACAACAGGAGTTTACCATATAATCAGAAGGGTTTTTAAGATGTGCCTTCTTTTACTTGTCTCATTACTCTGAAACAAAATCTATGATAAACTCAAGCAAGATCAAGACAAAGCAGCACAAGAATTCTGCTCCACTAAGATTCTCCCACTCCACAGAGCTTTACATATTAATATTCCATCCACAAACAAGAAACCTAAACAAGATTACAATTAGCATTTTTTATTTCTTTCTTTTTCTTTTTGTGATGATCGGGAATCAGAGCATTACCACACTACATATCCGAGAGCACTCACACCCGTCTTTCGGAATATAGCTGAAAGACAGCAAGAGATTTTACAATTAAGCTCACTCGTGATTTCCAAACCTAGACGGGAAGACCCCAAACATCTACCAACGAGGTTACCTCGGGAACATTACTAGTATTTCACTTCTTCAAGACACATACAACAAAACCCAACAGAGCCATTCAAAGATTTTTCTCTTATTTCTTTCTTCACCATTCTCTACTTACTTGGAAAACAAACAAAATCAAATACCCAGAAAAGAAAAGAAACAGGGCGATAATTAATCACAAACGCATTTCTTGAATTCAACAGATTTACATCAGAATTAGGGTTTGAGTCAAACGTACCTTTGGAACGTAGGAAGATAAAGCAAATGACGACTAACAGAAATTGGAACTTCTTGGAATTGAAATTGAAATCCATGGAAATCCTTGAAGAACACAGTTCATATAAGGCTTTAATTACGGAATTGATCTCGACCCAGTTCGAATTCTTGTGAGAAAATGCCAATTTTGATGTGAATTTGATACGGGAATCTCGAATTTGTGGGAGAGAAATCAGAAATTGAAGAAGCTTCGAAATGAAATGTGAAAAGCCCGAAGAATGTAGCCGTGTGATTTGCTACTTATATAGCCGTTGAAGTTTATAAATAAAAAAAAAAAGAACTTGGAAAAGTATTTAAATTATGCAAAGTATTTAATAAAATTTGTATATTTAATAGCTACAAAATTCCTAAGGGGTTGTTTGTTTGACATATTTAAGTAGTTTTTAGGCTAAGGAGTTATATTGAAAAGTTATATTGTGTAGAGAAGTTTGAGTCAAAATCTTGTTTGGATGTAGATTTAAAAATGAGTAATTATTTTTAATAGTTAAAAAAGAAGTGATTAAAAATGAATGGTTAAAAATGAGTTATTTTGATGGATTTGATAGGAATAATTAAAAATAAATGGTTAGAAATGATTGAGTAGTTATAAATGAATGATTAAAAATGAATTGTTAGAAATTAGAGTTATTTTTAAAAGTATAAATAAGGAAGAGTTAATAAAAACTCGTTTGAGTGTAGGTTTTGAGGAGGAGTTGATAACCCCTAATACCAACCCCTACCTAAATATGTCAAACAAACTGCCCCTAACAAATACAAGTGTGACATAATTAAAATAATATATATATTATTTATGGTCTAATCTAGTGTGTTTGATTTTGGTAGAAAATAGTGGAGTGAAAGATAATGAAATGGTTAATGGTAGTTAGAAGTGATTAACTACTCGTTTGAGAATTAAGGTTAATAATAGTGGAGTAACCAACTACTTATTTGGAGAATGAAGTCAATAATAGTTGGATGATAAATTTGATGTAAAATTTAGTCAAATTTAATATAAGATTTGATAAAGAGGTTAATCCTAAGTGTTTACTAAAAAAAAAACAAACGAGTAGTTTTTTAGGAGCATGTCCAAATACCATACACACTAGATTATATTTAAATTGTTGGGCATATTGTAATCAATTCAAGTACTCTTTCATCGACATCAATTAATCTAATGATCTTCAACAAGATTTTTTTTTAATCCAACTTACATAAGTGGTGAAAAGGCTTGTGGCCAGGAAAGATAATGGAATTTAAGATCTTCAAATACTTTTAGAAATGGTAATCTTTTAAATGTGCATATTTTGGAAATATTGAAGAAGAATAACACATCAACGTTCATTCTCTCCCATCAACAATTTGTAGGCTGACATTTATTTCATTGCCTTAACACAGCTTTTCAATTTTGTCCCCCTTCTTCGATATGTACTAAAAAAAACACCGCTTTCACTTCGCGTTCACTCTCCCTTTGCACCCCCAAAAAGTCTTCAGAGAAATGGTTAGCTAATCATCGAAGTCGGGGGTAAGAATGTTGTTTTTTTTTTTTTTCAATTTTCCTCATCCAACTTATGAGCATTAAATTTGTTGCACATATTAAAAGATGGGTAGATAGAGAGGTTGAATTAGAGATATATATATAAGCTGCATAATTTTTTTTTTTTTTTTTAAAGTTGACTTTCTAATCCTATCATAGTACCACGTGGGAAGGCGGTTTATTTTTTAACCATTCAACAATTATGAGCAATACCTACTCATACTTATTTAAGAGTGGGTAAGTATTTTACACTCTAGGTAAGCATTGCTCCTAAATTATTCTTTTATATATGTAAATATTCGACTTAAAATAAAGTCTATAATGAGTATTTATTAGCATGCATGATTAAATTCACAAATTATTCGCTTAATTAAAATTAAAACATGTTCTTTTATTAAAACCAGCTAAATATTCAATAAGGGTTAAACACTAAAACATTCTCCTCGCCCAAATAATTCAAAATATAAATACAAGCTTTCTGAATTGAAATAAACCTTTATCAAATAGTTAAGATACTTAATAAATAATGATCAGGAAATACTTAGTAAGAACCCTACCTAGGGTACAAAATGCAAACATTAGCCAAGCATTTATCAAATAATGACATGCGTCATCTACAACCCAACACTCTGGACCATAATCTCGAGCATAAGTTAGCTCTGGCCACGAACCTCTATCAGGTGACCAGGACAGCTTAGGGACTCTTGTCACAACTCAAAGACAACAGGGAGCTTCATCTTAAACACTAAGCTCAAAAACTTCTAGGTTCAACTCATTAGGAAACACAACTTGTCTCGTCTAAGCAGGTATTCATCTGGGCCTAAATGTATAGAAGCTCGACTGGTCCTAGCAAGAATCAGGAACTCTACTGGTCCTAGTAAAATATAGGAACTCTACTGGTCTTATTATCAGGAACACCACTAGTCTCGGTATCGAGAACACGATTGGTCCCAACATCAGGAACTCAACTGGTCTTGGCATCGAGAACACAACTGGTCTCCGCATCGAGAACATAATTGGTCCTGGCATCAGAAATGCAACGGGTCCTGGCATCAAGAACACAACTGGTCCCGGCATCGAGAACGCAACTGGTCTCAGCATCAGGAACATAATTGGTCATAACAAATAAAGAAAAAAAAAATTCAATTGGTCCTATATTAACTAGGTCATCTAGAAATTGATACTACATTTAAGCAGCTGTTGAGAAAATACACATTAAATGTCTCATACCATCGAACAGTATATCTCGATAAATAACACAAAAAAAGAAAAAATCGAACTAACTACATGCTTAGCACACATAATTCTAAACAATAGTCATCAAATGAAACAACTCATAAATGCAAAATAACAAATATTCAAATAGCATACAACTTGTAATATTAATCAATAGGTAACCATTTTGATAAACAACTCATAATATCAATTAGCAAATAATCATTACAATAAGCAATTCATAATATCAATCAACATGTAATCAACACAATAAATAGCTCATAAAAAGCAACTGATTACATGTTCAAGTTCTCCTAACAATCAATATACTTGGTCAAGTATCGATAGATAATTTCAGCAATCACGAGATAAATACTAAGTTAACATAGCAATTCTGGGCCACACAATCCTAAATAAGAATCCTTACCTCTTGACGTTACAGAACTCCTTAAAAAACGTATCTAGAAAATCTCGGACAAGTATTAATCTTGATTTCCATACATAAGACTCATAAGTGAAGGATAATAAAATATCCTTCAAGATTTGCATTAAAAAGATATTTTAAATCCTTCATTAAAACATATGGGCTTTGTGCAAAACTAAGCCAAGTTTAGAAAATAATTGCAAATGTAGTCAAAGTAAAAAAAATTAGCAAAAGTAATTTTGTTTTAATTAAAAAAATTCGTTTTAATAATAAATGAAGTACCCCTTTCTCCAAATCTCTCCCATTCTTTCACTCTGCCGTAAGAAAGAAATCCATCCGCCATGTCATCACTTCTTTACCAAATCCTTCCCCCTTACGGCACAAGAAACCCACTTATGCCACATATTCTCCAAAGCAAACCCATCAAATTCTTGCCGGAACGCCATTTGCGCCGCTATCGTTAGATTTTTGCCGGAACTATATTTTCACTGCCGTCATTTGCAATTCGAACCCTAAAATGAATATGAAAATATTTATAAAAATACCCTCTAATTTACATTAAGTTATACTGTATTAATGATTAATACAATATTAAAGATTAATACAATATTAATGATTTTTTTATCAGAACAATATTAATGATTAATACAGTATTAATGATTAATATATATATATTTTTTAGAGTAATGATTGATATATTATTAATATGTTTTAAAATTGGTGTATTTATTATTATTAACTGTATTAATTACTGAGAATTTAACATTAAATGTTCTCTAATAAAATATTAATACAGTATTTATTTATTAATACAGTATTTATTAATATAGTATTTATTCAAATTTTTAAAGATGAAATTAGGGTTTTGGAGTCTTGACGGCTACGATTTTCAAAGAGAGAAAATCAACTAAAAAATCGTCAAATCTAAACTAATTTCGACTCACCATCTCCCAAAATCTCAAATCTTAATCTAATTTTGACTCCCATCTATGGAAAAGCGTAGCTAGAGTTGTCGATTTGGACAAAGTTGACAAAAATGGAAGAGAAGAAACAACGAAAATTAAAGAAATCATTTTTGGATAGATGCGACAAAAATGGAGGCGAAAAATAACGATGACCAATGATGGAGACGAATTCGCGTTAGTTCCTTGATGACTAGTGATGAGAGGTGCAGCTGATAATGGCAAACAGAAAATAAAAATGGTCTGAAGAAAAAAGGGCAAACAGAAAACTAAGGCAGAGGAGGTAAAAGTGGAAATATTAAAATATATTATTAATAAAATTAAAAACAAAAAATAGATTTACAAATATTTTTCAATATAACTAACTTTGTAATTATTTTCTTAAAAGTGGTTATCCACTACCATTTCCCAAACGATAGGGCTATTAATTCCTTAATTTTAGACCATTCAAACTCGTACTCAAATTTGGTGCTTAACAAAACTCATGCCCAACTGATTTCAAAAAAAAAAAACAAAACTCATGCCCAACTAATTTTATACTTGAAAATAACTCACAATTAAAAGGATAGGAAAATATCCAACTAACTAAGTATTTAACAATTTCATTCTCTTTGGCCCACGAAAATTGATAACAAACACAAGGAAAGGCCCAACAATAAAAGCAGCCCAACTACCTCACTTAGCAGGTCGGGTCGGACCCAACCAGTAGGCGCGGGTCCATGGATCATGTCGCGGGTCGGTTCGAGGATCGAGCACCTGACCAAAAGTAATTAAATAACTAACCCAAATTCACAAAAGGGAATGCAAAGGGATTTGAGAATTTCAACTTCACTTTTCAATAATAAAGGTGGTTAGGTTTTTTTTTAACTTATCTTTTATATTCCATAAACTTATGAGTAAACAATAACAATCCATGACCAAAAGTAATTAAATAACTAACCCAAATTCACTATAAATTGCAAATGAGTATTTAAGATCATAATTATCAAAAAGTCTATAATATATATTAAAATTTGCATAGCTTTAATACGAATGAAACTATGGGGAAAAAAATCATAAAATGTAGGCTTAAAATTCTTGGATCGTCATAATATATATACTTTCATTAATTTTTCTATTTCAAACTGCCTACTTGCTTAGGTCTCGGTTTAAAATATGTTCATCAAATCTATATTCAAATTTTTTTATTAGTACCTTTAAATATTTTGTTCGTGCATTTTTTTATTGTTAATTTTTTCAAAGTACAATAAAATTATCAATTCTTTTACGTTGCAATAAATTAAGCATTTTTTAATTGGATTGTAATGAGTCATGGTTTGTGGTTTCTATTTTTAATTTGATTTTTTTTTAATTATTTTCAATTCTATACAAATCAAAATAATAACTTTTATTAACCATTCAACTCCAATTTATTTCTTTAAAAAAAAAACTCCAATTTATTTCATAATATACATTATCGAGACTTAAAAAAATTAAATGAATTTTGAAAGATAAAAAGTTCAAAAATTATAATTAAATAAAATAAATAGATGCACAAGACTTAAAAAAATTAAATGAATTTTGAAAGATAAAAAGTTCAAAAATTATAATTAAATAAAATAAATAGATGCACATATAATAATATTAAGATAGTTTTTAATAATAAAATCAATAATAAAATCAAATTAGCTCAGGCCAACCCAAACTAATTTATTCATATTTTTTTGTTAAGAGCCTCCGGTAATGAGGAAATTACAAGATAAAAAAATAAATATTAGGATATTGTTTATTTAAAGTAAAATTTAAATTACAACATCATTATTGACAAAGAAAAAAAAAATCTTCTATTACAGTACCATTTTTTTTTTTTTTTTGAAAAAGCTATTACAGTACCATTTGAAAATGTATTTTAGATTTTTTGTTTTGTCATGTTGAAATAATACACAGTCAATAGATTTTGTTTTTTCATTGTTAGATATAATATTAATTAGAACTCAATGTACAATAGAACAAGTATGTTTTCCTCGACCTTGGCTTCTTTCTATTAAGAAATTTATCATCAAATATTTTATTCTTTATCAGTTAAGATCTTCCTATAAATCATGTAAACACAATTAGTTATTTTTCATGTATATTTGGCCCATGCCTTTATAAATAGGCTAATTGTAATCTTTGAAAGATATGAGAAAAATATCATCCTGATTTGTATTTCTTGTTGGTATCAGAGCAGGTCCTTTTTTTTTTTTCCTCTAATGGCTTCCTCATCCTCTAGCCCTCTCAATACTGCTCCATCAACCCCACACTATTTGCTATCAAATATTTGCAATCTTATTCCAATCCGACTTGATTCCACAAATTATATACAATGGAAGGTTCAAATTACTACAATTTTAAAAGCTCATGTTTTGTTTGGACACATTGATGGCACAATCATCCAACCCAGTGAAGAAAGTGCAGACTATTTACCATGGCAATACAGAGATCAAGCATTGATAACATTAATCAATGCAACCTTGTCACCTTCAGCATTTTGTCATGTCACCTCTGCAACCACAACTAGTGAATTATGGGAATCATTGAAATCCAGGTACTCTTCAAAATCACGTTCTAATATTTTGGCCTTACGATCTGCTTTATATACTGTTCAGAAACTGCATTCTGAGACCGTTGACCAATTTTCAAGACAAGTAAAGGATATTGTTGACAAATTGGCTGCTGCATTCTGTTATGATGATGAAGAAACATTGCTTCACATCTTAAATGGTCTCCCGTCTGAATATGGACCCTTCAGAACGTCAATATGAACTAGGAACACCCCAATTACCTTGGGAGAACTCGAAGTATTGCTCGATGCAGAAGAAAAATGTATAAACAAATCCGTACCCACTGTCGAAATCACCCCTACCGCAATGGTGGCGATGTCTAGCCGCAACTTCACCAATGGAGGTGGAAACAACCATAGATCCGACAACCAGCGCAGTGCAAATCCTAGGGCAAATAAATTCCAATCTCGCGGCTCTGGACGTACAAATGGGAATTTAACATCTTGGGGCTCCAATCGGAATTCACACCAAAATAATTCTGGTCATTTCCAAAATGGATCTCATTTCCAACCCGCAACAAATAGGCCATTTCATAATGGCCCACCACAACAGCATACTAATTTTTTAGCTGGGCCACCCTACACTAATGGCTCCGATTTCTATTATGGAAATAGCTCTAATAATTCTAATAATTTCTTGTCTTTGTAGTGATTTTCTCAGCAAAAGAAATACTCCCTCCCTCCTCGATCTCTTGTGTTGGTTGACGATCATTGATGAAAAATGATTGGAGGAATAATATCTCATGAAATGAGATCTACCTTCCTCCAAATGATTACCTGAGTTAAATTTTTTTGAAATCAAGTCTCCTCTTATTCGAAGATCGAAAATAATTTAGTTGATTAAACATTATATCACATGACAAAGAAAAATAAGAAAGTACAACGATACATATTTTTATTAACATATTATTAGAAAATTATCAATAGTTCATAATATAATTAAAGGAAATTCACATCAGTTTGAGGTTAGTTGCATATTTAGAATCTAGATTTCATTTGCATAATTTTTTTAAAAAACAAACCCCATCTTATTCTCTTAAACTTCTTTTCTTAGCTTTTGATATAGTTGTTGGATACTAATCAAACAAACAAATACAACGTTGTAAGTAACCACAAATAAAATTTGCTCCTATAATTCTTTTTCTTGTGACAAATTTGACCTCTCCACACTTGTTTATAAAATAAAATATCCATCTTCACATTTACACACTATATCTATAAACTAAAACACACTCAAATATTCATATATAAATTTATAAATATATATATTTATATATTTAAAACAGATATGAGTTTCACAACTATTGACAAAAAAAAAAGTTAACTTTCATTATAATAGCTTACCATTTGGCATTGTATCTCTATTTCAAGTTTTTTTTAATAGGTTGTTGAAATAATATGCACCTAAATATAAAATAGAATTTATTTCCATGATTGGAATATATATTATTGATAGCAATACACATGACACAAGATTTATTTCTTTATTTAAAATCTTGAATCAATCCTATTATATGATTTGTATATTTTTTTATAAAAAAAATAAAACAATTTCATTGATTTTTTTATAGATAAATTTAAAAGAATTTTTAAAAGATAAAAATTTCAAAAATAATAATTAAATTAAATAAATATAAGTATAAATAATTACATTATAGATATTTATTTATCTATATCTATAATATATAAAATGATGTTAGCTCATGCGAGCCCAAATTATTTTACACACTAATTTGTGTTAAGAGCTAAAATGATATGTTCCACTATTCAAAAGTAAATTAGAGATAGTAATACTATATTGTTGATTTGAAGTTAAATATAAATTTGTACTCCAACACTATTGATAAGAAAAAACAAAGTTAATAAATAGGTAAACACTAAGAAAATTGTGTAGAGATAAAGTTGAGATACATCTTTCTATATAAAGTAGTAGATTAAGGGAAATGTTTAAAGATGGTGTAGTATTTGAAAATTTTATCCAGCAAAAATAGTACATTGTTTGAAAGATGGTGGAAGTGTTAATCGCGCCATCCTCATTCATGAGATCGAATAGGCACTCACACACTCTTCGCATACTAACAAAATATCATGTACTAACTTTTTTTTTTTTGTCCTCATACTTCTACTTGTCATTCTTTATTGTCGAATTCTTGGATTATTACATTGGTATCTCAAATCCTTCATGTTTTTTATATGCACTCAACAAAATTGAGGAGATACCTTCGGCTTTCTTTACATAATGGAAAGAAAGTTATTTGGAGAAATCAGTACGTTTACTTATTGAAGAAACTCCAACTTTTCAACACTTATATAGTTGTATGATTTGGTATCTTTTTTTAATAAAAAAAAATTCATTGATGTATAAGTAATTGGAAAGAATTATGAATAAAAATCCCAAAAAAAATATAAATATAAATAATTACATTATAGATCAATTTTATAAATAATAATAAAAAATTATGCTAGCTCAAGTCAACTCAAACTATTTAACACCATTAATTACCATTAATTAATGTTGTAGAGTTGTATTTTTTTATTTTTTTTTTGTAGTTTGATTCTTAAATTGACAATAAAGAATCAATTTAGTTTCGCATTGCCATTGTCATATAAGTCATTATCATTGTTAATTTTTGCTAATGGTATCTTTTATTCTCTTCTTGGTACTTTAGATGTTTGAGATTTATGGTAATATCCGTAACAGTTGGTTGCTCCGTAAAAAAGCATGCAAGCTCCAGCCCCATAGTAGAGTAATATCATCTGCTATAAAAGTTTGATACTTGTTTTAGTTCGTTTGATTTTTAGTTTGAAAAATCTCAAATGTTTTATGACACTAAAGATAATTAATTTTGTTATTTAGATAAGTTACGACGTTGCTTCCACATGAGAATTTATGTTAGGGTACATTTTGCTCGATTGGACTCATTTCTTATCAATTAAGCTAAGTATTGTCATGTATTTTTTATCTTTTAATTATCTTCTCTTTGATGGTTTTGGTATCATACTGTTTTATTTGAATTTTGTATCCGTTCTTATGTTGTTGCTAGTTGGATCAACTTATTACATGAGTTATTATGGCGTTGGTATCATATGTTCTTGGAATTTGAGATGGCTGAAATATATTAGAGGATTTGAAACTCTTGGCATAATTCTAGTGCATTCCTTATGAAGGATGAACAAGGATCATATCATAATTTCGTATTTGGATTCGAAATATAAAAAAATATAAGTGATCTGAAACGCAAAGAATTATACAATAAATTAAACTTTATGAAGTTGTCACACTTGCCCATATACTACTCCCTTTTCTTTAAAGGCATAAAATATGTTATAGTTCATGACTTGATTCTATGTGCTCTTTATTGTCATTTCAGATTTCAAGTATTCAACGGGACCAAGTCATGCCTGTGAATGATAATAAAAGTTGTTGGATGATATAATTAAATTCACAAAATTAAGTTTTTGTATTAATTGATAATTTAACATAATTTAACTAAAATCATTTAAAGTCATTTGTTATCTGGCTCCTAAAAATACTTAATATTGTACTATAATATATATTTTTAATAATTATGTGTAAAGTTTTTATTTGATTGTGAAAGTTAGTTGACAATTGACAATATGGTAGGTTAGCAGGAGCTCCTAAATGTGAAAGTGTTGATCCTCTTAAGGCACATGGTAAGTAATGTAAGTAGATGCACAATTTTCATTAGAAAAAAAGAAAGAAAGAAGAAACTCACCTAAACGAAGGCCCAAACGTCCCTTTATAGTTTATAAACTTTTTGCTCCTTATATGAATAAAAAAAAAATGCTCTTCCAAAATCATGTTAATTCAAATAAGTGTATTCGTATAACATAAGTATGCTTAAACCACATGGAAAAACTAAAAACTGAGTGAACAACCCTCCTAATAAATTTTAGTTGCATGGTGATATGAAGTTCAAATGTCACCTCATGTTCAATTCACAAGAAACGAATATAAAGAAGAAAAAGAGGGGAAGTAAGAGACATTTAAACAGCAAAGTAGAAATAATACTGACTCGACACTACTACAAAAATGACAATACTTGACACCTAATGAATGTCAACTAAAATATTACTTGACGATTTTTCAAACGTCAACTATACTGCTGTCAAGTGTAATGTATCTTTACTTGACAGTTGGTTAACCGTCAACTATATGTAAAGTTGACATCCAATACCTATCAAATACATAAGTAGGTTGACGGTTGTAAAGCGTCAAGCCTAGTTTCCTCATTGACACTATGAAAGTGTCAAGTACAGTAGTAGGTTTGACAGTTTTTAATCGTCAAGTATTAGAAACTTAAAGACACTTAATAAACGTTAAATAATGTATTCTTTTAAAAAAAATTAAAATATTCATTCCACAATTCTCCTGTAAACCTAAAAGTATTCCTACAAAATCTGAAAGCATTCTTCAAACTCAAATATTTGACTATATATTTCATCAATCAAATGTTCCATGTACAAAAAAAAATCTAGAGATAACTAACCAACCAACCAGAATAATATGGAATATACAAAGTAATCGTGTTCTATGTATACGAAAAAGCAACTATTGTTGCATATAACTAACCAAAACCTATACTCATCCTTGCAAAAATAATAGGGATATCTATAAGTTTGATGCATGAAATAATAAAGTGATCCAAAAATGTTCTTTAACTACGCAACAGTCAATAATATCATAAAACAAAGGTCGCCCATTCCACTCGCACTTCATCTAACTCGATTTTCATGTATGAGCTCCTCGTATCAACCTAAGAATAAGAAATAAAATTTAGTCTTGTGTATGTTAAATAAGAAAATATTGTATGCTATAAATTTATATGTAACGCATACCTCATTCGTGATAATGATGTTATCTTTGGTTATAATGTCTCTCATATATCTCATAACATAATATTCGTATTCCACTTTACATGATTGTAATGAGCACTACAAGAACAAAGAGAATACTTTTATTTTCACAAACAAATTAAAAAGAAAACAAAAACCTCAGAATCCACAAGTTGAACACGAAAATAAAGTTGAATCGAGAAAAAACTCCACATAATGAAAATTAGATAAAGAAAAAAGTATTATACTTGCCTAATAGTTTTCCATAATGTATTTTTTCAATTCACTTTTATTTTCTTCTGAGATCGAAATATTGCAAGTGTCCTACATAAATACTTAACATATGAAAAAAGAAAAAATATAACATCCAAAATGAAGCGACAACATATTCAAAATGAAAACATAACTTACGTGCTTGTTATTGATTTGATATCTACTTTTGAACTTGTACGTAATGAATCTAAGGGTGTGTTTGGGCCCCCGTTTATGTAAACGGCCGAGTTGGTTATAATAACTCAACCGGTGTTTGCCTATAAACGGTGGTTACCTAAACCTGCGTGTCAGTTTATCTAAAACTTACATATATTACTTTTTGTTACTGTAACGGCCCGGAATTGCCGGAATATTTATGAGTCGATTTGAATGGGATCGGGAATTTTGGTGAAGGCATTTGGGCTTGGGGAAAGGTTAAAATAAATAGGGAATTAAATAGCGCGTCGAGTGAGATTCGAGTCAGGGCCGTGTCGCGTGCTAGGCAGGGGGCGCTGCCAGTCAAGCCACTGGGCGTCTTTGTGATTCTAAACGCGCGATCTGGTATATAAGCCCGTTTGTGCTGAGTTTTGATTTAAAAGCCAAAAATCGCCCGAACCTTCTTCTTCTTCTTCTTCTTCTTCTTCTTCTCCCTTCGCGATCTCTTCTCCATTCCTCTTCGGCCGACTGCGCTCTCTCCCTCGTCGACCAGCGATTCGCCGGAGCTCCCTCGCCGTTCGTCCCTCCGGTAAGCTCTCTTTCTCTTCTCTTCTTCTTCTTCTTCTTTTTCTCCTCTAATTCCGCCTCCCCTGTTTTCGTTTTCGCCATTGATGGCCGAGAGAGTGAAGGGAATCGTGTGGGTTTTGTGCAAGCAAGTAAAGAGGAGCCGATCCCGGTGAAATCGCTGCGCAATTCGTCGCCGAGCTCGAGCTCGCCGTGTTCCGTTGTTCGCCTCGCAGCTGTTGGCCCAGGCGCTTGTCGCGTGCCTGCGCGCGGCGGCACTGCCGCCGAGCCACGTCGCACCGAGCGCCTGTCGCGCTCCGCACGCGCTCCGTCCGTCCGCGCGCGGCCCTGGGCGCCAAGCCACGCCCAATGAGCAGCGTCGCCATCGCCACGCTTCGCCCGCACGCAGATCGCGCCCAGCGCCGTCGTCCGCGCGCGCGCCACGCCGCCAGCCCAGCCGTTGTTGCCCCGTTCGTGCAATCGACCCGTTCGTGCGTTCGTCGCGCCTCGTGAGTTGCTCCCGAGCTGAGCCTCGTTTATTTTATTATATTTAGGCCTATTGTGTGATTTTTGTTGTGATTGATAGGTTCTTGATAGCTAGTTCGGGTTCGTTCGCCGCTTAGGATTTCGTGTCAAAGCGTGTCCCGGCCAAGGTAAGAATTTCTTTACGGAGTTGTGTGGACCTGCGATATATTATGCGATTGCTGATTGACTGCTTGTTTGTGTTTATTGACATGTGTAGCTAGGTACTCAATTCTGAACTCCCGATTAGCATGTTTTTCCTGACTAATTCTCATGTTAATCCATGCTAGGTTGTTCCTTTCTAGCATGCTCGTATCTGTTCCTTGCTTCGTAGTATCATGCTAGGCTCGTTGTATTCTTATTGAGCACGTATTGGATTTTATGGAATTGTTTCTTTGTTTGCTAGAGGCGAGTTAGAATTGCGGGTAGATAGCATCATCCGGGCCCGATGCATAAAGTACCTTGCATCCATGGCGGGGACGTCGAGCAAGTCATTCCGTCCCCGGACCCGTGAGGGGATTAGCTAACCCAAGCGGTAGGCCCCGCAATCTTGGGTGAGGTGGCAGTTGTTAATGCCCCAACGGTCGGGATGATGACTTGGCATTGCCTCGCCCCCGGCGATCGGCGCGTCCTCGGCGTGTTCGGCCAGTAACCACGATTGCACACTGTTAAGGCGGGGGCGGCTTCACGGTGTAAGCCTACCACGACCGTTCCTTGGCCCAGTGCGGTGGTTCAGCCGACATAGTTTACGTGTCGGTGTCTCACACCCCTATGTCGGTGACACCGATCCAAAGATTTAGTTAAAGCGTGGTGGATGGACATGGGCGGCTTGCCTCTAGGCCGGGCACCCCATAGTGCTGTGAGCACGCGGTGCATGCTTACGCTCATTACAAGGCCACCGAGAGCTCCTCGGGATTGTGAGCCGGTGTACCTTTCGTCCGACGATGAGGCAGGTGAGGCGGGACTTGTTTCTCGTATAGGCGACTTATATATTGACTGTGTGGTGATATTATTCCGGACTAAGACCCTAAGTGGCATCCGAGGCCCAAGTGTGGGCTAAGCTATGTGCTCTATTTTGTGTTTATATTCATAGCTTGCATACGCTCATCGAGATGACCATGTATATCGTATTGTACCCGGTTGGGGATTCTACTTGAGTAATTCGTTACTCACCCTTATCGTGGTTTTCCACAGGTAACCAAGTGCGAGATAGGATGGTGAAGGAGGAGAGCTGTGATCATGGGGCTCAATCATCCAACTCTGATTTTGTGTTATGACTCTTTATGTTTTATTTTCCCCTGAATGCATGTAGACGGACACTGAGCCCTAGGATGTTTTCTAGAATATTTTGTGGATTCAGCATTATTGTATTTAGACATGTTTTGAATGATTTTAAGAAATCTACGATCGGAGTATACTTTGGAATGTATTTATCTTGGAACAGGTGCTTGGAAACAGGGACAGGTTCCAGGGAAATTGTCTAGTTTTTAAAGGGGTTATTTTGAATGTTTTGTTTTAATTGGAATCTGAAACCATGTCTGTTTAAATGTCCTTTACTTTGAATGCATGCATTGGGGTAAGGGCCCATTTAGTGCCCCATTCGGGTCGGTCCCTTACAGTTACATAACCAGTCCCCCAAACACCATTTATCATAATCCCTGTTATAATAACTTGCCCCTCAAACACCATTTATAATAACCTACCGTTTATCATAACCCACCGTTTATCATAACCTTCCGTCTATAATAACCAAACCGGTGCCCCAAACGCACCCTAAGTGTTAAACAAATATTAGTTGTGAAATCATAACAATAAATTTTGTTGTTTACTATAATTACCATGGTGTTGAATGTAGAAATACACGTACCTAATGGTGATATTTCTTTTTTTGTCTGTTTCTCTACCCCTGAGGTATTGAGGACTTTGCTTTGTTCTACCATTTTTAATGGTGATATTCTTAAGCTCTTCATGCAACAAGAAAGATACACCTAAGAAAATAATTTTCTACTGATTTCCTTTAACATCCAGATGCACCTAAGTTTGTCCAGACATTCATGGATATCATAAATAAGAAGAAAGATATACGTAAAAGGACTCTTCCAACGCTAATCCGAAAAGGAAACACTCAAAATAATTCAAACACGCCTTATAAAACCTAAATGCAGCAAAAGAAAGCTCAAGAGAACTTTTTTTTTTTTACAAACTATTATCCTATATAGAAAAGCATAGATCATAATTCAATTACTTGGCCTAGGCCATGAATTCCCATTCGAAGCACGAGCAGATACTATCAACTATTTACATCCCATCAACATTTGGCTGGAACACTATAAAGATAATGATTCAGTTGGCAAAGATCCAAGTCCCTCAAGAACTTAAGATTTTAGTATAGAGCTTTTGGTTCATAAGTTGGACTTGTGTAACTGAAATTCAAACTATGTTTGGTATGCGAGTTTACTTAAACCACGAGTCTGTTAATCTGACCAAGTACATAACTCGTGCTTTATAAATCTAGGTCTTTTACCTCATAACCAACTTAGTTCCTACAATTTCACACAATCTTTATCAACCATCATGGATTAGTCCAGCAGTGAACAAAGGTCATGTAAATCATAAAGTACTTAGATCTTATAAGTTCAATCCATGTATGGTGACCACCTATGAATGACCAATTATCTTGACAACCAAATATATAGTACAATCCAACAAATATCTCGTGAGAATAATCGATATGCGCATCGGGTAGCCCAAAGTCAAACACTCATCATATTCCTTTTATTGATTAATGTTTCTGAAAATCCGGTTACAACAAAATAGTTATAACTAACTTCTTAAGCCGGTGGAGATGAAATGAACAGTTCAACCGTCAAATCTTTTTTCTACAAATACCTTTATTACTCATTATAAGAAGTGTAGGAAAAAAGAAGGATCCAAGAGAGAACTTATCTTTATTGTAATTTCTCCTTCTAAGTAGATCGAATCTACATTCTAGGGATGTTCAAAAATTCGATAACTAGAATAGTTCGATCAATTCAATCTAACTTATAATATGTCGATTAAATTAAATAGTCTTTGTTAGAGGTGTTGATACCCAAAAATTGAAACTATTGAATAAAGGATGGTTAGTCGAGTTTTGAGTATATATCAATAAATACGGTATCAATTAGAAAAATATTTAATTGAAAGTTTGTCGCTTAGATCGGTCGATTTTCAATATAAATTTTCTTTTTGTAATATTAATATTTTTAACTCTAAATTATTTTATATTATTTAAATTTCATATTCATTATTGTAGTGTTCAAAAAATTATTCAATATGACTAATTTTTAAAAAATTAATTCTCCAAATTTTATTAAAATCTTGTATAATAAATATGTTTTCAAATAAAAAAATTAGCTGATTTAACCGACTTAATTGACCAATCCATGACCATCGTCTGAATACCCCCTAATTTTTATGTAAAAAAAATTTATGGAAGAGAATGATTTTCTCCTACAAAATGGATTTCTCCAAGCCATTATCACAAAAAATCTTGATAACTTCAAGAAGATTAGTGTCAGAATTCAAAAGTAAAAAAATAAAGGTGAATTTTTTCTTAAATATGATAGAGATTCAATTTAAATTGATAATCCCAGGTCTTAGAACAAAAGAAATTGAATTACAAACTATGAAAAAGGGACATACTACCAACTCAATAACCTCTTCCTCTCTAACTGAAAACCATGAAAATGGACACACTACCAACTGAAGATTTCTTCTTTAATGGCAAAAGTAAACATCATGGAAGAGAATTCAAACAAGGAGATAAGTGTTGGTTTTTAAAGAAAAAAACAAAAGATAGAAAAGAAAGGAAAGCTTGTATTAGTGAAAATAAAGAGTGTACCATGATTGCATTGAATTTCGAGAATTTTTTGGACCAATTCAAATTTTTGATTTGATCAACCAATCTAACTTTATATATTAGAGCAATCTAACACAATTCGACTTGATTTATCTTATTGAATGGATCGGTGGCAAAATAATTTCATTGTTTGGTTGTAAACCAATTTAACACCAGTGTCACACGTTTGATCTCGAGAATCGATATTTGTCTCTTCTCCCCTGATATGTACTAAAAAACAGATTTATCTCAACTTAGTATTGAGGTGTTGTCCTCTAATTGTTTTTATTTTCTTCTTTTTTTGTTGTTTAAGACTCAATTATAACCGGTAAATATATAAAAAGAAAATGCATAATATTATAATTAAATCAAATTTACATACCTTATAAGTGTGTATATTTCTTGCCAATTTATTTTATTAATTGGTCTAACACATATATTAAATACTATTTTTAATTCGGGTTAGATTGAGTTGAACGAGAGAGAAAATTTGGCCAATCTGAAAATCGACCAACCTAACAAAAAATATAAAATCATGAATATATTCAATTTAAAGAAAATTATAACTCAACTCATCAACTTATATGATTTGAGTTGATTAGTCCGAGTTGCTTGAATTGTCGAATTTATGTACTCTCCTAGTGAAAATGTGTTATCATTTTCCAATGATAGAGGCTATTTTGGATGAACGGTGCAAACCAAAAACGTTGGATAAACACTCAAAATTGGGTGTTACACTACGAATGCTCCTTTCATATGACCACATGTAAATAATGATTCAAAAAATGGGATGGAGGTATGGTCTAATATATATGAATATAATAATGACTTATGCCAAGTAAGAAGAATGTGCCATGTTTCTCTAAAATTAATTTCCTTAAGATGTTTGATTTTGGTATATTACATGAACACATTTTTCAACACTTTTTTTAGTATATATATTGGGAGAGGGGGAACAAATACCGATTGTCGGGCTCGAACCTGTGACGCTGGTGTTGAACTGGTTTATAATCAAACAATGAAATCATTGCGCCACTGACCCATTCGGTCACATTAACCAACATTTACTTACTCGTTAGTGATATCAAATAATGTCGACTATTTTTTAGATTTTTTAAAAGTATATAAACTAAATTCAACTTTTAAATTTATAAAGGTTGAATTTTAACTTTCTTTCGATGAGAAAGCTAAATTGTCTTTAAAAATGAGTTTTTTTTTCTTAATTAAAAAAAAAACTCTTATCTTTTACTTTTTATAAAGAAAAAATTATTTATTTTTATTTATTTTTAATTAAAAAAAATCAAACCCAAACAGAACCCTCAATTTATCAATTATTTTTATATTGGTAAAATTTTCTTCTTTTTTAGAATGATCGGTACAATTTCCTCTTTTGTAAGAAAAAATCAAAATTTAGTGAATTCATATAATTAGTATGAGCTTTTAAATCAACCTAACATATTACTAAAAAAATCTACCTACCACATCAAACTAATATTTTAACAATACATTTAAAATTTAATAAAATTTACTGTAAATAAATAAATAAATTTGTTAAGACCATGTTTGATAATCATTTTGTTTTTTGTTTATAAAATTTAAGTCTATTTCTATTCAAATTCCTACATGTACTTCATCTTTACTATGATGTATTCATCTTTCTTTTAAGAAAGTAGAAGAATACTAACCAAATTTCAAAAACATAAACAAACTTTTGGAAGTTTCTTTTTTTTATTTATAAATTTTGGTTTTGTTTATTAAAATATAGGTAAGATGTAGATATCCAAATAAGAAAAAAAAAATATATAGAAAGGTAGTTGTTGTAGACTTAAATTTCATAAACAAAAAATGAAAAACAAAATAGTTATCAAACGGGGCTAAGTTTTTCGTTTCTAAATTTTTTTAATGAAATTTTAGTTAAATTGAAAAGAAAAAAAGCAAAATTGTTTCATAATATGATTGAAAATGAATAAATATGGCTTTTTTTTAATAAAAAAGTAGATTTAATTGTAAACTAAAGGAATATCTCAATAACCAATGTACTCCTATAAATTAAAAAGTCATAAATTAAATCTCTCACCTAATTATTGAATGGAAAGAAATTTATGAATGTTAATTTTTTTTTTTTTTTTTTTGAGAAGGAATGTTAATTTGTATTATATTAGTAAGAAGTCGTCAAAATTAAAATAGGGCATGTTAAAAAATTTATTAAATGCAACGAACTTTCTAAAAACAAATTTTAATAAGGGGTTTTTGCATGTATATTACAAAATGGATAAAATATTACGTGAATAGCAAAAATATTTGCACATATAACAAAAAATTATAAATTGATAGACTTCATATTGATAGATTCTATCGATAAAGGGTAATAAATAAAGTAAATTGATAGACTTCCATCAAATTCTATCAAGAGTCTATTAATAAGAGCCGATAGAATTAATCACTAATAAAATTGATAGAATTTCATCACTAGAGAATGATAGATTCTATCAAAGTCTTCTATAAAAAAAGTAAATACTTTTTTTTAAAATGGCAGAATTTGTTATAAAAGAATTATTTTTAAAAATGTGTTATAATTGTAAACTGTGGTAAAAAAAAATTGTTATACAGCGCAAATTCCCTTTTAATAATCTTTTTTTCTTTTTTTGAAAACCCTTTTTATAATAATCCTAAAATTAATTAAACAAAGTCATACGATAACTTATTCAAGCGGCATTTTATTTTGTCCTCCGGATGATTCCGTTAGAAAAAAAATTACAAATTCAATTTTGAAAATCCCCATAGAATCCACTACAACACTACTACACACTTCCATAATATACACCCAATCGAACTACACCACGTGTCAAACATGCAACATTTACCAGGTCACGTAACTCTGACCAATGAAATCAACTGCAACTCTACACACGTGTAGCACCCGATAGAAACCCCAACAATTCGTGTAGTTTCCAATGAAAACCCGCCACGTAGCACAATCGTATATACGGCAGCTTTCAATTGGTTCATTATTTCCACGTCAGATATTATTTTCTTTTTAATTTATTTCCTCAATTCGCTGAGAATACAAAAACCGATCCCCCTATATAGTGCCCAGTGAATCTCATTTCGTTCCTCAACTTCGCAAATTCGTTTCTCCTTGACTATCTCTCTCTCAGAGAAAAGCTTCGAAACCTCAGCAATGGCGTTTAGGGTTCGAAACCCTAATCTACTCTCCTTGATCCTTCTATCTCTCCTTGCTGTCGCTTCCGCCAAGGTGTTTTTCGAGGAGCGTTTTGATGGTATAATTTCGTTCTCTTTCTGTTTTTATCATTTCTAGATCCGATTTTTCGTCGCTGTGTAATTTAAGTGCATTATTTAGATCATTATGGAATTTATGTTGTTCTTGTTGAATTTGTATGATTGTGGTGGTGGATCGGTTCTTTTGGTTGATCTATTACTGATCTGAATGCGATTGTGTGAGATTTGATGTTTAGTGTCGCAATGTAGATTGTTCAGCGTAGATCCGTTTCGTATATTATCGTTTCTTCGATTTAGGTTCATGAAATGTCTTTTCTCCCCTGATTTACGTTGAATATGTTGGTGTTCTGATGAAGGATTGAATGAAATACATTATAATGACCTGGCTTGTGTACTGATCATGAACGAAAATTCGATGAAGGATTTTGTTAGGATTTTGATATTTTATTTCCTTAGGTCGTCGTTATAAATTGCTTTGATCATCATTCTCTGGTACATTTCCGTAGGTTTTGGATTTTGAATCTGGTTTAAAACTTGATTAATTGAGCTTTCTTTCGTTGTATTTTTATTATTGTCGTCTGTTAGTGTTGCTATTTTGTTTGGTTTGATTTCTAATCTGACTATTTGTTGGTAATACTGAAGATGGATGGGAGAAGAGGTGGGTTAAATCTGACTGGAAAAAGGATGAAAGTTTAGCGGGAGAATGGAATTACACCTCTGGAAAATGGCACGGAGATGCTAATGACAAAGGTGAAGCTCTTATCATGTTAATTGTTTCACATTAGTGTCAATTTAGTTTGTTAATGAGACCTGCAGTATGTAATGGCGGAGTGCATACCTAAGTTTGAATGGTTCCAATCAATATTTATTGATATTTCTGTTCCTTTGATGTCCTAGGTATCCAAACTAGTGAAGACTACAGATTCTACGCTATTTCAGCCGAGTTCCCTGAATTCAGCAACAAGGATAACGTTCTTGTTTTCCAATTTTCCGTCAAGCATGAACAGAAGCTTGATTGCGGTGGTGGTTACATGAAGTTACTCAGTGGAGATGTTGATCAGAAGAAATTCGGTGGTGAAACTCCTTATAGGTTGATACTGAACCCTGTTAAACGTCAATTTGAATTCACTTACTTTTATAAATTTATGGAAAATAATTTATAGACTTTATGATCATTGTTTCTTGTTGCCTTGCAGCATCATGTTTGGCCCGGATATCTGTGGCTACAGTACCAAGAAAGTGCATGCCATTCTCACCTATAATGACACCAATCACTTGATTAAGAAGGATGTTCCCTGTGAGACTGACCAACTCACTCATGTTTACACATTCATCAT
The DNA here is from genome assembly GCA_036507275.1 of Sicyos edulis. NCBI lineage: Eukaryota > Viridiplantae > Streptophyta > Magnoliopsida > Cucurbitales > Cucurbitaceae > Sicyos > Sicyos edulis. Next base: position 3,904,689 of record CM071856.1, on the reverse strand, counting down.
TCGTCCTGATGCAAGTTACAGCATCCTCATCGATAATGTAGAGAAGCAAACTGGTAGTTTGTACAGTGATTGGAGCCTCCTTCCTCCAAAGAAGATCAAGGATCCCGAAGCCAAGAAGGTAACTTCTCGATAAGCATATTAACGAGGATACCATTTAAGAATTATCTTTGAGGTTGTTGACTTTTTATCGATGCATCTATGTATGATACTTGCAGCCTGAGGATTGGGATGACAAAGAATACATTCCTGATCCCGAAGACAAGAAGCCAGAGGTAAAGATACCGATTTTGACCCCTCATGGTGTTCTAATTTAAAACATATTTCTTGAGTAGTTGCGTAGATGTATTCTTATAATTCACTTGTTTTATGTAACAGGGCTATGATGACCTCCCAAAAGAGATAACTGATCCTGATGCCACTAAGGTAGTTATTGAAAATTTCCATTTTAGCTATCTTCTTAAATGAGAAACTCTGTTATTGATGTGTGGAACTACTTGTTTCAGCCCCAAGACTGGGATGATGAGGAAGATGGTGAATGGGTAGCCCCAACCATTCCCAATCCCGAATACAGAGGCCCATGGGAGCCTAAGGTAGGGTTTTTCTTTTGACACTAGCTGTGCTATTAATATCATCCCCCTTCTAATTCTTATTTATTTTTCTTCTTTGCAGCAAATTAAAAATCCCAACTACAAGGGAAAGTGGAAGGCACCAATGATTGACAACCCAGGTTAGTTTTCTATTGATGTTTTTAAATCTCAGTAGTGTTTCAATGAACATTAAATCAGTGGAAGAAGTTTGTAGCTAATTCTTGAACTATTTGCAGACTTCAAGGATGACCCCGATATCTATGTTTTCCCCAAATTGAAATATGTTGGTATTGAGCTGTGGCAGGTACAACTTCCCTTTTTTCTTTTGTCAAACCATTTCTGCTCATATATGTTTGTTATGAGTTCATACATTGATGATGTTTGCCCAAATGATTGGATATCAGGTGAAATCAGGCACCTTGTTTGACAATGTCTTGATTACCGATGATTCGGAATACGCAAAGAAGCTCGCTGAAGAAACATGGGGCAAGCACAAGGAGGTTGAGAAAGCTGCATTTGATGAGGCTGAGAAGAAGAAAGAGGAAGAGGTATTTCTTTTTGTTCTTTTACCACTGCATTTTTTATACACATGAAGTAGATAGCTTTTCATCCTAACAATAATAAATGAATTTAAACCAACTTAAAAGTGGAATTCTATACTAAATCCTTATGAAAGGTATAGAAAAAATATGTTCAATTAACAATTATTACCTGAAACATGTCATTTTAACTGTTGAATTTTTTCATTCACCAGGAAGCCAAGAGTGATCCAGCTGACTCAGATGTAAGTATCTCATAGAGAGAACCTTCCACTTTTGAGATGATTCCATTTCCATCAGTGATATAAATTTGATATAATGCTTTGTTTCTACCAGGCCGAGGACGAAGACGATGACAAGTCAGACGACGCAGAGGATTCCGACTTAGAGTCTGAGTTGGAGAAGAAGGACGAGGACGACGCAGAGGAGAAGGAGGATGCCAAACATGTAAGTTTCTATTTTGAACAATTAAAGTAACAATCCAGTTTCAGTAACTTTTATGGTCCTCTGACAATATGATTTGATTGAATTGTGTTTGCAGGATGAACTGTAAGGGGAGAAGATATGGAGTTTGGTTGCAGAAATTTTCCCTTTTGTTTTTTTCTAGTTGTAGGAAAGAAACAGTCTGATGCTTTCGTGCATAGTTGACTTTTATTTGCTTTTGAGTTTTAAGTTTGAGTTTGAGCTATATTAGGAAAAGAGAGAAGAGGAATAGGACGATTTGATGAATCTTGAAGTCCTGTGGTGGATTTTAATTGAGTTCTCTTGTATGAATTCAATTCATAAATTGATTCACCAAACATTATTCTCTTGACTCTTTGTCATTTTTATTCAACTTGCAAACAATATCTAAGAGACTTAGATTTAGGCCTGAAAAATGGATTTATAAATATGGGATCCAAATTGATGTAGTGTAATGAAAATTTTAGACCATACATTTTTCAAATTAATAATAATTAATAGATAAGTATTTTATACTTCTTAATCTTGAGCAATGGATAAAGTATGACACATCTAGAAGGTTTTATGTAGTAAATAATGTTTTAGAAAGTGTAAAATATCTAGATATTTTTAGGAACATCCTAGACAAATATGTGGTCTACATTGTTTGGCTCATACTATAAACATTCATCCACCCCACCGTATACAGCACTTGTCTTGTAATTGTGTTGGTATTTCCCACAAAAGGGTTGTATTCAACACCTATGCCCACGAACGGCAGTTGTTGTGGGAAATCGATGAGTTGAAACCGCTCGAGATCGCCATAATTAACTAAGAGTTGTAGAAACAAGAAATGAAGAAAGATATGCTTGCTACTCATGCTGCAGAACAAGCGGGAAAAGAAGCTTTAAGGGATGATTGTGATGCTTTCACCGTTATAATCGGTACCCTAGATCGTAACCGCGAAACTGATGCGAATGTCATAGACTTAACAGTTGAGAAAGGGCTTTTAAAGAGAGCAGCATCAATTAATTTTTTTCATGGAAAGAGGTGTAGTTTAGTTGAACCCAAATAGAATAGGAAAATTCACATTGTTAAAACTCTTAGCTTGGAGGAAGAAACCAATTCCTTAAAAACATTGATGCCCTCTTGGTTGAACAAGAAGTGGTTGGAGTTCATAGAACTTCCCTTCAAGCTGTCATTTCGACTTGTGAGGACCTCGTCGAGCTTCGACACAAAGTCGTTGAGTTGCATAATTCATATGATGATTATGCAGGAGAGAAGCTTGTTGATTTGGAAAGTAGGGCAAAATCATTTAGTGGTGGAAGAATACTTTTATGATTGGAAGAATCCACAATATTATATAGTATGGAGTATTATCTAAAAAGTAACTCGTAAATAGAGGTTAGCTCACCTATCTTATAAATATTAGAAGGCCTCCTCATTTTTCTAATGTGAGATCCTTTGACACACATATCATTTGAACTTTAAAGTCATCTTCTAGTTGGAGGAATACTTATGTCGATGGAAGAAAACACTCGTCGTCGTATCACATGATCGTAATTTCCTCAACGTTGTTTGCAGTGAAATCATTAATCTTCACAACTTTAAGGTTTCCTTCCTACTGTGGGAACTTGATGATTTCGAAAGTGCGTATGAGCAGCATCGTAAAGATGACCAAGAAGTTCAAAATCTACGAACAAGAGAATGCAGACCAGAGATCATGGAAAAAGTTTGATGCTGCTAAAGAAGCATCAAAGAAGTTGTTGAAAGTTGATTAATGACATGATCCTTAGCGAAAGGCCATAATAAAGTGGAGATATCAAAGTGTGGAATTTCATTTCCCTGAGCCTATTGAGCTACCACAACCATTATTACAGTTGAATGGAGTTGGTTTTTAGTTATCCAAACAGGAAAAATCTTAGGATTTCTTACGTCAAATGTGGGAATTGATATGCAAACACAAGTCGCCATAGTTAGTCCCAATCGAGAAGGGAAAAGGTGAAGTTCGTCGAAGTCATGAGTTAAGGATTGAGAGGTACCTGTTCAATACATTCTTCGTCTTCGCCTTCGTCCTGAGCGAGCAAGAGAACATCCATGCTAAGTTGCAGAATTTGGCCTCCCGAGCCACAATCATCTTACTCTAATGCCAAGTTATCAGGTGTCCAAAAGGCCAGAGTTTTTTTATTCACCTAAAATTTTATGGCAAAGTTTTACATATTTTTGCTCGAGAACCTACAAATCTATACAGAATATTGATGCATACTTTGGATATTGGTGAAGTTCATTTGGTCAGTCATGAAAATCCTCGACTTATATCGCGCATTTACGATGAAGGTAGAGGCGACGACTAATATAACCATCCTCGACAACTCTATATTTGGATGTCGTCAGGGAACATCCCATCAACGATTATAGTAATTCTTATAGTTCATACTCGAACTATACAATCCTCTTACCTAAAATGTGTATATAAACAATGCGATAGTGCCAGATATTTTTGTTAAAGTTCATGCACAAGTGTGCCTTTTTTTTTTTTTTTTACCCTTTAAAAAAGTAAAGTGATAGTGAAATGTGAATCTTTGAAATGTGAATCTTTATGGAAGCAATTGCATATCTTATTTTCTGGTGAGAAAAGATGTAGTCAAAGTGGTTTTTTTAAATTAAAAAGAAAACTAGTAAATGCAAGTCAAACTCATTCCTACTAATAATTATGCTTACTTGTTGAAGATCAATGATGGCAATAATCTTTTCCTATCTCATGCTGAAATTTAAAAGTAGGGTCCAAAAGAAGTGAAATGAAAGACAATGCTAGTCACAACTATAGATGAAGGTACATTGATGCAATCAATTATGAATTCATGAAAAATTAGATCTCTTATCTTACATTATATGATTTATTCTAAAAAAAACTAATGACACTATATACTTATGAGTAATCTTTGAAATTTCAAAAGTTAAGCATGTTTGATTTTTACAATTTGAATTGGTTTTCCAATTGATCCAAGATCTAAAAATAAAATTGATTTAAATTTCTTTTTTAAATAATGTTAACTTTATAAAATTATTAGATATTAAAAGTGTATTTTATTTATTATTATTATTTTAATAACTAGATAAAAACTTTGTCTTACAACACCTCTCCCACAAAGGGGAGACTAGACAGCCAAATAGAAACCTTCTAATGAATAATATGGTCTTGATTCCCAACAAAATACAAAAAGCCACCAATAAAGAAAATCTTTAATGGATTGAAGAAATCTTACAAAACCGTCCTTACAAATGAAAAAAAAAAAAAAAACTTTGAACTCGAAATCATTCATTTGAACAATAATTATATGCACCCATCGGTATACATTCAATTTGAATGTTTTTTTATTCAACCATGGGGTGAGGATCAAACCCCATTGACATTTTTGGCTCATGAAAACTTATTAATACCACTAAACTATTATTTTTGTACGCGAAAGTTTAAATATTAACGTCCATTCATTATATTTTATTCGCCATTTGAGTAATAATGTTTAAATAAAGTAAAACTTCATTGCTTGAACTACTTATAAATTACATACTAAAAAAAGGTTTTACAAAATGATAGGGAAAAGGGAAATTAAAGAGAGAAATGAGGAAAAATTTATTAATTTGCAGAATTTGGTGGTGAATTTTTGTTTTTGGGCTTCTTCACAATCAAAACAGGGCACTTCACACTCTTTGCACAGTGGTTGCTCACACTCCCAATAAATGCCCTGCAAAATTTAAAGTTCAAAACATATACATAATATATTTCACCCAAATTGTTAAGGGTGCTTTTGGGGCACCGGTTTGGTTATTATAGACGGAAGGTTATGATAAACGGTGTTTGGGAGGCTGGTTATATAACAAAAAGTAATATATGTAAGGTGTAGATAAACGGGCACGTAGGTTTAGATAAACTGGCATACAGGTTTAGGTAACCACCGTTTATAATAAACGGTAGGGCAAACACCGGTTGGGTTATTATAACCAACTCGGCCGTTTACATAAACGGAGGTCCAAACACACCCTAAGATTCTAAAATTTACCCCTCAAATTACATACTAGTTATACAGAATTTAAACCTAATTAAAAATTGAATACAAATCATATCAGCTCATTTTTCCGCCCAATTTAAATGTCTAGCACACAAATTTATACTATCTTGTTTTAAATTATTTAAATTTAATGCATAAGGGGTTGGATAATAACACATTTTCAAAAGAGTGTTTTTTTTATGAATAATGATAAAAGGAAAAAATATTCTATGCATGGCAAAGTTTTTTAAAAAAGTAAATATAGCAAAAATTGTTCTAATATTACAAAAATTGAGAACCAAAATTTCACTTGATGAAAAACAATTAAGTAAATCCATGACTTGAAGCCAATCAAATTAATTTGATTGAAAATTTCGCTACTTTCAACAAATTTCTTTATTAAAATATCATCGAGAACTCTAAATATATAATTTTTTTTAGTACAAGAATAATATTTAGATGATGAATGATTCAAAGATCTTTAGATCCAAAATATATTCAATTAATGTTTTTCGAACCTATGATTTCTTCATCAATAGGTGTATACTAGTGTCGCTGAAGTAGAGCTCTTGTTGTCGTATATTCAATTAATGTTAGGCTCAACCTACTTTGACTTTTAATTATAAAAATTTGTTCAATTTCAATCATTTTACTTTTAAATGTTCAATTTCTATCTTCATTTTTTCAAGAAGTTTTGAATTAATCTATACAATAGATTTGAAATTAATTTTTTTTAAAACTAACTTAATACTAATAATTTTAAGATATCAAACTGCGCATAGTTCAAAAATTCATTTGATATATTATGAACTAGGAGGTATGTTGTTAGTATAGTCTAATCTCTTATTATACTATATAAATAACAATAATAATAATAATAATAATTTTAAGAGTTAATTAAAAGTACCTTTTGATTGGTCCATAGCCATGGCTACCCATGACCAGCATATCAGCACCCAATTTCTCCACCATTTGACATATCACATCCCTTGCATCCCCACTTTCCACTCTTGTCTCCACCTTCACCTGTTCTCACAGCCCCATTTTTGTCATTACACATTTTTAAAATGTTAAAATATCTTCTTTTTTACAAACATTAAAATGCCTTTTTCTTTTTTAATCTCCCACCATAAAGATTATTTTTTAGTACAATTGAAATATTTGAAAATTAAACATTTTTAACTTGTGCATACTTTCAAAAAAGTTTGGAAAGAACCCATAAGATAAGTAATAATTTTTTAGATTTTATTTTTGTTAAAATTGTTTAGTTATAATAATTTTACTATAAGAAAGAAAATAAAATATGAACATTATTTATTTTTTACTAAAATGATACTTTTAAGTGTGGAAATTTACTTGAGAAATAAAAACTCACATTCTTTAGATCCTTGCATAGCCTCTTGGCTTTCTCCAACACGGCCGCTGCCACGTCATAACTATGCCTTTCCAACGTGGCCATAATATCCGCTGAAAACAAATAACCTAAAAACCAAATTACCAAAATAACCTCAACCAATTAGAATAATTATCCAACTTGGTGTTACTCCACATTTGTGAAATAAAAAGACTTAGAAATAAATAGAAATCTTAAAATTTAAAAAAAAAAAAATAATAAGTAATTTTGAAGAAAAATTACTTATATTTCTTAATATCTATTCGATACAAATTTAAATCTACGCACCTGTACCGTCCAACGCCGCGTGAACGGGGCTGGGCGGGCGGGCATAGAGGAGGACAAGGGTATCTTTGGAATTTTGAGAAGTAACATTCTTCAAACACCAAGAGAGCGCATATAAGCTTTCCTCTCCCTCATCGACGGCCACGAGGATCTTCCTCTCACGATCTGACACGTCACCCATCTGATGATCCAAACGGTAATCAACGGCCAATAACTGATCTCTCAAAACGGTTGCAAATATTCAGTTACGCAAGCGTCGCAGACAATTTGCTGATGATGTTCTAAAAAACACCGGCGATATTTATAGAAGAGAAAGAGATTTAAAAAATGTTATTTGTTTTTGTTTATTTTTTATTTTTAAATATTCTAAGAAAACCATTGGCGGTTTTGGGTTTGGGCTTACGGGTTTGGGCTTCCGGTTTTTGGGTCCGGAAAAAGAGAAGTCTGTGGGTCAATTTTTGTCTTTATGCAAGTTTTGAAAAATAAAAGAAGACATTTGCAAATTTTATTATTGTTTTTTAAATGCAAATTATTATTAAATTCTGGTAGCTTTTTCTTAATTCAATCATTAAATTCTAGAAGCTAGTATGGGACCCATTTTGTTTTATTCTTTTGGATGAATTCAAACTTTTTATAATTCAAACTTATCCTTACTAATATCTACCGAAACTTACAAATATATGATGATTTTTCTATGATATATATTATAGGTGAAGTTACCTTTTTTTTTTTAATAGAATTTATGCCTCTTTAATTCCTGACTTTAAAAAATGTGTATCCCGTTTCCCATTTTTAATTTTATATTAAAAATTATTACACTTTAAACATATAATTAGCTAGGACCTATTTGATATATTTTCTTATAACAAAAAAGAGTGAATTAAACCTTTTTTTATAATAGTTAAAATATAGGAGAAACGAATTTATGATTTTTTGGTCACTTAACCATAAAGATGTCACTAAAGTTTTATTATTTTTTTTAGCAATTCTGAATTTATTAAACAATCAATTAAAACTTTAAGATTTTATTAAACAAAACAGAATTTACGCAAACTTGAAATTTTAAAATCATATTAAACATTTTTTTAAAAAAATTGAAGAGTATATTAAACGCAAAATTAAAAATTTAATAATTTATTATACATTTTCAAAGTTTAAAGACAATTTAAATTTTTTTTTAAAGATGCATTTACTATTATTCCTATTTTTTAAAGATGATGTAACCATAAACTTCAAAGTTTAGAAGATAAATTTATAATTTAACCACGTATTTTTTGGCTCTAAACTTGATTAAAATTGGTTATGCATTCAAGTATTTAAAAAATGCAAATATATTTATAATATTATTTAGATTATTTAGATATTTAGATTTTCATCATCTAGAAGATAATATATTTTTAGCAAATCTCATATATTAAGTTAGAAGATAAGAGAATCCGCATGATCTTTATTTTTATCTTTACTACTTAAAATATGACTTATTATTAATCATTAAAATTTAGTATCTTCAAATTAAATAAGTATAAAATCACATGAAAATATTGTGTTTTTTTTTTCAAATTTAAAGAAGATTTGAGTTCCAACTTTTTCTATAAATACCACAAATTTATTATTCTTCAAAATTCAAATTATTAATAATTCTTTTGATGTTATACAAATGTACAGATTTTGTTCAGGTTGGGAGCACTGAGTTGTGTTCGTGAGAGCCGTTGTCGTCGAAGGTAAAGAACAATTTTTTCAATCTGTATTTAATTCATTGTACGTAACATTTTCTTCTTCTTCTTCATTTATTTTTATTTTTATTATGTTTTCTTTGTGTAATTCTATTAATTTTATGCTTCAACTTTAATTTATAATTTTCTTTTAAATTTATGGAGTATTTAAAATTTTGAAGAAGTGTTTATTACATTCTTCTATTAATGAAAGGTAATTTTTTTATAATTATTATTTTTTCATATTATTATTATTTGTTATTATAATAAATATGACTTAACATGTAATTTGTTGCTTATTCTGTGATATGTGATGTCATTGGAGTACTACTCATATTTTGACATACGAAACTACTTAAATTTTATCAATTTTACTAATTATATATATTTTTTTATATATTTTTTTTTAAATTTAAATATGAATCTATACATTATTATTGTTTTCGTAGAGAACAATAGATTTAATATAATATTATGTTTTAAATTAATATTTAAAAAACTTATGTTTGATCAAAATTCGTAGAAGAGGTAGATAATAGATTTTATCAGTTTTTTAATCTTTTTTCAATATTTTCTTTATTTTTTATTATTTATAAAATATAAGGTGATATAAGATGAAATAAGAAAACACAAATATGATTTTTAAGATTTTAGAGAGGTGATAATTTTTCGATGTTTGTTTTTTTTTTTTAAAGATGGTTTCGATGTTCGTAGATTAAAATAAAATAATAAATGAATGGAAAAAAAAATATTGTGTACAAAGTAAGATTTTAACCTGACGAAAACTTATTTTTAAGGAAGTTTAATTTATTTCATAATTTTCTTGAAATATTATGATATGTACATTTTTTTTCTTTCGCTTTTATCTTGAAGTACGTCGTATGAGATTTTTAAATAAAGTAGATAATAAATATAATCTCACGGAAAAAAAATGTGTCTGGGCACTTTCCAAAATTCTCGTATATTGTATGTGGTTGAAATTTTGATGGAAAAATCAATGAAAAGGATTATTTATTTATTTATTTATTTTTAAAGATGGTCAAAATACAATATAATGTGAGTTTAATCAAAAGGAAGGGCAACTATTCTCCCAAAAAAAAAAATACTATGGGCAATTGAAATTTATGCGCCATTATTGTCGATATATATATAATTTTCAAAACAAAAATTTAGGCCCTCTGATTCGATTTTTCACTTTTTGTTTTTTAAATTTAAATTTATTTCAAGAGAATTTTGTATGTATAATAAAGAAAATGGTAAAATATTTTCATTTATAGCACAAAATCAAAACTAATTTATTTATATTCTAAAAAAAACTAATTTATTTATAATAAAAAAATTCAAATTGAGTTTTGTCGTCCATAAAATTCAATGAATGATAGAATTCTATCACTGAGTTCTATCACACTTATTTTATTGAGTTCTATAAATGGAAAATTATGTGTTATTAATTATTTTAGAAATTATGGAGAGAAACTTTACATTTTAATGATATTATATTATTAATACCACAAAAATATCATATTATAAATGAGTATATTAAAATGTATATAAATTTTTGTGCCCGTTAATGATATCCACGAGTTTTACTCACGTAAATATTGGTTTAAATTCTTAACAATATAGTTACTCAGCTTTTTTTTTTAATAATACATAATAACAACCTTACTTGATTAAAATAAATATTAAGAAAAATTTTAAGTACATATTGGAAGAGGAAATAAATATCGATTCTCAGAATCGAACAGTTAATATTGAGTAAATAAATATTAAAATTGAATACATTAATAAAAAGTACAAAACTAAAATAAAGTTCATATGTGGTATATTTTTTTTATATAAAAAGTTCATATTTATAAAGGAATTTTTGTGTATAGCAAATTCTTACTTCCTTATTTTAATCTTTTTAAAAATATTTCAATTTTCAATCAATTTCAATGGATTGTTTCCAATCAAATTGACTTATTATTTTCAATTAATTTCTCTAGATTGAATACATTGATTTGCGAGTATAATGTTACGAGTGAGTGAAATGTTCATCCCATTTTTACTATATTTGAATCAATTTTGTTATATTTGAATTTTTTTCTAAAATATGAGAAGGAGAACCTTTAATAAAATACGGTTCTCATTCTGGTTCATAATTAGGATGCTAATTGTTCAATACTAAATTGAATTAATACCTTAATGAAATTATACATCTTGCATTTAGTTTTCTTTTTTCCTTATTTTTGAAATATAGTTTTCTTTTTTCCTGCTCTAATAGATTAGATTTGTTTAATCACGAAGTTTAGAATTGCTTAAGGATTTTGGTTTAGAAAAAGAAAAATTTTCTTTTTTAAACCAAAAAGAGGTTTTATCTTTATTTTAGAAAATAAAGTTTAACAAGAAATCTATAAAATAATGAAGAGTATTTAAAGGTGGGGATCTCCATCAGTATAAAACCATAAACAAAACACTAAGAAAAGAATATGACATTAAACAGCCTCTAATTTAATATTAATATAAGATTATTAATCCTAAAACTATACCTTCGAATCTGTCATTTTTCTTTCTCTTAACAATCACAAATTTCTTTCAAGACTAAAAAATAGTTCACCAAATCGATTTGTAATAATATATTACATTTCATCCTAATCCATAATTGAAAATAATTTGATTGGAATTAAACTTTGAAATTAATTTAAACTATGTTGATTGTCAGCTTGATTTGGATAATTTTTTTCGATTTTGATTAGTTTGATTTGAAGCATGCTAAATAGGGATTTTAAAATGTTTAAAATAACTTTTGTTTAATTTAAAATCACAATGAAACTTACATTGAATTATTTAAAACAATGTTTATGTTAAGAAAAATGTGTTTAGTAGTGTAAAATCAAACGGTGGATTATGATAAACTGTGGATTATTATAAATGGTGTTTGAGAGATAAATTATTATAACAAGGACTATGATACACAGTGTTTGAGAGACTAGTTATGTAACAAAAAATAATATATGTAAGGTTTAGATAAACGGATAACTCCCATTTATAATAAACAGTGGGACAAATATCGATTGGACTATTATAACCAATCTGCCTGTTTACATAAACGGAGCTCAAACACACCCATATTTATTTGGATGATTAATGATATATTTTGGACATGGTATATTTAAGTTTGAGTCTTGAAATGTGGTATAAGAACGAAATTCTAATTTTTCGATTAAAAAAATTAATATATTTTGGAATAATTTTGAATGTTTCAGAATTATTCACTATTGCTCTCAAAGTGATTTTGACATCAATCATATATTTTCTCTCAAACCTATGATGGTTTTGGTTGTGTTTGAGATTTGGCCTAAACTTAGCCAAAATCCACCTACTCTAAGATACATTTTCACACACATCATAGCCTTTCTTAAAAAATAATTGTTTAGAGGATTTATATAGATAGACCATTTTTTTGTAGTCTAATTGGGTTCCTGTCTAATTTATAAAAAAAATTGCAAATATGTCCAACCATTTAAATATAAATGAAATTAAAAGAATTCATCAAAGACAAAAATACCCTTTATTTTACCATTTTTCAAATATGAAAATATCTCTACAATCAAGCTAATCATGGCTCGGTGTTTATCATTTTAGGGGTGTTTGACTATAGATGAGGTAAGATGAGAGATGAAATGAGATGATATATTGACGACAGAAAAGTATCATTTGTGATCAGATACGAAAAGAAAACCTTATTTGAGGAGTAGAAGGATAAGATAAATCGACAAAAAAACTATATTTTGAGATGCATGAGTATTTGATGTATTTTTTTTCAACTAATATTATAATTTGTTGTTGAATAATAAGATTGTCCTTAAATTTTTTACCATCATTGTTAACATAAATATGAAAATATAATCAATGTCATAAAAAGAATTGATACGTACTACTCTTAATAATATTAATGTTCATATTCAAAAAATTTTTTTTTTAATGATATCATATACGACCTAATAACTTTGAGTTACAAGTTCGAAATTCATACGGTCAAATATTTTTTAATTAAAGCAAATTGATGAGCAAAACCTTTACATTAATATGGAGACAAAAAATGATGTCGGTCTAATACAAGATATTTGTGAGTTATATTTGACTTTCATCTTTTTTTTTTGCTGAAATTGATAGACTTTAAAAAATAACAAAATAAATTTAAAAGTCCATGATACTATGTGTTGCAAAAATAATGAATTAAAAAAAAATCATTTGTTTAAACTAGTCTAGAAAAACATTATATATACATTCACATTCATATTTTTTTGAAAGTTAAATAATTGTCAATAAAACATACTATTTAATATGTCACATTTTTCTTTAAAGAAATCAAGCATTTGAGTATTTAGTTTATTGCCCATTGACATATCTAGTGGATCCTAACCAACTCTAAATTTTGTAATTAGTTATTTTTGTATGTGAAGTGAACTTGTAAATAAGATGCTCCTCAAAATTTAGAATTTATTATTGTTTTTTGTTGAATTTTTTTTTTTAAATAGATTGCAATCTTATGTTGACACCTACAAATTTTAATTCTAAAAAAAAACTTCAACAAATTTTGGAACTTGTAATTTTTTTTTTTTTGTATATATAACTAAACCTTTCAAAATTATTTAAATTAGCCCCCAAATAAAATTTTATGGACCCGCCTCTGCTATAGTGTAACTTGATCGAAAAAATCATTTTTGAATAAGAGTGAAAAAAAGAAAAAAAAATCAATTTTATAATAAACACACTAAGTTTAAAACTTAAAAAAATATTAATGTTACATATTATTTACATTTATTTACTGTTTTAATAATAAATGGATATATATATATTGTTTAATTAGAAAGAAACACCTGATTTTATATTAATTATTTTTTTAATAATTAAATTATAAATATGATGAAGTGTATGTTAATTTGAGAATAAATTAAATTAAGAAATGAAAATTGTTTCAATTTTTAAAAAATGAAAAATTAAATCTCATTAGCGTATATCAAGAGATAATTTATAATTATTTTCTTTCTCAAAAAAAAAATTATAATTATTTTAAAATATATTATTATTTATTTAAATAAATATTTGATATAAAAATCACAATATAATTATTATGATTATATACATTTATATTAATATATTTAAATAGTAATATTCTAACCACATATTTATCAAGCACTTAAAAATATGGAAAATAATAATAATAATAAAATGGAAAAGAATCATATGTATTTATAAAAAAAGATGAGTACATATTAGGCTAAACAAGGTGTTGGAAGCCAACTCGTTATGTTGTCTCATCCCTTAACAAACACCCTTTAGGAAAAAATATTGTCTTAGTTGGATTAGGTAATAATTTTTTTTTTATCATACTAACTCATAACTCACCAATTCTGTGTATTAAAGTAAAATAATTTAATTTATAATTAAAATTAAATATTATTGAAAACATTTAAGGAAAAATATTTGATTTTAAAATATAGACATCAAATAAAAATTAAATCCAAAATTTAAAGACTAAAATGTATTTTATCCTAATATTATTTTTAATTGAGGTTCGATTGAACGAGTAAAAAATTGGTCAATTTGAGAATCGAACCATTTTTTTTAGTGCAAGTTAGTTAAGGGGATTTACAAATACTGATTCCAGGAATCGAAAACCGTGAAGTGGAAATGAATTAACACCAAACCAAATAATCAATCGTGTCACCGACTCATCTAGTAAAAAATTGTATTCCGTACTACTAAAAATCTATTTTATTAATTAATCTTCCTCATATATATAATATTATTAGTTCGAGTTTGTTAAACGAACTAAAAATTGACCAACATGTAAACCAGCTCAATCCAACAAAAGGTATAAAACCATAACCAAAATCAAAAAGATTGATTTGAGTAATTTAAGTTGCTCAAATTTAGTGAAATGACCAAAATATTGGGCCTGTCTTCTCAATTGAGTGAAAGGGATAGGCCCAATAAGCCCCCACATGGGCCTTTCTAGGGCTCCATTACGTTCATCTTCCAACAGAAATGGCGGCCATCATCTCCATCTCCTCTCTCACCTACTTATTATGCTAACATCAACATTTCTCAGATTCAATATTCTTTTTTTTTTTTTTTTTTTTTCATTTGTATTATTCTGTTCATGTTTTGAGGGATCTTAGAGCTCGATCCCGTTTGTTCACAGTGAAAAATTAAGCTTTTCGAGGTTGATTTTTGGTTGCGTTCTGTCAAAAGTTGCAAAATGTTTTTGGTCGACTGGTTCTATGGAGTTCTTGCATCCCTTGGATTGTGGCAAAAGGAGGCCAAGATCCTGTTCTTAGGGCTCGATAATGCCGGCAAAACCACCTTGCTTCACATGTTGAAAGACGAGGTGCGTTTCTTTTACTTCATTTTGCTCAATTACTGTAGGTATTGTAAATTGATGAAATGCATTCGATTCTCGAATCTTGATTGTTGATATTCCCCAAATCATGTGATTAAATTGATGTTTGGATTCAGAATTCGTAAAGCATAACATGGTTAATTTAGGGTTGATTTCTCTACGAATTTTTGTTTTTTTGAATCTGATGTGTTGATTTGTATTTACCCTAATGTGGGGTTTTGATTGCTGGCTAATGAATTAGTTTTTTCTGTTAACTTTTGTCATATTGCAGAGATTAGTTCAACACCAGCCGACCCAGCATCCGACTTCGGAAGAGTTGAGCATTGGTAAGATAAAGTTCAAGGCCTTTGATCTTGGAGGGCATCAGATTGCTCGCCGAGTTTGGAAAGATTACTATGCTAAGGTATATTTGAGTTGAAAGATTCCATATCATTGTTTTTTTTATTTGAGTTGAAAGTTGCAGATGAAATTCTTGAACTCCTGTTGTTTTAAACTAAGGAGGATGTGAAATGAAATGTATTTGAATACTGAGCTAATCTGATCAGTTTCACACTGTTTTTTTGCCTTTATAAATGCAAAAATTTTCATGTTTTTTCGATTATTGGGAGCCATAAATTTTATAGTTATTTGCAGATAGCATATCATCTTCTTGAAAGGGTCTGCTTTGATTACATATTTGCACTTTTTCTTTGTCATTCATACTATATTTGAACTGGATATCATACTGTTTAATATTTATACATCATGCAACATATTAGAGACCCTGAGTGCTGACTGAGCATATTGCCTTCTTACCTATCCTCCTAAACAATACCTTTGCTCCCTATTTCTGAGTACAGTTTCAATATACAGTGATTGCCTCTACCTCGTGGCTGTTCGATTTCTGAACTTCCTTATTATTTTCAAAATGTTTCCCTGCCTTCATAATCCCAGACAATCTTTCTCTTTGTATTTTTCTGATTCATGGGAGGCAGAAATT
Source organism: Sicyos edulis (assembly GCA_036507275.1). Taxonomy (NCBI): domain Eukaryota; kingdom Viridiplantae; phylum Streptophyta; class Magnoliopsida; order Cucurbitales; family Cucurbitaceae; genus Sicyos; species Sicyos edulis. The sequence goes on along the minus strand of CM071856.1, from coordinate 3,888,313 downwards.
GCAAGGTTATTTGCTGATAGCACATATTTTTGTTGAAAAGGTTTGCTTATAGTTCATAATCATACCTTTTTTTATCATAACTCTAAGCGTTCAACTGTAAATGGTTCAGATATTTACAGAAGTTATTTTTATCTCATTTACGACTTACCATTTTTATGATTCCATTTTACTATATTACTGTTTTTCCTTTTTCGTGGAGGAAAATTTGAAACATTTGTTTCCAATTTCCAATTATAGTATAAACATACATCAATTTTATCTACGGTTGGGGCTATTTGATCAATCCATCTGTTTTTAAATGTTTCCCTGCCTTCATAATCCCGGACTAACCTTGTGTTTTTCTGATTCATGGGAGGCACAAATTATGTGGTTATTCGCTGATAGCGTATCTTCTACTTAAAAGAGTCTGCTTTTAGTATATAACCGTACATTTTTTCTTGTCTTCAAAGCTATTATTCTTTATAAATAGTATTTACTGATACTTTAAATGGCATTACCATATTTTAATTTGACGTACTGGCTAACTGTATTGCTATTGCATTCTTCAAGGAAAGAAGATTGAAAAAATTGCTTCTAAATGTGTTAACTATCGTTTCAACCTGCATGTTTTTGTCTACCTTGACAGTTATTTTTGTCCTTAAAACATCTCAGTGTTAAAACTGTTCTTTTGCCTTCATAATCCCGGGATAACCTTCTTGTGTTTTTTCGATTCATGGGAGGCACAAATCATGTGGTTATTCGCTGATAGCATATTTTCTTCATAAAAGAGTCTGCTTTTAGTATATAATCATACATTTTTCTTGTCAAAATTATTATTCAACTTTAAATAGTACTTGCTGGTATTTTAAGCGACAATTACTATATTTACCTTCTTCAAGGAGGGAGGACTGAAAAGCCTTGCTTTCAAATGTTTTAACTATTGTTTCAACCTGCACGATTTCGTCTACCTTCACTGTTATTTGAACTTTTTAGTATTAACCATCGCAGTGTTATCAAAATGTACATCTTCCTTATAATCCTAGACAAACCTCTTTGTATTTTTCTGATTTATGGGTGGCAGAAATTATATGGTTATTCGCTGATAGCGTATCTTCTTCTCGAAAAAGGGTCTGCTTTTACTATATAACCATGCATTTTTCTTGACACCAAAACTATCATTGCACTACAAATTCAACTCACTGACAAGACATTCACCATATTTGAAACCCAATGCAGAACTACCATATTGCCTTCTTTGAGGAATGATTGAAATCATTGTTCCCAAATATTAGAAAAGTTAACATACATCAATTTTCTCCTTTTGTGGTTATTTGAACTTTGAACCATCTCAGATTTTTCAAAACATGGCCTTCATAATCCCAGACAACTTTTTTGTGTTTTTCTGATTCATGGGAGGCAGAAATTACATGGTTATTCGCTGATAGTATATCTTCTTCATGAAAGGGTCTACTTTTAGTACATAACCATACATTTTTCTCCTCATCGAAATAGTTATTCCAAAATTTATATGCTGATATTTTATATGACATTTACTATATTTGAAAACTCATGTATTACTGTGTTGTCTTGTTGCATTCTTGGAGGAGGAAAATTAATTTTTTTGCGGCTTTAGCATGCATCAAGTATGAAACTCAACTAGAATAAGGCTTGTACTAACAACCTCGAGATTAGAGGTTGTTTTCTCCCACCTCACATATTGTAAAAAAAAAAAAACCTCTGCAATGGTCTTAACTCTGAAGTCTGAACTATCTCGATTCTCATTGTTTTTTAAAATTTTATCTGCTTTCATAATCCCAGTGAACATTTTTGTGGTTTTCTGATTCATGGGAGGCAGAAATTACGTGGTTATTCGCTGATAGCATACCTTCTTCCACAAAGGGTCTGCTTCTAGTACATAACCGCAGATTTGTTTTTTTGTCATTAAACCATTCTTCAACTATAAATTATATCTATTGACATCTTATTTGACAATAACTTATTAGAGACCCCAAGTACTTGATACTGGTTTTATATGCATATTGAATCCAAGTACCTTTGTGAAACTGTGCCTATAATTATGGCCTTTAATATGTTTCAAAATCATTTGTCAGCCTCTCTGCCTACACTGTCCTCTAAAGAATAAGCTATCTGTTTGAGCTGTTTACTTGCTCTTGTATATTTCTTTAGTATGTTGAAACCATGTGCTTAAATATGTTGTTGTTGCGTGAAGGTGGATGCCGTAGTTTATCTTGTCGATGCATATGACAAGGAGAGATTTGCAGAGTCGAAAAAAGAGTTGGACGCATTGCTCTCTGATGAATCATTAGGTGATGTTCCATTTCTGATTCTGGGCAATAAGATTGATATTCCATATGCTGCATCGGAAGACGAGTTACGGTACAGCTTGGGCCTAACAAACTTCACCACTGGCAAGGGTAAGGTAAGCATGTCTGACTCGAATGTCCGTCCCCTCGAGGTTTTCATGTGTAGCATTGTGAGGAAAATGGGTTATGGGGATGGTTTCAAATGGCTCTCTCAGTACATCAAATAGATGCCTTTTTCTTTGGGCTGAGAAACAAATTATTTGTTCAACCTTTACTTTTCACTGTTTTCTGTTGATATGAATCTATGAGGGGTAAGATTTGTTTTTACCTTTTTCATTTCCAATTGAAACTTCCCATACCAAAATTTGATTATATAAAGGGTGTAGTGAACTGGCTACTCTATTCTTCATTGATTCTCTCTGTATACACTGGTGGACATTTAATTATATAAAAGAGATCAAAGATTCTCTGGAGGCGACAGTTTGAGGTCTCCAAATTGTGTTTCTTTCGTGATATTAAGGTTGATACCTACGAGTGAGTCTAATTCTAAAATGGATTCTGACATCTGAGTTTGAGGATTTCTTTTTTTTTTTTTTTTAATTTTCAAATTTAAAAGAAAGTTTAATTGCTTATAGGTTTATATCTTTAACATTTTTAAATTTTTCTTTTTTCGAACTTTTCTTCCAAAATAATTATTACTTCGGATGAATTTGTGTTGATTTATTTGTGAACAAAACCAATGGTAAATTTCGGATTTGGTGTAGTACCCAAAATGGTATTATCTTGATGAATTTCAAATAAGGGCATTTTATGTAGCATGTATTATCTACAAGATCACAAATAACAACGGTTTTTATTTATATTAACAACTAATTTAGTGTGGAATTTGGTTTATAAGTTTTTATGAAAATTGGTGTTTTGGAAACTATAGTCTGAAAATTGTTAAGCATGTATTGGTATTTTGGAAAAACGATGAGTATGCGAGTAAAAAGAGAGATGCTTATGAATATTAAAGTAGGCACTCAAATAAACAATTCTATTTGTAATCAACTATTTATCTTTATGAATATTTTTCCAGTTTTTGTTAAAAAAAAAAAGAGAGAAGAAATCTTGAGTTATCACTCTCTTTATTGTTTTGAACCTATTTAAAGTTGTTTGGCATGGAGAACATATTTTGTCATCTCCTTATTATGGGATTTCTTACTACACTTTTAGATGCAAGTTGCTGGACTTCTTTTCTAGCTTTTATTCTTTTGTCAACCATTTAGAGGGGAGGATTTCAACTCATAACATTTTAGTTTCTAGATTATTCGTTTTTCTATTACTGTAAGGTATGAGATCGGTACTTTTATCTTTAATCATAAATTTAATACTTTTGTTCATTAAGCTAAGTATGTGATTAAATATAAATAAATTCATTTTCTGTTATACATGGTTAATTTCTTAAGATTTAAAAAATCGATAATTCATTTTTTATAATGCATAATGAGTTTATAGAGATTTAAGAAATGAACCAAATCATCTAAGCTATAAACACAGAGAGGTAGCTTAGATTTGAGAAAGTAATCAAAATAGAGGTTTGGCCAATGAAGCTATTAATATAGCTCAAATGGTCGAGCACTCGCATGTGATTTAATATTTCAATATTTCATTTTTCATAATTCGTAGTGAGTTTATACTATGGAAGATTTAAGAAATTCATAAACATAAGGATTAAATGTAAAACTAAGTCAACCTAGCAAGCAATTGGGGATGTAGCTCAGATGGTAGAGCGCTCGCTTAGCATGTGAGAGGTACGGGGATCGATACCCTGCATCTCCAACTTTTTAATAATTTGAAATATACTATTGGTAAAGATTACGTAGTTAACTAGGTAATTTCTTTTCTCAATTGGGGATGTAGCTCAGATGGTAGAGCGCTCGCTTAGCATGCGAGAGGTACGGGGATCGATACCCCGCATCTCCAATTTTTTAATATTTTGAAATATACTATTGGTAAAGATGTAACTGGTTAACTAGGTAATTTCTTTTCTCAATTGGGGATGTAGCTCAGATGGTAGAGCGCTCGCTTAGCATGCGAGAGGTATGGGGATCGATACCCTGCATCTCCAATTTACTTAAATTTTGTTACTTTTTATTATTTATTATTATCTCGATATTACATTTTTCATAATACATAATGAGTTTATAGAGATTTAAGGCAATTATACAAATAAAGATTTAAAATATAAACCAAGTCGATCTAACTATCAATTTGGGATGTAAGTTCATATGGTAGAACACTCACTTATCATATAGTAGATATGGGGATCCATAACTTGAAATACATAATGGGTAAAGATTTAAGAAGTTAACTAGGTAACTTCTGCTCTCAAGTCTCGATTGGGGATGTAGTTCAAATGATAGAGTGTTCACTTTGCATGTGAAAGGCACGAGGATCAATAACCACATCTCTAAAATTTACCTTCTTTTTTGTGATAAACCCAAAAAACATAGGAAAATAAGATAACTGAAGGTAAATTATGTCTGCAAAATTGATTACATTCATAATTTTTATTGTACTTTCCATGAAACAGCAGCAGAAACTTCATCCAAGAGAAGCTACACATGAACCAGAAATGAACATTCCAATTTTCAGAGGTTTCTCTTCTCTTACGTTTGATTTGAGGTAAGATTTTCAGCATCCATTGCAAGAAAAATGCATCTAATTATGATCGGTTGGCATACTTCTCGGTACGAACAGAGAAAATATTTAAGTCCGTGTTTAGGGAGTCGTTTATGCAAATATGAAGGAGCTAAGTTTTTTGTTTATTTGTGATTATGATTTAAACCCATTTAGCGCACTTCAACTGTTGTCATAGACATTTCACCTAACCCTTTAACATTGAAATATCAAAGAATTTAATTTCTAAATATATGATAACCATTAATTAAGAACTCATAACTTTAAGTTCAGTAATGAAAGTTACATAGAACTTAATTAAGAACTCTCTAACTTTAAGTTCAGTAATGAAAGTTCTATAGAGCTTAAAGATGTATCTTTTTTTATATATTCGTGATTGTCTGGGACAATTTTTTTGCACCATCGATGTCAAAGAGATTTGTAAGAAAATAATTTTTAAGTAGTGATCACTTAATTTTGAATTAAGTTCATTTCAACCGACCTAACTTCATCCTTAGACATGAAGAAACATTAAATGTTACAGAAAAGGACCTGTTAAGCTCTTCTATAATACTCGAGGATATAATTGTACAACGTAAAACAAATCTTGTTCAATGTTAAGCTCTCTAATTCTTCATTTGTTCATACTAAATAAAAACCTTCAAAACATGTAACTTACAGTCTAAGGGGCTGGGAAGCTGATGTTTAGACCTTCCTTTCCACATCAGTTCAAATTTTAAATAGCTCATCAAGGTTCACAAGGGCAAAGCTCAAGGCTGTAATTGTCACTTCTTCGATGAACCGAAGCCCCCAAATCCCATCATTGCCGCAATGTCGGGATCTACTTCAGGTTCCTCTTCTGCAGCCTTCTCTTTCTGCACTCAAGGAAAAAGGCGAAAGCGTAAAATGCATGGTTCTCTCTTTTCATGATTAGAAATTGAATGTTTTTTTTTGTTTGCCTCTGTAATGAAGCCTAAATGGTGAGATCATAGTACTAACCTTCTTTTCTTTCTTTCTTTCTCGACGCTCGTGCTTCCGTTGTTCTTCTTCTTGTTGCTGCTTCAATATACGCTCGTCAAGATCTAAGGAAAGACATACAACATCAGTTTCCATTGGTAAGAAGAAAAAATCATAATCCAATTTTTTTTTTATATATATATCTGTTAGTGGACCAGCTTATACGCATCTCGATTATTCTCACCAGACAAATTGTATGATCCTATAACATTTAGCTATCAAGGAAATTAATTTGTAAGTAGGATAGGTGGTCACCATGAATTGAATCTATAACTTCTTGAGATCTCCAAGACTCTCTTTGGCCATTAGGTCCACTCATGATACTTATAATCAAGAAAATTGAAACAAAAAATAGGGACGATATCCCATGCTAGTATATTTTTGGAGTCAAAAGCATGGCATTGAAACAATAGTGTCATCCATCATTTACTAGGGAAAGGAAAATCCTATCTTTAAAACACTAAAAATTAAGTCGAACTCTAAAGCTTTACCTTGCTCTGTGAAGGTTCCAGGTACTTTTCTCTTTTTAAGAACTTCAAATCGCTCCTGTACCTATTTTACATGAAGCAACTTAGCCCCTTGGACACTGAGATTTCACAAATATCTGCAATAAATGGACAGGACAGATAATTTCATCTTCCTGAGCATTTACAATGGTACCTGTTCAAGAGATGCCCGTTCTACACGCATGGACATACCCAAGGCTCTCTGATCTATAACATAAAGTCAATAGAAATATAAGGTATATAAAGTATAAAACTTGAATCTTTCAAAAGCTTAATTGGTTAAAGTTGTGTCAAAAGGGATAGCAGCATACGTTTTTTTCCATTGATGTGATCCAAGTAATTTGCAGAATCCTTGACCACACATTCACAAACAGAACAGAAGTATCCAGCCTGAAAAAGGAATCATTAATAAATTTTTTAAAAAAACAATAAGGTACCTTTTTTTTTTATGACCCAGGAACCAGGAGACAGTGTAGGATATGGAGGCGAAATTTGGGGTCGCCTGGGAAATTAATACCCATAGCGGCCTTGAATTTGGGATCTCAAGGGGAGCACACCCTCAAGACCCAAGCAGTCAAGCCACAGAGCCGCCTCTAGGGAATAACAATAAGGATGTGTTTGGGCCCCCGTTTATGTAAATGGTTGGGTTACCTAAACCTAAACCTGCGTGCCCGTTTATTTAAACCTAAACCTGCGTGCCCGTTTATTTAAACCTAAACGGTGGTTACCTAAACCTGCGTGCCCGTTTATCTAAACCTACGTGCCCGTTTATATAAATCTTACATATATTACTTTTTGCTACATAACCAGTCCCTCAAACACCGTTTATAATAATCAACCATTTATCATAACCCACGGTTTATCATAACCTTCGGTCTATCATAATCAAACCGGTGCTCCAAACACACCCTAAGGCATTAACTGCTGATAGGAACTGTTCTAGATTGTATTTAAATAGGGACGTTTCAAGAACTCACCTATCTCCGCTCCACCCTTTCTCAATATCATTACTATCCTTCCACAACCCGAATAAGCAACCTAAAGGGGTTTATTAACTGCAAATTATTCTTCATCACACAGCACCCAACGAACACACTCAATTCAAGAGCAGATTAACCGAAACCCGACATACAAAGCCACCTTCATTTTTCTTTCCAGCTTTTTTTAAGCCAATAAGTAAGACACTAATTTAAATTTAAAAATTACTCAAATGTATTTCAAGCTTCAATTTCAACAATTGTAAGAGACAAGCTAGTCAAGCGTGATACCTGCTGGCTTAGAGGTGCTACTGGAGTGACAACCTGCACAAGGATGAATTAACAATCAATCCAAGAATGAAACAGGTAAGACATTTAACAGACCAACAGAAATCTAAGAATGAGATTATATGTGCAAGATATATGAAAATCTTGTTTCATAATCAGGTAATAGTTAGTTGCCTATAATTGAGTGTGATTCCCCAATTCATTAGGAGTTCATCAAAACAGGCCAAATGAATATAACTTTTAAATGAAATTCCATACCTATTCCACATTAACACGAACTATTATCGATGATGTGAGTACTCAAAATAGTCAATTCCCATCATCCATCATACAAAAATGCCTTATCACATAAGCCAATTATCTACACACAGTACAGGTAATATGAAAACAGGCTTATATATCAAATTAAGGACGTCATGTAGAACTTGGATCTACAGAAACACCCACATGGGTGCAATCCAAGATCCGATGAGCTAAAAGTTAATATACAAATGATTTTGAAAGTTAATGCACTACTGACAGAACTAGAAGGAAAACAAACTACAAGTAACTGAAAACGGACTAAACTTATACCACAGAAAGACGGGCAAAACTCCACGAAATATTACAAAAGAGATATGCAAACACAGTTTCTCTAATGAGGTGACCAAAATACCAATTGATTCCATAGAACTCTTCAAAAAACAGAGAAAGAATGGCCAGACTAACCTGGGTTTTTCCCAATCGAGACTCGAGGTCTACCTCATAATCTCTATGTTTCAATGGCTTTCTTTGCACTGGTGGACCCTTCACTATAAAAAGATGACAAATTAAACCCTTCAGACCCTTCAAATCAAGTCAGCAGATTGTAGCATATATGATTCAAACACTCAACAAAACCCAACAAACACAGCAAAAAAGGAACCACTTACATTTGGACTTAACCTTCTCAACATCCTGAAATGAAAGTTCAAAACATCAGAATCAGCAAACAGTAAGATTTGAAAGACTCACAAAGAAATCAACATAACATGATGAAAACAAGAAATTCCAAAAACCCCACAACCTGTTTTTCACGTTCTCGAGCTCGTTCCAAATACTCCTCTCGGTCAAATTTTCTTCTAAATGTGTTATCAACTCCAGCTGCCTACAAACAAGAAATTGTCCAAAATTAGTTCCGAAAACGAAAGAGTAAACATCATCGAACATTCTTGATCATTTTTCTGGTTTCAACCATTAGAATCAGAATCACTCACAGGATTGAAACAGGGATATAATATCAGAAATTAGGGTTTATAACAAAAACGGGAGATTCGAACTTACAGTATTGCTGGAATTAGCCATCGCTGCCGAAATCAAAACTTGCCCTAACACCGATTGAAATCTTCAAGAACCAAAAAATGAAAAACAAATCCGAGAGAATATCAATACGCAAACAGTATCTACTATGAATGGATTCAAAAGCCATAAGAACATCAAATGAAAAATGAGAGTACAAAATTATAGTCTAGATTGTTTAAATTATGGAAAGCCGATAAATTGGGCGTTTGGTCTAGTGGTATGATTCTCGCTTCGGGTGCGAGAGGTCGTGAGTTCGATTCTCGCAACGCCCCATTTGTGCATCCTTTCTTTTTTTATTTATTTTTATCCATTTTGCTCTCGCTTTATATTATCGCCAGTATTTTGTCTTTTATGAAAATTTTGCCCTATTTTATGTAATTTAATCTTTTTTTCAATTTAAAAAACCCTAATCCTTCACTATTATGTAAAATATATTTTTATGGTAACCAACTAATTGTTATATGATCTATAATATCGTTGGAGTATTTTTTTTTTAACTTTTTTTTTACAACCCTAATTTAGGATGGCTCTAATACCATAATAAATTGTAAGAAGGGTATAAAACCTTCTATATCATTGAAGTATTTGTTTCGCGTTTTTATTGTAGTTTTTTTAACCGCATTCTTATCGTAGTTAATATATAACTATATATCTAATAGATATTGTATTTTTAAAAATATTTACTAAGTTATGAAAAACAACCGAACATTATTTATTGGTTGAGTTTTATGAGTGACAGAAATTAAATGAATGATAAATTTATTCTATCATTTCTTGAATTCTATCACTAATAGAATATTATGTGCTATAAATAAATTATTTTAAAAATTATACTACAAGTATAATACAAGTAGAATGTGGTGCTAAATAAATTCTCTATTTATTTATTTGAAATAAGAAAATAAACATTAACAATAAATCTAATAAATTTAGAGTTAAATAAAAATAACTTTAAAATATAAATTATCCATCTACCGACATCATATTAGAAAATTTGAACAAATTTGGGTTTAGGAAAATTTCTATGCTCAACACAAATCTAAAACCACTTCCAGCTTCAAACGAGTTTATTTGAAATCTCTCGAAATCAAAAGAAAAAAAAAAAGACCATTATTAAAACTTCAAATTTGAATCCTCGCTCATAGAGATGTTCTGAATTAATTTATTCATCTCAATCAACTTATTTGAGTTGGTTTTCATTCAATAAATAAAATTTTATGGATTAGATTAATCGATGATTTAACCTCTGTAGCTAATCTAAATCTATTATTAATTTATTTTTAAAAAATACTTGTAATATACGTATATTTATTTTAATTTTATTATTAACTTAAAATATGTTTAAGTTGGGTCCATAAAATGACTTAACTCTACTCAACTAAATCTATGAACACCGACGGTAGAAGTTATCACGTTGATTTATATAAATTTTGAAAATAAATATTCATGTAAAAAACAAAAAATAATAACTTGATGGCCTAACTCTACTAAAAATATATAGATTGGATTAGAACGAATTGCTCTTATGCATAAGATTATAAGAGTTTGTCGATTACACACTCAAAAATTTAACTAAAATATTTGGTGAAAATTTAGTTTACTGGTCACAAGTTTAATTCCAAGAATTAATATTTGACTCTCAATTACTAGAGAGCAATAATATAATTTTGTAGGGTTTGTAGTCTTCTTTGTACAACAAAAATCATAATAGAAAACAAACTCAAAGACTCAGTTACACCTTTAAAGTTTAAACCCAAATTTGTTGACAATACCAGCCCAATCACATTTTTGCCTGCAAAGAGGCCCACAAAGGGATGGACAAACAATGGCCCAATATCATCATGGGCTATAAATAAGCCCACAAAAGTGGTAGTTGAGTTGGGCCAGTTTTGTGAGGCCCAAACAGAGAAGGTGACAAAAAGAGGTGGGCTCATGTCCATCCCATCCACAGCTGAAGCTGGTTTTTGTGGGACTTGTGTGGTAAGGATATTGACATTGAAAGAGACTTTCTCTGTACTAATTGTTTGATGGGTTTTGTTTGGCAATGCAAGAAAATGATGTTTATGGACCATGGGAGATTTGTTTTTTCTCTAAATAATCTCTCCATCTCCATCACCATCACTACATTTTCTTTAGGGATGGCAAATCATTTTCTCAAGGTGGCTAAGAATCCCCATTTGATGATATTGTTTTCTTTTGGTGATGTGACGCTCATCTTTCGAACGTGTTGATGAGAAGATAGATTTTAACCATTATGGATTAACTTAGTAGTCAAAAGCGTTTTAGAGAACTAAATTCTTATTAGATTCAATCTATATTGATTAACTACTAAATGTTAATTTCCTATGAATTTCTTTGAGAGCAAAACTTTATGATCAAGTGGTCTATTTTGTAAAATTAGTCAATGTGCATATAAGGTGACTCAAAAAGAAAGAAAGAAAGAAAGAAAGCCGGTTTCAAAAACTTTGCAGGTAACCAGAGCTAATTCAGTTAGGGGTGTACATGCATTGGATTTAGTTGGATTAAGAAGATTTTTTTGTGTCAACTTAAATTTTCGCGTTGGTGAATCTTCCGATTCGTCCAACCCTATATGTTAAAGCAACTCAATCCAACCCAACCTATATATTTTTTAGTTAGGTTGGAATATGACTCTAGGTTATTTTTTCTTTTTAGTTCTAATATTATATATTTGTTAGTTATTTTAAATTTCTAAATAAATCAACATGATAACCTTTTATTTTAATTTATGCTAAGAAAGATAATGGGTCGGTGGCGCGGTTGGTTATCTGGTTTGGTATTAATGCATTTCTACTCCCACGATAACGAGTTCGATCCCTGGAGAATAAAAAAAAAATCTAAAAACAATAATAAAATTAAAATAAATATATACATAACTAAACTTAAAGAAGTTCATAACCATTCCTCAAAAAAAAAAAAAAAGTTGATAACCCATCCTATTAAATTGAGTTGATCCGATTCTTCAGATTGATTTGTGAACACCCTAAATTCTGCTAGCTAGTTGGTTAAAAAAGAAAAAAAAAATTAAAAAATATCTGGTAGCTAGTGAATAATTAGGGCAACTTACAATGCTTAATTGTTGGATTCTTGTCTTTTATTGCACTAATAGTTGTGCCTTTTTTCAACAACTAACATGTATGTTGACTTATTTGATGACACTCATGATAATGTGATAAGTTTTAATTACACCTTTCTCTTTTTATCTTTTGGTCATACAATCAGTCAATTATTTCAACAATCAACATGTATTTAGTCATTTCAAGTTAGAATTTACTTATACTCCTATTAATATTAAAGGTGATGAAAATCTAACCTTATAAAGTATTTGTAAAGTTAGAATATACATTTGAAACCTAACAACAATAATAACCCTATAAGATTGGAATGTCATACCTCTTATTTGTGGTTAAAATTTCTCATTCAATATATATCTATATAAATTAAGAGATGATATGTTCAATTGATGATTATCTACTTAAGAATTAATTTCTTACGGATTTCATTGACATTGAAATATTGTAAGGTTAGACGATATATCATGTGAAATAATCAAATATGTACTTAATTTGGCCCCAAAGTCACATGTTATACTATGCAAAATTTTAATACTATGACAAAATAACAAGACCAAACAATTATGTTTGAAGATATATTTCCTATAAGTTTAAAAAACAATGTTAAAATTAGTCTTATTTTCAAGTTCAACTAATAACGTAATTCTTAAATTTTATTTGAATTTGAAGAGACGTTACAAAAAGAGATATTATTAATAATTTATTAGAGCAATAACAACCTCAAAGTGTGTGAGACAATTCACAAACAAAAATTCAATGAACACCACAAAATTAATTAAAAACAGATCACTTGGCCCTATGAAATAGAAAACTAGGAAAGCAAGCAAGAGGGCAATAGGATGGCTACAAGAAATCACAATGATTGTGATTCTTTGTGGAAGCACTCCCATGTGACCATCTGAAAAACCTACCTTCAATTTGTGGGTACTAAAGCATTTTGAATAAGAAATGTCTAGGAAAGTAGGCCACTTGAGTAATGCATGAAAAGAAAGAAACAAATAAACTTTTCACTTCTTCTCACCTACCTCCTCATAAAGTAGTCAACTACATAAACCTCGATCCGATCCTAACAATCAAAATCAACATCGAGTTAGATCTCTCTTGTCACGGATTACTCAAGTTTAAATATTGTAAGATCATGGTTGTGGTTTAGTGAGATTATAGAAGTTCCCCTCCTTTACATGCTCAACAAAGATCTCTCTTCTCACGGATTACTCAATTTTAAATATTGTAAGATCAAGGTTGTGGTTTAGTGAGATTATAGAAGTTCTCCTCCTTTACACGCTCAACAAATATGCTAAATGTGTTAACAATTACAAAGTTTGGGGTTCAAAATATTGTAAGATCTTCCCTTACAAGTTCAACAGACATATTGAATGTGTTATCAATCACAAAGTCTATAATTCAAATCCTCAAACTCTTATTATACTAAAAAATATATTTGAAATGAATCGAGGGGACCTCAAGAAAAACTAGGTCCACTAGAAAATATGGAAATCATAGTTGTGGTCATGTAGATCAAAAGAGGCGCCCCTTACCTAAAAGCCCTAATTCGCCCCAGGATCAAAATCAATAATATCGAGCAAGATCTCACTCCCCACGAGTTTTCAAACATCAAATGTTGAAGAATTAAGTTTAAAGATCAATCAAATGTTGTAGACTTAGCAAAGATGGTTGTGGTCCTGTAGATCAGTAAAGGCTCCCACTTTAAGAAGCCCAAGTTTGCCCCCGAGATCAAAAGCAACAATATCGAGCAAGATTTCACTGCCGCGAGTTATCGAACATCAAATATTGTAGTATTAAGTTTTGAGATCAATCAAAATAAACAACAATGGTTCATCTCTCTCTCCACCCACAAGTTTTTCTTTTCTTTTTTTCCTTTTTGGCACCAAATATAATAACTATAAGATAAAGTTGTGGTCCTATGAGATCTATTAAGGTGCATGTAAACTAAACCCTAAAGCCAAAACATGTAAAAACAATCAAGTCAAATGTTTCCATCACCCACCCACCACCCATCTCTTTCTCCTTTATGCTAATGACAAGGAAACAACATGGCCCCATAGAGATTAGGAACACAATCCAATGGGTTAATTCATGAGAACACAACATAACATATCCACTACCACTCCCACCCTATTTTCCAATTATTTTAACAAAGTTTTCTAATTCAGGCAAAACAAAATCAAACTCCTAGCTTTTGTCACAACTTTACCTTTATTCCCACAACCTTTTTTAACCAAAAGAAATTTACTTTGTTAGCAAACCTCCAATGCCATGAACTTTGAAATGTGTGTGTATATTGAAAGATATACCCTCCTAGAAAAATTACCTTAAATTAAAATAAAACAACAGTGTGGGCCCTATATAAAATAGTACATCTACTAATTATGTGACTGAACAACAATAATAAAGGGAGCATGTACTAGGGCAAGCACTCCTAGTTCAAACCCTTAAAATAATATGAAACTAGTCGGTTGGATGTATTACGGGACGGGTAAGAACCCTGTGACCGAAAATTCATTCGATCTCGATGGATAGTATAAAACTACCCACCGCATTATACCAACCTTGAATAATTTCTTGGAAAACTTACAAGATTAGTCAAATTAAAAAAATAAATACAAATATAATCACTTTTTAAAAAAAATTAGCAACCATAGTCATTGGTATTAATACTAATAATGTATTAATGAGTGTTTATAATACATTTGTATTTTTTTGTGAGAAGAGTCAATCCAAAACAATTTCCCTAATTTCTAACCCAATAAAAATTATAATGAAAGACTGAAAAGAAAGTTACCTTAAATCTCTTCCAAGCATCCAGGCAACAAATGGGGGATGATCCAGCAAAAGGTTGGCTGGGCCATAGAAGATAAGAATAGCACCAAAAGGACATAAAGGTTAGCCATTGCTATTTGTTTGTAAATGAGTAATCACATCTCTTGTGGATGCATAGATTAACATGGGGCCTTTTCTGCTGCTCTCACACAGCAATGTCCCATCAACATGTGAACCACACAGCCATATAATTGATATCATTTCTCTCTAACCAAATCAACATTCTCTTTCATCATCATCATCATAGTTGGGGTTAGGGTTTTTCAACACAACCTCCATAAAAGTTGCTAATAAATCATTCATCATTGCACAACCATAAAAGGCACAGATTCAACAACACATAATAGACTTTTATTTTCTTAGATGCACTTATATTATTATTCTTAGGCAAAAGTGGAAAAGGCAAGAGGAAATCTAAGTTGCTTTTTTAAAAATGGCTTCCTACCCAATGATGGCTATGGAGGTTAGGACTTGAAACATTTGGAAATATTCTCTAAATTTTAGGGTTCATGCCCCCTAGTGAAAAATTTAAGAATAAAAAATCCTTGTTGTCTCTTGTATCTGGCTTCAGAGTGGGTGCAACCTCCTATAAGATGAGAGGGTGGACCAAATGCATAACGCAAAGAGTGTGCTTTTTGATATCCGTGAGTATCCTGCAAGCTTACCTACATCTCGACTGTTCTCATAAGAGGGTGGACCAAGTGCATAATGCAAGAAGTGCTTTTTGATATCTAAGAGTATCTGTGCTAACTTACCTGCAGCTCGACTATTCTCATAAGACATATAGTCTAATTCTACAATATTTGGATGCCAAAAAAACTCTAGGAAATTAGTTCGTAGATGACCGCAATAGATTAGGAGTTATATACAGAAAAGAAAACGCGGATTCAAATTTTTTAGAACAAAAACTCATTAAATCTATTTGGATGGCTGTTTATAAAGGTGTTGTTTCTTCTAATTTGGTTAACACCTCTCTTAAAGATGCATCATAGTTCTGAAAACAGTTAGCAAATCAAAGAAAGAAGCTACAAAAAAATCAATAGATCAACTCCATTGGAGAAACATTTGTTCATAACTTGTAAGCCAACTGGATAATAAGCTTAACTGACTGAAACAGTGCAGCAGAAGCAAAGCTATACATTATCATGCTGAAAGGTTTAAGAAGAAACACCCCATTAATTACTAGATTCTACAAACATCCCCTTTTGAGATGGGATCTAAGAAGCTAAGCTCTTCTAGATGAATATAAGAGAAGATCAAATCAATAACATGAATACATTAATATAATCATCATCTTAGCAGAGAGCAAGTTTTCAAGAAAGGGGAAAAATTGCTATACAATTTTCTATGAAATGGAAAAGCTAGCTATATATTATTGAACTTATTTATTCTCTTTTTTTGTTTTTTTTTTTACCTGGAAGAGACAGAGTTCAAGGCCCTTGCAAAGCCATTCACAGCTCCATAGCCCTTTGAGCTGAACCCCAAGCAGCCAAGCAAGCCTTGTCTGTAAGGCAAGAATGTCTTCTTCCTCAGCTCCTCTGCGTGTGCTCTGTTTTTCGTGTAGTGCAGCTCATGAGGCGACGGCGGAATCCGCCGCTTTCCGACGCCGTTCGTCGGTTTTCCCGCCGCCGTCTTCTTCGCCGGCACCTTCACCTTCTGTCCTGATTGTTTCGTGGATTTTTGCTTTGTTGAAGATGAAGTGGAAGCGGAAATGGAGTTTTCAGTGGATGATGTTTGATTTGTTGTGGATTTCTTCTCTTTTGCAGAGGAAAATGAAATGTTGGACCAGAATTTGTGATTGCTGCTTCTTCCTTCACTTTTGCTTCTGTATAGAAAATCCTTCAAGAAGATCCATCTCTTCGAGTTTCGTCCAGCAGATGAAGATCTTGAAGAAGAACCTGAAACTGAAGGAGTTGTGGTTTCTGATCTCATAAACTCTTCTTCTTCTTCATTCTTCTCCATTGTTTTCTCTTCTTTCTCTGCATTCAAATCCTCATCGTCGTTTTCAGTCCATTCCGCCGGCGTTTTTCTCAACGGCGACATAGATCTGGTTCTCCGCCGGAGCGATTTGTCGCGTAGCCGAAGATCTCTACCTCTCACAAACCCTACGATCTCACCTCCTTCATCTTCTTCTTCATCTTCCCCTTCCAGATCTATCAATGGCGCCAGAACCTGCGGCTGCTCCAAGTGAGTCGACAGCTTCATCGGCCGGATCTTTCCATTCAAGAACAACTCATCCGCCGAGCTCATGGATCCGATCGAACCTGACTCACTACCGCCAAACCTCCCGGAAAACTCAAACTCGAACGAAAACGAACGGCTATCTTTCAACGACGGCAACTGCGCCGACGAGCTAGAGGATTTAGTTATGGCGAAATGCATAGGACTCGCCGGAGCGCTGTAGTAGAATCCACCGACGGGGCCACGGCCGGGGCTCGAAGGAGCACTTACATAAGGAGTGGAACAGGCGCTGTCGATGTCTTCGAAGATGGATTGAGGATCTTCAGCACCGTGAGGTCCGCCATTGATGGATTCTTGAAGCTCGGTTTTGATGTCGGAATCCAAATCTTCGCCGCCATTGTTGCCGGTTTGAAGCTCCATTTCTCTGTTCATCAGTTCTGCAATAATCGGAAAAAGAAGCTCTGAGAAAACGAAGGAGCGTAGCTGCTGCAAATTAATAATTTCGTAATGGGCTTACGAACTTGCCCTTGGAGTTTCACTTTATTACATGTACTGCCATTGATATTTTGTTGATTTTTCTAAAACACCCCTGGATCTCTGTCCTTTTTTCTTTTTATATTTGTCCACTTAAATGGAAATTAATTATTAGTATTTTGGAAAGTTGGAAATGAATAGTTATTAAACTATTAATTATTGTTTTTGAAAGCATCTTTAACTAATAATTATCAACTAGAAAAAAAATATATATGAAATTTGATTTTCTAATTAGTGGTGTGTGTATCACCATAAATATAGAAAAATATATATTCCTTACATTTCAATAGAAAATCCTGTTTATTAAAAAATAAGATGAAGAGAAAATCTTGTTTATTATTTTGATATGACATGTTTTTTATATAATATTTGACAATCATGTGTCATGTTTCAATTTGTTTTGATTTTATTTTATTTTTAAATTTTAATTCTTGTATTATCTTATTTATTTATTGATGGTTAATATATATTGTAGATTTTAACATTAGACTTCAAAATAAAGAATAAAAGATAATTTAGATTATTTTTTGTGGAATGAAAATAGGAGAAGTTAAATTCTTTGTAACTTTAAATAAGACCGATAATAATATTAATGTATCTTTAATAATTAAGAGATTTGTGAATGGTTATATAAATTTTTTAATAATATATTTATATTATTTTGTATGACTATCTTATCTTAATACCTAAAGTGTGGTTTAAGGAGAAAATCATTTTTTGACGATTTTGTTCTTAAGTCATATAACATATCTACAAATATGTCATTGTCTTCTTAAAATTAAAAAAAAAAAAACAAAAAAGCAAAAACCCACGTACAAAAAGCAATTATTTATAATAAAAAAATACCGAATGCAATTCAACCACATCAATTTATCTATAAAAAATATAAATATTATCTCTAAAAAAAATTCCTCAAATTCTTCCATTAATTTATTTTATAACCACATGAAATGCAATTCAGTTTTCCTTTTCATATTTTAATCTTATATCTTAATCATAATCATATTATTTTTAAGTATGGCTTAAGAAAAAAATCATTTTTAAACAATTTTATTCTTAAACTGTATTTTATATTACAAATATATCATTCCATCTAAATTTATTTTTAATACTTAAGAAAAAAAAAATCTAACCTATCTACGTAACTTTAATAATATGAACGTGTGAAAGTGGGTTAATTAATAATAATAATAATAACGTGTTTTAACTTGAAGATTTAAATGGGAACGTGAGAAACTTTATTACATTTTTGTTAATTAAGTTTGAATATTAAATAATTAAAATGAATACAACAAGTATACATAATTAATAATTAATGCATAAACCTCTTCAAATGTTGGAATATAAAGAGTTTTTTTCACAAATTAATTTTTTCAATTAACTAGATGATGGGGAAGAATCCATTTTATAAGTTTTGGAATTTGAAAGGTTTTGTAACTCTCAACTTTTGCCTATAAAAATGAGTTTTTCATCATTTATTCATCAATTTTAAGATCTACATCTTTCTTTCTTCCTCAAAAAGAAAAAGAAAAAGATCCATATCTTTCAATTAGATTGGTTTATTCAATTAATTGTTATGGAAAACTCTTCAATCTTCAAAGTATCTTAAGATTTTGACATTAAAGACGCTCTTTGGATCTTCAAATAATGCACTTGGCTTTCTTCCAAAAAGTTAGAAGATGGAATGAATGATGCGAGAGATGATTTCTTCGTTCTTACAAGATGTTTTTGAATTCAAAGTCAAATGAATACTTCATCACCTTTTACCTAAATATATTTTTGTGTGTTTGTATAATTTCAAAGTAATTGGAAATTGATTAGATTCTTTTCTTTTCTTTTTTCTTTCTCTTCTTAATTTTCCTTAAATATCTTGATCAATATCAAAAGATACTTTCGAATGTTATAAGATACATTAAGAGAACATAGATTCTATATCAAATTATACTCTATTCATATTTTTAATCTTAAGTTTGATGTGTTTATAACAATCTTTGTTTCACCATGATCAAGTAATTGTGTAAACTTTAATACAAGAGCCTAAATTTGTACAAAATCATCGAGCAAATCAATAATGTTACATAATTATTGTATATTATTTCATTTTAAATTTGTACTAATTTTTAATACAAGGTCTTTAATATATTCAAAATAATTTAAGTTGAGATAAAATCGCGAGAGTTACTTTATATATTCAAAATAATTTAAGTTGAGATAAAATCGTAAGAGTTTATTTATTTTGTTCGAAAGAAAATGAATTATGTTTTAAACCAATGTTATTTGTATACTGTTGTTACTTATCAATGAAAACTTCTAAAAGTATTCATCATAAATAAATATTTTTTTTTTACTTTTCTTGATATATAAGAATTTATTTATTGAAATAAACAAATTGATGGTAGTTTTAACTTATAAACAAATAAATATTTTTATGCAATTGAAATCAATATTTAATTAATTTTAAAAAATAACTTAGCAAAAGAATAATAAAACAGGTTAGTAATTTAATCTATATGTTTTTTAAGAATAATTCTGATGTATATATATATATATGTTTTTAAAAAAAAAAGTAATATATATGTTTAAAAATAATAGTCGATATTATTTTTATATTTTATTTATTTTATATATTTATAAAAATATTAAAATTTAAAAATATGTTAAAATATATTAAACGTGCAAGTTTTCTAGTATATATATATAATTGTCAACCCTAGACATTTGTTTAGTTTATTAGTTAATTTCATTACATACTTGTGAATATTAACCTGTTTCAATGTTTAAGAGACAACAAAAATGGTATATCTATTTATATGATAGGTGATCGATTTGTGGCATAAATGTGATAATATCTACTATTCACCTAAATATAGAAGGTTGGATTTTTATCCTTACAAATTTTTAACTTAGATTACTAAATTAATTCCACTAGTTTTTAGCAAATTATTCAAAAGGAAAAAAAATGACAATAAATAAATCAATCAATCAAAGGAGTTTGTGTATCAGTTATTTAGATTTATGTTTCTTTTTTCTTTTCCAATTTTAGTAAAATCTAGAAAAACAAAAATGTTTTACAAAACTGACCTTTTTTGTTTTACTTCCTAAAAAAACATTATCAACAATAGCTAGATAAAGATTGATTTAGCTATCAAATATTAAATTATAGAACAAAACTTTTCCAAATAAAAATGTGAGACAAATTAAATATTAACACAAATTTCAAACTAAACCAAACTGACAATTGAACCAAAATTTAAATTATCCAACTAGTCAAAATTGATTAGACTTATCCAGACTAAAATTATCTTTTTCTTTTCCTTTTTTTTTGGTCTATCAACAATTGTAGTTTAAACTAACCAAATCAACTCATTAATCTGATTTTTTTTTTCAATTTAGTTTAATTAAACCCTCTCCAAAATATTTGGTGGTTTGATTTAATAGGTGGTATCTATCAATTAAGCTATTATATGAACTTATGAATTGAAAGACAATTGAAGAAATGACTTCAAATCAAACTACTTGAAATTCATGGGAGGCAAACAATATTTTATTTTATTTATTTATTTATTTTGTTTTGAAAAGGCAAATGGTATAATACCTAGAGATGTCTATTTTCTCGTGGGATTCACCTCTAACGCTGCGAGAAATCCCGGTTAGGTAGGAAACGGGGCAGGGACGGGGAAAAAATTTCCTATTATCCTAATCGGGGCCAAGGGAGGGGAACCTAATTCTTCGATCCCTACCGGTTTACCTTTTTCATTAAAAAAATTATTTTTTTCTTGATTTTATCCATTTAATTTTTAAATAAAAATATAGTTGTAGATGAAATTATCTATGAATATTTTTCTTTAATAATTAACACGGTAGTTGAAAATTTATGGATATTTCTAAGAAAATCTAATTATTTAAAAGTATTATCCAAAAAAAAAAAAAAAAATTCACGCTTGAAACCTAATCCCCGTCGTTGCCTCGTTGGAAATCTCATCCCCGACAAAACAATATGGAGATTTTTCTAGGGATGGAGTTAAGTTAAATGGTGGGGACTTCCCCAACATAATACATCTCTAATAATATCAAGTCATGTATCTATTATCTCAATAATGGATATAGATATTTCAAAAACATAATGATAATGAGGAATAGTTAATAGTGAATTTGATAAGTGGTTTCACTAATCTAAAAAAATAATAAAGTAACTATGAGAATGGCCTTCGAGAGATTGAACAATCTGTTGAAATATTAAGTGCTAATCGGAGGAAAGCTCGAAGATATAAAGAAACAATTTGTCTCATAACCATACGATATATTTCAATATAATAAGGTTTGAAAAGGTAAATGGCAAGATTAAAATATAATTTTTGTTCAATTTTATTTTATATACTTTTAAATGTCAAATTTTAATCATCTATTTTGAATAAATAATCTTAAAATTAATATCTACAATAAATAATTTGTTCTATGATAATTTTTTTTATCAACTTTTATTTTAAATGATATTGTTCACATTGTATCATTTTTTTTATAGTAAAATTGTTGTTTTTTATTAGGTTGACATATTATTTTAAAAAAATATAATTAAAATGATAAAAAAAAACATAGGGGCAATGGGGAGTAAAATGAAAGGTAGATAGGGGCATGGAGGAAGGGCATAGGATTCTAGGCTTTGAGTAAAAAGGAAGATGCGCCGAAGCTGAGGCTCGGAGTCCGAACCTAAGGACACAAATTTCAATCAATAATGAATGATGAAACCCATCAACTGTTATATTAAATTAGTGAAATTAATCAGAAAGGAGGAATTAATGTAATCTAAAAACTGCATGTAAGTTATCAGAATTCACATTACTCCCTTTTTCATTTTTCTCTTTTTTGCCCTTTATTTTTCTCTTTTCCCAATGAAAAGAGAATATTGGCACCCAAACAAACTCCCAATACTTTCCCCTTTTTCAGCTGAGAAATCCAAAATTTTGGATTTGATATCATGTGGATTCTATAGGCTAAAAATTATATAAAAGTTAATTATAAAAGAATTATATAAAGTATGTGACATTGAAAAAAGAGGTATCGAATTATTGATGAACTTAAAAAAAAACTTATTAACTTTGAATTATTTTGGAAACAAATTTTTGGAGTTTGTGTTTTTTGTGTTCATAAATTATTGAAATTTATTTATATTATGTCAACTATTTTTATATTTTTATGGATACTCATTTGATCTCATTATATTTAAATATAATAGAAATTTATATAAAAAAAAAATTCAAAAGTCATTATAGATAATAAATTGTATACTTCTCAAGAAAAGATAACAAATTATACTATTTATATTTTAATTATAACAACTTTTTAAAAAGAACTTTAAAATATATATTTTTTTTTTTGAGATTACAACAATCGAGGACTGAGGGAGACTCAAACTTAAGACTTCTAAAGTTTGATGTCGTTTGAGCTACTTCTCTATTAACAAAATATTTTAACTTTAACTTGATTGAACTCGTCAATCTTAAGTTTTACTCAATTTTTATCAAAAAAAAAAAAGTTTTACTCAATTAAATTTGTAAAAAAAATTTCTATGAAAATGCCCTATAGATATTAATTTTATGTTAAAATGGTGACAGTAGTGGATGTGGCAACTGTCGCTCAAGACATATCTAATATCATTTATGCAACTGTTTTTTATTTTTTTTTAACTTGCTATATTTAAGATAGAAAATTAAAATTGTTGCCGTTCCTATCAAAGATATTTACACCATCCACAAAATCAATTTTTTGCCTTTTGAGTTGTCACGTCAATTTATGTAAATGAAATCATAGATGTCTTAGAACTTATATGACTAAAGGCTTGTATGTTTGACATATTTAAGTACTTTTTGGGTTGATAAGTTATATTGAGCAGTTATATAGTATGCCTATGATTGTTGAATGTTTTTTTACTTTATTTTGTAAATATTTTTTCAATTTGGTCTATTCCTAAATATTTTTTTTAATCATAATTGATAAGTGTGACAACAAGTCAACCACCCTGATTACTGTTGCTAACTCTGATCACTGTTATGTATTACTTGTAAGTTTGAATGTAGTTAGTAAGATTAGTAAGGTGTGTATTTATGAGCTTCACCTACTCCCTTTCGTGTGTATTTAAGAACT
The DNA here is from genome assembly GCA_036507275.1 of Sicyos edulis. Taxonomy (NCBI): domain Eukaryota; kingdom Viridiplantae; phylum Streptophyta; class Magnoliopsida; order Cucurbitales; family Cucurbitaceae; genus Sicyos; species Sicyos edulis. The sequence goes on along the minus strand of CM071856.1, from coordinate 3,864,452 downwards.
CTTATGCTCTGTGTGTTGGCATCTCTGGCTATCAATACAAGAAGTTCCTACTTCTCCTTAAAAACCTCTCCATATTTGTATCTGTTTTGATTTCTTGGTATCAGAGTACCATGGTTGATCCATCGGTGGCAAGAAAAGAACAAACCGGGAAAGCTTCATATGAAGAAGCAACGAAGAAAGCTGAAGTGGAGAAAACAGCTGCGAAAGGGAAGTGGATAGCAGATGAAGAAAAATAGGGGATTCTCGTCAAACGCCAAAACACTCCAGTTGGGTATCTGTCATGTTCCAACTTAATAACTCAAACAACTTCTGTCAAACTTAATAGAGACAATTTCCTATTATGGAAAACCATGGTGATGCCACTCCTAAAAGGCTATAAAATAGATGGTCATCTTGATGGCTCAAATCCTTGTCTTGATGAAGTAATCGTCATTCCTCCATCAGAAGATGATCCACAGGGAATGACCTTCCTGAATCCTGAAAAAAATGTCTGGGTGACTACAGATCAGCTTCTATTGGGCTGGATGTATAACTCCATGACCTCCGAAATGACAACTCAGGTGATGGGTTTCAATACGGCTCAGGAACTGTGGGAAGCACTTGGGAAATGCTATGGTATTCATTCTCGGTCCCAAGAGGACTACAACAGGCAAATGCTACAACAAACCCGTAAGGGGTCAATGAAGATGACTGAGTATCTTGAAAAAATGAAAGGATACAACGACAACTTGCAGATGACTGGGAACCCCATAAGTGAACAGATCTTAGCTTCATATGTGCTGGTTGGCCTGGATGAAGACTACAACTCGATCGTATGTGTTTTACGAAACCTAGAGATGGAGTGGCTGCAACTTCAATACGAACTTATCTCCTATGAGAATCGACAAGAGGAACTTCAAGCTCTTCGAGGTAACTCTTCTTTTATTCAACCTTCTGCAAATCTGGTTTCTACTAACAAGTTCAAAAGCACTGGCTCTGGAGGGAATGGTATTAGTCAGAAAGAAGGGTATTCTAGTCAGGGAGGCTCTCTGGATAGCTATCCTCAGGGACCAAAAAATGTTCCCCCACAAGGCTACTCAAATCAGAAAGGAAAAGGGGGAAAATGGAAAGGCCAGGATCGATATTCTCCTTACACTACTGAGAAGTGTCAAATATGCAGCAAGATGGGCCATTTAGCACCTGTTTGCTACTATCGATATGCTCCAAGGACCAACTCTAATGCTCGACAGCCATCTCAGCCTCATTCTTCGACCACAGCTCTAATGGTTTATCCTGAAACATTGCAAGATGAAGGTTGGTATATGGATAGTGGTGCCACAAACCATGTGACTGCCGATCTTAGTCGATTGAATCTCCAAGGGGAATCCTCAGGTATGAATTTTATTGTTGTTGGAGATGGTACTAAGGTGCCTATTCTTGGAATAGGAACAACTCATCTTCGAACTAGTGGTGTGCAATTAATTCTAAAAGATGTTCTATATGTGCCTCTGATGAAGAAAAATCTCATTAGCATATCTCAACTTACTAAGGATAATGCTATTACCATTGAGTTTGATGCCTTTTCTTGTGTTGTCAAGGACACAAAAAGCAAGGACATCAGGATAATCGGGAAGCTTGAACGTGGATTGTATCGTGTAGTGTATTTTGGAGAAGCTGCTAAGAACAGACTTCCAAGGCCTACTGATGAAGTATATTTTGAAGAAAAAAATGTTGAATTAGGGAAAAGAAAGCCCTGTGTCAGGGAGGATTTGACAAAAAATTCTTCTCTTGTTTTTGTTGCATGTACAAAGAGAGTTTGACACCAAAGATTGGGCCACCCCTCTAGTAGAATTCTAGGTCAAATCTTGTCTCAATGTAAACTATCAGTTAAAGGCAATGAAATGGTCTCTTTTTGTGAAGCTTGCAAATTTGGTAAAACTCACAAGTTACCTTTCTCTCCCTCAACCTTTGTGGCATTAAGACCCTTGGCTCTCATTCACATAAATTTGTGGGGTCCCTCTCCAGTTTTGTCCAACAAAGGCTACACTCATTATGTGGCTTTTTTAGATGACAACATGAGGTATACCTAGATTTATCCACTTAAACACAAGTCTGAAACTATAATGTGTTTTCAGGAATTTCAGAAGTTTTTTGAACGACAATTTAATCTTCAAATTAAAACCATAAGGTGTGGTGGAAGAGGTAAGTTCAAACCAGTGATCGCCCACTGTCAAGGACAATGTATTTCTGTTCAGGTTTCATGTCCCCACACTAGTCCTCAGAATGGGCGGGTCGAAAGGAAACACAGACATGTTGTTGAAACGGGGCTCTCCCTGTTGGCTCAAGCGAAAATGCCTCTTAACTATTGGTGGGAAGCTTTTCATACGGCCACATATCTCATCAATCAGATGCCTACTCCAATATTAAACAATGTTTCCCCTTTTCAAATACTACACAAGAAGCTTCCTAATTATTCCTTCATGAAGGTTTTTGCACAACTTGTTATCCATACACTAGGCCTTTTCAACCAAACAAATTTTCATTTCACACTGAAAAATGTTTATTCATTGGTTACCATGATCATTACAAAGGTTACAAATGTCAAAGCCCTGCTGGGAAATTGTTTATTTCACGGCATATACAATTCAATGAACAAAAATTTCCCTTAAATGAACTCTTCATCAGGTTGCTGATTCTGATCATTGTAGCTTACCTCCACTGCAATCATGGCTTCCTGCTGCTCCTGCAGTAGTTCTTCAACCGAACTCTTCTCATAATCACCCTGATATTACCATTTTGCCTGCCCAACCATTAGCTGAGGTCAATTCTCATGTGCCCTCACCAACACGACCAACTCTATCACCATCCCGGCTGCCTGATCCGCGTCCTACATCCATCGGGCACACTCATCCCGCTAGTCTTCATCCCATGACTACTCGGGCTAAAGCTGGAATCACCAAACCCAATCGTCTGTTCAGTGGTGTGGTTCACGCATCCGAGATAATTGATTGGTCTCTTGTTGAGCCCGAAAAGTACAAAGATGCTTGTCTCGTTCCTGAATGGCGTGCTGCAATGGATTAGGAATTCTCTGCTTTGACCCGACAACACACTTGGACCTTGGTCCCTCCTGATCGTTCCAAACGACTAGTAAGCACTAAATGGGTATATAAAATTAAAAGAGACAAACATGGCAATATAGATCGATACAAAGCTCGCCTTGTAGCTCGCGGTTTTCTGCAGACTCCGGGCATTGACTATGGCGAGACGTTTTCTCCAGTTGTAAAACCAGCGACAATCCGAACAATTCTTACCTTGGCAGTGTCTTGGGGTTGGCCTGTTAAACAACTAGATGTGTCCAATGCTTTCCTTCATGACACTCTTCATGAAGAAGTCTGCACTCTTCAACCGCAGGGCTATGTGGACTCTCGCTGTCCGTCACACATATGCAAGCTTCACAAAGCCTTGTATGGGCTCAAACAAGCTCCTCGTGCGTGGCATGAGGAGCTGCGATCATATCTCCTCCGTCTCCAATTTGTTCAATCTCAAGCCGACTGTTCGTTGTTTATCCATAATAACAAGGAAGGTACTCTCTACTTACTTGCTTATGTGGATGATCTTCTGCTCACTGGTTCCAGTACACAGCTAGTTCAAACTGTCATTACCCGACTTCAAGCAGCGTTTGCCCTCAAAGATCTTGGCCCGCTGCATTATTTCCTGGGAATCCAAATTTACCGCACTCCTAATGGTTTTCTTCTGACCCAAGCTACTTATGTTCAAGAAATCCTGATCAAACATCGACTACAACATCTTAGCCGGTTCCCTCTCCTATGGTCTCTAGAAAGCAACTATCGCAGCTCGATGGTGATCTATTGGCTTATCCGCAACCATTTCGTAGCATCCTTGGTTCCTTGCATTACTTACAACATACTCGACCTGATATTGCCTTCAGTGTCAATAAACTGAGCCAGTTTAATCAATCTCCTCGCACCTCGCATTGGAAAGCCTTAAAACGCGTTCTGCGCTATCTTCAGGGGACCAAACACTATGGTCTGCGCATCCAACCTGTCCTATCCGTGCAACTCACTGGGTTTTCGGACGCCGATTGGGCAGCATGTCCAGACGATCGTAAATCTGTCACGGGATATTGTGTATATCTTGGTTCGTCTCTCATTACTTGGTCTTCCAGAAAACAGGCGGTAGTGGCTCGTTCTAGTACTGAATCGGAGTATCGTTCTCTGTCTCATGCGGCATGTGAAATTGTCTGGCTTCGTTCATTGTTAGAGGACCTACGTGTGCAGCTATCCAACATTCCAATCACATGGTGTGATAACATCTCTGCAAATGCGTTAGCTCGCAATCCTGTTTTTCATGCTCGTACGAAGCATATTGAAGTCGATGCCTATTTCATCCGCAATCAAATTCTATCCAATCAAATTGATGTCCGACATATTCGCTCCCGTGATCAAGTTGCTGATTGCCTCACCAAACCATTGTCACCGCAACTCTTTTGTTCCTTGCGCATCAAACTCGGGCTTCAGTGTCTTTCCGCTCCTCATTTGAGAGAGGCTGTGACAACAAGTCAACCACCCTGATTACTGTTGCTAACTCTGATCACTGTTATGTATTACTTGTAAGTTTGAATGTAGTTAGTAAGATTAGTAAGGTGTGTATTTATGAGCTTCACCTACTCCCTTTCGTGTGTATTTAAGAACTCTTATGCTCTGTGTGTTGGCATCTCTGGCTATCAATACAAGAAGTTCCTACTTCTCCTTAAAAACCTCTCCATCTTTGTATCTGTTTTGATTTCTATAAGTTTTTTAACTTTCACACATCGACATGAGTATGTTGCAATACGAGCATACTCAATTTTGGCATGCGCACATGTGTACCACGACCAAGAGAAGGTTCACATCCTTAGGCATTCCATATAACTGTAAACATAATTCAATGGTTGGATGATATAACTTTTAAAAATGATATAATTTTGAGATATTTTATAAGAAAAATAAAACTAATTAATTAACCTCAAAAGTAATTTTATGTATCACAAATATACATATCCAAACACGTGTTAACTAAAATGAAGATAGCTCAATTGGTACACAATATGTTTGTGCTATCAAATTTGATATTAGATGTTTTATCTCCTATCCCACACATGTTTAAAAAAAATGTTGTATTTGACTCATGCTTTTGTGAAATCCAAGCATTTCTATTTTTTGTCTTTTGGGTTTTTATATTTCTTTTCATTTCAGTCTTTAAATTTATAAGGTTTTGTATAGGTACTTGGTTTTATATCATTTGTATTGAGAATGAATCTCTTTTTAAAATAAATTTGTGAATGAACTTGACAATTATAAGAGATAGATGACTGTTTTTAATTAATTCAACCAGTTTTAGAGAGGATTATTCAGATTTATAAGTTTTTAGTTATTATATCATATAACATGCATATTACTAGAATTATGTTTTTGTTGGTGAATATTGAATAATTTATTGGATATTTTTCTTTTACTTTTAGGGATTTGTTTGAGGACAATGTTAAACTATATGTTAGATGGAAAGATAGAACTTTTCAACATTGGTAAAGAAATTTTAAAGTAATAAGACCCGTTTGTTAGTATTTTTATTGATTAAAAACATTTTTATTTAGTAAAAAGAAAATAGTGATTAGAAAATCTATACATGACATCGTCAGTGGCGCAGTTGGTTATCTTGTCTGATGTTAATCTATTTCAATTCCACGATCGCGAATTCAAGTCTAGAAATCAATATTTGGCTCCCCTCTTCCACTAAATTCTAATGACATCTTGTTAACTTCATAATTATGCCCCATCATCCAGCATTATTGGATAAAAAACAGTTATATGTTATTATTACTATTATTATTATTTGTTTTTAAGTAAAGAGTACAAATACTGTCACTAACTTAATTATTAAAAATTAAAAATAAAAAGTAATAGTTATAATTTGAAAAAGTCCTTACTGTCCTCTATTTTTGTCTTCTTAAAATTGAGCAGTGAAAATTAAAATTTACTTTTACCATATTTAAATGGATGGAAAATTTACTCTCTAAGGTTGCTATTTTAATATGGATTTGAATCCGATCATTTTTCTTTTTTTGAGATATGGATTTGAATCCGATCTTGAATGTAATAAAATAACCGAAGTAGAATATGTTTTTTTTAAAGAACAATTAGCACATAAAATATTATAGAAGTTAAAAAGTGATCGAAAAATTAGATTCAAACGCATTATATGTGAATTCATATTTTTGAAATCTACTTAAATTCATAATCAACCCCAAATATTTCATTTATTGACATTAAATATGATTTTTTTAAAAAAAATTATTGATACACAGTAAAGAATCTGAAAGTCAAAACCATATCCATGGTTGATTTTCCCTTTAAACTTCTCAACATGGTTGAAGAGAAGATAAATATTATTTATAAAAAAAAAAAAAAAAAAAAGGACGAAGATAAATATGATGAAAAATTTCAGGAAATCGAGGACGTTAGAAAAAAAAAATTGCGACAGTTTTCATTCTATTTTAATTGGTTGCTTTTTTTGTTGGACTAAATTAAATAGAGTAAGATTCCATTTTATCCATGAATTAAAGTAAAATGTCATTTAATCTCAAAAAAGTAAAATGTCATTTTTATCAATGAAATTTGACCTATGTTACATGAACTTTCAAAAGTGTTATATTAATTTCTTATTTTAAAGTTTATTCTATCTTAATCCTTAAATTTTTAAGATTTCAATTTTAATCTGTTTATTAAACAAAGAAATTTCAAATTGATCCTATAATAAATTTGAAGTGAATATTAATCCAAATTGGTTCAATAACTTAATGCAATCATAGACAAAATATGTACATATTTTAAATTTTTATAGAGGAAGATTCTAAATTTTTTAAAGAAAAGTAAAAATATATTTTTTAGAAAGACCAATTTTAAGTTTTTTATTTTATTTTATTTTTAAATTATAGAGATCAAAACCAAACATACCTCAAAATTTAGGGGGTGTTTGGTGCAGAGATTAAGATTAAGTTAAGAGGTATTAAGTTAAGCTGGGTGTTAAGTTAAGCTGATGATTAAGTTAATCTGTGTTTGGTAGATAGATTAAGTTAAGCTGACTGTTGTTTGGTGCAAGAATTAAGTTAAGCTGAATATTAAGTTCAGCTGGGTATTAAGTTAAGTTGTGTTTGATACGAATATTAAGTTAATCTGAGTTTCTAAACTTAATTTTGTTAATCTGAGTTTGCTTTGAATATTATTTTAGTTGTTTCTTTGGCAATATATAAAATGACATTCATTTTAAATTGTGACAACATAATATTCATTCGATAGCCAAATTATAATTTAGACATAATACATTAAATATCAGTTCAACCAAATAAGAGATAATAATAAGATCATTCACTTACGAGTAGTACATTATGAAATTGTTTCATTCACTCATTTAATGAGGTTTTCCATTTAGTAAACATTCGTTCCGCCATTAAATCTCGAAAGTATGACCATTCAGTTGAAGATTCGTCAATTATCACTCTAGTGAGAGCAGCTCCAACATCATCCCCATTTGTATTTGCCACGTGTACAATATCTTCAATACTATTAAATTCGTTCGATGCTCCATAATCTAAACAAAAAGTAATTTAAATTGTTTTTATCAAACTTCGAAATTAATTATAATACTTCTTTTTTATTTTATCAAACTTATATTTTCATGCATTCATAAGAATATTATCTAAGTGTTTATGTTTATTTATTTCTCATTAAAATTTAAAGTGTAGGCAATAAATTAAAGGAATTAACATTCCATTTATAATAAAATAGGAAATATGCATTAACGTTCATTGCATAATAAAAAAGAAAATATAAAGCAACTCGACTCCGTACAATAAGTAATCGATGGTTGAACAAAAAAAAAGAAGCTTTTTTGTCCTTTAATTAAAATAAGAAGTGGGGTCATCTTCTAGGTAACCATCGACGTCAAAAAAGGGATAGAGAAGGTCATCATCTGGGTCTGTTCAATAGATAATCACAGTAGCTGGCCCGATCATTTTCAGGGACTCCAAGAAAAGCAGAAGCTTCGTCGAGATCCTTTAAAAGGATGTTCATCAGTTCAACCCGTTGTGGACTGGTTAATGGCAGTGATAATTTCTGAAGAATTGTAGCGACTTCAACTCTTGTAGATTTATTATCCTCCTTTGTCACTTGTAGGGTTGTGACAGACCAATCAACAATCCTCACGATTTGCTCGTACTGCATGTTCATGCCGGCAAACAACACCTCAAACATTTCCTGCTTTTCTGAGACCCTTTTTCTCTTCTCTCCCACAGAAGAGGATGACGGTCTACCTATTCTACTTGTTGGGGTATTTGAGTCTTCTTCTTCAGCAACAGAAATCTCAGGTATGTAATATTCTTGGGAACCGCCCGTCTCACCGACCTCTGCATTCGAATCTTCTTCTGCAATATCTCTAGCAGACTGAGATATTGACCCGCATGCTCTATCCTTTCCGAAAATATAAGCCAAGTCATCATAATGTGGAAAAGGCTTGTTGTTGAGACATTTTGCATTTGGGTGTGTCTGAAAAAATTAAGAACATACGATTCGTAAATAAATTGAAATTTCATTTTTTTATATTATAACTATTCTTTAATACCTGAACCCAATTGTCGAAAACAGTTGGCTCCACTTCAATGCACTTGTATTTATCATTCCAACCGAATCCACTACAAGTATTGCCCAGCATCTCGGCAATAGTTTGGTATTGTCGTTTCAGATTCTTCACTCTAGTGTCAATCACAGTGGTAGATGCAATTGGGCATCCAGGTAGTTTTAGGTGCATTAGTTGAAGTAGTTCATTATGGTACTTATTCCTAAAAGTACCATTATATGATCTCCACCCCCCTCTTGTACAAGTTCGATTAGTGATTGGACTAAAGTACTATCTTCAATTGTTGTCCAACTGTGTCGAATGTTTCTCCCTATCGCAGCCATGTTGCTACAAGGAAGTTGTACATAAGAGATAAAGAGTAAGGAATACCATTCATTTAGTATCGTTCATTATATAATACAAGACAAGTATCATTTCCCATAAAATTCATATTATGTCATTCATGATTCATAAAAGTTATAGTCACTAAAAAAAAAAAATTATAAGTCTAATTCCTACTAGTTTTGGGCTGTGTCAAACATTCTTTGGGCCATGGAATCTCGAAATGCAGTCCAAAGAGGCGATGTCTCGACGAAATTAATCGTTGGGGTATCGTCCATTTCCTCTTGGTATACTGTAGCATCGTTCTCCCCTAATATCTCTAAACCAATCGTAGAGCCCATTTCCCTACATATTAAATTATGTAAGCGACAACAAGCTGTTATGATCTTCACTTGCACTTTTGGAGGATAGTAAGACTTGTGTCGCAGAATAGCCCAACGATTTTTTAATGCACCGAACGCTCTTTCTATTATATTTCGTGCCGAGGAGTGTGCCTTATTAAAAAACTCTCTTGGATTCCGTGGTGGATTTCTACCCCTCCAATTCGATAGATGATAACGTTCGCCTCTATAGGGAGCTAGAAATCCATCATCATTTGGATAACCCGCATCACAAAGGTAATAGTATCCTGGATCAATAAACACTAGGTTATTATACATTCACTATAAGTGAAAGTAGCATTTTCTTTTAGTCCTTAATTACCATGAGGGACTTGAAATCCATTGTTACGAGATAAAGCATCCCTAAGAACTCTAGAGTCAGCTGCTGATCCCTCCCACCCAGCTAGTACGTATATGAACTCTCCGCTTGGAGCCCATACAGCAAGAACGTTCGTTGTGATGATACTCTTCCTATTTCTAAAGGAGGCACGATTTTCAACTGGGACTTGTAACTCTATATGAGTACCATCCAATGCACCTAGACAATTCTGCATAGTTCGAAGGAAGAAATGAAATTCGGTTCCTACAAGGACTCTATTTTATAAAGGTAAAATAATGGTACCTCAAACCACTTCCATCTACTATCGGTGCATGATGGTTGGATAGGTTCAGGTTTCTTGAACAAAATATCATGACAACGAATAATAGCAGTTAGGACAAATTGAAAGTGTCGCGACACTGTTTCACCGGATCTTGTAAATATTTTTCGAACGACACGGTTCTTAACATCATGAGCCATGATATGTAGAAACATGGCTACCATTTCCTCCACGTCGATGTAATCCGTACCTCGAAGACCACCGTGGGTCCTTAGCATGTCGCACAAAGTTTCAAAGCAGCTACGATTCATTCTAGTTGTCTCACGACAAGCTAAATCGCTTTGTCTTATCATCGAGAAAAATGTCATTTGGCGAAAATGGTGTCTAAAGAAAGAGCTATAGTTTTTTGTTCTGCCATGTGTAGAGTATTGTTAAAACTGCTATAGTTTTATCGGGATCCATTATCTAAAAAATAGTTCGAAGAAAAATGTCAGTCAGAATCACATTAAATCTAAAAAAAAAATTGTTAATTTTAACGTCAAACCAATAGTATAGATAAATTTGAAGTTTTTTTTTTGTAAAAAAAAGTAATTTCTTTTGTAATTCTTTTTTCTTGGGATAGAGATATTTTTTTTCCTTAAAAAAGAGCTCATTTTAATATTGAAATTGATGTCTTTTCTTCAAATAATATTGACTTTGCTATATTTATTATTTCTTCAAATAAATTAAGTTTTTTTTCCTTAAAAAGAATTTCATTTTAATAGTTAAAATCGATGTCATTTAACTACAAATATTTTCTTCATATACAAATTTTTAAAAAAATTGATATCATTCAACTTTTATCTATAAATAAAATTGAACTTATTGAAAAAAAAATTATTGTCTTTGCAATTTTATTTTCTTTCTTGAAATAGGGATTAAGCCAGTTTTTTCTCGAAAAAAGATGTTCATTTTATCTTGAAACGAATGGTGTACATAAAATTGAAGTATTTTTTTCTTCAAAAAGAGTTCATTTTTTAAAATAATATTGACTTTCCTATGTTTTTTTAGTGAGATAGAGATTAAGCTTTTATTTTTTAAAAAAGTTAATTTTAATGGTTAAAATGGATGTCGTTTCAAAAAAGTTAATTTTAATGGTTAAAATGGATGGTCAATGTTAATTTTATTTTAATACTGAATTATTTAAATTTCAAATATCAATCAATGTAAGCATCATTTAATTATTCAATAATTTTTTTTCTCTCTTTAAAGTTAACTATCCAAAATCAAATGTTTCATAATTTTAGGCTACACTTGAAATTTAAAATTTGTTCATATTTTTTTATTTCAATAGTGAAAACATGAAACGAGTACAAATATAAATGAGAAACAAACATAATACAAATAGGTTTAATGCAACATAAAATAGATAAAAAAACATATCAAGGATAGTAAAAAAAAATTTTTTATATAAAATCCAAGTGAATAATGTTCATATGATTATAGTCCCTAATAATAGGATATAAACAATAGGGAAATAACTATCTAATATATGTCAATTTAAATCTCAATACTTAAAATTAAACAAAAGTTCAATGTCCTATTTACAAAAGTTCAAATTGCATAACAAGGACATAATTCTAGCTAGAACATAATAGCACAAATGTATAAAACCAAATATAATTTACTATGTCGAACCTCAGAGGTAGTAATTGGCGTTGAAGGTTAGACCTGAAAAGGTGAATAATAAAATGATAGTTAGATCAAATTGAATACAAACAATATATTGATCTAAATTAAAATTGACCTAAAAGAACCCCGTCTCAGGAATATAGAAGCAATTATCATGTCTCATTAGAGATCAAATGCTAGCCACTTCGAAAACATTTTTTACAAGTATAGAAGAAAAGGCAAACATAAGAAGTAGATGGTCAATACACATGAAGGAGTATCACTTGTACATGGGGATGTTAAACCAGAATGATGAAAACAAGCTATGGATGAAAATAAGGCATAGAAGTAAATGGTCAATACAAATGCAGAGAAAGGAATGACTCAGGCTAAGGAATCTAAGAACGATATTAGGTGATGGAAAATACATAAATAAAAAGAGCATATTAACAACATTTAAAAATAGAATGATGAACACAATGAATTGAAAGTAATAAAAAAAGATAATTTTATAATCAATATAAATGTAGAAAAAAGTATGCATTAGCTTGTGAATCTAGAACAATGTTAGGTGATGAATCTAGGACATGTAAATATAGAAAAACAAGCACAATGAATTCAACAATTAAAAAAAAGGAAGTATAAATTCAATACATATGCAGGTTTTTTTTCTTACATGAGTTAAAGACATGGATGAAACAAGAAGATAATACAATCTCAAACAATATAGGTGATGAACAATACATGAGCTATATATAGATCAGGAATGATAAAACAGACTCATGAACCAAAACAGAGAGCTAATACATACACTTGTTTCAACACGAAGAGGGTGAGAAATTTAGCAAAGGTAAGGAATGATATATATAGGGGAAAATCAGATGACTAGTAGGTGAAGAGCAATAAGTTATCACTTACCATCAAATTAATACGAAATCTTTCAACATATCTCATGATTAGAAATAGGAATAAATTCATGAAGAGAAGAACACGAAAAAAAATCACACCATTAATTTGGTTGTTGAGATTTAAACATGAATAAATCACACCACGAATAAATATATACCAGGAACAAAATTAATGTTAAGGAGTTGAAAGAAAGATAACATTTACTTTCATAAAAAAAAAAAATCAACAAATATCAAAACAGGGACAAGATCAGATGAAAGAACTGATAACATTTGGTTTAAAAAAAAAATCACAACTCAAGATATCAAACACAGAGATAAGATCGGATGAACACAAAAGGAAAACAATTTTTTTTTTCAGTGGCTCTCATCATCGACTGGGGAGGGTTAGAAAACTTACCTGCATCTGCTCCCCCTCCAAGTCGAAACCTGGACTTCCTACCGTGCCGAATCAGGTTGTCGATTGACAACTTCTAAACTCAAATGGAGGTTGCAAACGACACATGCAACACTAGAGGAAGCTACATCGGCGGCAAGAAGATCAAACATTCCGGCTGTGGGGGTCAGATCTACAAAAAAAACCACAAAGAAGATGTAGGTTGAAAGATCCCGAAAAAGAACATGAACGAAAATTATCAAAACCCTAAATCTAGGCAAATCGGTAGTCAATAAACGTGTAAAGAAAAGTAGAATCTTATAAATGTAGAAGAAATTGAAGAGTCTAACTTTAATCGAACGAGAAATCAGAGAAATTGAAGAGGAATCGATCGCAAAAGAGAGAGAATGAAAGAGAAAGAAATCGCAAACCAAGAAGGAGAGAGAATTCGTAAATCGAGAGAGAATTCGTAAACCAAGAAGGTGAGAAGCCGTATTTACTCGGATTTCTACAGTGTTTACTGTAGAAATCCGGATTTCATTTAAAAATAATCCGAATTATTTTAAATCTTCCACCAAACAACAATTAGGAGGATTAACTTAATCTGGATTAAGTTAAGGGAATTTGCGCTGTATAGCAACTTTTTTACCACAGTTTACAATTATAGCACATTTTTAAAAATAATTTTTTTATAGCAAATTCTGCCATTTAAAAAAAAAATTATTTACCTTTTTTATAGAAGACTTTGATAGAATCTATCATTCTCTAGTGATGGAAGTCTATCAATTTTATCAGTGATTGATTCTATCGGTTCTTATTGATAGACTCTTGATAGAATCTGATGGAAGTCTATCAATTTACTTTATTTATTAGTAATTGATTCTATCACCCTTTATCGATAGAATCTATCAATATGAAGTCTATCAATTTACAATTTTTGCTATATGTGCAAATATTTTCATTATTGTGCTATTCATGTAATATTTTATCCATTTTGTAATATACATGCAAAAGCCCCTTAAGTTAATACCCCCACCAAACAGCCCCTTAGGGATTAAAATGACACTTTTGAAAGTTTTGTGACTAAAATAAAATAAATGTCAAAGCTCATAAATTAAAATTGAAAAGTTTAGAAACCAAAATAAAATAAATGTACAAATTCAAGAGCCAAAATGATACTTTACCCAATTAAATATTACAAGATACATAATTAAAATCTTTAATTATGTAAACTTTTGTAGGTACTCTCTAAACTTGGAGGTGATTATAATATAATTGTTTTAAAGTCTATAGGATAAATATCTACATTATCCGGTTAGTTTAGCAATGGTTACACATCTTGAGATTCCCTCGTACGAAAAAGTATCCAATAAAATTTTGGTGTCATCTTTCTCATGTAATTTGTGAATGATGTCACATGTTTTTTTTTTTTTTTAAATTATTATGTTTTTATTATTATAAGTTTGTCATCAAAGCAATCTCAATCTAATTTGATGGAAAATTTTCTGTGTGTTTTAAAAAAAAACATTATAAAATTTGGATAATTTAACCCAAGTAAACAAATTGAGAAGAGATAGGGAGTTTATTCTTCATCTCCATCTTTGAAAAAAAAAACCAAGAAAAACATATTTCTCATCTTCAACCTCAAAATTTTAAGAGAATGGTATCCTAAAATTTGGGTGTGTATGGATACACAATTTTGAAAATGAAGGGTAATAGTTATGAGAGGTTACGAGGGTTAAAGATTTCATATTGATAAGATGAGAATATCTCTTAGTATTCGTAAGATAGGTAAACTACTCTTCTCATTATCAATTGATTTTGAGATGAATATCTACGTTATCAAATAATGAGAAGTTCCAAGAAGATTAAAAACATTGTTTCAATTGACGAGTTATGAATGAATGGTTATGAGAGAAAATTCTTATTTTCATTGATAGATTATGAGTGGTTGCAATAAAAATAATAATAGTTTGAATCGAGGGATTACAAATAGTCGTGGCCAAAAACACTAGTTTAGATCGAGGCTTTTCAAAGTTGTTCCATCAAAACGTGGGATCGACCCTAACTCAAATCCTCCAAAAACTTTCTATCAAAACTCTCAAGTGGTATTTGTTTTTTTTGTACAAATAATTATATAGAACTCTCCAAAAATTGCATCCAAATAAACTATGAAAACCACTCAAAATAACTACTTATTTCTAATCACTCAAATAATTTCTCATTTTAAAACTATTCATACTTGCAACCCCTTTATAAAAATTCACATCCAAATAAATTATTGGCTATAACACCACAACAAAAATCTTCATATTCTATTGCTTGCAATTCCTTTACAAAAAATCTACCTCCAAACAAGCTATTACCACAATCCAAATTCTTAATCACTCAAAATAACTCCTCATGCCATTACTCATCCAAACAAAAAGAAATATTGTTATTCCTCTGCAATATTTGTCTGACAATCCATTAGTCCCACCACCACCAGCTTTACACTACATGAAGGAGAATCAGTATGACAAGTTTTCTTTTCCCATAAGGAAAAGAAAAATAAAAAGAATCATAAAAAGAAACTAAACTTGTAAACACTTTACATCATCAATAAGCTATGTTTTCAACCAAAAAACCAAAAAAAGAAGAGATTAATTAATTAGGCAGCTCATCCAAATTTCAGAAAGTCACTGACCAATTCATCAACTAAACAAGTTAATATCCCCTTCTCAATCTCAACCCCTTCTTCATTTGCTTCTTGCTCAAAGTTTAGCCATTTTCCATGTTGGGTGCTCATATCATTGTCCACAAGTTCATCCACCATCCATTCTTCCATGTTTTTCCAACTCTCAATCTCCTTCCATATATCCTCTTCTAAACTACCATTTTCAAACAGTTTTGTCCATGGAACCCATGTTTTTGAGCTTCCAACTACTATTTGATTCGCCTTTAGTTCCAAACACTCGTTTACGCAGTCGAACAGAACCTTTCGTTCGATCTTGAAATGTTCCGGTCCGTCACTGTCCTTGATGTTTTCTTCAATCTCTAGATTGTTGTAGAGACTGGGAGTGATGACCATTGGGGCAACACCTAATGTAAAGTTTTCAAATGCTAGTTTAGCTTTGGTTAGGACTTCCCTTACATACTGTAGTTCCCAGTCATCTGATCTATTGATGTATATTGGACTCATTGATGTAGGTGACGGAGTTCCAAATTTGTCTCCGTCGTTGATGGTTGATGCGGAGTTGAATACCGGTGTCTCACCGACCAATCTTGGGAAGAGGTCTAACTTGATTGCGTCATCCTTTTGAATTGAAGACAACCTGCTGGCTGTAAACAGGAAAAAAAAAGGGATCAATACCAGGAAATTCTGGTAACTAGAATGTCATATTCTCTCATTTTGCTTTGTTTGTCCTTTTCTAAATTTTTTTTGAAGAGGCTGGAAGAATGTAACTTGTGATTTTATAGCATTGAAGACACGAGTTTCTTTATATATTCATGAGTTCAAGCGAGCTTACGCATATCTCAACTATTCTTATGGGATATATCGCCTGACCCTACCCTACCACATTTGGATGTCAAAGAAACCCATAAGCGACCACCATGGATTGAACCCACGACCTTTTATTTCTTAAGACCCTTTTGAATGCACAAGAGAGTTTAACAACTGTATTTTAACCAGATACCCATGACCCAATGATTAAGAGGGAGTATCCATATCGTGGCTGGCAGCCCCATTGAATTATTTTTCATCATTTTTCCAACATGATGCAAGTTCTAATGCTTTTCAAAGATGCTAAGTTGAGAAAAAAAAAACTAGAAAATAGTTTATATTCTCTATTTAAATTGCATCTGAAAATTATAGGCAGTTATCTGGATAAATTGTGGGGTAAGATTTGTTTGTGACTAACTTATCAGAGGATGCATTCTTCATGTAATTGAAAAAATCACCAGAGAAAGAGAGATATTTACCATGGATGCTATCTCCGTCGTCAGGGGAAAACTCGCAATCAACCAAAGATCCACTCATAGTAACGGTTTCGGTGTTGTTGCTATCATTGGGTTCTTCCATTTCTTCCACTCCCTGAAACTTGGACAAGTTAAGTTTAGTTATATAGAAAGAGGTACTGAGCAACAGTGCATTATTCACAACTAGATGACTAAGACTCATTTTCAGTATCAGGATATGATGAAAAGGTAAGAGATGCAATGGCAAGAAGCAAACCTGCTGCCATCTATCTATAATCAGTTCATTGCTATCGGTTGACAAGTGGTCGCAATCACGGGGACTATCAGAATATTGGTAGCTTGTGTCATTTTCTTTTATGGCACATTCTGAAGTAGCGAAAACGTTTTGAGAGTTGGAACCAGAACAAGCAAAAGAGACTTCTCTTGCTACATTTGATTGAGAGGACTCGACCCTACATGTCAACTCCTGAAGTTTTTGCTCCAACAGAACACTTAAAGTATCACCATTTATGACGTTTAAATTGGGTGAAAATGATGATAAGTTCTTCAAATAATCATCCTCACTGCAAGAATCGAAGACCAAGCTGTGTTTAACTTTTACAGCCTCGTCTGAGTGCGATTCGGAAATAGATTTCTTCAGTGGAGATGTGAAAGTAAAAGAAACAATGTCCATTCCCAGCTTCCTGTTTTCATCACAGTTCATCGAATCATCGACCGCAATATTATATTTTATGGATCTCTCACCGTTGTGGTTCAAAGAATTAGATACAGAACTTCCTTCACTACTAACACCCTGACTGACAGGTCTTTTCTTCCTTGAGGCAGCATTTCCCTTGGAAGGTGCAAATTCTTTTTTGGCGTCAGTTTCTCTCAAATGTGTGGTTTTCGATTCAACTTCGGAGCTGATAACAACCTTATTTACAGTTTTTCTTGAACGTATGTGACAATTAGCTGACTGAGTCCTTTTCACAGAGTGATTCAAGACTGGAGGTTTTGAAGGTAATTTTTCTTTGTTGGGTAGAGAATTCTGTTTCTGATTGTTAAGTGCAAGAACATTGTTATTCCTCTTAATGGTTCTCTTCTGCATCGTTTTTTGCACGCCGGGCTGGCTTGTTTTGATTACATTACGATCTTTCCGATCCGTTGAAGCCACCCTGTCACTACAAGAAGTTGAGTCTCCTTTACTCTGAAGATTGGCCCTTGCTTGAACTGCAAGAGAAACTGGTCTTCCTTTATCTTTTGAAGCATTGGAGTTACTTCCAGTATACTCTGTTCTGGACCCTAGAAGTTGTTCAGATCCATTATAGTTCCTTTCACTAGCCTTTCCTTTTCTATTCTTTCCCATGTAATTTTCTGTTAATCTTTCAGTTCCCGATGACTTGCGTGCAGTTTCCGCTTTCTCTTTCAAATCCCGGATTCTCAAAGGCACTGAAGAATTGTTAATAGATGTCATTTTACTCTTCACAGGTTTCCTGGGACTTGCCTCAATTATCTTGGTAGCTGCCTCCATTAGGTAACCTGTGTTCATACTTGGAGTAAATCCAGGGTTCTTGATAGGAGATAATAACTTATGATTGGTTATAGGTATAGATTTCGTGCACTTGCGAGGCAATACTTCAGTTTGAAATCTCTCGATCGGACTCTTCGGTACTTTTTGCGCCCTAAAGTCTAACAGATTCCCAGAAAACCTATCCAGTTTGTTGGGCATATCAATATAATCCATAGAATTACAGTTCCATACTTCATTTCTGTTATCATGATGAGACGACCTAACAGAGTGGGATTCTATAAATGGGGTAGAACATGGCTCGGGCATGTTAGAAGGCAATGAATCTAACCCCATAAGTCTCGCAACTACGCTCGGGACTCGGCCCCCACATTTTTCATCACTGGTTTTGGTCATAGAAAAATCCCAATCACCACTTAATTTATAACTAGAACTTGCTTCATCTTCACTTGCCTCAAACTGCAGATAGAGAATCATTCAGAAGAAACAGAAATGTTAATAATCAACACTAAAAGCAAAACAAAAAATGTATATGACAAGCAGTTCTTACCTGAAAGAGCTGTGATTTTGACAAGTTGTCAACATTTTCTTTTCCTCGCTTCAATCCTAATTTTCCAAAAATAGGAGAAATCAAAATACCAAATAAGTACATTGTCATGCTCAAAAGAAAAAAAGTTTCTTCAAAACTCATTTAATTCAATTCATATCAATCTAAGGATTAGAAAAAAGCACAGAACCTGAAATAGCATAAACAAAAATGTAATATATACCAGATAACTCATTACTGCTTGAAAAGAGCATTTTCCGAGATTTGCCATTCCAATCAAATAAGTTAAGAAAGCCTCCTTTTGAGCGTTTCTTCTCAACCTCCATCGTCTAATCTACAAAAAGCCTGGACACAGCAGCCATTATTATTATTATTTCAATTTAACAACAATCGGGAAAAGAGATTCAAACATGTAACCTCAAGTTACTAGATCGTACATGATGCCTCGAAAATAACTTATGGTTTTTTTCAATATACAAGAGTGTCCGGATCAACTTATGTGCACCTCCACTATTGTCACGGAATAAATAGTCT